>CM031391.1:1935000-3265000 GCA_018350135.1 Citrus trifoliata | reverse complement strand
TGCTAACATAATTCTATGACCAAAATGATGGCAATAATGCTACTTTGAATATAGCTCATAATATATGACAGTCCAGTTGGTTAGCATGACGATAAGCAAATGTTGGGTTGGTGATCAAATAAAGAGTGATTAAATATGAATGTCATATTCATGACAAAAAAAGAAAATATGAATGAGATATTCAGTTGAATATGTTCAAATATGTCAAGATCTTGTCAAATGTCAAGATCCTGGCATTATTGATGATTTCATATGCATATTTAATCACTCTTCATTTCATTGTCGTGAATAAATTAAAAATTAATTTTATTGTCGTTCAATTTGATCATTTCAAGTAATTTTCTTGTACTAGTCAACTAAATTTCGAATCGGAAAAAAATATTAGGGACTACAAATTAATTTGTATTTTGTTCATCCTATCCTTTAAAAAATAAAAGAAACTTGACGGCGGAAAGTTTGGTGAGCATATTTATACCGGTTGAACAGTGCATACAACCAGGCACCAGCTAAAGGTCCATGGACTAGAATTTTGTGTTTTCTTGCGTAGCCTCTAGGGTTGGTGTAAATAAAAGTCTTAAATGAAACATTATCTTAATATTTAATTGTGTACCCAATTTTTAAGACAAGTGTTAAGTTACATTCAATATAACTTACACAATTCATCTCAACCACACAAAATTATGGGACTCACAATTTGTGTGGTTGAGATAGGTTTTGTATGTTACATTAAATGTAATTTAGAGACTATCAATTTTTAATGGATCATTTTCTTGCATGGTAATTTTATCCGCCAACCCAAAAAATCTCATTTATTAAAGTTATGACTAACAATTAGTAAAACGAGCAAAAATAGTGTTGATACAGATTGAGAATAGTCACATATTATGATTTTGATATGAATTGAAGCAATAGATCAAAATAGGTAAGATATTGAATTGGAGTTTGTAGATTACCACCTAACAATGAAGGGGGAGCAATGAGTGAAAAGTGAGGAGACTAAAACGATAGTTATTAATCATAGAACTCAAATCGATGATAACATAATTCTATGACAAAAATGATGGCAATAATGCTACTTTGCCCTACTACAATCAGTATGACCAAAATGTTGAAGAAGACCCATATGAATGCAGGTTTTAATTGCAAGCCATTTTATAGCTTTGGCACATTTTCAGTTTTTACATTATTGTTATCTATTATCATAAAGAATAATGATACTCGGGGGAAAAAAACACAAAAATATATATTTGACTTAAAAATAAATAAATATTGTCTAACACTGAAATTTTTTTATTTTTTTTATTTTTTTGCTTATACTAATGCTGTGCTATTTTTTGTGCACATATCACTATTATATTGCTAATGAAATGCAAGACATTTGAGTCCTTTCAATAATTCATGTATTTTTTATTCTGCTTTGCTTCGTGCAAGGTATCATATTTGTTGGTTTCTCCTAATTCTATTGAGTGATGGTACAATCACCGCATGACCGGAGGGCCCGAGCCCCGAGGTTACGTCCAAAAAGTCAAAAAAAGAAAAACGAAAAAGTTCAACATAGAATGATTATTTGTACATAAAATTACACATCACCACTAAAGATAATAAACATTTCACTACAAAATAAATTCATTTTCATAAACATAAAATATTCTCCCAAAATTTCATTCTAAACAATGTGGCATATGATGTTCATTCATTAAATTGTTAATAATTTTTCATAAATTTTAAGCGAATTAATTATATTATCTCATCAAATAATAAATGAATGTCAAATTAATTGAGGTGAAATTTTATGATGTATAATACTACTCTCTTTAATTTTATCCATATCCACATGTACAATTTAACAGAGCTTGAGTTTTTAGAGTAATGGCTCACATTTCTCATTGATTAGTATAATCAGAGACTCACAAAATATTGTTACAGATCCTAAGAACTAGTGTTGTGATTTTTATAGTTGAGAAAAGATAGGAAAATACAAAATTAAAAAATATTTGAATAAATAATACTTACAGCTAAGGATAATAATTTGCCGTTATGCTCCCTAAAGACGGAGCTTGGGAGAGAAGTCCAATCTTGACCTCGAGAGTGAGAAAATTGGCTCATGGAAGAGGCTTGGTGAGAGCTTCAGCTATCTGATATGCAGAAGACACATGAGTGACATGAAGAGCACCACGTTGGACTTTATCTCTTATGAAATGAAAGTCAATAGCAACATGCTTCATTCTTGAACCAAAAATAGGACTATAACAGAGTTGATTGATTGGCCCTAGTATTGTCACACAGAATATGTCATTGTACAACAGAAAAGACTAACACCAAGATCAAATAAGAGATAGCAAACCCAACTTAGATCCATCAATAAAACCAAATAGATCATAGCCAATGAATAAGATATTAAATTGCAACTTCCATGAGATGTAGTTACTGGATGTGAGCTTAAGAGGAGTTTGAGCAGTAACATTGATGGTGATACTGGTGTTGTGAGTTTCATTGGTGTTGTGAATGGTGGTGGAGGATGAAGGATTAGTCGTGATGACTGGATAAAAGACAAAGAAGAGAGGATTGGCTGCCACTTAAGATTGATCTGATACCATAACAGAGCTTGAATTTTTAGAGGAATGACTCACATTTCTCATTGATCAATGAAACATATATATGCAATATGAGGCTGACAAAATGTTATTACATACCCTAAAAACTAGTTCTGTGATATTTACAATTGAGAAAAATTTAGAAAATACAAAGCTAAAAAAATATTTGAATAAATAATAGTTATAATAATATGTTGTTATAAGTGTCCTCATTCTATTTGTCATATGTAATTTTATGTGCAATTATTTTTATTTTTAATTTTATTTTTCCGTTAACATAAGGGGTTCGGGCTGATCAAACATCATTTTCCAATTCTATTACTCGACTCGTGACATGACAGTGCTGAGCTAGCAACTTACTAGGGCTAACAGTGATTTAGTTACGCACTGAATAGACTTGAAACAGAGGTTTAAAAGCTGGTGACCAGTGCACATTTCTAAGCAATTTTCTTGTTATTGAATGATATTAAAGAAGATTGCAAACCGGGAATTTGTTCTCTGAGGAGTGTATAATGCAATCTTTAGCTGACATTCCTTGATGAAACATGCTTATTGTCACGGGATAAATATTTTGTACAGCAACTCATGTGATACTTAAATAACTTTTAGAACAAAAATTGTTAAGTAAGTTTAAAAAATTTCTCAAGCTAGCCAAACAAGGATACTTGAGAAAAAGTTAGAGAGAGGAGAGTAACATGGCCAAAGTAAATTTTATTACTCGAAAGAGAGAATATAAGAAAGCTTTACAATAATACTTGAGTTGTTTGCTTAGTGTGTTGTGTGTAGTGTGGTGTTTAGTTTTGTGGTGTTGAAAAAAATGGTTGACGTCATGCCTTATTTATAGAGTGACTCACCTAGGTCCAGATGGTTCCATGCAAGCTTTTGCAAGTTGCCTAAAAATCTATTAGATTCTAGATTACGTAAGTGTATAATTATTTAGACAATATAAATTGCAGAGATTTATAAAGAGTTTCTAGAATCAGGCTGGACTCACTCACTTTAGTTTGTGAATTTACCAGTACACCACGAGTCGCCAATTATATGAGGCAGCTCACTGTTGAGCATATTCTACTGCTAAGCGCATCCTATCTTTGAGCGGACTTTTATTGAGGAAACCCTTGTGCGTCAATTTAGTCTCCGTGACAAACTTGAGTAGGCCGTGAGCGTGACATTACGCTGTTTTCTCTCTTGCATGTAGGCAACCTTACCAAGCCACGTATATTGTCCTCAGTGTTCTTGATTTTGTTTTGCGTTGTTAATTTATCATGAGGACAAGACTAAATAACAAAAGTTTTAAGCACAAAATAAAATAGAAGAAAGGGAAGATCCGCAACCTTGTGCAGAGTAGGCCAGCACAGCTCTTATTGTTCTGGCTTTCTGAGGTGGATGGCCCCACTACAATAATTTTTAATATTTTAAAGAAAAAGGAAACCAACAATTTTCACAAAAACCCACCCAATGGTCCACCGTCTAACTTTAACATAAAGATTTATTTTTATCAACAAAAAAAGATAAAGATTTATTAAAAAAAAACTTTGTAAGAGTGAAGTAACTGTTCTGAGTTCTATTGTGGATTTCATCTAACCCAATTTTATGAATTGTTTGAATTCCATAAACTCCCGCTAGTGGTTCATATCTACGGCGGAGGCTTTTGCATCTATTCTGCCTTTCATCCTACTTACCATAATTATGTTAATATCTTGGTCACTGAAGCTAAAGTTATTGCAGTCTTCTTTGACCATCGACGAGCTCCTGAGAATCCTGTCCCTTGTGCTCGTGAAGATTCATGGGCTGTACTCAAATGTAGGGTTGGTAATTTAAGGGCATGGTCCGGGTTTTGTCAAGCCCAAGACTAGGCCCATATAATGTTTAAAAATTTTGTCCCTCTTAAAGTTCATCTAAATTTGGCGGGTTTTGGGCGGGCCGGGCGGGCTTAGAGACGGGCCTGGGCTTTTACAAATTTTTTTTAAAAATTAAATAAAATTATAATTTTTCAAAACATAATTATCCAATACATAATACTATAATAGGCTAAAAACTTAAGCATAATTTTCTAATACATGATTAGCCAACATAAAATATAAAAATACTAACATCACAAGTACCATACACAACATACAAATCAAGTAATCAACCATTAATATATAAAAAAAAACTAATCTAATATTTGCGGGTCATCTTCGTCCTCATTCTTCAATTCCTCGCCAGTAAAAATTAAAGGAGATAAAATATTAAATTAACAAATTAATTAAGCTAAGTGTAAATGCAGTAAACGAATACTGCATTTACAAGCACAACAGTGATAGAACTCAATGCACGGGACTTGTCAACTTTAGAAAGATAGAAATCTCGCTCACTGAACAGCATTCTTGTACGCTGCACTGAGAAAATTTCAAGTTGAGAGCGACATGGTTGAGTTCTATAGAAGCAGACAAAGATGGAAAACGAATTGAGAGCAAGTTGCGCTTACACTAAACCTAAAGCCCGCTCTAGGCCTCCATCAAGTTGAGAGCAAAACAAATTCCTAAATTAGAGACTGAACAAACTAAAGATAAAAAAGCAAACAAAGATGGAAAGCGAATAAACCTTGAATTTTAGATAATCGCGCGGTTGTGCTGGTGGGTGGGAGGCGCTGCTGAACATGCAAGAGATGTTGTTGCTGCCTTGCTGGGTGGCTGGGCGGTTGCTGATGCTGCTTGCTGCAGCCTGTAGTGCTGCTGGAATCTGTTGCTGCTGCAGTGCTGCTGGAATCTGTTGCTGGTGTAGTGCTGCTGGAATCTGTTGCTGCTGTTGCTGGAATTTGTTGCTGCTGTTGCTGGAATCTGTTGCTGCTGCTGTTGGACGGTGGGTCGCCGATGGCTGGTGCTGGCTCTGGCTCGACGATGCTGGAATTTGGAGATGCTCGCTGCTGTTGGCTGCCGGTGGCGAGAACAATGAGACGTCGGCACGATGACGCCGTGACAGTGAGTGATAACTGAGAGGTGAGTGAGAAGTGAGGGAATGAGGGATTTACCGATTTAGGGATTTTGTCAGTTCAATATTATAATTTGTTTTGCTATGTTATAATTGTTTTGTCAATTCAATCAATATTACTGATTTAGGGATTTACCAACTTATACTTACAGACTCACGGGAATGAGGGATTTTTAATTGTTTTGTTTTAATTGTATGATATATTAATATATTATATAATTTTTTTAAAATATATATATATATTATTTATTGAAAAGCTCAGACTTTTCATTCAGGTTCTTGACTAAGCCCATAACATATGGACTTAATCAATTATAAGCCCTTACCCATAATTTCAAGTCGCGAGCTAAGTTTAAAGCCCGCGGGCCTGGGTCGGCCCGGACTTTTCTGCCAACCCTACTCAAATGGGTTGCTTCCCATGCTAATGGACAAAATCCTGTGGATTGGCTTAACCATTATGCTGATTAAATGAAGTGATTTAGGAATCACAAGTCAAAAGAGAGGCAAATTAATTCCATATAAATATGGCCAAATTTTTAGTTTTGAAAAAAAAAATAAAGTCTAGATTTTTGAGACTTTAAATGCGTTTGAGTAAACAATTGGAAGAACCAAACCTCTAAATTGATTTAAAAATTTTTGAACCCACTGCCCAAATCTAAATTCTTAGATCCGCCACTTATTAATGAAGCTAGCTTAGGCTTTTTTCTCTTCTTATATAAGCAACCTTATCAAGCCGCATAAATTGTTCGTTCAGGTTGTTCTCGATTTGATATAATTTGCTTGTCTCTTTGATCTTTCATTCGTTAATCTTGTTCTTAATTAACGTTAAAAGTCCTGGTAACGAAACAATGTCCGTATGATTTGAAACCAAAGAGAAATATGATGATGAACAACATTAAATTAATAGTACACACATTACTGAGTTTCCGGTGATCACATCAGAATACATTATCTCGATTTAAAGATGAAGCTAATTTATCCATCAAGGGCACAGCCTCTTCAGAATCTAGATTGAACAAATAAAACACGTGATCGTCTCCTTCTGTCTCCACAATCTCAGTTTCTCCAGCCCATCCACAATTTTTCAAAGTCTCATAATAAAACAACCCCGTCTCCCCAATTGTCCTTCTCAGTAACACAAACAAGAACCCTGGGGCACCTCAGGCTTCTTAGCCCAGAGTCAGCAGCTGGTTTTATTCTCACATCATTGAACCCACTTGTATATGGACATACAAATTACCCAGCAGTTATCAACAACTCCATCATTTCTCCCAAAATATGGCTGAACCAAGCAAATTCCTGACAGTTTTATCCCATTCAAGTCTTCAAAACTCGCTTGAAATGCCATGCTGTGCACAATATTGCCGCCTGCACTGTTACCGCGTAAAAACACAAGTAAAATTAGCACGAGTGTTTAGCCAAGTTTCATAACCATGAGCACTGATCTTAAAATGAGAAGCAACCCATTTGAGAGCAGCCCATGAGTCTTCATAAGCTGCAGCGACCAAGTGTTCAGGGGCTAATCTGTAATCAACTGAGACTACAATAACATTTGCTTTGGCTGAAAGAGAGCCGATATAGTTGTGGTACGTGGAACAAAATGGTGAGCCCATGAATAAACCTCCGCCGTGATAATAGAAGAGGGAGCTTTTGGTTTGTTTTAATGGCGGCTGAAGGGATGAAGATTCTTGATGTTACGCCTTTCTCTGGCACAATAACTACATCTTTGGAGAAGACAGCATTTGGGGAATCCATTGATGCTGAAACTTTTTCGGTGCCAAAGAACCCTTCCCCATGCCCATCTGTATGCACGAAAATATGGAAGATACTCACGTGCAGATGCTCTTATTTTGAATCCATGGTTGCAATAGGATTAGAATGATAATATAACAATAGATTTTTATATAAATTTATCTTATATAAATTGAAATGACATAAATTTATTAATTAAATAAAAATATAAAATAATAAAAATAAATTATGTGAGTTAAATAATATTTAATTTAATTAATTTTATCATACCACATTATTTGTACAAAACAAATTGACTTTATGAAAAATTGCTTTAAAAAATATATATTTTGACAGTTTGGTTTCTTTGGTTGGTGATTTCGTGCTTTCTGGGACAGAAAAAGGACCAAGTTTGGTCGTGTTTGTCTTAAAACTTCTTTGCTTTCATCGGAAAAATTGTAAAATGAAACAAAGCCACGCAAAACCGGCTGTACAATAGCATCACGGTTCCCAATGGACATCCACACGGTCCATCATATGACTTCACATCTCGCTTTTTCTTTAAAAAAGTTTTTAGTTAGAAGAAAAAAAATAATTATAAAATAAAAATTAATAACATATAATAAATATAATTTTTAAATAATAATTTTAATAAAACTAATAATAATATAATAAATTTTTATTATTTAAATATAAAATTAAATTTTCTTAATTTTTAAGTTATAATAGGTAATATTTATTAAATATTTAATACTATATATTTTAATTTATAATTGTCCAACCTTAATTTTAAATAAGGCATTACTTTCAAAAATCAATTCTTAAAGTATGAGCGTCTATGAACTTCACTTATACTGTCATCTACTATTTAAATTGTTATATTTAGCTCATGTGGGGTAGGACTTAGATCCCTATCTATTTAAAAAAGATTTAACAAAAATATATATAATGTTTATAAATCATAATGTCGATTTTAAAATCATGGCAATTTAATTTCTAAAATAGTGCAATTAACTATCCATTGAAGCAAACTTTGCCACCTTAAATTTTTTATTGCAAAAATCTGTAAGAAATCGAATTGAATTGAATTACAAAATTGGTATGATGATAGCGGCTAGAACATATAAGCCAAGCATCTTACGTTTTTGCTAAGGAAATTCATTCGGTAATTGGCTATGTGTCCAGTTGTGAGTTTCGTGACACTTTTGCATCAGACTTTTAATGGATAAAAGAAAAAACTTTTGACAATAATAGTGGGCTTTACGTTAATTAATAGAAGAATATGAGTATTTAAGGGTCTGTTCGGCAACGTGTTATGTGCTCTATTTTCATTTTCCTTTTATGAATCTCAGTTAATACATGTTTGATGGTTGAAATTTAAAAAAAAAATTGTAAAACAAATAAGCTGAGATTCAATTTTATAACTATTAAAGTGAGAACATGTTTAACATGTTCTCCATGTATTACAAAATTAAATTAAAAAATAAAATCTAAAAGTCTCGGCCTTATCTCTTTATCCTTATTCCTTTGTCCAATAGCGCTGACTCTCGCTCCTTTTCCCTCTCGATCTACTAACAGTGGCGATTATTCTCTCTCGTGGGCCCAAATCAGCTATCGTACTCCATCTTTGTTGCCGCTGCTACTTCATCTCAACCACTGTTGTTCCTCCATCTCCGCCGATGCTGCTCCATCTCGACTATCTCGTTTGTTGTTGCTCCTCTCTCGACTCCATCTCTGCTATTGTGAGTTATTGGTATTTATTTAGGATAATTATCCGACCATCCACTTATTTTTTTATATTTTTTTAAAAATACATAAATTTTTTTTTACTGAACTCCACTTGAAGTTTTATTTTTTTACACATGTTCACTGCCGTCTTCAAACTGTTAAGAAAATTAATGAAATATTATCTAAATTAAGTTTTTGAAGCATAGGTCAAATTATTATTATACTCTTATGACGTCAGAAAAGTTTTATTGGTTTGAAGACGAAAGTAAACATGTACAAAAAAATATAACTTTAAGTAGAGCTCAGTAAAAAAAATTAAAAATTGTATATTTTTAAAAAAATATGAAAAAACAGGTTAACGTGGATAATTACCTTTTTTTATATTTGAGTAAATTTTTACTAATTATTATCATACTATTTTGTTTTGTTTTGTGATCATGATCATGAAATAAAAATTGTGGCTAATAAAGTCCGAGCCCGACCCAAAAATATAAATAAAGGATCCGAGCCCGATAAAAAGCCTGAATTTTCACTTTCGGAGACCCAACCTTAATATTTTTTTAATATTTAAATATTTTATATTTACCTCCCTTAATATATTTAAATTAAATATAAAAATTACTTCAATCGATATTTCAACCATAAAATCATATAAATAACTAAACATAAAAAAAAACCATGACTAATTCAAATAGTCACACAATATAAATTAAAACACATTTTTTTTAATTATTAAGTAATCGGGTCGAGTCGGGTTGGGTCGGCTAATTATTAAGTAATCGGATAGAGTTGAGTCAGAGTTCAGGCTTTTGATCGGGCTTTTATTTTTAAGCCTAAGCTTGAATTTTGACCCTTAACTTCGGATCAAAATCTAAAAAATTCGGACCGCATCAATTGAACCAAAATTCAGGTCGGGATTTTTTGACATCTCTTAAGTGATTGTTTTGCTAGCCAAGCTTTCATCAATTCTATTCTAGGAGTTGGACTATAAAATAGGGACCGATTAAATATTTATTTTGTAAATATGATTTTGTTGTTCGTATTTGGAATTGGTTGTCTTTTTGTGTTGGAAAATCATGCAAAGGCATATTATTTACCATTTTGATGCGGAGTTTCACAGCAAAGCATGTGGGTGTTGTGAGTTATTGACAGTATTGGTTGTCTTGTCTAATTCCATTGTCATTTCATTTAATATATCAGGGACCGAAAGCATATTAATGCAAAAATTGTAGAGATTAGCGTGAACTGATTGTAATAATATCATGTTGTATTCATTTAGATGCGATTGGTTTAGTGTACATTACCTTGATTGCATTTTTCTTAAATTTTTGTTATGCTGTGAAAAAATGAGTTAAAAGATAAAAACTTTTGACAAGAGCTTGGTCTTAATTTGAATTGGTCAATTTGTAGTAGAATATATTTGATTGTGATATGTTCAATTTTTAATTTATGACACATTACTGAAATGGCTTTCATACTATATTGAATTTGACTAATTTTAAAAGGCTGAGCTATGTATGTGAAGGAGCAGTTTCTTTAATTTAATTAATATTTGATATATGTGATTTTTTTAAAAAAAATATGTAGTAACACGATATGGATCCACGTAATGTTGATTGGTGAGCATAATTATAGTTTACGTAAGCAACGTCTAATTCCAATTTCATGTTGGGTTTTACATAATTTTATTCAACGAAAAAATACTAGTGATAGGTTGTTTGATGACTTTAATGTGTAAGATATGGTTACAAATGAAGGAGATATTAGTAGGCCACTTACTATTATTCAGTGTTGTAGAGATGAATGCTACAAAAGATAAAATTGCATTTTATGCGGCATGATTACACATGTAATGCATGATGTCTATCATGTAATTTTTATAATTATTTTGTTTTAAATCATCTGTGTTATAATATATATCTTAATTATAGTGTAAAACAATGATAATATAAAACTTTTTTTATTAATGCTAATATTAAACTTTTATCATCATGTAATTTTTTATAATTATTTTTGTTTAAATTATTTATGGTATGTTTGTGTATGTATTAGTTGAATAATTATTTTCTAACTACAAGTATGACTTAAATATTTTATAAAAACTATTTTTAAAAATGGTACTACCGAATATTTATTCATTGTTTTTATCATTTTCAATTGTGTCTACCAAAAGTATATTATTGTTTGTAGTTTTAAAATACAATGATGTAAAAAAATGATACTAAATTAGTACTAAAATTCGAAATACAGCAATTGCAAAACACTATCTTTATTCTCATTTTTTGTTTTCATAAAATACAAATTCGAAAACAATACTAAATAGCCACTGAATAATTTGTGTCGCAGTCATGTTGGTCAGCCAATAGTGATTTTTCATCGTGGAAATTTTGCGGGTTTTCTAAGATTATGCTTTGATGAAAAAGGAGTGTAAGATACTGAGATGCGTTTGACGTCACTCCAAAACGAAAAGTAACTCAATCTAGATTTGGATTAGAGGAGTCTCCAAATCCAAGACATTATAAATGTGAATCGATGCCTTCATAATTAAAGTGAGTGTGTTTAGGTTGAGTTCAGTTCACCTACAATTCCATTCAAGCTCATTAATATCACTAAAAAATGAATAATGATAAAGTAGGGTTTGGATTCGTTTGGACTTGTTCGGATTTGGTTTTCCCATCATTGTTGCCATAGACGTGCTCTATTCCATCACCAATGATGTATTCCTTCCCCGTACTTCATCACCATCACCGACAATGCTAATGTTGTGAAACTAAGGTGGCGTTTGTTTTTAACTTAATGATTTAAAGTAACTTAATTTTATTAATTAAGTTAATTAGAGGTGTTTGTTTTTATAAGTTAATGAGAATTTTTTTATAATTTTGATTTAATAAAATAGGCCAATTTTTTTGGCCTTTTACTTAATAGAGAAATCTTAATTAAGTCAATTACTTGCTAATGTAAAAAATATCCTCACTTTATAATTTATTTTTCATGTCTATCCTAAAACTTACCCATAGACATTTACCCCACATAAAAATATCCATGTTTTTTCTTTCTTATATTATATATGATAAAATTCCAAAATAATTATGTATTCACTTGATTATAGTTTTACTTATAAATGTTAAAATATTGTGGTATTTAATATATTATTTATTTGACATTCAAATTTAATAAGGATACAAATGTAAAAGTACATATTTTCAGCTTTTTAAGTTGAAAAAAAAACAACTTAATACTTATTTTCTGAGATTCAAACGAAAAAAAACAAACATATTATTCAGATTCAGATATTCAGATCTATTCAGATTTCAGATAAAAAAACAAACGCCACCTAAGTTTTGGTTTGTTAAAGTATAGAACAAAGAGAATAGGGATCGTGAAATGTAGGGGCGTTTTAATCCAAAAGGATATTGTTTGGCTATTTATGATAGATATAATTTTGTGGCGTTAATTTTGAAATTCTATAATTTATTGGGATATTTTTATAAATTTTCTTAGATTTCTCCCTAATAATTGTGAGGGTAAATTTTCAAACTATTGCTCAACACATTTAAATGTCGACAAAACATTGCGAACAAATAGTATATAATGAATTTGAAAAATAAGCAAATGCTTGCCTAGAACAAGGTAAAAAGAACCCAACCAATTTGGCATCTTTAACGATACTCCTAGTTTGTGAAGCGAAGAATCAACTGTTACTTTTTTCCTTTTTAGGGATAATTTTAGATTATCTCCTCATAAATTTACTATCTTCAAATCTCCCATTATTTTTAAAAATCTCAATTTACCTTCTATTTTGTTAAGAAGACCAAAAAAAAAAAGGCATCAACTCAACGTCATTATTCTCTTACCTTTTAAATAAAAATAGGGTAACTTTAGATTGTAAAAAATAAAATAATAATTTAAGGATAGTCAATTTACAACGAGGTAGTTTACTTTATATATATACACTCATTCTTTAGTTCAGGAGTCGTCCTAATTTTTTTTTTTATGTGAACACACTTTTAAACCATAGAGTTTACTAGAGTCAAGATCTTAAATCTCTTAAATCACATGGTTTTATAACTCATTCAAAAATAAGTTTATAAAACCCCATGATTTAAGAAAGTATATGTATTAGGGCCCCCGCATAATGATTATATATACAGTAAAATCTCTATATAGTCATATTGGTGGGACTGGAGAAATTTATTCTTATAAAGATGTTATAATTCAATAGAGGTGTAGTACAAAAATTATTCTCTTTGCTTAATTATCCTTAATGCAAGTGATATAGACGTATATCATGTCATGTATTAATAAATTAATTAGTGAGTCAAATTCAATGTATAGACATTAACAAATTAATTAGTAAGTGAGTCAAATTCAATGGATATATATTAGTAAAAAAGATATATAGTTTCAAAAAACTAATACAAAAAGTTTCATGCCAAGAAGCTACAAACATACTTAAGAAGTTAGAAATATTTTGCCTTCAACAAAAAGATGTATATGCTGACCAATTAATATATACCCGCAAGTTGAAAGGTGTGGTTGCAACTTTAAAGAACAAATTATTGTCATAAGGAACTTTAGAAATATATTTTGTTCCATCTTAATTATTTAATGTAATATGGTATATATTTTTGAAATATTATTACTATGTGAAGGTAAGTTTAGTAAATTTATTATTGTATTATCTAGTAAATTATGCATTCGTTCTATGGTCTTGAATAAATTGCTACAGCCACTAACATAATTCGAAAAAAAAAAGCAAAATAATATATGCACCTTCAAATTGGCAGCACCTTTGGCGCAATTTAATGAACCTCATTGCAGGGCAATACCTTATCGTGTCCCATTTCTAGCAAGCAAATGTAGATCACCAAAAAACAATTTCAAAAAATGATTTCAACATGAGAGGGGATATTTAATACTTGAATCTCAAAACTTGAAGTTCATTACTCAAAATTCTGTCATGTTTGCAATAATTTCCACAATGTCATATTCTCATTCAGTAACATAAATGGCTTTAATAATTAATAACAATCCAAATATAAATTCCAAACTATAAAAAAAAAACACATAAAACTTATGCCCAAATTGTTGTCATGCAAAATAAGTTTAATTTCATCTAACGATATCACCTCTGAAACCAACTAACAATTATACCACTCGTGGCTGATCTCCTCAAACAACTAAAGGTTTATGATTACATAACAAGTACAATCACCGGAAGTAGATAATCATTGTAATTCATATCAAGTATTTAAGTATTAATCGACATATAAACTATTTGGTAGTCCCTTAATCAATGAAAATGGATTAATATTAAAATCAATCTTACCAAATTCTACTAGTAATGATACACACAATAAACATTCTCGCATGTCCAAGCATCCAAATCAAAGAAGTTCATCCTATAAGCCCATGTGCATGTCTTTGGGTTAAACTTTGCCTCAATTAAAGGATGCGAGATATTCATGTACTATCAATATCTATGAAATGAACCAGAATAAGTCTCTACTGTTCCATTCATTTTCCCATCCACATCAATCTTCTAAAACCCTGTTAGGGCATTTGTACCTCAATATCATCATCCAACATTATTTCAGAGATCAGCAGAGATTCTAAACCGATTCAGATTTTCAAGGTTCAGTTTACGGCCGTCACCACCACTGCTCGATCAACAACGGCTTCCTTCCTAATTTAGTCCACCCACGGATTCATAGAATTGATTTCAGCGCCAATACAGATCTCGAATGGATGCGATTCCATGCAACCTTGAATTCAAACCCTAACTGGATATTTGGAGCTAACAGAACGCCCTTTCTTTATGCAATTTTAATCGCTGAATAAAAAATAAAAAAAGGGCTCCCACGATTGTAAGTTGCACCTTCAAACCACCATTAATTTATATAAGCCGTTAGATTGAACTCTGAACCATCTAATGGTTAGATTGGAAAATGAAAAAAATTGTTGTACGGTACAACAGTGGCAATATAGGCGGACCCTCCTTTTTAAAGGTTTGATTAAGATAGGGTTTAGTGAGATAAAATGGAGTTAAATATTACCATTCATTAATTATTTCCCAAGATTTTCTTTAAACAAGGTCCAAAAGCTTACCTTGGGCCTGCAAAGATAAAATCATGAGAGGTGATATTTGATCTCTTCAATCTATTTCATTAATCCCCACTTTTTAATTTATCCATTTATTTTCAAAATTACCCTTAATAACAAATTAAAATAAATGTTATTTTTATTTGTTTCTTTTGTCTTTGCAATCTTTCTCTTTCCCTGGTTGTCAATGATTAAAGGTCTATTCCAACTTTCCCATTTCTTTTGCTAATGCATGCCCAGATGCAACTGCAATTAAGGACATATAGTCCGTTTGAAAGTATGGTGAGGTAGCTGAGCTGTCAAAGCTCAGCTACTAAGGTGTTTGGTAACATTTGTAGTTGTGCTTTGGTAGCTTAACAAATTTTTTTTCTGAACTTCTATTCCACAACTATACATTTTACTCCACAACAGCTGCAACTTAAAAACTACAACACCTCACTCCTAAACATATTCATAGTTTTGTCAATAGAACCTTTAATGAATTTTATTGTTAGGCAACTTTCTAAAGATGGAAAATTGTCTCTTACTTTGGAAGCTTGTTTTTTGGCTAAATTTTCTTTTCATGTCTGGAAAAATTGTTTATCTGGTATTGTATTTTAGACGCTGGGCAGTTTGGAATTTCTTCATGGAGCTGCCCTTTATCCTGCATTATTCCACCATTCTTTACATCTTTGGAGGTTCGCATGTTTTGTAGACCTTTATAATCTCTAGAAGTGCAAATTTTTATTGTGATCATTTGAGGATACATATATGTCTTTATCATCCTCAGTGTAAAATATATATTAATCGGTGGTGGTGATAGACTAGGTTTAACCGTTTAATTATGATGCTAAGAGCGCATATAAGAGAGGGTAAAAATACATTTATCGTTAATTATTTTTTAAATTTACAGAAAAGATAACTTTTGAAAATAAATGAATTAATTAAAAAGTGGGGCTGATAAAATAAATTACGCAGTATATTAGAGAATTTTAAAAAATGGTGCGTGTGAGGACACTCAACAATTTACAAATTTCCTTTAACAGTGATGTTCGTTAATAAGATTTTAGCTTTTCCACGTCACTGACTTACATTTACATATGCAATTATGCATGTTGCATTCAATCAACCTGCACTTTGAAATAACACATTGACGCCGCAACTTCTAGGAAATTTCTAGCATTAATTCCAAAGTCATCGTTTTTTCCGCAGCTTATTTTTCTTTTTTCTTTTCCCTATGTCTGTCTCCTTAGTAAATTGAAAGAGAAATTCTAAGCAAAAATAAACCAAATTCAAGTTGCATGAAAAGTGTTTTGAATGATATGTGTATATGTCCATATCCCGAAGTCACACGATTTTCACCCACCAAGAAGAAAACACATGTACCACATATACTTTAATGATACAATAAAGTAAAATGGTTGAAACTGCAAGGTGAAGGGTGGTCAGAGATGGGGCATAATAGCCATTAACAAGCATTTATTCGTCATTTGTTTAATGAACCAAAGGGAGATCGTGAAGAAGCAAGAAGACAATGTAGAGATGAAAGCATATACTTCTAACTAAGGTTACAGTTCTTTCACATTCTTGACTGACATGTTGCATCCATTCAAAGTCCCGGTACCAGCTCCATTTAAACGCAATGGCCTATGAAGTACAACACAATATTTCACTTTTATGACAATGAACATGTTTAGTGGATATTTAAAAGCAATTTGGATGTTCTTAGTGGGGCTGTCCTTTATCCTGCATTATTCCACCAGTCTTTACATTTTTTGAGGTGGGTAATTTTTAAAAACCTCTCCTGAGGTTTGGGTTTGTTGCAAGTAGATGGCGAGAATCTATTTATTTGTAAAACACCCCCTACTGTTAGTTACTTTTAACATTGACCGTTAGTTGACTGTGTAAAAATAATATCACCCTTAACAACAATTTGTACACGGAATTAATTAAAAAAAAACTAAAATTATTGACTATTTTACCCTCTTTAAATTATTGATATTTTCTTAAAGTTCCTACAAGAAAAATAAAATTAAAAACTTGAAAAATCCTTTTTAAATTATTGATATTTCCTTAAAGTTTCTACAAGAAAGATAAAATTAAAAACTTGAAAATGAAATAGTTATAATCTTTACTTATGATATTGTAAATTTTTAAAATTGACAAGGATAAAATTATCAAAAAATAATGATTGTGCTTTTCACGCCAACAATTTTAGTTTTTTTTTTAATTATTTCAGTCTACAAACTATTATTAAGGGCAATATTATCTTTGTACAGTCAACTAACGGTCAATGTTAAAAGTAACTAACGGTAGGGGATTTTTTACAAATAAATAAATTCTCGTCATCTACTTGCAACAAGCCCAAACCTCAGGGGAGGTTTTTAAAAATTACCCTTTTTGAGGTTCTCATGTTTTTTAGTTCTTCATAATATCTAGAAGACGAAAATTTTAATGTGATTCTTTATCATCCTCTGTGTAAGATACATACTGGTAGTAGTGATAAACTAAATCCAATTATGATACTGAGAGAGCAGATGAGACATGGTAAAAATACATTTATTCTTAATTATTTTTTAAATTTATAAAAAAAGTTAATTCCACAAATAAATGAATTAATTAGAAAATGGGATTGATAAGATAAATGACATAGTATATTAAAGAATTTTTAAAAATGATCATTATGGTCCTTTCATTCACTCGACAATTTTCCTTTAATAGGAATTACTTATTAATAAGCCATAAGATTTTAGCTTTTCCACGCTATTGACTTAAATTTACACATGCAAGTTCCATTCAATCCACTTGTATTTTGGAATATATAACAAATTCACACCACTAACTTCTAGGAATTTTCTCGCATTAATCCCAAACTCGTCATTTTCTCTGCAGCTTGTTTTTCCTTCTGTTTATTTCTCCTATGTCTGTCTCCTTCAGTAATCTGAAAGAGAAACCCTAAACAAAAAAAAAAAAAACAAAAGTTCAAGTTGAATGAAAAGCGTTTTGAATGATATGTATATATGTCCATATGTATCCTCATCAAGTCACTCGGCTGAGACCCACCAAGACAAGAAGAAAACACATGTACGATCCCACATATTCTTTCACGATACAATAAATTAAAATGGTAGAAATTGCAAGGTGGGGGGGGGGGGTGTTCAGAGATGGGGCATAATAGTAGCTAGCAACATGCATTTGTTTGTACAAAATGAGATTGTGAAGAAGCAAGAAGACAAGGTCGAAATGAAAGCATATACTTCATGACTAAGATTACAGTTCTTTCACGTTCTTGACTTACATGTTGCATTCATTCAAAGTCCCGGTACCAACTCCATTTAAACGCAGTGACCTATGTCGTACCATCCAATATTTCAGTTTTATGACAATACAAATGTTTTAATAAACCATTTATTAATGTTACCATTTAATATGTATGCTTTACAATTTTTTTTTTAAGTGATAGTTGTTGTGTGCGGAATGCGAAATCAAGCGCACCAAATAATTATAGAAAAATAAAGGACACAAGAATTATGTGGTTCGGTAATTAAACCTACATCCACGTAGGAAAGAAAGAATAATTGTTTATTTAACAATTAATAGAGTACAATATTTGAGTAACGAATCTCACTTCCCAGAAACTAAAATATACCCAGTACTCTCACACTCTGCAGGAAAGATAAATTCCCTAAACACACTTCTCTCAAAAGTTTAGAAACTTATAAGCTTAACAATTTTAGAATGATTTCAAATGAATGAAATCCTTAACTATTTATAGGAGAAATGAATTACTATGTAAAGAATAAAATAATTAAAGATATAATTTTTAATTATTATTATTTTTCAAATTCATCCCCTTTGTCAATTCTTTCTTTTTGGCTACAAAATCAATTTTGATTTTGCTTCTCTATGATTGTTGGTGCAACCAAGAATTTGTTGACTTCAACAATAGTAGTATGGAAACAACAAATCTCATTCCATCAACGCATATATACTAGTAAGTAATGGCTCTTTCAAATCTGCTGAGTGCTCCGGTGACGGCGTATGGTGAAACCAGAATTTTCATTCGATGGGGGCGTATGGAAACACCAAACTTTATTAATGCAGCTGGCAATATGTTCGAACAATGAAACTGAGGGGGTAAAGAATAAAATTACCTAGATAAAGGTCATTTTTAAAGCTTGGTGTCCAGGAACTCCCCTAATTCCACTCCTCTGTACATGTATTGGTCATGGAGCGAGATATTAATTATCAGCATACAATTTGAATTATTCTTCTGGATTGGAGTTGAGAATTTATCCTTTAGGGGCTTGACAGTTTCTTTGGCTGGTTAGTTGAGTTCGAATCTTTGAGAGATAGGGGCTGAAAAATTGATTGAACTTTCAGTAGCAGCCCTGATTATAATTTTTGTTATTTTTTGCAATAGACTGCACGCTCAAAACCTTTTGAGCAAAGTATCCCAATGCAAAAACACAAATTAGAATCTCTATCTCCATGGTTGGTGTGTAAGGGGAACCGATTCATTGACCTGTAGCTTTTACGTTAAGAGTTAAAACCAACCGGATCAGCATATTCAAATGACTGAAATGCCCTTACTCATATATACATCATAAATATTTATAACGGTTAAAAATTCAATATTATGAAGGCAGAGAAGTCGTCGACCTGTGTGATAGAAAAGTTAAAACTAGGTTCTTGCTAATGTAGAACATTAATTAGGGATTAGGAAACACTAAACAATTGATAATCGGGGAGAAAACTTCACAAGTGCTGATGGAGATGGTTGGGGACTTGTTCAAAGCCTTGAAATTAAATGAAGGAATTTTGTTTTTGTTTTTCTTTTTTTTTTTAAGAGAATTTACTAGCAATTAATAATTTTGACTTATACAATTCAAAGCTTGAATTTTGGAAGTCTTTCCTTCTCAGTGATTGTATAAAAGGATTGATAGAATTGAATAATCCCCATTCATTTTTTTTTCTGTTTTCAAATAAGTAATATGTCAAAGTGTTATAGGAATAATGTTCCAGTCTGCACTTTGCTTGTTGCCTATATGGTTATTATATCAATCAGTTCATGTCCCTTGGTAATAGAAGCAAGAATTCGGAATTTCTCAGCTATCCAAGGTGTGCAATTAAGAACGTGAAATTAATTTTTTGATCCAATTAATTGAAGAACATTAATTTTATATATCCTTCTACTATTTTTGTATTTTTGTTTTTGCTTTTATTGCATTTTTAATTTTCTTAACCTTTGTATTGAACTCTCACTGACAGAAAGTTTAGTCCATAAAAGTACGACTGAAGGGTTACTCCATCAGAGAAGTCTGAGGAAAGTTCCTGCATATGGAAATAATCCGCCGCCACCAAATACACCCCTACACAATCAATAAGAATTTGCAAGGTGGGGGGTGGTCAGAGATGGGTCATAAAAATTGTAACGCCTTCGAAATTTTTCTTCTTTATCAATAATTATAGCAATTCTTAGATTGATAATAAGAAACGTTATTTCTTTTGATTGTTTATTAAAGGATTGTAGAGAATGATTCAAGGCTTTTCTAATTTACTATAATTATTTAGAATTTTTTAATATAACATTTATTAATTCTCGTTATTTTGGGATTGTATAATTTTGTTATATTATTCTTTTAGGATTAAGAATAAATTGAGATATTAATATTAGTTATAATATTATCTTCTGAAACTCTGGAGATATCTTGAGTAAAACTTAATATTTTAGTTGAGAATGTTGATAATTGGAGTTTGTTGTATATTTAATTATTTTGGAAGTATTTTTTTTATATATTTTTATATTGGGAGTGTTATATTTATAAAGAAGATTCTGTTGAATTTTCAACAAAATTCTTACTAATTAAATTTTTATCAAGTTCATTTTGATGAGATTATTACTAGTATACGGTAGATGTGTATAAACTGCCATCACAACCACAGCCCAACCCAAGGCGCTCAAAAAGATTGCTCAAACAACGGCAAACCGCCAACAATCCACTTACACATCTACCATATACACCTGTAAACCAACCCCATGCTGAACCATCACCAACATCCTCTGTCTCTATCCTATCAAAACTTCAGAAACCTTCGGCGGTCTCTATTACTGTGAATGAACAAGAAGAAATGGCAGAAAATCATGACCAAGACACCCCATCCCTTCGTGCGACCCCACATGCACGTAACACAAACGTGCAAAATAGCAAGCATGGCGGCCAAGATGACCAAGAAAGCCGTGGTGAATAAACAAATCAGTCACTCCCACATCAAAGTGAAAACCGAAGTCAACCACTTGAGGAAGTGGAAGAAAGCCGTGACCAAAACCCCTCATCGCATACCAAAGTTTGCACCTCCAACCGTGAACAAGTTAAACATGGTGAATCACAAGATCCAGCCATCACAGCCCCTGTACAAGCTCAAAAACAACTCTCATCTGTTAACTTTGCAACAACCGTTAATGGCCGAGATGAAGCTTCTGAACAGCCCCTTGATTAAACACGTTTTGGTACACAAACGGCATGTACCAAAAGTCAGCCAAGACAGCCAGCTTCGGCCCAACCGATAAGCAAAAATTCAGAAATTCTCGACAATCCCTCACAGTTTTTGACCACACACACGCGGCCACGCCCATAACTCTCTTTCACAAAGTCCATAAAGTCAGCCATGCTCAAGTAATGTTGTCCCCTCTGAGCTCAACATTTCAAAGCCTTCACATGCATTAAAGATTTCCAAAATTAGCTCACATGCCTTCACTCACGCCAAAAATCAACATGCAGCCTCACAAAATACATGTACTCATAACACTTTTCCTATGGCATCACCAAAAAGCCAACATTCAAACAGTGCACGGGACCCGCTTCTGTCTCCCACTCATTCAAAATCAAACCCCTCAATTCCACCAATAAATGCACAACTTTCGGCTTATTTTTCTTCCCACCAAAATTCGTCTCCCCCTAATACTTGCAATACCCACAGTAATCATGAAACCCTCCATAACCATTCAACATTAAACCCACAAGCCCAAATGCACTCGGAAGCCCATCCCACTAATATCCATACATCCAACTTAAATTATCAAGCCCAAAACCAATCTCAATCCATTAAACCACAAAAAGCCCAAACATGCCATATAAGTCTACAAGTCCAAAATCAATCCCAAACCAATAATTCATCGAACACCGGCCCAAAACCAACTTCAAAATCAGCCCACTTCCATGCCGACATACTAAGGATGGCAAAATCCGAATCTGGGTGTGGATTTAGCCATTCTGGATCCGGACCCGGACGAATATTTTCAGTACTGGATTCGAAATAAACCCGTATTTTTTCACTCCGGGTCCGGTACGGGTTCAACCCGGAAACATCCGGTTCCCGGACTGCGGGTTTCCAACCCGGATTGATGAATCCAATTAAAAAAAAAACTAAATTCCACTAAAAGAATCAAATAGAAATACATATCCAGGATTTCAGCAAATCAAAGAAAAATTATTTCATCTAGAAACTAATTAACTAAAACAAAAATTTAGTTTGGCTGCCCAAAATCAACAACCCAATGTGGCGACTCGTTCAATTAGTAAAGAGAGCTAAAGAACTAGCTTTTGTTGCGAGCAGGAAGTCAGGAGTCAAAGAGCAACCAAAGCATAGTCAATGAGCAACCAAAGCACTTTTAATGGTGATGGGAAAGCTGGAGGGGTAGTGCAAATAAGTTTACATGGATTGGATATTCAAAAGAAATAATACGCCATTAAAAGCAACAAGTTTTCCAAAAAACCAACAAAGACAGACCCCGCACTGGATGAAAAAAGATGAAAGCATGATAAGTGGCATCGAGTAAGCCACGTTCTCTCTCTCTCTCTCTCACTTGCACACATTGTTACTAAAATGACCAAAAACAAGATTCCCATCAAAATATTTTCTAGTATTGTTCTTGAAAGTGACGGCGGCTGATGATGATGAACACAACTGCGATTGCGATTGCGATTGCGATTGGCGAAGGCGGCGTTCAACCCGTATTACAGCTGGTTACCAGTCGCGGCAGAAAAGGAAAGGAAGCGACGGCTGATGATGATGTTGAAGTTGAACAGCCGCGAAGATGGGCAAGTGATGCGACGATGATTTGATTTGATGAAGATGAGCTGAAGAGGGAATAGGAGAGGAAATGTTTGTGCGGCTGGGAAAGTGTATTGAGCTGCTAGGGCACCATTTGGGTTTTTATGTTTTTCTATTTATATTAAAAATAATTTTTAAAAATTAATATATATCCGGGTTCGGGTTCCGGATGTACGGGTTTACTTAAACCCGGAACCGGAACCGGGTACATGCGGGTTTTTAAAATAACATCCGGATCCGGATTTTATTTAATCCGGTACGGGTTGAACCCGGACCGGAAAATCCGGGTTTCATTCGGGTCCGGTCACGGGTGCGGGTTGAATTGCCATCCCTACGACATACGCATCAGTTTTAACTTCAACTCCCAATCGAAATTTAAATGTGCCGATAAAAAAATCTTTGCTGAAATTATAAATGGGCCCACAACCTCGATGGTCCCCGTCAAGATAGTCTCTTCGTACGAGGATAAACCAAATGTATAGTTTTTCGTATAGGAAGTCAAAGTGATGGCTATTCCATTCAAGTTGACATTGGTCGGTAAATTTTCTTACAATCACCCTCGTATGGAATTAATTAGAAAATATTTTAGCTCGTTGGGATTAAATAGAAATTCTCAAATTTCTCTATTTGATAATCGTCACATTTTAATTAAATTGAATGTTGAAGAAGACTACACTCGCCTGTGGGTTAAGCAGATTTGGTATGTTTATGGGAGTGCCATGAGAATTTTAAATGGACTACAAATTTTCGGTGTTCTAAGGAGTCACCTATTGTTCCTCTATGGATATCATTTCCTTATTTGCCTATTCATTTCGTGCAATGCAATGAAGCATTATTTTCTATTGCGTTAACAATTGGTAAGCCGCTACGAATTGACCAAGCTACTACCTCATTAGCTCAACCCTCTATAACTAGAGTTCTAATAGAGCACGTCACTCAACCTCCTCTACAGCGGATTCAGATCGGTGTGGGCAATTCTGGTTTTTGGCTAAGTGTAGTGTACGAGAAAATTTCACTATACTGTGCTTCCTGCAAGCACCTTAGCCATGCGTTTGAGACATGTTATATGGCTAATCCAAGACTTCACCCCCAGCAGTTTAATAGAGCTCGACAAACTAATATTGAAAAGGGTAAGGAAACAAGGGTTTCGCCTTCAAACACTCCACGATACACTTCAGGCCCAAACCCAAAGCATTCGAACTTGGCCCCGTAGATCGTGGACACTACATCTCTAATCACCATGATTTCACCTGTAGAGAACCAAGCTAATGATATGGGCCCCACCATCACTCAAGAATTGATCCCTGATTCCCAGCATATTAGGACTTAAGATTCTAGAGCACAATTTGAGCCCAGTGATCATGGTATATCTCCCCAACAGAGCATTGAGACTTTAGATCATCGGGTATCTACAGGATTTCAATCTTATCAAATGATTTTGGCATAAGGGTTGTGGGCTTCAAAACCCACTCTACTGATATTCCCACTCAATCTGACGAAGAGATCAGTGGGGATGAGAACAAGCATTTTAGGTACCTTGTGAACTATAAGTTTCACAGTTATAAAGATCACATTTCAGATGAGTGCCCAGAGCATGATGGTTTTGTCTACACCAGAGAACACTGAGAGACAATATCCAAGCCCTGATTTTAGTGTTATTGGGCAGCATTCTAGGAAGGGCTTCAAATTACTCACCGATCACAAGTATTGTAAACAATTTTTTGGCAGACCTTGCTAGTTATCTATTGCTTATTGTATTGATTTTCTTTCCTGTTGTATTGTTTCTTTAAACTTGAAGTTTTGGTTTATGTGCCCCTCCATATGTATTTTATCATTTACTGATCTATATTACAGGTAGGGGCTCATGACTCACCCCCTACCTCACTGGTGGATTTAAAGAAAAAAAAACATAAAGATTTACACAAACTTTTAAGTTATTAGTTACACAAATTTTTATATTACTATTTTACTTTATGATTGATTTGATAAATTAATTTTTTATAAAATAATTATTCGTAACATTTTATAAGTATATTAAGAACACTGCTTTAAGTTGGCTAATATTAATTTATTTATAAACAATTATTATTAAGATTGTTGCAAAGGTACAAAAAATAATAGTTGTTTTACAATAATATTTATTGATTCATTCATTAATAAATAATTATTGGTTAATTTGTTATAGATAAATTAATTGATGGCAAGAATATTGTTGGAGGGGTATTATTATAAAAGAAAAGAAAAAATAATAGTCAAAATATAACATATTTAACTGCAGAGGTGTTTTGACTTTTTTTTTAAATATAGGGACTAAACGAGTACTTAAGTCAAAATGTAGGGATTAATGAACATTCACCCTTTTGGCTTCTTTGTTTTATATCTAAAATCTTATTATAAGATATTTTTATGTTAATAAAAAAAAGTAAAATTTCTTAACCTTTATATGAGTGATAAAATGTCTAAATAGAAAATCAAATATCTTTCTTCATAAATACCCTCATTATATTAAAGGTACTTATTTCCTACTTATTATGTAAAACTTAATAACCCTTTGATTTTTTTCTCTATTAGGTTGGCTTACTTCCATGCTCAAGGAGAAAGGCGCATCGCATGGGTTCCAAACCTTGCTTTTTTTAGAATATTCCATATTTTTTCACGTCTCCGACCAGCCTTACTTAACAGTGTGCTCGACGATTTTGGACCTTTTTCACCTACCTAGGTAAATAAATTTAGCATGTTGAGGAAAGTTTTGATTTATTTTATTTATATTTTAAAATTATTAGAAATAAGTTATTTGAAATGTAGATTTTGTTTGAATTACATATGGTTAATACAATTTATTTTTTATGGTATAGAAATGAAGGATTTGGATAAAAACTACGAAGTCGAAGATTTTGAAGAATTAGATGACAACAGTTTAGATGGAAATAATGAAGAAACTGGTAATGCTGTGGATGTGAAACCAAAAAAGTATGAGCCAAAGTTTGGGATGTTGTTTGATAAACACCATTATCTTCTTATAAGCCAAAAAATGAAGAATTAGATGACAACAATTAAGGCAAGATTAAACTACTTAGTTAATTATTCTACAATTAATTTAATTTTAATTTATCTTTTTATGGATTTGCAGGATTCAAATGTACAAACACTATTATCTTCTGAGGTGGATATTGTAGTCCCAACTCAGGAAAGCAATAAGGATCCAGTAAGTTTTATGTTCTTTGATGTAATACTATTTAATTTTTTAAATTTTTTAAATTTTAGTAGTTACTAAATAATGGTCATTATTTAGGAACCTGTGTTCGCAAACCAATCACAAGGATGTAGTATTTATCCATCGTTTCCTTTTGATTCTTACATTATAAGTTATAGTCCAATTTCGATATTTATGCCTAATTAATTTTGTATTTTCTGGAATGTAATATGGTTCTTATTTTGTGCAAACTAGCAATCTCCAACACTCCCATCGCACCCATCTATGTTGCCTTATTCTTCATCTTGGATATCATATAAAGGTTCTCAACAAGGGAGTTTTCAGCAATTGCTACTTCAACAAAATGATAATGACAGAGAAGTTTGAAGCAGACTTAACAGACTGATCATTGATTTATTCTTTTGTTGTATAATTTTAGTTGTGTTTTGTGTATTAGTTGGTTGGATGATATTACTCTAATGCTCAATGATTGAACGTGGAAATATTTTGAAGGTTTTTTTATCCATAAATTCAAAGGTTGAGTGTGTCAATAACCATTATAACAATAAGAGTAGTTCGTGTAGAAATGCCAAATTAACCAAAAAAAAAGGTACAATTATTCACTTAAACAAATGTTTCTATGTCAATCTTCCTAGTTTCAAGGGTAACTGAACCAGGCAATTAGTTGTCCATTTTCCTCTCACAATTGTAAGTATTGTATGCTGATTCGACATCCACCAATGATCTGTAAGATTGGAATGAATAAAATACATATTAGCAACATAAAGAGAAAAAGAAAAGGATGGATTCTATTTTTCTAGAATAAAAATCAAATACAAGTCACGTTTGGTTTGATTTTAGAGGAGGGTTAATGAAGCAATATATGCTTTATAGAAAATAAAGAACCTTAGAATGAAGCTGCAATTACTGGATTAGCAGAAGGAAATTAGGGAATTTTATATCGTAAAGAACTTAACAATGCAGGTAAGATAAAAAATAATTGCCTCATCTAAAGAATTCACAGAAACATGTGATATATCAAACTACCCAGAATATGTTTGAAGAACAACTTGAAAATCTTAATACACACCATATATGCAAACTTCAAATACCAAAAAAAAAAAAAAAAGAATGCCAACAGCCGTAAACATATATAAGCAAAAACATAATTACAATCAAACCATAAGCTTTAATATTTCACAAAGTATTACACTTCAAATAACTTCTTTCTAGTAATTTTAAATATAAATACGAAAAAAAACCCAAATACTTTTCTAAGCAAAGTATCACATACAAGGTTTCGTAAAGGCTGTGTCAAAAGAATTTCCTTAACTGATTAAATATACTAATTTTAGGTGATAATAATCTAATAATATTAAACTAAATTAACTTAATTTCGCAAAAAAAAACGCATAGAATTACGGATCAAGTCTAATTAACAATCAAACGTAGTAACCCATATCCATTTATGCCAAAAAGAATGTTCATAAGACTACACAAAACCACCAAAAAAAAATTATAAAATAATAAAAGTAACAACTGCGATAGATTTTGCCAGAACAAGAAACACAACAAAACAAAGAGAATAAATCAATCAAGGGCATAAATAAATTGAACAAATATTCTCTTTCTCATGGTTGATATTTTAGAGACTTTTCTTTACCATCTTACTTCTAATATGAAATACTCCACGTACTAACTCAATTATCAAGTGTACCCAGTGTAAGTTAGGTACCCTCTGTGATTATTTTTAATCATAAAATTTTTCATCAACACATAGTACTACATTATTGATTTTCAATTTCTTCCCCAAACAATATCCTTTCTAGTACAGACACCCTTTTATAAAATTAAGCAATGGAGCTATTGGCACCCCTTTAAAAATCTGAGCAAACCCTTAATTTGAATTTTTTATATAAAATTTAATTAAATGCACCCATCTTCTTCAAGAATATTATCAGCAATCATGTTTGCTGTTTATGACCTATATATAGAATTTCAGTTACAAACCATTCATTGTCTATCATCAAAGGGAAATTTACACTAATAACCATAAAAAATTTGGTTTTTTCCATCTTATTCCCCCAAACAAATTTCTATCAACATTAGCCATAAAAGAACCTTTGAGACCAAACTACCCCTCACTCTCATCTCCATTTCCTCTTCCTCTTGCTTTCTTCTCTCCAATTCTCTCCTAATTTCAGCATCCACCTCTTTTTTCTTCTTCTCTCTCCTGTAATCTTCATAATCGTTCGATCTAGCGGGGTTGTACTCCTCGATTACGATCGAAGTGACGCTGACCAATGCCGGTTGTGGCAGCGCTGCCACGTCATTGGGAGAATGTGGCAAACAAAGAAGAAGGGACTGGCGAAAACAAACACAACAAGTTGCTGTTTAATGCCGTGGAGGAATTGTCTTTGTAAAATGGCTCAATAATAAGATAAAAAATGGGTTGAGCCATGTTCCTAGAACTCTTCTTAAATGGCTATGCATTCCTTGATAATTCCATAATCTGTAAGATTTATAACAGCTGATCCCAAGAGTTGACCTTTAACGTGCTTCTCCTTTCTAGTTTCATACAAGTATATCTCTAAGTAATTCTTTTGAAAACTATCATTAGCAATGCCTTTTTTTTATGCTTCCCCATATAAAGTAACCGAAATTCTGAAACGCTCATTAAACTCAATTTTTCTGCCGCCAACACTGGATGCTAAGGATCCAGAATTCAAATCCTCATTTTCCCATTGAAGCAACACATAATCAACAGATACTAAAGATTGTGATGGGGGCCAAGGTCTAATCTCTTGCAGATTGATCAAATAATCAACTTGAACTGAACCGCGCTTTTTGTTCTTCGTTTTTAGTCCAAGAACCATTACCTTGAATTAAAGCTTAGTTGCAATCAAACAAGTTGATGACTTTATAGCATCGGATCCAGTAAAAAGCGACTAGAAATCAAACAAACAACAAGCAAAGCTCCAGAAGCTGCAGAAAGCAACTACTTAAAGAAACAAAGTGAAAGATCAAAGCTTTAAAGAATGGAAATGCAGATTACTTTGTACAGTTTTGGAAGAGTAACTACGACTGAAAGAGAAATTAAAGGACTAAGAAGAATAAGAATATTGTTGGTGCCTTGGAAGGCAACCTGTCGCACGAAGCCTTGGTGCGACAGGTGCATGTCGCACCAAGTTTTTTTTGCTTTGTAAAAAAGGGTAATTTGGGGAGAAAAACGTGTATTTGGCTAATGTTGATAAAAAAAAATTGAGAGAGTTAATTGTGAAAATTACAAAAATTTTATGATTATTTTCGTAAATTTCCCATCATCAAACGAATTCTTCAAAAGAATAATTTTAAATAAAAGACAAAGACTAATGTAAAGCAAAATAACTCTAAAAGTATACAATTGTTTGTGATAAAAAAGAAAAAGAAAAAAAGGTCTCATTCTTGTTCAAAGAATAAAAATATAGATTTAGTGGTGTGAAAAGAAATCTCTCAAAAACTGAATTTGATAAGTTCAAGCTCTGGACTTGCGGTGTTGAATAAGAGCAATCATTATAAATTTAAAATGAAAGAAAAATGTCATTGAGTTTAGAAGAGTTTCGTAGAGAGAGAGAGAGAGAGATGAGGTTCACTGAAATTTTCTTGAGAAAAATAATTGGAAGGTTTTTTGTGGAATTAAATAGAGATTATTCTTAAAAGTGGTTTTACGAGGGCATTCGAGCGATGGCAATAGTCCAACCCAATAATAATTTCTGTGCTCAATTGATTTTCTGAGAATTGTCATACTTTTTTTAATTAATAAATTTCCTTTGCACGGTTGAAGTTGCTATTCCGGTAAAAATAGCAGCTGACAGAAAAAAAAAATGGAGAAAAAAAGGAAATCGAAAATTATAAATATAGTTAGAGGCATATGAATTCAGGCCTTCTCCTGATGATTCAAGAAAGCAGCAATTCTCTCAAGCATGGCCACAGCATTTTCACAAGTGGGATTTATCAAATGGAACACATGTTGCTCTCCTTTGGACTCAACAATCTCCACATTGCCCCTCCACCCGCTCTCCTTCAACTTGTCATAATAAAACCATCCTCTAGATCTCAGAAAATCATTCTCCGCAACAAATACCAGCATCCTGGCGCATCCCAGGCTCGCTAGGTCCGAACCCGCAACGACAGGATTAATCCACGGATCATCACACCCACTTGTGCTACTTGGACAAGTCAATCTCCACAATCCCGCAACCCAGTCTCTTTTCTTAGCGTCAGCTGTTTCATTACCAACAGCTTCTCTGCCCAGAAAATACGGATGAATTAAAACAATGCCAATAACATTAACACCATCGAGAATTTCTCGACCATGTCTCATGCCCATGTGATGAGCTATGTTAGCGCCAGCACTGTCACCAGAACAAAACACTCGCTGGAAATCAGCGAAACAGTTGAGCCAATCTTCAGGGCCTTCTCCGTTAACATGGGAAGCAACCCACTTGAGTGCAGTCCATGAATCATCATGAGCGCAAGGGACAGGATTCTCCGGGGCTCTCCGATAATCAACCGAGACTGCGATGACGTTAGCTTCAGAGACTAAGGTGTTGAGGTAATTGTGGTAAGTGGGAGAAAAGGCGGTTTCGATCCAAAAGCCTCCGCCATGAAAATAAACAAGAAGGGGAAGTTTTTGGTTTTGGTTTTGGTTTTGGTTTTGGTTTTGGTTTTGTCTTTGGTTTGGAATGTAAAGCCGAGAACATAGATTGTTTTCTGGTGAATACACAATGTCTTTGGAATGAACATTTGTTTTGGGATCAAATGATGCAGGAACGATGTCGTTTCCTTTGAGCCTTTCTACTTTGCCATCTTTGTATACTTTTATCGTGGGAGAGAGGTCTATGGCTATATCTGCTGCCGGCTCTGTGGAATACATGGGTAGAGAAAAAGTGCAGAAAAATATTGACGGGTTTTGATTGGTCTGCTGGAGAAGGAGAAAGGATAATGGAGCAAAAAAATATGTAGAGATGAAGACAAGATTTGGTATGTGGAAGACAGCAAGAGTGGATAACGTTACAATTTAAAAAGAAAAATGATAGAGGGCCAAAATTGGTGTCCAAACAAATACAATTAGGCCCATGTAAATCAAGACAAATGTTACGATAACTCAATTCAGAAAAAAATGAAAAAGGAGTTATGAAGTGAAATATATAATGAAATAATTAACAATAATTGAGCAAATTAAAAGAGTTAGTAGAGTTTATTATTGACACGTCACCTTGTAATAGTTTTGTAAGTACCAAACCACTCTCTTTCAATTTTTTGTTTTTGTTTTTTGGGACAAGATAATATGAGGATTGGTAAGATTTTAATCCTTGAATTATCATAACCGAAACTGTAATTTCAAAAATGGTATCAGTTTTTGTTGAAGATAGTAGAAAATTTTGTTTGGCAAGGACTGCCTTCTTTGTGGATTTATCTAAACCACGCTCTTTATTTCTCACCAACTCTGATTTGGCTTGGCTCCACGTCTCTTGAATAAGTGGCATGCAAATTATCCTTCTGATCAACAACCAAATTATTGAATATTTTATGCTTAGGCATTACATATCTTGATTGAGCGTAGCCACAGCATTGCATGCGGCTCTCGTTTAGACTCTGCTGTCTCCAAATATTTGTATAGATATTTTTCGACTTCAAAGAAATTGTGGCATTTCCAATATAAAATTATTGATGATTTTTTTCTTGCTCCATCCAATAGAAATCACAATTTTTGTTTTTCTTCTGAAAGACAGACATGACAAAGTAAATTTTCATCTTCATCACGTTGGCATGCAGAAATATTTATTTCTCCATATTTGTATCATAGATTATTGACATTCATCCAAGTCATATTTATTTAATACTTTAATTTTACTTAACTTATTTTTATTAATTAATAAAACAATTATGAAGACCGGCAGTCAACTGTGTCCGACCGCTATCATGATCATCTTTTATCAGCAAATCACCGGATTAGTAGGATAACTTGCTAAGTGAAATGAATGAAGTTACTAAAAATTGAAAGAAACCGAGCTCATATTAGATCTATTCTGATCCGAAATCAAAGACAAATCGATGGACTCCGTGAACAGTATGATAGGATTCAAGGGTTTTGATTAGAGAATTAAGATAGAATAAATGAAGAATTTAAAGAGAAGGAGAAGAATTAATAGAAATTAGAATTAATTTTATTACTTGCTTCCCAAAAACATAATAAGAACCACTTATTTATAGTAGCTCAAGACAATCCTAATTGTAATTTAATAAGGACTTTAATTAAAATAAGAAAACCTAATACTAATAGGAAAGAAATTAAAACAAGTAATTAAAATAAAATAAACTATTAGAGTCCTAACACCGTACTACTAATACATCAAGTTGTCTTAATTGATTTACGAATGAATCTAATTATTAATACATCAATGATTCCAGAAGGCCAAAACCTTTTCCGAATTCTGATTCCACAGAATCCCACTTGTATTTTGAGCCGCAATCAACCGATGCTTATTTCTTCTGAGGGAAAAAAAAAAGGAAAGCAAATCACACACACACAGTAGAGTTATAATTACCTTATTCATCTTTCCTCCCGAATATTTGCCGAACCAAAGCAAATAACTCTTCAGTTTCAAGGCTTATCCTGATTGAAGAAAGAACAAATTTTCTTGAGCATAGACCCAGCATTTTCACAAGTGGGATTGATCAAATGGAACACATGTTGCTCTCCTTTAGACTCAACTATCTCTACATGGCCTCCCCACCCACTTTCCTTCAACTTCTCATAGTAAAACCATCCTCTAGGGCACAGGAAATCCTTCTCCGCAGCAAACACCAGCACCCTGGCGCACCCCAGGCTCGCGAGGCCCGAACTGTCGGCACACGGATTAACCCACGGATCATCGAGCCCGCTTGTGCTTGGACAAGTAAATCGCCAAAATCTCTCCGTTCCAGCTCTTATTTTAACATCAGTAGGCTCGGAACCAACAGGTTCAACACCCCAAAAGTATGGATGAATCAAGACAATACCAACAACATTAAAGCCGTCGATAATTTCTCCACCGTTTCTTATCGCCATGTGATGAGCAATATTAGCACCAGCGCTGTCCCCAGAGTAAAACACTTGCTCAAAATCAGCATTACGGTTGAGCCAATCTTCGGGGCCATTTCCGTCAACATGGGAAGCAACCCATTTGACTGCGTCCCATGAATCTTCATAAGCGATAGGAAGGGGATGCTCTGGGGCTCTTCGGTAGTCGACCGAGACTGCGATGATGTTAGCTTCAGAGACCAAGTCGTTGAGGTAATTATGGTAAGTTGGTGAAAAAGCAGTCTCGATGCAAAAACCTCCGCCGTGAAAATAAACAAGAAGGGGAAGTTTTTGGTTTTGATTTGTGTTTTTCGGGAGGTAAAGCCGAGCAGATAAATTATTTTCAGGAGAATACACAACGTCTTTGGAATCAACGTTTGTTTTGGGATCAAGTGATGGGGGAACGATATCGGTGCCCCTAAGCCTTTCTACTTTGCCGTCTTTGTGTACTTTTATCAAAGGAGAGAAGTCATGGGCGACTTCTGATGATGCGTTGGCGGAATCCATGGAGAAGAAGTAGAGCACAAAATGTGGAGGGCGTTTGCTTTTGTAAAGATGATAATGAAAGGATTTGGCCTGTGCAGGACAGAATTACTGTTTTTATTTGATTGAGTAATCTGTATTACAATTAATTAATTGTTGTACGGATAATTAAATTTAATATAACTATTATTTATATAATTTTTTTTAAATAAATATATAGGTGTTAATATTATTTAATTATTATATAATTGATATGATATTTCTGATGTATTTTAAAAAAAATTTTAATTTAATATATTTAGTTGATATATTAATTAATGTATAAGGAATAAAATTTTATTATTTAAATTAAAAATTAAAAATAATAATTATTTATCCGTAATATAAATATCTCAATTAAATATAAATATAATATTATCTTTAAATATTACCAAGAAGTAAAATTTTTTTAAGTGTTTGTATATATATATATATATTATAATACATACATACGTGTGTGTATTTTAAAAAAAATTTAATTTTAATATTTAGTTGATATATTAATTAATGTATAAGGAATAAAATTTTATTATTTAAATTAAAAATTAAAAATAATAATTATTTATCCGTAAATATAAATATCTCAATTAAATAAATATAATATTATCTTTAAATATTACCAAGAAGTAAAAATTTTTTAAGTGTTTGTATATATATATATATATTATAATACATACATACGTGTGTATATTCAATTATTTATTTTTACTTAAAATATCAGAATCTTCTTAACTTACATACATGTAACTTAACATTAGCCAAAATATCAAGAATTGTATCTTAAGAATAGAACTTGAATCCGTGAACCCAATATTGGGTGGGAATATGGGATGGGTGCGAGTACAGTAGGGGGAGCCCACTCGATTGGCGTTGGGTACGTAACGTTGGAGGCGATGAAAGCAAAACTAAATTAATTCCTCACCACATACAAGAGCTTTTGATAACGTGATAAGTGTCATTCAATTATTGATAGATACTTTTGACATCTAGAAACATGTTGAAAAATGATGCATAATTGTCTCGTAGCAAATTACATTTGCAGTGTGGTCGCTTAAGTCAGTTCTCTGAAATAATGGGCATGGTGCATCCATCCATCTTGCAGACGGCGGAATAACAATGAAAGATGAATTTAGAGCTAGGTTAAATCGAATCAAACTGTAGTTTCTTTTTCACAAATTGGCTCCTATACAATTAAACTCTTTAATATTCTATCCTCATTATTCATAAGCTTGATTAATTAAAATAGTTATTAAAAAGCCAAAAAAAAAAAAGAGATAGAGAGAGAACATTGGAGTACAAGTAGATATATAATTAAATAACATTGAATATAGTTCATAATATATTTTATTGGGTAGTACTCTAAGGGCGCAAGAACATGTGTTACAAAAGGACTGCTTGTAATATTCAAAATTCCGTAGTTGCAGCCAAATGACTTTTTTGAGGCATTTCATCAAACATTTAGTTACTTTCATCAAACACCTAGTTAAAGACGAGCGGATAGAGTATTTTCAGGTAAATACAAAACGTCTTTGGAATCAACGTTTGTTTTTGGATCAAATGATGGAGGAACGATGTCATTGCCCACAAGCCTCTCTATTGTGCCATCCTTGTATATTATCATCATAGGAGAGAAATCGTGGGCGATTTCTGATAATGGCTATGTGGAACCCATTGAAGCAGAAAATGTCGGCAGAGCGCTGGCAAGCCTGAATTATCCTTTCTAATAAAATATTACTAGCAACAGCCAACAAAGATCTTGCTCAAGTTTGGTCTCATATACACGTCAATGGGATTGATAATAAACTTAATTAGTGCTTTCTGTAAATAATTGACAAGATTCTTCGCCTCCATAAATTTGAGTGAATATAATATCACTCAATTAACAACAAATATATATTCAATAAATTCATTTTGTAGCTAGAAGAGCATGATTGAAATGTTGGAAAGACCCCAAATGTTTTGCGAGTTATTTACCGAACTTTTGGTCTTTTACTGCCTTAAAAAAAAAAGTGAAATATGATTTTTATTTATGGTGCTATTTTATTAATTGCAAGTAAAATTCAGGTAAGTCGTGATTTGTTCCAGACAGGGTAACATTATTGAAATGATGGTTAACAATCTGCTAGTGATATTACTAGGCTGCTGACAGGGCACAGATGAGCTAGCAGCTTAGTGTGGTTACCAACTGAACAGAATTGAAACAGTTGTTTCTGAGAAATTTTCTTGCAACTTAGAGAGAGTTAGCCAAGATTGTAAACATGGGATTTGTCCTTTGCAGAGTGCTGAGTGTAATCTTTTAATCGGCATCTGTTAATGATGCTTGCCGTGGTTGTTTTCTCTTGCAGATATAAGCAAGCTTGTCAAGCCACATAAATTGCCCTTGTGATGTTCTTGATTTGATTTTGCATGTCCCTATGATCTCATTGATTAATCTTTAGATTTAGATCCTGAATTCTTTCTTGATCTCTTCTTGATTTGATAATCACATTGAATTGGATCCAACAGTAACAATGGCTCCTACAATTAAACTCTATTCATTTTCTTTCCTTATTGTTCTTATGGTAAGGTACACAATATCACTTGTAAATTATACACACATCAATGGGGTATTTGAATGTTCTTATATAGACATTAATACATATATGAAATTGCTGGTGAAAGAAATGATGTCCATAATGTGAAACCAAAGAGAAATATGATGCTGAACAACATTAAATTTAAGAGTACACAGATTACTAAGTTCCTGGTGATCACATCAGAAAACATTATCTTGATTTAGGAATGAAGCTAATTTATCCATCAAGGCCACAGCCTTTTCAGAATCTGGATTGAACAAGTGAAACACGTGATCCTCTCCTTCTGTCTCCACAATCTCAATTTCTCCAGCCCACCCACAATTTTTCAAAGTCTCATAATAAAGCAATCCCCTATCTCTCAAATTATCCTTCTCGGCAACACAAACGAGAGCCCTGGGGCACATCAGGCTCATTAGCCTAGAGTCAGTAGCTGGGTTTATTCTCACATCATTGTACCCACTTGTATTTGGACATACAAATACCCAACACTTATCAACAACTTCATCATTTCTCCCAAAATATGGCTGAACCAAGCAAATTCCTGCCACTTTTATCCCATTCAAGTCTTCAAAACTCGCTTGAACGGCCATGTTGTGCACAATATTGCCACCAGCACTGTCACCGGCGAGAAAAACACGAGCAAAATCAGCATGATCGTTTAACCAAGCTTCATAGCCATGACCATTGATATTAAAATGATAAGCTACCCATGTGAGGGCAGCCCATGAGTCGTCATAAGCAGCAGGGACCAAGTGTTCAGGGGCTAATCTGTAATCAACTGAGACTACAATAACATTTGCTTTGGCTGAAAGAGAGCCGACATAGTTGTGGTACGTGGAACAAAATGGTGAGCCCATGAAGAAGCCTCCGCCGTGATAATAGACTAGGAGAGGGAGCTTTTGGTTGTTTTAATGGCGGCGGAAGGGATGAAGAGTCTTGCTGATACGCCTTTCTCTGGCACAATAACTACATCTTTGGAGAAGACAGCATTTGAGGAATCCATTGATGCTGGAACTTTATCGCTGCCAAAGAATCTCTCCACGTGCCCATCTCTGTATGCACGAAAATATGGAAGAAACTCATGCGCAATTGCTCTTGTTTCTGAATCCATTATTGCTTGTTGCATATTATTAATTCTAGTGATGATGATTAAATTACGAGAGTAACAGTAGTAAGATATATTGCCAGTAATCGTTTCTTTGGTTTCCGAGCAAGATTAAAGTCTGATTATTGGTTTCTTTTTTTCTTTTTTCTTTTTCCTCCGAGACAAAAATGGGGCTAAAGTTTGGTTGTTCTTTGTATTAAGATAGTGGTATAAAAAAGGATAAATTTCCAACTATCCCATCAATTCATTTCTTACATACCGCAATTTTACCTCATAAAAAACATCTTTTTTTTTTATGAAAAAAAGGTAAAGTTTCGTAGTGCTTTCTCATGTAGTTGTTCAAAAAGGTTTGATGCAAAACATTTTGTTTTGTTTTTTAATAAAAAAGAAAATATAAAACCAACTAAGTGTCGTTCGTATAATTGACTATCATGAACAAACTAAAATCCCATGGCTATAGTTCATGTGGGATTTAAAGTTCCACTCAATACACAAATGAACAATAAGACCTCCTAGATAGAACTCACTTTTAAAAATTGGTTTATAAAAAAATTGAGTTCGCGAGTTTTATATATTCATTTAAATTGTCATATTTTTTAGTCCATGTACGCCATGCGGAACATAAGATCCTAACTTATATCTTATCATATTGAAAAAATAACATCCACACATACCATATTCCACCAGTGAATTTCGTCTGTTAGGATGAAAATATTTATGTTATATAAGTCAAACAAACAAAAAAAATGATGCACTTTATTTATCTAGTGATTTTATTTTATTTATGTTATATAAATAAAGTATTAATTTTATTTTGCCAAACACCTTACCGAAATATTTGTAAAGATGATTATTTCGAAATCTATTTTAGAATTTGATTTTTTGAAAAGCTAAAGCAATCCCCAACTACCTTAAAGACTAAAGTAGTATGAAGCTCTTATCTTCTTTTGAATGGATGGAAATTAATAATAAAAGTGTAGTAATCGGGTTGAAGGGAATTCCAAAAGTGGGTTGGTAATAGATGCTAAAGTATGGAAAGCCACCCGCCACGTTTTTCCTGAGATATTTTATTACCGTGTCCGGTTGTGAGTTTCGTGACAATTTCTCATTTGATTTTTCTTTGACATAATTTGTGATGGGTCACGTCGTCATGATGAGCGGAAAGTGATTTTTTTAATTATGGAAATAATTGGGTCCTCAGAATTATGTAGTCTGTATTCAGGTTTAAGAACCCGGCTTTTCTGCAACGAACCAATAATCAGATCCAATAGCCCATTTAGAATCATTTTTATATCTTATAACTAAAAAAATGATGATTGTTATAATATTAAAAAAAAAAACACACACACACATTTTTCATAGTTAAAAATGTTTTCTTTCCAATCCACTTTAACTACTTGACTTAATTGTGCATGTATTATGGAAATAATACACAAAAGATTTGTGAGATGGGATTGAATGTGGCATCTCAAATTTTTATTTTATTTTTTACCTATGCGTCACTATCGAATTCTTCTTCATATCTCCAAACGAATTTACTGAGTAAAAGTTGCTTAAATTTGCATGCGATACGGCATCCAGTGCACCAATTATAACTTTCTAGCTAGTTTCGTCTGCTTTTAGTGGATGTATTAATGGAAAAATTCATAAACATAAAACACAAAATCCTTGAAGCTCTTGCAAAACACGAGTTTAGACAGCGAAGAGTGAGATCTAATAAATCAAACCTCACTTACGTATAGAGTGAGAATACGAGCTTTCTTATGTATAAAGACTAAAAGAGTTGTTTCGTTATATAAGTTTAACATGAAATACACAAAGAGTTAGTTTGAAATTGCGGTTGCTAATTAAATAAGTTGTTTTTACTATGTAGATGTAATAAATTGTTGATTGAAAAATCAACTTGACGTTTAATAAACTGTATTATTGTGGTTGCTATGAGATAATAAACTACTGATTAAAAAAGCAACTTCGCATTTAGTAACTTGTATTGTTGCGGTTGCTATGAGTTTGAAAAGCAGTGTACATGCGTTTGGTAAATTTAATAAATTAAATCTCACTTGTATATACTGTGAGAATACGGACCTTCTTATCTATAAAGACTAAAAGAGTTGTTTCGTTACATAAGTTTAACATAAAATATATTAAGGCTAGGGGTGGAATTGCAGTGGCTGCATGAAAAGTGTTAAAAAAAATAAAATAATATAGCAATTTATTGACATCATTTAAAAATCATATACTTAAAAAAATGAAAATATGTAAGTTTATTCATCTTTTAATAAATTTATTCATACTCTATAAAATAATCTAGTCAAATAAGATTTAGATATACACCAAAAAAAAAACAAACAAACATCAAAAAATCTATTAAACTTTAATCTAATGTCTTTTTAAGGAATAAAAGTGATTTATTATTGACTTCTAAAATTAATTACTTCTTGTCCCTTAGGTGTTGCTCGGGCGATTGTGAATGGACATGTGCCCACTAGTTCAAGTTAGAATATAATTAAATGAGTTAATTTTGCCAAAGATTGGAACAACAATAAATTTATAAACAAATAGAAAAATGTATTTTTGAATGCAATATTAAATTAGGAAAGAGAATTATGATTTATGAGGAAAGATAAATTGTAATAAATATAATAAATTTATAGAATTTTAGAGATATTAATGACTTTACCATTTACAATAAAAGTAGGATTCAAAAGACAAAATTTATTGGGAATACTAATTAATTTAGGAATGTCTTTGTTGTGAAATTAACCCTTTTATCACTAAATTAATCACACCCAAGACCCAACTCAGACTCCAAGACTCAAGAATCAAACCTAACCTAACCAAGAACAATGATCAAATCAAAGAACACAACCAAGGAACTAAGAATCACACAAGAACTTAAGTGGTTCAGCACCTTTGAGGGTGCCTACATCCACTGAAGAAAACAACACAGGCAGCAACTTTATTAAGCTTTAAGGTTACAGAATTGATAAATTACAATACAGAGATCACTCACAAAGCTTAACTCTCACATGGATTCCTTATCAATCTCACCTTGATGTCACACAATTATACTAGAACCAGCTCGTATATATATCAGTTATGCAGGTGTAACAGATCCAGAAATTTCCCTCTAAATCCAATAGCCTTAACCAACTGATCACGAGCCCCTCACGCGCCACTTTAAAGCCTTCCTTAAACTACTACTAACTTTGTCGTTTAAGCTTATAACAGGTGTGTGTTATCACGTGAGGTTTAATGGTCTTCAGACGACATTATCAAATTGTCAGTTCTGGAATCTCGTTCAGCTGAAATGACATGTCACTCATCTTCACAACTTTAAAATGACAAGTTGTTCTAATGAGTTTGAGTTCATTTCAACAATCTCTACCTTAAACTCAACACTCTCAGCTCCCTCCTTTCATGTTGTCTTCTCCCCATATGCAGCTTCCTAAAACCTGCAAATACCTACTAAGTTCATGCAAAGAATGAACTTGGCAGTAGGCACAACCTTAGTTAACAACCTCAAGCCTCATGAAATGCAACTTAACATCTATATGTTTTGTTTTCTCGTGATGGGATTGATTCTTGCTAAGATGTATAGCACTCTGACTGTCACTGTATACTGTTACAGGTTCTTACTTAGCTCCCAACTCAGCTGCCATGCCTTTCAACCAAATTGCTTCTTTGAAAGCTTCTGCTGCTACAGTATACTCAGCCTCTATAGTGGACAAGGCCATTACATTCTGTAATGTTGTTTTCCAACTAACTGTGCAGCCTTCCAGAGTAAACAAATACCATATTTGTGACCTTCTTTTATCAAGATCACCAGCAAAATCAGCATTCACATAACCAATTAATGTGTGTCCATTTTTACCTTTTTCACTATAGACCAAGCCAACCTCCAGAGTTCTCTTCAGATACCTCATAATCCACTGAACAACTCTCCAGTGTTTATATCTAGGGTTTGCCATAAACCTGCTCACCAAACTCACAGCATGTGAGATATCAAGTCTGGTGAGTACCTTGGCATACATGAGGCTACCTACTGCACTGGAGTAGGGTATACAAGCCATTTTCTGTTGTTCTGCTTCAGTTTGAGGGCACTGAGCAGTAGACAACTTAAAGTGGCTTGCCAATGGTCTCTGCACTTGCTTTGCATCATTCATTCTAAATCTCACCAGAACCTTCTGAATATAGCTCTGTTGAGTTAAGAACAAACTTTTCTTGCTCTTGTTTCTAATGATATTCATTCCCAGAATTCTCTTAGCTTCTCCAAGTTCATTCATTTCAAATTCGCTGCTTAAAAGCTTTTTTAAGTGATTGATCTATTCCCTATCATGACATGCAATCAGCATGTCATCTACATACAGCAAAAGGTATATCATTCCCCTCCACTTGTCTCTTTGAATTACACACAAAAATCATAGCTACACCTGTTGAAAGCATATGTTATCATGAAGTTATCAAACTTCAGATACCATTGCCTAGGTGATTGCTTTAACCCATATAGAGACTTTTTAAGTAAGCATACACAATCTTCTTTACCAGATGTCACATACCCTTCAGGCTGCTGCATTACAATTTCCTCTTGTAATTCACTATGCAAAAATGCTATTTTTACATCCATCTACTCAAGATGCATATCTGGAACAACCACAAGTGCAAGAATAATTCTGATGGAAGCATGTCTCACTATAAGGGAAAACACTTCAATGAAGTCAATTCCCTCATTTTGTGTGAAACCTCTTGCCACCAGTCTGGCCTTGAATCTTCTAGGTTTAGCACCATGTATCACATCTTTAATCTTGAAGATCCATTTACAATTTACTGTCTTCCTCTTAGCTGGTTTTTCAATCAATTTACAAGTCTTGTTTTTCATCAGGGATGCCATCTCTTCATCCATTGCCCTTTTCCATTCCAGCTTGTTTTTGCCTGTGATAGCTTCTTGATAAGTCCTATGTTTATCATCATTCAGCTCTTAAGCAGCAGGCAAAGCATATGCAATCAAATCAGCCACTGCATATCTTTTAGGTGATCTTATTGTCCTTCTCTTTCTGTCTCTTGCCAGCTGATAGGTGTCATCTTCACTTTCTGTTGATTCATGTTCAATACGAGCTTCAGGTTCTATTTCAGCACCCTCAATTTCAGGCTCAAGTTCTTTCAAGTTTTGAGGCTCCACATGAAACTTCAATTTATCAGTTTCAGCACTTGATTCAGTGTTGTTAACAGGGCTCCTTGGTCTATTCAAAAACTCATCTTCATGGAAGGTCACATATCTGCTTATGATGCATTGTGGTGGTTTTGAGTCAACACACCACAATCTATAGCCTTTGACACCTTCTGGATACCCTAAAAACCTGCATTTCAATGCTCCTGGTTCCAGCTTGCCCTGCTTTATATAAGCATATACTGTGCAGCCAAAGATTCTGAGTTTTGCATAATCAGCCATTCTCCCTGACCATAGTTCCATTGGTGTTTTATAACTTATAGCAGTTGATGGGCTTCTATTGACTAGGTAGCATGATGTGTTTAAGGCTTCTATCCAAAGGGTTTTTGGAAGCTTAGAATATATCAGCATGCACCTTACCTTCTCCAACAAGGCCCTATTCATCATCTCAGTAAAACCATTTTGTTGAGGAGTATAGGTTTGTGCCTCTGAATAGTCATTAATCACACTCCAAGACAGTTTTGTGCCTCTGAATACCATTCTTTTCACAGAATTCTTCAAATAGCTTATTACAGTACTCCAAGCCATTATCTGTCCTCAGAGTTTTCACCTTCAAACCAGTTTGGTTTTCAACAAAAATCTTCCACTTTTTAAATTTTTCCAGAACCTCATCTTTACTTTTGAGTGCAAATACCCAAACCATCCTTGAAAAATCATCTATAAAAGTCAGAATGTATCTACACCCACCTAATGAATTTACTTATGCAGGCCCTCACAAATCAGAGTGTATGTATCCAAGTTTCTCTTTGTGGTATGAGCTGCAGTCTCAAACCTTAACCTGGAGGACTTTCCTAGAATACAATCCTCACAGAACCCCAAAGCTTCTATCTGATCTTTCCCAAACACTCCTTATTTTTGTAGCTCTCTCAAACATTTTTCACTCATGTGCCTCATCCTCAAATGCCACAACATTGATTTGTACCCTCTACTGTCAGTTACACTTACCTCTCCAACAATAGTATGTCCATTCAACACATATATGCCCATTTTATTTTATACCTTTCATGATTACTATTGAGCCTTTAATTACCCTCAATATCCCTTTTTCAGCCTTAATCACACAGCCTATTTGATCTAGTATGCCAATTGAAATTAAATTTCTTTTCAATTCAAGAACAAACATAACCTGTGTTAATTCCCTTACTACACCATTAAACATTCTAACGCTAACAGTCCCAATAACAACTACTTTACATATTGAGTTATTACCCATTAAAACCATACCCCCATCACATGGCTGATATGAGGTAAAATAGCTTCTATTTGGACCATATGGAAGGTACAACCTAAGTCAAGGACCTCCTAACCTTGAGGTTTCTGATTTGTGGCAATGAGTACACCAGCTGTTTCAAAGCTACCTTCTTCTTCTGCGACTATGGTTGCATTTCCTGTTCTTTCTTTGATTTCTTTATTCTTGTTCTTCATTTTAGGGCAATCTCTTTTGAAATGCCCTTCTTTATAGCAATGGAAATACTTCAAATTTCTCTGTTTAGACTTTGATCTGCCTTGTTTATTTGCCTTACTTTCTCTTTTCTCAGGTCTGCCTCTAGCCATCAGTCCCTCACTTGATTAACTTTCTGGATTATCTTACTTATCTTTCAACTGCTTGGTGCCAAGAGCATATTTGACCTCTTCTAGGAGAGTGTTTGCCTCCCATATAACAATGCATCCACAAAGTGCTCGTATGACTTTGGTAAAGAACTGATGAGTAGCAAAGCTTTGCTCTCATCACTCAGTCCTTCATCAATAGTCTCCAGTTCATCACAAACCTTATTGAACTCATCTATATGCCCATTTAATGATGTCCCTTCAATCATCTTCAGTGAGAACATCTTCTTTTTTTATGTAAAGTTTATCTGCCAAAGACTTTGTCATATATAAATTCTCCAACTTAGCCTATAAACCAGCAACAATTTTTTCTTTAGCCACTTCTCAAATTACAGAGTCACCAAGACTCAAAATGATTATGCTTCTGGCTTTCTTGTCAATCTTTGCTACTTGTTCTAGGGTCTTAGATGATGAAGTCTCACCTCCTTCAAGTTTAGAGATTGGATTTATGGCTTCTCCCAAGCCTTAAGTAATCAACAAAGCCTCCATCTTGATCTTCCACATATTGAAATAATTTTGCCCCATAAACTTCTCAAGATCTACTTTTGAACCCATTCTTGAACCTTGAAATTAGAGTTAAGGCTCTGATACCAATTGTTGTGAAATTAACCCTTTTGTCACTAGATTAATCACACCCCAAGACACAACTCAGACTTAAAAACTCAAAAATCAAACCTAAGCTAACCAGGAATAACGATAAGAAGAACACAACCAAAGAACCAAGAATCACACAAGAACTTAAGTGGTTCAGCACCTTTGAGAGTGCCTACATCCATTGGAGAAAACAACACAGGGAGCAACTTTATTAAGCTTTAAGGCTACAGAATTGATAAATCACAATACAGAGATCACTCAAAACGCTTAACTCTCACATGGATTCCTTATCAATCTCACCTTGATGTCACACAATTATACCAGAACTAGCTCGTATATATATCAGGTATGCAGGCGTAACAGATCCAGAAATTTCCCTCCAAATACAACAGCCTTAACCAACTGATCACGAGCTCCTCACGCGCCACTTTAAAGCCTTCCTTAAACGACTGCTAGCTTTGTCGTTTAAACTTATAACAGGTGTGTGTTATCACGTGAGGTTTAATGGTCTTTGGAAGACATTATCAAATTGTTAGTTCTGAAATCTTGTTCAGCTGAAGTGACATGTCACTCATCTTCACAACTTTAAAACGACAAGTTGTTCTAATTAGTTTGAGTTCATTTCAACAGTCTTTCAACTTCTATTATAATTTAATACCTAATATGTTTGGATATTAATTTTTTTTAATTTATTACAAGTGTCGCGCCCTTGTTACTCATCTGTATGCTAATCCGTCCATGACTGAGGCCATAACTTTCCACAATCATACCATTAAATATGGGTGTAATGCTCAGATGACACATTAATATAATAGACTAATAGTCATTATATATCAAATAAACTTGCAAACACTCCTCCTCTATTTGTTTGTTTAGTATAGTTTTTTAAATGAATCTTATCTAACTAGAACTTTGCTTTTAGAATAGTAGTGATTAATATATCAAATAAACTTATAAATACTTCTCCTCCTGTATTTGTTTCATTAGTATAATTTTTTAAATAAACTCACAGCATGTGAGATATCAAATCTAGTGAGTACCTTGGCATACATGAGGCTACCTACTGCACTGGAGTAGGGTATACAAGCCATTTTTTGTTGTTCTGCTTCAGTTTGAGGGCACTAAGCAGTAGACAACTTGAAGTGGCTTGCCAATGGTGTCTGCACTTGCTTTGCATCATTCATTCCAAACAAGAACCTTCTGAATATAGCTCTGTTGAGTTAAGTACAAACTCTTCTTGCTCTTGTTTCTAATGATATCCATTCCCATAATTCTCTTAGCTTCTCCAAGTTCATTCATTTCAAATTCCCTGCTCAAAAGCTTCTTTAAGTGATTGATCTCTTCCATGTCATGACATGCAATCAGCATGTCATCTACATACAGCAGAAGGTATATCATTCCCCCTCCACTTGTCTCTTTGAAATACACACAAAAATTATAACTGCACCTGTTGAAAGCATGTGTTATTATGAAGTTATCAAACTTCAGATATCATTGCCTAGGTGATTGCTTTAACCCATATAGAGACTTTTTAAGTAAGCAGACACAATATTCTTTACCAAATGTCACATACCTTTCAGGCTACTGCATTACAATTTCTTCTTATAATTCACCACGCAAGAATGCTATTTTTACATTCATCTGCTCAAGATGCATATCCTGAACAACCACAAGTGCAAGAATAATTCTGATGGAGGCATGTCTCACTATAAGGGAAAACACTTCAGTGAAGTCAATTCCCTTATTTTATGTGAAACCTCTTGCCACTAGTCTGGCCTTGAATCTTCTAGGTTCATCACCAAGTATCACATCTTTAATCTTGAATATCCATTTACAGTTTACTGTCTTCCTCTTAGCTGGTTTTTCAATAAATTTACAGGTCTTGTTTTTCATCTGGGATGCCATCTCCTTCATCCATTGCCCTTTTTCCATTCCAACTTGTTTTTGCCTGTGATAACTTCTTGATAAGTCCTAGGTTCATCATTATTCAGCTCTTAAGCAGCAGTCAAAGCATATGCAATAAAATCAGCCACTGCATATCTTTTAGGTGATCTTATTGTCCTTCTCTTTCTGTCTCTTGTCAGCTGATAAGTGTCCTCTTCACTTTCTGCTGATTCATGTTCAATATGAGCTTCATGTTCTATTTCAGCACCCTCAATTTCATGCTCAAGTTCTTTCAAGTTTTGAGGCTCTACCTGAAACTTCACTTTATCAATTTCAGCACTTGATTCAGTGTTGTTAACAGGGCTCCTTGGTTTATTCAAAAACTCATCTTCATGGAAGGTCACGTATCTGCTTATGATGCATTATGGTGGTTTTGAGTCAACACACCACAATTTATAGCCTTTGACACCCTCTGGATACCCTAGAAACCTGCATTTCAATGCTTTTAGTTCCAGCTTGCCCTGTTTTATATGAGCATATGCTGTGCAGCCAAAGATTCTGAGTTTTGCATAATCAGCCATTCTCCCTGACCATAATTCCATTGGTGTTTTACAACTTATATCAGTTGATGGGCTTCTATTGACTAAGTAGCATGATGTGTTTAAGGCTTCTATCCAAAGGGTTTTTGGAAGCTTAGAATATATCAGCATGCACTTTACCTTCTCCACCAAGGCCCTATTCATCCTCTCAGCAAGATTATTTTGTTGAGGAGTATAGGTGACAGTTTTGTGCCTCTGAATACCATTCTTCTCACAAAATTCTTCAAATAGCTTATTACAGTACTCCAAGCCACTATCTGTCCTCAGAGTTTTCACCTTCAAACCAGTTTGGTTTTCAACAAAAATCTTCCACTTTTTGAATTTTTCCAGAACTTCATCTTTACTTTTGAGTGCAAATACCCAAACCATGCTTGAAAAATCATCTATAAAAGTCAGAATGTATCTACACCCACCTAGTGAATTTACTTATGCAGGCCCCCACAAATCAGATTGTATGTATCCAAGTTTCTCTTTGTGGTATGAGTTGCAGTCTCAAACCTTAACCTGGAGGACTTTTCTAAAATACAATCCTCACAGAACCTCAAAGCTTCTATCTGATCTTTCCCAAACACTCTTTGTTTTTGTAGCTCTCTTAAACCTTTTTCACTCATATGCCTCATCCTCAAATGCCACAACATTGATTTGTTCCCTCTACTGTCAGTTACACTTGCCTTTCTAACAACAGTATGTCCATCCAACATATACATGCCATTTTGTTTTATACCTTTCATGATTACCATTGAGCCTTTAATTACCCTCAATACCCCTTTTTCAACCTTAATCACACAGCCTGTTTGATCTAGTATGCCAATTGAAATTAAATTTCTTTTCAATTTAGGAACAAATCTAACCTGTGTTAATTCCCTTACTACAGCATCAAACATTCTAAGGCTAACAGTCCCAATACTAACCACTTTACATATTGAATTATTACCCATTAAAACATACCCCATCACATGGCTGATATGAGGTAAAATAACTTCTATTTGGACACATATGGAATGTACAACCTAAGTCAATGACTTACTGACCTTGAGGTTTCTGATTTGTGGCAATGAGTATACTAGCTGTTTCAAAGCTACCTTCTTCTTTTGCGACTATAGCTACATTTCCTGTTCTTTTGTTGATTTCTTTATTCTTGTTCTTCATTTCAGGGCAATCTCTTTTGAAATGCCCTTCTTTATAACAATGGAAACACTTCAGATTTCTCTATTTAGACTTTGATCTGCCTTGTTTATTTCCTTTACTTTCTCTTTTCTCAGGTCTGCCTCTAGCCATCAGTCCCTCATTTGATTAACTTTCTGAATTATCTTGCTTATCTTTCAACTTCTTGGTGCCAAGAGCATATTTGACCTCTTCCAGGGAGAGTGTTTGCCTCTCATATAGCAATGCATCCACAAAGTGCTCGTATGACTTTGGTAAAGAACTGATGAGTAGCAAAGCTTTGCTCTCATCACTCAGTCCTTTATCAATAGTCTCCAGTTCATCACAAACCTTATTGAACTCATCTATATGCCCATTTAATGATGCCCCTTCAATCATCTGCCAAAGACTTTGTCATACAGATTCTCCAACTTGGCCTATAAACCAGCAATAATTTTTTCTTTAGCCACTTCTCGAATTACAGAGTCACCAAGACTCAGAATGATTGTGCTTCTAGTTTTCTTGTCAATCTCTGCTACTTGTTCTGGGGTCTTAGATGATGAAGTCTCACCTCCTTCAAGCTTAGAGATTGGATTTATGGCTTCTCCCAAGCCTTAAGTAATCAATAAAGCCTCCATCTTGATCTTCCACATATTGAAATTATTTTGCCCCATAAACTTCTCAAGATCTACTTTTGAACCCATTCTTGAACCTTGACATCAGAGTTAAGACTCTGATACCAATTGTTGTGAAATTAACCATTTTGTCACTAGATTAATCACACCCCAAGACACAACTCAGACTCAAAAACTCAAAAATCAAACCTAAGCTAACCAGGAACAATGATCAGAAGAACACAACCAAAGAACCAAGAATCACACAAAAACTTAAGTAGTTCAGCACCTTTGAGGGTGCCTACATCCATTGGAGAAAACAACACATGGAGCAACTTTATTAAGCTTTAAGGTTACAGAATTGATAAATCACAATACAGAGATCACTCACAAAGCTTAACTCTCACACGGATTCCTTATCAATCTCACCTTGATGTCACACAATTATACCAGAACCAGCTCGTATATATATCAATTATGCAGGCGTAACAGATCCAGAAATTTCCCTCGAAATCCAACAGCCTTAACCAACTGATCACGAGCTCCTTACGTGCCACTTTAAAGGCTTCCTTAAACGACTGCTAGCTTTGCCGTTTAAACTTATAACAGGTGTGTGTTATCACGTGAGGTTTAATGGTCTTTGGACGACATTATCAAATTGTTAGTTCTGAAATCTCGTTCAGCTGAAATAACATGTCACTCATCTTCACAACTTTAAAACGACAAGTTGTTCTAATGAGTTTGAGTTCATTTCAACAGTCTTTCAACTTCTATTATAATTTAATACCTAATATGTTTGGATGTTAATTTTTTTTAATTTATTACAAGTGTCGCGCCCTTGGTACTCATCTGTATGCTAATCCGTCCATGACTGAGGCCATAACTTTCCAAAATCATACCATTAAATATGGGTGTAATGCTCAGATGACACATTAACATAATAGACTAATAGTCATTATTTATCAAATAAACTTACAAACACTCCTCCTCTATTTGTTTGTTTAGTATAGTTTTTTAAATGAATCTTATCTAACTAGAACTTTGCTTTTAGAATAGTAGTGATTAATATATCAAATAAACTTATAAATACTGCTCCTCCTGTATTTGTTTCATTAGTATAATTTTTCAAATAAAATTTATGTAATTAGAGCTTTTGTTAGTAGAGTTTTTATAAATAAATTTTATTTATTTAGTATAATTTTATTTATACAATTAAATAATAAGCAATACCAAACAGATATTATATTTAACTTGATCACTACAATTTGATTTAATTAGAAAATATTGTACTGATTATTACACTTCACCAAATATGAGAAACAAAATTCTCTTCTTGTAAAAATATATCTCAATTGCCTCTTAAATATTTAATACTCTCTGTCAAAAAATTTGGCCTTTTCTGACTACCTATCTCGATTCTTCAAAAAAAAAAAAAACTAAATTTCATTTCTCATATTGACAAAAACAAATGATGGATCTCCACGACAAGCAAACTCAAGTAATTGACACCGATGGGGAAAAAAAAAATAAAAAATCAATTGCCCACATAATTTTAGTTTATTTTTTATGCAAGTTTTTAAGGGCAGAAATTAAACAACTTACTTGGCGCTCACACAAGCACTCAACTTCAGTTGATTGATGGATTGATATTTTTCCCTCTTTTCCATTCCCAGACCTTTCCATTCACTTGATCGAAAAAAAACCCCCACAAAACCCAACCAATAGAAAACTGCCACATCACGAAATCTCAAACTCTTCAGCGCTCTATGTAGCTTCTGGCTCTCTCTCCGTAGTATCTATCCTTCATCTAACAATGGAGCGAGCCGCGTTGCTTCGTTCTCTCTCTTGTACTTCCCTCGCTTCCAACAGATTCTACTTTCGCTCTTTCGTACCTCGCGCCAAATTTTCATCATCATCAGTTGCTGTTGCGACGAGAAATCACCACCGTCTGATCAACAACCTCACCAGGCGCTCCCTCCTCCGCGGCGATAGCAGATTACACTTCTCCTTATCCTCTTATTCTCTTCAATTCAACAAACACTTCTCCTCTCTCTCTCCTCGCGCCGTCGCCTCTCCTTCCACTCCCTCATCTCCAGGTGCAAATTTGTCGTTTCACTCTTTCTAAATTTCAGCTCTTTTCCCGTTATTTATTTAATTAATCTCCTACGTTTAATTAAGCAGTAATTTTATTGGTTCATTGAATGATTACCAGCAAAAAAAAAAAAACAATTATTTTCAATTCTTGTAAATTTGTGTTTGTTAATCGTTAGAAATGATCTATTATTTGGAAAAAAAATTGAAACTCCTCTTTTAAGTTATTGTGATTGGTGTGTTGAATTGAGCTCTGTGATTGGTTTTCTTTGTGTGTGTAGAGATTGCTGAAGTCAGCAATGAAGTGGCGGAGAAGCTTGGATTCGAGAAGGTTTCGGAAGAGTTCATTGGAGAGTGTAAATCAAAGGCTGTGCTTTTCAAGCACAAGAAAACCGGTGCTGAGGTCATGTCTGTATCCAACGATGATGAGAACAAGGTTTTCGGCATTGTCTTTCGAACTCCTCCGTAAGTATTATAAATGTACTCTGTCTCACTGTTTGATAACGTCTTTTTTTTTTTCTCTTTTCATTTTATTTGATTATATTAATTTCAATCAGATACATTGTTAGATATTATCATTGAAATGCTAAGAATACAAGAAAATAATATTCAGGCAGTTATAGTTTTCTGGACAACGAGACACGTTTTTGGGTTGCAAAAGGTCTTATCATTATGCCTTACCTATTTGATAATGCAGGAAGGATTCAACTGGGATTCCACACATATTGGAACACAGTGTGTTGTGTGGTTCAAGAAAGTATCCTTTGAAAGAACCATTCGTTGAATTGTTGAAAGGAAGCTTGAATACTTTTCTGAATGCATTCACATATCCTGATAGAACATGTTACCCAGTTGCTTCTACGAATACAAAGGTAAGAAAATGAGTTGGAGTTGTGAGGAATGGGAACCTAAGCTTGGAAACTCTTACATCTTTTTTGGATTTCACTTACGCTAAGATGTTTTCCTAAACAGGATTTTTATAATTTGGTCGATGTCTACTTAGATGCTGTCTTTTTCCCAAAGTGTGTGGAGGACTTCCAGACTTTTCAACAGGAGGGTTGGCATTTTGAGCTGGATAATCCTTCAGAGGATATAACTTACAAAGGTTTGATATCTGCAGATATTTGTTCTCTCTCTCTCTCTCTCTATATATATATATATGTATGTATTAAACTTCTGCTGTTATTTGGTTTTCCCTGGTGATGATTCATCCAACTTGCAACTAAGTTCTTTGACCTTCCTTTTTTTGTTCTTAATTGAAGGTGTTGTTTTCAATGAGATGAAAGGTGTCTATTCGCAGCCTGATAATATATTAGGGCGGGCTGCTCAACAGGCAAGTTCTCCATTCCTCTGACTGTATATCTTGTCAGATTCCTTACAATCAGGAAACAATGGAAAGCTGGTTCATAGTTTATTCCTCCGAAGTTTCACTGACAAAGTGCCTGAATCTTATGATTGCATATCCATATGGATCATTTATTGATTCTTCCAATTCATTCTTTTTTAATGCTTCTGATAAAGCTATCTTGTTTGCTCTTGCAACTGAGTTACAAAACTTCTTCGCAGGCTTTATTTCCCGACAATGCATATGGTGTAGATAGCGGAGGTGATCCAAAAGTTATTCCAAATCTGACATTTGAGGAGTTTAAGGTATATTCTTTACTGCATTTTGATTTTATTTTTTTTTGGTTTATGTTGGTATGGGGATTTTTTAACTTAAATGTTGTGTTAGTTATTTTTCTCAGGCTGTGTCTTTCTGATGGCAGGAATTTCACCGTAAATATTACCACCCCAGCAATGCCAGGATATGGTTCTATGGAGACGATGATCCAAATGAACGCTTACGCATCCTGAGTGGTAATAAATGACATCTCTATTGATGATGAATTGAGTATCCATGCTCTTTGTTTTTTTTTTCTTTTTTCTCACTGGATTACCACTTTCGGTTGTCCCCCGAAGCTTATGGGTGCTGGTCCCAGAGTGATGCATACATGAGTGGTCCTTGAAAACTATGCCTGGTTGAGCAATTAAATAATGGAAACTAAAATCCTTCCTAAAATGGATTTGTTTGAGTTTGCTCTAGTGGAACTAGTTTCGGTTCAAAGATGCATTATAATTATAGCTTGTCTTCGTATCTTTACTTGGTGTATGAAGTATTTTACTATTTTCAGTCAATGAAGACCAATATATAACCAAAACTGGAAGTTTTCATATCCAGTATGATTTGCAACATTTTTATTATATTTGGTCCAAAATCCAATGCATATCCAATATTCACTTGTCTATGCATATCCAACATTTTCTTGTGCACATGCATGTCAAAATGTTGCCATTCTGATAGTAAGTTGAATGATAAGGTCTTAATTAAAGTTGTTCTGTACACTAGCATCTTACTTGCACTCTCTCTGTCACAGAGTATTTGAATATGTTTGAAGCAAGTTCAGCCCCAAATGAATCAATAGTTGAAAAACAGAAACTATTTTCAGAACCAGTCAGGATTATTGAGAAATACCCTGCTGGTGATGCTGGTGATATTAAGAAGAAGAACATGGTATGCCTTAATTGGTTGCTCTCAGATAAGCCCTTAGACTTGGAAACAGAACTTGCCCTTGGGTTTTTGGATCATCTTATGCTGGGAACTCCTGCTTCTCCCTTGAGGAAGATTTTACTAGAAAGTGGTCTTGGAGATGCCATTGTTGGTGGTGGGATTGAAGATGAACTCCTTCAGCCTCAATTTAGTATCGGATTGAAGAATGTTTCTGAAGATGACATTCAAAAGGTAGAAGAATTAATCATGGATACACTAAAAAACCTAGCAGACGAAGGTTTTGATAGTGATGCCGTAGAGGCATCCATGAATACAATAGAGTTTTCTCTCAGGGAAAATAATACTGGGTCATTTCCTCGTGGCTTATCACTGATGCTTCGATCCATGGTAAGATGTACTTCTGTTTATTACTGTTTTAGATATTGGATAACATTTCCTTCTTAAATTTTATTTGTGAATGCACTTTTTTTTTTTTAATAGTTGATGTTGTTTTGATTATGTAGGGTAAATGGATATATGATATGAATCCATTTGAGCCATTGAAGTATGAGAAACCCTTGATGGCCCTTAAAGCACGATTAGCTGAGGAGGGCTCCAAAGCTGTTTTCTCTCCTCTAATTGAGAAATATATTTTAAACAATCCTCACCGTGTTACGGTAGAAATGCAGGTAAGTATTTTACCATCTGTCATTTATGGTTTTTATTGTATCTTATCAGATGCTCAACATTTTCTTATTTCATTTCAGGCTGATCCAGAGAAAGCCTCTCGTGATGAAGCGGCTGAAAAAGAAATTTTGGCTAAAGTCAAATCAAGCATGACGAAGGAAGATTTGGCTGAGCTAGCACGTGCTACTGAGGAGCTAAGGTTGAAGCAAGAAACTCCTGACCCTCCAGAAGCTTTGCGAAGTGTTCCAAGTCTATCTTTGCGTGACATTCCCAAAGAACCTATGCGTGTTCCCACAGAGGTTATCATTGCTTTGATTAAGTTTGACTGGTATTCCATTTGAGTTGAATAGCTGTTCTCATTTTATTATTGATTTGGTGTAGGTTGGAGATATCAATGGAGTAAAAGTTCTGCAGCATGACCTTTTCACAAATGACGTCCTTTACACAGAAGTTGTCTTCAATATGAGTTCGCTTAAGCAAGAGCTTCTTCCTTTGATACCACTTTTCTGGTACTAGCCAATTACTTGTTATGCATTTCCTGTTCTCTTCTTCTTACCTTCTAATTCTACATGTAACAAGATGTTTTTCAAATTGAATGCTACATTGAGGAAAGATCAGGTTGGTTGGCGTTCGGATTTGGTTTTTTGTGTGTGGGGATTTGGTTGGTGTTCGGATGGTCAGTGCATTCTACCATCTATTCTACTTTGTTTCTTTTGCAATGCCCTTTTATTTTTTGTATCTGCCGGCCAATGCCACCTATTCCCAATTCTACCTCTACTCCATAGTCTATTCTATATTATTTTGGAAAAGATTAAATCACTGACATTATGTTGTAAACTTGCTTATTTTATTTTATACATTGATATTGAACACTTTTGTGGTCCTAATTTACTACCTCATTAATTGGTTTTATTTTAGAGTAATGCTAGGGATCGTAACAATTGAGTCTCAACTTGAATCCCAATTTATATGGCATTCATCTAGTGGATGGTAGAATATTAATTTTATCAATAATGAAATTCACTAACCAATAAATGAATGCCACATAACAATTGGGACTTAAGTTGGGACTCAACTGTTGTGATCCCAATCATTGTTATTTATTTTTAACTTCAAAAATCTTCTGACACAGTATATTTTTTACAACTGCTTTACATGCTACATGTCATCTAGAGATTTGCATGTTTGTTTGTAAATCTTATCATAGATAGTTTCTTTGGCACTCTCTGTTGCAAGAATTCCAACTGATACCCTGGTACTTCTGTTTCCTGTCCAAAACTTTCTGCTTTATCATCTCATTGAAAAGAAGAGAAAAACCTATATATTCAAATCTTATAACATGCTAAAGTGGCAAAGTTCTGATGTGTTTATAAATTATGTGGTTGTATCAAATATTTACTGCTCTTTATGTGTATCTTACCAAGTTGATGGACCTAACACCTTTTGACTTCTATAATAAACTTCACAGTCAGTCATTGAAGGAGATGGGTACCAAAGACTTGAGTTTTGTGCAACTTAATCAGTTAATTGGAAGAAAGACTGGAGGAATTTCAGTTTATCCATTCACATCTTCCATACGTGGCAAAGAGGATCCTTGCTGTTGCATGGTTGTTCGAGGCAAGGCCATGGCAGGGCAAGCTGAAGATCTTTTTAACCTGGTAATACTTTTGGCAGAATTTGCTAATGAATCTATTATGTTTCTATTTACCTTTTTGTGTTTTATGTCCCCATTGCATGGGACATTATGGTGACTCTTAAGAATTGCTTTCAAAATTCCTCATCATATAGACATCAGAGATACTTTTTCTGTTTTATCACTTGGTTCTTTCCGCATATAATCAGGAAAAGTCGGCACACACTTTTTAAAAGTTTTTGGATCACTTTTAATGATGCTTTTATTCATGTTATTTCTTCACTATTCTTAGATATTCGCTTTGTTTTTCATTAAACTGGCATGTGCTTGTGTCTTGCACCTTGAAAAGGTATAGTTTGTCTGTCGGGAAATGATTCAAAGGAGTCATTTTAGTTAAGAAGCATGAAAATATCTCTCTTCTATGAGACCTGTGTTATTACACTGTATAAATTATTGATATTGTTTCTATTCTCTCTTCCTCTCTGTACCCCTCTCTACCTCTGTTGCTTTTAGTGTAAACTAGGAAAACTTTTTCCTCTCTCAGTATAGTGATTTTGTGATAGAAGCTAATTTTGTTAATGTTATACCATTGACCCTGTTATTTTGTTATGATTTCGTCACTGACTGATTGATCCATTCATGCATGATATGTAAATGTAGTTTAACTGTGTTCTTCAAGAAGTCCAGCTAACGGACCAGCAGCGATTCAAGCAGTTTGTTTCCCAAAGCAAAGCAAGAATGGAGGTAGGTTTTGTAATAATTACATTTACTAGTATGTAAAATCGGGAATCCATCTTTATTGAATCTCAGAGTTCATGTTTGTTTTCAGAATCGATTAAGAGGCAGTGGGCATGGAATTGCAGCAGCAAGAATGGATGCAAAATTAAATACAGCTGGGTGGATTTCAGAACAAATGGGTGGTGTCAGGTTGGAATAATTGGATGGCACTAAGTGCTTTTTTTCCCCCTCTCTGTGGACTGTCTTATTAACAAAATGAGAAACATTGTCTTGAATTGATATTTGCAATAATGAACTACAATTTTGCTTTTGGTTTGTTAGAGATCTCATTGTGTATCTAGATCCATTTCTAGAACAAGCCAGTTTGACATTATTATTCTTGCCTATTTGATTTGGCTGATATAAGTTGTATTTCTGTGTGCTTATAGCTACTTAGAATTCCTACAAGCTCTCGAAGAAAAGGTTGATCAAGACTGGGCTGGGATTTCATCATCTCTTGAGGAGATTCGCAGATCCTTTCTTTCAAGGGAAGGTTGCCTGATAAATATGACTGCTGATGGGAAAAATCTCAAAAATTCAGAAAGATTTGTTGGCAAATTTCTTGATATGCTTCCTACCAACTCTCCTGTTGAAAGAGTTAAGTGGAAAGCTCAACTTCCTTCAGCAAATGAAGCTATTGTGATACCCACACAGGTACAAGTTTATTTTTAAATTTGAAAAATAAAAAAATTATGCCCATTTTCCAAAGAGCTGCACATTAACTTTATCCTATTGCAGGTAAATTATGTTGGAAAAGCGGCTAACATATTTGAGACTGGTTACAAACTCAACGGGAGTGCCTATGTTATATCAAAACACATTAGCAATGTATGGTTGTGGGACCGTGTCCGTGTCAGTGGTGGGGCTTATGGAGGTTTCTGCGACTTTGATTCTCATTCAGGTGTGTTGTAATGCTATTTATTTTGGCACCCAGCTCTAGTTGTAATATTTTGAATCTAAACTCTTGATGTGTTTATGTAGGAGTATTCTCATTTTTATCTTATCGGGACCCCAACTTGTTAAAAACACTCGACATATATGACGGAACCGTGGATTTCTTGCGGGAGTTGGAAATGGATGATGATACATTAACTAAAGCAATTATTGGGACCATTGGAGATGTAGATGCGTACCAGCTGCCTGATGCCAAAGGTTATAGTAGGTATGTGAGCGGCTGGTTTTGTTCTTCTTCATGGAATTATCTGTTTTCTTTCTTTTTATGGTTATTCTCTTCCTTATTGTTTCCGATCAGGACAAAATTTGGCCCTTATTTTACCTTAAATAATTTGAATATTTTGTCGTAGACCTTTGACATGAGTGTCATTCTAAACTTTTGGGAAGAATCAGTAGAAAGGAGAAACCTCACAAATTTTCTTTCTTTATTTTTTCCCAGTATTTCAAGTGTTCACTCTGAATTTTATTTGACTTATGACTCAATATGTTCACAACCTGATGGTAGCACAGTTAGTTATAAACCTTGGGGTTGGCTTCTGAATGTATCTTATGATTACTTTTGTTGCCTTTTTGTGTTTTACTGATATTATCAAATATCAGACTCACCTTTTCTTTTTCTGTTTTCAGTTTGCTACGCCATTTATTAGGAATCACGGAAGAAGAAAGACAAAGGAGGCGAGAAGAGATCTTATCTACAAGGTAAAGAAAAAACTTGCTATTATTTTACATCTTAGATATTGAAGTTGTAAAAGCATCGGAAAGGTACAAAAGTGCTTACATAATGCAGAGTTATTAGCATCTCCAAAAACTTCTATAAATTTTACTTTTCAAATACTTATTTGCTTACTTATGTGGCAAATAAAAGGGTGAAAAAATATAATATTTTCCAAAAGACTTTTCAAATATAAATAAGTTAATATTATTTTAATCATATAATTAGTTTTTTAAAGAAAAAATCAATAGCAATTAAAGCACTTCTCTCTCTTTCTTCAATGAAAATTAATTAAATATAACTTTAAGAGAGAGAGAAATTAGCTCTCCAAATTTGAAGAGAGAGAATCAATTCTTATTTGAAAAATCTTAATTGAAGTGTTTTTTAGAGTTTTAAATATTGATGTGGCTCTTCAAATAAGTAATAAAATTTTATTTGAAAAGTCTTTTGGTGATACTCTTAGGCATTCTATAAATAAAAGTCTGATGTCAGGATCTTTTAAGTGCAATTCATCGTTACATAAGGCTGAATTGACCATTTGTTTGTCTGTGGCTCATTGACAAAAAATCTAATCTCTGGTTGAATAGATTGCATCAACCTTTTTCGAAATATATGTAATTTTTCTTTCTTTCACCTCAGTTTGAAGGACTTCAAGGAATTTGCTGATGTATTGGAGGCCATAAAAGATAGAGGAGTTGCAGTTGCGGTGGCGTCTCCTGATGATGTTGATGCTGCAAACAAAGAGCGTGCCAATTTGTTTGAAGTGAAGAAAGCCCTCTAAGACCCTGGAAGGTTTTGGAAGACTGGAAAATTGCTCTGGTGGCAAGTGATGCTCTTACCCCAATATTTTCCCATCGGGTCCAAATTTTTCACAGCAATCAGTATAAAAATAATGGGAAAGAGGAAACAAGTGTTTACAGCATGAGATATATGCTCCATTTCAGTGGTGTTAAAAGGAGTTTAATATATTAACCCTTGAAAGTCTGCTTTTAACCTTTTTCGGTTTTACATTTTGATAACTGATTGATCTGCAGAGCATAATGGGTATAGAGTATGAATGACTATTCTGAAATGAATTATAGTTTATTCTCTTAAGAGGTGGGAACATGAATGACATTAAAATTAAATTATGTTTTATGGGCAGCTTGATCATGAAATTGTACAATTTAATTTTGAAAATTTGATATATTTAAAGGATGCGCTTATCTTATGGGCTAGTTTGTCATACGTTCGTACATCTGAAATATTTTGAATTTCACATTTTTCAAAAAAGTTACTTGTTTGCTTTTTATATTTTGTGTGGTTTTTAGACATTTGTATTTAAGTAGAAAAGGTGATTTTTTTTTTTTACTTCTATCTGGATGAACTAAATGAGAAGTAAATATTATATTTTAAAATTATCTAAATTAAATATACTTATTTCTTATACTATAAAATGTAATCTTTTTATTTGTTTTGATTTATAATGATACAAAAGTCAAAAAACCATGTTTAAAATGTTTTTTTATTCTTTTTTATGGATGGAGTTATTTGAATTCACTAATTTACTCTTTACAATCTAACCCTCTTTTTAGTTAAGAATTTTATTATGTAATTTTGGAAAAAAAAATACTTAATTAACCATTTTCTTTTCTTGCTCTTCTCAATGTCGCAAATTTTCATCAGTCATTCAGATATGTTCTTTTAACTACAAATAATATCACTAACTAAGAGGAACAAAACTTACCATTTAAAAACAAACATCAACACACTTTTATCAACCATGAAAGTTAATGCATATAGAAATTAATTCTTACTAAACACAAAATCAAGTAACCATGAAAGCATGAAATAAAGACTAGGGTCGGGATTTTTCGAGCCTAGACCCAAGCTCATAAGAGTAGAAGTGCAACAGTTGGGTCCATTGCGAGTTTGGCCTGGGCTTGGACTTTTACTTATTTTTTCAATTTTTTTAAAATTATCATAAATTTAAAATGAGTTAATAATAATCAAGTTATTATAATCAACAATTAATTAAAGAAATAAATATTTTAAAATAAAATAATAAATAAATAAAATGAAGCAAATAAAAGTTTAGAGATGTAATTTTTATTACTGAATTATTTAATTCAATCACTTTCTTAATTAATTAACACTTAAAAGAGAGTTTAGTATTATAATTTTAAGTTTTTGATTCATTATTGATATATAAATTAGGGATTTAAACTTTATTTTTTTTATTTTTCAGTTATTTTTAAATTTAAATTTATTATTCTAATTTATAAATTTATTTTTTTTTAAAAAAAATTGAAGGCTTGGACTTGGCCCATGCTTTTTTTCCTAAGCCGTTGTCCAGACCCTCATATCAGAGGCCCAAGCCAAAGCCCATGGGAAGGGGTGGGCAAGTCTGAACAATTTTGCCATCCCAAATAAAGATCATGATATATTAAAAAACCAAAAAAAATCAAAAGAAAATGAAATTGAGCATTTAATTTGCATAATATGAAAGTGGAGAGAGAACACACAATTGTACGGTAGAGAAAGAAAGAGAATAGAAAAAGATAATTTTGAAATTTAAAAAATTTAAATCTTTAATAATGAATTGATTTTTAAAAAAGGGTATGGAGAAAAATTTAATAGGTTCAAATAATTTAGTTCTTTTTTAATTTATAAAAATAAAAATGATGACACTTATATTTAGATATTAAACATAGAAAAACAAAAATATTATGCAAAAAAAAATTACTTGCGTTTAATTTGTCACAAATCAAATGTATTTAGCATATTTTGATTATATATTTTGAGGTTCTTTATATTAAATTAATTTAAGTATTTGAAAATAATTTTACGTTTAAGTCTTTTAACAAATAAGAAAATTTTATTATCTTGCTTTTGCAATGCAAATGAGGAGGAGAGACTAGTGTAAATTACGACAAATGTTAAAATTTATCAAAACTTGAATTAATGTACCACAATGATACGAACTAAAAAAAAAAAAAGACTTTTAGGGACAAAAATTTTGTGACAGATTAAAATAATTGTCCCTATTTATGGTATATTGGGACCAACGTTAGCATTTGTCACTAATATTTAACAAAATTGTTTGCACATTAGTTTGACGCCATAATACTTAATCCTTTAGGGACAATAGCTGTAATTTCTGTTACAATAAATTAAAAAGATTTAATTTTATTTGTTTTAAGACAAATACAACCGTCCTGGCACTAATCTTAATTAAGTATGTCACAACTCATGTATATTTTTTTTTCCCCAAAACACTCTTCTTCCCTAATTGGGGCACTAATTCTTCTATCTCCGTATTATAATCCAATTTCATAACCATCAATTTTTTGAAACCTAATCAAATATGGATTTCTCTTATTTTCTTTCCTTATCCCAATCGAATTTCACCCTTTTATTTTTATTTGTCTATTACAAACCTTAAGGCAACTCTACTTTCTCGCCTCCATCCTTTCACAAAAACCCAGCAAATGTTTTGTCCTTCCACTGTAAGGTAATCAAGTCATGGTTTATTGCCTTTATTTTTTGTTCTTTTCAAGGGTTCCTCTATGATGCTGTAAATTTTTTTACAGCATCAATAATGTATTAATTATGAATCATTAGATCTAATTAATGGTATACAATATTGGTACTAAAAAAATAATTTAAAAATAATGGTAACCGTTCAAGTAGGTAGATAATTTTTGTAAAATAATTGTGACCGCCCTTAGAGTTTGAAATAATTTCACTTAAATAGTATATTTTATTTAAAATTACTTTTCAGCTCTCCTTTAAATTTGTAATATGATAATTTCTTTTAAATAAATCTTTCAAAATCAGTTACCATTAAGAATAAAATATAATATCAAGTATGTTATTTAATACAAAGTATTGCAATAATTTGTATTGTATGAATTTAATTACAAACCAATAATACCTAAACAATAATGATAATAGAAATCCTTGCAATAAACTATTGTATATGTGTTTTATTAATAATACTATATGAGTCACAACAAATGAGAAATATTTTATTCACCAATTATTATTGAAAAATATATATGTTTATATAACTATAGAGTGAGAAATATTTTGATTTAAATTTTTATCAAAAAACTAAACTATTTATTTCATGCAATTCAATGGTGAGGGATATAACATTATAAAATGGTACTTTGACTTTCAATATCAACCATTAGACTATGAGATATTAGTGACTCAAATATTATGCCAAAATTTTAAGTTAAATATCACAAACCATATCTTTATAATGGAAATATAAAAACATACAATGATTTATTTCCTCATTTTGTCCATTAAATATTATTTGATGTAATATTTTATTTATTGTCACTATTAATTATCATAATAAAAGTAATGACTCTTTGTAGCATATAAATTTTATAATTACTATCAAAGAATAACAATAAAATAATCTTTCATGATTCATAAACTAAAGTTAATTAGGAATATGTGTTAAATTTAACTTTTATGAAATTAACAAAGTGACATTTGAAAGTGAAATGAAAATAAGTTTGTGAAAGTTAAAATTTATAAGGCTGAGATAATTTTCTACTATGCAATAAAAATCTAAAAATATAAATGATTTTCTTTCACTTTTTTCCCACGTAAATATTATTGAAAGCAATATTTTATTTATTGTCACTATTAACTATCATAATAAAAGTAATGACTATTCATAACATAAAATTTTATAATTACAATCAAAGGATATCAATAAAATAATTTTTCACGATTCATAAACTAAAACTCATTAGGAATATATATTCAATTTGACTTTTATGAAATTAACAAAGTGATATTTAAAAATAAAATGAAAATATATAAGCTTATAAAACTTAAAACTCCTATCATGTAAGGATATTAACTGTAAGATAAATATAAAGTTAAGAAAATAAGTAAGTTAAATTGGTATTAAAAATAATACATATTTCATAATCAATTATATGATGACCCTTAATATTATATAAAATAATGAGTATTTTAATATACGATATTAAATTTTATTAAAACATGTGTGATCAAGTAATTTTTATGTTACAAGCAATCTCAACAATGAGTTTATTGATGTAACTATGACATTTATTTAAGTATATGTACTTAGTTGTGTTATTTATTAGTGTTATATCATATATAAATTTTGCAATTGCAACTTATTTATTTGATTTGTGTTAAATAACCTACCATTAGATTTTATACTTAATGGTAATAGATTTTAGAAGACTTATTTAAAAAAAATTATCACATTTCAAATTTAAAGGGGGATTGAAAAATAATTTTAAATAAAATATGTTGTTTAAGTGAAATTGCTTCAAACTCTAAGGGTGGTCATAATTATTTTACAAACTTCTCCACCCCTTACAAGTTTGTTAACTGTTTACCATTATTTTTTATTTTTATTTTTACCTACAAATAATGTGTACCATTGATTAAATCCAATGGTGCACAATTAAAAACATTATTGATACTGTAAAAAAATTATAGCATCATAGAGGAACTCTCTTTTTAATCGTCCACTACGTTTGTTTTTCTAATTGCTAAAATTTGTTGTTGGGTGTTGATTTTGACAAATATTCTGCAATTGACAGCAAGATCTTGTTTTTATATTCTACAATCGGTAAACTGCAACAGTCTCAAACGCTAAATTCTTTAAATTTGTACTTTATTTTTCTTTTTTATGCTGAATTTATATTTTCTAGAAATTCTTACAAGCTATCCAAAATTCTCTCTATCTCTAAAGTACTTATTTTTGCTGTGAGTTCTCAGATAATAGTAAAACAAAACAAATTTTAGTGAATTAATTGTGCCTACGTATGATTATTATTCTTTTCTTCTTCATTTTCTCTTCTTCTTCTTTCTCCAATGAGAGGGAAAAGGAAATGGAAGGGTTGAAAATGTGGGGGTTATTTAAAATAATATTTGATTTATGCTGGGTTATCTTCAGTGGTATTGTAGAGTATTACCGTAGTGTTCTTGGACCATAATAATAATGTTGAGTAGACATATCCTTTATTTGTCCCTAGTTAACCCTTAATGCAAATTTTGCTTGGTTTCATATAGCATGATTGTTTGATATTATTAAGAATTAGACTATTTTGATGTTCTAGTTTAAAAGCTGAAATTAGATGAAATTATCCCAAATAGTTGGTCTTTGTTTGAGCATGTTGCATCCTGCAAAAGACAACATATATTTTATTCAGTTCCATTTTGGGATTATTGTGATTTTACTCAATATTTTCCAGTTTCAGTTTGAATTTTATATGATTTTCATTTTTCTTCTCTAGAACTATATGCCTGTAATGACCAAGTATTAATTTCTCTACCATGTGTCTTTTCTACATTGAGAACATGTAAAGTACACACCATCAAAAAAATGATTTGACAATTAGATTACACAAGTCCAGTACACAATCATAATTGAACTCTAATAAACTTTTCAAACGTAAAAAGCTAAAAACAAATAATAAAATTTTATGGTTAAGAAGTTAATGTTCATACAAGAAGGGAATAGAAAGCTTTGATTAGAAGAAATAGGCTTGTGTACTCGCTACAAGTAATATAAAGGATATTGCGGTATATGGTGTTCTTATCTTAATTGCATTATTATTTAATGATATAAATAAATCAGTTGGGAGGTGTGTAAAGGTTGATATGGCTTGTTAAAGTGGTGATTGGTGATTGGACATATTCTTGTCCAGGAAAACAAATTTAATTTCTTGCTTACTTAGTGGGCAGCTAATCTATAATTTTTTTAAAAGTCTAATAAGACAATAATTTGGAGGTGCAAACGAGAATCAAGAAGTGTCTTTTAAAGGGGCCAAAATGCTGATTTCTTTTTTTTTTTTCCTAGTCTTCAGTGGTTCCTTTTGCTTTATTATTGAAGTCCATTAATTACTTGCTAGAAGTATTTTCTATAAAATCTAAAATTGACATCTAATCTAGAGATCATGTTTGCATATTTGAAGAAATACATTTACTGAACAAAAGAATTTCACTGTTATATATATATATATATAATATCAAAGCATTCGAAGGTTTTGGAATTGCTTGAATTCTTTACTATAATTAATTTATTATAACTCTTTATGATGATCCTATTTCTCTTAAATTAAATTGATGCTCATTTCTTTATTGTTAATTCACTGGTGGGGAATTATATTGTTTATCCAGTTAAAGTGCTGTTAATAAAGAAGTTGGTCCTACATTGAGCATTCTTCAAGGCACCTCTAATATGTAAGTGATTTATTTTTGTTAATAAATTTTGTTTAGAAGGAATAATCTTTATATATGTTCTTTATAGGGCATGTATCATTTTCATACTAGTATTAATAAGTAATGCTGGAACAAAAAGCTTTGCTAGAATTAGAGATGAATTAGTTAATTGATCATTTTACCTTACCTGCTATTACATATTTTGTTTGTAACTACGTTAATATTAATGCATTTGTATATTTGCAGCAATCAAATGATCTAGAAGGAAAAGAACCGATCGAATATGATAACTATGTTTACGGTTACTCACATAAAAAAAAAAATGGCCAGCCTGTTGATTCGAACTCGAGAGAGGCAATTGTAAGTAAGACTTTTTTATAATAGTTATGCAATTTCCAGTGCTTTTTGTTTTTTTTTTGTTTTTTATGAACATACAACACTACAATTATAGTTTCTATGATTGATGAATATTTTTTTTTTTTTGGGAATCATTGATATAAGTATATTCATTATTACATGAGACATCTACTGAAACTAACTAGATAAATTTATTACATGAGCCATCTATTATAATTATAATTTGTTTGATTCGTTGTTTATTTTATGATAATTTATTTGCTCATTTTTTTGCTTCAGAATCAAATGAATGAGCTTGTGAACCAGCAACTCAATGCATCAAAAGATTAAATCTTTAATCAGGTTGTAGGTGAGCATACAAAATCTACTCTCACTTATGGTCATGGGATTCGTAGAGTAGATGTCTTTGGAACACAATCTTTTCGAAATGAGAGTTTGAAAATGTTAAGAGGAAGAGCAAAGTCGTAGGCAAGTTGCAGAAAATAAACTTAAGAATATGCAGGAAGAGATGAATGGAGTGAAATCAACTCTTGCAGAAGTTTTGAAATACGTTGGAGCACAAAATGAGGCAAATGCAATTGAAACTTTTGATAGTTGATGTCTTATGATTTTTGAAATTTTGACAATTATTAGAGTTGTTTACAATTTTCAGTACTTCTTTATCGAATGGTAATGATATTAATATTTGATTAAATTTTTTTATGAAGTAGTATAAGATACAATTTTAAAATGGGTATTTTTCGTTATATGTTATGCATTTGTTAATAATTTTCATGATTTAGTTTCCTCAAATTATATTATTTATGCTAAATTACTTTATGAACTAAAAATGTTGCGACAAAAATTGTCTCTAAGATTTATTAGTGACAAATTTATTAGATAGATCATTATTTTTTGTAACAATAAAAATGTCACTTTTTTTAATTGGAGTGTGAAACAATGTCACTCTTTACATTGTTGGTTGCTGAATAAATTGTTACAAAATTTAAATATATAATGACTGATTTGATGTCACTAATATATTCATTGAGACAAAATTTTACATCACTATTGAGATGACTGAATTAATTGTCACTAATTATATTAATAACAATACATTCAAGTGTCATATTTAATTTGGTAATGACTAAATAAATTGTCGCTAATTGAATCTATAGTGGCACATTTCATTGTCAATAATGATCATCAATGACTAATTTAATTATCCCTAACTATATAAATAACGACACATTAACAGTCACTAGTATCAACATAATGACACATTAATAGCCCTTAGTATCAAAATAGTGACATATTTATATGTCTAAAAATATGATTTTAGTGACAGATTTTTGCTTCTGTCCTTACTTGTCATAAATTTATATTTGTCACTATAAGATGTGTATTAGTGACACATAATACTTGCGACTATTTACTAATTGCCACTATATGTTTTAGTGATGGTGGCAAATGCGACACATAAACAACGACATATAGTATGTCACTAAATTTATTTTGTGACAGATTTTATATATATAGAGACAATTTTTTTCCATCACATTTGTAGTAAAGTTTATAAGGAGAAATCAAATGAAATAGAAAAATTAGATGACAAATGAGGTTAATTCGAGGAAACCCAAATCTCCAAACAAGTATTGGTTATTCGAGAAACCAATAAACTCTCAATCACAACTTTTATGTTGCCAAAATAATAAACTCATGATACTTTTTGTTGAATAACACCAAGCTTTATATAATAAAGATTATTTAGGATTACAACCTAAAAATTAGTAACACTAAACATGTTCTCACATAATGCTCCTCTAATTTCATGTAATTCCACAAAATAAGTGCAACTATTTTTGACTAGTTCAAAATTAACTAATACCATAAAATTAAATAAATAAAATAGATAATTTTAATTATTTTAATAGTTTGTATCAACAAATCTTAAAATTTATCAAAATTTTAATTAATGTAATTCTATTTATTAAGCTATTGTAATTTTTTTTTAAAAGGAAGATATAAGATTTCATTAAACAAATAACAACAGTACAATAATTTGCAGCACATCATCAGTACATATAATAGAGATCAAGATGCAAAAGTCTTTTACAGAAACCAACTGGATTAACTCATAGAATCCTACTGAAGAGTAAGAAGAGACAATTTTACCCAGAAAGTAAACACTTTCATTCACAGTACACGGATGGTTCGATTGTCAATCGGGAATTCTTGGCTCTTTTGATATAATCTCCATCAATATAGTCGAGCTTTTTGACTGGTACCAAAATAGATTTACTGTATAACTTGATTCCACACAGCAAGCTTTCTCACAGCTAAAGGAAGCAGAAACTGAAGTAGATCTTCCATCCTCACACTCGAAGGTGGAGGAAGCTAAAACAAGACGACCATCTTCAATGCATATAGATGAGGAGGCTGCAACAAAAAAACGAAAAAAAAAAAAAAGAAAGTTTTGGAAATGATTTGGTAAGAAAAAGATGAAAAGTTGTTGGAGGAAAGTTTTGTGAAAAGATCCAGTTAAACAAATTATTATGCTTTCTTGAAACCACAAAATATTTAATTAGTTGTTAAGATTAAATTTATTATTTAACAACGGTGTGAAAATTAAAGTTCAGCACATCTTTTTCCTATATTGGCAGAATTAATTAGACCTATCAAAAATTCTTTTAGAAATGAACTCCAAAGCTAACTTCAATTTTCAACGATGATGAAGTGTTTTTACATATTCAAGTAACGCCTAGATATATTCATAGTTTGCTGATAAAATGAAATATGTTGCCTATATATATATATATATATATATATATGGTTTAAAAACTTTTGCATTGTTTTGGTCGTGAATTATGAAATGAGTAAATATTATTTGTTTCACAAGTGACATTTTATTTTTCACAAAGTATTAACTTGTATATTGCTAGTGGCTCATCAAGGGGAATCGGGCATTAGAAATTTAAAATATTAGATAATATATATATATTAATTTATTTTTTAGTTGGGTTCGGGGCCCTGACAAAGAAATTGGATTCTCTCCTGATCTGAGTATTATTGAGTTTTTAAGAATTTTTAATAATGTGTCTTTTAGTGGTAGTGTATGAGTAAAATTTAATTTAATTAATTAATTAATTTATTAACAACCAATCAATAATTGAGTTATTTGGTCAGATATGATCAGATAATAATCATGATCCCGTGACAAAATCTCGTAATCGAAATTCGAAAAGTTTGGGCCCATCCTAAAATGAACCAGAATTTATTTTTCAAGTTTTCCGAGGGTCTATACCTACGCCAAATTAATTGCACGCCCGCGGATATTGCTGTCGTCCCTACTAATGGGGCATCATCTCGTTTCCAATAATGAATCCTGACTTCCAACAAAATATTTCCAAATTGTTATATGAAAAATAAATTGCATCAATGCAGGTTTTCAATTCAAGCAAGATGAAAACTTGGCAGCCAACTGTTGGTTGCTTTATAATTTTTAAATAGCAATGACATTAAATTATCAGTTTTTCTCTAGTGTCTCATTTAGGTTACTGAAATAAAATAAAAAGTAAAAGTGGGAATAATGATTTAACAAAAAAAACTATGATATTGTAGTAATTTCATATCGTCACAAACAACAATATCATCTGAGTTGTTGCTAAATCTCATTCTAAATTAAAGTGTGATAATCTCATTCTGAAAATATGATCAATTATGAATGCACCGCAGCGCACGTAGATGAGGGCAGTATGAATGCACGAAGGACACAGCCTGATGCTCATAACACTAAACAATTTATTTATATATTTTTTGGCTTCGCAGCAATGTTTTGATTAGTTAATAATTTTGGTGTAACAAAATATACAAGACAAGTAAGATTTAAGTCTTTTTACGATCAACTAAATATATTAGGCTTCATTTGGTATTGAGGTTAAACTGTTGTAATTTTTCTAAAGTATTTGGTAAATACTAGTTATCATAACTTGAAAATTAAGTTAATTTGATCTATTATTTTTACGATGAAAAAACCTATAATATTATTATTATTTTTGTTAAAATTATGATTTAAAAAATTTATGTTTACTATAGACCTTTAATTTTTATTTCATAATTATAGTATTCTTCGTTAATAATATAATTTAAAAATTACGGCACATTAATACTAAAGAGTCCTTAATATTTAAGCTTTCATCTACTCTCGTTAGACCCACAAATTGTATTATCAAGCACTAGTGAAGCTGTAAGCAGCGTTATCTTAAAATCTCAAATTCAGTTGACTGATCGTTGCTTGCCTTAGTATTAAATTTTTCTATTTTTTTTTTATTAAAGAAATAAGTACGACAACTACTGGCATGCATGGCCCATGCATGTTGTGATCAGCTTATAGCTTCTGGTCCTTACTCTAAGTAGTTAGGAGCCGACCTCATAATTTAAACCTTAATTATCAATTTCTACCCAAAAAGATTGCTAAAAGAATAGTCGGCAATCAATTTTTCTTAGGCTCTATTGCATTAATATCTTTTTTTCTAGGTGTTTGTTAAGGATAATATATAGTGGAAGGAAAGCATGAAGAAAATGCTGGACAATATTTTGAATAAAAGAGATCGAAGATAATATATGCATATGTAGCCCGAGATTTTAAAGTGTGGGAAAGTTCAGGAAAACATATAAAATGTGAAGTTTATGGGCTTTAAGTTTTAAGCCTCCTAAACCCTACGGATTTAAAGCTTTCCTGAATTTGTCCGCATTTTAAAATTTCGGACTAGATAGATATTCAACCCAAAAGATTAACATATTGGGTGGAGGAATTCATTCTACTTATAAACCTAAGTAACTCCCATTTATCTTCTCCTTAGATAAAACCACCGTCGGACTCCATTCCTTTCGTGTGACATATCTAAAGTTTTCCACTATCACACTATGGTTACTAAGGTTTAACTTTGATACCACTTGTTAGGAGACTAGGTTTAGGAATTTTAGGCGTTCAACCCAAAAGACTAGTTTATTGGGTGAAAGAACTTATGCTACTTATAAACCTTAATAACACTCCCTTTTACCACCCAATGTAAGACACAACTTAATAGGTATCATAGGCAAAGCAGCAGCACCAATTTCTCCGCCATATCCATCTTCATTCTCTCTTGTGATGCTAGTGGCAGTATATGATGCTATTGCCATCGGCTCAAAAGGGGAAAAAAAAAGTTAAGTTAAAGAAAATATGTTCTGTTTGTTTGATCAGAAAATAAAGAGAAAATTGAAAACTGAATTCATTTATCTTTTCATCAGAATGAATTGAGATTACAATGCTATATATATATAGGTGTGTGTAGAATATTCCTTGAAGCAATAAACTCGTGTGCACACATCCAGTTACACGCAACAAACTTTTGGAGGGAAACTAACAAACCCTCAACAGCCGATCAACTTGCATAACGGCCTTCCAACGTGGCAGCTTAGTGACGAGTCAGCACTTATTCTCGTAACAAGGCGAAATTGTATAGTTTAAATATATACTTCGATAATATATAAGTACTAGCACACATGTGTTTCACTCAATTAAGTTCATTATGAATACTATATATACTTGAATAAAAATGAGTTCCAATAGGATTGTCAAGCTACTAACATAATTAAATTAGCCAAAGTATTGATGTTCAATCAATTAAAAGTAAAAGGTTTTATTTATCCTCAATAATTGGAATTAGCTGGCTTTTGTGTTCACCATATGTGATGATGATTCCGGATATATATTTGAATTGGGTTTGGGTAAATTTTGTTCTATAATCCGCATTAATTGTTTGGTTTCTTTATTTGTTAACTGACTTTTTATTTCAGACATCAAACATTTCAAGCCGAACTACATTCTCAATCCATGAGTCCTAGAAAATTAATCAAGACCCGAACATAAAGATTTTGCAGAAACAATTTTCAGTCCGAAAAAAAGGGTGCTGAAATCAGCCCAAGATATGGAGCTCAACAGCTCAAAGACCTCTTCATGAGTCCTTAAAAACCTTGAAACTTCCAATAGTTCTGAACTTTGGAGGTGTGTTAAAACGAAGTTGAATCCACAAGTTACCATACCAAAGAATTAATAAACTTGACCTAACTTTTCCAGCAAATTTATTCTGAATTCTAATCATGATCATGGATAAATATTCAATGATACATATGTTTTGCATGTGCATCATATTATAATTTATTATGTTTAAGTACCTCTATAGTTATTTTAAAAGGAGTACAGATATTTGAACACTAGAGTACGTGACCCCAATGCAACCAAATTAGTGTTACTGTTCAGTGCACATTAACACTGTAACAGCCAGCCAAAACGACGCAATATTTATTACATAATGATATCATTTCTATCGCCTCAGTGTTGCCCTAATGTCCAAATATCATTTTTCATTTGAAAAAAACCAAAAAAAGGAGCAACAATGTAAACTGTCTTTGTTTTCTGGTGAACCTAATGTGACCTTTTTTTAAAAAAATTATTATTATTTAAATTAGTGTATGTATTGATACTTCAACTACCCTAATATTGAAGCAGCAGCTAGCGTACCTCAAATTTCAGATTATTAATAATTCTTACAGTATTTTCCAATACGGCAATACCTACTAAAAACTGAAAACAAAACACAAGCTCTGAAGTTATAATGTCTTTGCCTGCCCTAGACATTCATGAATCACCCAGCATATATATAAATATATATATATATATATATATATAGAGAGAGAGAGAGAGAGAGAGAGAGGTTTTAACGATTCTGTTTCTCTTCATTTATATGTGAATTGTGAACGTGGTACTAAAATTCACAAGAAAAGTTAGCTCCATACCTTAACAAATCTGTGAAACTCATAAATACGTAATTTCATTACCAATTATGATCAATAACTGTAACAGCGGTTACAGCGCTCAATTTCCCCCAGTGAGTCGTTCCACAATTATGACTATAGGCCTCATTTATTATTCTACCAACATCCTAAAAAAACCAATCTTTATGTATACATATAGTAACTCTAATATTGGCTTCTTTTTCATGGCTTCTTATACTAAAATTTACTGATATTAAAGACGACATTTTATTACGGGAGAGAAGTGTCCCATTTTTCCCATCTAATATAGATTAAAAACAAAAGGGATCTTGAAAGTGAAAATGAAATGGCTAGATATATACAGAAAGAAGGGGGACCATGATGTAGGGGCATGACCCTTGTTGTTGCCAACTAACAATAATAGGGTAATAATTTGCGAATCGAGCAACGTGGTCCTTGCTCTTGCAAAAACTACTTAGGACCAACCAACCCTAGTATTTAGTATTTACCTGAATAGACAGCAATCAAAATGTTACCGTAATCAAATTCACCCATCACCCTGGCCCTAGTTGGTAAAATTTTTTCGATATATACTTGCACAAAACATAATGAGACTGCCATTTATTCACCACCCGTGCCCATCATCTAATAAGCAATTGCTTCGTTACTCTTTATACATAAATGTTTGAACAAAACAAATTAAAGCTAATTATTTCCATTTTACGTTTAGCTAGCTAGCTGCTCAATCTCCTGTTATGGTATCATTGTGATATCATGAGTGGAATTTGGAAAGTGGGTATTTCGAAACTGGGAAGTGTATTGATAGACATTTACTGCTTGCAATTGAAACTAATTTAGGCAAGTGCTTTCTCTACTGTCTCTAACTTATTTTAGATAGATTACAAGCATGTAAAATTTAATTATTCCAAAAAATGCATCTCAAACGATATGACGTTTATCATATAAAGAGTGGAATAGGGCCACTAGACCTTGTTGACGAATGGTAATCTATGCCTCAATTACGTTGAGGCTTAATTTTCCTTTTTTTTAATAATTAAAGAAAAAATGAACTAGTCGGATAAAATTTTGAAGCATTGCCACAATGTCCGTATTGGTGCTCCGAACGGATCAGGATTTTCTCCTAATTTGATAACGTTTTGAGCAAATAATTTAATTGCTGATTGATAGTTAATAAATAAAAAAGTAAAAGAAGTTAAATTTTACCCATACACTACCATTAAAAGACACATGACAAAATATATTTAAAAGTTAAGTAGAGCTCAAATTAGAAAAAAGTCTTATTCCGGCACAAGCTAAAATGACGTTGTTTTAGATTGTGCTTGCTCGAACACCAATTCAAACAAATCCTTTGAACATTGCAAATTTTCCTAATTTTAAAAATGACCGTTAGCACTACCATAATCATAAAGAGTTGTGCAGGTGGTTGAATGAGTAAATTTGCAATAAATTAATTAACAAAATAAAATCTTGTGTGATAAAAAAAAAGAGAGAGAAGGAAAGAAGTTAAGATAAGGTTTGTAAAAAACGTAGACATTTAATGAATTTTTTTCATGAAACCAAAATAAACGCTGTTGTATGAGTTGTTGGTTAACTAAAATGTATCGTTTTCCATATATATATATATGTGTGTGCGTGTGTGTGTGTGTAATGTTTGGTTGGCTAGTAATTAAAACTTATTAACTAACTGCTTTTGTTTACTTTCATTTTTGGTAATGAACACACAGATTTAGACCTCGTCATCTGGTCCGTTGATCTGATCCTGCTGAGCACATACACAATCTTGTGATAAAACGATAGATAAATATAGAACGGCGAATACGAGAGGCGCTTGTAGTTCAAATGAAGTCAGTATATACAATAATTATTTCCATTTATGTGGCAACCGTATATGATAATATAAAAATATACACTTCTCCCAAGGTAACTAACTCCAACGACTCGTATATACGTACAGCGGTTATTTTAATTTCACCAACATCAACACTTCAACGGACCCCTACGGTTTGGACATTATGAAAAACCAATTCAACAAACCTAACTCATACGTAGTAGTATTCGTATATATTGTTATACTCTTCATCCTTAATACTAATAATTCTAATTTTCTATTACCGTCTTCCTGTTTCGATACCATTTATTATTGTTTTAAACATTTTAGTCATTTTCGGTGTATGTTATCTTGTTTCTTACATTATTATTACACGTGTATTCATACTTATATAACTGTTTAAGAAACACACGTGGCAAGAATTTAAGAAAATGAGATCTATACAACAAAAATACCTAAAAGCTTCTCCAACATCGCATATATATTATCTTAACTAAAAATATCCAATCAGATAACGCGATCGCATTTAGATCGAATCTATAGATAATGCGATCACATTTAGATCGATTGCATAAATTACGGGCTGAGTTCACATCTGTAAATAAATCTTCTTTGTTTTTATTCTAATTTTTCGTACTTTCATTAATCATAATCTTGATTTTAAGCCACAATATTGATTTTTTTAACCTTACATTAATATTTTCAAATTACTTGGTTAAGATCCGTAGTCAAAAATTGCACACAGGTAACCACACTGTACGTCACCGTTCGTTGGTGTAGGGACCACGTATACGAGTAACAAATAACAAACACATCCTCCTTAAAAACATATCTCAACCGTCCAGTAAATCAACGGCTCTTACCGTATCTTCATCCCAAAATCCCTCCTTTTAACCCCACTTCCCCCCCACCCCCTCGCTCACGCTAAAACCAAAAAGCAGAAGAAAATCAGAGAGACAGAGAGATATGGAAGATTGTACGAAAAGTACGAAGCGAATTGCAGGAAATGTAGTGAAAACGGGAGAAGAAGCAGCGGCAGCAGTAGAAGCAGAAGCTTCAAACGCAAGCTTATCATCAAAGAAAACAAAGTTAACTTCTCAAGAAGTGAAGTTACATTCGCTCGAAAACGGTGACTCCTTCGTCGTTTCGCCACACAAAACGTCATCGACATCTGATTCCGTCTCCGAGAACTTCTCAACTTCTCGCTCCTCCAGCGATGACGTCATCAAATCTGCAGATCTAAAGGTCAATTTTAAACTTCAAATGTTCAAAATTGCAATCTATTATTAATATTATTATTTTCAAATTTTTATGTCATTATTGTTTAACGTATTGCTTCCGAGATATCACGCAAGAAGTTGTTATTTGAAACACTGAAATTTCCGCTGCTCATGCTTTTATTATTTTTCTGCTTATACTCATAAATTTCACGTTTATTGAAGGCTCTTAATTATTATATAAATGTTGCAGGCCACGAGCTTTGAAACCGAAGTCTCAACGTGCAACAACAAATTCAGGTTTTAAATTGCTTCCATTTATGACCGAAAATGCTAAGCGAATCGTCGTTTTAAGCATCCAGTTCTTCAATTTTCTTTACGTTTCCAAACGGTTTCTTACACTAACCAAACATTTTCTTTTACGTTTTCAAGCAAGGAAGAAACAAGTCCGCTGAGCGAGATTTGCGGGGATTCGGAGGATCAGACCTCAATGGACAAGCCGTCGAAGACTCCTCCAGAGTCTCACAGGAGGAAGCCGTCATCGGAGGAGGAGAAGATTCCGTCAGCGGCGGAGATCGATGAGCTCTTCACTGCAGCTGAAAAGCGCGAGCAGGAACGTTTCGCTGAGAAGTAAGTCCTCCGTTTGTTAATTTTTACGGCGTGTGCAGGATAAGGAGTGGCGCATACAGTGCGCATTTTAGCAGTCGTATATAATCGAATATCGTAACAAACTTGTGATCTTTTTTTTTTTTTTTATGATTTTATTTTCAGGTACAATTACGATATTGTGAATGATTTGCCGCTTGAAGGCCGCTACCAGTGGGTTCGTTTGAATGAAGCCTCGAAATGATTAAAGAGAGAGAGAAATTAGTTATGAAAGAGAAAGAAAGGCTAGCCTCACACAAGGTAGAATAGAAAATGTGAAAACTGACAAAAGAAACAAAAAATGGGGGGGAGGTTGTTAATGGTTTAGTTTATTTTGTTAAAGCTGGTTTGTTACATTGTACAGCATTATCTTTTTATTTAATTTTAATTTCTAATTTTATCTTTTTAATGTAAGAGAAATGAAGCTTTCTTTCTCTCTCTCTCTCTCTCTCTCTCTGTGTCTGAGTCTATTGACTCTTTGTTTCAGCACAAAAATACATATCCAAAGAAGCTTCTTATTATTCTGCAGTTGAATGAATTTTGATCTTTCTGAGCAATGTGAGGCATTAATTGAAGATGATGAATTTGGCCTCTTTATATACATATATATACATTATCATATATATATATAAATGAAACGTGTCCTTTGTTTGAGCTCCTCTTGGCTGGTTGTGACATTATGCCTTGCGTTCTTCTGTTGCTTGTGTTTGATTGAGGCTAAATTTGGAATATTCGCTTGAAATATCAGGATAAGATTCCCTTACAGCAAAATGATTACCAGTATGGGGTGCTTCTTCTGTGGACTGTAACCGTGTGGGGACGGCTCCTCACAGAGGCACCAAAACCTGGATAAAAGAAAAAGCAGCACGCATTTGGTGATTTGTTTCTTCAGCAACCAAGCTTGAATTTGCACAAACATTAGACTTTAATTAGCCATTAAAGTGCAGGAAAGGTGGGTTTAGTGCAGTTAGCACATGGTAATGAATGTAGCAATTAAAAAGAATTGGTCACCCACATTTGGGTAATGATATTACAACAAAAGCCGACAAGATTTGCTGGTATTTGCTCTTTTAAGTAGAAAAGCAGGCAGGAGCCTTTCTCACGTTCTAGAGCGCCCATCGTCCTGGATGCGCAAGCCATAAACAAAAAATCAAAACGCAACACAACTTTGTTACGAAAGTTTGATGCAATGCCTCAAAAAAGAGAAATTTTTTTTTTTTAAATCTGTTATGATTGCGAAGATCAGAATTGACAGAGCAGCGCAGCCAGGGATAACCGAGAGCCAGATCGAGGCGTTAATTGACACGTGTCAGAATCCCAAAAAAGCAGCCTCATTCCATGTGAGTAGTGTACATTTTTTTTTTCCCAGTGCAAAAAATATTTTAAAAATTAACCAAATTGAAAATAAGACTTTTTAAAATTTTTTAAAGAAGAAATTGAAAGTGAGGATTGCACGTGCCTTGGTGAGTGATGGTCTTCTGAGTTAATTTGCTTTGGATCTGGTGACCAGTTTTGAGAGTGCGACGGGAAATGGGAATCACAGAATGTTGCTTATTAATGAAGAATTATAAAGTGGTTTTGTTCTCTCTTTACGAAACTGATTATGGTTCTTACCAGGAATTATTGCGAGTTTTTTATTTCATCAAGGCTGTTGTTAATTATTTATTTCAGGCTAAAATTTGATTTTATCTTCGGTGATTTTTTTTTTTTTCCTTTAAACTGAGAAGAAGTTGAAGTTGACCATGTTGTGGGTATATGCCAAATTGCCATCACAATATTTTATTTTTGGTCAAAGTTTTGAGATAAAGCAAGGAGTAATTTTATTAATTTTATCATGTACAAATATTCTCCTTCTATTAATAATGTGAAGATAATATTTTCTTAAACGACAGGCCCATCACTTTTATTTCTCTTTTGTTGGTCTTTTCTGTTTGTGATCTGCATTATTAGACTAGCCCAATTACAACAATTTTACAGCACATGATAAGAGCCGTGTAAATTGTGAATAAGATGGTCGATTTGGTACTCAATGGGCCCGAAAAATTCAGAACTAGAAATTGATGAGCTGCAGGCCACCAGATTGGTACTTTTTCGGTGTTCTCTGTCACAGCCATACATGCCAGGGATTTTAGTACAATTTTCAGTGCCTGTGACATGTCAGAATAGCCCAATAACAGAAAGCTATGGCGGCGTAGAGAAGTTGAAGAGTTTTAAGCTTATCAAACCAGTTATCCCAAGCAATAGTTCTTTGTATTTTCTTTTTTTCTTTGTTAACAGAAAGTTTATTATTTTGACGTAAAATATAATTTAAGCTGTCATAAGACAATGAAAATGGTAGCGTATGAACCTCTTGTGAGATTTAATACAAGCATCAATACTATTATTGTCCAAACTTCAAGCTGCCTGAAAATTGAAAAAAAAAAAAAGTTGATTTGGAGTTGTATATATATAAAAAAAAATTAATTATGTATTCTTTTACTAATTATTATATTCTTTTTTTTTCTATTTAATCTTAGTTCTTCAAATCCATTGTAGTCACCATGCAGTTCAGTCAGGCACGTGTGTCTATTTGCCAACAACATCTTCATCTGGGCTTGAAACAAATTCTACGGACTGATAAAATATGAAAGCCAATTTTTTTAGCTTTTCTGGTCTTTGGGCCCGGAGCTCGTACGTAAGCCGGACAGAAGAAGTATTTATTTGGTAACGTGATTTTTATCATTACCAGTTAACAATATTAATTTTATTAAATGATTGAGGAAGCATACTCGGTAATGCCAAATTACCTACCTATATATATATATATATTATTACAGTAGATGATAAACTATAAATATGAATAAGAGTGACGATATAACTATAAATTCGTATATAAATTTATTTTATATAAACTGATTTGAAATTAACTCATTAATTAAATAAAAGTATAAAATAATAAAAATAAATCACGTGAATTAAGAAATATCTAATCCAACCAATTAACTTACGCAACATTAATTTATCTAAAAAAATTTATACAATAATTTGTTGTTATATTATTACTTATGAATAAATTATAGCTCAATATATTTCGTTGAAATCTAAAATCATTTCAATATTTATCATGACTTGTTTCTATAGATCAAAGTTAAAATTCAGGTTAAAAAAATATATACCAAAACATATGGAAAAACTGGAATACTTAATTTTATAAATCACTAATTTTAATTTTTAATGTTATTGTGTCATAAAAACAAAATCCAATATTGGATGTGAGGTAACCGAAGATTTGTAGGACTCCAAGAACACGTACATTCACACCTGCTGGCTGCCAGTCACAAAAACCTACCTGTTAGTCAAATCAATCGCTCACGTCACGGGAAGCGTCGTCAATCCGACGCCGTAACACCTAATCCTAATTCCCAATCCCATCCGGCGCATAATAACCCTCTTATCCTAAAATGCGCGTGATGCATATCATCTGACGTGGCGTCTTGGCGTTTCCCACTTCACCAATCTGGCTCTCTCACTCATTCATCTCTTCACCATCAGCAAAAACAAAATCAGTTTCCAAAATCAACCACCACAAGTTCTTTATTTTTATTTTTTTTCCCTTCTAAATAAAAAAGAAAAATAAAATATGTACGGTCACGGCAGTATTACTAGTGACGGCAGTAGCCTGTATTGGGGGCGGAAAGCGGCGTCGTTTCGCGGGATTGTTGTCCTTTTCTCTTGGGTGTCGGTTCATGAACAGCAGCTCAGAAGCTTCGTCGATTTGTACTCCTCGCTGGGATGGAATTCGCTTGTTTCCAATTCTCATTTTCTCGACGCGTAAGTTTCAATGATTGTAAAGGTTTTACTTTTTAAATTTATTATTATTATTATTTTAAGATTGCTGTGTAATTTAGGGTAAAAGCTGCTGTTTTAATCATTATTTCATTGGGTTTTCTTTCTTTCTTTTTTGTTTGGGGGGGGGGGGGTGGGGAGTGAAAGTTAAGAAACATGCTGAACAGAGCTATTTACTTTTAAGATTTTGTGGTTTTGTTTTGTTTGATTGACACTGTCTCAATGGATAAGAAGTTCTTTGATGAGATGGTTTTAATTAATTATTTACTTATTATTCCTAGGATCGGTATGGGGGGTTGTTGGGTATCAATATTTTTTAGTGGAAATCCTTGTGTGGTATTAAACGTTATTTTGTTGAAATTATTATGCAGATTTTATCCCGAGAGGGCTACTTCACTTGCATTTGTTCTTATCAACGAGCTGGTCGAGGTCAGTTTCATTTTAATTGCCAAGTTTAAGCTTTTCATGAAGTGTCAGTGAATATGCGTAACTCTTGTTGAATGTATTGGAAGTAGCTCTGAATTAGCAATCTCTGAAATCTTTAGAGTAAGGTTGCTTGAAATGGGCATTTGTGCTTCTTGGCTTCGTATGTTAGTGCTTTTATATATGGATTTAAATCCTTTTCCTATTTTTGGTACGCAGGAGCTAAGGATTAAACCATGTCCAGTAGTCTTTGTTGCTCTTTCTGGTGGTACGAAAGCTTGCATGCACAAGGCTTTTCAGGTAAATTTAGTGAAATATTTGATGCACAATCTATGTAGCATGTCGACAAGTTACAATGATATTTTTGTTATAGTTTCTAATGTTTGAAATGCAAGTTGTATTTGTTCAACTGAAGGCGTGGAAATAATATTACTATATGTGATAATGCAGATTATTCAGGCAACATGTGAAGGTCAGCTGAATGTGGTATGCATTTTTTCTCTTCTGGGTTTAATTAAAATAGTGGGTCCAATTTGAGTTTATATTAGTGAATCAAATTCAAGTACTTCATATCTGATATTTTCCCCCCATTTCTTATTCTAATGAAGGACGAAAGTCGATTGATCAGAAGTTGTGTTGCTGGACAAATCTATGATTCTAGCCCTGTAGATTTTACCAGTGATTTTTGTGCCCGATTCGGTCTCCATCCCACCATTCAGAAAATTCCTGGATTGTCAAAACTTGTGTCTTGGGTTGCTAAAGGTGTTACTTCTGGTCTTGATGGTTTATGTCTTACTAGGTTTGAACCTCAACGTGCTGAATATTGGCGGGCTTTGTATAACTCAGTTGTAAGTTTCTATCTTCCCTGCATGAAGTTGTCTTTTGCTCTATGCTCTCAAATCTAACATTTGTCTGTCACTAATTAGGACCTGGGAACCCCATTTTTAATCATATGCTCGGACAATGATGAACTTGCACCTCAACAAGTTATCTATAATTTTGCCCGACATTTACTAGCACTTGGCGGAGATGTTAAGCTTGTGAAGTTGAATGGCTCTCCTCACATAGGTTTGTCTCAAATCCATTTTTTGTTTGTTGTTACAACAAGGTTGTGTTATCTAATCATTTTTAACTATTCTTATCAGGATTGAATGCAAATCGAGAGAATATGTATTTTGCTTATCAAGTGTCTTTGATTGTTCGCAAATATGACTATTTAATGTCATATGAACAGTAGAGCGTCAAAAGTTAAAAAGCAAGTGTTTAAGCAAGTAATATGCTGAATGCTGTGCCCTACAGATTTTCTGGATTAGTCCATATTCAATCAACTAATTCAAAGGGATAATAGATTTATGATTTTTTCCCAATTCATATGGATAATCATGAAATTTCAAAGCCTCGGTGGTCAACCTAATGTCGGAACCATTGATGCTAGTCAGTGTTTCTATACGTCATTCTATGAATTAGGTTTAGGTCTGCAGAAGGTTATGGGTCTGAGTTCAAAGATGATTATTGGTGAATTAATTGTACTCATCAACTTTGTTATTCATCGAGACATGGTGTATGCATTAGAGATTGAATATTAGAAAAATGTGGTTGTAAACAGTTTAAATGATAAAAAAAACCCGGGCAACCTTCTCGTGTTTATAGGTATATAACAAGAGTCCTTTTCTAATAGCCAAGAGGATGAGTACTCCATGGTGATTTGGCTTGAATGGTTAGAAGTGTTAACTACTATAATATAGGAAGAGCATGATCAGCAGTTCCCCTTATTTTTGAATGTTGTACTGTGCATTTCTCCTTACAAAGTGTTTTGCTTAATGATATGTGGTTGTGTACTAAGGTTGAATTGATGTCATTTTTGGTGCTTTAGGTCATTACGAGTATTACCCTATTCAATACAGGGCCGCTATAACTGGTTTGCTTGAGAAGGCTGCTTCAGTTTATTCCCAAAGAATCCGACAACTTGGTGAAATATCTGGCATGGAGGGTACGCATGATGAGATATCTGAGCTAATATGTGACCTTCAAAATGTTGCAGTTAATTCAAACCAAAGCCTAAGAAGAGTTGCTGTGGAGCCGAGTGACCACTTCTTCTTGCCAAGTTCAACTGAGCCTCACAGTCAAGAATCTGGATCTTTACAGGATGAACGAAATTCAAGATCAGTCTATCTGCCTACCCCAAGCATTAGTGCACACAGTGTTCTCGGTGAATTCCTTTTTGATGTTTGTGTTCCAAAGAATGTTGAAGGTTGGGATATTAGATTTTCAGGTTCTGTAAACGGGCAGCCATATGCCTCTGCTCGTAGGCATTCACCTTTCAACAAATTCAGATGCAATCTTCGCTCAAGGTTATAATGTCGTAAAAATTACACTTTTGAGGAAACTCTGCGGTGGACTTTGCACTTTGCATATCTTGTTCAGAAGCTTAGCATAAAGCTAACTAAATCCCTATCATCGAAGTAGGATCTGGAAGAGTGTATCACTGGTGAGGTACTTGTCAGCTACAATGCATTGTCAGTGAGGTCTTTTGGAATTTTGTTGGATAACTGGGTCCTTTACCCTTCTTTAGGTTTGTGGTTAACTCTCTTGGTATGAAGTGTACAGGAATTGCAGGGAGCATAAATATTTGAATAGAATGCGGTACATGTATCTCTCATGAACCATAAAGTTATCCTGGAGACTTGTTGATAATCCTGGAGTAGTAAAATATGTACATATATATATATATATATATATATGTATGTTTCTATGCATGTATATGTCTGTATCATGCGGATGAGGAGCTTGCTGATCATTGAATAGGTGTCGCTGTGTGTTCTGCAAATGGCGTTGAAATTTGGGAAGCAGAAGATGTAATTGGTATCATCTGTGTACAAAGATCTTTTTGGTGATCTTAGTGGAAATTGGTTCTAAAATAATCTGTATATGGCTATAGATGTTTGAACATGAGGCTGAAGTTTGAAATTTTCCCCTCTTCCCTCCCAACCCTTATAATGTTCTTTAGTATGTCGACAAGAAGCTTCGTGTTCAATATATATTAATGTAATTTTTCTGCTCTATAATGTTTGAGTTGAATTTTGTATCCCCTCTATTTCAACAGATGTACCCGAGAACACGGCAGTTATCAAAAATATTTTGTTGAAAGAACATTCTGTGTCGATTCCTGGATTCTGAAATATGTGTGATGCTCTCGCTTTCACGAAAGACTAATCCACTCGGGAAAAATAAAACAAAAAAGTCAAGCCTAGAACTCAGAAAAATTTTGCAGGGCAAAAATGCCAAGTGCCTTTCATGCATTCATTCGTAACGAAAGATTTTTGCAGTATAGTTGGAATATTTTGGAGCCCTTTTTATTAGTCTTCTGGGACCATAGGATTGTAGTCAACACAAACATAAATTAAAAGCTGACCATGAGTTTGCAGCTTTGCTATTTTTTGGCTGGGGGTCTTTCCTGGGGACCATGCCTGTGGCTGTGGATTTGGACAAGCCATTTTGTTCTTATTAATCTTTTGCATTCCATTGGACATAGTTTTGACCAAAGATTACGGGCATGTGATATTCTTGTAGTCTTATTTTGATTGCAATATTAGAAAACAAAAGCCACACATATCCTGTGAATATTACAACCTTTTTCTATACCTATTAGTTTCATCTATTTAATACACGGGAAACACAAGCACAGTTGAGAGTTGAGAGAAAACAAATAGGACTCTGGAGACCAGACGACATCAGTTTGATGCAACCCGTATGACCAAAAAGTTTAAATGATGATCATTAATCTACAGCTTGTGTAGTATTCAGAACATTTTCGATCCAACTTCTGTCACCTTTAGATACCCGCAGTTTGTTTTTGCTTCATTATAGTAGAGCAAATCTATGGGCCCAATCTGTTTGTATTTCAGTTATTTTTTATTATTTGTAAGTAGCTGTGAAGTGATTCTCCTTGATCTCTTCAAAAGCTCTTTTGGATATTAAACCTGAAGAAGATAACGATCCTTCAGGACGAAATTAAAGTGTCCAGAATCTCTCGTCCACAAGATATGGCGACACAAAAAAGAGTGATGACATTAAAACTAATCTTGAGTGTGAAAGAAATTAATCAGTGTGTGACTGCTGGCTCTGACAATGGACCAAGGATCAGATTCAGTCATTCAACAAATGAAGCTATGCTTAAAAATATTAGTAAATTGGCTGCTGCCATCATTTCTGAGGCTAGGAACAGCGTAAAACTGTATATACTACAAGAACTTGTCACCTCTCAGCCCTTCTACTGCTATGCGAATGGAGAAAAATTTGTAGTTGCATTGAACATTTGCAAAGGCTCTCCTATAAAATCAAATTATTCTATCCAAGAGATTATTTTGCAGAAACAAAACCAGAGCGAAACCATGAAAACTATACAGACTGAGATGAGAGAACTCTTGAAGTCTTGATCATTGAAACCTTTGGAACAAAACGAGGGCCAAAATCTAAATGCTGAGAGGCATCAGTTCATGTTATAGCTTCTTGCTTAAAGGTAAGTCATTAAAAATAAGCTTCTGGTGGGTATTTTTTGGTACTGGACAGTTGGGGTCACTCAAGCTTCAATTAATTAAACCTCAGAATTAAACTTCCAAACTAGTTCAAATGAGATATGATTATTGTGAAAATTATGATGATTTTCTTTGGTTGGAAGCCAGTCAGACCACAATGCTAAGACAAAGAAACCTGGTGATAAGACAGAGGGTCGAAACTTGGTCATAGATTCATGTCACAGTATTGGAATCTACTTCATCAACTTGAAACAAATATTCAAAATTTTAGGGACTCTTAAGTCACATGCTTTCACTACAATATAAATAGATCCCAAGGGAACTAATAAATACACTACTAGCACAAAATTCGCAAAGCATTTTTTTGGACTTGTCAACCCCAATCTAACGCACGCTCCTCAGAAATTCAACTATAATTCAGAAGCTTTGATGATACAAGTAAAGCAACTTTTTAATTTTGTATTTCTTTTTCTTCACATTGTATTAAATTTCTCATTCCACGTCCTTACATTTGTAGGGTGTCACCTTTTTTTTTTAATTTTTCATTTTTAATCATTTTGTTGGACTTGGGGTTGAGATTACCACTTTTTTACTAGGTAACCTATCTTGATTATTGAGAATCTTAGAAAATTTTAATTAATTACAAAAAAATAAAAAATATAATAGGAAAATTTTCCTGAAAATTTCATTAAACCCTTCTTCTTATTAGTTTTTTAAATTAAAGAAAAATCTAACAGCAAATTCGGATTATATCAGGACCCAAAACCTTTTAACACGTAACCTGTCCGAAATAAATCCACTTTAGTAACTTAAACCATTATTATTTACAAGAAACTAGAAACGGAGCCGCTGGTGCGGGAACTCACGCACAGGACTTCTGCAGATTCAGTTTCCGAACTGAAACCCTCCCCGCTTTTGTTGTAATGGAAGAGCAAGCAGAGCCAGAAACCCCTCTTGTCCAAACCACCAAGGTCTCCTTTCTTCTTCTTCTTCTTCTTTTTGTTTTTTAATTTCCAATTCGTTTATGCATCTTTTGATTTTGAGTGTTAATGTTTTGAATCTGTTCATTTGGTGCCAGATTAAGAGAAAGAAGACAGCTGAGAGCAAGATGAAGCTAACCCAGGTTAGTGAGAAGCCTCTGGATCCGGATTCCACACCTGAACTTGTGAGAGAATCTTCTTTCATAGCACCCCATCTGCTTGAAATTTTTGTTCAGGTTTAATCTGGATTTTGTATTCTTTATTGGAAATGGTATCCACGATCATTTGACAATTTTTAGCTTAGTAATTTCTGTTTTAGAGTAATAAGCAGGGTTATCTTCAGGATTTTGTTCTCTTTTTGCTCTTCTTTTTCGATATTTTGGGGTTTTTCAGTTTTGGTCATTTTTGCTTTCAGAAAAAGATAGGTCTTACCATTGCTGCGTTTCTGCAATTACTTCATATCTGAGCTGGCTTTCGATTTTACGGCTGTTGAATAGTATCATTAGTCTTTGATTCTTTTAACTCAGCATTCTAGGTTATCATTTTGGTGTTCTGTTTATTCCTGATGCTGTCTGCATCAATATTTACTGTGGCTGTTGTTGGTGAATTTGAGATGGGGTTTAGATGTGCCTAGGGATTAGTCTAGGGTTTTATGAGTTCTGAACATATATACAAGCACAAATAGGATACCCATTTCCCTTTACTGTTAATCCCTTCAGGCTGCCACCTTCTATTTATTTCAATATCTTCCATGGGCCTGGAAGATGAGAGAAAGAAAATTTACATGTGTGAACAGGGTTTCCATTTTTGTAGTGCTTCACTCACACCCTGCTCAGCCCTTCATGTGTACACTATTCTTTTTTGGTGCTAACTCTAGTTAGCTTTGGGTAATGCAAACTCTGGATTCATTTTGATAGCCGCATCTTGCTCTAGGTGATAACCTTGCAACCGGAATCAGAGATTTCAAGCCTGCTCTCAGTTTCTGCTACCAAATTTCATGAACTTAACATAGACAACTAGTCCCATATCTTTTGTGAGATCGTAACATACCTATGAGAGCTTGAAATCACTTTCTATATAGGTTTAGAAGTGCATTATTTCGTTGGTAGACATATGCCAGGAATAGAGTTTCTGATGTGTGTATTTCTCCCCCTTTTCTTACACATTTTTTATAAGTAAGAAATGGACTATTGTCTTTCTCATCTAACTTCAATTGTGCACAACCTTCATATGGGTGTTCAACATCATAATATTATTAACTTTGAAGCCAAATCTATGTGGCTATGCTCTCAAACTGGCAACCTAGATTGAAGTTTGCTTTTCTGGATATTTTAAATACATTTATCTTGGAAAAATTAGAAATGTAATGTGTATATTACTTCACCATCAAATCTTTGTGCAAATGGAATGATTTATATGATGTTATTGTTCTTATATATCCAAATGATAAATTAATGAAAACTTCGCGCATTTTCTGGCAGGGAGCATTTGATAGTTCAAAGGAGTCTAAAAGGTCTGTATTTTATCTCAAGTCATTGGCCTTACTTTCAATCATTACGAATTTCTTTCTTTTTTTTTGCAACTCAATCATTACGAATTTCAAAGTTATATTTGTTATATTGATTCATTTAAAATATACCATAAGCAGTAGACGGAAGAGAGCTATGATTGATGACCTCTATGATCATGCCAAAGTTAATTCGCCGGTAATAGAGCGAGCAGAAGAGGTTCGAGCAAACTTAGCACCTAGCAACCCAAGCTTTTGGAAAGCTATGGTTAAGTCAAATGTTAGTCATGGATTTTGGCTGGTAAGCCTAATAATATTCTGTCCCAAATTTACAAATGCCATAATTCCTTCAGCTCTGGAATGATTTATTTCTTCTAACTTGTTTGGTGGCAGCATCTTCCCATGCGATTCTGCAAATTCAACATGCCAAAGATTGATACAGTATTTATTGTGGAAAACGAAAGTGGGGAAGAATACAAAATAAATTATATTTCCCAAAGGACAGCATTGAGTGGTGGATGGAAAGCATTTTCTGATGCAAACCAATTATATGAGGGCGATGTTTTAGTTTTCCATTTGGTTGAACCTACAAGGTTTAAGGTGACACTCAGATCTTAATGTTCTATATGTACATGTTACAATTTTCGTGTAAATCCTTGATTTTATTAGTATCTGTCTTAGCACCTCATTTTGGAAAAAAGAATTATTAGGAAGAAGCATTCAACTTTGTGGTTTTTTCATATAGCTTCACAGACGAATGGAATAAAAGCAGCTGAAATGTGCACCAGATATAAACCCTAGCAATGGCAAATCTGGCTGATAGTTGTTTTTTTCAATCCTCTAAAATGACCATATTTAGTTTTGCATTGAAATAAATAGATCATTTAACATGCAGGAAAACCATCTTTCACACATACATGCCCATATTTATTGAGCATGATTGGGTAATGTGGCAAAAGTCCATTCTATCAAATGATGAGTACAATTGGAACAGGGAGAATGTGATAAATTAATTTGATATCTAATTAATGATGCAAAGATATTTTCCTGACTTCTATGAAAATAAGGATGCATGTTTCTCTACATGTGGAAGTTGGGCCCTTAAAATTTTTTTTGTGATAGGTCTTTAATTTAATTGTTGCATTCTCCATTCATGCAGGCGTACATAGTGAGAGCAAATGGCTTTGGGAATGTAAATGCTGATGCAAAACCACTAAATTCTGGTGTGTTTCGATATATCTGCTTTTAGCCACATTACGTCTTATAAGTGATTAAAAAGTTGATTTAATTTATTTACAGTTCCCATGGATGATGAGCTTGAAGTAGCCCCAAAAGATCACTCGGAGAAGCGTGTGAAGAAAAACAAAAGGGCAAAACGTGTAAAGCCTCCTCCAGGCTTTCACCGAGACAACAATCAAAACAATAGTCTGATGCTATTAGAAACCAATAATGGACATGTGGAAGATCAGTTTAATAATGACACTGAGGATCTCGGCCCTAACAAAGTTCTACCACATTCAGAATCCAGTAATTTTAAAGAAATGAAAAGCATTGATGATTTCACCATTCTTGTGGATAGTTTGGCTATTGACCATGAGCTCTCCAATCAACATAGGAGTAAATACTATGACCTCTGCTGCTCTCAGAATTCCTTTCTGCATGACCATCTACTCAAGAGCATTAACTGTAAATTGGCTGCTGAAATAATCACCCAGACTGTCAACATTGCAGAGGCCATTAGAGCTTGCAACCTTTCCACCTCTCGAGCTGATTATGAGATTTGGGACAAAACTTTGAAGGGATTTGAGCTGTTGGGAATGAATGTTGGATTCTTACGAGCTCGATTAAACAGGTTGATGAGTCTTGCTTTCGAATCAGAAGAGTCTGAGGTATCAAAAAGGCTTAGAGAAGTGAGTGCAGAGCAAGCTCGTGCAGAAGAGGAGATGAGAAATCTTGAGTTGAAACTCTTGAGATTGAAAGAGACAATGGGAAGGCTTGACTCCGAGTTAGAGTCACTGCAGGTAAAAGCTGAGAAGCATGAGCTTAAGTTTCAGGAGGAGGCTAATGCTCCTTGGTGACTAGATACTTTGTGTTTAACAATGACTGTTGTTTGTTAGGATAAGGAAATATTTCTCATAATATATTATTGCTGTTGTTTCTATTCTATTTATTGTTGGTTATTAGGTGACAGTGCCGGGGCAGCGAAATCTGGTGATTGTATCAGTTTGTACTTTGTACTAACTTTCCAGATTATATACTGTGTAAATACAGTGAAATTTAGCTAGCTTATAAGAGTTATCATGAGAGAACTCGTAAACAGTTACGAAGCTTGCCAACTGATGTCCTGATATATTATGTAGTCAGTACTACTTATGATCGTCATTTTCTGATCTTTGAATGAACCTTTTGATGATATCTGAAATTATCGTATCATCCAAATCAAACCCTTCGTCTTTTTATATAGATAATATCCTTATTATTATTATTTTTTACGCGAAACTTATATTTTTTTGTTTTTAGTATTTATATTTGTTATTTTGATTTTAACTTAAATGATTTATTTAGTTTATAAAAAATACGAATAAAAATATATATAAAAATTAGGGGTTATACATGAAAGGGCTAATGTCATTTAGGTATGTTTCAACAAATATAAAAAAAAAGTGATGTAATTTTTAAAAATAGGCAAACGGATGATAAATCGTAAACTTTTGTCGTTAATTGTAACGATGAAAGGGCAAAATGGGAACAACTATATAAATAATAGAAATGTGAAGGGTTAATGTCACCTAGGCGACGCATGTATCAATCTTTATCTCACAAGTGATAATTGTTTTGGAAATACTCCTAATTGATAGAGAACATTAGGAAAAGATGTTGATAGAGCTTTGTTGAAAAGTGTATTGGATATCTTTGTGTCCATTGGATTGGGTAGACAGTTTGGTTGCTATGAATAGGATTTTAAAAGAACAAGTGTTTATTAAGCCATCATATTAGATTATGAAGATTTGATTCTAATGTTTGTAAAATTAGTGCCATTGAGATTTAAAAAAGACATCAGATTTATATCAAGATTCATGAGAGATTTGCTTCTTCTTTTATGTTCAAAAATTAGTTTAATTCAACAAGATTTTTTAAAATATTAGTTTGATTTGACCCCAAATGAAGCCCAAATTTAAATTTAGCTTATATTTTTTTTATAAAAGAAAACAAAAAATCAATGATAAGGGGTAGAAACATTATTTTCTAATTAACTGACCACTTTTCTTTAAGTTAACGATGGAAATTAAGGTTTGTTACATATAAGAGTGTTTTTAAAATAATTGCCGCTTGTGTAATAAATGTTGATACATGTGTCACCCATGTGACATTAGCCCTAATATTTAAATAAAATCATATGGCAAAAATGTTATTTCACTAAAAGACAATCAAATTTTTTAAAGTTAACAATTTTTCACCTATCTACCTATTTTAAAAACTTATATCACCTTTTTGATGTTTATAGAACATGTATTACCTAAATGACATTAACCTTAAATGAAATTATAGTCTAGAGGGTTATTGGGTACTATAAAAATATTAAGGATAAGTGGTATATATTAATTCCAGTAGGGTAACTAACAATCTCCTTATAGATATATAGTAGAGCCTTGATAAATTAATAGCCTTAGGATAATTATGAATAATTATTGATTTATGGATGAATAAATAATTTATTTATTTATTAAGATAATATCGCGTTCGTAATATGAATTTTTATAAAGTATAGAGGTAGTGTAATTAAATAATGTAACGACTTTGTCAAGCTGCATGGTATAGTTCTAACTTGATTTTGATCAGTTGATTAAGTGAATCAATCACTTGATAATCCAACTGGATCATGATTATAATATAACAAGGGGTTCTTATCTGAAAGATATAAAAAAAGCAACAATAATCGATAAAATATGTCAGGTATTATGGCACTACAATAAATAAAATTATAAACATATCATAAGTACTTAGTTTCAAGTTAGTTAATTATTAGTTTATGTATTGATTGGGTCCGTAAAACCAAAAAAAAAGGATTCCTTAGAAAATTTATTATCTAATTTAATTAATCAAATTATTAATTTACCATGTTGGCTATATTGTTGTTACCAATGAAACTATTATATAATTGAGATTATCAATTTATCAAATATTTATTTAACAAGATTCAACTTTATATGACTTTAGATTTTAAAGTAACCCTCGACAGTGTGCTAATGGAATAAAAGACAAAATATATCGCATTGAATTGTGGTTTTTCATTAAAATTTTTCATAGTTTGAACTTTAAATAAATTAATAGTAGTGTATGGTTGAAATAAAACTATTTTTATAGTTCTATTAATCAACGACCAATCCTTCTAAAAAAAAAAAAATTAACGACCAATCACATAATTTTGCTTAGGAGAAGTTCGATCACGAAAGAATTTGGATATTTTACTTTGATTATTTCATTAAAAGAGAAAACCTAACCTTAATAATTAGGAAATGTCGAAAGAGCCCCTAACGTGGGGAGAGAATTATTAATTAGAGATGGAATTTGAAAAATTGGCTCCAATATAGGGAGGAGACCGCAGAGTTCCCGTCGGATAATAAAAGGATAGATTGATTGACAAGAAACTTGAAGTGCAAAATTCAAATAGAACGGTCTTTTCATATTCTCCTTCGTCACTTCTCTTACCAATACCATCTTCATCATTACATTCTCTTTCTTGCTCTCCAGTTTTAAAGTTCAAACACTCAGCGTCACCTTTTCAAGTCCAAGCCCCCCATGGCTGTTGCTCCGAAACAACCAAATAGCTCTTCCCATTCCCCTCACAAGGTCTCTTTCTTTCTTTGTTTCTTTCTTTCTTTTATATTTTCATGAAGTTAATATTTTTACCATCTGGGTTTTTCCATTTGTAGTTGAAGGAGAGAAAACCATTGGTAAAGAAGGAAAAAATGTTTCGGAAGAAAACGAGCGCTCATCAGGGAACTCTAGTGGTTAACTTGTTCTTTTCTTTTTTCCTTTTTTTTTTCTTCTACTCTGTTTCGTTATGATTATTGTGATTAAATATTCGTGCTGCTTGTGTTTGATGATTTATATTGTTCCCATTTTCTGTTTCGATTTTCGTTTTTTTTTGGGAAACAAAAGTGAAGGTAAAATGGAAAAGATTGTTTCTTTGGGTTCCTAAGAGCTGGTCTAGGACTTTGTCAGGGTAGTTTTAGTCTTTAATTGAAGTTTAAGGTGTCATTGTAGAAATTTTTTAGCATTGTTTTGAGTTTCAGAAAATAAGAAAGAGAAAAAGAGAGTACAGGACTAGTGGAAACATCATTTCTGTTTCTGAAAAAGTACAACTATTTTTGCAATTTTAATTCTTGCTCAAAAATAGAGTTTATGAAACAGTTTCTCGATTAAAATATTGGAGAACTCAGATTATAATATGTTATGTTTGTCTTTCAGAGGGATGCTTTCTCTTCTGCACGAATAACTTGTATTGAGATTAATGTTGAAGTAACTATAATGAGGACAACAAATTTGTGTTTGTGGTCACTCTTCTCTGCCTTTGCTCAGCTGGACAGCTGCAGTTATGTGCTTTTTCCTGTATCTTGCTTCTTTTAGTGTTGGAGAAATAAATAATAATTAAAGGGAACTTTTGCGAATCCTTTGGCAGGTAACATGCAATGAACCAAGAAATCCTAAATGGTTAGTGAAGAATTTTAAGTGAATGGATCTTCAATATGTTTTACTGTGTATTGCGAAGTGAATTATCTTCTAATGGTGCTGCCTCTATTGTTTGCTTTAGTGAGAAACGGAAGAGATCCACATATGATGACTTGTATGACAATGAAGAAGTTAAAAATGCTGTTATGGAGCAAGCAAATGACATTCAAGCAAATCTGGACCCTCAATTCCCCAGCTTTATTAAATTCATGCTCCGTTCGCACGTTACTGGAGGGTTTTGGCTGGTAAACTGCTTTCTGTCAATGCTTTCTCATTTTCAATGAGAAATTACTAGCCGGATTTGCATCTGATAACTTCTCTGCTTGCAGGGTCTTTCTAGGAAATTTTGCACTGACAATTTGCCGAAACGGGATACAATGATTGTTTTGGAAGATGAAAGTGGGAACAAGTATGATACAAAATATCTTGTAGAAAAGATAGGCCTAAGTGCGGGATGGAGAGGGTTTTCAATTGCTCACAAATTGGTGGAGGGTGATGCGTTAGTTTTTCACTTAGTTACACCATCCAAATTTAAGGTAATAGAATGAACCTAGTTCATATGTTTTTTCACCTTTCAACTTTCATTTTCTCTCAAAGCATGATTCCAGCCATTATTATTCTAGGACTGTAAGTCAGAATAGAGTGAGTAAAAGGTGAAATTCAGCGCTTTTCAAGGCTATGAGATTCCTTGCTAACCAAGTCTTGCAAAATGCAGCAGCTAAAATCTTTCCTGAACACAAAAAGGCTAAAGGAGGTATTGAAATGATGGATTTTAGCATGTATGTTATGAAGTTTTAGAAGAAAGAAAACAAAAGCATTAGTGACAATGCCCATAACTGCTGACACATGGCTGGGGTTCCAGCCCAACCATTGCAACTCATAAAAGGAGAGCCAAAATGTTTCAATAACTTATCCAGTGTGTGTTTGTAGATAAAGGAGGTTTTTTCTTCCCTGCAAGATTATCAGGCATAATTCCATGATATTTCAATGCATGAAGAATCTTTTCTATTCATAATACATCTCAAATGCTTATTGTTACTGACATCTCATAGGTGTACATTGTAAGATCAAGAGGTTCAGATGAAGTGGATTGTGCACTTGGCCTTCTAAAACTCGAAACTTGCAATCAACAAGTGAAATCTGGTAAGTTTATGGTTTATTTTGCTGTTTTTTTTTCCCTTTGCTAGTATTTGTAATTAGACACTAGAAACTTGCTTTCCTCGATGTTTTTCCTTAGTTACTTTCAACTATGAATATCATGCAGAGAAGCATATATGTGAAGAAGAGGATAATAAGTGTTGGGAGCCCCTCGCACAGAACATTCAGAAGGATAACCAAATGATCTCTTGTACTGGTCTTGAGCTTGTATCAGAGCAGTCTGAAGATGAGAGCAAAGATTTTGGCTCTGAAGTCCTCAATGGACTTAAATTCTGTGAATCTGCTCTTGACTTCAAAGAAGTGAAAAGTTTTCAGGATTTCAGCATTGTCGTAAATGCTTTAGTCATCGACTCTGCACTGTCCGAGTACATTAGGACTAAGTACTATGAACTTTGTTGTAGTCAGAATTCATTCCTTCACAACTCTGTTCTTGATGGTCTTAACTGTAAGTTGACTTCTGGAATGATTTCTGAGACCATCAACATTGCTGATGCTATTAGAGCTTCTAAGTTAACCGCCCCACATTATAATTTTGATACCTGGGACAAAACTTTAAAAGCGTTCAAGATGATGGGGATGAATGTTGGCTTCATACTAATCCGGTTGGATCAACTTATGAATCTTGCTTCCACATCCAAGAGGCTTCAAGAGGCTAGACTTGAACGAGCTAATGTGGAGGAAGAGAAGAGTGCTCTGGAACTGAAGCTTTCAGAGGTAAGAGAGAGAATTGATAGACTTGATTCCGAGATTGAGGCATTGGAGGCGAATCCTAACAGTCTTGATGTTATGTTCCAAGAAATGGCAAAGGCTCCTTGGTGATGATAAATTATCAGTACAAAATTGGCTTTTACAGCTTTTGTCCTGGAAAATGAGCTATTTTTGTGGTTACCAAATGCCAATTACCATGCAGCTCAGCTGAAATTTCGTACATAGGCTGCGAAGTTCCATGTTGTAAGTTCTTGATACTGATAGTTAGCTGCAGAAGGGATTACTAACTTATGACAAAGCTGTAACTGTAATGGGCCGACAGATTTTGTGCCAATCTAGAAGATTGATTGACGAATGTGATCAAACGATCAATTCTCACTCTTTTTTTCAAACATTTTTTGCTTTTTAGATTTCGTTCACATACCAAACCAACTAAAGCCATACTGCAAACTTTAAAGGGGCTTTTTTTTTTTTGGGTTAATTACATTATCAGGATTTTGTAGATCAATTTAAGACAAATCAATTCATAATTCAACTAAGTCATTATGACTTCCTAAATAATTACTACCATATAGGCAACTTTGGATGGTTTCAGCCTTTCGGGATTGTTTGGAAACAGCACTATCATTTATGTTGGGGTGAAGCAGACAAGCATGGCAAGAATTATAGATTATGTAATAGAAAACATGCCATAAAAGATTGAAACGTGAAAAACCAGAAATGCCCTTAAATTTGAATTCAAAATAACAGTTCTTTAGGCTGTCCGTACTTTCAGCTTGGCGCTCATTTAGGTCACAGTTTCCGAGAAGAGCAGTAGGAAACCCAACGGTCGTGATTTCGCTTCACTTCTTTCCTTTCTTCTTCTTCTTCAACTTCGGTTCACTTGAAATCACTTCTCCAAAAGATAAAAGAAAAACCCTAAAAATGGTGGAATCAAAGTTGACATACGAGGAATGCCGCCGCCAAAGAATGGAAGAGAACAAGAAAAGAATGGAGGAGCTCAAACTCAGCGTGCTCGCTCAGTCTCTTAAAACTCCAGTATCCAAGCCCTCTCCGGTGACTCTCTCTCTCTCTTTCTCTCCCTAAAAGCACTTCTAAATGGCTAAAACTGATTTCGTAGAAGCGCTTTTTTGATGAGCACTCAATAAGTACTTTTCTCTAAGAAAGCGCTTTTTGAGGAAGAAGATTAATGCCCTTTTATTATTTTTTTTCTGGAAAGCCCTTTACTTTGTGGATGTTTTTGTGGGTTGCTTTTGATGGGTATTTTTGTTGTGTTATGTATAGGTTAAAAAGCGGGTTTCTAAGCCGAAGCCGGCCTCGGCTCCGGTAAGAAGGTCCAGCCGTGTTGCAGACAAGCCACCCCCGAATTACAACGAAGTGAGCAGCTTCCTATCTATCTATTAACTTATTAACATTAATTGTTTCAGATTGACTTTGGATTAATTCTGATATGTTATTTGGGTTTTATGAAAGTCATATTGTCACTGAACTTTACATCTATATCTTTTTTAAAATATTCACTCTCCTGATGATAGCTGCTCATTTTAGCTCAATTTTTACAGGTTAGTTTACCGCTTTGATATCATATGTTACGAATCTCCGGTCAATCTGTGGGAATTAATTGTCATTTTTTGTATTAATTAAGTGTCTAACTTATGGCTTGCCTTATTAAAGATTGTTCTGTGAAATATGGATTGACCCACCGATTTACTGGTTGCTGGCAGGATCCATTTGAACCTTTACTGACAAGAAGAAGGTAAATAATTGCCACCAAAATTTCATTTTTTCTAAAATTCTGGGTGATTGAGACAATTCATTTGTTGATTTTATAATGTTTGCTTATCCTATTCTATTTATGAGTTTAACTTGTAGAAGTTACCAGCGGAGAAATCTGTTGAATCGAGTTTATGCTTCGGATGAAGAGAGAGCGTCTGCAATTGATAGAGCTGATGAAGTTCAATCTGGCTTAGATTCTCAATATCCAAGTTTCGTTAAGCCTATGCTACAGTCACATGTCACTGGAGGCTTTTGGCTGGTAATTTAGTAACTAAAAATCACAGTTTCATGTATCAACATTTAAGGGTATAAAATATTCTCTGGGAAGGGTTTACATTTTGGTTCTAGAAAATGAGTCATTTAAACGAATTTTTTGTCACTGATGATGTTCTTATGGAACAGCCAGAGTCAATAACACAAGTTTAGCCATTTTTTTTCCTCCTACAATGATGAAAAAAATATTATTGTATTGATCTTTTGCTCTTGAGCAACTGCGAATCTTTCTTTATAGGCATCAGATTTGGTGATTTTTGGTCTTAATTTCTCTTCCAACGTTTTCAATAGGGTCTTCCAGTTCATTTTTGCAAGGAACATCTTCCCCATTCTGATGAAATTGTAACTCTGGTTGATGAGGAAGAAAATGAGTTTCCAACAAAGTATCTTGCTGAGAAAACTGGTCTAAGCGGTGGGTGGCGAGGATTTTCAATTGATCACGAACTAGTTGATGGGGATTGCCTCGTATTCCAGCTTATTAAGCCTGCCACATTTAAGGTGAGGTTCATTTCAGTACCCTGGTTATAACATAATGAGGTTCATTTACACATTGCTTTATGATTGTTACGTAGACAAGAATCTCAAACAATAATAGGTATACTTTGTCAAAGGAATGGAAGCGTTTGTTAAGTAGGCTTGAAGGTGAATTTGCTGTATATTAGGTCTTTTTTTTGTTGCGTTAATCTGAACAACATGCTTTTATTGTTTGAAGCAGGCTACAGAAAACTTGTGTGCCTATGATTGTTTATCTAGGTCTCTTTTCTCAGTCTATATTGATGTTGAGTTCACATACCACTTGCTCATATTTTATCATTCAGCATTTCCCTCTCTCGCTTCTGCAAATGCCTGTTTAACTTGTGACAGGATGTTTATCATCTACTTTAGTCACAACTGTTCTCACATCTTATCGTCCTTGGAAGGTGACCGAGAGCAGTTGAAATTCTAGAGTGAATGCAGAAGATAACTTGTAACCTTTCAATATTTTAAAATGTGATAACGACTCCTATTTCTTTAAACAGCCATAGCAATTAGTAAGTTACTAATTGCATTAGCCATTTTCCGTAGGTGTACATTATCAGGGTATACGTGTCAGAATTCAATGATGATAACAACGATGTAAACAAGAAGAACGAAGAAATTGAGAACGAAGAGAATAACAAGGAAAACAAAGAGGATTCATCCGCTCGCATCACCAGGAGTGCTAAACGAACCAGATCAAGTAACCTCTTTAAATCCTAGACATTACCTAGGAAACTGGAAGGCATTTTTTTTTTCATATTGTAACTTGATTTGCTTCTGACCGGTTTCTTTCAAATATAATGATATATATTGATTAATTGTAAAAGTTCTGCACAGTTGCCTAGTTGGATTTACTTTTGAAATTTCAAATTGTTGTTGTTCTCTTGAGACTTGCAGAAGCTCAAAAGTCACCCAACTACAGTGGTTAATTGTAGCTTATCGGATTCTTGGGTACACAAAACCAGTGGAGCATTTTAAGCCTCAAATTGTAGCAGTGAAAAAGAAAACTGTTTCTCATAAATTTTCACAGATCAGTTTCACCATACATGGCGAGATCTTTATTGTGGATCTTTCAAGCCCCTAAACTTTCAACAATTAGTACAACAAAGAAATTAAAATGTCAATAAGATTATGCAGATTACATGTGAAATCTTTCTTCTGATCAATCAAGATGTTCAGAAAGATTGGAAATATCAATTTACTTATTTACGAGTAAAATGATACCCAGCTTTGTACGGGAAATATGTTCATCCTATAAACAGAGTTTATGTCAAGATCTTCAATGCAACTTTGTGAGTTTAACCATCTCTCACAGAGAGTATTTACCTTTATGTACTCTTATTCTGTCACTTTATGCTTTTGCAGAGAGGATCTTCACTTTATTGTTTTTGCTGGAAAATTACCCATTTAATTCTATGGAAATCATACCCCCTATAAGGTTGTACAGTAAAGCTTTGCTGTAATTTTATCTAACTGCCACATTTGTTTGATATTGAGCCAGAATTGTCTAGAGGGAAGATTGTAAGGACACGGCAACTGCTCATAACTTTGCCATTTGTTGAGTGAAGGTTGGATCAATGCAAACAACCACCTGCAGAATATCATCATATATGTAAAACAATTGGTCTTGCAAGGAAATAGTCCTGAGCAGGGTTAAGTAAATCATAGATAAGAATAAGATGAGCATGCCATTACTCGAAAGTGAATACCTTGCCAACACTTTTACCCGAATGAAGATACTCAACAGCATCTGCAACAGCATCGAGACCCACAAACCTTCTCGGGTCCAGGGATACCTGTAATAATTGAATATGAGCAATTAATCAATAATAGGAAAATCCAAGTCATGTCCAGCAGGGGAACAATGACTCGTCTCAATTTGAAGAACATGGTATTACTTACAAATGAAAGCCATATCATATTATTTCTTTTCTTTTCCATATTAAACGAGACAAAGTATATCAATATATTGTATAATTCTGTCTAACAAGTCAACTAGGAAATATAACTGTGTAAATGAATTTACCTTGAGCTCTCCTGCAGAGAACAGTTGAAAGAGTTTGTTCAGATGTTGCTGCCACAGGTGACTGTGTTGTACCAAGAAAAAGCCAGCCTGAAAAGTATCGGCAACTTAAAAACAACCACTCAAAGAATCCAATGTTACATGTCTCCCTATAATCTAGAGGATGCTCCACTAGTTGATGGGAAATAGAAGAAAGGAACCAAAATGGGAATCCTGTTCTCAACAACTCAAACTCTTAAGACTTGAAATTTCCTTCTGTTTTGGTAACCAAATAGAATATGACATGCAAAGATCTCAATATGCTGGAAGCCTAAACTTTAAAGTATAGTTAATTCAAATGGAAGTAACCCTCTTTGAGAGATTATTCACAGAAACCACATGTACAATTCGTTAACAAGAAGCAGATGATTCCTAGTCATTATGGCTCATATCTTCGTATATCTGCAACAGAGTGTCAATACTTATGATGCTATGCTTCAATTGGTAAATTGAGATATTATCTAAGATAAGAGAGAAAAAAATAACTGATGAGCAACAAAATCAAAACAAGACAACCTAAAAAAATGAATCCCCTGCCAAATCCAAGATGCAATTACTGACATATGGCAACCTCTAGATTCCCAAGCCAAATCATTCTATTATTAAGTATTGCTGGTACCATTTCCATGTGTTTCGATTCTTTCTTTCACTTACTAAAAAATAACTCAACAATAGTGATTAAACTTTGACGTGCCAAAAGTAATTAACAGACTTGTTAATAGATCCAAACCCAGGTCCAACCAATTTCATATTATTTTTTAATCATCAGATTTTCAGCAGAAGAACTCTTTGTCAACCCAGCTCGAAATGATGCTTGAGAAACCATTGATCTTAAATCGTATGCTCTTAGGGGCCCAAAAGAGAATTTAAACTCTAATACAGATAATGTTAATTCAGGACTGGTGTTTTAAACATGATGTCATAACTATCAGGCACAAACATCCACGTCAGAATGCGAAGATGCATCCAAAAGAAATTATATCCTATGTTAATGGTGTAATGGCCGCAATAACAAAAATCATCATCCATGGATACATACCACAGTTTGGCTTTTTGCTAAAATCTTTTCACACAATCCAGGGTAATTTGATGGCTGCCATCCATGTTCTCCTTGATACTGAGACAAAACAAATCATTTCTTTGGCAATGAATCATAGACACTGGACAGAGCCAAAAATAGTCATTCCACATAAAAGAAAAGAAGAAAATTGAAAATGGATTAAATATGTTGCCAGAAGTAGCCCATACACTCTTGTATGACATGATTAATTTTGGTTAATTCTCCCCCACTTCTAAAACCCCCATTTCATGATGTATTCAACAAAAATCCTACACATCCTCTCTTTTTTTTTTTACCCGCACCAAAAATTCCTGAGAAAGTAGACTGCTAATGAATAGTGTGACTCATCTGCCAATATGATGAACAAACTTATAACATCAAAACTAAAAACTTACAACCTGTAAGTAAAAGAATTGATCAATCAACTTTAAAGTAGCCATTGGGTATCAGCTCTTCCAGATAAATGGCATGACAAAGTGAGAAATAAAAGAATATATGCAAAGATTCAAAACTGAGAAATAACAAAAGGATGCAAGAAAATAAAAATCGATAAGCAAATTTTAATTAAATGCTGTTCTTATGAGAAGCACTTTAGAGAAACTAACCTGGGAAATCATTCCAATCACGATAAGCCGTCCATAAACCGCCAAAGCCTTCAAGCAAAGATTAAACATGTCACCACCAACAGATTCATAAATGATGTCAAAACCTTTGGGAAACTCCTCCTTGAACACCTGGCAGAAACAAATCATGATCATTATCTATACAAGCACTTAAATGTTAAGAGAGAGAAGAAATCACTGCAGAGTTTTAAGTATGAAAGGATCCTAGTTCTTGTAGCTAAGTAAGACCATTTGATGGGACAACGAATTTGGAAAGTGAACAAGCAATCCTGAAATAAAAGCACTTAAGTTTACATGACGTAATTTCAAAGAAGCTTGGTCAAGAAGGAAAAAATGTGTAGCTGAACTTTTGAACTCAGAAATAAAATGAAACCTTAGCAAAAGCTTAAATTTGTAATCATTGAAGGACATGTACATCTACATCTGCAGACATGCACATTAAATACAAACAATTACTCTTAGAAGCCTACAAAAAGATCCATCACTAATCCAAGCAGACCCTATCAATGTCATTGCCTAAATCAATTAACTCTCTGAACAACAAATGAAATCATTGGTGATCCCAGCATCCAAATCCTCTCATGTATGCACCAAAGAGAAGGAATGAAAACCAAAACAAATATTAAACACATACAGTTTTAATGTCTTCAGCTTTGTAGTTTATGACTCGATCAACTCCCAGTTCTTTCAAAAGCTGGGCCTTATGCTCACCTCCACAAGTAGCAACCACAGTATTTCCAGCTAATTTTGCGAGCTGCGGATGTTTTCACCAGCCATGGAGATAGATGTTAAAATATTGATTTGCACAAAAAATAATGAATTTCCACATTAACGACATGAGATGACAATTCACAAGGCAAACCGTGAAAAAGAAGGGATAATAAATCTCATCTACAAAGAGAAGTTATGTCATACAAACTGCAACAGCAGCACAACAAATATTGTCCACTCTCAATTTCAACAAATAGATGTAACCATATAAAAGTTATCATAATAATATTTTCTCAGATATCAGACCGGGTGTGCATTTCCTGGATAAAAAGGCGCTGTCTAATTTTGAAAATAAAAGTTTAAATCAAAAGCGACAGCTTAAAATTAAAATTCAACTTTTTTAATTCACACTCAAAGTAGCCCATATCCAGTAAGGTGTTAATCAAATATCCAGTAATTCCCTTAGTTACAGTTCCGACTTCCGACGTCCAATCAAAAAAGTTATAGTTCAATCTTTTTATTTGACTGGGAATCCTTTGCTCAGAAGCCTGCTGATAGATGCCATGCCTACTGAGATAATAACATTATGTATCTAACACAATAAGATAATTACACTGAAGAACAACTAAAATATTTCACCAGTGAGGCAGTCATTTATATAGCAGAGAGCTTTATGAAAATAACTGAAAATTCATCAAAACTATATAAAATACATAGGGAGAGGGTTATCCTTGTATTTGAAAATAAACCTGGACTGCAAATTGCCCAGTCCCCCCAGCAGCAGCTGTAACAAGCACCTTTTTTCCAGATGCTGGTCCTGCCTGAAAAGACCAGAATCAAGAGTTATTGTTGGAAGAAGTAAAATATAATTCTGAATGAAGGATTTAAGAGATGCTAAGTGATACACAAAACGTAAGGATATAGTGAATAAAGTTTAAAACATATAATTAAAAAAATATAGGTTTGTGAAATATAATCTCAAAAGAAAAAATCAGCTTAAAATGTATTTCTGCCTGTGAATGAAAAGTGTGGATGCTTGGATAAGTCATCACTTATATTTGAAAAGTATCAGGCATTACCTGTTCCAGAGCAATTGAAGCTGTAAGCCCTGAAGTAAGCATGGCAACAACTTCTGGATCTGGTCTTGCCACAGGAAGAATGTGTTTAGAAGGTACCTATTCATAGTATTTATCCATCATTGACAAATAAAATATAGCAATTCTAGGATTAATTAATATGGAATCTTAAAAGAAATTTATGAAATTGATTAAGAAAGCTACTTCCGCAGGATACCAGAAACAATGCTTTCAAGGAGAGTGTACCATTGTAAATTCAGCATAACTCCCAAAAGTCATGATGGCAGCAGGAGTGCCAACTTTCACGTTATTGACAGAGTCACCAACTGCTGCAATTAGTCCTACTGCCTGCAAAGTAAATCATAAGCAGCATAACATGATTGGTCGAGCAAATCGGCGTATCTGAATTAAACAATTACACCATAAGTTTATAATATTATTGTCATGCACCTCAAAGCCAGCGTCAAATGGAAGACGAGAGCCAATGTCATTACCGTCAGAGAAATAACGACCTGAGCTGAAATTAACCTGTCCATAAATCCACAACCTATCATTGTTAAGCATGCAGACATACACATGTATAAATGCATATAAAACGAGTGAGAGAGAGAGAGAGAGCTATTTATATAAAAAATGATTTTCCCAAAAGGAGGAAAAACGGCAAGTAATATTCTCCAACATTTTGACGTTTGGTAAGATATAGTGAACATAAAGACAAAAGATCAGACCCATAAGACGCCTTTTCTTTCCTAGTTTCCCAACCCCTTGCCAATTTTGTAAACCAACAGACGTCCTCCGACTTGTAATTAACATTTTTCAAAACATTTACCATCTCCAGGTCACACACACACGCGTGTGAGAGAGTCCTCATCTACTGAGGGAGCGCTTGTTTCAATAAAGTGAGGAACACTTTAAAAGACCAAAAAGAACAAATTCCAATGCACTAAAAGACAAAAACCATTGCATTGAAGTTCATGTTTTTCTTGTCTTTTAGCTTAAGGAAAACGTAGATGGACATTTATTATTTTCTAGTGTCATAGACTTACGTCACTAGCATTTACACCAGCATAAATTATTTTCACAAGAACGTGATTTGGTTTGATCGGCAATCTCAACGAGCACGAACTTTGATAGTTGCATCGCGAAAATTATGATTCAAGGTATGAACAACTCTGAAGAACAAAATAAAATTAACTTGTCAGCTACTATCAAGTACTAATAATCAAATCAAAGAACCAAGAGTATGAGTACTACACATGCAGTAATTAAGCACACTGCTTTCATATTGTTCCAGCCATTCATATATTATTTCACACACCTTAACTCTATTTTATTAAAATATATAGAATTTTGGAATCAGTAACCTTTAACATTCACTTATGTCTCAACTGATAAATCCTCCTGATTCAACTTAACAAAAATTCGTTCATCAAAGATGTAGTAAGTCATTCAGAATGGGAGGATCCAAGCCATGCAAAGAATTTCTGAGTTTACTGGAAGAGAAAACCATTGACATTAAGATCTCTGGCCTATCACATAAGCAGAAACCTGGCAAGCTTTAATTATAAAGAGAGGCCTGAAACTAAGCCACTCATATACAGGAGACCAGTCAGCCATCTTGATGAAGTACAAGCTCCACCACATTCAAATCATGTCTCAATAAGTTTAAAAAAAAAATCAAATCAAATGATACTCCAATTTAAAAAAAATAAATAAATAAATAAAAACTCTTCACACATTGAATTGAGATCTTAGGTTATTGGTATGCCAACTTCAGATCACCCTACACTTTCACATTGCCAGACCAAATGAAAAACTAAATATTGCCAGAAATTATAGTTAAATTTCCATCACCAGCCACCGAAAGAGTACAGAAGTTTGACATAACTCACAATTTCTCAAAACTTTCAGGAAGTTGGACATTCAGATTCAAAGGAACCTGTGATGAGGATCTTTTCATGGAACCTGAAGAGCGCACCAAGTATTTTGCTTGTTCTTCAGAGGTGGGCCAATACTCCATGCCTCTACGATTTGTAATCCATAGGCATGATCCAGCTTTACTCTCATCAGTAATAAGCTCAAAAGCACCTAAAAAAAGATATTTGGAATATCAGATAATAGTTTCAAAACCAAGGGGCAGGGGAGGCTAAAAGGTTAAATGAGCATTGATCTCATGTGTTCATTTTTTTTCCTTTTTTCCCTCAAAATGTATTTTAGTAAAATTTCATTGGCATCAATTGTTTTCTTATTGTTAACAAATAATGTATCTGGCATTCCAGTACACATCCAAACAAGTATAAAGTGCATAAAGTTGACCCAGCAAGAGTAATTTAAGTTCATTTTAATGAGTCTTTGTTATTCAGAATTCAGACAATTCAAGCCTTACAATTTTCCACTGCATAAGGATGTTGTACTAGAGACTTCTCATAAATTTTGGAATAGCAAAGTAACTCGAACTATTAGTGCCACATCAGATTTAAACATTTGAAGAGTAATACCTTTCACTACCATTTCCATAGGTACAAAGCCCCCCATCAGATCAATAAATTTGGAGTCCACCTTTAATCCCATCTCAGTTTGAACAAACTGCAAACAAGAATTCACAGTGAAACTAGTTCAGACTGGCCCATTTTCAAAATGTTGGCTAAATATCACACTAGAGGACATCTGGAATGCTTCAAATGGAATAATACCTCAGGGCAAAGCACATTGATGCGAATTCCCTTGCGTTTGTAGGGAGTAAGTGATCTAGTAAATAAAACAACACCACCTATGGGGAAAAAAATTGTTACAAGAATCAAATTCTACATTACAAAAAGATACTTGTGCATGTGTAGGTATCTTTCCTTTTCTAACTGACATCAAATGAACAAAAGGTAATCTAAATGAGTGCCCGAAATAAAATCAGTGACACAATGTAGTACAACCATCAAACCTTTGGAAGCAGAGTAGATAGGATCATTGTACATTGGATAAAGACCTGAAGAAGATCCCATATTTATAATCACTCCAGGCTTTTTTGCAGCTTGCATAATTCCAATCTGTTATGATAAAATGTACTCATAATCACCACTCACTCTCTTCCAAATAGCAAATTAAAGTACAAACATAAATCCATCTCTTGAAACTTTTAACATCTTGAAGTTGTGAAGTACATTCTTTTGTTCCGCAACGTATGAGGAGAGTGCAACTTATCAAACATACGTTGTGCAGTTAGCTTATAGACAATCATGCACACCCAAAAATGGGGAAAAAAAATCCTCTAAAATTTGCTAATGGCAGCAGGCAAAGCATTACCAGAAAAAGAATCCACTTTGTATATCAAAAAAATTCACACAATAATTACTTACTTTGTGAATAGGCTATAGTTAGAAGTTTTTTGAATCACATGGATAATTTATGTGGCCTGGGGACATCTTAAGGCTGTACTAAACTCTGACATTAACAGCTTATCAAGAAGTGTTCAACAGATATTAACCTCATCAACAATGTCAAACAAACCATGGCAATAAGTTGAGTAAGAGCAACCAATAAGTTAAGTAAACCATGAAGGCAAGTCAAATTTTAAGCATACCGCTTTCTGAGTGCAATCAATAACTGCAATCAAGTTCACATCAAGAGTGAATCTCCATGAACGTGTGCCATCAGTTTGATCCTTTTGGAATGGAATAGGATTACTTATCCCAGCACCGTTGATACATATATCCAATCCTCCATATGTAGCTACGTGCTTCTCAAAAGCAGCAGCTGTATCTCCTGTTCATTGAATATGATGAATACACATAACTATCTGAAAACATAAGTTGCACGTTGAAGAGAACAAGAAGAAAACATGTCCAGAAATTCATGCTCTTTACTATCAATAAGTGAGATGCAAATCTGTTTGATGGATTACTTGTAAAATTATCTAGTAACAATACAAGAAATGATTGGATATGCAAATTCTTGCAAAGCAACGTTATATTAAGTTCAAAAAACGTTCTGTTTCCCATTAAAACATCAACATAATACAACAGATAAGTAAATAACTAAAATATGTAATATAAAAATCATTAAAATTCATTTTTCGAAATCCCCTCTTTCACAGCCTCAGAAAAGCCAATGCAAACTATGAACTAGGAAAAGCTGAAAAAGTACAAAACGAGAACAGTACGGTGTCGACCAATAAGTAAATATAAGCAAACTTACTTGTGTTGGCCACATCACATCTTATAAACATAGCAGATGGAAATCCTAAGTTTGAATGAAACTTGGCATTCTCTTTTTCAACAAGCGCTGCAACTTCCTTTCCCTTTTCTTCAGAGAAATCAACAACTGTCACAAAGACTCCCTTCCCTGCAAGAGCTAAAGTCAGAGCTCTACCTGCAAAATATACACCAGCATTGACAAAATCCGCAAATTATATACCATCCGTCACAACAATTCAAATTTCAATAACTTCCCGTACATATGAATAAAATCATTTTAGGCTATCTTCAGAAGCCCCCGATTGATGAGAGTAACTACTAACTACTCATAGGACATATCGTATACAAGAAAAATAAGCATATAGTGGATTATTAATGATTAGAAAATCCCAAAAACACAAACCCAGATTCTAGAATATCCAAAGGATCTAAATTTCAATAAGAAACAACCAAAGACACAACACCGCCTATCAAGTGCTAAACAAAACACAATCAATACACAAACACGAACCCAGTATAGGAATCAGAATTGGGTACTTAAATGCAAGAAAAAGAAAATTAAAAGTCTCGAAGTTTTTACCAATCCCAGATGCACCGCCGGTGACCAAAGCTGATAAGCCCGGCTTGAGCTCCATTTTATGAACAAGCAGAGGGTCAAAGGGAAGCGATTAAACTACTCGGTTAAGAGTTTTCTTATGTGAGTGGGCTTTTACTGTCCCTTTTTCCAGGTATTTATTTGTAACATACAGAAATTTGTTGTTACTCTAAATTGCCAAATGAAGGGGTGATGTTATCAAGACGGCTTCCCATATCTCTCGCCGGCCCACAATTTGCGCGGCACTGGGGTCACCTGATTTTCCGTATTTGTTTGTTTACACGTGCAAATAATTTGATGATTCTTTCCTTTAAAGGCAGAGCCAGACAGTGTCACAGTGACAAGTACGTTTCGTCATCTAGCCTCTAACCATTAACCAACATCTGCTAAACAAATACCAATAGATTACACAAGAAATATTATTAATTCGAGAACAAGAAGAATCCTCATTTTCCCTAATTGTTTGTTTATACTTGCAAATAATTTGATGATTGTTTCCTTCAACGTCAGAGCCAGACAGTGATTCCAAAAATAATATCAGCACTCTGCTAAGTTACATAATCTGTAATTTACAGACCTTGCTTTAATACCAAATGTATGCTCTCCCCCATTCTTGCGGGACACGTGTAATCATCCCATTTGATGTGTAAGTAACATAATCTGTAACATATCCAGCTCCCAGGCCCAGCTATATAATTATTTGGATTGGATCGCCACCTTATAGTTGTACTTATTTGATCTTGTTGGATGGAGTCGTCAGTATTTTTGTCTAGACATGTTTTGGACTTTTCTTCATCTCATTTGGCCATATCTGTGTAACGTGATTCGAAATAGGTTTTGGTATTGTTGATTTTAAGTAAGGTAGGGTAATCTTAATTAAAATAAGCATCTCTAAATGAAAATTTAATTGGTTGGTCTCTTGCCATTGACTTCAGAAGTTAATTAAGGGTGCGTTTTGGCAGCTTGCGTTGCACTGAATTTGCATTGGATTAACATATTATTCTTGTACTACTCTATATTTACCATTTGGTTACAATTTCTGATTGCATTGAAAGGTGTACAAAATTAACCCATGAGCGGTAGAGTTTAGGGTGTATTGCATTAAAACATTATTCACATTTTAAATATATTCATTTAACTTTTATTTTTATTTATTAAATGTTAATTTATGGTTAGATTTAAATAAAAATTTTTAATTTAAGTAATAATATAATAAATTAATAAACCTAAATATTCAATAACTAAATGATAATGCATTATTTTACTTTCATTACATGAAATCATTTAATTATTTTAAATTAAATATGTAAAAAGTATTTTAATTTTATTTAATCATTTATTATTTATTAAAATGCTAAATTAAAAATAAATTTTAATTAAAAAATTATATTTGACATTAATAAATAAAAATAAATTTATATTTGATATTATATTGTTTTATAATATTTTTTAACTTATATTATATTATGCAATTATATAGTATTATATTTTACAATATAATATTGAAGTATACTATATTTTATATATGATGTTATTAAAAATATAACATAATACTGTAACATTTTATTTTTTAATAATAAGCATATTATCAAATCATTTTTATATTCTAAAAATTAATATATAAAAATAATAATTTAATATTTAGTTTAAAATTTTATTAATAAAATCCTAAAATATTAATAAATTAAATAATATTAATTTAATTTTAAGATTAATATAGAATAGTATTATTTTATATAAGACAGTCAATACCATACTAAACATTATATTGCAACTTAATATAATGCATCCTAATGCTACATAACATAGTGCAATGCAAATAATATAATGTAATATAATACAATGTGTCAAATGTTCTCCAAATGAATACACTTAATTTGAAGTACGGATGGATTGAGTTATTGAGGTTATGCAAATTGAAAGAAATAAGAAATAAGAACCCAGATAAACTTTAATTTATGCGGATTGATTCAAACTTTCATGTAATTAAATATTCCTTATCATGAGATATTCAACTTTTCAAGCTAAGTTTGTTATCTTTATCCACGTTTATCAGAAGGGTAACTAAACCCAGTCCCAGTAGGTTGGTCAACATACATAAGGTTTGACGTTTGTGAAATAACCAAAGAATTTGTTACATTTCTAGTTAACAAGAAGTTTCGTACTAAAACTTTGCCCACAAATAAACTAAAAATGATAAATAAGCAAAGGAAGAAAACAATATGCATATCAACACCTAAGAACAAAAGCACCCAAGGGTCCATAAAATAATGAAGAGGTGATTAAAAAGGAGAAAGATACCTTATCCCAACCATGCTCATTCGAAACAAGAGAGATATTATCTGCAATACTGAACGAACCATTTTCATAAAATACAACCAATTCACTATTGCACCCGAGCCCTCCAGTCAACCAGATTACAACAGGATCCTTCTTACTATTGCGTGATTTAAAAAAGAAGTAAATCATCCTACAAACAAGAACCATGATTGCTCAGTGAAAATTGAAAATATATAAGATTCACAAAGACTAAAGCAGAAACTCATACACAAGATGCAAAAAAGTATAGAGATCACATGAGAAAAGTATAGTGGGTGTTGAATACTGGACTGTGTTGCAACACTTCCCATTCTTTATTGGAGATCATTATAATAATGGGAACAAGCAAGATTATGTGTAATTTTCATTTGTTTTTGTTAAGGATGTTAAGGAAGCTCATCTTGTTAGTTGTACAATAAGCAAAACAAAAGATAAAGCAGAGGATTGCAGCAGCTGCAGCATACAATTAAAGGTTGATGACATGGCTGTCCAAGTGGTACCAGGTGGTTATGTAATTACCAGCACACGTGAAGATTCGTTTTGATTAGTTAGTGTTAACAATGCATTTGAGCTGTTATCTTTAGCTTTGTATATAAACAATAATGTAATCATTTTGTATTTGATTCAGCATGAATAAAATGATATTCTACAATCCTCTGAACTTCAGTTTATTTTCTCAACTTTCTTTCACTATCTCATTAACCAAACACTATTTAAAACTATTTTAACTTGGTATCAGAGCTAGTATGACTTCAGTACATCTTGCCTCATCTTCTAATACAGTTCATAATGCCGCCATTAATTCAAGCACAGTTACCTTTTCATTTAACACTCCTGTCAAGCTAGATCAATCGAATTACTTGATTTGGAGATCTCAAGTTCTTGCTTCCATTCGTGGAAATAGATTGGAAAAATTCATTGATGAGTCAGTAACTCCTCCACCTTTTCATACTGCTCAAATAGTTGGTGATGATATCAGACCTGTTGAGAATCCATAGTATATCACATGGAGATCACAAGATCATATGCTTCTTGGATGGCTGCTTTCTTCAATGAGTGAAGGCATCATCAGTCTAGTCTAGAAACTTCTCTTGAGGTATGGAAGGCTATTAAGGTACAATTCGGTTCACAGTCAAAATCTAAATTGTTGCATCTAAGGTACATGATGAATTCAACTAGGAAAGATTATTTGAAAGTTACTGATTATTTCATTAAGATGAAGAATATAGCTGATAATATGGCCGTTGCTGAAGTGCATTAAGTGATGATGATTTGATTTTGCACATACTTTCTGGTTTAGGACCTGAATATAACTATGTGGCTTCATACATAACTGATCAAATTGGTGTTGGAAAAATGAATGTAAATGAGGCATATGCAATGTTGTTAACTCAAGAAGCTATGATAGAACAACAAGCACATATGCTTACTAGTATGGATGTGAAACAAAATTTTGAAGCAAATTTAGTTTAGAATAGAGGATTTAAGAAAGGTTTTACATCTGGAGGTAAGAATTTTGGTGGTTATGGATATAATCTTGCTTTTGGAAATGCTGGAAATTATGGATATGGTGGTTATAAAGAAAACTCTGGAGGTGCTAGAGCCAATGGAGGAAATATGTCTGGTGTTAATTTCCAACAAAGAGGATATTCTGGTGATAATAAAAGAAATAGAGAGAATTGAAATCAAAATCCTGAAGGATATGACAACTTGAATAATAAGCCATCTGGAAATGTCAAACCTCAATAGAATGCCTCTAAACCTACTTGTCAAATTTGTTTTAAAACAGGTCACACTACTAATATTTGCTGGAAACTTGAAGAGTTCATTGCTTCAAGTGCCTATAAGCCACCACCTAATAGGAATCCTAAGTCAGCTTATCTAGCAAATGTGGATGGTGCTTCAGATACCAACTAGTATCTTGACAGTGGGGCAACACATCACCTCACTAATGACATGAACAACATGCACTCTGCTGAGCCTTTTGCAGGTATATCTAAACTTGTAGTTGGTAATGGTACTGGTCTAAGCATTACTCACCTTGGTCATGCCACTTTAAAATTGCTTGATTGTAATACCAATGCTTCATTTACACTCAATCTTAACAACATATTGCTGGTGCCTCAAATCACCAAAAATCTCATTAACATATCCTAGTTAACTAAAGACAATAATGTGATAGTTGAATTCACTGACAAATTTTGTTTTGTGAAGGACAAGGTGAAGAATTTGATCATACTGTAGGGCAAGGCTGATAAAGGTTTATACAGATTGCTGTTGGTGTTACCTAATAAAACTCATTCTCATTCTCGAATTCATATAAAAAATGTTGAGTCTGCTGTTCCAGTTGTTCCTCTTTCAATGTTTTCTGTTGTTTTTTCTGATTTGCAAGATAAAATTTCTTGTTCATATACTACTTCAGTTCCATGTATGAATTCTAGGTGTTTGTTAAGTACTATTGTTTTACATCAGAGGCTAGGACATCTACGTTAAAAAATATTAGATCATGTAATCAAAATTTATCAAGCCTTGAAGGCAATAAATGTAAGTAAATTTGTTGAATCTTGTGATGCTTGTATGATGAGAAAGTTACATAGATTACATTTTCCAGCTAGCTTCATCAAAACCAATAGTCCCTTAAAACTTTTACACAGATTTATGGGGGCCAGCTCCTGTACTTTCTTCACAAGGCTATAAATACTATGTAATCTTTGTTGATGACTTTACAAGGTTCACATGGATATTTCCATTAAAAACCAAAAGTGAAACTCTCTCTGTTTTCAAAGTCTTCAAAACTCATATTGAAAAACAGCTTAATAGATCTATCAAGTGATTACAATCTGATTAGGGTGGTTGAGTTCAGATCTTTTGTTCATTATCTTCATCAAGAAGGTATTTTATTCAGGCATTCTTGTCCTTACACACATAACCAAAATGGAACAGTAGAGAGGAAATATAGACATATCACATAACTTGGCTTAACCTTACTTGCACAAGCTACTTTACCCATAAAATTCTGGTGGGAATCATTTCATACAATTACTTACATCATAATTAGATTACCTACTCCTACATTATCCATGAAATCACCCTATGAAACAATTTTCCATTTGAAACCAGATTACAAATTTCATAGAAGTTTTGGGTGTTCATGTTTTCCTTTTCTCAATGATTACAATAAACAAAAATTCTCTTTTCATACTTCTAAGTGTGTCTTCATAGGTTACAGTTTTCTCCATAAAGGATATAAATGTTTACATCCTTCTGGAAAAGTGTATATATCAAGTCATGTTCTATTTGATGAAATTTTTTTTCTATATCCATCACTTTTCAATCACTATTCTTCTCAACTAAACACTTCAGCTTCTCAATACAATCATCTGCAGATATACTCCTTGCCAACATCAAACAACAATCTTAACACCTTTGCAACTGATGCACCAGGTAATGATCTCATTTCTCCTTGTCTAGATACAAATGCTTCTTTCAATTCACCTAATACATCACCTATTTCTCCATCTTCAACTACACAAAATGAACATACTTTTCACTGCCCATCCTCATCTGAAGCTCAAATGCCCCCATCTTCTCTTGCTCCAGTTTCAAATTCTCAGTCACAACACTATAACCTCAACTTATCACATGATCACCAGAGCAAAAGCTGGCATTTTTATACCTAAAGCCTTTCTCATTTATCACAACAGTCTTGAACCAAATACACCTTCAGAAGCACTGTCTGATCCAAATTGGAAAGCTGTTATGCAAACTGAATATGATGCACTCATAGAAAACAACACCTGGAGTCTTGTACCAATATGTTCAGATTTCAAAGTTGTTGGTTGTAAGTGGGTTATTAGAACTAAATATAACATTGATGGATCAATTTCCAAGCATAAGGCTCGACTGGTTGCAAAAGGATTCCATCAAACTGTAGGGGTTGACTACTCAGAAACTTTCAGCCATGTGATTAAATCCACTACAGTCAAAGTTATCTTGAGCTTGGCTGTGATGCAAGGCTGGAAAGTTAGGCAAATTGACATCAATAATGCCTTTCTTAATGGAGATTTAACAGAAGATGTATACATGACACAACCATAGGGATTTACAGTTAAAAAAAGTTATGTATGCAAACTCAACAAAGCTCTTTATGGGCTGAAACAAGCTCCAGTAGCCTAGTATGACAAGCTTAAATATTGTCTCACAACCTAGCACTTCTTCAACTCTAAAGCTGATACATCTTTGTTTCTCAAACATGACATCAAATGACTGATCATAGTTCTGATTTATGTTGATGATATCCTAGTCACATGACCTGATTCTGCTGTTTTAGAAGAATTTATTGTTAAACTAAGCAAAGATTTTGTTTAAAGGATTTGGGGTTGCTTACTTATTTTTTGGGTGTGGAAGTTTGCTATACATAACATGGGATGCACCTTTCGCAAACAAAATATATAAAGGATCTGTTGAGTAGAGCTTCAATGCAAGACTGTAAAGGTACTGACACACCTTTCAGCACAGGTCTTAAGTTGGAAAGGCAAGTTAAGGGACCCTTGGGGCAGGAGTTTGAAAACCCAACCCTTTATAGAAGTCTTGTTGGAGATCTTCAGTACTTAGTACTGACAAGACCTGATATTGCATACTCTGTACATAAACTCAGTCAGTATCTGAGTTCTCCTACAATCCAGCATTGGTTAGCTTGTAAAAAGGTTCTCAGATATCTTTAAGCTACCATTACTCATGGTCTCTATCTACAGCAAGGGGAATCACTTGAAGTTGCTGGTTTAAATGGTTATTCATATGCAGATTGGGCTTGTGATATTGATGATAGAAAATCCATTGGAGCATATTGTATTTATCTCGGCAACAATCTAATTTCTTGGTCATCTAAAAAGTAAGGGGTTGTGGCTAAGTCCAGTACTGAAAGTGAATACAGGGCCTTATCATCAGCATGTTCAGAACTCTCCTGGCTTCAATCTTTGTTTTCTGAATTAAACATAGATCAGTTGCCTACTTCAGTGCTTTGGTGTGATAATCAAAGTGTAGGGGCACTAGCTAGAAATCTTGTTTTTCACTTTAAGTCCAAGCATATTGAGTTAGATGTGCATTACATTAGAGATAAGGTTCTCAGCAAGGAATTAGAAGTTCGATATATTCCTACTGAAGAGTAAGTGGCTGACATTCTCACCAAGCCTTTATCTTTCTCTCAGTTCAGCTATTTTCGATCCAAGCTCAATGGCATCAACATACCATTAAGCTTGAGGGGGGATGTTAAGGATGTTAAGGAAGCTCATCTTGTTAGTTGTACAATAAGCAAAACAAAAGATAAAGCAGAGGATTGCAGCAGCTGCAACATACAATTAAAGGTTGATGACATGGCTGTCCAAGTGGTGCCAAGTGGTTATGTAATTACCAGCACACGTGAAGATTCATTTTGATTAGTTAGTGTTAACAATGCATTTGAGTTGTTATCTTTAGCTTTGTATATAAACAATAATGCAATCATTTTGTATTTGATTCAGCATGAATAAATGATATTCTACAATCCTCTGAACTTCAGTTTATTTTCTCAACTTTCTTTCACTTTCTCATTAACCAAACGGTCTTTAAAACTATTTTAACTGTTTTCATCCTTATCATGACATAGCATCATCTATTCATTTTACGTGCTAGCTTATTACTCTTGTTTGTTTGAAGTTTTTTTTAATTTTTTATAGAAAGATTTACTTTCACTAACAAAGCTTTGAAAACAAGTACATGATTTGAGGAGGGATCCAAACACAAGAACTTTCACTGCCTAAGGCTATCTTAGCTAGCGCATGAGCAATTGCATTATGTTAAATAAAATAATAATTCTTTTTTTGACATTTGAGGCGAGTTATATAAATAACAATCCGTTCTTGACATTTGAAGCATACTTGTACCAAGAGCAAAGATTAAACATTTCAATTTTTGGCTTTTTTTATTTTTTTTATTTATTAAGTTTTATAATCTCAAAATCAAGTACATGTTTGGCATGCAATATTGCATAGTATTAATTTGTGGGCTCACATTAATTGAAATAATTCCGTATTTGGCAATTAAAATGGATTGCATTGATCAACATTAACATTAACAAACTAGAGCCCTTAATGTAAAGAGAGAAATCAAACTAAGCCACTCATATAGAGGAGACCAGTCAGCCATCTTGATGAAGAACAAGTTCCATATTCAAATCATGTCTCGATAAGGTAACAAGACAAAAACTCGAATGATACTTGCATAAATTATTAAAAAAAAAACACACACACACACACACTCTTCGGATATTAAATTGAGATCTTAGGTTATTGGTATGCCAGCTTCAGATCACTCTCCACTTTCACATTGCCAGACCAAATGAAAAACTAAATATTGCCTGAAATTATAGTCAAATTTCCATCACCAGCTCACAATTTCTCAAAACTTTCAGGTGCTCGGACGACATTCAGATTCGAAGGAACCTGAAGAACTAGGCGAGTATTTTGCTTCTTCCTCAGAGGTGGGCCAATACTCCATGCCTCTGCGATTTGTAATCCATAAGCATGATCCAGCTTTGCTCTCGTCAGTAATAAGCTCAAAAGCACCTAAAAGAAAACATGTTAGGAATATCAGATAATAGTTTCAAAACAAAGGGGCAGGGCAAGGCCAAAAGGTTAAATGGCCATTGATCTCATGTGTTCATTTTTTTTTTTTTGCCCTCAAAATGTATTTCAGTAAATTTCATTGGCATCAATTGTTTTCTTATTGTTGATAAATAATGTAACTGAATAACTGTATTTGGCATTCCACTACACATCCAAGTAAGTATAAAGGGCATAGAGTTGACAAACCTGGAGGGTTCTAATGAAATTGCAATCCAGATTTATTCGTCCTTCTTCTCAAGAAAAAGTAATAAAAAGAGAAAGAAAGAGGTATATTCACTGTGCACCTGAAGCTGATATTTTTTATACCCAGCAAGAGTAATTTAAGTTCATTTTTAAGGAGTCTTTGTTGTTCAGATTTCAGACAATTCAAGCCTTACGATTTTCCACTGCATAAGGATGTTGTACTAGAGACTTCTCATAAATTTGAAGAGTAATACCTTTCACTACCGTATCCATAGGTACAAAGCCCCCCACCAGATCAATTAATTTGGAGCCCGCCTTTAAGGCCAACTCAGTTTCAACAAACTGCAAACAAGAATTAACAGTGAAGCTAGTTGAGATTGGCCCATTTTCAAAATGCCGGCTAAATATCACACTAGAGGACATCCGGAATGCTTCAAATGGAGCAATACCTCAGGGCAAAGCACATTGATGCGAATTCCCTTGCTTTTGTAGGGAGTAAGTGATCTAGTAAATAAAACGACACCACCTATGAAAAAAAAAAAATTGTTATGAGAATCAAATTCTACATTATTTCTTTCCTTTTATAACTGACATCAAATGAACATAAGGTAATCTAAATGAGTGCCCGAAATAAAATCGGTGACACAATGTGGTACAAACATCAAACCTTTGGAAGCAGAGTAGATTGGATCTGTGTAAAATGGATAAAGTCCTGCAGAAGATCCCATATTTATAATCACTCCAGGCTTTTTTGCAGCTTGCATAATTCCAATCTGTTATCATAAAATGTACTCATAATCACCACTCATTCTCTTCCAATTAGCAAATTAAAAGTATAAGCATAAATCCATCTCTCGGAACTTTCAACATCTTGAAGCTGTGAAGAACATTCTTTTGTTCCGCAACGTATGAGGAGAGTGCAAGTTATCAAACATACGTCATGCTGTTAGCTTCTACACAATCATGCACACCCATAAATGGGGGAAAAAAATCCTCTAAAATTTGCTAAATGGCAGCAGGCAGAGGATAACCGGAAAAAGAAGCCACTTCGTACATAAAAAAAAATTCACAATAATCACTTACCTTGTGAATGGGCTATAGTTAGAAGTTTTTTTAATCGCATGGATAATTTATGTGGCCTTGGGACATCTTAAGGCTGTACTAGACTCTGACATTAACAGCTTAACATCAAGAAGTATTCAACAGATATCAACCTCATCAACAATGCCAAACAAACCATGGCAATAAGTCGAGCAAGAGCAACCAAGTATGAGAGTAAACCAGGAAGGCAAGTCAAATTTAAAGCATACCGCTTTCTGAGTGCAATCAATAACTGCAACCAAGTTCACATCAACAGTGAATCTCCATGAACGCGTGCCATCAGTTTGATCGTCGTGGAATGGAATGGGATTACTTATGCCAGCACTGTTGATACATATATCCAATCCTCCATATTTAGCTACGTGCTTCTCAAAAGCAGCAGATGTATCCCCTGTTCATCGAATATGATGAATGCACATAACTCTCTTAAAACATAAGTTGCACGTTGAAGAGAACAAGAAGAAAACATGCCCAGAAATTGATGCTCTTTACTGTCAAGAAGTGAGACGCAATTCTGTTTGATGGATTACTTGTAAAATCATCAAGCAACAATCCAAGAAATGATTGGATATGCAAATTCATGTTGAGAAGTCAAAATACATAAAAACCAATCGTCTACAAAGCAACGTCATACAAAGTTAAAAAAAAAAAGTTCTGTTTCCCATTAGAACCTCAACATAATACAACGGATAAGTAAATAACTAAAAAGTGTAATATAAAAATCGTCAAAATTCAGTTTTTGAAATCCTCTCTTTCACAGCCTGAGAAAAGCCAACGCAAACTCTGAACCAGGAAAAGTGAAAAGCGACAAAATGAGAACAGTCCGGTTTTGACACGTAAGTAAATATAGGCAAACTTACTTGTGTTGGTCACATCACATCTTATAAACATAGCAGATGAAAATCCGAAGTTTGAATGAAACTTGGCATTCTCTTTTTCAACAAGCGCTGCAACTTCCTTTCCCTTTTCTTCAGAGAGATCAACAACTGTACACAAAGACTCCCTTCCCTGCAAGAGCTAGGCTCAAAGCTCTACCTGGAAAATATACACCAGCAATGGCAACATCCGGAAATTGTATACCACGACAATTCAAATTTCAGTAACTTCCCTTGAATATGAATAAAATCATTTTAGCCTATCTTCGGAAGCCTCCGGTTGATGAGAGTAACTACTAACTACTTATAGGATATATCGTATACAAGAAAAATAAGCATATACTGGATTAGTAATGATTAGAAGGCCCCAAAAACACAAAGAATCTAAATTTCAATAAGAAACAACCAAAGACACAACACAACCTATCAAGTGCCAAACAAAACACAATCAATACACAAACACGAACCCAGTATAGGAATCAAAATAGGGTACTTAAACGCAAGAAAAAGAAATTAAAAGCCTTCAATTTTTACCAATCCCAGATGCACCGCCGGTGACAAAAGCTGATAAGCCCGGTTTGAGCTCCATTTTATGAACAAACAGAGAGTCAAAGGGAAGCGATTAAACTACTCGGTTAAGAGTTTTCTTATGTGATCGGGCTTTAACTGCCCCTTTTCCCGGGTATTTATTTGAACGTACTGAAATTTGTTGTTGCTCTGAATTGCCAAATGAAGGGTCGATGTTATATAGACGGCTTCCTATGGGTGTCTCCAGCCCACAATATGCGGCGCACTGGGGTCTCCTCATTTTCCGTAATTGTTTTTTTACACGTGCAAATAATTTGATGATTCTTTCCTTGAATGGCAGAGCCAGACAGTGACAAGTACGTTTCATCATCTAACCTCTAACCATTAACCAACATCTGCTAAACAAATACCAGTAGATTACACAAGAAATATTATTAATTCGAGAACAAGAAGAATTCTCATTTTCCTTAATTGTTTGTTTATACTTGTAAATAATTTGATGATTGTTTCCTTGAACGTAAGAGCCAGACGGGGACAAGTACGTTTCATCATCTAACCTCTAACCATTAACCAACATCTGCTAAACAAATACCAGTAGATTACACAAGAAATATTATTAATTCGAGAACAAGAAGAATTCTCATTTTCCTTAATTGTTTGTTTATAGTTGTAAATAATTTGATGATTGTTTCCTTGAACGTAAGAGCCAGACGGGGACAAGTACGTTTCATCATCTAACCTCTAACCATTAACCAATATCTGCTAAACAAATACCAGTAGATTACACAAGAAATATTATTAACTCGAGAACAATAAGAAGATATTAGATTACGTACTAAACAATCAGCTTTAGGAAAGTATTGATAATATACATGCACTCAATACAATTATTAGACGTAAAAATGCCACGTGCCACCGGGTTAATAATTCGATTTTGCTAAATTTTATTGGGATAAATATTTCTCCTGCATTCATGTAATATATTTGGATCAGAATTCTCTATTGATCTGATCTCCTTCTGAACAAACATATATGATGATTGGTTGTTAATAAAATAAAAAAATTAAAAAATTAAAAGCTCATGAGAGCTCAAATCAGGAAGAGAATCTTTTTCCAATAGATTTTGGAACCCACCCTCGATAGATCCATCGCTTGGCTGAAATATGCACTACTCACAGTACATTTCAAATTATATGTGCTTGTACTCGATAGATCATCGCTTGGGTGAAATATGCACTACTCACAGTACATTTCAAATTATATGTACTTGTAGATGGTAACAATTTCAAAAAATAATATCAGCTATGTAATTATTTGTAACGTGACCTTAGTAGTACTTATGTGTCCTTATTGGAGTTATCAGTATTTTTGGCTGGACATGTTTATTTGTATTATCAAAACATGTGCCGTATAAGCTTAATTGCTGACTTTTAAAACACAAAAATTATTTAATTAATTAAAAAATTTCAATTTATTTATTATTATTTTATAAAATAATAAATTTGATTGCTAAAAATGTTGGCCACAACCGACTAACGCAAGTTGACACAACTTAAAAGTAATTTTTAACTCTCAAGTATAAAAGTGTCTTGTTATATTAAAACTCGGTGAGTCCGAGGTTGATCCACATAGAAAAGATTTAATTAGTTTATTTTATTTTATTTAAAAATTGAAATTAAAACTTGAATATAAACAACTTAATTTAAATGAAACTATGGAATTGAACTAGTTAGGGTTATGGATCCACTTTTAGAAATAAATAAAACTTAATAAATTCTTTTTGCCAATTTGTTTTAGATTTATTACCCAAAAGATTAATTATACAAATTATTATTTTTTTCCCTTTAATTTTATGATGGATTAAGTATTTATTGTGCCAAAATTTAATTTGTCTACAATAATTCAAAATACCATTTCACCATGCCTTATATGAAGTTCTTAAGAATTTATTGTGCCAAATTCATTTGTTTGTCTACAATAAATCAAAATTTCAAAATATAAAACATGTATAAAATTAAATAGAAAATAATTTCATTTATAAAATTAAAAATAGAATTTGATTAAATCATATTTATTTCCTAAGATTTTCACCTTCCCCAAACTAATATTATTTAGTTAAGCATAATTAAAATAAAAAGAAGTAGTAAAATTGAATTACTTATAATTAAAAGAAATAAAATAACTAAAATTGGAAATAAAACTAATTTTATTAATGAAAATAATTATACAAAATATTAAAAACACACCTGGAAATCAAGATTACAAGGAGATGGAGAGAATTTGAGAAGAAGAGAGTTGTAGAGAGATGGTTAAAACATAAAAATAATTATTTTAAAAGTCCATATGTAGAAATGATAGTATCTAAGAAATTAAACAATAGTGAATTAAATGGACTAAAATAGATACTACCAAAATTAAAACAAGACAATATGTTAGAAGTACCCAGACTAACCATACATATATATAAATAGACAAAATCAAGTTACACAAAGATTTAATAGTTTTAGGCAAAGAAGTAATCTAAAACTGGAAGAAATTGAAGAAGAAATATAATTAATATGGCTGTTATAGAAAATTTAAATATAGAAAAACATAAAATTTTACTTAGTAATAGAGATAAAATTATAGATTTAATATTTAATGATCCTAAAAAAAATTTAAATGAAGAGTTATTTGAAGAATTATGTAATAATGATGAATTAACAAATGATGACATAGACAATGCTCTTATTAATAATTTAGACTTTAAAAATTTAGACATTGATGCAATTTATTATTTAGAAATAGAAATAGAAATATTAGTAAGAGAACAAGATAGACAACTAGAATTAGGAGAAAATAGTAATCGACCAATATTAGAATTGTAGTGGAACCATCGAATGTAGAAAGCTATTTAAATATATCTAGGATGGAGAGATAAGATGAAGAAAAATAAAGGAGAAGAATTAGACAATTTTGACATAAACGTTAAAGTAATTAGCTTTACAGACTTAGGTGGCGTTTGTTTTTTTTTTTGAAATCTGAATAGACCTGAATTAGTCTGAATTATGAATAGGTCTGAATGTCTGAATCTGAATAATATGTTTGTTTTATCGTCTGAATCTCGGAAAATAAGTATTAAGTTATTTTTTTTCAACTTAAAAAGTTGAAAAATATGTACTTTTACATTTGTATCCTTATTAAATTTGAATGTCAAATAAATAATATATTAAATACCACAATATTTTAACATTTATAAGTAAAACTATATTCAAGTGAATACATAATTAATTTAGAATTTTAATATATAAAATACCATAAATTTTAAATTTTATCGTATATAATATAAGAAAGAAAAAATAGGGATTTTTTATGTGGGGTAAATATCTATGGGTGAGTTTCGGGATAAACATGAAAAAAAATTATAAAACAAGAATATTTTTGACATTAGCAAGTAATTGAATTAATTCAGATTTCACCATTAATTAAAAAGTCAAAAAAATTAGCTTATTTTATTAAGTCAAAATTATCTAAAAAGTCTCATTAAATTATAAAAACAAACACCTCTAATTAACTTAATTAATTAAGTTAAGTCACTTTAAGTTATTAAGTTAAAAAACAAATGCCACCTTAATGGGTAAATTAATATTAGGATTAGATGAAAAAGATGATGTAATTAAATAGATTAAAGCAATGAGAAATTTAGAACAATTAAAAATTTGTAATTTAAGATATTTTGATGAATATGCTAACTATTTTTATAAATATTGAAGTGATATAGGAAGACCATTTGATGAAGATTTATTATTAAAATTTGTAGATAAATTGCCAAAAAAATAGAAGAAAGATTACATAGTGAAGTAATTATTTGATTTAAAACTAAAAGGACAAAAGAAATTAAGTATTTTGCTACATTATTACTAGTAATTGAGTATGTTACGGGTAGAATTAGAGAATACTGTGAAAGAAGAAAAACAAAGATATTTGGGTGGTTAAAACGCTACCACTTATATGTGTGTGTGTGTGTGTGTGGTCGACATTGTAGCCTGCTCGTGATCAAAGCAATGTTCGAGGAGATTCGTAATACTCAGCTACTTGTATGCATAAGAACTGCCAGGGAAATCGCGAGGAGAAGCCAAGATCAGGTCTTCACACAGACCTGGTCAGACGTTGACCATCGAGTTGTCTAGGAAAACTAAGTATGATGCCCACTCCCTGACGGTTACTGAAACAACTTCTCGATCGCCTTATAATTGGTGCACGTGCCCATAACCCAACTAACACGCTCAACCAATCCACGAGCATCCACGAACTGATAGTGAAGAAACAAATTCGGCTGCTTACAAAAGCATTGCAAATGGAAATCAAAGGGGACACTTTTGGAACAAAGGGGGAAACTCTGTCTCTTTAAGTCCAGAACTTTTCTCTTAAATTATTTATTCTTGTGGGCATTATAATATTTACTTCACATAGCTACTATTAAGCCACAGAGATTTGTGGCGCAAGTTTTTTCAGAAAAACATCTGGCGCCCCATGATTGTTTTTTAAGATTGCAGGTGTGAAAAGTACGTGGTCATCAAGATCTGTTCCACTGAAGTACTGTGCCATATGAAAAGAAGACATTAATGCTAGAAAAAGAAGTAGATATATAATTCTTTAATTCGTTATTACAGGAATGGTGCGATATATGAATTTCGGCCCAGTAACACTTAGACAGTTCCTTTTAAGAACAAGTTTGAATTTTATAAGTACTAATTATCAAACAGTCGATAATACATCTTAGATAATTTGTGGAGTTGTAATAACCCACAAGATAAATTAAAAGTAGTCAATGCACTCATGAATTATTTTAGACATGTTAATTAGCATATAGAAAGTAATCATTTTGCATTTCTTATATTAGTTAGAGATAGACAATCAGGCATTTCTAGAAAATAGAGAGAGATAGTTGATCTAATAGTTAATTATCTAGATCCATATTGTAGAGGTTTTTATACATTTAATAAAGCAATAGAATTTTCTAGACAAAAGATAGGACCAAATAATCATATTAGCAATTTAATTAACCCTTTAAACAGTGTATCATCAACCATACAATTTTGTAATTACTGTGAAGTCATGACACGCACCATTAGAAAGCCCAATGAAGTAAATGCATATAGACATAAGATAATTACATTAGAAATTGCTAATGTAGAACTATTTAGAGAGAATATTTTATTACAAAATAAATATCATATTTTACATAACCAAAAGACCAAAAAAAAACTGAAAACATTTAATCATTACTTACTACTTGAAGAAGCTTTTAACCATATCCCAGGGAAGTAATTTTTAACAATCCAAAAATTTCTCCCCTCACTAGTGATGGTAGAGACATTGTAAAAGAAAAAATATTTTTAACCATAGTAGAAATCCTATAGCAGGATTTTATTTCAATAGCCAATCAATTATTTTAAAATCAATTAAATTTCTTCACTGAGTTAGGACCTGGATGGTTAGACCTAAGAAATATTACCCTCCCAGACATGATTTTGCTACCATTTCCTTTGATTATTCTTTAGTCAAAACCCAAAACAATTCAAATTTATTTTTTATAAGACAGTCACTACCATACTAAACATTATATTACAACTTAATATAATGCACCCTAATGCTATACAACATAGTGCAATACAACTAATATGATGCGATATAATTCAATGTGTCAAACGTCCTCCAAATGAATACACTTAATCTGAGGTATGCAAGGTGAAAGAAATAAGAAATAACAATCCAAATAAACTTTAATTTATGCGGATTGATTCAACTTTTCATGTAATTAAATATTCCATTGGAGTTGGATTAGGGATATTATTTTACTACCTAATATATTTTGACATAACATTTCACCATTAAAGTTTTTAAACAATTACTTTTTCTTATTTAATGTTTTAATTTTTATTATTTTACTACCAAACCATTAAAATTAATACAATTTTTAACGTGAAATATAATAAAAGTCTATTTTACCCCTAAATTACGTACATATAATTTAACGTAAATTAAAAAATAAAAAATTAATTATATACAAAAATAATATTTTCACCAATTGATTATTTAATATATATATATAATAACTAATTGATAAAATTATAAATATCATACCTTATGAAATTCCTAAAACATTATATATATTGAAAACTGAAGCACACAGCCCACAGCCAATGGCTACAGACGTTGCTTTAAGTTCTTTATTCGAAGGATTGGTAAACCACGTGCCGCTATCATTATAATAATGGGAACAAGCGAGATTAGGTGTAATTTTCATTTGTTTTCGTCCTTATCATGACATAGCATCATCTATTCAATTTACGTGTTAGCTTCTTACTCTTGTTTGTTTTAAGTTAAATAAAATATTAATCCCTTTTTTGACATTTGAGGCGAGTTATATAAATAGCAAGCCGTTCTTGACATTTGAAGCGTACTTGCACCAAGAGCAAAGCTTAAACATTTCAATTTTCGGCTTTTTTATTTGTTTTTTATTTGTTAGGTATTATAATCTCAAAATCAAGTGTATGTTTGGCATACAGTATCGCATAGTATTAATTTGTGGGCTCACACTAGTTGAAATAATTTCATATTTGGCAATTGAAATGGATTGCATTGATCAGCATTAACATTAACAAACTAGAGCCCTTAATGTAAAGAGAGAAATCAAACTAAGCCACTCATATAGAGGAGCCATCTTGATGAAGAACAAGCTCCATATTCAAATCATGTCTCGATAAGGTAACGAGACAAAAACTCGAATGATAATTGCATAAATTATTAAAAAAAAAAAAACACACACACACACTCTTCGCATATTAAATTGAGATCTTAGGTTATTGGTATGCCAGCTTCAGATCACTCTCCACTTTCACATTGCCAGACCAAATGAAAAACTAAATATTGCCTGAAATTATAGTCAAATTTCCATCACCAGCCACCGAAAGAGTACAGAAGTTTGACGTAGCTCACAATTTCTCAAAACTTTCAGGAGCTCGGACGACATTCAGATTCGAAGGAACCTGAAGAACGCAGCGAGTATTTTGCTTCTTCCTCAGAGGTGGGCCAATACTCCATGCCTCTGCGATTTGTAATCCATAAGCATGATCCAGCTTTGCTCTCGTCAGTAATAAGCTCAAAAGCACCTAAAAGAAAACATGTTAGGAATATCAGATAATAGTTTCAAAACAAAGGGGCGGGGCAAGGCCAAAAGGTTAAATGGCCATTGATCTCATGTGTTCATTTTTTTTTTCCCCTCAAAATGTATTTCAGTAAATTTCATTGGCATCAATTGTTTTCTTATTGTTGATAAATAATGTATCTGATTAACTGTATTTGGCATTCCACTACACATCCAAGTAAGTATAAAGGGCATAGAGTTGACAAACCTGGAGGGTTCTAATGAAATTGCAATCCAGATTTATTCGTCCTTCTTCTCAAGAAAAAGGAATAAAAAGAGAAAGAAAGAGGTATATTTGCTGTGCACCTGAAGCTGATATTTTTTATACCCAGAAAGAGTAATTTAAGTTCATTTTTAAGGAGTCTTTGTTGTTCAAATTTAAGACAATTCAAGCCTTACGATTTTCCACTGCATAAGGATGTTGTACTAGAGACTTCTCATAAATTTGAAGAGTAATACCTTTCACTACCGTATCCATAGGTATAAAGCCCCCCACCAGATCAATTATTTTGGAGCCCGCCTTTAAGGCCAACTCAGTTTCAACAAACTGCAAACAAGAATTCACAGTGAAACTAGTTGAGACAGACCCGTTTTCAAAATGCTGGCTAAATATCACACTAGAGGACATCCGGAATGCTTCAAATGGAGCAATACCTCAGGGCAAAGCACATTGATGCGAATTCCCTTGCTTTTGTAGGGAGTAAGTGATCTAGTAAATAAAACAACACCACCTATGAAAAAAAAAAAAATTGTTATGAGAATCAAATTCTACATTATTTCTTTCCTTTTATAACTGACATCAAATGAACATAAGGTAATCTAAATGAGTGCCCGAAATAAAATCGGTGACACAATGCGGTACAAACATCAAACCTTTGGAAGCAGAGTAGATTGGATCTGTGTAAAATGGATAAAGTCCTGCAGAAGATCCCATATTTATGATCACTCCAGGCTTTTTTGCAGCTTGCATAATTCCAATCTGTTATCATAAAATATTAAAATGTATAATTTATGTGGTCCTGGGACATCTTAAGGCTGTACTAGACTCTGACATTGACAGCTTAACATCAAGAAGTATTCAACAGATATCAACCTCATCAACAATGCCAAACAAACCATGGCAATAAGTCGAGCAAGAGCAACCAAGTATGAGAGTAAACCAGGAAGGCAAGTCAAATTTAAAGCATACCGCTTTCTGAGTGCAATCAATAACTGCAACCAAGTTCACATCAACAGTGAATCTCCATGAACGTGTGCCATCAGTTTGATCCTCGTGGAATGGAATGGAATTGCCTATGCCAGCACTGTTGATACATATATCCAATCCTCCATATGTAGCTACGTGCTTCTCAAAAGCAGCGGCTGTATCCCCTGCTCATCGAATATGATGAATACACATAACTATCTGAAAACATAAGTTGCACGTTGAGGAGAACAAGAAGGAAACATGCCCAGAAATTGATGCTCTTTACTGTCAATAAGTGAGACGCAATTCTGATTGATGGATTACTTGTAAAATCGTCTAGTAACAACACAAGAAATGATTGGATATGCAAATTCATGCTGAGAAGTCAAAATACATAAAAACCAATCGTCTACAAAGCAACGTCATACAAAGTTTAAAAGAAAAATGTTCTGTTTCCCATTAGAACCTCAACATAATACAACGGATAAGTAAATAACTAAAGAGTGTAATATAAAAATCGTCAAAATTCAGTTTTTGAAATCCTCTCTTTCAGAGCCTGAGAATAGCCAATGCATACTCTGAACCAGGAAAAGTGAAAAGCGACAAAATGAGAACAGTCCGGTTTTGACACGTAAGTAAATATAGGCAAACTTACTTGTGTTGGTCACATCACATCTTATAAACATAGCAGATGGAAATCCTAAGTTTGAATGAAACTTGGCATTCTCTTTTTCAACAAGCGCTGCAACTTCCTTTCCCTTTTCTTCAGAGAGATCAACAACTGTCACAAAGACTCCCTTCCCTGCAAGAGCTAGGCTCAAAGCTCTACCTGAAAAATATACACCAGCATTGGCAACATCCGGAAATTATATACCACAACAATTCAAATTTCAGTAACTTCCCTTGATTATGAATAAAATCATTTTAGCTTATCTTCGGAAGCCTCCGATTGATGAGAGTAACTACTAACTACTTATAGGATATATCGTATACAAGAAAAATAAGCATATACTGGATTAGTAATGATTAGAAGGTCCCAAAAACACAAAAAATCTAAATTTCAATACGAAACAAGCAAAGACACAACACAACCTATCAAGTGCCAAACAAAACACAATCAATACACAAACACGAACCCAGTATAGGAATCAAAATAGGGTACTTAAACGCAAGAAAAAGAAAATTAAAAGCCTTCAAGTTTTTACCAATCCCAGATGCACCGCCGGTGACAAAAGCTGATAAGCCTGGTTTGAGCTCCATTTTATGAACAAACAGAGAGTCAAAGGGAAGCGATTAAACTATTCGGTTAAGAGTTTTCTTATGTGATTGGGCTTTAACTGCCCCTTTTCCCGGGTATTTATTTGAACGTACTGAAATTTATTGTTGCTCTGAATTGCCAAACGAAGGGTCGATGTTATATAGACGGCTTCCTATAGGTCGCTCCAGCCCACAGTATGCGGCGCACTGGGGTCTCCTCATTTTCCGTAATTGTTTTTTTACACGTGCAAATAATTTGATAATTCTTTCTTTGAATGGCAGAGCCAGACAGTGACAAGTACGTTTCATCACCTAACCTCTAACCATTAACCAACATCTGCTAAACAAATACCAGTAGATTACACAAGAAATATTATTAATTCGAGAACAAGAAGAATTCTCATTTTCATTAATTGTTTGTTTATACTTGTAAATAATTTGATAATTGTTTCCTTGAACGTCAGAGCCAGACAGGGACAAATACGTTTCATCATCTAACCTCTAACCATTAACCAATATCTGCTAAACAAATACCAGTAGATTTCACAAGAAGTATTATTAACTCGAGAACAATAAGAAGATATTTGATTACGTACTAAACAATCAGAAGATATATGATTACGTACTAAACAATCCGCTTTAGGAAAGTATTGATAATATACATGCACTCAATACAATTATTAGACGTAAAAATGCCACGTGCCGCCAGGTTAATAATTCGATTTTTCTAAATTTTATTGGGATAAATATCTCTCCTGCATTCATGGTAATAGATTTGGATCAGAATTCTTTATTGATCTGATCTCCTTCTAAATAAATATACATGGTGATTGGTTGTTAATAAAATTAAAAAATAAAAAAGTCAGAAACTCATGAGAGCTCAGAATTTTTTTCCAATAGATTTTCGAACCCACCCTCGATAGATCATCGCTTGGGTGAAATATGCACTACTCACAGTACTTTTTAAATTATATGTACTTGTAGATGGTAACAATTTCAAAAAATAATATCAGCTATGTGATTATTTGTAACGTGACCTTAGTAGTACTTATTTGTCCTTATTGGAGTTATCAGTAGTTTTGGCTAGACATGTTTTGCTGTATGATCAAAACATGTGCCGTATAAGCTGTATTGCTGACTTTTAAAACATAAAAATTATTTAATTAATTAAAAAAATCCAATTTATTTATTATTATTATATAAAATAATAAATTTGATTGCTAAAAATGTTGGCCACAACCGACCAACGCAAGCCGCTATTAGCAATTTTATTGTGGTATATTGCATTAATTTCTACAAATTATATTGCATTAAGCTGTATTGATTTAGCATTATATTATATTAACATCTTATAATATTTGTTGTTATATTGTATAGTATTATATTATAATAATTTTCAATATTATTAACTTAGAAAAGGTAAAAGAACAAGCACTAGGATTAGGAAAAGTTTTTGAAATTAGCAATATTAATACATTAAGAAGAAATTTAAATTGTATTAAAAAATTACTAGCTAATTTTAATAAGCGTATTAGCATATTCCCTAGCAAGAAATAATAGAATTAATATAGTTATTAGACATAAAAACATCTAACCGAGTAGAATTAGAGATTAAAATTTTTGTCGAAAGCTCAAAAGTTGCAATAGAAAATATTAAATGTACAGAAAGAGAATTACAAATACAACTAGACTCAATAAAACTAATAGTAAGTAAATGAGTTTAGAAAATCAATTAATAGAAATATTAGATAATTAAAAAAAATTACCAAATATTAACCCAATAGGCTATTGTTATAGAGAATTTAGTGAATAAAGTAATAATATATAGCGAGCTCAAGCAAACACTATTATTAAATTATTAGTCAAAGTTTGTAATAAGTTAGAAAACTTAGACAATAGACTTATTAAATTAGAAAGTAACTTTTAAACCTTTGTAAAAAGTAAAGAAACAATATCACATTTAGAACCCCGTAACTAATTAGATAATTTAGACAAAGAATTAGATATCTTAACAAATAGAATTGAAAAATTAAATTTGAACATACCAATTTTAGTACCTAGGAAAGAAAATATAAAAGATGTTTTAGAACCCAAAGTAATATTACGAAGTAATGGAATTAATAAGAAACAGTAAAATAATTGTAACTATGGCACACAAAACTAGAAAGGTTAAGTAATTATAGAAATAACTGAAGATATAATAGATAAAAAGACCCTAATTAATTACTAGAAATATATTTTGAACAAATTAGAAAGAAAAGATTATAATGAAGGATTAATGCAAAAAATAAATAATAGTTTATATATTTGCATTGATGAAACTAAATTAGTAATAGTACATAGAAGAGAAGAATTAACATTAATTACTCCAGCAGATAAAGATTATATTAGGAAACAAAATTACATAGATATACATATGGGAATAATAGTAATTAGAATCCTTAGTCAAGTTAAAGAAGGTTTAGACAGTAAAGCACTTTTATGTTTATATGATAGTAGATTTTATGATTATGAACAATTTCAAATAGCTAGTGTGAAATAGATTTAAAGAATAAAGTTGTAGTAGTAGGCTGTTTACTTAATATAAATATAAACATAAATGAATTTTGTAAACATATTAAATTAAGTGCACAAACTAAAAGATATAAAATGAACGTAAAATATAAAAATCTTGGAGTTAAAGCGTTTCTCTAGGAATGTTATACAATAAATATTATAAAAAATTCACATTTGAAAGTAAAAATATAGTAAATTATTTTAAATGTCCATATGTAGAAATGATAGTATCTAAGAAATTAAACAATACTGAATTAAATGGACTAAAATAGATACTAACAAAATTAAAACAAGACAATATGTTAGAAGTACCCATACTAACCATACATATATATAAATAGACAAAATCAAGTTATACAAAGATTTAATAGTTTTAGGCAAAGAAGTAATCTAAAATTGGAAGAAATTGAAGAGGAAATATAATTAATATGACTATTATAGAAAATTTAAATATAGAAAAACATAAAACTTTACTTAGTAATAGAGATAAAATTATAGATTTAATATTTAATGATCCTAAAAAATATTTAAATGAAGAGTTATTTGAAGAATTACGTAATAATGATGAATTAACAAATGATGACATAGACAATGCTCTTATTAATAATTTAGACTTTAAAAATTTAGACATGGATGCAATTTATTATTTAGAAATAGAAAGTGAAATATTAGTAAGAGAACAAGATAAACAACTAGAATTAGGAGAAAATAGTAATCGACCAATATGAGAATTGTAGTAGAACCATCGAATGTAGAAAGCTATTTAAAAAAACGAGAAGCCCCAAAAAGTAATGAAAATACATAGAAGCATAAAGAGTATTTAGGGCTAAAAGAAAGTTAGAAGGTTGGAAAATAATGCACAAACTAGAGATATATTCGTACTAGATTTAGGCCATATACCTAGTAAATGGAGACAAATATTTAATCAATGGTAAGGAAAATTACTTAGACACTTAAAGGAGGTATTAACAATAATAATATATCAAAATTATAAATTAATTTATTTGGAAAGTACTTGAGGAACAAGAGAAAAACAAATATATCTAGGATGGAGAGATAAGATGAAGAAAAATAAAGTAGAAGAATTAGACAATTTTGACATAAACGTTAAAGTAATTAGCTTTACAGACTTAATGGGTAAATTAATATTAGGATTAGATGAAAAAGATGATGTAATTAAATAGATTAAAGTAATTAGAAATTTAGAACAATTAAAAATTTGTAATTTAAGATATTTTGATGAATATGCTAACTATTTTTATAAATATTGAAGTGATAAAGGAAGACCATTTGATGAAGATTTATTATTAAAATTTGTAGATAAATTGGCAAAAAAATAGAAGAAAGATTCCATAGTGAAGTAATTATTTGATTTAAAACTAAAAGGACAAAAGAAACTGTAACTGATCTGTATCTCATATATGTGTCTATGTATCTGCAGGGAAGGGTATTGTCTAATGATTTCAAAAATAATCACTATACTCATATCATGCTCATTCAAAGCCACATATACAAAATCATTAACCAAACATTTTAATATAATATCAACACGTGAATAAAATCTATTTCGAGGAAATCACATTAAATCCATTTCAAGAAATCATTAAATCAAAACATTTAAAATACTTATTCTGCAAACATACTTTACTATCATAATTAACTCTAAAAATAGGTTTTGTATATTCCACTCACAGTGACAATGTCTAGACTCGGTGTCGACAATGTCCGCAGATTAATTCTCGTTCGCGAATCCTCCTAATCAAGGAAACGACATAATCATTTTCCGTAAATTGAAATACAACTAATCTTACATAATAATTCTTGAAATTCTTGAAACGAATATCTAACAACAATAAACTATTCTCGCATGCACAAAATTACCGAAATACCCCTACATGCCAAAATTATCAAAATGCCCCTATCATCATTATTTTACCAACTTATCCTCAAACATCATTATTTTACCAAATTATCCTTAGAATCTTTAATTTCCAAATTATCTCAATTCAAATAACAAAAAGAACCACAATGTCAAAAATTACGAAATTACCCTCGGAGCATAAATTTACCAAAATGTCCTTAACGACTTAAATTACCGACTTACTATCGTAATCTCAAATTACTTCATTGCCCTAACTTAAAATTACCAAATTGTCCACTGATTACATAAATTATAAATTCACCCCAAAGTTCCATGAATTTACCGAATTGCCCTTGAATTCAATATTACCAAAATACCCTCATATCAAAATTACCAAATTAATCTCAAAATCATAAATTACCAACTTTATCCTCAATTACAACAATTACTAAAATACCCACAAAATCTGAAATTACAAATTTGCCCTCAGACCTCGATGAGTCCAACGGTGGTGGCCGTGACCTCCCACGCACGACGACAGTGGCGGATCGAAGCTCCAAAATCCGTGAGTTTTCGGTGGTCGTTCGACGATATTCCGACCGTTTCAGGTGACGAGATTGGTCGGAAAATGATGCTGGTGACGTGAGGAGTAGAACCCAGCTGGAAGTGTGCCCAAACTCCAGCGAAATCGACGGCGGCAAAAACGGGTTTGGCCGCGAGTTTTCGAGCTCAAATCGCCAGCGTTCTGGTCGGTTTCCGGTGACGAGGACGGCATGGATACATAGCTCGTCTCTCAAGCTTCGAATTGGTACCAACCTTGCCCGAAACGGTGGCCGAAAATGAGAGAACTGGCCGGGTCAAGTCGCGGGTCCGGGTAGGGTTGCGGGTCAAACCCGGTCAACTTCTCCCTCTCTCTCTCTCTCTCTCTCTCTCTCTCTCTCTCTATTTATAACATGGTCAAAACCGTGTGGGGTATTACATGTAGTCACAATTTGAGCTAATCTATCAATGGACTGCTCAAAGTTCAGAGCATTTCCTGGTGCCTGTTGCACAACCTTGTGCGTAGAAGACTCAACTATTCCCTCGTTAACGGAATCATTTTCCCCCGCAGGTACATCTCCTGAAGTCAACCCAGCTACTAATCTAGTACAAGCCACGACCACGGCCACTGCCACGTCTACTGCTACGACGAATCATGATGGTGCCTACAAAATATTAAGTCCGACTTTAATAACAATCAAACTTATTCTATTTATGATAGTAAAGTCTACAGAATCTAAACCATGCTCTGATACCAACTGAAACGACCCGCCCCACAACCTCCCCAGGGCGAGTCTGTCTAAACTCGTAAGCTCGAAACGAGACTATTTATAATATCTAATAATTCTATAAAAATTTCGGCAGAGTCTCCCTTAAAAATAAAACATATCAAATCCTGCAAATTACAAATCAACACTCCCAAAATAATTCAATATCCAACCATCCTCCATAACCAACTTCTCAAATCAACATATCAAATTCATCCAAATCATCCTAATATTTAAATATATCGATTATCCTTAATTATATAAAATAATAAATAAACACAACTCGCAAAAATCCCAAATATAATAATAATCAAATCCACGACTCCTAGCACCATCACGTGGCCACAATATCACACTAACGTTCGTTACTGGGTTGACTGATGTACCTGTAAATCTCCTGTGGGGGGGGTGAAATATAATAAAAGAGGGGTGGGTATAAAACTCAGTGAGTTCAGTGAGTGGATAGTAGTTGCTGACAATTTAATAAATCAATTTCTCAAATCATTTCTCAAATCAATTTCAATTTCTCAAATCCATTTCATCAAAATATCATAAAAGTTGCATAAACTCATTTAATTCAAAACAGTTCATCGAAAATACTATATTATGTAAATCTGTATAAAATCGATGGAATCATAATACTCATCATATCAAATACTGAATACTAAAAACTGTCATCAAACAAGTACCCAGGGGATAATATGATCATATTCGGACCTCGACGGACGGGCAATGACGTACTATCTGGGTAACGTCACACCCCGGAGCTACAACGGATAGATGGGGAAGATCTCATCTCATATCTCATATATCTGTATTGTGCATGCATAAGCCCTCAAAAGGCAAAAGCGCCCGAACACACGGCCCAAAGCCTCTATGTGTGTCCCGACTGGCCTCAAAGACCTCTATCTCATCTTATATGTTTCTCTTTTCTGTATCTCTTTTTATATGTATCTCTGTATCTGAAGGGAAGGGTATTGTCTAATGATTTCAAAAATAACATTCATATAATCTCATCTGAAATCTCATTTTCTTTCTATTCAACATATCTCAAATCTGCTCAATTCTAATATCATGCTTTTACTCAAAAATGATAATAAAATCATTAATCAAACTCATTCTCAATAACAATAAATACCGACACATAGATAAAAATCAATTTGCTGGAAAATCATTTAATCGAAGCATTAAATACTTATCATAAAATCAGCATATACTATGAAAATGGGTTTTGTATATTCCACTCACAGTAATGATGTCTAGACTCGGTATCAACTAACGTCCGCGGGTTGATTCTCGTTCGCGGATGCGGATCCTCCTAATCATGGAAACACCATAATCATTCTCCGTAAATAGAAATACAACCAATTTAATATAATAAATCTCGAATCAAATATCTATTAACGATAAACTATTCCCACATGTACAAAATTACCAAAATGCCCCTACATGCCAAAATTACCTAAATGTCCATTGATTACATAAAATTATAAATTCATCCCCAAAGTTTCATGAATTTACTGAATTGCCCCTGCCGGTCAACGGTGACCGGACTTCAGTCAACGACGACGGGGGAGCTTAAGTCTGCTAGTTCCGACCTCGGTGAGTCCAACGGTGGTGGCCGTGAGTCACCACGCGCGCTGCCGGCGGCGGATCGAAGCTCCAAAAATCTGCAAGTTTTCGGTGGTCATTTGGTGGTTTTCCAGTGTCCTTGGTGGTCGTGGTTGGTCGAAAAATGTTGCTGGAGACGTGAGGAATCAGTTCCAAGTGGTGGCGTGCCAAAAATCCGGTGGGATCAACGGCGGCGAAAACGGGTCTAAGCCGCGAGTTTCCGAGCTCAATCGCCGACGTTGTGGTCGGTTTCCGGCGATGAGGACAGCGGGGATACGTCGGTCGGCTTCCAAGCTTCATATCAGTATCAAGCACGGTCGGTGGGGTGGCCGAAAACGGAAGATCTCTGCGGGTTAAGTCGCGGGTTACCGGGTCGCGGGTTACCAGGTCGCGGATCCGGGTCAAATGGGTCAAAATCCTCTCTCTCTCTCTCTCTCTCTCTCTCTTGTATTCTCTCTCTCAAAAATCCAAACCCGTTTCCCCCCTTTCTAGTTATACAATCATGTTTCTTTTTTTTTAAGCTTAATACAAATTAAGCTTATTTCAGACCCGTGACGAAAATAAAATCCGACCATCGGCGCGTGTAATCGGGCTCAATTTATCTCGATAAAAATGTCGTGACGAATTTAAAAATTATAAGCGATGAAGAAAAATTAAATCGTGCACTTAATTAAGAAATCCGAAGTGCATATGTTACATGGACTAAAATAGATACTACCAAAATTAAAACAAGACAATATGTTAGAAGTACCCAGACTAACCATACATATATATAAATAGACAAAATCAAGTTACACAAAGATTTAATAGTTTTAGGCAAAGATGTAATCTAAAATTGGAAGAAATTGAAGAAGAAATATAATTAATATGGCTGTTATAGAAAATTTAAATATAGAAAAACATAAAACTTTACTTAGTAATAGAGATAAAATTATAGATTTAATATTTAATGATCCTAAAAAATATTTAAATGAAGAGTTATTTGAAGACTTATGTAATAATGATGAATTAACAAATGATGACATAGACAATGCTCTTATTAATAATTTAGACTTTAAAAATTTAGACATCAATGCAATTTATTATTTAGAAATAGAAAGTGAAATATTAGTAATAGAACAAGATAGACAACTAGAATTAGGAAAAAATAGTAATCGACCAATATTAGAATTGTAGTAGAACCATCGAATGTAGAAAGCTATTTAAATAAACGAGAAACCCCAAAAAGTAATGAAAATACATATAAGCATAAAGAGTATTTAGGGCTAAAAGAAAATTAGAAGGTTGGAAAATAATGCACAAACTAGAGATATATTCGTACTAGATTTAGGACATATACCTAGTAAATGGAGACAAATATTTAATCAATGGTAAGGAAAATTACTTAGACACTCAAAGGAGGTATTAACAATAATAATATATCAAAATTATAAATTAATTTATTTAGAAAGTACTTGAGGAACAAGAGAAAAACAAATATATCGAGGATGGAGAGATAAGATGAAGAAAAATAAAGTAGAAGAATTAGACAATTTTGACATAAACGTTAAAGTAATTAGCTTTACAGACTTAATGGGTAAATTAATATTAGGATTAGATGAAAAAGATGATGTAATTAAATAGATTAAAGCAATTAGAAATTTAGAACAATTAAAAATTTGTAATTTAAGATATTTTGATGAATATGCTAACTATTTTTATAAATATTGAAGTGATATAGGAAGACCATTTGATGAAGATTTATTATTAAAATTTGTAGATAAATTGCCAGAAAAAATAGAAGAAAGATTACATAGTGAAGTAATTATTTGATTTAAAACTAAAAGGACAAAAGAAATTAATTATTTTGCTACGTTATTACTAGTAATTGAGTATGTTACGGGTAGAATTAGAGAATACTGTGAAAGAAGAAAAACAAAGATATTTGGGTGGTTAAAACGCTACCACTTATGTGTGTGTGTGTGTGTGTGTGTGTCTGGTCGACATTGTAGCCTGCTCGTGATCAAAGCAATGTTCGAGGAGATTCGTAATAGTCAGCTACTTGTATGCATAAGGACTGCCAGGGAAATCGCGAGGAGAAGCCAAGATCAGGTCTTCACACAGACCTGGTCAGACGTTGACCATCGAGTTGTCTAGGAAAACTAAGTATGATGCCCAGTCCAAGACGGTTACTGAAACAACTTCTCGATCGCCTTATAATTGGTGCACGTGCCCATAACCCAACTAACACGCTCAACCAATTCGCGAGCATCCACGAACTGATAGTGAAGCAACAAATTCGGCTGCTTACAAAAGCATTGCAAATGGAAATCAAAGGGGACACTTTTGGAACGAAGGGGGAAATTCTGTCTCTTTAAGTCCAGAACTTTTCTCTTAAATTTTTTATTCTTGTGGGCATTGTTGAGTACACAAAAGCACCAGGTCGGCCATGATGCTATTTCCGCCCCGGCATGGATCACTTCAGCCAAGTGGCAAAGCAGAACATGAAACATACATGAGCCGACCAGGGAAACATACCGACCAGGGATATATGCAGAGCCCATACTCATCCCCAAGAAAGCGGGAGCACGATCCCGTAGAATCGCGGCAGTTGCGCTTTTTCCATAACCGCTGAAGAACGCGCAGGATCCACGTTCGCCCTCAATGTAGCAGTTAGGCCTCATGAGGGGCTGTCACTACCCGAAAAAGGGGGGGAAGAGGGTAAACGGAAAACAAAACACAAGGGGCGGCTATAAAAGAAAAGGAGATGGAAGAAGAAAGGGTAAGACAAAAAAAGAGAGGGGAAACGCTGCCAAATTGCGATCAGGCTATTTTTTACACAAATTCCAAACAATTTAGAAACCATTCTTAGATTTAAAGTGCATTGTTTTCCCGTATACGCCTTGAGCTAACTTAGGCATCGGAGGGTTTACGCCGGCAAAACCATCGGCGACTCTGATCCGTTTTTGGTGAACGCAGGTCTAGTGAGAAAAAGAAGGGTGATTCCAACCTCGGTATTTCGGGCAACAGTTGACAACATATACGTTGGTGAAAGAATCTGGTCGGCCTGAAGGCGCGCTGATTTAGGCAACATAAGGCGAGCAGATTTTAGCATCAACATTTTGGCGCCGTCTGTGGGGAGTGAATAAAAAGCTACCACCAAATTCGCAGTTACTGGAGAAACAGCGAACAACGAGACATGGATTTGCCAGGGAAGGGCACTTCGAGGGAAGATACCGAGTCAGGGGAGACAATCACCCTTCGGGAAATTGCAAATGAAGCTCGAGAGAGGGTGATGCAAGATCGGTTGGAACGAATGGAGAAGCAAATGGAGACCCTCGCTACCATACTGAACGAACTGAGAGATGAGCGGAGAAGGGATTGCGAAATCCTCGTTAGGAGAGATGATGTTGGAGCAGAACTCAACCTCCGGGGCGTAGAGTCGAGGAAACCCCTCCGCAGGCGGACCAACCTTATGGGGTGCACCCTCACAGAAGCATTGGTCGGGTTCCTGGAGAACCAACGGATGAAGGGAGGAACCAACCCCGCCTCAGGCTAGCACCGGAAGCTGATGACCGAGGGGCCAGTACTGAAGAAGGAGAGTTAAGACAGCGGTTGCAGAATACCGAGAAGGAGCGAGATCAGTTAGCTGCACGTGATCCTGACCGTGCTGTAGAATTGGAGGGAGAGGTGCGCAGATTGGCGCGAGTGATAGAGGAGATACAGGGTAAGAGGAAGCCCCCAAGCTGGAGGATAATGCTAGATGAAGAATCTCCACTATCGACTGAGATCATGGGTACAATAATTCCAAGAGATTTCCGCTTTCCCGACCTCAAATACTCCGGGCGAAGCGATCCGCTGGTGCACATTGAACGCTTCAACGACATGACGGGTGTACAGGGGCTGACACCAGCCCAGAGGTGCAGAGTATTCCCGTTGACATTAGAGGGACGAGCCCGAGAATGGTACCGCAAGCTGCCCCGAGGAAGTATAAAGGGGTATGGGCAGATGTGCCAGGAGTTGGCCGAGCAGTTCCGAGGATCAGTGGCCCCAGAGGACGACATGATGAAACTTATGGGGATGAAACAAGAAGAACATGAATCCTTTCGGGATTTTGTAAAACGATATAATCGAGCCGTGCTGAACCTGGGGGCTTTTAATCACCCGCAGACGCTGAGGGGACTGAAAGAAGGTGTAAGAATCGGTCGACTGTGGTATAACTTAAGAAGTCCCCTGGTACAAAATTATTCGTCGGGGTATGAGCAGGCGAGGAGAGATGTAGAAATTGAAGAGGAGAAATCGGCAAGAATAAAAAGTGAACAGCTGGACGAGCTGAGGCGAAAGGAACGGAGAGCCCCGACAGGGAGCGGGACGGGAAAACGAGCGGGAGAATCTTCAGTGATGGGCGGAATATCAGCTCGGTCCCGCCCTTACCCTATAACGCCGAGATTACAACAGCTCCAACACAGCCGGGCTCAACCTCCGCGCCCCCCATTTCCGGATCGGCAACGAGATTTCCGGCAGGTGGCTGCCCACCCCTATCACAACACTCCCAGAGCATTACATGCAACCAATTCCAGGGTGAGTCGACCAGATCAGTTAGCGACTGTGCCAGCCCGAGGTGGCAGCCATGACAGCCGAGCAGTTCAGCTGATAGACCAGAGCTTGACATATAGACAATACACTCCATTGAAGATCTCCATGAAGGAATTATATGAGAGGATCGAGGGAAGAGGCCTACTGTACCCTCCAGCCCCTATAACAAAACCGGCTCACCGACGGGACAAGAGCAAATTTTGCAAATTCCACGACACTCATGGTCACACTATCAGCCAATGTCGTGACCTGAAAACTCAGGTGGAGGATTTGGTGAGAAACCGTTATTTGGACGAATATGTGGATGGAGTGTCCCCCGTCATTGAATCACAATACACGCGAGATGAAGGAGCAGAGGTAAGCCTGGAACGTGAACAGCCAACTATCCGTGTAATAGCAGGGGGGCCAACATTGGCTGGAGATTCGAACAGGGCACGGAAGAACTATGGGAGATATGCCTTGACTAGCAAAGAAGTGCTTTTTAATTTGCCGGCATCCAAGAAGGCGAAAGTGCGGCAAGTTCCAATTATGTGGACAGATGACGATGAGGAAGGTATCTTGTATCCGCATGAGGACGCATTAGTGATCCGGGCAATGGTAGCCGGTACAGAACTGCGACGAATACTAGTAGACACAGGCAGCTCGGTTGACATCCTGTTTAAGTCAGCTTTAGATGATATGGGGATTGCAGATTTGAAATTGGAGCGGACAAATACATCCTTAAAGGGATTTGGAGGGGGACAGCTCACTCCCATGGGGATCATCGAACTCCCAATCACTATGGGGACAAAACCATTTGAAAGAACGATGATGTTGGATTTTATCGTGGTAGAGGAAAGAAGCCCTTACCAGATGATACTGGGGAGACCATTCATGAGGATAAGCCAATGCGTTATCTCCACGCATTACTTGGCGCTGAAATACAGAGTAAATGGGGTGGTTGGCGTAGTAAAAGGCGACCAGAGGATGGCAAGGAGTTGTTATGCTACAGCGGCCAAGGAAACACTGCAGGTCACTTCTCTAGATAATCGAGGAGAGTCCAAAAAGGGCCGCCAAGAGCCTGTGGAGAAACTGGAGGAAGTTGTGATAAGCGGAAGCAGCCCGAGCAGAGTAGTGAAGATCGGGTCAGGAATGGTGGGGGCAGTAAAAGGCGAGCTGATAAAGTGCCTACAGTCTCATGCAGATATATTTGCCTGGTCTCATGAAGATATGCCCGGAATTGATCGTGGGGTAGCTTGCCACAAGTTGGCAATCAAGAAGGGGGCAAGGCCGGTGAGACAGAAGAGGAGGTGTTTCAACCCGGAGAGGTATGAGGCCATAAACGCCGAGGTGGAAAAGCTGTTGAAAGCAGGATTTATAAGGGAAGCCAAGTACCCAGAATGGATTTCAAATGTAGTCCTGGTAAAAAAGGCCAACGGGAAATGGAGAATGTGTGTGGACTTCACGGACCTCAATAAGGCATGCCCGAAGGACAGTTTTCCCCTACCGAAAATAGATCAGTTGGTGGATTCAACAGCAGGTCACGGTCTGCTCAGCTTCATGGATGCCTTTTCTGGATACAACCAGATACCCATGGACGAGCAGGATGAGGAAAGCACTGCCTTTATAACTAACATGGGTTTGTTTTGCTACAGGGTAATGCCTTTCGGCCTGAAAAATGCAGGAGCCACCTATCAAAGGCTGGTAAACAAGATCTTCAAACCATTGATTGGACACACTATGGAGGTATATGTGGATGATATGATTACGAAGTCCAAAGAGCCAAGAGATCATGTGAAGCATCTAGAAGAAACCTTTGAGTTACTGAGGAAGTATGAGATGAAACTAAACCCGGAGAAATGCGCATTTGGGGTCAGCCTCGGCAAATTTCTGGGATTCCTGGTAAGCCACAGAGGGATAGAGGCCAATCCCGAAAAGATACGAGCAGTTATCGATATGAAATCTCCGCGGACAGTTAAAGAGGTGCAGAGCCTTACAGGGAAGCTGGCAGCATTGAACCGATTTATCTCGCGGGCCACGGATAAATGCCACCCTTTCTTCCAAATCATAAAGAAAGGGAGAAAGAATGGAATGGACGTCAGAGTGCGAGGAGGCATTTGGGCAGTTGAAGGAATATCTGGCCCGTGCACCGTTACTGTCAACTCCCAGAGAAGGTGACCAGCTGTTTTTGTACTTAGCAATTTCCGAATGGGCTACCAGCTCGGTCTTAGTCAGGGAAGAAGAAGGGAAGCAACACCCAGTATACTACACGAGTAAGGCCCTGGTAGACGCAGAAACCAGATATCCACTCATGGAGAAATGGGCGCTGGCTCTGATAACGGCAGCACGCAAACTCCGACCATATTTCCAAGCCCACCAGATCGTTGTGATGACTGACCAGCCCCTTCGGCAAGTGCTTCAAAAACCAGATGCGTCTGGTCGGTTAGTAAAATGGTCAGTAGAGCTGAGCGAATTTGACCTGTCTTATAGGCCCCGAGGAGCAATCAAGGCCCAAGCCCTGGTAGAATTTATGGTAAACCGAGCGGAGACAGGGGAAAGATATCGGGAGGAGCAACCGTTGGAGCAGGAGAAAACAGAAGGGGTGTGGTTAGTAATGGTTGACGGATCATGTAGTGAGCAAGGATCCGGAGCAGGAGTTGTAATACGGAGCCCAGAAGGATCCGAAATAACGTATGCAGTGAAGTTTGAGTTTCAGCTCACAAACAACCAAGCAGAATACGAAGCCTTTATCACCGGGCTCGAACTCGCACATGCCTTAAAAGTAGAGAGGGTAGAAATTCGAGCAGATTCCCAATTAGTATGCAACCAGCTCAATGATCAGTTCCAGGCAAGGGGAGAGAAAATGGGCATTTATCTGAGGAAGGCGAAGCAGATGGTCGGGCTTTTCCAAGAAGTGGAGGTGAAGCAAATATCCCGGAATGAAAATTACCGAGCAGATATGTTGGCCAGGATGGCTGCAACTGCAGACCCGAAATTACCTAAGTCGGTTCCACTAGAAGTAAGGACCTCACCGAGCATAGAAGAGGAAGCGGATGTGATGAGAGTGAGCACTGAAGGATCCTGGATGGACCCGATTCGCGCGTATATCCGCGATGGAGTATTGCCTGAGGATAAAAGGCAAGCGCGAAGGTTAAAATGCCGAGCAGCGAGGTACACACTACTAGACGAAGTGTTGTACCGCCGAGGGTTCACCTTATCCCTCTTGCGATGTGTGGATGATGAGGAGGCAGATTATGTACTAAGGGAGATTCATGAAGGAATTTGCGGCAATCACTCGGGAGCAAGAACTTTAGCCTTCAAGGCACTTCGGCAAGGGTACTTCTGGCCGACCATGCACCAGGATGCAAAAAAGATGTCAAAAAACTGTAAAACGTGCCAAAACTTTTCTGAGGTCCCCACACAACCCCCAGAAAAGCTGACCGTTATGACATCCCCATGGCCCTTCGCACAATGGGGAATCGACCTGATTGGTCCGTTACCGAAAGGCCGAGGAGCGGCAACCCATGCAATAGTAGCAGTAGACTACTTCACCAAGTGGGTAGAGGTGGGGGTCCTTAGCCAGATCACGGAGAGAAAGACAACGGATTTTATCTGGAAGAATATCATCTGCAGATATGGAATCCTTTACACCATCATCACAGATAATGGGAGGCAGTTTGACAACAGTAACTTCAGAGAGTTTTGCCGGAACCTAGGGGTCGACCTGAAATTCTGCACCCCCGCACACCCTCAAGCAAACGGACAAGTGGAAGCAGCCAACAAAGTGATAAAGAAACTCCTGAAGACTAGACTGGGAGAGAAGAAAGGAGCTTGGATCGACGAGTTACCAGGGGTATTGTGGGCTTACCGAACAACTCACAAAACCGCTACAGGGGAAACCCCGTTTACTTTAGCTTTTGGTCATGAGGCGGTAGTCCCAGCAGAAATTGGAGTAGGAACCTTTCTGCTAACAAGCCCATTAAAAAGTTTTACTAAGGCAAGCAAGTGCCTATTTCTGCTCGGTCAGCGAAAGACCAGCAGCTAATTCTACAAAAGTTTTGTAAAGGCAAGCAAGTGCCTATTTCTGCTCGGTCAGCGAAAGACCAGCAGCTAATTCTACAAAAGTTTTACTAAGGCAAGCAAGTGCCTATTTTTGCTCGGTCAGCGAAAGACCAGCAACTAATTCTACAAAAGTTTTACTAAGGCAAGCAAGTGCCTATTTCTGCTCGGTCAGCGAAAGACCAGCAGCTAATTCTACAAAAGTTTTACTAAGGCAAGCAAGTGCCTATTTCTGCTCGGTCAGCGAAAGACCAGCAGCTAATTCTACAAAAGTTTTACTAAGGCAAGCAAGTGCCTATTTCTGCTCGGTCAGCGAAAGACCAGCAGCTAATTCTACAACAATTTTTCTAAGGCAAGTAAACACCTACACCTACTCTGTCCACTAAGGAACTAGCGGGCAAGATCAGATAAGGTGTGCGGTTATTTCGTAAGAACAGTTTGTGAGCAAAAATCAGACAAGGAAGCCAATAAAGAGCATCCAAATATGCATAAATGTTCAATCGATTACAAAACGAATGAAAGTTTTAAGTCTATACAAAATAAGCCTAAGGATTACAAGGGTCAGCGGCTCCAGCAGGAGTAGGATCAACCAGCTCAGCAGGTGGAGGATCGGTCATCTCAATAGGTGAGGGGTCAGCCGTTTCTGAGGATGGAGGATCAGCAAACCGGGGAGGCTGCGGCGTAGACCCTTGTCCCACTTCAAAGGTATGTCCCCCGTCTTCCCCCTCCGGCACCCCATCCACGGGGACCTCCGCCAGATCCTGCCCTCCCTGATCACTATCTACCTGGCCGATCTCCGCCATATACCGCTGTACTCCAGCCTCTAGCTTGCTCATGTCCAGCTCGGGATATTCCTCCTTTAACACAGACATGATACACTTGTAGGAGAAAGCGACCCCAAAATCATACTCGGCATCCAGCCGATCCTCCGCAGTAGCGGACTTGCCTTTCTCCTCAGCTAACTGCTCACCCAGGACCTTGATCTCCCCCTCAAGGGCGGTCCTCAGAGTATCCCTTTCACTTTGGGTCACCTGAAGATCAGATTTCAGGTCACCCAACTCACCCTCAAGTTTGGAGGAAGTGGACTCAGCAACAACAACTTTCTCCTCTAGCTCCGTAATCTGCTTATTCAGCTCGGTCAGCTTCTCCTTGGAGCGATCAGCAGATTCGGCTTTCTTTTTCAAGTCCTGGTTCTCAGCTTGGAGTTTCCTCTCTTGACGCGTGACCCTATTCTTGTAGCAAGATACGAGGGTGGACAACTTGAAGGAGACCCTTTGGACAGAACCCGCCAGTTCATGGAGGTCCATGCTCTCAATGTCCTGGACCATCTTCGGTCCCACCGACTTCCCATAGTCCCTTTGATACGGGGTCAAGTAATCACCCTGATCACGAGCCGGGAGAGGGGAGGATCGGCCCCCAGAGCGTGTGCTGACCTCGGAACTCTTATCGATAACTCTCTCCCCAACACTCTTACGGGACGGAGGAGGGGGCAGAGCTGGAACAGGGGCCTTTGAGGGTCCAGCACTGGCTTTCTTCGGAGGTGGAGGAGGGTTGCTGGAGCTGCTCGGTGCCCGACCACGCTTTCTGCTCATCGCACTGAGGATCTTGTTGTCCATCCCGGCTGCTACGTCCACCAAACGCGACCCGACCAGTCTTGTGGAGGACAGAAGGTCGTGACAGTTAGACGCGTTCACCAGTGCAGTCTCCACCTGGAGCAATGGTCGGTCCTCAAGCCCCTCGATCAAACCCCACGACTCTGAAATAACAAAAAAGGTTAAAAACCCATTAAGTGGTGATTTGGTTAAGAATTTAGGCAAAATGGACGACCTGGGGTGACAAATTGTGTTGGAAGGTAAATATCACCACCCAACGAACGAACTGCAGGACACCAGTTCCCCCCAGCAAAGAAGAATTTGTTTTTCCAATTTTTACACGAAGAGGGGAAGCCGGTGATTGGTTTCCTCTTCGCAGAGCTCGACATGAAGTAATACCAGCCCGCCTCCTTTGGGCTGCTCCTCAGCTGGTATAGGTGCTTCACTTCAGCAAAGGAGGGTTCCTCTAATCCGCATCTATCCCACAGTACATACATAGCTGAAAGAACCCTCCACCCGTTGGGATGTAGCTGACCAGGGGCCAGGTGCATGCTACCCAGTATCTTTGCAAAATAGCGTTGTAGGGGCAGCCGAGCTCCTAATCTGAAACTTTCCAGGTGCATCGTCACGAACCCCCGCGGAGGCCGACTAGGAACATCACCCTTCCCAGGAACCACCATGAGAACATCTTCAGGAATGTTGTAAAGGTTCCTAAGCCTGAACAGATCAGTTTGGGTGGTGGCGCAAGCTATGAGGTCAATAGGGTAAGAATCCGCCTCTACCCTATGACCAAGGTTCCTTCTAAGAGGGGGTCTGCTCGGCCCGGAACTGCTCCCCTCACCATCACCAACTCCTTCAGGGGCCCTAACCCCACCAAGGCTATGGCCCTCACCAGAGCCCGACGCAGGCCCACCTCTGTTCCCTACTAGCTCAAGCTTAGAGGGGGGAGAAACAGCCAAAGGACGTGGGTACACAAGGGTATCCCTAACACGGGAAGGGCCTACACTACTAGAGGGGTTCAAAAAATCAGTGGGAATGGGCAAATTAAAGTCTGAATCCCCTGTTTCTTCGTCACTCTCATCAACAATCAATTTCCTTTTCGATTTGACATACCGAAATCCCAAAAGAAGGCAAAGAAAACTCGAAGTATATGGACACGAAAAGGGGAACACAGAACCCAATCAACAACAATCAGAAGAGAAGTTAAAGGCAATACCTGGATTGAACTGGCACTGAAAGCGCGGTCGAGAGTGGATACTGCAGACACAAGAAATGCAAGCAAAAGTTCGGAGAGGAGGTTAGCCAACGACGGAAAAATGAGTAACAAAACGATGAAGGTGAAAATCTAGGGATTATAGATGAAAAGGGGAAAATGGAAGCATTTAAGAGATAGGGATGCCAGCTCACTCACCGGATATCGAGGACAGATAGCCCGTCGTTTCAAATTTCAAATACGAAGAGTCGGGAAACGCCACATCACTAACCGTTACAAGGGGCCAGGATAAATTTAAGCCCAGGCGAGCAACGGACGCGCCCATTTAGGCCCATATTCAGGTCCGTCCTAATAAATAGAAGACCAGATGAGAAGCTCCCCGGGTCGATGAGATTTAACCATCAGTTTCTACTCTTAACTCGTTTCACTCGCCAGACTAGAAACTGGGGGACTGGTGTTGAGTACACAAAAGCACCAGGTCGGCCATGATGCTATTTCCGCCCCGGCATGGATCACTTCAGCCAAGTGGCAAAGCAGAACATGAAACATACATGAGCCGACCAGGGAAACATACCGACCAGGGATATATGCAGAGCCCATACTCATCCCCAAGAAAGCGGGAGCACGATCCCGTAGAATCGCGGCAGTTGCGCTTTTCCCATAACCGCTGAAGAACGCGCGGGATCCACGTTCGCCCTCAATGTAGCAGTTAGGCCTCATGAGGGGCTGTCACTACCCGAAAAAGGGGGGGAAGAGGGTAAACGGAAAACAAAACACAAGGGGCGGCTATAAAAGAAAAGGAGATGGAAGAAGAAAGGGTAAGACAAAAAAAGATAGGGGAAACGCTGCCAAATTGCGATCAGGCTATTTTTTACACAAATTCCAAGCAATTTAGAAACCATTCTTAGATTTAAAGTGCATTGTTTTCCCGTATACGCCTTGAGCTAACTTAGGCATCGGAGGGTTTACGCCGGCAAAACCACCGGCGACTCTGATCCGTTTTTGGTGAACGCAGGTCTAGTGAGAAAAAGAAGGGTGATTCCAACCTCGGTATTTCGGGCAACAGTTGACAACATATACGTTGGTGAAAGAATCTGGTCGGCCTGAAGGCGCGCTGATTTAGGCAACACAAGGCGAGCAGATTTTAGCATCAACAGGCATTATAATCTTTACTTCACATAGCTACTATTAAGCCACAGAGATTTGTGGCGCAAGTTTTTTCAGAAAAACATCTGACACCCCATGATTGTTTATTATGATTGCAGGTGTGGAGAGTACGTGGTCATCAAGATCTGTTCCACTGAAACAACTGCAAGCAGTACTGTGCCCCCCAAAATAAATTTAGTTATTGACTCGACAATTGGTAGCTACAACGAACTCGACTATTTTTTTGTATCAACAAAAGACATAAAATAAAATGGTAATTTAGGAAAATATATATAGATATGTCAAAAGTACCGACTTTAAGATGTAATTGTCCTAGTTATTCTAGTTGTAAGAAAAATATAAAGCATAAAAAATGATATAAGCACTATAAACAGCCATATATGTATAATAATAGAAAATTCTATAGGAAAAAATTCTTTAAATATAATAGCAAAAAATCTAAAAGTTAAGCACTTAAAAATGGTAAAAGAATCTATAAACGGAATAAAACTTGTAAATGCTTTTTATGTGGTAAATAATGACATATTAAACCACACTTCCCTAAAAATTTAAAAAAAACGATCAATCAATTAAAAATAGATTGTTATATAGAAGAACAAACTTTAGTCATAGAGAAAATATTTAATATAGATGAATAATCAAATAATGATAGCATATGTATTCTTATTAGTAAATCAGAAGCTAATTATAATTCAGTTTTAAATTAAATCTCAGAGGTAGAATTAGATTTAGAAATTAATGTCTTAGAAACTTATACATAAGTTTTTGGTAAAAACAGTATAGTCTGTAATAAAAAATCTAAACAAGGATATAGAGATATAAGAAAAAGATAAATTCTTTAGTAACAATTGTAAAGATAAACAACAAGATGATAAAACAATAGAAATAAATGGAGTAGGAAGTGAATTAACATATATAGATGTAGAATTATTAATTAAAAAGGAAACAATTTATACTAAAGCAATGATAGACACTAGAGCAAACAAATGTATCATAGATGATAGCTTAGTCCCATAAGAAAATGGGAATAAGTTAAGAAATCCAGTAAATATTAGACAATTTAATGGTGAATTAATGTAAACAATAGAATGTATAAATAATATACTTATTAGAATAAATGGAGAAACACATGGTATTACCATAAACAATTATTTCTAACCATAAACTAGGATATAAAGTTATTTTAGGATTAAGCTTTATATTAGAAAATAATGATTGTATATTAATAACTCCAAATGGAGTTAATTTCTTTTAAAAGATCTACATTCATTCAATCTAAATATGAAACACACATCTTCCCATATGAAAAGAAGACATTAATGCTAGAAAAAGAAGTAGATATATAATTCTTTAATTCATTATTACAGGAATGATGCGATATGAATTTCGGTCCAGTAACACTTAGACAGTTCCTTTCAAGAACAAGTTTGAATTTTATAAGTACTAATTATCAAACAGTCGATAATACATCTTAGATAATTCGTGGAGTTGTAATAACCCACAAGATAAATTAAAAGTAGTCAATGCACTCATGAATTATTTTAGACATGTTAATTAGCATATAGAAAGTAATCATTTGCATTTTTTATATTAGTTAGAGGTAGACAATCAGGTATTTCTAGAAAATAGAGAGAGATAGTTGATCTAATAGTTAATTATCTGGATCCATATTGTAGAGGTTTTTATACATTTAATAAAGCAATAGAATTTGCTAGACAAAAGATAGGACCAAATAATCATATTAGCAATTTAATTAACCCTTTAAACAGTGTATCAATATCATTAGCCAGACAGTTAATTAACTCTTTAATCAATGCATTATCATTAACCATACAATTTTGTAATTACTGTGAAGTCATAACACGCTCCATTAGAAAGCCCAATGAAGTAAATGCATATAGACAGAAGATAATTGCATTAGAAATTGCTAATGTAGAACTATTTAGAGAGAATATTTTATTACAAAATAAATATCATCTTTTACATAACCAAAAGACCCAAAAAAACTGAAAACATTTAATCATTACTTACTGCTTGAAGAAGCTTTTAACCATTTCCCAGGGAAGTAATTTTTAACAATCCAAAAATTTCTCCCTTCACTAGTGACGGTAGAGACATTGTAAAAGAAAAAATATTTTTAACCACAGTAGAAATCCTATAGCAGGATTTTATTTCAATAGCCAATCAATTATTTTAAAATCAATTAAATTTCTTCACTGAATTAGGACCCGGATGGTTAGAACTAAGAAATATTACCCTCCTAGACATGATTTTCCTACCATTTCCTTTGATTATTCTTTAGCCAAAACCCAAAACAATTCAAATTTATTATTTATAAGACAGTCACTACCATACTAAACATTATATTACAACTTAATATAATGCATCCTAATGCTATACAACATAGTGCAATACAACTAATATAATGTGATATAATACAATGTGTCAAACGTCCTCCAAATGAATCCACTTAATCTGAGGATCGGATGGATTGAGTTATTGAGGTTATGCAAGGTGAAAGAAATAAGAAATAACAATCCAAATAAACTTTAATTTATGCGGATTGATTCAACTTTTCATGTAATTAAATATTCCATTGGAGTTGGATTAGGGATATTATTTTACTACCTAATATATTTTGACATAACATTTCACCATTAAAGTTTTCAAACAATTACTTTTTCTTATTTAATGTTTTAATTTTTATTATTTTACTACCAAACCATTAAAATTAATACAATTTTTAACGTGAAATATAATAAAAGTCTATTTTACCCCTAAATTACGTACATATAATTTAACGTAAATTAAAAAATAAAAAATTAATTATATACAAAATAATATTTTCACCAATTGATTATTTAATATATATATATAATAACTAATTGATAAAATTATAAATATCATACCTTATGAAATTCCTAAAACATTATATATATTGAAACTGAAGCACACAGCCCACAGCCAATGGCTACAGACGTTGCTTTAAGTTCTTTATTCGAGGATTGGTAAACCACGTGCCGCTATCATTATAATAATGGGAAACAAGCGAGATTATGTGTAATTTCATTTGTTTTCGTCCTTATCATGACATAGCATCATCTATTCATTTTACGTGTTAGCTTCTTACTCTTGTTTGTTTTAAGTTAAATAAAATATGGAAAATGATGTTTGCCCCGGGTCAAATTCCGGGTCAAACCCCGAAAATGAAACGCACCGTTTTTATTAACCCGCAAAACGCACCGTTTTGCCAAACCCCTTTCCTTTATCGATTAAGTGCAGCACAACCATTCGAAGTCCTCAATCCACAATCAGTAATAAATTCCGATTCTTTTCAAATCGGAAGGGAGCCCTCCAGAAGGTCAATTCCATGATATAATTAGATTGATGGAAGATATGACAAAGCAGCAAAAAAATGTAGAGAAGGAATTAGTTGCAGCTCTACTTTGGGTGATATGAAACGCTAGGAATAAATGGCTTTTTGAAGGGAAACAAGAGGCTCCATCCAGATTAGTAGCAAGAGCTGAATCAGTTGTGGAGTATCTTAAAAATGTCAGCCAGTATGATGGGTTAAGGCCAAATCAGAAAAGGGAGGCTAAGGAAAACCAGGGGCATTCTCTTCCAAATGGGTGGCTAAAGGTAAATGTAGATGCTGCAGTGAACGCTGAGAAACATGTAGCTGGGCTGGGGGTGGTAATAACAGACGGGAACCAAAATTGTATAACTGCTGCCATTAACACTTCTAGATACTTTGGCAACGTGGCAATGGGTGAAGCTGCAGCTGTGAAATGGGGATTGCAGGTTGCTTTGAGAGTGGGGGGAACCTCTGTGTTGCTTGAATCGGACTGTCATGAAGTAGTAGAGATTATAAATAACAGAGACAGCAGAATTTCAAGGCTCAACACACACATAGATCTTGAGGGGTTTTGCAGTTGGGGTTATGCAGTTGGGTTTTGTGGTGAAGTGAAAAATCGAAAGAGAAAGATGAGTTTTCTGTTTCTTTATTACAAGAGAAATATGAGTTTGATACAGAGCTGGAATGCTCAAGCAAAACGACGTTGTTTTAAGAAAAATTGAAACGACCCAAAAAACTAATAAAACGGTGTCGTTTTATTAAAGCTTCGGGGCTTGACTCGGGGTTTGACCAGGGGCATCTATCAGCGCTCATAAAATATTAATCCCTTTTTTGACATTTGAGGCGAGTTATATAAATAGCAAGCCGTTCTTGACATTTGAAGCATACTTGTACCAAGAGCGAAGCTTAAACATTTCAATTTTTGGCTTTTTTATTTGTTTTTATTTGTTAGGTTTTATAATCTCAAAATCAATTGTATGTTTGGCATACAGTATCGCATAGTATTAATTTGTGGGCTCACATTAGTTGAAATAATTCCGTGTTTGGCAATTGAAATGGATTGCATTGATCAGCATTAACATTAACAAACTAGAGCCCTTAATGTAAAGAGAGAAATCAAACCAAGCCACTCATATAGAGGAGACCAGTCAGCCATCTTGATGAAGAACAAGCTCCATATTCAAATCATGTCTCGATAAGGTAACGAGACAAAAACTCGAACGATACTTGCATTAATTATTAAAAAAACACACACACACATACACACTCTTCGCATATTAAATTGAGATCTTAGGTTATTGGTATGCCAGCTTCAGATCACTCTCCACTTTCACATTGCCAGACCAAATGAAAAACTAAATATTGCCTGAAATTATAGTCAAATTTCCATCACCAGCCACCGAAAGAGTACAGAAGTTTGACGTAGCTCACAATTTCTCAAAACTTTCAGGTGCTCGGACGACATTCAGATTCGAAGGAACCTGCGAGTATTTTGCTTCTTCCTCAGAGGTGGGCCAATACTCCATGCCTCTGCGATTTGTAATCCATAAGCATGATCCAGCTTTGCTCTCGTCAGTAATAAGCTCAAAAGCACCTAAAAGAAAACATGTTAGGAATATCAGATAATAGTTTCAAAACAAAGGGGCAGGGCAAGGCCAAAAGGTTAAATGGCCATTGATCTCATGTGTTCATTTTTTTTTCCCCTCAAAATGTATTTCAGTAAATTTCATTGGCATCAATTGTTTTCTTATTGTTGATAAATAATGTATCTGATTAACTGTATTTGGCATTCCACTACACATCCAAGTAAGTATAAAGGGCATAGAGTTGACAAACCTGGAGGGTTCTAATGAAATTGCAATCCAGATTTATTCGTCCTTCTTCTCAAGAAAAAGTAATAAAAAGAGAAAGAAAGAGGTATATTCACTGTGCACCTGAAGCTGATATTTTTTATACCCAGCAAGAGTAATTTAAGTTCATTTTTGTTGTTCAGATTTCAGACAATTCAAGCCTTACGATTTTCCACTGCATAAGGATGTTGTACTAGAGACTTCTCATAAATTTGAAGAGTAATACCTTTCACTACCGTATCCATAGGTATAAAGCCCCCCACCAGATCAATTAATTTGGAGCCCGCCTTTAAGGCCAACTCAGTTTCAACAAACTGCAAACAAGAATTCACAGTGAAACTAGTTGAGACAGACCCGTTTTCAAAATGCTGGCTAAATATCACACTAGAGGACATCCGGAATGCTTCAAATGGAGCAATACCTCAGGGCAAAGCACATTGATGCGAATTCCCTTGCTTTTGTAGGGAGTAAGTGATCTAGTAAATAAAACAACACCACCTATGAAAAAAAAAAATTGTTATGAGAATCAAATTCAACATTATTTCTTTCCTTTTATAACTGACATCAAATGAACATAAGGTAATCTAAATGAGTGCCCGAAATAAAATCGGTGACACAATGCGGTACAAACATCAAACCTTTGGAAGCAGAGTAGATTGGATCTGTGTAAAATGGATAAAGTCCTGCAGAAGATCCCATATTTATGATCACTCCAGGCTTTTTTGCAGCTTGCATAATTCCAATCTGTTATCATAAAATATTAAAATGTATAATTTATGTGGTCCTGGGACATCTTAAGGCTGTACTAGACTCTGACATTGACAGCTTAACATCAAGAAGTATTCAACAGATATCAACCTCATCAACAATGCCAAACAAACCATGGCAATAAGTCGAGCAAGAGCAACCAAGTATGAGAGTAAACCAGGAAGGCAAGTCAAATTTAAAGCATACCGCTTTCTGAGTGCAATCAATAACTGCAACCAAGTTCACATCAACAGTGAATCTCCATGAACGTGTGCCATCAGTTTGATCCTCGTGGAATGGAATGGAATTGCCTATGCCAGCACTGTTGATACATATATCCAATCCTCCATATGTAGCTACGTGCTTCTCAAAAGCAGCGGCTGTATCCCCTGCTCATCGAAGATGATGAATACACATAACTATCTGAAAACATAAGTTGCACGTTGAGGAGAACAAGAAGGAAACATGCCCAGAAATTGATGCTCTTTACTGTCAATAAGTGAGACGCAATTCTGATTGATGGATTACTTGTAAAATCGTCTAGTAACAACACAAGAAATGATTGGATATGCAAATTCATGCTGAGAAGTCAAAATACATAAAAACCAATCGTCTACAAAGCAACGTCATACAAAGTTTAAAAGAAAAATGTTCTGTTTCCCATTAGAACCTCAACATAATACAACGGATAAGTAAATAACTAAAGAGTGTAATATAAAAATCGTCAAAATTCAGTTTTTGAAATCCTCTCTTTCAGAGCCTGAGAATAGCCAATGCATACTCTGAACCAGGAAAAGTGAAAAGCGACAAAATGAGAACAGTCCGGTTTTGACACGTAAGTAAATATAGGCAAACTTACTTGTGTTGGTCACATCACATCTTATAAACATAGCAGATGGAAATCCTAAGTTTGAATGAAACTTGGCATTCTCTTTTTCAACAAGCGCTGCAACTTCCTTTCCCTTTTCTTCAGAGAGATCAACAACTGTCACAAAGACTCCCTTCCCTGCAAGAGCTAGGCTCAAAGCTCTACCTGAAAAATATACACCAGCATTGGCAACATCCGGAAATTATATACCACAACAATTCAAACTTCAGTAACTTCGCTTGATTATGAATAAAATCATTTTAGCTTATCTTCGGAAGCCTCCGATTGATGAGAGTAACTACTAACTACTTATAGGAACGTATACAAGAAAAATAAGCATATACTGGATTAGTAATGATTAGAAGGTCCCAAAAATACAAAGAATCTAAATTTCAATAAGAAACAACCAAAGACACAACACAACCTATCAAGTGCCAAACAAAACACAATCAATACACAAACACGAACCCAGTATAGGAATCAAAATAGGGTACTTAAACGCAAGAAAAAGAAAATTAAAAGCCTTCAAGTTTTTACCAATCCCAGATGCACCGCCGGTGACAAAAGCTGATAAGCCCGGTTTGAGGTCCATTTTATGAACAAACAGAGAGTCAAAGGGAAGCGATTAAACTACTCGGTTAAGAGTTTTCTTATGTGATCGGGCTTTAACTGCCCCTTTTCCCGGGTATTTATTTGAACGTACTGAAATTTGTTGTTACTCTGAATTGCCAAATGAAGGGTCGATGTTATACAGACGGCTTCCTGTGGGTGTCTCCAGCCCACAATATGCGGCGCACTGGGGTCTCCTCATTTTCCGTAATTGTTTTTTTCACTTGCAAATAATTTGATGATTCTTTCATTGAATGGCAGAGCCAGACAGTGACAAGTACGTTTCATCATCTAACCTCTAACCATTAACCAACATCTGCTAAACAAATACCAGTAGATTACGCAAGAAATATTATTAATTCGAGAACAAGAAGAATTCTCATTTTCCTTAATTGTTTGTTTATACTTGTAAATAATTTGATAATTGTTTCCTTGAACGTAAGAGATAAACGTGGGTTTGGCAGTCAGGGACAAGTACGTTTCATCATCTTGTGAAAGTTGGCCTAACCAAATCCTTGGTTTTGGCAGCCGCCAAAGAAATAAACGTGGGTTTGGCAGCTGCCCAAAGAAAGAAACCAAAGGAGAATGAAAAAAAAAATAAATGAGGAACACGGGTTTGGAAAAGAGGAACACGTTTTTTAACATTTTTTGGCCATCATTTTGCTATAAATACAAGTGCTATAAATACAAGTGCTAATGAAGAGTTTATGCATTCCATTTTTTAGAGCCATTTAAGGGAGTTGAGAGAGAGTTTAAGAGCTTGAATTTGTAAGCTCTTCTTTTAGTGATTTAAGAGTTTGGGTGTATTGGGGTTTTGGGTAGTGAGTTAAAATACTACAATACTTGTAACTCCTTTTCACTAGTAAAATATTTCCTTCTGTCTTCGCCCGTGGATGTAGGCTAAAAGCCGAACCACGTAATTTCTGGTGTCCTCTAGTGTGCTTGTTCTTTATTTTATTTCCAATTTTATTTTAGCTGCAGTCCTGCTGCACCCACCAATTTCCTAACAGTGGTATCAGAGCTATTGATTATATTTTTGGAGTCAGAACTGTTCACGAATGGGCAATATTCACGTATACAGTTTTGTCTACGTATACAGCACTATTCACGTATACAGCATACGGTACTTTTTACATATACGACATACGGCACTATTTACGTATACGACATACGATACTATTCACATATACGGTATACGATACTATTCACGTATACGGCACTATTCACGTGAAACGGTGGAAGCGATCCAAGAATTTTGCGGTGCAAAGCAGGAAATAGTGATGTGATTAAAGCAACTGTGTGGTTTTGTACATGTCTAAGAAAGTTCTGTCACAAAGGCGATAAGAGCCTAAGGAGTATGGGTTTTAAGTGGGACTATTGTGACCCCTCCAGTATTTCCTAGGAACTTTCTTGGTGTGCATTCTCATACATACTCATAATTATTTAAGGTGGTACACTAGCTTGTGTGCAGTACTATCAACAAAATGGCGGCAAAGTATGAAATTGAGAAGTTTAACGGAAATAATTTTTTATTGTGGAAAATGAAGATGAAAGCCTGTATTGAGGAAAAATAATTGCTTGGCAGCAATTGGAGAAAGGTCCACGGAGATAACTGATGACAAGTGGAACGAGGTAGACGGCAACGCTATTTCTGATCTACACTTGGCACTTGCGGATGGAGTATTATCCAGTGTGGCAGAGAAAAATACGGCGAAGGAAATATGAGATACTCTCACAAAATTGTACGAGGCCAAGTCACTACACAACAAAATCTTCTTGAAGAGAAAACTCTATACTCTTCGAATGGCGGAATCTACAATGGTGACCGACCACATCCACACATTAAAGACTATATTTTCACAACTCACAACGTTGGGTCATAATATAGAGGAAAATGAATGTGCAGAGCTTCTACTTCAAAGTCTACCAGATTCGTATGATCAACTCATCATCAACCTGACGAACAACCATCCAGTGGAGGGTCTAGTTTTTGACGATGTTGCAGCCTCCGTATTAAATGAGGAGAGCAGGCATAAAAACAAGGAAAACAGACAAGCAAGTTCGCAGCAAGCAGGAGCGTTATCGGTGATGCGAGGGAGATCAACGGAACGTGGCCCCAGTGGGAGTCAAAATTAGAGTAGATCAAAATTCAGAAGTAAGAAGAATGTTAAATACTACAAATGTGGCAAGAAAGGGCACGTCAAGAAAGAATGTTGGAGTAACCAGAAGAGAAAAAAGGGCAAAGAACCTGAGTCATCAAATGCTCAGGGTTGTGTAGCAAGTACCTCGGATGATGGCGAAATTCTTTACAGCGAGGCAACAACTGTTTCAGAAGGCAGAAAATGACTTTCTGATGTCTGGCTTATAGACTCAGGAGCTACCTGGCACATGACCTCTAGGAGAGAATGGTTCCACACATATGAACCTATCTCAGGAGAATCTGTATATATGGGAGATGATCATGCCTTGGAAATCGCTGGTATTGGTACTATCAAAATAAAAATGTTTGATGGTACAATTCGCACAATTGGAGAGGTGCGACATGTCAACGGCCTGAAGAAAAATCTATTATCTTTGGGACAAATAGACAGTCATGGGTGTAAAACTCATGTGGAAAATGGAATAATGAAGATCGTTAAAGGCGCGCTTGAATTGATGAAGGCAGAAAAGATCGCTGCTAATTTATTCATGCTTAAAGGAGAAACACTACATGAGGCTGATGCGTGTGTCGCGTCAAATGGAGAAGAATCAACGATAATGTGGCATCTCAAACTTGGCCCTATGTCAGAATAAGGCTTGAAGATTCTCTCTGAGCGAAAATTGCTTCCGGGGCTCAAATCGGTAAGTTTACCATTTTGCGAGCATTGTGTTACAAGTAAGCAATATAGATTAAAATTCAGTAGATCTCTTGCTAGAAGTAAATGCATTCTAGACTTGATTCATTCTGATGTTTGGGAATCACTGGATATATCCATGGGAGGTGCAAAGTACATGGTGACTTTCATTGATGATTATTCCAGAAGATGTTGGGTGTATCCAATTAAGAAAAAGTCAGATGTATTTCTTGTGTTTAAAGAATACAAAGCGCGGGTGGAACTTGAATCTGGTAAAAAGATTAAGTGCTTGAGGACGGATAATGGTGGAGAGTATACAGACGGTGAGTTTCTTGCTTTCTGTAAGCAATAAGGTATTCAGAGGCAGTTCACGGTGGCATACACTTCTCAACAAAACGGAGTGGCAAAGCGGATGAACAGAACTCTTACAGAAAGAATAAGAGCTATGTTGAGGACTGCTGGTCTACCTAATTCATTCTAGGCAGAAGCAGCCAAAACCGCCTATTATATAGTAAATCGCTCTCCATCTACAGCTATTGGGTTGAAGACGATGATGGAGATGTGGACTGGAAAGCCAGCTGATTATTCCTACCTACATGCATTTGGATGTCCTGTGTACGTGATGTACAATGCCCAAGAAAGAACAAAGCTGGATGCAAAATCTAGAAGATGTATCTTCTTGGGGTATGCTGATGGAGTAAAGGGGTATCGTCTGTGGGACCCCACTGCCCACAAGATCGTCATCAGCAGAGATGTTATCTTTGTAGAAGATTAACTGCAAAGAAAAGATGGAGATGATGGCACTGTAAAAGAAAAGTCAGAGACTGTGCCAGTATATGTCGAAAATAATCCAGAAAATTCAGATTCTTCTGAAGCAGCACCAGAGCACGAGGAACAAGAACCAGTCGAGTCCGAGGCTCTAGAAGTTCGTCGGTCAACTCGTGAGAGACGACCGCCAACGTGGCACTCGGAGTATGTCACAGAGATTAACGTTGCATACTGTCTTCTAACAGAAGATGGAGAGCCTTCAACTTTCCATGAAGCTTTGGAAAGCTCAGATATTGCTTTGTGGATGACAGCAATGCAGGAAGAAATTGAAGCTCTACACAAGAATAAGACATGGGAACTTGTACCACTACCACGTGGAAGAAAAGCCATTGAAAACAAATGGGTCTACAAGATCAAACGTGATTACAATGACCAAGTGGAGCAGTATCGTGCGAGATTGGTGGTGAAAGGATATGCTCAGAAAGAAGGTATTGACTTCAACGAGATATTTTCGCCGGTGGTTCGACTCACAACAGTCAGAATAGTCTTGGCAATGTGTGCCACATTTGACCTACATCTAGAGCAGTTAGATGTGAAAACTGCATTTCTTCATGGAGAACTTGAAGAAGAAATATATATGCTCCAACCAGAAGGTTTTGCAGAAACAAGAAAGGAGAACTTGGTTTGCAGGTTGAATAAATCTCTATACAGTCTCAAACAGGCGCCGAGGTGTTGGTATAAGAGATTTGATTCTTTCATCATGAGTCTTGGATACAACAGACTCAGTTCAGACCATTGTGCATATTACAAGAGGTTTGAAGATAATGATTTCATTATTTTGCTGTTGTATGTGGACGACATGTTGATAGCAGGTCCCAACAAAGATCGAATCCAAGAATTGAAGGCACAGTTAGCTAGGGAGTTTGAAATGAAGGATTTGGGACCAGCAAACAAGATTCTAGGGATGCAAATTCACCGAGACAGAAATAACAGGAAGATTTGGCTTTCGCAGAAGAATTACTTGAAGAAAATCTTACGACGCTTCAACATGCAAGATTGTAAGTTAATTTCAACCCCACTTCCTGTTAATTTCAAATTATCCTCAAGTATGTGTCCTAGCAATGAAGCAGAGAGGAAGGAGATGTCTCGAGTACCGTATGCATCCGCAGTGGGAAGTTTAATGTTCGCTATGATATGTACAAGACCGGACATTGCACAACCAGTGGGAGCAGTCAGTCGATACATGGTGAATCCTGGTGGAGAGCATTGGATAGCTGTGAAGAGGATTCTGAGATACATCAAAGGAACCTCAGATGTTGCATTATGTTATAGAGGATCAGAGTTTACTGTCAGAGGCTATGTAAATTCAGATTTTGCAGGAGATCTTTGTTAACATTTATGTTTTCATAATATTGATTTTGATGATAACAAACAAGATTAAGAATGATTAATGTTTTAAGCTCAAATTATTTAATATTCCTTTTAAATAAATCATTAATATCATATTATAAATGTTTTATATTTAATGGAAAAATGATTTTATGCAATTGATTGTTTTTATTCCTTTTGAATAAATCATTATTTTTACATTATAAAGGTTTCATATTTAATGGAAAAATGATTTTATGAAATTGATTGTTTTTAATCTTTTTAAATAAATAATTATTTTCACATTATAAATGCTTCATATTTAATGGAAAAATGATTTTATGAAATTGGTTGTTTTTCAAAGTTTATGGTTTAATTGAAAGAATTTTGAAAACTTTGAAATAAACATGTATTGCTTGAAATTTTGGTAAAGGACCTATTTGAAAAGTGTCATAGCGTTTTGGGCTATATCATAATTCCAGAAAGTTTTGGGATTAATAAAGTATTATTTAGAAATTCTGAAATTGGACCTATTTGAAAACGTTTATAACGTTTTGGGCCGTAATACAGTTTTGTAAAGTGTTGAGGTCAAACTGTAATTTCAGAAAACATTTCACTGTAGCCGGTACACAAGAATTCATGACTGTATGCTTGTTGGATGCTTATTGTTTCATGACTGTGATGAATGAATTATATGCATGAATTCTTGTGTCGTTAATTGTGTTATATCATCATTCATTTATAAAATTGACATCATTGTTTAATACAATTTCATATGTTTAGTCTTGTATGTATATATGTTTTATACACTAATTGGCTTATTGAAAAGTTAAATGATTTTTAGTATTGATCAATTTCTAAGCCAAAAATAAATTTGCGTTTATAATACAAGTCTAAGAGCTTACAAAATTTCAAAAAAATTTCCAAAGCTTAACCGGTATACCTCTTCTAATCAATCCGGAAAGCCGAATTCGTGAAGCCCACATTATGTCTCAAAACTGGCCAGCCGTTTAAGCAAACCGACAAGCCGAATTCATGCTTCTCACTCTCGGGCCAATATCCGGCCAACCGGATAGCAAATCCGGCAAGCCGTTTTCGGCTTTTATGATTCTGGTCATTAACCGGCTAACCGGTTAGGAAATCCGGCAAGCCGGATTCGGGAGCTATTTCAAATATTCATCTTCTCCCTCTCTTTCGGTATTCCGGTTCTCTCTCTAGATTATTCCTCACTTGATTTCATTCCAAAAATCCATCATTCTCATTTGTTTTCAATCCAAATTGATTCATATAAATTATTCCCCATCTATTCTTGTGTTTAAAATCATTTTAATTGATTCAAACTTACTCATTTTACTCAATATCTTGAAAATTCGAATTTGTGCATTTTGAGTATTTCAAATTACCACTTCCATAGTGTGCTCTCCTTATGGATTTTACCATAGTTTTCTAGTATATTATGCACTTACATTTTCATATGCATTGTTGCTTTCATTGTGGATTGATGATGATTATTGTTTGATATTTGGATGCAAATGTTATATTTTGAACACAAAAGATAATCTTGGCAAATTTGATGTTGGTATTTCTCTTGCCTATTCAAACACAAGCAAAACTTATGGAGTGTATATCAAAAGAACTTTGATTGTGGAAGAATTTATACATGTTATATTTGATGAGTCTAATTCTTTCTCTATGGAGAAAGTTGTTGTTGATGATAATGTAGATGAAAAGCTACAAGAAGATTATCAAATGATAGCCAAAAGAATGCACCACTTGAAATCACGAGGAGCAACATGAAGAAACAAATGCGGAGTAAGATGAAGGTACTTCTCAAACACTCCCTAAAGAGTGGAGGTATATTTCTTCTCACCTTAAGAACTTAATTTTGAAAGATCCATCACAAGGTGTAACTACTAGATCATCACTTAAAAATATATATGAGCATTTGTAATAATGAATTTGATCACTTGTTCTTTAACTCATCATTATGGCTTTTCTTAATAGCTATGTTGAATTTGATGATCTATAATGGCATATGTTGATTTTGATGATTTATATATTGTCATTATGTTCTTATGCTTTGCTTAAGTTTTGATGATAAAATTTGTGCTTTGATGATTCCATTGTATTTGATGAAGTTTGATCTTATGGAATCAATGATTGGTGAATTGATACATTTTTGTTTGTGCTTTCTTGACGCATTGTTAAATATGCATAACTTGCTTTAAATGATATCGAAAAAGGGAGAAATTCATATACTTCGATATTTTTAAGCATATGAGATTTTTTTTATATTAAAATGTCACATTAGATCTTTGATGAGTTTAGTTGTCTTAATTTCTAAAATGTAATTAGTAATTATAGAGCTTGAATTGTTGACATTATGCTCTTATGACTTTTGCATTCCCTTGCTTAGCTTATTACTTGTTCTATTTTGGATAATATGCTTTTTGAACATTTTTATTGTCCAAAGGGGGAGACAAAGTAATAAATTATTTTAATGATGTAAATTGGGGGAAATAACATGCATTTTGAGCATTCTTTTAATGGTTGATATATGATTATGGAATCCTCGGATTTAATTGTTACAAGTGTTGGGGAATTCATAATGATTGATGATTATATGTGTATTGCTTGATAATTGATAGGGGGAGACAAATATGATATGTTTTTTAGATATTTTTTTAAATTTTAAATTGGCCATATATTTAGGGGAGCATGTAATATGATTTTGGATAATATGTATTTTGAACTTTTTTGTTGTCCAAATGGGGAGACAAAATAATATATCATTTCAATATTGTCAAAAGGAGAATAATAATATGCACTTTGAATATTCTTTTGATGATTTTGATAATATGTGATTATGGTGAGTACTTGATGATTTTGAGATATGATAATGATTTGATTACATGGGTGTTTTATATGATGATTTTATGTTTTGAGTTATTGATTTGATAATTAATGGATTAATAGTTCGTAATCATTTTATGGTTGATGGATTATATGATGATAATAATTTTGGTGTGATATTACTAATCTTGTATTTGAGATGATACTTGTTGTTAGGGGGAGATTTTGTCGAAATTTCTATTCGGACAACATGGGTAACAAATTTCCTACTCTTATTCTTTTCCTTTACGTTTTTTTTTTATGAAAAAGGGGGAGAAGAATACATGTTTTCGAATTTATAAAAAAAATTATTTTTTTTCTTTGCCAATTAAGTTTTTCTTTTTGATGATGAGGGGGAGAAAAATCCATGTATTTAAATTGTTAATTTAGCTAATTGGCAAATTGTAAAAGAAAATTTTATTTAGGGGAAGCAATTTGTGGAATCATTCTTTAAATACATGAAATGTTTGTCATCATCAAAAAGGGGGAGATTGTTAACATTTATGTTTTCATAATATTGATTTTGATGATAACAAACAAGATTAAGAATGATTAATGTTTTAAGCTCAAATTATTTAATATTCCTTTTAAATAAATCATTATTTTCATATTATAAATGTTTTATATTTAATGGAAAAATGATTTTATGCAATTGATTGTTTTTATTCCTTTTGAATAAATCATTATTTTTACATTATAAAGGTTTCATATTTAATGGAAAAATGATTTTATGAAATTGATTATTTTTAATCTTTTTAAATAAATAATTATTTTCACATTATAAATGCTTCATATTTAATGGAAAAATGATTTTATGAAATTGGTTGTTTTTCAACGTAATACAGTTTTGTAAAGTGTTGAGGTCAAACTGTAATTTCAGAAAACATTTCACTGTAGCCGGTACTGTATCACTGTAGCAAGTACTGTAGCGGGTACTGTAGCATCCGGCTTACCGGATACAAAATCCGAAAATCCGGTTTCGGGGCAGAAAATTTCCAGTTCGAATCCGGCTTACCGGATTCGAAATCCGTCAAACCGGAAACTGGGCAGAATGCACCCAGATTGAATCCGGCAGACCGGATAGGCCTTAACGGTAACAAAAATCCGGCTTACTGGATTCCCCAGAATGTGAGTAACGGCTAGCTTTCGAGCTCAAACTATAAAAACTCCAATCCAACTCATTTTGAAGCTCTCCAACAAGCTAAAACAAAAGGTACACATGATATCTTGAGCTTACAACTTGCAAAACACAAATCATTGAATCATTCATTGTTCTTCATCTTTGAATATCTACTCATTGAGTGAGTTTGATTGTAACTTTCATTTCTTCATTTCATTTGTAAGAGTTTGAGTGTGTGAGACACTTGAGTGAAGAGATTGGGAGATAATCTCTTTGTTGTAAAGGTTTATTGACACCTCGAAGTCAATTGTAATCGGTTGAAGCCTTGGAAAGGCTTGGATAGTGAAATCCTCAAGCGGGTGAGCTTGGAGGCGTGGATGTAGGCGGGGATAGCCGAACCACGTAAAAATCTTTGTGTTCATTTTCTCTTCCCTTACTCTTTTAATATTGTACTTGATTGAATTTATTGTTTTTTATTTGATTAAGACGATAGATAAAATTGTTGTGCGAATTATATTGCATAATTTTTTAAAATCTCAATTCACCCCCCCTCTTGGGTTGCCTAGGTAGTATTTCAATCTTGATAAAAGGAAATCCACTACTGGTTATGTGTTTACACTTGCGGGAGCAACTGTAAGCTGGGTTTCAAAACTGCAGACCGTTGTGGCTTTATCTGCAATAGAAGCAGAATACATGGCAGCTACACAAGCTTGCAAGGAAGCTATTTGGATACAAAGATTATTAGAGGAGCTCGGGCACAAACAACAGAAAATTTCTGTGTATTGTGACAGTCAGAGTGCCTTGCACATTGTAAGGAATCAGCCTTTCATTCCAGGACAAAACACATAGGAGTTCAGTATCACTTCGTTCGAGAAGTAGTGGAAGATGGAAGTGTGGATTTACAGAAAATCCATACTAAGGAGAACCTAGCAGATGTTTTGACCAAGCCGATAAATACTGATAAGTTTATCTGGAGTAAATCCTCTTGTGGCCTAGCAGAAACGTAGGCAACATGATTATGGCAAAGCAGAAAGGATGGTGTGGAGATTGATTGATTCTCCATCAAATTTCCAAGTGGGAGAAATGTGAAAGTTGGCCTAACCAAATCCTTGGTTTTGGCAGCTGCCCAAAGAAATAAACGTGGGTTTGGCAGCTGCCCAAAGAAAGAAACCAAAGGAAAATGAAAAAAGAAATGAATGAGGAACACGGGTTTGGAAAAGAGGAACACGTTTTTTGACATTTCTTGGCCATCATTTTGCTATAAATACAAGTGCTAATGAAGAGTTTATGCATTCCATTTTTGAGAACCATTTAAGGGAGTTGAGAGAGAGTTTAAGAGCTTGAATTTGTAAGCTCTTCTTTTAGTGATTTGAGAGTTTGGGTGTATTGGGGTTTTGGGTAGTGAGTTAAAATACTACAATACTTGTAACTCATTTTCACTAGTAAAATATTTCCTTCTGTCTTCGCCCGTGGATGTAGACTAAAAGCCGAACCACGTAATTTCTGGTGTCCTCTAGTGTGCTTGTTCTTTATTTTATTTCCAATTTTATTTTAGCTGCGGTCCTGCTGCACCCACCAATTTCCTAACACATCTAGCCTCTAACCATTAACCAATATCTGCTAAACAAATACCAGTAGATTACGCAAGAAATATTATTAATTCAAGAACAAGAAGAATTCTCATTTTCCTTAATTGTTTGTTTATACTTGTAAATAATTTGATGATTGTTTCCTTGAACGTAAGAGCCAGTCAGGGACAAGTACGTTTCATCATCCAACCTCTAACCATTAACCAATATCTGCTAAACAAGTACCAGTAGATTACACAAGAAATATTATTAACTCCAGAATAATAAGAAGATATTAGATTGCGTACTAAACAATCAGCTTTAGGAAAGTATTGATAATATACATGCACTCAATACAATTATTAGCCATAAAAATGCCACGTGCCGCCTGATTAATAATTCGATTTTTCTAAATTTTATTGGGATAAATATCTCTCATGCATTCATGGTAATATATTTGGATCAGGATTCTCTGCTAATCCTCTCCTGATGTGATCTCCTCCTTAGTAAATATATATGTGGTGATTGGTTGTTAATAGAATAAAAAAATAAAAAAGTTAAATACTATGCATACACTATCACTAAAAGACACCTAGTACAAAATTTTTTAAAAACTCATGAGAGTTCAAATCAGGAAATAATTTTTTTTAATAGATTTTCGAACCCACCCTCGATAGATCATCGCTTGGCTGAAATTTGTACTGCTCATAGTACATTTCAAATTATATGTACTTGTAGATGGTAACAATTTCAAAAAATAATATCAGCAATGTAATTATTTGTAGCGTGGCCTTTGTAGTACTTATTTGACCTTATTGGAGTTATCAGTATTTTTGGCTACACATGTTTTTCTGTATTATCAACACATGTGCCGTATAAGCTGTATTGCTGACTTTTAAAACACAAAAATTATTTAATCAATTAAAACATTTTCAATTTATTTATTATTATTTTATAAAATAATAAATTTGATTGCTAAAAATGTTGGCCACAACCGACCAACGCAAGCCGCTATTAGCAATCGTATTGTGACATATTGCATTAATTTGTACAAATTATATTGCATTCAGCTGTATTTTTATAATATTTGTTGTTATATTGTATGGTATTATATTATAATAATTTTCAATATTATTATTTGTAATATAGATGACTTAAAAAATCAGTTTAAACATATTCCACGTACTGGCAATAATCAACAAAGTTTCATAATAGAGTTATTAATTAATTTAGGATAACATTTAGAAATTAACTTAGAAAAGGTAAAAGAGCTAGTACTAGGACTAGGAAATATTTTTGAAACTAGAAATATTAATACATTAAGAAGAAATTTAAATTATATTAAACAATTATTAGCTGATTTTAATAAGCATATTCCCTAGCAAGAAATAATAGAATTAATATAGTTATTAGACATAAAAACATCTAACCGAGTAGAATTAGAAATTAAAATTTTGTCGAAAGCTTAAAAGTTGCAATAGAAAATATTAAATGTACAGAAAGAGAATTACAAATACAACTAGACTCGATAAAATTAATAGCAAGTGAATGAGTTTAGAAAATCAATTAATAGAAATATTAGCATAATTAAAAAAATTACCAAATATTAACCCAATAGGCTATTGTTATAGTGAATTTAGTCAATAAAATAATAATATATAGCGAGCTCAAGCAAATACTATTATTAAATTATTAGTCAGAGTTTGTAATAAGTTAGAAGACTTAGAAAAATAAACTTATTAAATTAGAATGTGGCTTTTAAACCTTTATAATAAGTAAAGAAACAATATCACATTCAGTGAAGTAATTATTTGATTTAAAACTAAAAGGACAAAAGAAATTAATTATTTTGCTATATTATTCCTAGTAATAGAATATGTTATGGGTAGAATTAGAGAATACTGTGAAAGAAGAAAAAAAAAGATGTTTGGGTGGTTAAAACGCTACCATATATATATGTGTGTGTGTGTGTGTGTGTGTGTGTGTGTGTGTGTGTGTGTGTGTGTGTGTGTGTGTGTGTGTGTGTGTGTGTGTGTGTGTGTGTGTGTGTGTGTGTGTGTGTGTGTGTGTGTTCGACATTGAAGCCTGCTTGTGATCAAAGTAATGTTCGAGGAGATTCGTAATAGTCAGCTACTTGTATGCAGCCTGCTTGTGATCAAAGTAATGTTCGAGGAGATTCGTAATAGTTAGCTACTTGTATGCATAAGGACTGCTAGGGAAATCGCGAGGTGAAGCCAAGATCAGGTCTTCACACAGGCCTGGTCAGAGGTTGACCATCGAGTTGTCTAGGAAAACTAAGTATGATACCCACTCCTAGACGGTTACCGAAACAACTTCTCGATCGCCTTATAACTGCTGCACGTGCCCATAACCCAACTAACACGCTCAACCAATCCACGAGCATCCACGAACTGATAGTGAAGCAATAGATTCGGCTGCTTATAAAAGCATTGCAAATGGAAATCAAAGGGGACACTTTTGGAACAAAGGGAGAAACTCTGTCTCTTTTTAGTCCAGAACTTTTCTCTTAAATTATTTATTCTTGTGGGCATTATAATCTTTACTTCAAATAGCTACTATTAAGCCACAGAGATTTGTGACGCAAGTTTTTCTAGAAAAACATCCGGCGTCCCCTGATTGTTTATTATGCTTGCATGTGTGGAGAGTACGTTGTCATCAAAATATGTTCCACTGAAACAACTGCAAGCAATATTGTGCCCCATCAAAATAAATTCAGTTATTGACTTGACAATCTGGTAGCTATAACGAGCTCAATTAGATTTCTGCATCAACAAAAGACATCAAATAAAATTGTAATTTAGGAAAATGTATATAAATATGTCAAAAGTACCGACTTTAAGATGTAATTATCCTAGCTATTCTAGTTGTACGAAAAATATAAAGCATAAAAAATGATATAAGCACTATAAACAACCATACATGTATAATAATAGAAAATTCTATAGGAAAAAATTCTTTAAATATAATAGCAAAAAATCTAAAAGTTAAGCACTTAAAAATGGAAAAAGAATCTATAAACGGAATAAAACTTGTAAATGCTTTTTATGTGGTAAATAATGACATATTAAACCACACTATCCAAAAAATAAAAAAGTGATCAATCAATTAAAAATGGATAGTTATATATAATATAGAAGAACAAACTTTAGTCATAGAGAAAATATTTCATATAGATAAATAATCAAATAATGATAGCAAATGTATTCTTAGTAGTAAATCAGAAGTTAATTATAATTCAGTTTTAAATTCAAACTCAGAGGTAGAATTAGATTTAGAAATTAATGTCTTAGAAACTTATACTTAAGTTTTTGGTAAAATCTGTATAGTATGTAATAAAAAATTTAAATTAGGATATAGAGATAAAAGAAACAGATAAATTCTTTAGTAACAGTTGTAAAGATAAACAACAAGATGATAAAACAATAGAAATAAATGGAGTATGAAGTGAATTAATATATATAGATTGAGGATTATTATTTACAAAGGAAATAATTTATACTAAAGTAATGATAGACACTAGAGCAAACAACTATATTATGCATGATAGCTTAGTCCCTGAAGAAAATATGAATAAGTTAGAAATCCAGTAAATATTATTAGACAATTTAATGGTGAATTAATGCAAATAATAGAATGTATAAATAATATACTTATTAGAATAAATGGAGAAACACATGGTATTACCATAAACATTTATTTCTAACCAGAAACTAGGATATAAAGTTATTTTAAGATTAAATGTGATATTAGAAAATAATGATGGTATATTAATAACTCCAAATGGGGTTAATTTCTTTAAAAAATCAACATTCATTCAATCTAAATATGAAACACACATCTTCTCATATGAAAAGAAGACATTAATGCTAGAAAAGAAGTAGATATATAATTCTTTAATTCGTTATTAGAGGAAGTAAAAGATAGTAAGGTAGAAAGTATTGAAGAGCTAGAAGACTATAATAAGTTAGAATTAGAACGTGACATGCACATGAATAATAAGTTTTCCATTAATGAAATAGAAATGCTAGATGATGAAGACATAGACATGTACTTACAAGATATTATGAGTATAGAAAAACAAGTTGAATGTTATGCGATAAATGATCTAAGATATAAAGAAACAAGTAGATGAATTAGAAAAAATTAGATAATAGGCAACAAACCAAATAGAAAATATAATAAAGAGATTTATAGATTAGAAATAATTAATTCAAACATAACAATAAAAGCACAAGATTTAGCCTTTAGTTTAGAAGATACAAATGAATTCAAAATGTATATAAATAAATTATAGAATTAAAAGTAATAAGAAATAGTACAAGTAGACATAGAAGTCCAGCATTAATAGTAAATAAGCATAATGAGCAAAAAAGAGGTAAGAGTATAATTGTAATTAACTATAAAAGATTAAACAATAATAATTTAGACAATAGTTATAAAAAAAACCCAATAAAGATGAGCTAGTAAATTGAATACAAAATACTTGATACTTTTCTAAATTTAATTGTAAAAGTGGTTTTTGGCAAATATAACCTCATAAGAATCTATTCAATGGATAACTTTCAGTTGTTCAAAAGAACATTTCAAATAGTTAGTCATGCCATTCAAACAAAAAAATGCACAACAAGTTTTTAAATTTAAATGGATAAAATATTAAAACCATTTTCAAAATTTTGTATAGTTTATATTATTGGCTTTGATCATAACAAATATATGAATATAACTCACTTACATAACATTTTAGATATTTTAGATTATTTTAAGAATAACAATATAGTAATTTCTAAAAAGAAAATTGAATTATTAAAACAAAAAAAATTAGGACTAAAATAGATAGAAGAACTATAGAATTACAACCACACGTAGTTAGTAAAATATTAGAATTTTTGAATAAAAGAGAAGATACTAAAAAATTACAAAAATTATTAGGATTATTAAATTATAGTAGAAAATTTATAACAAATATTCGTACATTAATAAAACCCTTAACCCTTACATAATAAGTTAAGTAAAAATGGACATAAATATTTTAATATTGAAGATATAAAATTAATAAAAAAACTTAAAAGAATATTTAGAAATCTTAAGCTATTAGCATTATCTATAGACAATTATTATAAAATTATACAAATTGATGCAAGTAGTTTAGGATGAGAAAGAATATTAATAACAAAGCCTAATAAAGATAGTCTAAAAGAAAAAGAAGAAATAACAAAGTATACAATTGGAAAATTCATAAAAATAAAAAGTAGAAAATCAAGTACATAACCAGAAATTTTAGGAAAAATAAGTTCTTTAAATTCATTTAATTTGTATATACAAAATGATATATTTATAATACGAATAGGTTGTAATAATATTGTTGAATTTTATAAAAAAGTACAAAAGAAAATTTTTGAGAAGAAAAATTCTTTTATTAATAAAAGATGAACGTTTTTTTAGAAGTAATAACATATAGAGGATATAAAGGAAAATTTGAACACATAATAGGTAAAAATAATACTTTAGTAATATACTTTCGAGACTAATTATTCAATGATTATTTTACAGGAATGATGCGATATATGAATTTCGGTCCAGTAACACTTAGACAGCTCCTTCCAAGAACAAGTTTGAATTTTATAAGTACTAATTATTAAACAATCGATAATACATCTTAGATAATTTGTGGAGTTGTAATAACTCACAAGATAAATTAAAAGTAGTCAATGCACTCATGAATTATTTTTGAAATATTAATGATCATATAGAAAGCAACCATTTTGCATTTTTTTTATATTAGTTAGAGGTAGACAATCAGGCATTTATAGCAAATAGAGAGATAGTTGATCTAATAGTTAATTATCTAGATCCATATTGTAGAGGTTTTTATACATTTCATAAAGCAATAGAATTTTCAAAACAAAAGATAGGACCAAATTTTCATATTAGCAATTTAATTAACCCTTTAAACGGTGTATCAATATCACCAGCCAGACAATGAATTAACTCTTTAATCAATGCATCATCATCAACCATACAATTTTGTAACTACTGTGAAGTCATGAGACACACTATTAGAAAGCTCAATGAAGTAAATGCATATAGACAGAAGATAATTGCATTAGAAATTGCTAATGTAGAACTATTTAGAGAGAATATTTTATTACAAAATAAATATCATATTTTACATAACCAAAAGTCCCAAAAAAACTAAAAACATTTAATCATTACTTACTACTTGAAGAAGCTTTTAACCATATCCCAGTGAAGTAATTTTTAAGAATCCAAAAATTTCTCCCCTCATTAGTGATGGTATAGACATTGTAAAAGAAAAATCATTTTTAACCATAGTAGAAATCTTATAGCAGGATTTTATTTCAATAGTCAATCAATTATTTTAAAATCAATTAAATTTCTTCACTGAGTTAGGACCTGGATGGTCAGAACTAAGAAATATTACCCTCCCATACATGATTTTCCTACAATTTCCTTTGATTATTCTTTAGTCAAAATCCTAAACAATTAAAATTTATTATTTATAAGACAGTCGCTACCATACTAAACATTATATTACAACTTAATATAATGCATCATAATGCCATACAACATAGTGCAATACAACTAATATGATGTGATATAATTCAATGTGTCAAACGTCCTCCAAATGAATACACTTAATCTGAGGTACGGATGGATTGAGCCATTGAGGTTATGCAAGGTGAAAGAAATAAAAAATAAGAACCTAAATAAACTTTACTTTATGCGGATTGATTCAACTTTTCATATAATTAAATATTCCATTGGAGTTGGATTACAGATATTATTTTACTACCTAATATATTTTGACATAACATTTCACCATTAAAGTTTTTTGACAATTACTTTTTCTTATTTAAGTTTTTAGTTTTTATTATTTTACTACCAAACCATTAAAATTAATAAAATTCTTAACGTGAAATATAATAAAAGTCTATTTTACCCCTAAATTACGTAAATATAATTTAACGTAAATTAAAAAATAAAAAATTAATTATATACAAAAATAATATTTTCACCAATTGATTATTTAATATATATAAAATAACTAATTGATAAAATTATAAACATCATACCTTATGAAATTCCTAAAACATTATATATATTGAAAACTGAAGCACACAGCCCACAGCCAATGGCTACGGACGTTGCTTTAAGTTCTTTATTCGAAGGATTGGTAAACCACGTGCCGCTATCATTATAATAATGGGAACAAGCGAGATTAGGTGTAATTTTCATTTGTTTCGTCCTTATCATGACGTAGCATCATCTATTCATTTTACGTGTTAGCTTCTTACTCTTGTTTGTTTTAAGTTAAATAAAATATTAATCCCTTTTTTGACATTTGAGTCGAGTTATATAAATAACAATCCGTTCTTGACATTTGAAGTATACTTGTACCAAGAGCAAAGCTTAAACATTTCAATTTTTGGCTTTTTTATTTTTTTATTTTTATTAGGTTTTATAATCTCAAAATCAAGTACATGTTTGGCATACAGTATCGCATAGTATTAATTTGTGGGCTCTCATTAGTTGAAATAATTCCGTATTTGGCAATTTAAATGGATTGCATTTATCAGCATTAACATTAACAAACTAGAGCCCTTAATGTAAAGAGAGAAATCAAACTAAGCCACTCATATAGGAGACCAGTCAGCCATCTTGACGAAGAACAAGCTCCATATTCAAATCATGTCTCGATAAGGTAACAAGACAAAAACTCGAATGATACTTGCATAAATTATTAAAAAAAAGGAAAATGTTATATTCCCTGGGTCAAACCCCGAATTAGTAAAACGGCGTCGTTTTGGCCTTTTTATTTTTTTCTTTTTGGTTGCATGAAGCGTCATCGTTTTGGCTTGTAAAAACAAAACAAACTAAACGAAGAGGAGGGCAGAGGAAGTGAGTAACGAACATATCAAAGTTTCAGCAACGAACGAACAGATCAAAGTTTCAACAACGAACCTACAGATCAAAGTTTCAGCAACGAAAACAGGTCTTCATATTCGATTTTTCAGTCACCATTGTTAAGTGAGGAACGAACAACTGTTTAAGTTCTTCCTCTTCGATTTTTCAGCAGCTGTTTAAGCTCTTCCTCTTCGATTTTTCAACAGCTATTAATACTTTCTGACATAAGACTAAGTTTCGGCATTTGCACAAGCTAAGGTACGGATTTTTCAGCACCTGTTGAAGCTCTCATTTTTGTTGTCAAGTTTGTATTAAATTTTCTTTTCGATTTTCTGTAACATTTTCAATTACGAAGATATTTGAATATAATAATTTCAGTTTCGATTACGAATACAATATTTCTATTCGAATTTCGTTTATGGTAAGTCATGAAATTTTGCTCAAAAGAACAGTCGATAACATGCCCTCTAGTCACTGAATTTTGCTCAAAAGAACCGTGTATGTGTAACCAAAAGGGATGCCTACGAACTTCTATTAGCTAGTTCGCGGCTTGCCGCTATTTGACAATTTCAATTTCCAATTGCATGCTTTTACAACAAGCTTGAATTGTTTTAATTTGAATCATGACTACGGACTTCTATTAGCTAATATTTACGGCTTGCCGTTATTTGATAATTTCAGTTTCCAATTGCAATGCTTTTACAACAATCTTGAATTGTTTTATGAATTTGCAATAAATAAAAAATAATATACTGCATTGTTTAAATTTGCAGCAGTTAATGGATAATTTGGAGCAAGTGGAGGAGGTTGATGAAGTTGAAGAATTGGAGGATTTACAGGGGGTTGATTTGGAAGGAAATAATGAGGAATTGGTGCCGGAAAACGTTGTTGAGCCAACAGTTGGGATTTTTTTTATAGTCTTGATGAAATGTTTGAATATTATAAGGGTTATGGCCTACAAAAGGGGTTTCCAGTTATGCGGAGATCTTGTAGAAAAGGGGATGATGAAAGTTTGAGATATGTGACATTTACTTGTGGGCGAAATAGCAAGTCAAAAGCCAAAGACACTAATGTTTTGCGGCTTCAACCAAACCAAAAAATTGGATGCAATGCTAAACTTGGAGGACATTTGGATTTGGTTACCGGAAAATGGGTAATTGGAAATATGATTCTTGAACATAACCATGCCGTGAGTCCGAGCAAGAGTAGGTATTATCGATGCAACCGTACCATTAGTCCATTTGTTAAAAAGCAGCTTGAGATAAACGACAAAGCTGGAATTAGAATGGCTCAAAGTTTTAAGTCCGTTGTTGTCGAGGCTGGTGGCTTTGAAAAAGTCTCATTTTTAGAAAAAGATGCTAGAAATCATATTGACAAGGTGCGGCGATTAAGGCTCGGAGAAGGGGATGCTGTTGCAATTCAGAAATATTTTAAGAAAATGCAAACAAAAAATGATGGGTTTTTCTTCAGTCTTGACCTAGGTCAGGAGGATCGGTTGAAAAATGTATTTTGGGCAGATCCAAGGAGTAGGGCAGCCTATAAAGACTTTGGAGATGTGGTCACATTTGATACCACATACCTTACAAACAAGTATGACATGCCATTTGCTCCTTTTGTAGGAGTTAATCATCATGGTCAATCAATTTTGGGTGGAAAAAGGAAGACAAGAAAACGAAGAGGGGAAGACGAAAACGAAGAGGAGGGGAAGATGAAAACGAATGTGAATTTACCTGGTGAAACGAAGTGGGAAGATGAAATCGGAGAACGAAGAGGGTAAAACGAAATCGAAGAACGAAAAGGGGAAAACGAAGAGGAGAGCTTTTATTAGGGTGAAACGGCGTCGTTTCAAATAAAAGAGTAAACAACGTTGTTTTGCTTTAATTTTCGGGGTTTGACCCGGGACAAATAGTAGAACTCTAAAAAAAAAACACACACACACACTCTTCGGATATTAAATTGAGATCTTAGGTTATTGGTATGCCAGCTTCAGATCACTCTCCACTTTCACATTGCCAGACCAAATGAAAAACTAAATATTGCCTGAAATTATAGTCAAATTTCCATCACCAGCCACCGAGAGAGTATAGAAGTTTGACGTAGCTCACAATTTCTCAAAACTTTCAGGAGCTCGGACATTCAGATTCGACGGAACCTGAAGAATGCACCGAGTATTTTGCTTCTTCTTCAGAGGTGGGCCAATACTCCATGCCTCTGCGATTTGTAATCCATAAGCATGATCCAGCTTTGCTTTCGTCAGTAATAAGCTCAAAAGCACCTAAAAGAAATTTGGAATATCAGATAATAGTTTCAAAACAAAGGGGCAGGGCAAGGCCAAAAGGTTAAACGACCATTTGATCTCATGTGCTCATCCCCCCCCCCCCCCCCCCCTCAAAATGTATTTTACTAAAATATCGTTGGCAGCCATTGTTTTCTTATTGTTAATTAAACAATGCATCTGAATAACTGTATCTGGCATTCCACTGCACATCCAAATAAGTAATGAAATTGCAAGCCAGATTTATTCGTTCTTCTCAAGAAAAAGTAATAAAAAGAGAAAGAAAGAGGTATATTCACTGTGCAGCTAAAGCTGATATTTTTTATACCCAGCAGGAGTAATTTAAGTTCATTTTTAAGGAGTCTTTGTTGTTCAGATTTCAGACAATTCAAGCCTTACGATTTTCCACTGCATAAGGATGTTGTACTAGAGACTTCTCATAAATTTGAAGAGTAATACCTTTCACTACCATATCCATAGGTACAAAGCCCCCCACCAGATCAATTAATTTGGAGCCCGCCTTTAAGGCCAACTCAGTTTCAACAAACTGCAAACAAGAATTCACAGTGAAGCTAGTTGAGATTGGCCCATTTTCAAAATGCCGGCTAAATATCACACTAGAGGACATCCGGAATGCTTCAAATGGAGCAATACCTCAGGGCAAAGCACATTGATGCGAATTCCCTTGCTTTTGTAGGGAGTAAGTGATCTAGTAAATAAAACAACACCACCTATGGAAAAAAAAAAGGAAAGAAAATTGTTATGAGAATCAAATTCTACATTATTTCTTTCCTTTTATAACTGACATCAAATGAACATAAGGTAATCTAAATGAGTGCCCGAAATAAAATCGGTGACACAATGTGGTACAAACATCAAACCTTTGGAAGCAGAGTAGATTGGATCTGTGTACAATGGATAGAGTCCTGCGGAAGATCCCATATTTATAATCACTCCAGGCTTTTTTGCAGCTTGCATAATTCCAATCTGTTATGATAAAATGTACTCATAATCACCACTCATTCTCTTCCAATTAGCAAATTAAAAGTATAAGCATAAATCTATCTCTTGGAACTTTCAACATCTTGAAGTTGCGAAGTACATTCTATTGTTCCGTAACGTACGAGGAGAGTGCAAGTTATCAAACATACGTCATGCAGTCAGCTTCTACACAATCATGCACACCCATAAACGGGGAAAAAAATCCTCGAAAACTTGCTAAATGGCAGCAGGCAGAGCATTACCAGAAAAAGAATCCACGTTGTACATAAAAAAAAATTCTCACAATACCTTGTGACTTGTGAGTGGGCCATAGTTAGAAGTTTTTTGAATCGCATGGATAATTTATGTGGCCTTGGGACATCTTAAGGCTGTACTAAACTCTGACATTAACAGCTTAACATCAAGAAGTGTTCAACAGATATCAACCTCATCAACAGTGCCAAACAAACCATGGCAATAAGCCGAGCAAGAGCAACCAAGTATGAGTGTAAACCATGAAGGTAAGTCAAATTTAAAGCATACCGCTTTCTGAGTGCAATCAATAACTGCAACCAAGTTCACATCAACAGTGAATCTCCATGAACGTGTGCCATCAGTTTGATCCTCGTGGAATGGAATGGAATTGCCTATCCCAGCACTGTTGACACATATATCCAATCCTCCATATGTAGCTACGTGCTTCTCAAAAGCAGCAGCTGTATCCCCTGCTCATCGAATATGATGAATACACATAACTATCTGAAAACATAAGTTGCACATTGAGGAGAACAAGAAGGAAACATGCCCAGAAATTGATGCTCTTTACTGTCAATAAGTGAGACGCAATTCTCATTGATGGATTACTTGTAAAATCATCTAGTAACAACACAAGAAATGATTGGATATGCAAATTCATGCTGAGAAGTCAAAGCACATAAAAGCCAATCGTCTACAAAGCAACGTCATCCAAAGTAAAAAAAAAATGGTCTGTTTCCCATTAGAACCTCAACATAATACAACGGATAAGTAAATAACTAAAATGTGTAAATACAAAAATCGTCAAAATCAGTTTTCGAAATCCTCTCTTTCACAGCCTCAGAAAACCCAATGCCAACTATGAACAAGGAAAAGTGAAAAAGTACAAAACGAGGACAGTCCGGTATCGACAAATAAGTAAATATAAGCAAACTTACTTGTGTTAGCCACATCACATCTTATAAACGTAGCAGATGGAAATCCTAAGTTTGAATAAAACTTGGCATTCTCTTTTTCAACAAGCGCTGCAACTTCCTTTCCCTTTTCTTCAGAGAGATCAACAACTGTCACAAAGACTCCCTTCCCTGCAAGAGCTAAGCTCAAAGCTCTACCTGCAAAATATACACCAGCATTGGCAAAATCCGCAAATTATATAACATCCGTCACAACAATTCAAATTTCAATAACTTCCCTTAAATATGAATAAAATCATTTTAGCCTATCTTCAGAAGCCTCCGATTGATGAGAGTAACTACTAACTACTTATACAAGAAAAATAAGCATATAGTGGATTAGTAATGATTAGAAAATCCCAAAAACACAAACCCAGATTATAGAATATCCAAAGAATATAAATTTCAATAAGAAACAACCAACGACACAACACAACTTATCAAGTGCCAAACAAAACATAATCAATACACAAACACGAACCCAGTATAGGAATCAGAATTGGGTACTTAAATGCAAGAAAAAGAAAATTAAAAGCCTTCAAGTGTTTACCAATCCCAGATGCACCGCCGGTGACAAAAGCTGATAAGCCCGGTTTGAGCTCCATTTTATGAACAAACAGAGAGGCAAAGGGAAGCGATTAAACTACTCGGTTAAGAGTTTTCTTATGTGATCGGGCTTTAACTGCCCCTTTTCCCGGGTATTTATTTGAACGTACTGAAATTTGTTGTTGCTCTGAATTGCCAAATGGAGGGTCAATGTTTTGTCTCTCCAGCCCACAATTTGCGGGCCACTGGGGTCTCCTCACTTTCCGTAAATGTTTGTCTACACGTGCAAATAATTTGCTGATTCTTTCCTTAAATGGCAGAGCCAGACAGTGACAAGTACGTTTCATCATCTAACCTCTAACCATTAACCAACATCTGCTAAACAAATACCAGTAGATTACACAAGAAATACCAGTTATTAATTCGAGAAAAAGAAGAATCCTAATTTTCCGTAATTGTTTATTTACAGGTACAAGTAATTTGATAATTGTTTCCTTGAACGTCAGAGCCAGACGGTGACAAGTACGTTTCATCATCTAACCTCTAACCATTAACCAATATCTGCTAAATAAATACATACCAGTAGATTACGCAGGAGATATTATTAATTAGAGAATCAGAAGAAGATATTAGATTACGTACTAAAGATACAGGAAAGTGTTGATAATATACATGCACTCAATACAATTATTAGACGTAAAAATTCCACGTGCCGCTCGGTTAATAACTCGATTTTTCTAAATTTTATTATGATAAATATCTCCCTTGCATTCACAGTAACAGATTTTCGAACTAACCCTCGATGGATCATCACTTGGCTGAAAGATGTACAACTCAATCGTACATTTCAAATTTTATGTACTGGTAGATGGTGACAATTTCAAAAAATACTATCAGTTATGTAATTATTTGTACCGTGACCTTTGTAGTACTTATTTGACTTTATTGGAGTTATCAGTATTTTTGGCTACGACATGATTTTTACTAGGCGTTGGTGTTTCGATTTTAGTAGGGTAATCTTAATTAAAATAAGTATCTCTAAAGGAAAATTTAATTGTTTGGTCTCTTGTCGTTGACTTCAAAAGTTAATTAAGGGTGCGTTTTGGCAGCTTGCATTGCACTAAATTTGCATTGGATTAAAATATTATTCTTATACTAATTTATATTTGATTGTAATTTTTTATTGCATTGCACTGTATTAAAAAAACAGTTATTACATTAAAAGGTGTATAAAATTAACCCATGAGAGGTAGAGTTTAGGGTGTATCGTATTCAAACATTATTCATATTTTAAATAAATATATATATATATATATATAACTTTTGTTAATTTGTTAAATGTTAATTTATGTTTATATGTAAATAAAAAAATTTAATTTAAACAATAATATAATAATATAATAAAGTAATAAACATAAATATTCAATAAATAAATGATAATGCATTATTTTACTTTCATTACATAAATCGTTTTAATTGTTTTACGTTAAATATGTTAAAAGTATTTTAATTTTCTTTAATTATTTATTAGTTATTAAAATACTAAATTGAAAAATAAATTTTAATTAAACAATTATATTTGACATTAATAAATAAAAATAAATTTATATTTTGATATTATATTGTTTTATAATAGTTTTTAACTTATATTATATTATACAATTATATAGTATTATATTTTTACATTATAATATTGAAGTATACTATATTATAATATAATGTTATTAAAAATATACATAATATTGTAACATTTTATTTTTTAATAATAAGCATTTATCGAATCATTTTTATATTTTAAAAATTAATATATAAAAATAATTATCTAATATTTAGTTTCAAAAATATTAATAAAATCTTAAGATATTAATAAATTGAAATAATATTAATTTAATTTTAACATTAATATAGAATCATGTTATTTTATATAAGACAGTCAATACCATACCAAACATTATATTAATGCATCCTAATGCTATACAATATAGTGCAATACAACTAATATAGTGTAATATAATACAGTGTGTCAAGTATCCTCCAAATGACTACACTTAATCTAAGGTAAGGATGGATTGAATTATTGAAGTTATGCAAGGTGAAAGAAATAAGAACCCAAATGGACTTTAATTTATGTGGATTGATTCAACTTTTCATGTAATTAAATATTTAGTTGGAAGTGTATTAGGGATATTATTTTACTACCTAATATATTTGGACATATCATTTCACCATTAAGGTTTTATGACAATTATTTTTTCTTATTTAATGTTTTAGTTTTATTATTTTACCACCAAACTATTAAAATTAATAAAATTCTTAACATGAAATATAATAAAAGTGTATTTTACCCCTAAATTGTGTAAATATAATTTAAAGCTATAAATTAGCAAAAAATTTATTTATGTGCAAAAAAAATTTCATCAGTTGATTATTTAATATATATAAAATAATTAATTGATAAAATTATAAATATCATAACTTATGAAATTCCTAAAACATTGCATTTATTGAAATTCCTAAAATACTCACGTAACATCAATAAATTATTAATGGAGTTAACAGTTTAGTGATAAAATAATAAATATTAAATAAAAAAATAATTGTCAAAATTTTTTTATTGGTAAAACGACGTGTTAAAAAATATTAAATAATAAAAAGATAATATCCCGTTGGAATATTTAGGTTATAACTTTCTCAATCCAAAACTCAAGCCTACGGCCCACCCCATTGCTTACGGACGTTGGTTTTAAGTTTTTTATTCGAAGGATTGGTAAACTACGTAACACTATCATTATAATAATGGGAACAAGCAAGATTCGGTGTAATTTTCATTTGTTCTCATCCTTGTCATGACATAGATCTGTATAAAATAATAATCCTTTAAGTTACATAAAATAATAATCCTTTTTTTTGACATTTGAGGCAAGTTATATAAATAATAATCCGTTTTTGACATTTGAAGCGTCTTTGTACCAAGAGCGAAGCTTAAACATTCCAATTTTTGGCTTTTCTATTTTGTTTTTTTTATTTATTTATTTAGTAGGTTTTGTAATCTCTAAATCAAGTGTATCTTTGGCATGCAATATTGCATAGCATTACTTTGTGAGCCCAACATTAGTTGAAATAAATCCGTATTTGAAAATTGAAATGGATTGCATTGAGCAGCATTAACTAGAGGAGCCCTTAATACACCTTTTGCCGCATTATCAAAACATGTGGCGTCTTTGTGAATAAGCTGTATTGCTGACTTTCAAAACACAAAAAAAATAATTAATCAATTAAAACATATTTAATTTATTTATTATTATTTTATGAAATAATAAATTTGAATGTTAAAAATATTGGCCACAACCGACCACCGCAATCCACTGCCAGCAATATTATTTCGATATCATTTGACATCAATTTTGGCACCAGTAGAATCCTAATCACCAGATAGTCAATAGTGTATGTAATATCGGAAATGGAGCTTTCACTTTCACTCACCATAGATTTATAGTCAAAGGTTTGGCTCCCAAAACTTTAACTGTATATTTACAATGATAGGAAACTCCATTGATGATGAGACATGTACCGTTGTGTAGTTTCGATGATGAAGATTCTAATGGCACCAAAATTTGACGTCGAAAGATACCGGAATTATGAATGCCAATGGTGGTTTGCAGTGGTTCACGGTGGTCGGCGGTGAGTTATTTTATTTTATTTACAAATTTAAATAATAAATTTAAAATTTAAAATTTTAAGATATTTATAATTATAAAAAATTAATTTAATATAAATAATAATATTAAAAATTATTATATATAATACTATACAGTATAGCAATAAACATTCTATAATATTAATATAATATAATATAATACTAATGCAATACAACTTAATGCAATATATCATAATGCAAAATAGTGTATCAAACACACATAAGTGATAAAACTTTTGTTTTACTGTTTACCATGTATCTTTATTTTTTATTTTTTAAAATTTTATTTTATTAAAAATAAAAAGAAGAAGAAGAATAAAGTGGAAAGATAGATGTAAAGCTTTTTATTTTTTTTGTATTTCTTTTTTTTTTTTGAAAAATCAAACCTCAAAGGTTAAAGTTAAAACACGCAATACAAGGTAGTCTCCACAGTTTTCATAAACTTTTTGGGAAATCATCCTATATAGGCGGGACATCAACGACATATATTCTAATGGCTAACCCGAATGAGAATTATATAAATCTATATTGTTGGTATAATAAGCTACACACAAGTCTTCCCCGACATTTTCTCTTCTTTGGTGTCAGAGTATCTCTTCTATTCTTATTTTAAATTTTTTTTAATATATGTAGTTATAAGATAGACTTCGTTTAGTTCACTATATATTTTCACAATTGATAAGTTTAATGATAATCTTCATAAATTTTATAAAAATTTATTCACTATTTTAGAAAAAGATTATGATATTTGGATGCAAAATAATCCTTATATAAAAATATTAGAACATGCTTTAAATATTGTACAAACTGAAGTAGTAAGAATTAGTGTAGAACATTTGCAATTAGATAATTTATTAGAAGAAAGATTAGTAAATATAAAGCTTGCAGTAGACTATACATCTCTTTTGGCTCTTGAAATAGAAAAAAAATAGTCTTAAATATTATGCTTTTACAAACTTGTCTATATTCGAATTCAGAAAATTAAATTTGAAAATATTAACAAGCAGATACAATTATTAGATAAGTATGAGAATCTAGCTTCAAAAATTAGAAACAAACTCGAAGATTTTAAAAAATTAGGTTATTGGTATTCACTGATTAGATTATTTAGATTTAGAAATTAGAAATCATAGAAAATTAAAATTAAATTTGATAGAGAGATTTAAAATTATTTGTAATATAGAACACTGAGAATATCAATTTAAACATTTTCCATATACTAGTAATAATCAACAAAATTTATTAATGGATTTATTAATTAATTTAAGACAACATTTAGAATTTAATTTAGAAAAGCTAAAAGAGCTAGTACTAGGACTAGGAAAATTTTTTGAAACTAGCAATATTAATACTTAAAGAAGAAATTTAGATTATATTAAAAAATTATTGGCACGACTCAAAAGTGTTATTACTCTCAAGTATAAAAGTGTCTAGTTATAATATAACCCGATGAGTTCGAGGTCGAATCACAAGGAATTTAAAATCTAGTAGTTAATTTATTAAACTACGAAAATTTAATGCGGGAAAATAAATTAATCTGAATCAATATAAAAATATGCTAAGGTTACGGTATCTACTCTTAGATTTCAAATTATAGTTATAACATTCTCTCATATTTATTTTTTACATTTCTTTTACCAGTTAATTATTATGTCATTTAATTTTTAACTAACTATTAATGTGATAAATATGAGACTAAATACATAATGTGCAACAACTATATTGAAGTGTCGACATTAAATATCATATAAATCTAAAGTATTTGTATTTATAAATTAAAATGACGTAAAAGAAACAAGTAAGGGAAAAAATATAAATAAATAAAATAAAATTTAAGACTCACTTGATAGAGTAATTAACTCAAGAATTTGAATCTTTGAGCTCACATTTCACCTTATCTTAAAAAAATTAGTCACTCATATTGGAAAACAAAACACTCATTTTATTTAATAAATTTTTGAAGTCTATTACACGAAAATTGATTACACAAGAAAACAAGAAAAAAGAAAGAAGGAATTTTTCAACTTTCTCCCCCATCTCTCGACTTCAGCTCCCCTGCTCCACTCCCTTTCTTCAGCTTTTATAGGTAACAAATGCCTCTACCTTTGTCCCTTTTTATTCTTATTTAATTAATTATTATATTATTATTTTTAATAATTAAAGGGGGGAGTAAGTGGATGGTAGCAGCCACTTGCTCATCTTGATAAGTGGCCTAAGCACACTTTTCAATTATTATTTATTATTTATTTTTATTTTTAAAAATATTTATTAATTACATCTCTTCAATAATGCATTCTAAATTGCTCTAAGAGTACTTTATTGTTCTCGCTTTCAATTCTAATTTCATCTTTATGCCTGAAAAATATTTATAAGATAAAAATAAACATATTGTGAATTAATTGATTTTTTAAAGACCCAAAGTAATATTAAAAAGTAATGAATTAATAAGAAATAGTAGAATAAATGTAACTATAGCACAAAAAATTAGAAAGGTAAAGTAATTATAGAAAGAACTAAAGATATAATAGATAAATAAGACCCTAATAAATTATTAGAAATAAATTTTGAACAAATTAGAAACAAAAGATTATATAATGAAGGATTAATGTAAAAAATAAATAACAATTTATATATTTACACTGATGAAACTAATTTAGCTATAGTAAATAGAAGAGAAGAATTAACATTTATTAGTCCAGCAAGCAGAAATTATCTTAGGAAACAAAATTACACACACATACATATGAAAGAATAGTAATAAGAATCCTTAACCAAGCTAGAAAAGGTTTAGACACTAAAGCACAATTATATTTATATGGCAGTAGATTTTATGATCATGAACAAACTCAAATAGCTAGTGAGAAGTAGATTTAAAAAAAAGAAGAAGCAGTAGTAGGCTATTTACCTACTATAAACATAAATATAAATGAATTTTATAAACATATTAAATTAAGTGTATAAACTAAAAGATATAAAATGAATGCAAACTATAAAAATCTTACAATTAAAACATTTTTCTAGGAAAATTATACAATAAATATTATAAAAAATTTCAGATTTAAAAGTAAAAATATAATAGATTATTTTAAAAGTCAATATGTATAAATGATGATACCTAAGAAATTAAACAGTAGTGAATTAAATGGATTAGAATAGATACTGCCAAAATTAGAACAAGACAATATGTTAGAAGTATCAAAGACTAATTATACATACAAAAATACACAAAATCAAGTTACGCAAAAAAGTAACCCAAAATTAGAAAAAACTAAGAAGAAATAGAATTAATATGGCTGTTATAAAAAATTTTAAATATAGGCAAATATAAAACTTTACTTAGTAATAGAGATGAAATTATATATTTAATATTTAATGATCCTAAAAAATATTTAGATCAAGAGTTATTCGAAGAATTATGTAATAATGATTAATTAACAGATGATGACATAGACAATGATCTTATTAATAATTTAGACTTTAAAAATTTAGATATTGATGAAATTTATTATTTAGAACAAGAAAGTGAAATATTAGTAAGAGAAGAAGATATACATCCAGAATTATGAGAAAATAGTAATAGACCAATATTAGAACTGTAATAGAACCACAAAATGTAAAAAGTTATTTAAATAAACAAGGAGTCCCAGAAAGCAATGAAAATACACATAAGCAAAAAATGTATTTAAGGCTAAAACAAAATTAGAAGGGTAGAAAATAATGCCACAAGCTAGAGAATTATTAGTACTAGATTTAGAGAGACATAGACCTAGTAAATGGAGGCAAGTATTTAACCAATGGGAAGAAAATTTACTTAGAAATTCAACAGTAGTAGTAGCAATAATAATAGATCAAAATTATAAATTAATATAAAGTACTTTAAGCATTTAAAAATGGTAAAAAAAATCTATAAACAGAATTAAACTCGTAAATGCTTTTTATGTGGTAAAGAAGGACATATTAAACCCCACTTCCCTAAAAATAAAAAGTTAATAAATTAGAAATAGATAGTTATAATATAAAAGAAATGATATTATTATTTTTTCACCAAAAGTATTCTAACACATCATGTCAGTACCACGGTTTGGTAAAACCATCAATTTACCACCAAACGTTTAAACTGTTACCATTTTCTCACCATTCCATTAAAACTCAATTAATATATAACCAAAAATTCATAAAATGTTAATTTTACCCCTGGAGCATAAAAGACTATGTAATTAACTTTTTATGAATTTTGTAATTAAATCATCATTTGTTGTTCTTCCTTCTTAAATGACAAAAATTATCCTTTATGAATTTTGTAAAATTGACCGTGTGATGCTCGGTACCTCATAAATTGATTTAATTTATTTAATTTTTAAAGGAAAATTTATTTATTAAATTGACGAGCTAAAGACAATTTATTCTACTACTAAAAATCAATTTATGAAAGGGAAAAAAAAGAATGTGCAAAAGAAGCAATTTAATCTTTGATATGATGATAATAATTTTACACAAAAAATTAAATAAAATTGAGTCATAAAAAAAACACAGTATCTAGTCATACTTTTTGGGTAAAAGCTTCTTTAATCCCTATATTATGAGGTTAGTGTCCATTTAGTCCCTGTATTTTTAAAAACACCTCAAAACGTCCCTACTGCTAAATATTGACCATCATGCCATTATTTTTATTATTTTTAACTTGCTTTTATAATATTACACTTTTACAATAATGTTTCTTTTTTGGATATTAATAAAAATTAAATTATCAAATTAAACTCAAAATAAAATAAAAATAAAAAGATATATATTAATTTTTGTGGAAGCTCACGTATGTCTAAAAAATTAATATTATAAAAAATTACATTATCAATTTTTTTAGAAAAATTAATATTTTAATTCAAGAGTGTGTTTCACAAAAATTAATATATATTTTTTTATTTTTTGGTGTTAAACTGGTTATTTTATTTTTTTCTTTTTAATAATGTCTAAAAAAATTATTATAATAGGGAAATATTGTAAAAATAAGTTAAAAGGAATAAAAGATAATGGCAAAAATGTCAATAATTTAATAGTAGGGATGGTTTGAGGTATTTTTAAAAATATAATGATTAAACGGACACTAACTTCAAAATATAGAGACTAAACGAGCTTTTACCCCATACTTTTTTCCTGTTTACTTTTAACTAGTCCTTTGACAAATTGTCACTTGTAAGTGTATTTTCAAAATCTTATCTCTTGTACGTTAATTGTAGCGATAATTGCATTGAGTCTTTCGTTCGTATATATAGACCTCTCATGTAATTGAGAGTGTATGGATATAAGTGAAAGCAATCGTTAACTCTTATATAAATGTTAGAAAAGCAATAAAATTCTCTTTATTCACTTTACATGTACTGAGAAAGTTTAAACATCATTTCAATAATGATTAGCAAGTAAATCATCTTATTTGTTTTTATTTATTTATCTTTCAGGTTCAAAAGTCTCGCCCAGTCAACAAAAATATAAATTATATTTAAAGTACTACCAAAAGAAAATTCTTATCATTATTCAAGGGAAATGGTTTAAAAGAAGGTATTTTCAAAAAAATGGATTTTTGTTTTTGACAAAAATAATAAGAACTTAGTGAAAGTTTCTGCTGAATTTCTAAAAACTTCTTTTTAAACACAGTCTCCGTTAACCCATTAAGCCTTTAGTGTGTTAAAAAGACTTTTTTGGGCGTGAATCAGGCGTTTTAAAGTATTTTTTTTACTAACATGTTTTCAAAATCAGTTTAATAAATTTTGAAAAGTCAATTTTTACCAAAGCAGTTTCCGCAGTTTTCATAAACTTTTTGGGAATTAATGTATATAAAGGAGAAACCAACAACGTATATTCTGATGATTAACCTAAATAAAAACTATATCAGTCTATTTGTCAATACAACAAATCATGTACAAGTCTTCCCTTGGTCTATTTCGCCATTTTCTCTTCTGTTACAGTTAATTACTATTCTACTCTTGCCTCTTTTTTGTTCACTATAAATATTGGACTTCTATGTCTATTTCTTCTATTTCTTATTACTTTTAATTCTAATAATTCATTTATATGCATTTTGAATTCATTTTTCTCTTCTATCTTCCTCAAGTCCTTCAAACTATACAAGGAAATCATAGAATAACTATACTTTGAGTGGACGAAATAAACTTACACCATAATTCTTATATTCTTCTAAGTAAAATTAAAGAAAAATTTATAAATTAATTTTATATAAATTAGTGTGACATAATATAATTGATTAGATTAAATAACTTTTTAATCAATAACTTTTTAATCATATGATTTATTTTGTCTATTAATAAAAATTTAAATTTTGAGTTTCTAAGAATAGAGATTGTAGAATTTTTTTTAAATTCAATTATGTAAATACCTTTAATTTATTTAATTATTTTATTTTATTTCTATCAAAATAATTTTATATTTTTTTAATAAAAACGCATATTAGCAACCCAAATATTTCCTACGAAAACTCGACGAGTAAAAAATTATATTTAAATCAACTTGTTTCAGAAGCTTATAAACAAAAGTAGAGTTCCAATCGTCAACGTATAAAACGAAAACGAGAAAAGAACACAATCCCCGACAAACACGGAATCCCCAAAATCGGAAACCCAAACACAGCCCAACTCTTAATTAATTATCAATCATCATCACCACCATCAATTTTATAAGTCTCATGTTCTTTTCAAATTCAAAATTAAATCCAAATCATTCGCAAACACAGCAATTCTCCTCTACAGGGCGCTCGCGCTCTTGCTCTTGATGGAAGTAAATTCTTCCATCACAAGCAAGCAACAACCGCCTCTCCAGTTTTTCACAACCCTAATTTCCGAGATTGAATCCTAAAAATCTCTTTCTTTTGTTGTTTTGGATATAATGTTTTCGGGGTGGAGGATTGCGAAATCGGCGGAGGAGTTGGTGCCGAGGTGGGCGGTGAAGAGGGTTTGCAAATTCTTTTTGAAGAAGAAACTGGGTCAATTTATTTTGGGGGATATTGACCTTGATCAGCTTGATGTTCAACTTAGTGATGGCTCAATTCAGCTCAATGATCTCGCTCTTAATGTTGATTATCTTAATCAGAAGGTACAGAGTAGTAACCTCGTTAGCTTAATCTGTGTTTCTTTGTCCTTTTTTGTTGAAGGGTTTTTTTGTTATTGTTATGAAGAATTGCTGTTTGACTAGTCCTTTGTTTTGCTGATATTAACTGAATTCAATGAATTACACGTAGCTGCTACCAGGCTGGTGTGCTTAGGGCGTTTTAATTTTGCCTTGGGGTAATTAAGGTTCTAATGTTTTAGTGGGATTTTGTGAACTTACTCCATTTTTGTAATTAGTGTGAGTATAAATTTTGAATAGAAATACAAAGAAGCTTAAGTTGGTTGGGCTGTCACTGGAGTACTTGGAGTTGCTACTTATTGATCACAGTGTTATCGTGCTTGTGTTGATCTTTTCGTTCTTTCAGCTTGGTGCAGCGACATCAGTGATGATAAAAGAGGGGTCCATTGGGTCTCTACTGGTTAAAATGCCATGGAAGGGCAAAGGTTGTCAAGTTGAGTTGGATGAACTAGAGCTTGTGCTTGCTCCTTGTTGGGATAATAAATCACGGGATGTAGATGAAAGTTGCAGTACCAGCCAAGATGATAACAACGGTATGCAATGGGATACAGGGCAGTTTGGGTATGATGGAGCAGGTAATCCTTCTAAGTTTACTCCCAATGATGTTCATGAGGGTGTTAAGATAATTGCAAAGATGGTGAAATGGTTCCTTACAAGCTTCCATGTCAAGATAAAGAAGTTGATTGTTGCTTACGACCCATGTATAGAGAAAAATGAAAACAAGGTGGAGTCGCATGCAACTTTGGTTCTTCGAATATCAGAAATAGGGTGTGGAACTTGTGTTTCTGAAGACTCTTCCTCTGATAGTGATGCAAGAGTGGAGAGCTTTCTTGGAATTAATCGTCTTACAAACTTTGTAAAGTTTGAAGGAGCAATACTTGAACTTGTTGACGTTGATGCTGTTAATCATCAACCAGGCTCTCTACATGCTTCTGGAACACCCTCTGGTGAAGTACCTTCAGGTTGCATTCCTTCAGATGCTACAACTCCTATCATCTCATGGAAAAGAGGTGGATTTTCAGGTAACATAAAATTGAGTATACCTTGGAAGGATGGTTCATTAGATATTCGCAAAGTGGATGCAGATGTTTGTATTGATCCCTTAGAACTAAAATTTCAACCAAGAACGATAAAGTGGTTCTTACTTTCATGGGAAACTTATCTGAAGATTGATAATGATCGGATGTCTCATACGCTTTACAAGCCAACAGACTCTGTTTACTTAAATGTGAGTTCTCAATTCCGTTCATCAGCAAATGTTCCTGTTGTAATTCCCGCTGATGAGATGATACCAATTCGTGGTAGCTATTCTTCCAGCTTCCCTTCTTTCAATAGACAAGAATCTGTTTCTGAAGCTGTGCTACCTGCTTCGCATCTTATAATGGATTGGGTGCCATTTCCTGTCAACACAAACCAGAAACATGGTATTGAAGAAGTTGATCTGGGGGCAAGGTTGGTTTACCCGTTCGTGCTTGTAAACTTGTATAACCATTGATGTTAGATGAATTAACTTGAGGCATGATGCTAATGTTCTATTATTTATTGGTTTGGCTTATTTGCAGTGTGGACCAATTTTTTGAATGTTTTGATGGAATGAGACATTCCCAATCTGCTTTAGGAAACAGTGGCATGTGGAACTGGACATGCTCTGTTTTCAGTGCAATAACTGCTGCATCGAGCCTTGCTTCTGGGTCTTTGCATGTTCCTTCTGGTATGTGATTTGTTCCTTTTCTCATATTTAATAAGTGAAGGGTTGGAGAAACATATTGATAGCATTTTTTTTTTTTTTGGGGTCATGGTTACTTGTGTATGGTTACTGATTTATGGTTATTGCATTAATTTTCTCCTGATGTATATGTGTGTGATACATAAGGTCTCAGAATTACTTGTTGCCTATGCTGTACCATCATCTAATGTCTTGTATTCCCTCTCTCTTAATGCAAGTTGCTTGATTTAATCTTTTTCTTCCGCAACAATTAGGTTGGGGTTAGGGGAATACTTTAATGTTTTACTTGTGTTAACCGAGAGATTAATTGTTTATAGCAGATAGATTTTTCATGTTCAGGTTCTTGATTCATGACTTCTTCTATTGAATTCAATTTTATGTAGCCTTTTTAAAGGTAAAAAAGTATGTGTTGATGTTTATAATAAATAACTTTTATAAGGGAAAGTAGTTCAATTACAGAAATTGCAAAATTTTGTATCATCACACTTTATCTAATTACTTGATTAAGTTTTGATTCTTACTGGTTTTTTGCCTCCTGTTTGTGTTTACAATGCAAGGGTTATTTAGTTTACATCTATTAGGTAGGAACATAGTACTGGTATGGTTTTGTTTTGTCTGATATTTGTTTATGGACCATTTATCATTGGGACAATATATGTCATACCTTTGTGGCAAAACTGTAATTATATTCCTTCGATACATTTCAGAACAGCAGCATGTACAAACTAATCTCAAAGCAACTTTTGCTGGAGTTTCCGTTTTATTCTCTTTTTATGACGAAGATCAGAAGGATTCATGTGATTGGACAAATGTTGGGTCAAACTTTCATTATGTGGGTGCAGAATGCAGAGACATTTCTCTTGTTGTACAGGTAATAAATGTGAGGTTGAAGAATTATCCTGCCCTTTCATATTTTGTTGTCTTTCCTTTGAACTTAGTGCTCTACATGATTTTTCTTTTGTACTAAGATGAAACTTTGATAATATCAACAGGTATATCCTCAAGAAATGAAGGTTGAGGGAACAATAAACTATATTGAGGTTGCAGATTACTTTCACAACGAAATTGATGTAATGAATGTTCACCCAAGGGAGTCTAAAAACAAAATTGACAGTCAAACTGTTTCTATCCAACATCTACAAGGGGAAGTTCAAGGTGTTCTCCCTCCATTTCCCCGATCTGCCAAGGTTCATGGTTCATATGAATACAGTGGGCCAGTTTCTGCTGATTCTTCTTTTGGGAATAAAGGTGATATTGTTAAAGTTTTGCTGCTTCAAACTTCAGGTATCACTAATTGCAAGTATATCACGGATGCAAATCGTTCACATGGGTGTTTAGCAAGGTCCACATTGTTTTCTCTGAAACTGCCTGTGTTTATTTTTTGGGTGAACTTCCACTTGATAAATATTTTATGGGATCTTTTTAAGGATATTGGAAGTTCTACTAAATTGAATCACAAAAAGACTGGGTTTTTGTCTGAGATGGTTGATGAGGAGTGTGGGGCTTCCCATGGGTATGTGAAAAGAGGTTCTTGTCCTCCTATTACAACCCTATCTTCAACAGAAACTTTACGAGGTAATATATCAATCCCAGAGGCAAGGGTTATACTATGTTTTCCTTTAAACAGTGGCGGAGACACACGAGGTTACTATGCTTGGGATCATTTTATTGCTCTTGATTTTTCGTCACCATCGACTTTTAAGAAGGGACCAGTCCGAGAATCTGCTGCAGTTTCAGATGGTAGTATTCAGGAAAGATCTTCCACTACAGCCACACGTTCTCTACAGTTAAATGTTGGCGATCTTGACATTTACTTGGTTTCTTCTTCCCATAAAGATGATGCTGAAATCACCTCCTTCAGTAGGTCCAAATTTTCTGCCCAGAACTTCTTTTCTGTCAGCAATAGAACTGGTCTTCTTTCTACCATCAGTCTGCTTTGGCAGGAGGGTCCTGTGACTGGTCCTTGGATAGCAGAGAGAGCTAAGTTCTTAGCTACTTATGAGGAATCCAGGAGTAGAAATAAATTCATGGGAAAAGGTTCTGATTTTGCTGCGGTTAATCGTGTGAATGATCTGGAAGATTCTCAAACCCGACAAGAGATAATCTTGAGCTCTGCCTTTTTTGTGCATGTTCATGTATTTCCAGTTGCAATCGATCTTGACTGGTCTCAGTATAGTTGCTTACACAGTCTTTTAAACCAGATAATTAGTGGCCTGTCTTGTTTAGGCCATGATGGCATTGGTATCTGTGATGAATATTCTGTCTCCCAAACATCAGTACTCCTGGAATGTGATTCTCTGGAACTTGTAATTAGACCAGATGCCAAAGCGGATATAAGAGGTGGAATGCAAAGTGAACTTTCTGGGTTGTGGCATTCTTTGAAACTGAGAATTGAGAAGTTAAATTTGCTGTCAGTTTCAAATATTGGAGGCAATGAGGGTGCTGGTTTTCTCTGGGTAGCCCATGGTGAAGGTACATTATGGGGTTCTGTCTCCGAAGTTCCAAGTCAAGAATTTCTTTTGATATCCTGTAGCAACTCTACAATGAAACGTGGTGATGGAGGTGGTTCAAATGCATTATCTTCTAGGTTAGCTGGTTCCAATATTGTACATCTGCTGGATCCGGAGACTTCCCATACTTTTACATCTGTTACTGTTAGATGCAGCACAGTTGTCGCTGTTGGTGGTCGTTTGGATTGGCTGGATGCTATAACTTCATTTTTTAGTTTGCCATCTCCTGAAATTGGAGAATCAGGTGATGGTAGTTTGCAGAAGAGTGACTTAACTGTTCCTTGCAGAACTTCTTTTGTTCTTAATTTGGTTGATATTGGTTTGAGTTATGAGCCCCACTTTATGAACCCGATGGTTAGAAATGAAGTTCTTGATTCTCAGTTGGGTTCTGCTGGAACAAATGGACCTTATGTTGCCTGTTTATTAGCTGCATCTTCCTTTGTTCTTTCAAATACAACTGTGGCAAATTCCTTGGAGTACGATTATAAAATTCGAATGCAGGATCTGGGTCTTCTTCTCTGTGCCAAGTTCGAGTCTCAGAAACTCGCTGGCACTTACAGTGTAAAACATCTTCATGAGATTGGATATGCTAAGGTTGCCCGAGAGACACTCCTTGAAGCCGTTTTGAGGACTAACTGTAAGAATGGCCTTCTCTGGGAGTTGGAGTGTTCAAATTCTCACATTTATCTGGATACTTGCCATGACACTACATCTGGTCTGACATGCTTGGCCGGTCAACTTCAACAGATCTTTGCCCCTGATATGGAGGAATCACTGGTTCATTTGCAAGATAGGTATAATACCGTGCAGCAGGCACAAGAGAGGAGTGATTTGATTGATGCAAGTGGGGTATTGAATAGCGATTCTGCCCCTCCTTGTCAAGCAAGTAGTTTAAACTCAGATACAAAGAGTATTGGTGGGTTGGTGGGTTTGATGGATGAGATATCTGAAGATGCATTTCATTTTGATGGGAGTCAGACCTGCCAATTTGATTCTACTGGGTCACAACTATGTATTTCATTTGATGATGCCCTTCTTGGAGAGGCATGTGGCTTAAGTGTTAAATCTCCAGAGGATTTCTCAGCTGATCTAGCAGTCGGTGGATCAATGCCCCTGATAGGATTAGATCAAACATCATTTATACAGAATGGTTGCTTACCAGAATTTATAGAAGGTTACTGCTTGGCTGATTTACGTCCATTGTCAGAATTATCTGTAGGGGGACAGCCATCACCCCAGATGCTTAAATGCAGACCCAGGAATATGAGGGATGGAGATGTTGAGAAAGGAAACAGTGGTTGGTATGGAGATTCCTGTCTGAGAATCGTAGAAAACCACTTGTCAGAAACAAGTGGGCAAACTTGCGTGAAAGAAGTTTTGGAACGCAAGCGTCCATCTATTGAGTCTGCAGGACCTGATGATTTCGGGAAGGCCAAGGGGCGTATACTTCTTAACAATGTTAATGTGACATGGAGAATGTATGCTGGTTCTGACTGGCATGAATCTAGAAATAATGGTGAGTGCTCATCAAATATACATGGAAGGGATACGACTGTATGCCTGGAGCTTGCATTAACTGGCATGCAATTTCAATATGACATTTTCCCAATTGGTGGAATGTTTGTATCGGGGCTGTCTCTTTCAGTCCAAGATTTTCACCTTTATGACAGGAGCAAAGATGCACCTTGGAAACTGGTAATGCTGAGATCATTTAGGTATTTTTAAATGAATGATTTGACTTTTATTTTCTTGCAATAATGTCTGAAAATTTTTTCACGATTGAATTGAAGGTTTTGGGGCACTATGACTCAAAAGATCATCCCAGAGTATCCTCTGCCAAAGCATTCAGGCTGGACTTAGAATCTGTCAAACCCAATCCTCAAACCCCTCTTGAGGAGTACAGGTGCAATTTTTGGTCTCTCTAATTTTTATAGGTTCATTAAGCGATGATTCTTGTGTTACTTAAAGATTATACTGTTATCTTTTATTTTCTGGAATCAATGTATACCGGTAAAAAGAAAAGAAAAATAAAAAAATGCAGCCATAGAGCATTTCGGTTCTAGCAATTATTCCTGTTCAGCCTAGAATTAGGAGGGATCTTAAGGTTTAAAGCCCTGATTTGAAAAACACTGTTAGAGCTCCATTCAACTGATATTTTGCTTTTGGTTTTTAGATTAAGTGTTTTAGTTAAGGTTGATGATTCAAGTTTGATTTTGTCATCAGCTTTCCCAGACATTCATGTCATGTAGTTCCAGGTGTGGGTCTATGCAATTTACAGTCTCATCCAATGCCTCTAATTGTGATTCTATTACTGGGACCTTATGAACAATCTTCTCAGTAGGAAGGCTTTATTATTATCTCAGCAAGATTACACATCAATGAGAAAAGAGTTCTAAAATAAGAAAAAGAAATATTAATGAAGATAATATCTTATTAGGTTGTTGTTGCCTGCTTTTATATCTTAATAGTTGGTCCTGAGAAACTGGACGAGCCTGAAAACTGTAATAATTGGGTAAGTGGGCATGGGTTCTTTTCAATTTCCTAGTTGGGCCAATGGAAGGTATGTCAGTTTGTGAAGAAGTTGTCTAATACTAATCAGATTTGTTTTCTCTAGATAGGATTTGTACTAATGATGATTCATACATAATCTTATTGAATCTTAAGATAATCATTATACTTATCAGTGCCCATTTTCAAAGACAGTGGGGAAGAACTGTACTTTTTGCAATTATACTTTTGTGAAGAAGAAGTCTAATACTTATCAGATTTGTTTTTCTTGATAGGATTTATACTAATGATGATTCATACATAATCTTATTGAATCTTAAGATAATCATTATACTCATCAATGCCCATTTTCAAACACAGTGAGGAAGACCTGTAGTTTTTGCAGTTATACCTTGTGAGTCTATGTAAAATTCATATGAAGGTCCAGCCTGACATAATCTGTGTACCAGTTTATCACATGCAATTGTTTTTGAATTTTTGCATAAAAGATTTCAAAACCGATGCAAACAACATGCTGAAACTACTGTTTCTCTTCACTTCATGAGTATGTCATCTATATATTTTATCCCTCTTCTTCTATTGCTATGTGAATTGAAGTTTTATTCAATGGTGATTCAACTAATAACTTCCCTTTCTTTTCTTTTTCCTTTTGACCAAGCTGATTTGATGTGGAGTCTGTATTTTATCCTTCAGGTTGCGTGTTGCTATGCTTCCTCTGCTGTTGCATCTTCATCAATCCCAGCTAGATTTTCTCATAGACTTTTTTGGAGAAAAAAGCTCGCCAGTTAACCATTCCCCAGGTTGTCATAAAGATTTATGTGATTCAAAATTGTTGATGACAAAGAGCAGAAACCTTGCTGGGCATACCATTGTGGAGGAAGCATTGCTACCTTTTTTCCAGGCAAGTGATGTTGAACTTGAATCTTTTATCAGATGATAAATGAGTTCCTTGTTTTCTCTGTGAGCAACCTTTCTAGCCTATAGCATTATCAGAAATTTGTATGTCCATTTGCTATTTATGTAATTATCATCTAGTTCCCAGTTAAATTATGAGTTATGATTAGCCTTATTATATTAATTTTCTCTGCTTTTGATTACCCTTATTATATTAATTTTATCCACTTCTTTCTATATTCTTGAGGTCACTCTAATAGGATGTCTTTGAATGCTTCTTTGTTGAACTTGGAATTTGAGTGTAGCTGTGACATTTTATTTGCTGTTATATCTCTTTTTGTTTCATCTCAAGTGTTTAGGTCTCGATGCCAGACAATATTTAATTACTGGCTCTCCCAAAATTTGTTGCAGAAGTTTGATATATGGCCTGTTTTTGTTCGGGTTGATTATACTCCAAGTCGTGTTGATCTAGCAGCATTAAGAGGTGGAAAGTATGTGGAACTTGTAAATCTTGTGCCCTGGAAGGTAATTTATTCGTTCCTTATCTTTACCACTACACCGATTAGTTAAAGTTCAACCAGATGCTTGTCAAGAACTGTAAATCTTTTCATTTTTTTTCCCTTGGCCCTGCTTTAATAAATTTTGATGCAGGGGGTCGAGCTGAAGCTTAAGCATGTTCACACTGTTGGCATCTATGGTTGGGGCGGTGTCTGTGAAACAGTAATAGGCGAGTGGTTGGAAGATATTTCCCAGAATCAGGTTTTAGCGGCATTCATTGTTGCTGTTGAGAATATTAAGCATTTGTTGGCCTTCTTGCAAATGTGTAAATAATTAATCAACCTTTATTTTCTGTTTTAGATTCATAAAGTGTTGCGATGCCTGCCAGCCATTCGATCTTTGGTTGCTGTTGGTTCCGGTGCTGCAAAGCTGGTTTCATTGCCAGTTGAGACCTATAGAAAGGATAAGAGGGTACTCAAAGGGATGCAAAGAGGTAAATTTTATTGAGATAAAATATTCATGTCAAGTTGGGTCCCCTCTTTTTGGCTAATGAAGAAGTTGTGTACTGTTGGTAGTTTGTAAATTTATCTAGAATGTTGGATGATAATATATAATTTGATAATAAAAAAGCTTAGTTATCGATGCTTGGAAATATTACTTTAAAACCAAGCTCTCACTGCTGTGTTAACCATTGATCTAAATGGCCTGTATTAATAGTTTTGTTTGGTTGATCCATTTGGTGTTTGCAACAATTGGGGGTCAGATATGTTTTCTTTTTAGCTAAGGATTAATAGACATATAAGTACAGGTGCTGCTGTCTGGGTTTCATTCAGTTTTTTTTTTTTTTTCCTTCTTTTGGTTTCACCATGGCAGGATGGTTTTGTAACATTTGGTTTATTCTAATTGTTCTTTGTTCATCTTCTTTATAGGAATATTTTCTCTTTCCTATCAAAGAGTTATGTTTCTGTCTTAGACACTATTTTATGTTATTAGTTTTCATAGTTTCAAATAGATTGACTATAATATAGCTGAAATCATTCATTGTGTTCCCAAGGTCCACTTGGTTTGGTGAATAGATTAGTAACCCTGAGTTTTTCTTTTTCATAGGTTGGAGAACATTCTGGTTTTGAAATGTTAATTCTGAATATGTAGATGCCTTTGATAATTGCATATTATTTTGTTATATTATTGCACCATGCATTCAATCTTTTTGCCTCTTCATTATCGTCGTCGTTGTCATCGTTGTTATTATTATTATTATGATTTTTATTTTGAACTTCTGTTCTTGCCTTGTGATAACAGCAGAGCAATTTTGTTTTCAGGTACAATTGCGTTTCTTAGAAGTATATCCCTTGAAGCTGTTGGACTTGGGGTACATTTGGCAGCAGGAGCTCATGATATTTTGCTTCAAGCAGAGTATATTCTTACAAGCACCCCTCATGTGTCATGGCCCGTACAAGAAAATACAGTGACAAATGTTAGGCGTAATCAGCCTAAAGGTGCCCAACAAGGAATTGAACAGGTGAATATTTCAATATACCTTATATCTTGCGCGTAAAACATAATTAAATTGTTAGATTGGAATTTTGCATGCAAGAATGACAACATTGATGAGATATTTATATAGATCTTTGATATTGTTTGTAATATACCATGCGTGTAGATACTGCAAATATAAGATGATTAGAGTCCCAAGTTACACTATATCAAATAAAAGTTTGAGCAGTGTAATAGTTCTAGAAAAGGTAATAATCTTCATAGTTTTTATAGGCTTATGAGAGTCTCAGTGATGGCCTGGGGAGATCTGCATCTGCACTAGTTCAGACACCCTTGAAAAAGTACCAACGTGGAGCCAGTGCTGGATCTGCTTTGGCAACTGCTGTACGGGGAGTTCCTGCAGCTGCTATAGCTCCGGCCTCTGCTTGTGCAAGTGCTGCTCATTATACTTTTCTTGGCATTAGAAATAGGTCAGTATTTTTAGTTTTTTTCAGTTCATCAATTGCAATCATAATAACATGCATTATGCTCTTCTTGGCATCCGAAGTAGGTCAGTTTTTTAGTTCATAAATTGCAATCATAATAACATCCTAACATCAAAGGAGAAATAAACTTTTGTAATTATGCTTGTATTGCAGTCTGGATCCTGAGCGTAAAAAAGAATCTATGGAGAAATATTTGGGTCCCACTCAGTCACGAGGAGGGGATTAATGGTGCAGTCAATAATTATGATATCATCAACCTTTGTCTACTCTGGCATTTGGTAACCTGCCTGTTGCTATCATTGCACTTCCGAGTGTTAAACAATGCGTTATGACTATGGCATGTTGCCACTGGCTAAAGGAGATTACTAAGAGCGCTCCGCGCACTGGAGGCCCCACAAAACACGTAAGTTAAAACTTTTCTGAAAATTACTTGCTGTTTCACAGGCTTTTGAAGTTAATTTAAATACATATATCTACTAGGAAGAGGAGTAATGTTCTGTTTCTGCTGTCTGTTGTTTTAGTACGTATGACTTAAAATTTTTTGGTTTTGTATTAATATAGCTCCAACATTTAGTTTTGATGGATGATGATGTCTGAAAACCCTACAACCTCTAGTAAAAATTGTACACAATACATACTTGGTTTCATCTTTTATCAAATATTAATTTTCTTTTATTTTTAACTTGCATGTTGAATAATTAAGGGATTATTATTAATTTTGACAGATATTCTTAATGGGCTCTGAGGTTTTGGCTTGTCTACTGGACTTATTTAAAAATTGCCTTTTTAACATTTTTAAAAAATGATGTTCAACATATAATCTGCTTGCAGGTGTACAGGTATTGGAATCACCAATCAGACTCTTAGCATCAGAACTGACTGAATTTTTGTACAAAATGTAAATATCCTTAGCGCAGAATTGACAGAATTTTGTGCAAAATGTACATATCTGGTGCTGCTTACAAGTTTTACCCACACGAGTGAGTTTGATAGTTATAGTTACCCGATTCACTTACTTAGTTTGTATATTATATTCTTTTAATGCCTCAGGTCACGATGTATATAAGTCCTCTTTGTTGTAAATAATTCAATATCTTATATCACTGTAAGGTTTCTGGCTTGTGAGATGTATAATTTATTCAAAGCGTTTATGATCGTCTCTATGGAATTATAACCAATTTCAATGTAACGTTGCATTGGTTAATTAGACCTGTTTGAGCTAATCGAGGCACAACTTAATGGTTGGCAGTAGTGATGCTTTTCAGCTTAATTGTCGATTAAAGGAGAGATTATTGTGAAGGAATGGGATGGTTGATTGATATATTCTTAGCGGAAAATGCAGTGTGTCAGGAAGCTTGAAGTATTTGAGTGCTGGTACAATATTCATCCAATAACTTTTGAATGGTGATGCTCTGTTTTATCTTTTTTTTTTTTTGGGGTGGTATTTTACCCGAACCGACCAGATCCAAAAAATTTTGGATTCGGATCGGATCGGGCTTAAAATCCGATCGGATTAAAAATTACAAACCCATGTTTTGATCGGTTTGGGTCAAACCCGACCCGATCCGAATACTCGATTGGGTTAAAAAAAAAAAAAACTAAACCTAACATTGCACGCTGCACAGCACACACACACACATATGCTGCACACAGTCACACAACAATTCACAAATTCACAAACCTATTACACACACGCTGTTAGCCACACACCACCATCACAAGTTCACAACTTCACAATTCACAAGTTCACTGTCAAATTCAAACACAAATAAGGCAGCCGCAAGTCCGCAACCAGCCACCACAAGGCTCACACACACTAGTCCACGATCTGTTGCTGCCAACTGTTGAAATCACGATCTGCTGCTGCTAAGTGAAGCCGCGACCAGTTGTTGCCAAGTCAAATTCGTCCAGTCGTGAGCCGTCCGCGTCTTGGCGATCTGCTGCTGCTACTGCCAACTCCCAAGTGAAGCCGTGATCTGCTGCTAAGTGAAATCGCGTCCAGCCGTGAACCGTGGCCATCGATCTGCTGCTTGAAGGCCGAATCCTTACAACCCGACCCGATTTTCTCCCCACCCGAACCTGATTTTGAAGCTTTCTACTTTCAAGTTTCAATTTTCCTATTTCCTAAGTCGTAACTTTCATGGTATATATATACTATATAATTAATTAATTATATATGCTTAATTGTTTATTATGTAATTCAGTAATTGGTTATTATTTAATTGTTGTAATTATGTATTTATAAATATTAGTAATAAAATCAAGAAAATTTTGTTAATTATTGAGCTCTTCAGAAATTATTTTTTTTCATATATAAAAAGGAATTGTTGATTGGTGGGTTTTGTTTTTTGTTTATTGATTGTCATCGTTTGCTCTGTTTAGCGAATAGACCATATTGACTGTCAAGCGTAAAGGACATATGAAAATGGTGTTAGCTAGCGAATAACAAAAATTTTATTAATTATTAATAATTAAAATAATATTAATTGATAATTGTTAATAATTGATTTTTTTATGAATAAATTAGCACATTGGTAGATTAAATATTATCACATTAGGTAGATTAAATATTAAAATTAAGTATTATGTTCTTCAAACCCTGGGTGGGTTTGTTTCTTTAAAGGCCTTTTTATCCATATCAATGAGTGGTGTGATATGGCAATTCATGAGAAGCGAAAGGTGCAGTAGTTTGTGGTCAATGAAGAATGTCAATTGATTAGTGTAATTTTTATCTCTTTTCTTAACAGTTGATGATAAATATATATATATATATATATCTATATAGGATTCCTCTAACATGCATTTAATGTATATTACAACCACTCACATGAACAGTAAATGGTGTGGGGTTCACTCATTATTCATGTGAGTGGAATAACATACATTAAATGTATGTTAGGGATTGTTCATATATATATATATATATATATATATAAGATTCCCTTAAGTTACATGTATTGTAACTTACAACCACACACATGAATAGTGTGTGTAGGGTTGACAATAGGATGGGATGGGATGAGATTTACCAATCCCATTCATGTTTCGTATATGCAAATGAGATGAAAAAACGTCTCAATATATGTCTCAATCTCGTTCTAAAAGAGATGGGATCTTGCGGGATCCCATCCCAATTGGTAAAATTTTCATTTTTAATCAGCAATGAGACGGGATGTGACGGAATTTATCAATCTCACTCTCATCCCGCATATATAATTGGGATAAAAAAATATCTCACTTCTGTCCCTAAATTTTTTTATGAGCCAAAAATATATCTCAATTCCGTCCCAAATGGGATGAGATCCTATCAGAAAAAATTATCATTCCTAAGTGTGTGGTTGTAAGTTGCAATACACGTAACTTAGAGTTTGTCATATATATCTATATATATCAGCTTGAAATGAAAAAGGGCAGGGACATAATAGTGATTGAAAAAAGGAACATATAGATCACAATGCTTATGAAACCTACCCTAAAATTCAGCCCTACCAGTGGCCAAATCAAGTGAGTTTAGCCTTTCGTAGATGATAAAAATTTGAATGAAAACGACACCAGCAATCACAATGAAATGATGTTTTTCTGTGAGAGTCGTTTTTTTATTTTTCCATGGACCTGTAACAAATTCTGTTTGTAAAGAGAAAACACAAATAGGGAAGTGCAGGGAAGAAATGAGTAAAGAGCAGTTTGGAGATTTTTAATTCTTATAATTAATAAATTTTCTTAGATGAGTGCAGAGAGAAATTTAGTAAGTTTAAATAACTCCACTATTATTATATTTAACATATTTGTTCAAAATTACAATGTCAATTAACATAGTACAAGCTCACATAGTATAAGAACTCATGAGCAAGGGGACGTTATTTTACTGCCTGTGTTCAGGTGACATTTCAGATTTTTGTTTCTCCAATAGTCGGATTTATATACCTGTTAATATTTGATATCATGTATCTGTGAGATTATTGGTTCCTACCAACAGCCGAAATACATACTTACTCTAAATGATAATGATTTTGCATCAAGTTGTAACTCGAATCTGCACCCTTGCCGTAATAACAAAATCATATTCTCACTTTAAAAGATTACGATTGTACATCTAGTTGCAACTTGAACCAAGCCCCCTCAACATGTGTAAAATTTTTCTATAGTTATAATGTGGGGACCAAACTAATTTATTATTATAAGGAGGGTATAATTTAATAGAGTGTAATTATAAAAATTATTATTTTAACTTATTTGTATTTAGTGTAAGTGACATAAAAGTAAAATATGCACTTCGTTGGTAATTAGTTTATGCAACATGTCAAATCTAATGTATAGACATTGTAAAGGAGATAGACATGTTTTGAAAAAAATTAGTATATAAATCTATATAGTGTTGGGAATATGTAAATTAGTGTCAAAAGTCTAACCTCTAAAGAATAAATCTTAGTCCTAAACAACTTTGATTTTTTTTTTATCTTAAACATTTAATGTGACACAACATATTTTTTCGGGAATATACAAATAATTATTACTATATGGAGCAAATTTTTTAAGATGGAATCTAAAAAAACTAGAACTTATATAATATGAAATGTATTTTTATTTATAATTAGTGCAAACTAATATCATATTTTTTTTAATTAATAGTGTGTACAAAATCACTCTAAAATAAAAGTTTTTTATTGTATATATTTCACACCAAAAGATTCTGATTATTAAAAATGAGTGCTTTCCCATCTGACTACAAAATCACAATATTTCATCTGCATTCGGTATCGACTAGGTAAAAAGTTATTTGTACCGGGTCAAACCCCGAACTAATGCACCATTTTATTAAGTCAAAAACGCACCGTTTGCCTTCTGTCGAAAACACACCGTTTGTAAAGTTTTTCTCCTTTCCATTATCGATGGAGATCATTCTCCCCACAAATCCGCCGTTATCGATCAAAATCTCCAGTCACAATTCTTCTGAAATCGCCCACAAATCAGCCATCATGTGTACCCTCTGCTGTCGTCACTGCCACCGACAGCCATCACGCGACAGCCACAACCACTCACAAAGTTGCGGCCACTTATGTACCTGAGGTAATGCGTCAATCTTTGGTTGATTTAGGTTTTGTCTTTTTTATTCATTTGTTAGCCTTTTTTTTTTTTTTTCGTGTCTATCCTTCTCAACTAGGTTGCTGGTTTTACCTTCTTTAATTATTTGGTTAGAGATTTTTTTTTTAATTTTTATTGTTTTTGTTTAATGAATTAAAGCGTCAAGTTTTGTCTTGCCCTTATTCATATTTTCTTTGCCTCCAACCTATTGAATGGAGTAAAACCAAAAAAATGATCCTGAAAACGACATCGTTGCGTGAAGAAAGCGGCTTATGTATCCTAACAAAAATTGGTCCTTAAAACAGCGTCATTTTTTTAAGTTCGGAGTTTGACCCAGGGCAGACATCACATCAGCATCCTCTTATTTTTTATTTTTTGCTTTTAGCCCTTTTCTTTTCCAACGCGGCACGTGAGCAAATCGAGCGAGGCCTAACATGTCTTAAAGTCATAGGTGAACACATTTTATTACCACACATATGCACACACAACAACAAGCCACCAACATGGCCAGACGCTCCCTCCCTTGTGTTTTCCTCTCAACAGTATTTCCTTAATCTCAATTTTCTCTCGAAAAAAAGAAAAAAGAAAAAAAAGGCCCACCGTCTCTAATGACCGTTACCGTTAGACCATCGCTGTTTGTCTAACCGATCTCATCCTCCATCCGCCGGAAATAAGATGATATCATGAACGTTCCGCTTGTAATTTTCTTTTGTGAAGTTTCTTTTTGGTATAATATAAGTACAGTATTATTCTTTTGTTGCAGAATATAATTACGCAGCATATTGTCTGGAGAGTCAGGGTCGTTGAATGGGTTAGTTTCCGTCTTCTTTCTTATCTCTTCGGCTACATATTGACTGACACACTCCATGTTAAAAAGTCCAAAGCTCACTTCACATGTGAGCAAAACCCTCTTTAAATCTCTCTTCAAAAGACCTTCTTTTGTATTTTTCTCATTTGGGTTTAGCAACAGTTGTACTATTGATTATAGCAATTGTACAGCTAGAAGTATCTGTCAAAGCAATGACTCAGAATCTGAAAATGAGTGGGAGAGATTGCTCAAACCATTTGATCTCAACGAGCTTAGAAAGTCTCTCCATAAAATTACACCTTTTCAGCTATGTAAATTACTTCGATTGCCACTTGACGTGGACACATCCATGGAGCTTTTCACTTGGGCAGGTTCCCAGGAGGGCTATTGTCATACATTTGATGTGTACTATGTGTTAATAGATAAACTTGGTGCCAATAAGGAGTTTAAAGTTATAGACAGTGTATTACTGCAAATGAAAGAAGAGGGTATTATTTTCAGGGAGTCCCTTTTCATTTTGATTATGAAATATTACGGAAGAGGGGGAGTGCCAGGGCAAGCTACTCGGTTGTTATTGGATATGAAGAGTGTTTATGGTTGTCAACCTACTTTTAGGTCTTATAATGTTGTCTTGGATGTTTTAGTGGCTGGTAATTGTCATAAGGTTGCGCCAAATTTGTTTTATGATATGTTGAGTAAGGGTATTTCACCGACTGTTTATACTTTTGGGGTTGTAATGAAAGCACTCTGTATGGTTAATGAAGTGGATTCTGCATGCTCCCTACTAAGGGATATGACCAAACATGGGTGTGTGCCGAATTCTGTGGTTTACCAGACTTTGATACATGCATTGTCCAAGAGTAATAGAGTGAGTGAAGCACTAATGCTTTTGGAAGAAATGATTCTGATGGGTTGCACATCTGATGTTCAGACCTTCAATGATGTTATCCATGGCCTGTGCAAGGTCAACCGGATTCATGAGGCAGCAAAATTGGTTGACCGGATGCTTGTCCGAGGATTCACCCCTGATGATATAACATATGGAGTTTTGATGCATGGGTTGTGTAGAACTGGGCGAGTTGATGAAGCAAGGGCATTGTTGAACAAGATACCATCTGCAAATGTTGTGCTGCTCAACACCGTGATTAACGGGCATGTCATAAGTGGACGTTTTGATGAAGCCAAGGCTATTTTTTATGATAGCATGTTAAGTGTTGGCTGTAACCCTGATGTGTTTACTTTTAACATATTGATTCATGGACTGTGTAAGCAGAGGCGTTTAGGTTCAGCTCTTGAATTGGTTAATGCGATGGCAGTGAAGGGTTGTGAGCCTAACATTGTCACCTACACAATATTAATTGATGGGTTCTGCAAGGAAGGCCAACTAGAAAAAGCTAATGTAATCGTAAATGAGATGTTGGCCAAGGGGCTTAGTTTGAATACAGTTGGATATAATTGCCTTATACATGCTCTGTGTAGTGCTGGTAAGATCCTTGAGGCAATGGAAATTTTTGGTGAAATGCCTAGCAAAGGATGCAAGCGTGACATATATACATTTAATTCTATAATATCTGGTCTGTGCAAGGGTGATCGTATTGAAGAAGCTTTGGGTCTTTATCAGGATATATTATTGGAGGGTGTAACTGCCAACACAGTAACTTACAACACACTAATTCATGCTTTTCTAAGAAGAGGATCTCTCCATGAAGCACATAAGCTTGTAAACGATATGTTGTTTAGGGGATGTCCTCTTGATGAAATTACTTACAATGGTCTAATAAAAGCACTGTGCAATGCAGGGGCTGTTGATAAAGGTTTGGGGCTGTTTGAAGAAATGATGAGAAAGGGAATTAAACCTAGTAGTATCTCGTGCAATATATTAATTAATGGGCTCTGTAGAACTCGGAAAGCAAATACAGCACTGGAGTTTCTGAGGGATATGATTCATCGAGGTTTGACACCAGATATAGTTACTTATAACAGCTTGATAAATGGTTTGTGCAAGATGGGTTGCATTCGAGAGGCTTTAAATCTTTTTGATAAGCTACAAGCTGAAGGAATCTATCCAGATGCTGTTACATATAACACTTTGATTAGTTGGCACTTCAAGGAGGGTCTTTTTGATGATGCTTTTTTAATTCTTCATAAAGGAGTAGCAAATGGCTTTGTACCTAATGATGCTACCTGGTATATCTTGGTCCGGAACCTTGTGAAAGAAATTAATATGGAGAGTTGGAACTTCCAGACATAAAATCCGCTGGTTCATCAATTGAAAGAGCACATTAGGAAGCTGGCCACGTGGGGAATTCCAATTATGATCAGTTGATGAATTTTGGTCCAATCACTTTTTTATTTATCTCACCTTATCTTGGGTTTAATTTCTGCCACTTTTTATTCTATATTTCACCTGTAGATAGTGAAGTTGTTTGCTGCAAGTTGACTCCACTCCAATCAGAACTATATAACCACCTTGTACATGAAAATGTGAGTGTCATTCTTATTTAGTTACCAAGTCTGGTAAAAAAATGTTCATTCATATTTTTTTTGCTAAGAAACAAAAGATATCCAAAGAACTATTTGAGATATGTACAAGGATTGGTGGGACTACAAATCCACAAAAGCAAAGATGAGAAGTCCAATTCTAAACAAACAGCTTGAAAAACTACGTAGACCAAAAATAGTCCAAAACCCAAAAACAACATAGCTCACTAAGAATGCATCCCCCTCTTAGGATACAGAGGCTTCTCAATTAAGCAAAATAAAAAAACGAAAGAGATATCTTTGAATTCAGCAGTTATGGATGCCTAGAGGGAAGTCCAGAACTTCACTTTGTCCCATAGATGTGAAGGATCTTCCCCAACTTTGTTATCAAAGATTCTCTAGTTTCTTTTATTTCACAAGAACCAAAAAATAGCCAAGATTGCACAGTCCCATAGAATCCCTGCTTTCTCAAATTAAAGATCTTAAACAACTTAGATAAAAAGTAAGTAGCAGTGCAGTGTAGAAACAAATAATCAACATTCTCTGATGCATATTTACAAATGACTCACCAATCTGGAAACATTGCCATATTAGGTCTTCTTTTTTCAATCATCTTATTTGTGTTGATTTTTCTATGAGCAACAGACCAAACCATCATCTTCACCTTGGTGGAGACTTTAGCTTTCCATATCAGTTGAGAAGGAGAAAATGAGGGAGCATTGGGTTATCTATGAGACTAATAAAGTAAGATTTAGTGGAAAAACATCCTGATTTATCTAAATTCAAAGCTCTCATGTCCCCTCTTAAATCTTTAAGATAGACCCCATGTAGGATCCGGAGCATCTCAGCACATAGTTCATTTTCTCTATCATTCAAGTTTCTAAAGAACTTAAAATCCCAACTCCACTGCATAACAGAGTACTTAAGCATGCTAGCTGTGGAACACTCACGACCTGGAGAAAGCCTATTTAATCGAGGGAAAAGATCACAAAGAGCAGCTTCCCTAATCCAACAATCCTCCCAAAATCTAACTCTCTGCCCATTACCAACTATCAGCTTAATATTGGATAAAAAATCTGTTTTCCCTTTTGAAATAAACACCCAAGGGCATCTACTACTCCTCCTGACTACATCAGCTACATCCGAACCATTTTCATGCAACCCATTCTTTTTATAACACGATACCAATGAGAATTAACTTCAGGAGGAAGCCTGCATAACCACTTCCCAAGCAAGGTCTTATTTCTGTTAATAATATTTCCTAACCCTAGACCTCCCTTGGATTGTGGTTGAGAAACTACCCTCCAATTGACCAAATGATACTTTTACCCTCCCCTAGGCCTTCCATCAATAAATCCCTCATAGTCTTTTCTATCCTTTTAGCCACTGAAACAGGAATTTGAAATAAAGACATAAAATAAGTAGGAAGGCTGGAAAGAACAGATTGGATAGGAGTTAGTCTCCCTCCTTTGGAAGACAAGCTGACAGATTGGATAGGAATTTGAAATATATCCAATCTCCTCTCAACTTTTCCTAAGACTGGAGCCTATAAATTAGCTTTCCAAAGGGTTCCCCCAAGAGGTAATCCTAAGTACTTTAGAGGCCAATTCCCAATCTCACACCCGACTGAAGAAACCAAGTCAATTTACTTTTGTTCCTGGAAATTTATGCCTACAATTGAACTGTTCCTCAAATTAATATTTAAGCTAGAAAATGCGCAAAAGAAATCCACAACTGGGAAGATTATGAAATTTCCCTATATCGTCAAAATGGATGAAAATTGTGTCATCAGCAAATTGAAGATGAGAAACCAGGATTTTATCTTTACCAATTGAGAAACCCTCAACCATTCTAGATTCTTGAGTCTTGTCCATTAATCTGCTGAGTACATCAACCACAATTGTCAATAGGAAGGGAGAGAGAGGGTCCTCTTGTCAAAGACCTCTAGAACATGAATCTTACCTATAGGTCTACCATTTAGGAAGGTAGAAAAACTGACAGAATTTAAACAGCCATTCGTCTAACTTCTCCACTTCTGCCCAAACCCGTTAGCTTCCAACACAAAATCTAAAAATCCCAATCGACGTGATCATAAGCTTTCTCAAAGTCAATTTTGTAAACAAGACCAGGTCTTTTGCTTTTTCATACTCCTCCATGGCTTCATTAGCTACTATAACTGCATCCAAAATCTGTCTATCCCTCACAAAAGCACCTTGAAAGTAAGAGATGGTCTCCCCTAACACCTCCTTGAGTCTGAGAGAGGACCTTAGAAATGATCTTGTAAAGACTTGTCACTTAACTGATGGGTCTGAACTCACTCAATTTTGAAGGCTCTTTCTTCTTTGGAGTAAGGCAAATGAAGGTAGAGTTGGTAGAAGAGTTCACAACACCAAACTTGTAGAATTCCTTAAATACCTCTAACAGGTTCTGCTTACGAACATCGCAACAGTCTTGATACATTGTCAACGAGTACGCATCAGGACCAGGAGATTTATATTCATATTGGTCATTAACCCCACAGGTATCTCTAAAGAAACTAAGCAATCCAATATTTTGGCTTATATCACAGCTCGTAAGAAGCTCTGTCATCATCCAAAGGTAATTAAACTATGGGAAAATTTTGATTACTTCAATCTTAAGAAGCTCTGTAATTATCCTAAGGTGATTAAACATATGGGTAAATTTTTATTTTTTTAAACTATGAATTGATGCAACATATAGTTTGCACTCTGCAGAGTTCCCTTATTGTGTCCCGGCATGTCTGCTGAACAGCTAAAAGAAACCATCATTTTCAAATGTTTATATACATCAATGCTGTCTGTGCTATACTTATGATTGTAGATGCTTCAAAAGTAAGATGATAAGAGTCCCAAATCACATTATCTCCTTTTTTTATATAAGCTCCTAATGTTCCTTATCTTGTTTACTCAAATAAACTTTTGAGTACTGTATTTGTTCTAGATAAGGTACTGATCTTCAGAGTTTTGATAGGCTTGTGGAGTCTCAGTGATGGCCTCGCGAGATCTGCTTCTGCTCTAGTTCAAACAAATACCCCTGAAAATGTACCAGAGTGGAGCCAGCCCTGGATCTGCTTTGGCAACTGTTGTACAGGGAGTTCCTGCAGCTGCTATAGCTCCGGCTTATGCTTGCGCAAGTGCTGTGCATTATGATCTTCTTGGCCTCAGAATTAGGTAAGTTTTTTTAGTTCATCAATTGCAATCACAAGAACATCCTAACTTAAAGAAAAAAATTGATTGTTTTAATTATGCTTGTATTGTAGCCTGGATCCTGAGCGTAAAAGAGAATCCATGGAGAACTATTCGGATCCCACTCGGTCACGAGAATGGAATTAATGATGCAGTCAATGATTATGATATCATCAACCTTCATCTACTACGCAAAAATCATAACTTACTTTTGCTATCATTGCACTCGAAGGGTTAAATGACTATAGCATGCCTCTTTGAAGAACTCTTGATGCAACCAGCTAAAGGTGAATACTAAGAGCACTCCATGAGGCCAATACAGGAGCCCGCATGAAAATTTGAACCTTTTCTGCAAATTAATCTCTCTTTTGAAAGATTTCGCAGTTTATTTAAAGTACATATATCGAACAAGAGGAGCGATGTTTTGTTTCTGTCTGGTGTTTTAGAACACATGACTTGAATTTTTTCGGTTTTGGGATAAGTATAGTTCTTCCCCAACATTTAGTTCTAATGGATGATGATGTCTGAAAACCCTACAATCTCTGGTTCACATAAATTTTTGTTGTATTTTATCAAAATATTATTTTTCTTTTCTTTTTAATTTGACATATAGAATATTTATATAACTGAGTTACATTTCCGTAATTGAAAAATAAGGAATTAATATTAATTTGGACGGATATTATTAATGGTTTTTGGGGTCTACTTATAACTCATTTAAAACAATGCCGTAAATCCTCCACAAAACCACGCCAGATGTACAGGTATTTGGAGCGACCACTCGATTTACTTAGAAAAGTTGTATATCGTACTCTTTTAAAGCCTCTGTCATGTTTTAGATAAATCCTGTTCGTGGTAAAAAAATTCAAGACCTCACATCTCTTTGAAGGTTTCTGACTTGTGAGATGTATGATCTATTCAAAGTGTTTAGTGCATGTTGCATGGGTTAATAATTCGACCCTTGTGACTATCCAAATTATGGCATGAGTTAATTGTGGGCAATGGTGGTGCTTTTCAGCTAAATTGTAGAATTAAGTAGAAATCGTTGTGAATGAATGAGATGGTTGATTGATTGATAATTTCTTAGCGGAAAGTGCAGAATGTCCGGAAGCTTCAAGTACTTGATATTGTTGATATAATCTTTATGTCCAATAACCTTTGAATAATGGTGAGGGATGCCCTCTCTCTCTTCAATTTTTTCCCCCCCTTTTTTTCTTAAAATGTTTTTCTCTTTGTATCAGATGAATGGTGACATGGCAATTCATGAAAAGTGAAGATCTTGGATGTTTTATTGAGTCCGCACTGATCCTGATAAAAATGTTAAATGAGAAAGTGCATTGTAGTTTGTTTTCAATCAAGACTGTCAATTGATGAGTGTCATTTTAACTCTCTTCTTAACATTTGATGAAGAGGGAGAGGGGTTAGTGTAGCATCTGATTTACATATATGTAAGAAAAGGGGCAAAATCATAAATAGTGGTTGAAAAATAGAATAAAAAAATTACAACGGTCAATTCATCTAGCTCATGAAAGTTCTTCAGCTGCAAAACATTTGTACAGAACAAGACAGGCAAATTCTTCTCTACTTCAGCTCTATCCCGAAGCAGCTTTGTTGTTATGTAATAATAATATTAAAAAAAATGGAAGTAAAACCAAATGTGAATATTGCTTTGCAAGTAGCTTCCCCTGCTTCTTGTTCTTCTTTAGATCTTCGTTTGCTTTAACTCACCATAGTTGCAGGTTTTATATTGCTACAGCATCTCTTCAATTTAACCCTCCTTCAATCAGAAGTTCCTGAAACAAATGAAATCATCCAGTTAAGATCTAACCCACTTGTGTAGAACAATCAACGATGAGGAAAAAAAAAATGAAAACACATTTGCCTCTCCAAAGAAAAAAAAAAGAAAGACACTCCCATTTTACCTGAATTGTCTTGCCAACAGGTGCTTCCTCATTGACATTAACAAACACCGACTTCTTCTCTTCAATTATATCCTCCATAAGCACCCCATCGTTTCTGTCGCCTCTTTTAGATAGAATGTGAGCCCTTTTAAGCCCCAGTCTCTCCCTCCACCACGCTGCAGTACTCTTTGGCATTCTTGGCAGTGCATGTTCATACTCATCATCATCAGCAAGCAGTTCCTCTCGCAAGGTAGTCATCTTTCTCGTCGTGTTGCCACAATTATCCTTCAAAGGCACCAACATGCCCTTGAAGAAAATCTCGTCAGCAGGTTTCATGTTGTAGTTTCTTACGGAAAATTCAAAGTCTGCAGAAACTGGTGCCTCTCTGTAGTTGCTTTCTTCATTTTTTGTTTCTACAAAGTCAGTAGAGAAGGAGATTCTTGGGTCCATGCAAGCCATGGACATACAAAACTAGCAAAGATTTAGATGCGTTACAAGTTTATGCTATCTCTTATTTACAGTGTTAGAATCCATGAACAGATGCTTGGATTTATATATAGGAGGAAGCTTGGTGTAATTGTGTTTATGCAAAATTGCACATGATAAGTTTGACATCTCATGTTACTTGGATTTGTCACCTTGTGATTGACAGATAGTAATACTTCAATGTTTTTGTAATAAATAAATTGTGTTTGTCATGAGATGCAAATGATTAACATTTTTAATTGTAGTATTTAAGTGAAAGGCTAGACAAACTGATAAGGCCTATTGACCCGAATATTCAGCCTTATGTGGCCAAATCATGTTCTTAAGATCAATTAATCACTATTGTTTAACCTTGGATTAGAAAATTTTTATAATAATAATGATTTGGATTAGTAGGCAAGACCCCTTAAGGTAGGCGTTGTTGCTTCTCTCTTTAATCTCTTTTAAGTTTAATTTACACTTAAAATGAAAAATTTTGACATAATTTGAATCAAACTTCTTTGTAAAATTGATATCAGTGTTTTAGTAGTTTTGCTTGTTTATTTATTTTCTGTATAGAATTTATTATTATTATTCCTAAACAATACTGTTAAACAACAATAATAATTAGGATCCTAATAGTTCAGTCTTAACTTGAATTTTAATTATTTTATACATTTATCTATTGAATAATAAATTTTATAATTAATAAAATTAATATTTTACCACCTACTTAATAACACATAAATTAAAATTTATATTGAGACTTAATTGTTGAAATTCTTAACATTACACTTCAAAAATTTGGGTCTTCACTTTTCCATCAAACCAAAAACAATAATATTGAGAACAAAGACCCATGTGGACTTTGAGCTGGTCTAGCTGTTAATCGAATTACTCATCAATAAACAAATTGAATTTCTCTCAAATCTTACCAACACTACCACAAAAGAAAGATTGGTCTTAGGCCCTTTGATTTGACTATTAATTAGCACCATGTGAGTGATGAAAAAGCAATTCCTGATCCACTTTGGCTTATTGACCTTCACATGGTTGAAATTGCAGTGGCCGAATGGCATTCATCCTCATCTGTAAGACCATATAAAATCAATACATTTTTTGATTCACACACCAACTGGGTTTCTGCCACGTGGCTGATTCTCACTTCTTGCCCAAGTTTTGAAAGATAAACCCAGAAGAGGCAAGAGACAGTGTACCTACCTTATTGGAAGTGGAGAAAAACATAATCTGAGGGCACTGTCTCCCTTACGGTCTCCCATTTTGTGAGCAGAACTTGTCTTTTTTGCTCTTAATTAATCAATAAGAAGAATTTTTTTTTTCATCCCGTTTTGTGCTCAATAACACTATGCGGCGCGATTTACAATGTCAGATCCCCCGCGGGGGGGGAGCCTCTTCAACTGAGCTCTAAATTTTTGCCATTTTTTCCTAGTGGTTTCTGTCTCACCATACCATATTAAGGGGGGGCATAAATAAAGCATGATTATAGAAGATTATTATTATATGGTGACAGTAGAAAATTGTGTCATGAGAATTTATTCTTCAAAAGGCAAGCTAATCTATGACTGTAATTGAAAAATAATTTAGTTGACCGAAAATCATGTCATGGGAGAAAGTTCTTTCTAACTGTTCTGTAGTATCTAATTACTACCAGTTTGATCATATGTTTCTGTTCTAAGTTTATTGCAACACATACCAAATTACAAATTACAATCGTTCTAGTAACTGTTAATCTAATTTATTAAGTAATTTTGGCAGTGTTAGAAAGCAATTTTCGTTGTTGAAAATCAAAAGTTATTATTCATAATGCTTAAACTTTGTTAGACAAACACAGCTGAAAAAATGCTTTAAAATGGTTTTGCAGTAAGTACTTTCTGCTTAGAATTACTTGCTACAGACTACAGAGACACTTCATAAGTCGGTAATCATTAATTTGTTGAAAGCCCTTCATTCCCACAAATAAAAAACCACAATTGGACTTTATGATCAAGCTTTTATAAGCTAAGCTAACTAGCTTAAGTGATAGAGACCTATTGATATGACTTTTTTTTTTATCAACATTAATTTAATCCTTTATCAAGTCTGTTAGATCTTTGGTACGGGTCTTGGTCCTGGTCAGAATCTATTCTCACTCCACTCCGAAGCCACAAAAAACTGCTTGTGTCTCCAAATTAAGGTATCCATGCACATGCGAATTACTTAAAGCACCACATATTCATTTAATTTTATTGAAGTCATGTATGGCGCACTTAGATTGTCGAGAAACTATGAACAAAGAGGGTTAAAAAAACAAAAATTAAGAATTAATTTTTTGAGCCGCAAAAACTTTACTCAAAGTCATCATCATGTTCTACATTATCAGGAGAAAATCTTTTCAATGGCAATTGATTTCCAAAAGAGAGTTTAGGCTTTATTGCACCTTTTAGAGAAGTTCTCATTGATTTCGGCTGGGAAGAGGCAGATAATGAGAATTTCGCCAAATTTTCGAGTGAAGGAACATCTTTTAGTAGCTTATGATGTTGAGATAATAACTTGGACCTTTGGTCCAGCTTCGGCTTGGGATTAGTAATATGATTATTCGGGTTCTTGTTTCCTTCTGTCGCTTGCATCTTCGGGCTTACTTTTGATTCAACTGGCACAAGCTTCCCGTCTACTTGGTTAGTGAAAACGAATGTGACCTGTAAGATTACTAAAATTTGAGTACTATGTATATTCATTTGATGGCAGATAATGAAAACATAGAGATGTAAATGATTATTGGAGTTATGTTTCATATCTTTTACGCTCACCTTCCATCAGAGAACAGTCATGAAGATAATAAGTAGAATCTCGTTAGGTAATGCAAAAGTTCCAAAGAATTTTTATACAAAGGCATGATCCATGTAGATCGAAAAAGTACTCCTAGAATGCAAACCATTCACTCTCTGCACACATCATCGGACCAGGAGGTGCTTCACCAAGTTTTTCAGTATTTTATGGAAACTCATTTATATTATCTAGTCTAAAATAGATGAATTTGGATTAGATACAACAATACTGAACCTAAGAGATTTGACTATATAGACCATAGATTTGTGTGCAACTTATCTTTTTGAATTCTATTTCTTTTGAAAAAGGAAAATCAAAGTAAATACGAAATTGGAAACTAATGACAAACCTCATCACCAGCTGAGGCTTGAAGTATAGCATCGGGCACTGACATGGAGTAAAAATGGTGCCCCCAGTTATTTAAATCTTCTTCCAAAGGAGTTCCTAACTGAAATAATTTGGAAGAGAAGATAAAAATGATATAAAATCTAAAATACTAATTATTGTAATAATAATTAGTTAGCAAAATAATACAGTGATTAACCTGTTTTTCTGAGCTCTTCAACTTGTGCAAACATCCAGCAAGTCCTGCAAAACCACCTATGTCGGTAACTTCTTGATCAGACTGATCAGTTTCATTTGCTGAGTTGGTTTCATCTCCCTCTCCTATGCTCTCAGCTCCATCATCATAATTCTGGCAACGAGTGCAATGCATATTTTCATGAATTTCAGACCTACATGTACATTTTAAACTAAACTTTTATACATGATGGCGGAGCTGCAATGCAATTTTGTTACACTAAAGATTTGATCCTCAGAACAGCAAAGGTTTTTGTCAAAGTGTATAAAAAATTCATTAATTCCGGATATCAGCTACTAGTCAGATCAATAACTGTTAAAATACATAAAACCATCACTTTTATGTTAAACCATTTGGAGTGAGGCCTAAAGTCTGGATAATATCAAAATGTATAAGCTCAAAATGGTGTTTTCTTCTAGTGGCCAGGCAGACTTCCAAGAAACAATAGGGGAACTCTGTAGACTATATGTTGCATCAATTCATAGCATTCACTCTAAAATGTACTAGCATCTCTATTAATGTTTTTTTTTTCCTTTTAGTGAAGTACAGCAGCTATTTAGCCAACAGGCATTAACATGACTTAAAATTTTAATTTAACTACATCAAGCAAGAACGATTAATTCACTTCAGACAATATTTCAATAGGCTAAAATTCACACATCCGGTTCATATATGTAGATCGTTCTATTTAAACCCTTCGTTGATGATGATACTGTTAAAGTCGAATGGCATATACTTGATCTGCTTTGCAATACAGAAATAATTAACAAATGTTCGCCAACTGTACAGGCAAAAATATAACAAATTGTTTCTCACAGTTAAAAATATGAAACTTTTTGCCTTCCCATTCTAAAATCCTAGCCTAGAGTTACCATGAATCCTACTTTGCATGCTAAAAATAAGATGCAAATTCATGGTATGCAAAAATTCATCCATAGTTCCTGTAACTTTAAAACTTTTCTGATCACCCCAATTATTTTGCTTTCAAGTTGCAGCACTAACAAATGCATTTTTGTAATTCAAATAACAATAATTTCAACTTCAGGGACGTAGCATACCTCACATCATCATGAAATGTAAACAGGTCACGTAAATCTTCGGTTGAAAGAAAGTTTCCCTGCAATTTAAACTTATTATCTATCTCATTCATTAAAGCTCAAATTCCAAGCAGAGATCATGACAGAGACAGCTAATCAAGAACCTGAGTTGCAGAGCTATCTGTTTGCTCCTGCTGAATAACTTTTTGAAGCCCTTCTTTAGACATTTGACGCAGGTATACCTAAGAAAACATATGCATAATTTTTGTACTTTAAATAAAACTGTGAATAGTTGCTCATTGGAAGCTCAAATTATCTTGCAAGTTCAAAAAAAAAAAAAAAAAAACACAGCTATTGTTGCCGCATAAAAACCTTTTCTTCAATGGTTCCAGTACTCAGAAAACGGTAGATGAATACCCTCTTCTTTTGTCCATCCCTCCAAACTCTTGCAGCAGCCTGTTATGAGTAAAACAAGGTATCCAAATAATCAGAATATTATGATAGAGGAGACATACATACTACTTCCAATTGGCATACAATTAGTGCGCTAGTTAGCATGAGTTAATTACTTGTTTATCATTGGCTGGATTCCAATCAGGATCAAACAACACAAGTCGATTACCACCAATTAAATTGAGGCCACAGCCACCAGCCTTGCTGCTTAAGAGAAAAACAAACTCATCCTGCAAATGATTGAAACAAACCTTAAGTATTGGCAATAAGGCTACATGCCCAACAACATGAAGAACATAAAAGACCCCAATTTTAAATTCAAAATAAGAAAAATTTGCACCTTTGATGGGTCATTAAAGTGATTCACTAACTTCTGTCTTTTGCTGATTGATGTAGTTCCATCCAGCCTCAAGTACGGATACCTTCTTTCACGACATAATTGAGCAAATAGATCCAGTGTCTGATACATGATAGCAAGGTTTACTTATTAAATAAATGAATCGCATCAGATATCTTCCACAAGGAAGAGTTTCTTAATAAATGCTTCATATGGTGGCTTCAGCTAGTTCTTGTACAGCTGCAACCAAGTTTGACAAGCAGAAATAAATTTCATTCAAAAAACAGAAAATTACCCATTTACAATGTCAATCGTTATTTACATTACTTCATGGAAATTTCCTTATCAAATAAATCCAGAAATGAATCAATAGCTTACTGATGATAAAAAATGCTAGGGTGGCAAAGAACTATGCCGTGTTTTCGGAACTAGATACTGACTATAGATTAGGAAACCAATAGCACACTGACAGTCACATATGAATAACAAGCATGATCTCCATCCATATTGCATGGTGCTGAACCACTTTATTTAACCAGAATTACTATCTAACAGTACCTGAGTATAATTTGAGACCAGAACAATTCGGTCATCAGTTCTCTGACGTAGATGGCCCAGTAACCGGGCTAAGACATGCATTTTTCCAGACAGTTCAACCCAAGCCCCATCACCTCCAGTCCATGATCCAGATCTAACAATTATAAGGGAAGCAAATGAAATCTTAATTGATCATATATGCTAAGCATAATATTTGTAAATAATACAAACAAATGCTCACCTTCCAGAGAACATCTCTGGAGGGAAAAAACGTATGCAGTCCTCAAATCCTGTGGTTCCTGGATTTCCACTTTTTATAGTATCGTAGATAAGCTGCACATACAAAAAGTCTTAACCGAGGATCAGACTGTAAGACAATGGATTTATTCTTATAACAGAACAGATGTTAATTAAAAGGATGGGAAAGGTAGCAAAACTAGACAAGAGCAAGTTAATGCATCAAAGCAGAAGTTCAGCATCTTCACAATACGTTCGTTTTCATACCGAATTGATTCATATCACAGAAAAAGGAATTGTACTAATGTCAATATGTACAGATTCAATTTATTAATTAGGCCAAGCACCCTTGATAGCCCATAGTAGTCCCAATCAGTATTGTCTAGGCCAGAGACATTGACAGAATATTTATCGATGGTTCTTTAGAGATTACCCTCTTTACATAACATTTCTAGAACCAAAGGATCATCAAAACCCAAATGAAGTCCAATTCTAGGAAGTTTTGACCAAGCTTCAGTGTAGTTTCAAGCGAAAAAATGGTTCCAAGGAAAAATCTCATTGATGCGATTTTAACATAAAATCCTTTTAGGACATAAAGCCTATACATGTATCCAATTCAAAAAAAGCAACTACTAATTCAAAAGGTTCTCAACAAAACAATAAATCATGAAAAGATTAGAGTAATCACAATTTTCCCATGTTTAATTACCTTGGGATGATTACAGAGCTTCTTAAGAGCTGTGATATAAGCCAAAATCTTGGATTGCTTTGTTTCTTCTGAAATAGCCCGTTTAACCTGCGTTCAAGACAACAAAACAAAACCTGTATGGTTAATTGCCAATATTAGGGAACATTTCTCATCAAACTTGTTAGCTAAATAAGAATGAAACTCACATTTTTGGAATGTATAAAGTGGTTATATAGCTCTGACTGGAGAGGAGTCAACTTGCAGCATACGACTTCAATTATCTACAGATGAAACAAAGAATTAGAAGTGACAGAATCTAAACTCAAGATAGGTTGGGATAAATCAAAAAGTGATTGATAAAAAGGAATTTAAAAATCAAATTAAAGATCTGTTTTATTTTGATCCATACCAATAATTTCAGATGTGATAGAACAAGCTTAGATAAATGGTAAAGCCATTTTCCCAAACCTCTTTACAAGTACACAATCTTGGAGCTCCCTTAGGGTATGAATAGATCATTATGGAGAAAACAAGCAACAAAGAATGGTCTTAACTCTTGTTCTGGTAATGTTAAGATACTTAATAGGAATGTTGTGGTTGTAAGCCTATACAACCAGTAAACAAACTAGTAAGAGTATGCTTCATTATATTAAGAATTCTACATTGAAGAAAGCGACTTCTGCAAAGATTAGGAGGAATAAATTTGAGCATGATGAGAGGCTAAGAAACTAATGACTAGAAATTGAATAGTGACTCTGACATTGATGAGCGCTGAACAAAAACAATCTTTAGATGATCTGTTTGAGCAACAAGCAAAGTATCCAAGTCACTTAGACTTCCAAAAGAAAACTGAGCTAAGGACAATAAATTCCAGCCACAAGAACTGGTAGGAGCATCAAGAAGTTATCTTTACGTAAAAGCACTACACAGTTCTGAACAATAAGCAATGTAAAATCTTACAAATAGAAATGAAATGTTGCACTAAACAATAAGCAACTACAACAACAGAGAGCTTTTGGACCAAGATATATGTACCTTTGGTGGCAAGTGATTTGACAGCAATGCATTAGTCCTTCTCAATATAAACTGCAAATAGATAATTACGAGTCAAATGTGAAAAAAAAAATTAAAGCAATAACTCCAGATATGAAGCATTTTTCTGTTATGACAGAACTATCACAGAATCAGAATTTACCGGTTAAAAATGCAGTGTAGCCGCTATAAGTCTTGAGAAAGCTAAACTATTATATAATTAAGCAAAAAATAAATAAATAAAATTACCTGATTCACTTGTGCACTTAGTTCTGAAGAGCGCTCAATACCTAGCTTCTTCTCTTCTTCAGTAGCAGTAGGTTCTCTTCCACAAATAATTGATGTCTTTATAAATGTAATCACAGTTCATTTACAGAGTGAAGATATGTCAACAGAGTGAAATAAAAAAGAATAAATAATTTAACTACTGATAGAACATAACACCAAATATGAAACATGTGGTGAAGACATTCCTAAACTACATATTTTGAAAAATTAAAAGGAAAATCATATTGCTCGATTATTATATGATACTATCAGCAAAGCTTTGTTTTGTGGAGTAGGAGGTTACTCCTTGAATGATATGATAAAGCGTGGAGATGGATTTTACAATATTTTGCAGCATGGAAAAACACCTATCATTCTTTATTTACCACTCTATATCAGCAATCTGTAATACATAGGACGGAGTTCAGTTTGATAGAACAATAAGAATGGAAATGGTCATAATAAGTGCTCATTCCCTGTGAACCAAGACTCTTCTCCATCCTACCCCATGCCGAAAATTAAAAAATGAAAAAGAAATGAATGCAGTTCAACTAATGAATTTCTAGTTTATCATCAATAAATAGTTTTTTAAATATAAGGCAGCAGCTCACCTCATAATAACGGCGAAAATATGCAGCATCACCTAATATCCCAGGATTAGTAAAGTTAACCATGGCAAAGAACTCTTCAAGATCATTCTGCAAAGGCCCAAATCAAGGAGTAAATCCAGAATGCATAAAAGGACTTGCTATCATAAGCATAAAGAAGCATTTTAAAATGCCTACTATGTATTACCTGCATAGGAGTTCCAGACAACAAAATTCTACGCTTGCATGAGAGAGCAGCCAATGCCTACACAAAAGTGTATATAAATAATATCAGATGAAAAAAAAAATGAAGACTATATATATAAACGAAAGTAAGGATAAGTGTATTTTGCATGTCATACCCGATTTGTTAGTGTCTGATCATTTTTCAGCCTGTGAGCCTCATCACATATAAGAAGGTCGCAGGACTCACTGCAGCTAAATTTTGATGAATGCATCCGAAATGTTTCATATGAAACAATCAATACCTGTGGTGGTAACTAAATTAGTGCATATATCAAGAAAATAATCAGACATAGCAGCAAAAGTTTACCTGTAGAGAGCTGCAGGGATTTGTGAAACTATCAATTCCAGAGACAACATCATCTCTTGTGCTTTCACAGAGAGCTATAAGTTGAACTCTTCCTCCAACCCACTTTTTGATTTCAGCCTCCCAATTACTTACAAGACTGGTTGGTGTGACAATGATGGCCTTTTTAACCATTGGCTTTCCATCGAAACCTTGACATAAAAGAGTATACAGTAATGCAATTGACTGCAAAGTTTTTCCCAACCTGCAAATGCAAGAACAATAACCACCTTGAAGACAAGACTTAAACAGTGAAATAAATCAACAGTAATTAAAAAAAAAAGGAACTATGAACTTGATCTGACAGGATTTACACAGAAAAGATGATCCATTTACCCCATATCATCAGCAAGAATGCATCCATGTATACCAGCAGCATTCAATAGCCCTGAAACACATTCAAACATGAACTGAACACCTTCTCTGCATTACAATGTGAAAAAAGAAATCATATCAGTTACTGAAAAGCACAGCTAAATGAAAAAGACGAAATAAATAATTGCTGTTTTACATTTATCTTTTATCTAATAATATATACTCGAACCTCAAATCTCTACCTTTATGGATATTTTTCTCTGCCAATATTCATCAATGGCTCCGGCAATGGATTTAGATTGAAGAATGGTCGTACCGGTAAATTAGGTTTAGATTGGTGAATGCATTCTTAATACATAAATTCCATTTATGTTGACATCATTGAAAAATCATATAGTAATCAACATATCAAAAACTGACAAACCAAATATGAATTTATATCATCAGCAATACCTCTGATGGGGTCGAAGGAAACGAACAAGCAACGGATCAACAGTTATTGGCACTAAGTTACCACCATCATTTTGAGGTTCCTCAGGTTGCCAGAGCACCAGAGGATCAACTCCTGGTGGCAAAGTGAAATTTTCCTCTATGACATTGTTCTCAACAGTCCTTGGTAAATCTAATCGGTTGGTTATTGTAAACAACACTGGCCGAGAAGAGCCCCAGGGAACAAACCGTTTGCGGGCACAAAGACGACGAGCAAGCTGGTCATTCCCATTGTCATAGCCATTAGAGCAGGGAGGTTTGAAAGGCTTCCTACAAACAGCCGCCCCTTCTGTCACTGAAAGAACTCTTGGAAGCAGTGATTGTCTTTTTACAACAAGGTTGCCTCTGATAAATCAGAAAAGGAAATATCAATGTTATTAGTGAACTTCCATTCAACCATGGGCATTGTAAATGTTTTTCTCAAACTAGTACAAGCCCAGTATCATCAACTTTAAACTCGTTATTACAAACAAAGGAATTATTACAAAAATGAGATAGTCATATTTGAGGCCTAAGAAATTAGAATCAATCACCCCTGCTTACTCCAGATTCAATAAATTATTTAGAAAACCTCCAAAAGTAAGAAACCTTAGACAAAACTGCTTACATTTTTAATCCATGTCAATTTTAGCCGAACACTCAAAAATCTTAAATCAAGGACTGAAATTTTTCTCGGAAAGGCAGCTGAAATTCAAATTATCAATTTTCTCAACTCGTAGAAACCCTAAATCAGAATTAATTTATACGATTAACGTGAACAAACAGACAAACGTTTATACTTCAAACAAAAAATAATAAGGTGACAATCTGAACATTTATTTAACAGAGGAAATTTATTTTTTGTTTGTAAAACCTCACCTCACGAGAGCGTCGACGTTCTTCGACTTTCGATCTTCATCGGACGGCGCAGAATCTGGCGCGGATGCTTCATCGTCACCGTCATCGTTATCATCGTTATCATCGGCGTCTTCGCGATCAATGGTGTATCCGTCGCTTGAATCAGATGGATCGGAATCTGAGAGAATTTCTTCGTCGTCTTCCATTAGCAACACTGAATTGAATTATTTTTGCGCTTTTTTTTCAAATCACCTTTGTGGCGCTAAACCAAAAATGATACAAGTGAGCGTTCCGATATTGCATTAAATTAGGACATGGGATAATAACATAAGGGCCCCCCTATAGTCTTAGTTTTCCGAAGTATATTATATTATTATGAAACATATTAAATTGCACCAAAACAAATTACTTATAATTGCATTTCATCATCTAATTAAGAATGTTCTCACCTCACTTTATTTTTTATTTTTTATTTTAAACATAAAAATACTATTTAATTTTTTTCTTGCGAGATTTAGATAACTCCTCTTTCTCTCTCTCAAAAATAAATTTGCAACTCACATTCTCTCTCTCTTTTTTTCCTCTCTCTAGTGAATTACTTTTCTTCTTTTCTGTTTCTTTACTTCAGCACTCTCATCAACTTGTACAATTATTAATGGGACTTCTCGTGCAACAGTGGCATCATTAGGCTTGGCAAAATTAGGATCCGGTCCAGGTTTTGGTGTTGTCCGAGACCGGACCGGATAAGAAAAATGCAAGACCGGACCCGGATTAAAAATCGATTTTTTCGGGTGTGGTCCAGGCTTGAGCCCGGCACCTTCCGAGTCCGGGTTTTCTAAACTCGCATGTGATAAATTCATTTTTTTTCTTCAATTTTTTCTTTCATTTCTTTAACAATACAAATTTTAAAAAAGAAAATAATCAAATAAACTCATTCAATCTCAAACTTTAAAAAAGAAAATAGTCAAATACAAATATATAACACACTAACAATGCAAATTGTGCACAAATGATAAATAAAAATTATTTAAATCTACTTTCTAATACCTAAATTCATTCAATTTCTAACTTAAACTCATTCAATTTATATATAAAATAAATAAATTAAATTCAACAACACAATAAATTTAATAACATCCAACATATCATAAATTCATAATTATATATTTATATATAATATATTTATATTTTCTTTTTTTTAATTTATTAAAAAATCGGGTCCGGTCCGGGTTCCGGGTTTTTGGTGTTGAACCCGAACTCGGGCCCGGAAATACCCGGGTTTGAGAATTTCAAACCCGAGTCTGATTTTATGTGCATGCGATCCGGGTTTTGCCCGGACCGGATTGGTCGGGTCCGGTCCGGGCAGGCTTTTTTGACACCGCTAGGCACCATGCCGCCACTTTTGTCTTTTCTGTGTAAAATTTCATCAAGCCCTTTCACTTATTCTTATTTGAACTTTGCTTCAACAAATATTAAGTTCATTTTTCCCAAACCCGTGAATCCTTCAACAGCAAATTAACGACAAATCAACTCCTCTGGTGGCTGTGGTTGGTTAGAAAAGGCAGAGGAAATTGTGGAGAACAAAACCTAAGTGGTTGCGACACCGAAAACCGGAGAAATCGCGGCGAATTAAAGTGGGATTATGTGACTTTTCATGTACTGTATTTATTTGAATCTTAATAAAAAATTGTCATTTTTTGTTTTTAAAAAATATTATTTGAGAATTGTAGCATTACTCCTTACAAATTAAAATATTTTTTAATAAAAAAATTTAAAAAGTTACTTTCTATTATCTTAAGATACGATGGTTTATAAATTATAATAGGTGGACTTCCATTTTATATATTTTCCTGAAATAATTACCAAAATCCATTTAATCTCGTAAATTAATTACAAGGTTTTCCTGACTTTCCTCTCACCTACGAAGAAGATCCCCATTTCCTTTATTAATTTCATTTTTCTCAATTTATAAAATTAAATTTAAAAAACCCTAGAATTAAGCTTTTTTTTAAAGGTTACAGTCAAACAGAGTGTTACTACTGATCATTCTTCAACCGATCTGGACCGGGTCCGGTCCACATGCTGCGTTAGTAGATGCTGTATGAGCCCAAAAACACAGACCAAAACCCATCATCCAAAATCAGTTACATTGTTACACTCCATTTCAGTTCAGGGTTTTTTAAGGGTTTTAGGGAAATCGTTCGTTTTCACTAAAACCAGAAGAAATGGCGTCTCTCATGGCGATAAGATGCTTGCGAAGCCGAAGACACTCTTCTCTCACGAAGGTACGATTCACATCGCTTCAGTATTCTTATTTGAACCATCCGCAAAACAATATTATCGACAAAAACCTAACCCTAAGTTTAGCAAAGACCTTAAGTACGTCAGCCGTAGAGTACAATACCCCACCACCACAACCACCGCAGTCACCATTGTCTGATTCTAGGGCTTTTCCCGATCAGAGTAATTTTAATAACAATCAGTGGGCCTCACAACAAGAACAGAAAAACCATCTAAGTTATCCTAATCAAGGGCATGGATATGCTACTAATCAGTATAGCAGTGATCGTAATTATCCGAATCGGGGATACCCTAATCAGGGTCAGAGGCTTCCTATTCAAGGACAGGCTTATCCTCAGCAACATCAACCGGGTAATCATCAGTATCAAAACCCTAGTAATAATCAGGAGCATCAGCGCTCAAATTATCAGGGCCAGAGATTTCCTAATCAAGGACAGGTTTATCCTCATCAACAACAACCACACAGTAATCAGTATCAAAACCCTGGTAATCAGAACTTCCAGCAACCTAGAAGCCCGAATCAGTGGAACAACCAACAAAATCAGGGCTACCCACAAGCTAGAAATTCTTATCAGCAGGTCTCCCCGGGTCACCAAATCCCTAATCAGCTTAACAATGTCCCGAATAACATGAATCAGTGTCCTGCTGGTGATCAAGCGCTGCCTCCTTCAGTTGCTGACTTGGCACGGTTGTGTCAGGAAGGGAAGGTTAAGGAAGCTATTGAGCTGATGGATAAAGGAGTTAAAGCGGATGCTAGTTGTTTCTATACTTTGTTTGAGTTGTGTGGCAATCCTAAGTGGTATGAGAATGCGAAGAAGGTTCATGATTACTTTTTGCAATCGACGATTAGGGGAGATTTGGTTTTGAACAATAAAGTGATTGAAATGTATGGCAAGTGTGGAAGTATGACTGATGCACGGAGGGTTTTTGATCACATGGCGGATAGGAGTATGGATTCGTGGCATTTGATGATAAATGGGTATGCAGATAACAGTTTGGGAGATGAGGGGTTGCAGTTGTTTGAGCAGATGAGAAAATTGGGGTTGCAACCTAATGAGCAGACTTTTCTTGCAGTTTTTTCAGCTTGTGGCAGTGCTGATGCTATTGAAGAAGCTTTTATACATTTTGAGTCTATGAAAAGTGAGTTCGGCATCAGTCCAGGAATTGAGCATTATCTGGGGCTGGTTGGTGTTCTTGGAAAATGCGGACATCTTTTGGAAGCTCAGCAATTTATTGAACAGAAACTGCCTTTTGAACCTACTGCAGAGTTTTGGGAAGCTTTGAGAAATTATGCTCAAATTCATGGGGATATTGACTTGGAAGATCATGCTGAGGAGTTGATGGTTGATCTTGACCCATCAAAGGCTGACCCTAAAAAGATCCCTACACCACCACCAAAGAAGCGTACTGCAATCAGCATGCTTGATGGGAAGAGTAGACTTGTTGAGTTTCGGAATCCAACTCTTTACAGGGATGATGAAAAATTGAAAGCATTGAATCAAATGAAGGAATCAACCTATGTGCCTGATACAAGATATGTGCTTCATGACATTGATCAGGAGGCCAAAGAGCAGGCATTGCTTTATCACAGTGAACGTTTGGCAATAGCATACGGTCTGATCAGTACACCGGCTAGGACGCCTCTTAGGATCATTAAGAATCTCCGTGTTTGCGGTGACTGTCATAATGCCATCAAGATCATGTCCAGAATTGTTGGGAGGGAATTGATTGTCAGGGACAACAAACGGTTCCATCATTTCAAGGATGGCAAGTGCTCCTGTGGAGATTACTGGTGAAAGTCTTTGTTAAACATGCGATACATATTCATTGTGATTCCTTCTAAATAGGGCTTTATATGTAAATGCCAAATCTGCGAGAAGTTAAATGGGCTGGTGTGAACAGAGGAACTGTTGTTGGTAGTTGGAAATGAAATGTTCACTGGCTTAATACTGTGCTCCTTTTTTATGCTCTATTTGCTAATATTTTATGAAATTCTACTGAACTGTTGACTTGCTCCTTTCTCTTTAAGCCTTTTTATATTATCTATGCTGTAAGGAGATATTTTTGGCTTTTGGACTAAAACAATAATCACAAACCGCGTACACCAGCTCTATACGTGAAATACAGTCTGATGCATGTTTCTTCACTTCCACCAGCTCTATATGTGAAATACAGTCTGATGCATGTTTTTTCACTTCCGGCTTCAATTGGAACTCTGGAAAGTCATTTTTTTCAAGTTATGTGATGTAACTTTGGAAAGTCATTTTTTTTCAAGATTAGAGTTATGTGATGTTCAAAGATGAAGCCGAGATGTTGAGAATTGCTGCTGAAAGAACATGCATGTTGCACGCTGCTACATCAGTCTACTTTAAAGCAGAAAAACTAGCGAAAATATACATTTAAAAATACTTGGATCACGGTAACATTTCTGGTAAATAATTAATAACAAGAGCAGCCCCACTTTGCCCGAACAGAAGAGCTAGAATAGCTTCTCTAACCAAGCTTCATGGACCGAGTCATCATGGCCATGAACTCATCCATGTTAACCATGCCATCGCCATCAGTGTCGACTGCCCTCACCATTTTCCGGCAATCCTCTAGGCTGCAACTCTCTCCAAGCCTCCTTAACATTTCCAAAATCTCTTCCGCACTTATCTTGCCATCACAATTTTTGTCAAATGTTCGGAAAGCACTCTGTATGTCCATGGTTCTGATCCCACCACCCTTTTTGTGCGCTTCCATGAACTCTTTAAAATCAATAAATCCATCTCCATCCAGATCAACAACTTGGAAGATTTTTGGCACTTCACTTATCATGCTCGCTTGCCCAATCGCTCTCAGTATGGCCTTGTACTCCATCTGCGATATCTTGCCATCTTTGTTGGAATCAAATCTATCAAAGACTCGTTTCATCTCATTTCTATCTGCCTGGAAAGTTGGTAACAAACTAGAATTTTGCCTGTCTCGTGATGAAAACAACCGGGATGGCTTTCTCAGAAACTTATTTTTCGATATCTTGTACTGGAAATTGAGGAAGCTCAAGTTTGACATGTCTAAATCAAGAAAGCTCAAAACCTTATTCTATCAAATGAATGTCCGCCCCGTATGCTTATTAGGATACATATAGGATGATTATATAATATGGAATAAAGGCAATTTGATTGGTAACCTTTTATTCCTTAACCAAAAAGTTGAAAAGCATCAATTCAACAGAAGATTCTCTCAAGTAGCAGATAGGATAAACAAAGAAATGGTTGCAAAAAAAGAACATTAAGATAAGAATACATTCTGTAGTCAAGTTACAAATCTATTCCTTGCTTGTGTCATTCAAATTCTCCACTGTAAGGAAGTTGCCTTTTTGCAGTCTATAGCCGAAAAGGCTAATGCACATGACGAATCAGAGATAGTGAAAAAATGAAACTCTTCAATTACCAAGAAAAATATTCCCGAGTTAGGGGGGCGGCGGGGAAGTGGGTCAAGGTGGTTTTCCATTATCCAAATCCTCCATTACTTCAATGTCCTTACGCGCTGTTATCTTTTGCACATATCCTGCCATAATGACAATATAAAGTTTTAACTACAGGTTTGTCAAACACATGATGCAACAGGCAAAAAAGTGCACGTACATATTCTGGATTGATAGTTAATAGTTCATACAGATACTGTTCCTAGCAACTTAGTAAGCATCACACATGTCTAGAAGGATCTGAACTTCAGACATATGGAAAGGAAGAATTAATTGCATCCACAATAGCATTCTAGACAACCTTCATACACGCGGAATAGACGCATAGAGCATAAAAACCAAATACCAGAGTCCAGAAACTTGGTATCCAAGGATTGAAGAATAATCATCTAATGCTTAAGCATTCCATAGAAACCACTAGAAAAGATGTCTTGATAAGATCAACTTCTAACAGAACTTCCACATCATCTAATATTCTCATACACAAGTCTGAAGTTCTCAGACATGTGGAAAGGAAGAAGTGATTGCATCCACAATAACATTCTAGACAACCTTCATACACACAGAACAGACAAATAAAGCATAAAAACCAAATACCAGATTCTCGTCAAACATTTATTATGCTACTTGAGATTAATTAAGATATTCACATTTAATAATTAGGAATCTGTATTAGTCCACTGGACAACATGGAGACCCACAGAAATCCCCCAAGCACATCAACATAAAAAATAAACAAATTCAACCACTAATTCCCCATAGTCAATTTATCATTCAACAAATCAAAAAAATCCAACTATCAAAGGCTCCCCAATCAGAAACCAAGAACATGGGTTAGTTTTGACTTATAGACTCAATGAATTAACTTCATCATAGTAACCAAAGCTTCTGAAACTGAACAACTTGAGGTTTACATTAGATATAAGTTAATCTTTTTCGTGTTTTCCCTTGTGAATGCAAGGTAAGAGTTATGTACAGATACAAATGAGTTGAACTCAGTAAAAATTTCGCTATTGATTGTTCACTGAATGAGAAGGAAAAAGTGAAGAGGAGAATAATATGTTGAATATTCTGTAAATGAAATAGACTCTTAATGCTCTAAAGACATCAACCTTGTCTCCTCAAAAGAATAGTTTCAATCGGGTTAAGTGTTTCGTAGAACACCTGCTTCTCAATATTTTGAAGTGTTCCTCCAATTAATTGAAAAGGCTTTAACATGTACATCGTTATTCTGCTCCAAGCATGTTGTGACCACCAAAATCTATGGATAACTATTAAAAAGACAGTAGTTCAACTAGAAGAGAAAATTCTTAAAAGCAGAACCTGCAAGACTCGCCAATGAAAAGCCATAATATGTATTCTGCAAAAGTAAAGAGCTACTCATGCAGTACTCAAATACTCAGTAATTCATTGAATGGGTGATCAACAGATGCCAGGATGAGGTTAACTGATCCAGAATAAGGTTATGGCAGATTCATTCATAGCATTCTCTCCTCAAGATTAAGAAGTTAAGTATTGAGGATAAGGAAAAATATGGTAGGTAAATATAACAGTTCAAGGCAAAACTGGGCCATTGTGGTCCACTCTATATCTAAGTCACCTTCAATAAAGCTTGAATCAGCTATGGTATGTTAAAGGTCATTGTATTTCCATACATGCACTACATCATCACACATTTTCGGAGGAAGAAAGCATATCGATAATAGAACAAGAACAGTGTACACAGCTAAAATGTACATATAAAGCAAAAGAAAATTTCTCCTAAAAAGAATAACAAGGACTTTGCATAAGAGCTATACTTGTTTACCAATAATAGATTGCGTTCCATAATAAGGATAAACCAAGTCAACTTAAGATTAAAGAGTAATTAAATCGCAACTTCCATACTGTAGAAGAAATTTGAAAAAGGAAAAAAAATGCATGACTGAAGTCATAGTAAGAGTGCAGAAAAGAGAGATAAAACATTATTTTGCACATTAACAAGTAAAATATACATGGACCTTCTGTCAGCATTCAAACTGCTAGCAAACACTTATTAATATAAGTTTCATGTTTGACAACACAATGTCTTTTACATTTTTTTATCAATATGAACTGGTTTAACAAACTATTTAGTGATTCTTGGTTGAATTTAGATGGAAGAAATCTTACCTTTGCAGCATTCAATATTATTAATAAGTTACTGAATGAAAACTAAAGGTGTTTACAAAGAAAATTCTGATGAATATACCTTAATTTCAAGAGCTTTGGCAACAAATTCTTTGATATGTTTAACAACTATAACATTTGTTTGCCCTAGGGGCTTGACTAAGTGGTTTACAAGTAGTTTTCTTTGGTTGGCCACCCGCATTCCAATCTTGAGGAAAGTAGGAGCGTAAAAGTAGATTTGGGCTTTCTCCTATCTTTCTTTTATTTTATTTTATTTTTTTAAAAGTTACATTTTGTTTATGAAAAGCTCTTTATGTCTCTCCGAATTAACCACAAATAGGAAGTGAAGTCCAAATGACATATAAAATTAAGCCAGTCACGTTTCTTCTTTTAGTTTACCAATTGAACGAACTTCAGTGATAAAGAAGAAGAAAAATACCAATTCCAAGGCAAGGTATGCATTTGCAGATAATCTCTTTCCCCCTTTTATTATAATAGCTGACATATCCAGACCCTTGACAACTTCGACACTTCCCAGTCCATTCATAAACGACTTCCTTACAATCCTACACACGCAGCAATAAATCAAACACAAATTCCAGCAACAATACTGACAAACAAGACACTGATATTAGTGCCCGTCGAACCACTTAAAAAAGAAAGTATTAAAGATACTTATACTAGTTATGCATAGTTATAAATAGGAATAACCAATGCATTGAGACGGGGATGCACCCACATGAGCTCACATGCAATCTAAACTCAACTTCAGGCTTTCAACTGGGCATTGCCCCAGCCTAACAAACAACATGACCGTCTTAGGCCATTGCTGTTAAATTGTTTCAGTTGATATGTACACTAATCATTAGAAACAAAACAGTTGCCAAAACAAATGCCTTTCTCAACCAACTATGCTTTACAATTGTTAACTATGTCACTTTTACATATCAATTCCTTAGCTGTTCACAAAGAACTTGAAGTCGAAACTGCCAATTGAATTGACGCTTGATCAGCTCTTCAATTCCAGTTACAAGTGTGTGTGAAAGGAGAGAACTTGTCTAGGCTAGGGCCATAATGCACTGGCTTCAGTTTCTGGGTTCAAGATTGCATCCAGCTCAAGTCTATTAAAACCCTCGTATCAAGGTTCCCCACGTTTTAGCACTCACAAGAACCCAAAAATGAAGAAAGAATCAATTCCAGTAAAGCTAATGCAAGTCATTCAGCTCCTAAAACATCAAATCCATCTCACAAACTCAACAAAAATGCTAATTTCCACTCAGCCACCATCATTAATTCAATGCAAAGCACATTAACACGCACAAACACAAAGCACAAAACACAACGAAAGCATCAAAGCATCTCAACACAAGATTAATAAAAAAAGACAATGAAATGAGTGAACAATACCTGAACTTCAGGGTCACATCTAAGCCGTTTATCAATCTCCTCACGTGGGACCGGGGATGAATCAGGATAAGTCATGGGAAGTGGAAGCGGTTCACTGTCATCAGTCAAGTAACTTTCTCTGTTTCTCGACCACTTCTTCTCCTTCGCATTCACTTTCACGCCGCCGTGGGAGCCACCGACTGCGGTTCCCTCAGCGTCCGGGCCCACCCGGATGCTGATGTCAGCTGCAGAGGAGAAGTGAGGCCATCTCAGGGAATTGGGTCCAGCTGGGATGTCACTGGCGGCGAAGCAGCGGAAGGTGGTGGCGGGTTTTGCAGGAAAGGAGATAGAGCTTGTATGGCTTATTGAGTACATAAATTATGCAAGCTGCAAGTGTTAATGAAACAGAGGGGAAAAAAAAAAAGGAACTTCGGCAAAAAATCTAAACAGTTCGTCTGAGGTTTGATTCGAAGTAGCATACAATTTCACCAAGGTCTTTGGATGTAGATTTTTACATAGAGGATTAGACGGGGCCCACATTTTAAAAAATAAGTCCTGGTTTCCGATTTTTTTTTTTTTTTTTAAATCCAAACTACACCTTGTTCACTTCACATTCCCCTTGACCTGATGTATTGTGTTTATTTTCATTCATTTTGATTAACAGTGACAATTTTTGACGAGACTCGTCATTCTGATTCGAACGTGTATTGAAAGATCAACGCACAATGTTGTCGGCGAATGATGACATCAGACAGAACCTAGACTGAGGAACTTGTTTCAAGTAGTTGGGCAGTCACATTAATTATTTGTAAAGCTGTTAAGATTTGTAAGGTGTTTTCAGAAAGCCCTTAAGATTTGTAGGGTGCTTTCAGCAACGAGAATTTGATTTAGGAATATATGAAGTCCAAGCCAAGATACCAGCATCTTTACGATTATAATCTACTGATAGATCACAACGCGGGCCTTCTGGAAATCTAGATAAGGACTTGACACTAATTTTTTCTATGAAATCGGGGATATTAAAAATTTAATGCTGAACATCCGAATTTCATCACCATTGGTGTGCTGATGAAAGCTGCTGCAATTTTGCCCCCATAAAGCGTAAACTTTTGACTGAAGGCAGCTTGATAGAATTTCCGGAAGTAGCCAAAAACAATCAGCAGAGTGGTGGTTACGTGAGGGAAAATTACAGGCAGTTCCTGTGCAACACACTCGTTCTATTTCTTCAAACCCCCATGACTGTGAGGATCTTCTTTTTCATATCCTTTTACTGCTGGGAATCTATGCTCAAATGGGTGGACAGAAAACACGGTCAAGAAGTGAAACTACAGCATAATTTCCATCATTCTGATTCTATCCTTCTATTCTATTTGGATAGAGATTGCCAACAAAATGCCTCGAGTTTTACCAGCCAACCTGGTCTTTGTAAAGCCAGCTAAAATCAATTTTCAAAACAATGTAGAGTGTGTCAAGTCGGTATGTAGCATATATAAACGATCTGATGTCTGTAGTCAGCAAGCAGATGATCGCAGATGGTTAATATTAGTTTTTAACAAGGACATATCAAATAGATTGCAAAGAATTAAATACAGTTTGCAACTATAAGTTGTACAAAAAGAGCTATATTAGAACACATGTATCTGCATCATGCCTCTTAACAAAAGCCTAATCAATTGTTCTTCCAATTTCAGTTGTGCTTTGACAACATTCTTCACTTGCTGCAGTCTGTTGATATTAATGTTAGGATTCAAGTACAATCATAGATTCAGATGGAAGGTACAGAAATAAGCAGACCCTTTTCAAACCAAAGAAGTGAAATGACAGTAGATCTCTCTGCTGTCTCTCCATAAGAATGAATTCCTTCATTGGACTTGTACAATATCATTAAGTATGAAAAATTCCCAATTAAATCCTAAACTGATATTGAAAGTACCGTCGCTATCTCTCATCCTTCATTAGCATTATGCAGGTTGTGTTAGACGATTTCCAGGAGACACCCTGAAACAAAAGCATAATCAGCATTTAAGGTAAATAATAAAAGCTGCAGAGAAACCGAGCAGATTATGCAAGATACGCAAACACAAGCTTCTTAACATAAGAATCTTGAAAGTAAGTAAAGGATTGTGCTTACTGAATGTTCAATCCAGGTTTCCACAAGCCATCAGGGATTTGTCCATCAAGATTGTTGTTCTGAAGGAATCTGTTTATCAAGTCAGGTCATCGAAATTAACCAGTTAGCTAGAATTGAAATGTATGGGAATTTATATGAAATAGCCTTTAGGTAACTTCTCAATGTTGAATAACTTACATCTCACGAAGTATGGGAAGTTGGCTCAACGTTTGAGGGATCCATCCTTCAAACTGATTGTTCTCCAAATGTCTACATCATATTATAAACACAAATTGATCAGTGCATTGTGCATAAGCTATGAAGAAATGAGAAAAATACTCAATCAAGAACATACAGAGTTTCTAGAGCAGTCAATGTTTTCATTTCAGGAATTTGACCCCAGAGCTTGTTCCCTCCTAGCCGACTGCATGTCAATAATTCTAGTTAACATCTATTGTCGTCACTTAGAAATAATACCAACCACTAACCTTGGTAGAATTATTGCAAAGACTTGGTTACTTACAGGTGCTTGAGTGCAGATAAATTGCCTATGGTTTCAGGTAGAGTCCCTGATATCTCAAAGCCTTTAAGATCACTAACATATAATAAGAGAAACAGAACTAATCAAAATTGATTCCCAAAAAAACAGAACCCTTCTTAATTTTTTCAAGGGAAAAATACTTGTAATTTCATGAGCACAAAGAAAACAATTTGTGGTCAGATCCATACCAACTGCTGCATAGTATGAAATATCAATTTAATGAACTTACATCGAGACAACTCTTGTATGTTTACTCTTAGTGCATGTAACTCCAGTCCACGAGTTCTCACAAGGCAGGCATGGATCTCCATTCCAATCAATAGGTGGATTTTTAAAATGTTTTGCCAATTCTTCCATTGCCGCAACTATGTTTTAGAAAACAACCAAATGAGTTAAGATATGTTTACTAACAAATCTGCAGAATGGTTCAAAATTGTAAGAAAAAATTGACTACCGTCTCTAGGGAAAGTCGCTCCAGCAAGAGGCAGAAGCTGAAAAATTTCACCAGCACTGATTATAGGTCCAACAGGCATGTCATTTCTGGGAGTCATGGTGATGTTTGTCTGCCCCGACAGCGGCCATTCGTTTCCATAAACAGTGACCCCGTTGGTTGTGACATTAAGATCCTTGAAGAAAGTATTCCCATTTACAGAAACATTGAAGACTCTCCAGCTCTCAGGGCTCAGGGCTCTATTTTCCTGGAAATAGAGTGCAATGTAGTATCTGCTATTAGGAAGTGGCCCTGGTGGCCACTGGATTTGGAGTGGCTTTCCCTTGGTTGTAGTGATTGATGACAAGAACGCTTTTGCTGGCGGTTTGTTCCAAAAATCTTCAGGGTTCACTTTGTTCTTGTTCTCCTCAATGGGGTTCAAATCCTTAAATGAATTCCACTTCCGGTTGAATAAATCATCTGGAAAGCTAGGATCAAATGGTTAAACATTGATATATCAGTATCCTCACAAGCTAATTGCAGCGCATCATTTTCCTTTCCCTCTTTCTACTTCCCATTTGATTCCATCATAAAGATTAATCATTTTGCTATCCAAATTTCAAAGCCAATATGAGAAGATACTAAAATTTACTCACACCAACCCCCCCCCCCCCCCCAAAAAAAAAAAGAAAAAAAAAAGCAATGAGTTTCCATACCTAATACGGGCATCATCTCCAAAGCTACTCCTTGCAATACTACTAAGTGCAAACTTATTCAAGTCGGTGGTATTATACAAAGAATCATCAAGCTTTGACAGTTCAATAGCTGAGATAAACGGATGAGAAGTCGTGTTATTATTCCTTGCAAGGCACACACTTAGGCTATTTCCTACGGCTGCCACAACAACCTCGTAATAAGAGCTTAACCCATTAGCAAAATCCTCCGCGGTATCAACAATGCTCCATTTAGTCCCTCCAATAATCTGGTCAAATACAGGAGGCTGAGTCCCTCCATCAAAACCCCCATAAAAATAAGTTGTTCTCACTAAATATTTGTCCCCTTGGGTCACGTTAAACACATAGCAGTATTTTCTGGCTTGTAATTCTGTGAAAAATCTAAGTGTTGATAATATGGGCAATAAGCCTGGTTGTTTCAAAGTTGTTGTGTTTCCAAGAGATTGGAAATCCTTATCAGGAAGAAATTTCAGTCTCCCCGTTGTTAGCCCGACCGTGTCACCGCAGCTTAACAGGAAATCTGCATACAACCATTGGGGTCAATCAACACTACATATAAACTCATAACAGAATGGCCGTATAAGGAGATAACTACCAAATTTTTTTGTTACATATCTCAAGTACATTGCTTGTATGCTTTTATTACAAATGCCAGCATGCATGCCAAATAAGGAATGGATATTAATTTTGCATACCTTGAGGTGAAGTTGTAGGTTGAGAAAGGGCAAAGAAAGGGCTGCTAAAGAACCATAGGAGGAAGATGATCACAAGAGACATTGTTTAATTAATGGGAGGAAAATGAAATCCCCCCAGAAGAAGGGAAAGCAAATTGGAAAAAACTTTTGTGTTTGATTATTATTATTATTATTATTATTATTATTTTTTTTTTGGGTAAGAAATTGAGCGAGAAGGGAATTGACACGTAAAAGGGTGATCTTGAAGGTAGACTTAATCAATATGCACTTGAGAACCCATGCAAGGGTTACAAAAGCTTGACCAAGTCACAAGTCACATATCTGTTTTTAATAATTTTTTCATTGTTATTACAGTTATCAACACTATGTTTGGAATCCTTTCTTAAGTTCATATGTTTGCAATTGAAGCTGTAATTTGTTATGAAGTTGTTTTACAAAAATAGTTGCAGTAATCGACACAATATGGTTTTTTTTTTAATTTTGACTAAATTTTATATAACTCTTGTATAAATTGATAATCTTTAATTTACCCCTAAAATTTAAAAAGGGTAATTTTTAAAAATCTCCCCTGAGGTTTGAGCTTGTTGCAAGTAGATGGCGAGAATCTATTTATTTGTAAAACACCTCATACCGTCAGTTAATTTTAATATTGACCGTTAGTTGACTGTGCAAAGATAATATTGCCCTTAACAACAGTTTGTAGACTGACATAACTAAAAAAAAAATTAAAATTGTTGGCGCGAAAAGCACAATCCCTATTTTTTGATAATTTTATCCTTGTCAATTCCAAATATTTACAATATCATAGGTAAAAATTATGACTATTTCATTTTCAAGTTTTTTATTTTATCTTTCTTGTAGGAGCTTTAAAAAAATATCAATAATTTAAGATTTTTTTTTTTTTTTTTAGATAAAAGGTATTACAATTGCAAAGAAAGCTAAAAAACCTCAATTTTTTTAATGTTTTTTATTTTCAGTTATCAACACTAGTTGGAACTTTCTTAGTCATATTCGCAAAAGTACACTTTTATGATTTACAAAAATAGTTGAATCACACAAAAGTGTAAAAAAATACTTTAAAATAATATCTTTAATTACAAAACTTAATTTTTTTGTCATTTATCTTCAACTACAATGAGGATTTTCGAAAGTCCTTTGAATTTCAATTGAAAATGAAGGGTTTAATTACCAAAAATAAAATATTATTTCTAATTATATATTTACTAAGAAAAAATCTTTTATGTCTTAGTACCACATTAATCCTATAACAAATTAATTGCATTATGTCATATGCGTATTTATTTAAAAATTAGATAAGTTTAAATATTTAAAGCCATCTAATGATATTAATAGTAATCAATAAGTAAACTTATGATAAGTTTAGGACTGGATTTCTAAAAATTTTTAATAAAAACGTGAAATTTATTATTTACTAAATTCAGGTAATCCGATCGGACCGGGTTCAAAAATGCTGAGTTTTATTTTTGTTTCCCTGATAAATTTTCCAGCTTAAATCCCTAGCTCCTTTTAAAACTCAATCAAGGTTTTATCTTATTTGCATAGTAGAGGCAAAGAATCATTCAAAAGTAGCAGCCATGAAAGTGTTCGGCATCAGTAGTGGAAACACTCTCTCTCTTTCCCTCTTCACCGAAGTCACCAACTCTAAGTACACTCTTTCATTTCTATGTAACTTCAAATTTGGGTGAATGAAAAATAAAACAAAAGAAAAAGTCATTTTTTATATTTTTCTTAGGAAATAAAAAGTACCCATTAATTTAATTAACTCTTTCGTATTTATTTTTACAGATACATAAGATTATAACGTGTTTTTGTCATGGGTTTTCATGTTTACGCTTTTAGCTTTGAACAATGTGTATATATATGCTCTTTTTATGGTAGATAAATTTGTAATTAAGCTTTAATTATGTTTTTTTTTAAATAGTTGGTTTATTTTTTATTTTTTAATTTCCTTTCATATTTGGTGTAAGCATTGTAGTGGTCCTCTGTAATCATTCAGAGATTATAGTTTAATTCATTACCATGATTTATACCTCAGCAGCTCCTTTTTTGAGCAATGAAATGAAAAAGGAACTTTCGTTTGACTGAAGGAGATATCTAACAGCTCAGAATTTTGGATGCTACATAAACAATTAATAATAGTTTAAAAAAATGGTTCAAGTTGAATTTATTTGAGGTCCGGAATTCATGATTTAATAATGATCATGCAGGGAACTCTTAGATTCAATGCAAGCTGGTACACTTGAACCAGAAGCTGCTTTTCTCAATGCATCACTTGTATGAAATCTCATTGAAATCAACATTTTATTTATACGTGATTTTTCGTTCTCCATTCACCTTTCTCTATGTACACTTTTTGGGGGTTTATTTTGCTTTTATCAACTGAGACAGATCCCAGATGTTTTCCCTGTTCTTGCCGCTGCACATAAGACACTTATAGCCAAGTCGCGGGAATCCTTAACAACACGCACTCCTCATTCTGAGCTTGTTTACAATTACTCAGGATCAAAACATGTAATCTTCTTTCACCGTTGCCTCAATATTCCTTTCATTCATCAAGTTTTTCATTGTTTGGAAGTAACTTTAGGCTTCAATCTTCTATAGATTACAGAATCCTTGAAAAGATGTGGCATTGCGGACAGCTCAAATTATGTCCTTGCAGCTCGTTTCAATGCTTCTCCTGATGAGGTGAGGCTGCACCTTGGGTACAGCAGCAAATTAATATATCTTAAGGCATAAGCTTTGCAGTTTGTAATATTGTTTTGTAAATCCTGTCAGATGGAAGCTGTGGGGAAACTCATCAATGGTAAGGAAATTGATCTGGATGAGCTGGAAGCGAGAGCGAATCAAGCCCAGATACAAAAGGTCAGTTAGTTTGTAGGATATTCCGTACTGTTTGATTGTGTGTATTATCCTTTGCCCTGATGCTGCTTTCAGCTATTGCTGATCCATGCTTTATTTTGTTTCAGCACTACAAAATTTCCAGCCTGGAACTAGGCATATCCTCGCTTGCGGATGCTATTACATGCCGGATTGCTGCACGCGACACCTTGTGAGAAGGAAGGTTTATCCTTCTTTTTTTTCGTTGTCATGTCTTTCTGTATCATTTCCATTCTTTGACCGTTGTTTGTTGTTTGATGGTTTTGGATTGGTATTCTGGGATTTCAAGTAGCCTTCTTGTTCTCATGCCTGTAAGCTTATTAAGGGAAGAAACGAAAGTTAGTTAAACAGAACGTAATGTTGGAAATATCGTATATGTAACTCTGATAACCAATTCTGTCGGCTGAATGTACACTTAAAATTGGTACATTAATGTTATATTACAATTTAGTTGTCAGTTGTTAACCATTGCCCGCTACTTCTAGCATGTTATAACTTGTTCCGAAGAACATTCATAGCCAAATTATTGCTTTGCTACAGAAAATCTATGAGCTTCCTTCCAGCCGGGTATTAATATCCTCCGCAAAATGATATAAAATGCATGTGTTATCTGTCCATATCTATTTATTTCAAGAACTATTAGTTGCTTTAATCTTGTATAACATGAGATGAAGTTGTCGTTGACTGAGTGGTCTTGAAATACTTTTTTATTTAATTGGTCACCTGATTTTAAATTTAAATTCGGAGAGGATAGAGCGTTAAAAAAATTGATTTGACATTTATCCCCCTCTATCTTAAGAAAAAAAAAAAGAGAGAAAGGTGAATGTAGCCTTGTTAAATTTAATTATCTTAAGTGCTTGGTTCTTGAAATTCTCTTTGAAATATGAGGATTTTTTTAATGTTAAATTTTAAGAAAATTTACAACCGTCCACCTGTTTATTTTGTCTTTTTTAAAAATATACAAATATTTTTTTTTTTTTGCAACGCGCCACCTGAAGTTTACTTTTTGTTACATTCGTCCACTTTCGTTTAATTTCCGTCAATGAATTTAACATAATGATCTTTTTACCCTTCAAAATTATAATTTAATCCAAAATAAATAGAAAATAGAGATAAATTGGATGGATTTAATTTTTTTCAAAGGTGGATGCTAGAAATTAGAGGAAAATAGTGTTTGTTTGTTACTAAATTTAGAAAATTTGTATTTATTTTTTTGGAGAAAAATAATGTTTATTACTTGCTAAATTTAGAATATTTGTATTTATTTTTTTGTCTCTCAAAAAAATAAATACGAATTTTCTAAATTTAGCAAGTAACAAACACTATTTTCCTCCAATTTCTAACATCCACCTTTGAAAAAAATTAAATTCATCTAATTTATCTCTAATTTCTATTTATTTTGGGTTAAATTATAATTTTGAGGGATACAAATATCATTTCATTAACATTCCGTTAAATCCACTAACGGAAATTAGACGGAAATGGATGAATGCAATAAAAAATAAATTTCAGGTGGCGCGCTGAAAAAAAAAAGTGTTTGTATATTTTTTAAAAAATACAAAATAAACAGATGGACGAATGTAAATTTTCTTAAATTTTATGATCTAAATTTTAATGTTTAAAAAATAAAAAATTAAGAGTTATATTTTATGATACACCCATACACGGTAATAATATCTATAGATGGAATCCATCTATATTGTTATATGTGTGTTAAGTTTCGTTTAATGTAACTTAGCACTGCCCTATATTTTATTAACAAAATAAAAGAAATACAATGTGGTAGTTAATCATGTCCTCATTCTGATGAGGGACCTTTTAAAACGCGGACCCAAACACGGAAAGCATACGGAGTATTCGGCTATATGATTGCGTTTATTTCCTTCAGTAGGAAGTAAATGGGGGCGTTAGATCAACGCTACGCCGTTAACTGGAATTGCCGGTGGCCAATGTCAGAGTAAACAAATTGGTATTTTGCATTTATGCCTCTACATCTTTGTAATTTCTTATTAGGCCTCTTCCCTTTTGTCCTGCTCTAATGCACCCTACATAACTAATAGAATTTTTTTTTTTAATTTTATTTTAAAAGCTCAGTACTTGCCGTTGATTAAGGGGAAAAGAAAATTGTATTTTCTTCTCAAAAAATAAAGAACAATAACACTCAAATTTTTTAAAAATTTATCCTAATTCACATTTAAATTTTAAAACTCTTGTCATTTTAGAAATAAACATTCAAGCTTTTTTCTTATTAGTAAATTTTATCTATTTAAATTGAGAAAAACATTACTATGTTATAATTCTTACTAATATTAATATATTCAAATAATTTCAAGATTAATTAAGTGCATGCAATTATTTCCATACAAATAAATATACCCCTCACTAACAAGATGGGTCTGAATATCTATTTTTTAAATGGTGGAGGCATAGTTGTCAATTTCTAAACAAATGTAGCCTAAATATCTATCAAGGGAAAATTTTGGGGTCCAGTGTCATTTTTGCAAAATAAAAGTGGATAAAGTTGTAAACTGTGATAGCCGGTGACAACAAAATCGTCTATAAATACCTGTAAATTCCACAACTGCCCTCCCAATCGGCGTTCGGCACTTCCGAGGAAATCAAAACTCGATTCTCTCTCGATCATTTGATTACCCGAATAGAATTTCTGAAATTCCTTGTTAAGCTTGAATAATGGGCACGTCTCAAAGCCGCGAAGATTACATCTCAGACTCCGATTATGAAGAATCAGAATCAGGAGAATCTTCCCAATACGACGACGCTCAGGAAACAAGTTCTTCTTCATCACAATCAGGTACCAAACCCCTAAATTCTCTGGACGAAGTAGACGCCAAGCTCAAATCGCTTAAACTCAAATACTCAACTCCCCAAAGCCCTAATGTTAAAAACCCAGTTAAGCTCTACCTCCACATCGGGGGCAACACACCAAAAGCTAAGTGGGTTATTTCTGATAAGTTGGCATCTTATAGTTTTGTAAGAACAAATAAAATCAACGGTGGAAATGACTCTGATGATGATGAGGAAGAGAGTGAAAAAGGGGTTCTTGGTGATGGGTTTTGGGTTTTGAAAGTTGGGTCTAAAGTTAGGGCTAAGGTTTCCACCGAAATGCAGTTAAAAATGTTTGGAGATCAGAGGAGAATTGATTTCGTTGATAAGGGTGTTTGGGCGTTGAAATTTTTTAGTGATTCTGAGTATAGAAAGTTTGTGACTGAGTTTCAAGATCGCTTATTTGAGAATGTGTATGGGCTAAAAGCTACTGAAGAGAATAAAATGAAAGTTTATGGGAAGGAGTTTATCGGATGGGTTAAGCCCGAGGTGGCCGATGATTCTATGTGGGAGGATGCAGATGATGGTTTGGATAAAACCCCTGAAAGTGTGACACCTGTTAGGGGAAATCGAGATTTGTTGGAGGAGTTTGAGGAGTTAGCGAATGGCGGCGTGCAGAGCTTGACATTAGGTGCACTGGATAATAGTTTCTTGGTTAGCGATTTGGGATTACAGGTTTATAGAAACTATAATCGTGGGATTCATAATAAAGGTGTTTCTGTGAGGTTTGATGGTGGAAGTTCGAAAATTGGTTCGAATTCGACTCCCAAGAAGGCTCTTTTAATGAGGGGGGAGACAAATATGATGCTAATGAGCCCATTGAAAGACGGAAAGCCTCAGGCACCAGGAGTCCAACAGCTTGATATAGAGACAGGGAAGATTGTGACTGAATGGAAGTTTGAGAAGGACGGGACTGATATTACAATGAGAGATATCACAAATGATACTAAAAGTTCGCAGCTGGATCCATCTGAGTCTACATTTCTTGGGTTGGATGATAATAGATTATGTCAATGGGATATGAGAGATAGGAGTGGGATTGTGCAGAATATGGTGAAGGGTGACTCACCTGTGTTGCATTGGACTCAGGGGCACCAGTTTTCTAGGGGAACAAATTTTCAGTGCTTTGCATCTACTGGGGATGGATCAATTGTTGTTGGGTCGCTTGATGGGAAGATAAGGTTATATTCAAAGACATCAATGAGGCAGGCTAAGACAGCTTTTCCGGGGCTTGGTTCACCCATTACCCATGTGGATGTTACATATGATGGGAAATGGATATTGGGTACTACAGATACATATTTGGTACTCATTTGTACCCTGTTCACTGATAAAGATGGGAAGACAAAGACAGGTTTTAGTGGGCGCATGGGAAACAAGATCCCAGCTCCAAGATTGTTGAAGTTGACTCCTCTGGATTCACACTTGGCTGGGACGGATAATAAGATTCATGGTGGCCATTTCTCATGGGTAAGCTTCACATCTTCTATTTGTAGTTGTGTCTTATTGAATGCTACCGTATATTTGGCATGCTTGTTAAATTTTAGCTTGAGTTAAATATGACAACTTAATTAATGAGCCTTGAATGAGAGCCTTCGGATGGTCACTTTTACTATTGTCTAGTTTTTCTTCACCCTGGAAGAATCAAATAGCGGTAGCACATTGATGATTGTCAAATTGGATAATGTAGTTGATTTGTGGACCTACTCATTTATTGTAGCGTAAATATCTAATCTTATCAGGGTGAAATCATGTTTCTGCTACCCTCTTTCTGTGAGAAAATTTGAATGATGCAACATATATGGTTTTAATAATTTACCATACAAGTTATGATTTAAAAAATCCTGCAAAAACAGAAAAAAAACAAATACATATATAGTGTGTGATTAGCTTTCTCAAAGTCTGAGATGCATGCCCTGCCTAGCATTTTAACATTTGTGGCTGTAGATAGATCCATTTGATTCTTGCATGTCTATTGCTTAGGAATGGTCCTCTCCCTCTTTTATCATCTGTGCATGGTTTTGTTGTTGAAGGTTGGAGTAGTTGTTCATTAATTATGTATGCTTAATCCCTTTTCTTCATATGATATATTAGTTACTGTGATGCGTGATGCATATTTTTAATATGTTTAATATGGTCTTTCAGGTAACGGAGAATGGTAAACAAGAGCGCCACTTAGTTGCAACGGTTGGCAAGTTCAGTGTGATATGGGACTTCCAGCAGGTGAAGAACAGTGCTCATGAATGCTACCGGAATCAGCAAGGTCTCAAGAGCTGCTACTGTTATAAGATCGTGTTGAAGGATGAATCTATTGTAGAAAGTCGTTTCATGCATGACAAGTTTGCTGTGACTGACTCCCCTGAAGCTCCGCTGGTGGTGGCGACACCCATGAAAGTCAGCTCTATCAGTCTCTCTGGCAGGCGATGACTTCATCAAACCATCTTTGTTTCTATCTTGGCATCCATGTTGGTGTCTAGTAGGATTGCTTCTGCCGTTACATCTAAACCTTTTTCTAACCTGTAATCAAGTTTGTTATCCTTTTTTTTTCTAAGGAGGGAAAAAAAAAAAAAACCAGATTTTCCAGTGTTGGTGTTGACTTTTGCTTTCTTCTGCTTGTACATACTGCAAGTGTCATCAACTTCTTCCATACTTGCAAACAGTAAATAGGCTTTTTACACTTTTAGCATTAGAAGCTGGTTTGGTTGTGATCGATTGTTGAATTTAATGAATTTGATTTCTCTAAATCACTTGCTGCGTCATCCATATAGACTCTCCAAGTTGTGACATGATGCTGATTTTGATAGCCATCTGCTGATACCTTCATGTGGACGATAAAAAGTAGGAATTGTGAAATCTTAAAGGAGTTAAAAGGAACATGGTAGTTTCCTGCCCCGGGGCCTGGGTGGAAATGTTGTTGAGCTTGACTTGAGGTGGCAACGGCACTCATTCTGCTTCAGGCTGACCTGTGTTTTGAAGTTTGTCAATTTTTTTTATGGTTAGAAAAAGAACACTTTTGTTTTATGAAGTCAAATTAAGTCTATCTCTAATTTTAATATCTTTAATTTGCATCGTTGTTCCTTTTAATTGTAAATTAATTATCAAATATCGAACTAACTATTGTGTGATTATGAGATCGGTAAGTGATTCTTACATCCCTCAACTACTTAAAAAGGACTTTTTGGGTTTTTTAGCATGCCGATATTGCACTTCATTGAAAATAAACAAATAAATAATGATATGAACAATAGTAGATAAATAAATAAAAACTTTTGTTCATATCTTATCAGCCACCTTATTATCACTAATAAAAGGATTTTTAAAATATATTAAAAGTAATATAATTAATGAATATATGTAAAATATATATAATTAAATGATTCTTTAAAATAAGTACACAGTTATCATAACTAAAAATTTCCTCCCAGTGGACACAGTAAGCCAACTAGCCAAGCTAGGCCACTCCTTCGTTGGTGGTTTTCGTCGTTGTAGTTATTGGAGTTAGTAGCGTGTTGGAACCACTGCCGTTTAATCTGTGTGTGCAATGATTACCAATAACTCCTTTCCCAAGTACCGTTCGTTTTTTTTTTTTTTAATGAGAACTATTGATCATGATGATATTTACAATCATATATACTGAGACTCGTTTACATCAATTTTAATATGGTACCGCTCAGATTTTAACCCTCTCAAATATTCGAGGGACGTCAACTCCCATCTTGAGAGAAAGACTGCATTCACTCAAGCTCTGAGACTCCAAGGAAGGAAATTTAAATTAAACCCCTTCAATGCGTTTGCGGAGGCTCGAACCACTTCCCTCACATTTGTGAGGGAGTGACTCTGTGCACTTGGGCTAAGCCCAAGTAGTTCCAAGTACCGTTCATTGGACAACCTTGGACTGCTCTAAAAATGGTAGCGCATCCACCATCAAGAGTCAATTTTTTATTTTATTAAAGTAAGGACTAAGGGATAAATTATATATATAGTATGTGTGTATTTGTTTTTTTTTTTTTCTGCTCGAATCGCGAGGCACATGTTCTCTTAACAAATGCGACTTTCCTACGATTCGAACTGAAAAATAAATCCAATTAAATCACTTAAGGAAACTTTATTGCCAGTAAAATCAATACTTTGTTGGTAAATATGAAATTTTTTATTAGAACATTACTGCACACACTCGTTACCACTATTTAATCATAGTTAAAAATTCAACCCCCCACCCCGTTTCCAAGGTTAAAAAAAAAAAAAAATTAGTCGTTGGAAATGATGTAGAGCTGCATTGATCAAGAAACAGGGATTATGGCGTTAATGGATTTTAAACTTCAACGAACGCCAATAATTGGCAAATGACATATCGATGACGAACGAAGTAGTGACGTGGGAGGAGTTATATTATTTATTGAAAAAGACATTAATTTAGATTATAAAATATTAAAATAAAAAATTAATTTATCATAAGAGTAAAATGTTATTAGATTTCCGTAAGAATGTGGTGGGCGGCTTGTGGGATTTCAATTAAGTTGCATGTGAATTTATTACTCAATTCGACTATTCACTCAACAGTTTCGCATCATTTAGAATGCGATTGAGGTGATCATATGTTTGATATTAAAATAATAATAATAATAATAATAATAATAATAATAATAATAGTGTATGACGTTACCGAACCTTTAATTGATGCTGTAAGCAAATAGTATACGATGGACGGAAAAAAGAATCAAAACGCTGACTTGACACGACAAGATTGGTGATGCCTTTTGGTTCGTTTCATATTAACGGATAATTAAATCCCGTGCTAATTGATTGCATCAATAATTAAACCAGCTAAGCTAAGCTTAGCATCATTTAATATGTGAAGGCCGTACGCGTTTGGTCCAGTTAATGCAGCAATAAACAAGATTATCCACTAAATTACTTTTTTTTTTTTAAAGAAAAAAAAACTTTAGTCTTTTTGCTTCTTTTTTCTCTCTCTCTCCCTTCTCTGACGTTTTCATGAGTCTGCGTTTTGCTTTTGCCATTACGCTACTTTATATAAGTATCGGTTCCCACATGTCTTAAATTAAAGCACGTGATAAACATGATAAAAAAAAATAGTTTAATCATTATTACTATTTACTGAGACGCACATGTTACACTGGAGTTACCCCAGCAGTTAGTGGACAACGTGTCGCTCTCCACTTGATGCTTTACGTCAGACATCATCCAGTGCTGAAGAACGTGGGATTTAGCCAGCGTGGATACTTAGTGGGTCCCACTTTTAATTCCTTCTTTTTTTCTCGGTGTCACTAATCAGCAAGCCAATCCTCAGTTCAGCAGTAGCACCTCCGGATAAAATTTTGGAAAATTAAAATCAATAAAATGATTGGGACCGATGTTGAACTGAGTTACAAAGAGATAATATTTGTTGTTTACTTAATCGATCTCCAAATTGATGGTCTTTATCTCTTCTTTACAGATACAATCAAATAATTGGCTGAATTAATTGATTAAACACTGTAATAAAACTAATTTTTTTTTATAATTGGCTGAATTAATTAATTAAACACTGTAATAAAACTAATTTAACAAAAAAAAAAAAAGAAACAAACAAACCAACATTCTAATTACTTAATTGACTAATCATGAAGTATGACCATTGGCAGTATTAGCAGAGTCTGAAGAATCGGTGCCAAAATCCATCATCGTCATCCACTGTTGAATCTCGTCTTCTCCAATCATCTCCCAAAAGTCACTCTGAATCTGATCCCCCATTACTTCTGTTGCCGCCGCCGAATTCCCATTATTATTATTATTATTATTATTAGTTCTCGCAACACTTTGATTGCTGTCTTGCGACGCCACTTGTTGTGGATGCTGTGAATGCGATGACTCCCCCTGCTGCAGCTGCTGCTGCTGCTCGTATGCTGTTGCCACTGTCGTGCTATCGGGAAATGGGAAATTAAGCTTGGCCCTGGGCCCACGGAACTCAACGGCGGCCTTATCGTACGCCCTCGCTGCCTCCTCCGCCGTGTTGAACGTCCCCAGCCAGACACGGGTCGCCCTCCTCGGGTCACGAATCTCAGCCGCCCATTTTCCCCACGGCCTCTGCCTCACCCCTCTGTAATTCTTCTTCCCTCTCCTCTTTCCCGCGCCGCCGCTGCTAGTAGCTGCTGCTTTCTTTCGCCGTTGCTGCTGCTGTTGTTGTTGGTGGGGGTGATGGTTATTATTTGGCGGGAAATAATTGCATCCCAAACAACCTTGAATGTTGCACACTTGACACGTGTCGGCAGGAGGTAGCATCCCATTCCCAAAATTAGTGTTGTGGCTATTATAACTCGTGGACGTGGAGGCGATGGCTGCTGCGTTAGACGCCGTCCAATCTTGAAATCGAAAAATATCGGTGGAGAAATCGTTGTCTGTGTTTCCGACGAGGACGTTTTCGAGCGCTGCGACCATGATGGCGAGTTCTTGCTCTTGGGTGAGGCGACGCTGAGGAGGCGACGGCGGCGGGTTGTGGGCGGCGGAAACGGAGCAGAATCTCGGTCGCTTTGAGGATCTTTGCATCTTAGTTGTCGATTTATTTTTCTTTTTTCCTTTTTTTTTTTTTTTTCCTTTTGAGTTTCAGTTGTTCGTGTTGGCTCTGGAATTGAAAGAGTTGAATTTTTTTGAAGTTGAGGAGGGAGGGAGGGCGTGCGCGCGTTTATATACGTGTTAGTGTTGACGTAGACCGCCAGCTGTACGCAGTTAACACACGGAGTACTGGGGGGGATTTTTTTTTGAGCGCACGTGGAAATTTCCTGGGGTTTCATTTTTGTGATAAAGTGTGGTCCAGGTGATTTCACAGCTGGGGCCATTTATTGCTGACATGGCTGGTGACCCGCGGGATTTCCCAAGTGTTTATTTTGAAGCTTTCAGTTTCTTCCAGGAGGACCAGGAAGACTGGATTGCACAGAGTCAATGGACGACAAGTGTATATCCTTTTCTTTCGTTTTGCTGATAGCGACGCTTTCCTCCGAGCCGCCGACCAGTAGGCTATCCCTTCCCTTTTGTTTATAACCTTTTTGTAGGGTAAGCTGCCCTCGGAGGTTTGACATTATGCCTTTTTTTTTTTACTGTTTACTGTTAAAATGTGTTTCACGTGAATTTTATGTTGATTTAGTGTTGAGCTCAAATTATGTTGATTTAGTGTTCAGTTCAAACTATATTGAGTATCGAATTCATATATGTGATTAAGATATTGAATAAAAAAGATTTTTTTTCTTTCTCTCTTTTTTTTTTAGTCAAATAAATTTTATATTATTTTAACATAACGACAGCTCGATCTCTCGCCACAAATGTTAACTAGAATTTGATTTTAAATTTTTTATTTTTAACACAAGAGATTTTACCATTTTAAGTAGATGGCATTCCACAACTATCAAGTGAAGTTACATAATATATAATTTGAACAACTTACACAACATTATTACTCGAAATTATATATTACTAACTAACCAACAATATAGAAAAATGATTTTAATAAGACGGAAGTCTCAATCTATTAAACGTCAATCCTTACTTCCAGTTGTTTCTTAAATTCAAATAACTATCAGCCATGCCTAATAGAGATTTTTTTTTTGTTGTTGTTTAAGTTAGATTAGTAACATATCTTAATAAACAAGGAAATAAAATTTTTATAATTACACTTAGAAAACAGGTAAGGGATACATAACCGGGCATTTCAATGGGATAAATTAAAGTTTACAATAATTTAAAAGATATTTTGGAGATTGTCATTTTGAAATTAACCCTTTTTCAATATGTATTTGCCCTTCAAGATTCTAGTCAATTGAGCATGAGAGAGATGGACATTCTTTTATTTATTTATTAAAGAAAATTTCAAATTCAAATTTAAAAGAAGAAGAAGAAAAAAAAAAAATAATAATAACTAGTTGCTGAAAGAAGTTGTTGGAAGTACGCACATAAACTTTGGATGAATGAAAGTCTCACAATCATTCAATCAATTTTAGGGCGTTTGACCGCTTCTTCAGGACCTCAGGAGGCATTATGATGATTGAGACTTACAAAGTGGAGTTTGTTTCGATACGGAAAGGTGACAGCTGGGCGCTGGCTGTTACCTGCTGTACGGGTGTGAATTTGAAATCCCAAATATTATGGATAAACCGTGGGACAACTCACAATAATCTTTCATGAAGGTCAAAACAGGATTTTTTTGTCAACGAGAAACAAACTATATCTAATAGATACTAAGTATGAACGCATCAAGAAACACCTGTAACGTAAGCATTAGTGGGTCAACAGGGAGCTTAGGATGTTACTTTAAACGGAAACCACTTAAAATACTTAAATGGACGGCGTCGAAACAGTCAATAGAATACCAATTTGGCCAGACCCGGACCCGGATTATATATATTTACAATTTTTGTGGGGGAAAGCTGTATTTAACCGACCCGACCAGACCAATCAAAAGCTGATGCAACACTAATTGTCCGCTGTCAATATACCACTAATTATAAGAAATTTCATAGTGATGTCACGCTACACGTCACCATAACTCGGGAAATCTTTCGTCACATTAGATTGTGATGCTAATGCTTTTAAGGTTTCGCGCAGATTAATTAATAATAATTCCTCACCCAACACCTATGTTAATTTGCTGTTTCTACATCAAACACAGGCGAAGCTAAAGAATAATTAAAAAGAAAAAAGAAAAATTATGAGAAAAAAAGGTAACATTCGAACTCTAAATTCTCAAATTAACTAGCTTCTTCATTGATGATAATGAGGTGAGTTGAAGATTAAGGGTGCGTTTAAGATTAAAAAAATTATAATTATGAAATATAAATTAATAACATATAATAAATATAAATTTTAAATAATAATTTTGATAAAATTATTAATAATATAATAAATTTTTCATTATACAAGTGAAAAATCACATCAATATTTCTTTTAAATTACACCAATTAGTGTTTACCAATCACTTTATTACTGTAGTTTTTAAATTACAACTGTCCAACCTCAATCCCAAATGCACCTTAAAACATTCATTGAAAATCTGAAAATTCCATTCATAGTATCAAAATGTAATGTTATTATGTGAAAAAACAAGTGTCAAAACACTGTGAGGAAGGAATGAAATGTGCTCAAGCAAATTATAACTATTTTGTGTATCCAGAACTCGCAATCACTTTTAAGCTACCAGAATCTAACCACTAGTGAGAAAACCCCAACAACAACAGAAGCTTTTTTCATCTGTATTCCATTTCTTGATAAAAGTGCTACTACTAAAACAACGGTTTATCAGAAGAAACAAATTATACAAGGAACTGCCTATTATTTGTACAGCTGAAAGAAAAGAAGACGATATATGATTGATGGTATGGGATTATCTCTACCCGGAGATGAATCGCTGAACAATTATTATGGAACAAAAATTTCACCAGCCTCGTGATATGATACCAATTAAGTGCAGAGACTAATCTACAGACGACCAAAGTAATCAATCTCCCCATGGCTAGCATCATCGGCAAGAACCAATAAGTTGGAACAAAATCTTCCACCTAATCATCATCCTCAGAATCTGCATTTGGTTGTAGACAAGTTAAGCAAGAAGCCTTAGAAAAATATCCGAGATGCCAATTGAAATGGTGCCAAACAAGGTTAAAAATGATGTGGCACTATGCGAAAAATTACATGCTAGAAAAGGTTGTAAGAATTTATTACATATGGCATGCACTATGTGTATGCAAAGGGTTGAAGGAACAAGGACCACGGGCAACCACACCCATGGACTCCCAGAGTCCAAAAGAAAGTCCAATCTGTAATCTGTCAGTCCAGTTTTCTCCAAAAAGTAGGCCCCACAAACTCTACTTGAAAGGAATAGAAGAACTTGAAAAAATTTGCCTTCTTAAATTATAAAGAAAACATGACCTGCGGTGGGGAGAGGGGGAACTATCGTTTCAATTTCAGAGATATTGTTGTTCATGGGTGAAATTGGATAAGCAACTTATTTTGGATCATTATGGATGCACTCTCACTTGCAGGCAGGAAATTGGTCCCCTTTTTCCCCAAACTATGACATTAATGTACGTGGCAATTGCAACACAAAAATGACGGTAATAGGAATTTTCTAGCTAAATGATTATATGGGATCAAGTTTCCTGCAGACTATCACAGCACAACCATTGATTATTTCCAAAGTAGAGAAAGACTAATGGGAATAACTGATGACACTGAATGAATTAAACTAACGGAAACATCAAAATGCTTACCAGATCTTATATCTTCCCCCAGTTGACCACTTTTCAGCTGTCTCCATATCATTGAGAATATGAGAACCCACCAGTATATGTGGAACACAAACAGCATCAGCAACATTGTATTGAACATGTAGTAAATGAACATATCATAACTCTCTGATAGGTTCAAGTAGAACTGAAGGTCATAGCTGGAAAGTGCAAACCACAAAATCAAATAAGCCAAAGAAATTGCTAGATAACCAAATAAGGTGACATCAAGTCGTTTATCATGCAGGCAAACCTTGTACATTTGATGACCCAAAATGGGAAGAATATTAATCGTAGAATGACCCAAGATATTGCAAATAATCCAAAGATCACGGTTGCTCCAAGTTCATTCTCAGAATATTTAAAAACTTTGGCAGCTTCCATAAAAACATCACTTGCATCATGCAGAGCAAGAATAATAGAGCCAATCTGGAAAAACCTACAAGAAAGAAAAAAAAAACAATTACTCTCACAATATATCATTGAGTGAAATATCAACCATTTTTGCTCATCAGGTTATCCTACTATAAAACAAAAATTGATAAGGGTTGAGAAATCTGAAACTCTCAAGGGCCCAATATTCCATAACAAAAGATCTAAGTTCTATGCTATGTTAATGACTTAATGTTCACATGCTTATAATATAATCAGTAGAAATAAAATCCAACTGATAGTGGAGCTCTTTACAAGGATGTTTCATTTAACATGCCACCTCTCATCGTTTAGCAGCTTGAAAACAGAATAAGGGGTCATGAATATGATACACCCAATGAAGAAGAATTAAAGTAAACATCTTTATAATATCAGTGAAACAGTAACAACTAAAATATTCCAAATAGCTTAAGAAACGACATTTGTATCCTATGTCGCATAACATAACTCATAAAGTACTAGAGATTTAAATGATTAAATGAACCCAGAATATTTAATGCCACAAATTAGAAAAGAGTTTCCCAACGGCACAAATTTAAATGATTAAATGAAGACTAGCGAGTTACAGAAAATAGTTTACATAGATCAACATCAGTAAAAGGATATATTGGTATCCATGATCCTAGCCACGATTGTGCTTAAGAAGCTGAAACAAAAGTGTATTGTCCAGAAGTCTTTAGGTCTTTTCAAGTTCAATCAGCAAATAACCCAAAAATTCAGGAGAAAATGTGCACACAATACAAACAATAACAAGATGTCAATAAACTCATCACAAAGTACAAAGTCACCAAATTTATTTTTAAGTTACCACACACCCCACCCCACCCCACCCAACCCACCCAAAAATAAACATATTCCCAATGGATTTGAACCTTGATCTGCTATTATAAGAGAATAATAACATATAACTAACAACAAAGACAAGATGAACACTATAAAATATGTACACACCCCTGGCTCAGGTTAGACTTTTGCAAAATCCATAGTACTTATTCATTAATGAATAATGAACAAAGATCTGATGACAGGCAAGGGCCAATAATAAGGATTAAAAATAATAGGATAGAATTCCACATAAATAGGATACACAAATCAGTTTAAAAACATGTGACTGCAGGCCAGATATTGACTTAATTTCAGTGTATCTAGACATATCTGATTTATTACCTAGTAAAATATGAGTATCCAATCAGGAGAACAGTAATTACATGATGAGCCATCATCACAGCGAAATCCTTCCTTCGGGTCTCCCATGTAAGAAGTGCAGCAATGCTATAGATATAGAATCCGCATTGGCACATGTAATAAAGCATTATAGGAAGCCTGGAAAAAAACAAAAGACACATGTCAGTTAAGACAATAAAGAAAACAGATCAACTCTTGTTGACCACATAAATACATGAGGGCACATCCCAAAGTCACAAAATGAGACCGAAAGAAATGCATTCAATCCAATTATGAACAACTACAGAAGTGACTATAACATTGATCATTTGTCCAGCAATTGGATGAAAAATTCCAGGCATATGTTGCACTTACTTCAACTCTTGATTTGGCCAGCCTTTGAAGTACAAGTTTGTATCTGTGAACCATGGCTCATCGCAGGCAATTTTGAGAATACAGAACTCAACAGTAGCATAGTATGTCAGCTTCCACATAGATTCTGAACATTTGCTAATTTTTGCCCTTGTAGTTTCATTTATCTTCAACTGGGGACGTCCTTTATTCAACAACCAGAGAGCTAGCCTCTACAAAGAGGCAAAGAATAATCAACTATAAAGAAAATATCGAGTGTTTTTTATAACATAAATACCGCACATAGAAAAAACAGTAGTGGTACCCCAAAAAAAAAAGCAATACTTGGTATAAATTATCAGAAACAATATGTGCACAGAATCATTGCTTCTTTTGATGATTGAAACATGACTTATTGTAGGCATCATCATGGAACATGTGGGAAGTCAATTCAGAAATAGCTAATTAATACAATGAATTTCAGATATCATATCTATGTGAAAATATACAAAATATAACAACTGCAAGCCCTTACAACAAGCTCTTCAGCACCAATACAAATTTCTCACGACTCAAAAAAAAAAAAAAAACGATGTCATCATCAAATTTAAGCTGTCACATCTTGAAGAAAATCAACTCTTCTGCCAATTTACCATTTATAGCCCAAAGATCTGCTTTATCCTAGAACTCCAACCTTTGCACAGTGTCACCTATTTTTTCCCTCTCCCTATTTCTACTCTTTAACAAAATTTCCCTATTTCTACTCTTTAACAAAGTTCTTCATAATCATGAGAAAACCAACTAAAATCCAAGGGCCTGTCACCAAGCTTCCTATTGCACATTTATACAAAAAAAAAAAAAGCTCAAAATCCAATGAAAATCCCCGCCACAAAACAACTCACTTCATTGCTGGTATAGATGCAAAAAAGAATAATAACATAAAGTTCAATTATTTTTTTTTCCTTTTATTGCAAAGAATTCAATAGAACATAACCTAATACAACTACATAACTAAAGGGATGCTCGGAACTGCTGTTTTCTGCTAAACTTTGAAAGGAAAATAGCTAAAGTATTTGTTAAATGCACACTTTTACTCATTTTTACTCGGAAGCTAATGGCCTCCAACTATCTAACCACTCCTACTTTGAAAGCCAGTCATTCCATTCTACATCGCAACTGTAAACTAAATGCCAAAAAACCTCAATCTCTTTGAAATTGAGGTGCGATTGGCTTTCAAATCCCACAATTGTAGGATGGAATCACCATATATCAACAGTAAGTTGGAGAGCAAGTTGTAGAGATTAGCTTCCACACTTTTACCAAACACGTTTTAGCTGATGTGCGTTCAAAGCCGAAGCAAATCCATCAACTAACATATACTAAATCTACTTGATTGTTCACAAATTTCCAGCTAAAACCACATAAAGTTCTAAAGTCTCCTTCAATTCTTCTTGATATTTCCAGCAACCAAACAGACAAAATACTAAATCATAGCAGTTAACGCAACACAAAGCCAAATTGACGTCAAATTATCAACAAGAAATGACGATAATAATATTAACAAACGAAACCTAAAATATACATTTGTTACAAGAAATCTAATATAATAAAACAACACAAAGAAGCAACAAAATCTTACTCGAAAGATGAATCTATCCAAAAAGAACCTGGCGACGAGGAAGCCGGGAGCGAAGAGTAAAGGGACGACGAAATGCCACGCGTCCGGCTGTATACTCTCACTACGGATCGGGTCCATGCGCGATTTTCGAGTCAATATTCAGAACGATAAAAATTGAACTAAGAACAAATCCAATTAATCGTCGCCGAAAAAGAAAACAACCGCATTTTAATTCTCGAGCTGATTTTGCGCAAAAGAAGAACTTAATTTGTTGAAAAAAAAAGGGGGAAGAAAGAAAGAAGAGAATTCTTGATGAGGTGATTGATTCTTTTTTCTCCGTAGTTGGTTATTGTGCGCGTGGTGCGTGCTTCGGCCTTTGAGCCGTTGTTTCACAAAATTTAACAAACGAAAGCCGAATTTATTATTTTCGAGGCTTAAGGTGCGAAAAGAGAGGGAGAGAGGGTTTGCGGCCCCAAATAGTGAGCCCAAATTTTTGTTATTGACACGTGGCCAAGTGGGCCCCGCCTAAGCGGCTGTAGGTTCTATAAAATATTACAACGAATTTTAACCGTAATCTAATAGATTAAAACAAAAACAAAAACAAAAAAATTAAAGGGATTTAGTAAAAAAATAAGGTACGGCTCTCTCACAATAATACTATTCGTGGTGGTGGTGGAGTTGGGTACTGTAATTGTGAAAGAGGTGCAAGTTACGTTCACGTAAACTTAGCGCTAGTCTGAAAATATTTTTTTTTCCCTTGTCCGTCGAGAAATTTTACGAACTAAATCAATTGTGAAGTGACACCTACTACCTCATTCATTTGATGATAGGGGTACTTGTTAGAAATAATTCATTTGATATGGATACGTACTTGCCACATAAATGAAATGAGGGTCAAGGTGAAGCCATTGTCAATTTTCTAATTGATGAACGCCCACGATGGAGTGGGCACTTTTGTCACACATTTCAAATAGGAGGCCTGGTTCTATAATGTAGATAATAATTGTTAATAATTGGTGAAAATTTTGTACCCACCGCATTTATACAATGTATCATCCTTCATCAGTGTATTATTGAGAACTCAGTGTGTTGCCTTGAATTAAGGCTTCAATTTTAATCGCTAGCTAGGATTGCCGGCGTGAGGCTTTTGTTCACCATTTAAGCTATATATCAGTGGCTGGACAAGGCATTAGTGTTCGGTAACTTGGCTAAGATCTTGCAAATTTACTTATGCCACCTGAGAAGTATTAAAGTAGCTCATTCATATAATAGGAAGTACTAATTGAATGAGACTACGAGAGTATTCATATAGTAGGGACCTTTAAATCTTAATCATTATACTTGATAGATAAGATAATAATGTATCACGTATGTAGTATTTAAACCTTTGCTTGTGTGGTCAGGAAACTCGAGCACAGCAACAGGGACTTGGTTCCAAATTCATTTTTGAGGATCGGCTTCTCTGGTCGCTGTCTCAGAGCCATTTGCTTGCATTTCATTGAATGGAGGAGTCAGATAAGAAGAGGTGTGATTGGTACCGGTGCCATAATTTTGATTAAGTGTGCTGCATGTTACTCATCGACATTTGTCTTTGCTTATAATTTTTTTTTAATAGCTATTAGCATCAACGGAGACGGCCCCACGTGGGTAGTAGTAAGCTTTACAGAACAGCATTCTTTTGTTGAGATCTGGCAGTAAACTACCTGCCAAAATGATAAGTGGGGGTGGTGTAATAAAAACGACGTGAATTTTACATCAATTAAGATTCGGATAATCTATAATTTTATCTTCTGTGAGCGATGCCACCGCTTATTTCTATCTCCATCTCTTTGGATCAAGCTTCTAGTTCCTTTCGCTTCTGGAGCTGGGCTGGACTTTTCTGCACCATCTTCAACATAGCCCATGATCTTGCACCTAGTCCATGGACTTGCGCTGTACGATAGTGGTTCAGCTGCAACCTTTTTATGAGTTTTATGGGCTCTGCTGCAAGACTAATAGTCCTAGTTCTGTTGCAGGTTTTATGATTCATGATTCTTGCCCTCTCTTTTTGACTTTTCATGACCCTGCTGCACGATTCACAACCCTACGATAGCCATATAGCCAAGCTATGGATAACCCATGAAATAAACCCCACAATTCAGCAGATGTTACTGAACAAACGCCTATGTTAGCACTATATCCGATCTGCCAAACTCCTCTGTAACCAACCCACATCCACCAATCTTAATCACAAGATTGGCCTACTTGATAACGTATTACTTACGCCGAAAGTCAACATCATTTGAAAGACCTAATCGATAGATAATTTTGAGCTAAACATAAGACGGTGATATTGAAGCAATTTTAGTAGGTGAAAATGACCATGTTGGTTCTATAATCGGAAATTTTGTTTTTGGTTTTAACTTCAAACATTGGCTAGTCGGTCTTGAAGCTTCATGATCCTGCTTAATAATTGACGCATGCAATGGTGGGGATTTGCATGTCTGCCCATAAGGTTTGAAGATTCATTTTACTTGAAAAAGATTTGGCCCTTTTTAAGTAACTATGTGTTGAGGTCTGATCAAGCGAGTGACGCATCACACGTCAACCACTCATTAGACGAGCTGTTTGTCCTTACTCAATAGCTGACATATGGCGAGTCGCTCTCGGGATCACTACTCTTATGTGTTGTATTAAAATCAATAAATCACCCTTCTAATCTCGGCATCACTTGTTTAAAATAGGTTTAGATAATTAGTTGTAATTTGTGGTTATATATAAGTATGTAACATGCAAAGAGGATATGATACACAAAACGATTAAATAGAATTATCATTGATTATTATTATTAATTCAAACCTATCATTTTTGTTGGTTTTACGTAGTATATATATCATTAAGGAAAAATATTCACCGTCCACTCGTTTTTTTCAACTTTTTCAAAAATACATAAATTTTTTTTTTTGCTGGAATCCACCTAAAGTTATATTTTGTTTCACTTTTCTACTTCCGTTTAGAATCCGTTAAGAAAACTAACGGAAACTTAAGAAAATTACAATTTTATCCCCAAAACGAAAATTACAATTTCACCAAAAAAATGTAAAAAATAATCAGATTTAATGATGAATATCATTATTGGTACGTTAATGAAGTACAAAAAAATTTTAACTACTAGAGATTATAACTCAATGAATAATAAAACTCTATTTATTTTAAATTCAATTTATGGTTTGCGAGATTGAGCTATTTTTAATACTACTGCTATAATCTAGCATTCTAATTACAAACATATTTAAAAAAAACCATGTATTTGATAGTTGTGGAATTGATTTCTTTATTGACTGATGGGAAAAATAATTAGATTTAATCTGATTATTTTTTGTAATTTTTAAGGTGAAATTATAATTTTCATTTTGGGGGTAAAATGGTCATTTTTTAAGTTTCCGTTAGTTTTCTTAACAGATTCCAAACGGAAGTGGAAAAGTGAAACAAAATGTAACTTTAGGTGGATTCCAGCAAAAAAAAAAGAAAGAAAAAGGAATTGTGTTTTTTTTAAAAAGATTTAAAAAATGGGTGGACGGTGGATATTTTCCTATTATTAATCTCAGGAGACATGATCGATCTTATACATCAATGAAGACTCATCAATATTGATTCATAAACTTCTCTTCAACGTATATTATTTCAAAAGTCTTAATCAAATCGATATATGATGACACTAATTATATTATCATTTTAATGTTCAACTGTCATTTTTTCATACTTTTAGCTATCGATCACATTTCTCGATGTCCCAAATCAAACATAAATTTTACTATCAACACTCATTATGAGAATTAAGCACGACATTGGCCTTAAAATGTTGAAAATCAATATCATTTGAAAGAACTAATCGATAGATAATTTTGAGCTACATATAGGGATGGAGACAGATTTTAGCAATTTCAGTAAGTGAAAATGACCTTGTTGGTTCTATAAATGGAAATTTTCTTTTTCGTTTTTACTTTAAACATTGGCTAGTCGGTCTTTTTGGTGCTGGAAGCTTCATGATCCTGCTTAATAATTGACGTATGCAATGATGGAGATTAGGTGTTTGCCCATAAGGTTTGAAGATTTATTTCACTTGAATAGTATTTCTAAAGTCTTAAACAAATCGATACACTAATTACGTTATCCCACTTTCAATTTTGAAAATTAGGGCAGACGCGGTTTGAGCTAATTTCATTGAAAAATCCATTTTAGATGAGTTAAAACAATTTTGAACCGATTAATTCCGGTTCGATTGAAGTCTTCGAAAAAAAATGAACAACTTGAATGATCACGTACCAAACATTAAAAGCCCACCACATAAAAAGTTGGCCCTTTTCAAGAATCAAATCCTTGAAGGATCAATTGGTTGGAATAATGGAGGACAGAAGGGTCAGGGTTTGGTCAATTTCATGGTTTTAATGGGTTGGGCGTGAGATCATCATGTGCATTACCCTACATTTTCAGATCACCCTCCCCCAGAAAGCCTTTAATTAGAAGGTGATTTATCATTTATCCCTTAAGAGAAGAAAACGAAAAAAAGAAAGAAAAATCTAAGTATGGGGCCACGGGCAACTGGACAATGGCTTCATCTTCAAAATTTGACGGTGGATGTGGGTTTATTGTGAGATGTCCTTAATTGGCCGCCGGTCCCTCGTCTCCGAAAATACACAAAACCCAGTGCCCTCCAACTAAGGGCATTGTCGTTTTGAATAAGCCAGTCAGATGACCGACACGTGGCCCTTTTGAGACGACGACCCCCACGTGAGGCAATATGCACCCTCACTCCGTAACATCCATTCACATGATCCTGACGATGGGATGTGCCGTACAATAATTGGTTCGTTGGTCAATGCTCTTATTTATTACTTAGTCCATTCTATGTCAAATTGTCTATAATTTTACAGATTATGTTTCTCATTACATTGCATTTCACTTCACATTGGATTATGAACACAACTTTAAAAGTGGGATCCCAATTATATTAAATATTACTAATATCACCATTGCCATTTTTAGGCAAAATCAAAGATAGAGAGTACAACTCCCGGAGCCAAACTGGAGTTACGACGTCGAACTTCAATTTGGGAAATTAATAATCTTTCTCGCTATATATAATACATTCGGACTTAAGAAGCAACATTACAAGATCCAAATCAATTGGTAACCCAATCTCTAGGATTCCGATGAAAAAGAAAGTAGAAGGGTTAGGAGGTCGACAGATTATTTGTGAGAATTGAATTGGCAATTTCAACAAGGAACTTTCCAAAATCTAGCCGGGAGTCCTTTCTCAGGCACCGGGAATGGGCCGTATTGAATCCCATTTTGCGAGCCCACGACTTCCCATCTGCAAACAAACCAGAGAAAAGAAAAACAGAGTTGTCAAAAATATTTAGTGTGCGAGTGTTTGATAAAATTTCTGTGCCTCTACGGAGAGAACTAGATGCCGTCGTTAAGTGTAAATTTGTACCTGAATTCGGTGACTAAATGGTGGATTAAAATGAGCATCTCCAGCTTGGCGAGTTCATTTCCGGGGCAAGCGTGCACTCCAAGGCCAAAAGGCACGAACGTATTGGGTCTTGGGGCTACCTGCATCCGCCCACAACCATTAAAAATTCTGTCAACTTTTTACTTTTACTCCCCGATTACTGCACATGCACGTGTGCCTCTCTGAGTCAAAGAAAAGAAAGACAACCAAACGGTTGTGGCTCAGTTGGTGGTGCAGGCTGGATAAGTGGGAAGAGCTCTCGGATTCGATCCCCATTAAACACATTATTTGGGAGGGGTAAAAATCTTTAACTGTGATTACACCCCGAATCCGAATTAGTCGGGACCCAATGCAGTTATCGGAAATCGGGTGGTTTAAACCAAAAAAAAAAGAAAAGAAAGACAAAAAGGAAAAACACTTGACCGCGCGTGCATGTAGGAGTATATTCGTCAACTGTTTTGCTTCTACTCATAAAAGAAAACTGTGCAGGTTTTACTCGATAACTGATGTTTTCTAGCGTACCTCAAACCGCGAAGGGTCAACTTGCTGAGGTTCTGAGAAAAATTCAGAATTGTGATGGATGTTCCTGAACAATGGCATCACTTTCCAGCCTTTTGGGATGAGGAATCCTGTCCATTAGGTTAAAAAAAAATTTTCTTTCTTTATCAGAATAGAAACCTCTTAAATGCTGGCAGTTATCTAGAGGAAATCAAAAGGTGTGAAGAATCTTCTAGTTCTTTTGTTTTGTTTCTTTTCTTTTTTTTTTAAAAAATAAATAAAATAAAAGCCACTCACCTTTGTATTCTACATCACACACGGCTTCCCTGAATGTGAAAGATATGATGCTTGCCATCCTCATACTCTCCAATATGAACTGTTATTAATTAAAAAAGAAAACACATATACAAATTAGATCCTTTTATTCAGGCTGTGATGATTTCTCAATTTTCGTCACGTTTAACTACAGTGTAGAACTTACCCTATAGGTACACGGCATATTCTTTGTCTGTGCCCATGTTAAAGCCCTTTGGCCTCCGTTATTTGATTCGTGTACCACCTTTTGCTCTGCCTGCAGTAACATTAAACCAATGATTAAATTAACCACTTAAACACAATCTTATTCCCCCTTTTTTTTTTAAAGGGATGATTGCGCTTACTCTTACCTTTACAGCTTCTAGAAGTTTTGGGTTATCGTGGAGGTATTTGAGAATCCAAGTTAGGACACTAGCTGTTGTGTCCTGAGCTGCAAAAAGAACTCCAATTATGTTGTCGGCAATTTGATCCTCTGTTAGAGTCCGCCCCTTCTCATCTCTGGAGTTCAAAAGACAACCCAGCAGATCCTTTTCCAGTAATCTTTTCTCCTTCCTCTCACAAATTATCTCACTTACAATCTGACTCAGCCTTTTCCTTGCCTTCATCATCACCAAACAAATGAAATTAATGAATCGGCAGTTAATAATTAGTAAAACAAATAATCAATGAACATGTTATGCAATTTGGACTAAATTAAGTTCAACAATGATTAATAGTTGATTATTATTATTACCAAGAGAGCTTTGTGGTACGCAGTCCCTGGAATGTTCGATGGAAAAGAATTGTATCCTTTATCTACTATGAGATAATTTTGCTTCAGCTTCTCTCTGTAGCTATCATCCAAATTACCAAAAATGGATAGAATGCCGACATCAAAAGAGAACTGTAGAGGATCAAGATAATAAAACACACTGCAGGTTAGCGCATATATGATTCAAGCAAAATAAATAAATTAAAAAACCCACCAAAATATTTAAAAAACAAATCCAAGCAACCCCACCACCCAAAGTCAAGGATATTAAATTTAGTAAATATATATATATATATAATATAGTTTTACATAAGCAACATGGGCTATACATAAGAAACATGTTGACAAATTAATAGAAGTTTAACCTTCTTCATCTCTTTAAAGGTGTTAATGACTTGTCCCACGGCGCAAGATTCCAAGGCAGAGATGGCTATAGCTTCAATATCAGGAATCAGCTTCTTAATTCTTTCAGGGGACAATGAACTTTGAACAAGCTTTCTCAAACGAGCATGGTAGTCCGCTTGGTGAAAGAACAAAGCAGAAGGGCCAATAATTTTCTCTTTGCTTTTCGGATACGTTGGCTTGAAAAAGTGAGCATGAGTTGCCAGCACAAATTTTGCAGCCTCAGGACTCGCTAGCATAACGCATGGGCAGCCAAGTATGTGTGTTTTGAATATCTCTCCATATCTACAAATTTTATGGCACCACCATTAGCAAACAAAAGGATAATTGCAGTACAATTATAATATAAAGATTTATTATAAATGGTAATTAATGATAACAAGAACCTTTTTTGCTTAGTGGCAAAGAAGACATTAGGATCTTGAGAGTAAATTTGAAGAGTTTCACCAATAAAAGGCCAGCCCATTGAACCAGGAGGAAGCTTAGCACATTTTTCGGCTTCTCTTTTTCGCTTTGTTAACAAAATATATGAAATAAGAGAAGAAAGAAGGAGGAATAACAAGCATGCTAAGATTGAAACTATGGACTCCATTACTTGTAGAAATGTAGCACCTCTTTCTCTTTTTTACTTTTTCTATGCTAAATCTCTCTTTGTTTAGTTAAATCAAAGGAGAAGTGGAGATCCTTTAAAAAAAAAAAAAAAAAAAGGAGAAGTGGAAGTAATAATGTGGGAATGATGGTTTAGATAGCGAAAGCAAGGTTTCTGTTGATGAAATGAGTGTGTGAAGAAGTGCGGTGGGTTGGATCAATTTATATAGGAGTGAAGGGAAGGGAGGATAAAGACAAATGGGAAATATTTGGAAGAAGATTTTGCCGTTTGTAATGTAGGGATTGCACTGTACTAAAATATTATTTATTAGTGAAAATTCATAGATATCCAAGATCCAACGTTAATATTGTGGCCCTATTACACTTGCACACAAGGTGTCTATTATAAATTGGCAAAAGCTATGCTCATGCATACATAAGCTATCTATATAATATTATATTTGATTTTGACGAGACATAGGGATTTAGGAAGAATGACTAATAAAAATATTAAAAATTGTTGGGATACCTCAAAACTTACCGCGTCATACATAATACCACTATGATACTATAATGATATCATACTTGACCATTAAATTTAAGTATGGTGATAATTATGGACTGTATTCAGCTGTAGTATGACACCACTGTGGTATCATAATTTTTCCCGTAAAGATAACATCGGCTCAATGAATATCACATTATATAACATAATTATTGTAATATATTCTTTTCAATATAATTTGAAAATGGCTGCTATTAGTATATAAAGTTTTTGTGTAAAAAAAAATTTAAAATTAGGCTATTATTTTTTACATTTTAACAGTTTTTCAGTCAGAAAGTTACTGTTTACATTTCAAAAATGCAAATGTCTGTCAAGACTACTCTGCAAAAGGAAAACAAATAATGGATTACAAAAAAAAAAAAGTTTTTCTGGTTCAAAAGTTGATTTAATATTACGATGGCGGTTGTGAACTTCTAACCGACCACAAACTTAAGACAAAGAAAAGGGTTTCCAATAAGACTAATTCAAATTGATTTGTTAACCTCCGTTTAAGCACCGATAAAGAGTTATAATTAAATACTTGTTTCCTTTGACTTCTTACTCATAAATTTTACATGGTATTGCTCGCTATCAAGAGTTTATGATTCACAATGATGATTTTGTATTTTTCTTTTGAAATTAGAAGCAACATTACCTTTTTCTTTTTTTGATAAGAAGCAGCATTAACTGGACACAACTTATCCTATCGAGGTGAGATGGTGACTACTTATCCTATCGAGGTGAGATGGTGACTAACTAGATTAATTTCCTTAAGACTATAATTTTAAAAAAGAAAAAAATTAACAATTGTTTGCTGCTCCGTTTGAAATATCTAGTAGAAATGTGATCTAAATTTTGTATATTCCATTAATAACTTTGACTTCTCACATCCAATGAAATACAATTGCCATTAATGTTTTAATTGTGCGTAGTTTATAAATGAATTTTGGACATAGATCATTACATTAATTCACAAGAACCAAAATGAAACCCGATTTTAATGCTCAAATTTCAACTGCAACTTGAATAAAATTTTCGCATGCCTAGATTCCAAAGAGAATCCCCCACATGGTTTTAGTTGAATATTTTTCTTCAAATTTCAAATATTTCTTTGTCTACCAAAAAGGGGAAAAGAAAATATATTTTCATCTAATTTTTCTGACCTACCATACGTCTATGGTAATAGTGGTCCATATTAATAAGATTCTACATGTTTATTAATCATGTCCATGTTAATATATTTATAACAGAATGGTAGATATGATATTTATAAATCATGTTTTTAATGTTTATTTTTTGAAAAGTCCACAAGTGATGTAGCTAAAGAATTTGATATAAATTGATGTATTGGGTTCGTATCATGTCTTATTCGTGTTATGTTAAATTTAGGGATAGCATAAATTTTACATATTTATTAATCGTATAAAAAATTTTAAATACTTACTCAACTCAAATAATCAAAGAGTCATTCGTTTAACATACTTTTAATAATGCCAAGCCATGGATAAAATTGCCCAAGTGAATTTTACTCCCAAAAGACTTAGATCACAAAGGAATTTTGATCAAATATTCAAATACTAGCCAAAAGGCCAAGCCACGGATATTGGTTCTAGCTAGGTATCAACTTCATATTCTCTCTAAGAAATTAAAGTTCAATATTCCTTTACCTACATATGGCTGGTGAAATATTTCAAATAAATAATACATAGAAAAGCATATATTCAAGTTAGATAGTCACAAGATACTTATTTCACCCACTATGTTTGTCTCTAAAAAGGTCTTTTAATGAGATCAATTCGTGACCAAAAGAGTAAGTGAGCTGGTGAGAATCATGCTGATGTAGAAGAACCATTTAGAAAGCAAATATTGATTCAAATGTGTAAGTTTTTTCTTTATTCTTTATTAACGTGACACCAAAAAAAAAAAAAAGTTCTCTTTATTCATCACCAGTAGTATAGACTTCTTAGACAATGGTAACTTAAATCTTCAAATAAACCCATCAAATAGTTAGGGGTGAAAGTGAAAAGAAAAAATATCAGTGGGCAGTTTCTGTCATTTCGTAATCTTTCAAGCCTTTAGTATGAGGCGAGACTCTTTCAGGCGGCGCACCTTCATGTGCTCCCGGGGACCCACTGATAACGATGCGTGCATTCAAAGCCGCTCCGATCTTCAAATTCCCCAGATCGTATGGCCAGACCAGACCGTCTTGTCCAATCTCAGAGGGCCCCACGATGTTGTGTACGGACACTGTGAGCATATGCAGACGTGGAACTTTCAAGAGCACGGGGGCCCCGTATGGCCTTCGAAATTTGGGGTACAATGAAACGACGTTGGGTGATATCAGGGCTGGCCAGGATCAGACACGTGTCGAAGTCCTGGTGGTTGAGTAGAAACGACCGGTGCCGTTAGCCGTCTGATGTGTGGACATGTCGCCGACCATATGCTGGCAGGTAATATTTTGACCTGACAATGATATATGGGTAAATTATCCAAATAAATGTAAGCCCATATAAACTATCCAATTTTAGAAAATGTTATGGTAAATTCTTCAGAATTGGGTTCGGTTCTAATCTGATTTGTGTTGACTTTTAAAAATTATGCTTGATATTTATTAGATATAAATAGATAGATAATTAAATATTAACCGTATAATTTTATAAATATATGTGTAATTTTATAAATACATGCGTGATAAAAAATTATAAACAAGTAAATATACCATTAAATCTAAATTCAAATGTCTCTTCATATTGTTTTGGGTCATGTTAGGCCAAATAATTTTTGTTAAAATCGTACTCATAATTGAAGTTAGATAATAGGTCTAAGTTCAATTTAATAACAAGCATAATAGGGTTTGGTAGAAAATGATTGATCTTTAAGTAGAAAACTAATTCTAGGTTGACATACATAACTAAAGGCTAATTAAATCTACAGACTAACTTTTTTCTCTGATTGTTACAAGTTGCTAAAATAGTTAAATATCTTATTAAATTAATAAAATGATATTTCTCCATTTTTAATTACAAAAAATGAAATATGACTTACTATAACTTGACTAAAAACCATAAAACTTTGAATGATAGACTTAGTTGATTTTGAGATTTGAATAGGATATGCATTCATTTTAATCTTTGTTTGTTGCACTACTCTTCTATATTTTGTTTGCAAAATTTAAAAAAAAAATTATGTTTGTGTCATGAGTCAACTCAGACATGACAAGTTATTATCCGCTTTTGACCTTAACAATGCCTGCATGGTTTTGTTCACATACATCCCAAAACACATTTTGCCAATTAATATATGGATCATCCCTTAAAAACCCAACATATCTCCCGTACTTTACCGATGTGGGATTTGCCTAGGGTGTTACCTACACCCCCTTAGGAACTCAGCGTTCTCGTTGAAGTTTGGCCCATCATCACTCAAGAGGACATATGGAGTTGCTTTGATACCATCTGTCATGACCCAACTCAGACCTGACAATATAGTGTTTGCTTTCGGCCTTAATAAGGCCTGCACGTTTTTGTTCTTGGGGCGCTCATACATCCCAAAATGTGTTTTACCAATTAATGTATGGATCATCTCTTATAAACCCATCATCTCTCTCGTATTTTGCTTATGTGAGATTTGCATAGGGTGTTACAGTTTGAGCTCTCGATAAATCATTCTTCATTGAATTACTTCATATTTTTCCCATTAGTACCAATATACCATTAGTATTGACGATCATATGATTACTATCAAAAAAACATTGCAATATCTTTGTAAATTTAGTAAGCATAGATAGACATAGTTTCTTTCTTTTTAGTTTTAATATTCCTTGTTCCCCATGAACTTTATTTATATAACTAGCACCGTTAATGCCAATTACCACCAATAGAGATTTTGGTGAGGTTTTCTTCCATCAAATACGTGTCTAATTTTACATGGTATTAGAGCTATGGTTGACGGTCAATCATCAAAGAAAGTTGAAATTTTTTTCAAACAAAAGGATGATGTTTTCTCAGTACATCCTTCAGATAGTCCAACAACTATATTGACCACCCTTCTTTTAGCATTTAGGATTATCTTTAAAATCTTATCATTTGGTTGGTTTTAATAAGAATTATGTTTGTGATATTTGTCATAAGGCCAAACAAAGTAGAATGCCTTTTTTTGTTCGCAGTATTAAGAGTAAAACTCCTTTTGAATTAATCCATCGTAATGTTTGGGATCCTTTTTCTACTGCTAGTTCTTCAGATGCATATTATTTTTTAACTATTGTTGATGATTATACAAGGTGCACTTGGTTATATTTAATGAAAACTAAAACTAAAACCAAAATGGACCTTTGTTCTTTTCATGCTTTGGTTAAAAATCAACTTAATTTTGACATTAAAATGGTGCGTTGTAATAATGGGACTGAGTTCCTTGTTAAAGATTTGCAACAATTTTTTTAGATGAATATATTATCCATCAAAGAATTTGTGTAGGAACACCACAACAAAATGGAATCGTAGAACGTAAGCATCGCCATCTCTTTGAAGTTGCATGGAGTTTATGTTTTCAAGCCAATTTGCCCATCAAATTCTAGGGTAAATGTGTCCTTACAACAATATATAAGTTGTCTAGTTAAGTATTACAAGGTAAATCTCCTCATAAGGTGCTTTTTGGTGTAACACTTAATTTGTCTCGTTTAAAGGTTTTTGGCCGGTTGTGTTTTGCAAAAATTTTGCACATAAAGCATAAATTTGATCTACGTGCTAGGACTGGCATTTTTATTTGGTATTCTTTTGGACAAAAAGGATATGGTGTAAATGATATTGAAATTAAAATCATTCATGTGTCACGTGATATCTTTTTTTTAGCATATTTTTGCCTTTAAGGATGTTGCATTGCCAAGTATTTCAACACCTTTTACATAAGTTGAAGATAATTTATTTTTGGATGACAATTCCTTTGAGTCCTATGATATTTTATCTACTAATCAAAGCACTAAACCACCCAATATTCTTAAAGAGAGTGAACTACAATAGCCAACCACAGATCAACGTATAGAAGATACTAATTCCCATTTTGTTGAACCCATTTAAGATCACCCACACAACTAGTATCTCCAACATTAGATGATCCATCGCATGACACTTATTCAACCATAGAACCCGAAGAACTACCATCTACACAGCCTTTACGGAATCGATGACCTCCAGCTTATCTACAAGACTATTGCACCTCAGTTACTCATACTTTTACAACTACCAATCTTGTTTTTTCATTACTAGGTAAGAAATATCCTCTCCAAAATTTATTTTCTTATCACCGTTTCACACAAGCACATAAATTCATTTTATCTGCTATTACCCGAAGGTAGAACCCAATTCCTTTTATAAGGCAGTTAAATTATGTGAATGACACAAGACAATAGGGATGAGATATAGGCTCTTAATAAAAATAATACATATACGCTTACTCATATGCTAGTATGCAAAAAAACTATTAGTAGTCGATGGTTTTACAAAATAAAATATCGAACAAATGGTACCATTGACCGCTACAAGGCGCGATTAGTGGTAAAAGGTTATACTGAGACAAAATGTAGTGATTATTATGACACATGTTCTCATATAGCTACAGTAAAAGCTATGCTTTCTCTTACAGCCGTTAATGGTTGAATTTTAGAACAATTAAATGTCAATAATGCTTTTCTCTAAGGTGATTTAGAAGAGAAATTTACATGCAAATTCCGCAAGGTTTTATTTTGCAAACTCAACAAGTCTGTTTAGGGTTTGAAACAAGCTTCCCGAAATTGGTTTTCTAAATTCTCTACTATTATCCAGCAAGCAGGTTTCCATTAATCCAAAGTAGATTATTCTTTATTCGTGAAAATTAATAGGGTTTCTTCCACCTTTGTATTGGTTTATGTAAATGACATTATTGTACGTGGGAATGATTTAACAAAAATTAACAATTTTAAAGCTTTCCTTGCATAGAAATTCTACATTAAAGCTTTGGGCACTATAACATATTTTTTTAGGTATCGATATAGCATGATCATCTAATGAGATATTCTTATGTCAAAGAAAATATGCTTTGGACATTTCGAAAGATGATGGACTACTTGATGCCCGTCTTTGACCTTTTCCAATGGAACAACACCTGCGTCTTTCACCTACAGATGGGGATTGTATCCTTTACCCAATCCTTCAAATTGTCGACATCTTATTGGGAGATTGATCTATCTAATTGTTACAAGACCTGATATTATTTCTTCTATGCATGTGCTAAGTCGTTTCATGCATGACCACGCACATTGCATATGGATGTAGCTTTAAGTGTGCTTCGGTATTTAAAAGGATCTCTAGGAAAAGGTATCTTGTTATCTTTCACTAGTGATTTATGTTAGGAAAATATGTTCTTTAAAAACATATGTGTTTATTTAATTGTAATAAACAATTTTTCTGATTAATAAAATAGATGAGGTATTTTATTCAAATATCTTAATTGCATTAATATTTGTATTAAAGTCCATTTAATCATATTATATGTATTTATGTGATCACCATGTGGATTCACAGAAGACATAAATACAAGTTATCTTATGATTAAATAAATTTAGTTCACAGTTGATAAATAAAGTTGGGCACTTTATTTAGGTATAGACTGTAATAAATTCATTGAATGATTTGTCTTAATCATGTATGAATTTGTTGATGTAGTACGACCACATTGAACAGGATCACATATGAGATTTAATTAACTTTGTAATAACTGTCAGACTTATTAAATCTCATAGGCATTAATTTTACTGTAATCTTAATCTTGAGTTAATTATGATTTCATTATTGTAATTGTTTTTCCATTTGAGTTACCAATGGGCACGACACATCATTGTGGTCAAGATTACTCGGTATCTTGGTGGAAGCAATTATGAGTATTGGAGTTATGGATTAACAATATAGAATTTGTACAACACATCTCTTGATGGGTTTTCGGCACTTGATCATAGAATTCTCTGGCCAGAGTGTGTCAACATATTTAGTATGTTGAAAATGATCATTAGAGAAAAACCAGTAAGGATCAAGGAATAAGATGTTATTAAATTGATTGGACAGTTGAGATATCAATTTAATTAACGATGTGGTACAAAGGATTGTGCAGTAAAGAAATCAATGTGGCGTGAGACGAATTATTATTCGAGCATACAATTATGGAAGTCAGTTCCAATCTTTTAGTGGAGTAGATTTGGAATTAAATAATTAGGCTAGTTTAATTACAGGCCTAATTGTTATTGCCACTATTGTATGTTCCCAAATGATCCCCGGGTTAGCTCATTTAATTGATTGCACCACTACTGGACTAATAAGTAAGATAACTAGCTATTTGGGTCAAAAGCCTAAATATATCATTTAGTGGGAGGCTCCATTTAATAAGCTTATGTGTAAGGGGCCTAATGTTATTTTATATGGTGGGTCCCCTACAAAATAAAAAGTAACGTGAGTTTTATTTAATATATTATTTGGAGTCTAGGGTTTTCACTAAAGGGAGATATATAAGGCTTATTTTCTTAAAAGAAAAAGAGAGAAGCCACTTTATACAGATCGGAGAATAAGATTTTTCTCTTTATTATTGAGAGAAAAATTTTCTCGTGCTAGTTGCTTTGGTAGTGATAAAGGCGTCCACACAGTCAAGTGCAGATCGAACCTGAGTCATAACCTGGAAGATCATTGGTGACAGTTCGTGATCTAAAAAGCGTGGTGGTGACGGATCGTGATCTAACATGAGTGGTGGTGGCGGATCGTGATCTAGGAGCCTAAATCACTTCAGCGGAAAAAGCCAACTCGGATTTTCAAGATACAATTTCTAGAATACAAATTCTTATATATTATATGAGAGCGATCTTCAAAAGGTTTTAAAAATTTAAAAACCTAATTTTTCCCCAAAAATTTACGCATCCGTGGGTGTTGTGACGCTGACTAGGGACGTTGTCCTGTTACTCGTCATTCGGTTACTGGATATTGTACTCTTCTTGGGAGCAGTCTTATTTCTTGGAAAAAAATAAGCAAAATGTTGTTTCTCCCTCTACAACTGAAGCTGAGTATTGTTCCATGGTAGATAGGGGTGTTCAGAATCTAATCCGATTTGATCAATTTGTCTAATCCGTGGATTGAATTGAATTAAAAATTTAAAAATCCACAGTCGGTGGATTGAATATAGATGTACTTCTGTAAATCCGCTAAAATCCACGAGTTGGTAAAAAAAATTAAAAAATATATTTATTTAATAAAAAATTAAACTTGTAAACATGGCAGTATAGTTACTAATAAATAAATAAGTTAAAATATAGTTACATTACTATTATATTATATCTTATCTGATAATAATATAAAATAAAAATCATTAAATAAAAAAATATAACTTTCTAAGCAATTAATTTTTATGTACTAATCTAAACAAATAAGATTTTTTTTGTGTTATATTTTGAAATTTTGAATGTATTTTATATCTTTATTTAAACAATTTATTTATTTAAATCTTATTTAATTTTGAATTTTATCGGTAGTAAAATCATTTTTATATTAACTTTTTTTTATTTAGTTAGCTCGTGGATAGGATATAATTAAAAAAATTTAGCCCACAAACCAATTCACAAAACGTTGGATTGGATATGAATTAAGTTAAATCTGCATCTGATCTGCATATGTGTGGATTGGATTTGGATTGAATTTGGATTGAATTTCACCAGTCCGTGAATTGGATTAGATTAAAAATTTATAATTCACAAAATTATAGAACAGATATGGATTGATCTCTAATCCGCAAAATTCAATCTGCGAACACCCCTAATGGCAGACCTTTCATGTAAATTACAATGGCTTAAGGTTTTGTTTGTTGATCTTGGGTTATCGCATGCTGCTCCTATGCCTGTTTATTGTGATAACCAATCGGCATTATACATTGTTGTTTCATGAGCATGCGAAACATATTGAGTTAGATTGTCACTTTATGCAAGAACGAGTGCAGTCCAATTTGTTGTTTCCCTTGCACATTCACAACTCTATACAAATCGCAGATATCTTCACCAAACCACTTGATCGTGATCTTTTTCTTCATCATGTGTGCAAGTTGGGCGTTGTTGATCTTCATCCTCCAACTTGAGGGGGAGTATTAACGATCATATGATTACTATATCTTTGTAAATATAGTAAGCATAGATAGGCATAATTTCTTCCTTTTTAGTTTTGATATTCCTTATTCTCCAAGAACTTTGTTTATATAACTAGCACCGTTAATGCCAATTACTACCAATAGAGATTTTGATGAGGTTTTCTTCCATCAAATATGTGTCTAATTTTACCATTAGCCTTGCATTACTATCATTATTGAACTAAATGGGGGATAATCCGTCACGGAGACACGGCTTTCCGTACGTGGAATCAATTCGGAAACTTCTTTATGAAAAGCCATCAGGATAAGTAATAACATAGTATTCCAAAGAACCCATAATGTTCTTGGAAATACGAAACAATGAAGAACCCTAACGGCCAATAATTATCAGTCACGTGTTCTATTTTATTACCAATTTGTTAAATTAATCAAATCATAGAGCATCTGAATTGACCATTTGCTTTGCTATTCTTGGAACACGCTTGTATTCCTCCTTCAATTTGAACAATCACACAGCCTGGGGAAATGAATCATTTCTAAGGTACAATCTGTCTTGTACTTAAAAATTGATTAGTAGAGAAGTGGGTTTCATGTCATATACATGTACCCCTTTGTCTGCCAATAAAGACCTACAAATTTAGGGTTTCATAAATAGAATGTAGACCGCGTGTCAGTAGATTATTTGTTAGGAGGGGTAACTATATTTTTTTCCCCCAAAGGATTGGCAAAAGAACATTCTTCCCCTACAAAGTTTGTTTGATGAGAGATACCGATAATATATTTCATCAGTGATAAGTGTTCTCTAATGTCAAAAATCTATTACATTAGATGAGAAAGTTCGATTTACTCTTAATGATGCCACCATTCGCGATATGTTGAAATTATTGTAAATATTGTTAGAATTTTTATTAATCAATTTATACAACGGTACCCTCATCACTAATATTTGAGTTCCGATTGATTTTTTTTTTTAAAAGAAATTGAAATCAAACTGTTATAGTGTTCATTAGAGATAAATTGGACTTTTTGAATCCGATGTAAGATTCTTGACATCAGGAAGGTTTTTTTTTTTTCATGAAATGATATTTTGGGGGGTATTTGTCATACTGCAAGCATATGATGCGAAAATTTTACTTTTGATAAATATTTGGGAGAAAATGTAATCACCCTTAACCTTGGAGAAATAAAACAGAAGTGGAATAACAAATGGGTGGTGATCAAACTCGAATGACTTACCAAAGCTGCAACATAGACATGATAAAACGTGTATTTTTTGGAAGGAATATATCAATATAACATTGGATTCCTATACAAATTAGCTAGTTGTCTATTCTATCTCGATCTTTTTTTTTTTCACGTCTATTTCTGGGGCGTAATATTGCTTTACTACGACAACTTTTGATGGACCGATTCGATTCAACATATGAAAACCAATTTCAATCAAACTTTTACAGAAAAAACTACTCGATATTAATCTTCTTGTTAAGTTCATAAACCAAGTTAATTAAAAATAGAAGAATGCCAATATGGTCCCCCCAAGATATTTATTTTACCACCTAGGTCCGTAATATATTTCAATTACTCATTTCATCCATGGTATTAAAACAGTAACAAAAAATAGGACATGTTAAAACGTCATTTACCCTTCAGCAGTATGTTTTCTTATAAAAATTTTAATACCATGGATGATATAGGATATTAAAAATTTATCGAGGATTTAAGTGGTAAATACATTATTTAAGAGGGACTAAAGCGTCGTTGTCCCATTCAATATTGATAGAGCAATTAGTAATTTTCTTTTGCAAAATTCAAATCATTTAACATAATCTTCATTCTAATTATTTACCTATCATTTAAAATTTGTAGAGATATTCAATCTAAACTTTTAGTATGCTTTGGCATTACAACCCACAAGGCATTAGAACATTGTTCCTCATAAAATTATGCTAACTCATGCTTTGCTACAATTTGAAATTACATTAACTCAATGTTTAATAAAGTACAGGATCCCTTATGATAAAGGATGTGTGTGTGTGTGCGCCATAGAAAAGGAACAATGCATTTACTAGCTAATTATTGAATTATAATTGTTTAATGTTTGTCTCCGGGAAATTTATCTTTAAGGAATTGACCGATAACTGTCCACTCGAGTTCAAATCCTAAAGGAGGTTTGAGGTTAAAAAGTTGCTTTAAATTTTGTCCACACTCCTCTCTATTATTGCGAAGAATCATAATGGGCCAACAAAAATCATCCAATAGATTATCACAGCATTTTCTTTCGTTTCTTTTTCAAAAAATTTCTCATCAGCATGATAGCAATCATTCAAGCTAGTGCTTACTTATCAAAAGAAAAAAAAAAATGCAAGTGCTTAAATGGAGCACAAATGGACCTCTAGCTTGTATAGGTGAGAAATCAAACAGGTAAGATTGAATCTTTCATTAGATTTTCAACAGAGTAATGCCACTGCAGTACGGCACTGACCCATCCCCATATATCCCTCTCATCATTTACAATTTCAACACACATGCACAGAATTTTCCTCAAGGATATGGGCTTCACCAACAACTCCAAGATTTTCCAGCTTCTAACGACTTTGACCTATCATACATGCTTATAAATACTTAAAAGACTTTGCATCCCTCTGAAAAATGCACCCACAACCTCCACTCTTATCTTCTCATCAAGATATTCTCCTTAACACGGAAAGAAAAAAAAAATTTAACCATAAATATTGTCAAGAATTAATAAAGTTTGAATTTTGTAATCCGATATGCTAAGTCATTCTCAAATGTGGACATATATACATTTTAATTTATATACACACTTACACATGGTGTACATTGAGATTCTCCTAAACACGAATTTTTTTTATTTTTTTTATATAGTAATCTACATTGAGAGTTGTAAATAAAACTTCAGTTTTGTAATCAGATATTTGACCTATATTCTTCAATACAAATGTTGGCTTGTTTTAAAATGTAAAATTTAAAGATAGACTTTACTCTCTAGTTTCAAATCAACATTTAAAACATGTGGATGATATAAACATAAGAATGCTTATAATTTTGTTGTTGTCCGCATATTTGAAAATTTTTAATTTAAAACTAATTCATATAGTTTAGTCTCAAATCTATAAACATTTTTTTTGTCTCTTTTGAATCAAACTCAAATTTATATTTTAAACTGTGTGAATGTTTAGGACTGGAGAACCCAAATAGATATGCTTCGTCAGCATATGTATTGGCTTTTTCTACATGAACGTGCGCATTTTATGATTGAAAATACTACTATGTGAATGTGAGTGTCAAATAGGGTCCCTTTCAAAGAAGCAAAGGTCTTTCACGCCTCTAGTTTGAGAAAGCTGCCTGCTTCTGCTTCTTGTAATCCAAGAATCATATAAATTCCTGCTTATATTGTTCTTTGATTGTTGTAATAGAACACCCAACTGAGATTCTAACTAAGATAAATATGAGCGGTTTATGTTTTTTTTTTTTTTATAAAAAAAAATAGGGTTTCTAATTCATTTATTCCATTTTGAGATAAAATATCGCTTTCGCTCTATGTACTTTATCCGCTAGCTTTATGACTAAGCATTTTTTTATCTTTTCGGGTTTAAACTAAGCCGGTGCAAGTGGAAAAATTTGATGGTAACATTTGTAGTAATCAATCCACTTCCCTCTCATTATAGATTCTCTGTCTCGTTATCTGTAAAAATCTTGCTTTAAGTTTCCTGAAGCGAGGCCTGTGGGATTTGGAATTATCAGTTGTTTGACATTAATTAGACATTAAACTGTACTAATGTGTGACTAGTAGGACGAGTTTGCGTGTATGATTTTGCCACGTGTTGTAATAGATTAAATCTAGCTAAATCAGTAAATTATAATCTATCATTTCGACAATAATTGAAGTCTGATAATCTGTAGTTATCACAGTAAGTTAATAAGTTCAGACGCCAATAATAAGGGTTAGGTTTGTGTGGGTTAGGTTCCAGTCCAAATTTGTTTTGAAAGAAAAATTTTCTTTCAAGTAATGAGAGGCAAATTCAGCCTGTTTTGAGTTGAAACATTTGACTGTGCTATAATAAGACTTATCTAGGCAAGGTTTTCATAAATTTTTAATTGTAAATGTTGATATATTACAATAAATTAACTTTTAAAATACAATAAATGTAATAGAATTATTGAGAATCGGTTAGAGCATTATATGCATAATATTTTTTCACTTCTAAAACGATATAAAATGGTATGTATGTGTGTGCATGCGCGCGCACGTATACCTAATTAAATATTTTATTATTTTTTTCTTAGAAAGTAGAAAAATTGCAACTTTATTTAATTTTAGGATAATTCATGTCTCACGTATGCTTAATGATTCGATATCTTCATACATGGAGTTGGGGGCAAATATTTTCAATGATGGTGAATTGGTGATCATGGAGAGAAGAACTAAGGAGTAAATGTTAAAGATTGGAGATACGATATATCTTATTGGGCTCACAGTCATGAGTATGCTAATAGATACATTCTAGATTTTTTTTTTTTAGACTTTTTAACTTGATCTTAAACTCGAATTTGAAAAACTTCTGAAATTAAAAGGGGTTGCGAGATTTCCAAAGTTGGCGATGATATAGCAATTTGGTGGAATCCAACACAGTTTCATAGAGCTTGAAAAGATACATATGGTATGATTCATTCTTAAGACTCAGAAAGATAGAGTGATTCTCTGTATTCCTTTTGTGATTTTCGAGATGATATGTTATTATTATTTTCCGTTGAATTACGATAATATGTTATTTCAATTTAAAAGATCGATTCACATGTTCTTATGTTGCAAATTTTGCTCCAAGTTACTGTGTGTTACAAGTTGGTGGTTATAAAAAAAAATGTTAATTTCTATTTTTTTTTTATGATTATCGTCAAGATCATATGTTAATTATTTCAATTCAAAATACCAATATATTTTTATTCCTAATAGTTTGCTTCAGTCTACTACATGTTATTATCTCTGTGAATATCTTTTAATCAGAGCTTCTTTAGAGCAAAATATAAGTTTATGATTAATATTGGTGGTTATTAATAAGGATGTAACTTATATTATATTATAGGGATATTATCATTTTCCCACCAAAGATATTCTGACACATCATATCAGTACCACAGTTTGATAAAACTATCAATTTACCACCAAACATTTAAACTGTTAGCATTTTCTCACCATTCCGTTAAAACTCAGTTAATATGTAACGGAAAATTTTTAAAAAGTCAATTTTACCCCTGAAGCATAAAAGACCATGTAATTAACTTTTTACGAATTTTGTAATTAAATCATTATTTGTTGTTCTTCTTTCTTAAAGGACAAAAATTACCCTTTATAAATTTTGTAAAATTGACTGTGTGAGGTTAGGTACTTCATAAATTGATTTAATTGATTTAATTTTAAAGGATAAATTTATTTATTTAATTTTTTGTGTAAAATTATTATCATCATATCAAAGATTAAATTGCTTCTTTTGCACATTTTTTTCCCTTTCATAAATTGATTTTTAGTAGTAGAATAAATTGTCTTTAGCTCGTCAATTTAATAAATAAATTTACCCTTTAAAAATTAAATAAATTAAATCAATTTATGAAGTACCGAGCACCACGCGGTCAATTTTACAAAATTTATAAAGGTTAATTTTTATCCTTTAAGAAGGAAGAACAACAAATGATGATCTAATTACAAAATTCATAAAAGGTTAATTACATGGTCTTTTATGCTCCAGGGGTAAATTGACTTTTTATGAATTTTCTGTTACATATTAACTGAATTTTAACGGAATAGTGGGAAAATTCTAACAGTTTAAAAGTTTAGTGGTAAATTGATAGTTTTACCAAACCGTGGTACTGACATGATATGTCAGAATACCTTTGGTGAGAAAATGATAATATCCCTATATTATATTTCTTTGGTTTGTTACTTTGTTTGTGTGTTTGTGTGTGTTTGCCTATATCATTTGTTTTTTCAATTCAGAAGACAGTATATTTTACTTTGAAAAGTGTTTTTCTTCCGAATCATTACTTGTTATCAATTACACCAAGATTTTTATTTTCTTCTATCAGCTTCTCTTAAGCAAAATTTGTGATTAGTGGTTGTTTAAAAGAATTTTAATGTAAGTAAATTTTTAACGATACACAATATAAGCACAAGTGAACACAAGGCATAAAGTAATAAAGAAATTACTTGAATAATCTTTGCATGACTTAGAAAACTTGTTCATTTATGAGCCTCGCTTAGTTCTTGAACAATCCACTATTGCAACACTCATTTAGATTAAGGATTAGGAATCTCCCCTTATATGAGCTCTACTCATCTTTTAAAAATCTTATATCATCTATATTTTAATATTAGTATATGATTAAAATTTAACTACAGTTATTTTTTTAATTTATTAACTATCAATCAAAAGAATAAAATTTACCTAAAAGAATATCAGATTATGAGAGGATCGTGATCCTTAAAATTGATATGCCGCTCTTGAACCCCTTTAATTTCAATGTTGTAATTTGTAAATTACTCTTCTTTCTATAAAAAGATATATATTTAACTATTGATATAGCCACTTAGGGGCCCCCCATATTATAGATTCTAGTTTCGCCGTTAATATACAACCAGAATATTAGTATGAATACATTCACAAAAGTAGAAACGTGAGTAGTGATACAACGACATAGCTTAAAGAAACTTTGGTTATACAAATTGAGGTGGCTCTTCCATATTAATTGGATAAAGTAATAAAAATTAATGAAAATAATATAAAGCGAGTTCTAAAAGACTTTTATACAAAAGAATACGGTAGGATTATTTTAATTTGTACACATCAGTTTGTACATACAGATTGATTATCAATCATTAACAAGTTTTATGTTATAATTTGTAAAAAAATTAAAAAATTGTGTAATTTTCTATACCACGCGTATGGGAACAAATCCCACGAATGACTCTTTATAATTGCACACGAATCACAGAAAATCCCATGAACAACTCCAGGAAATGATTGGGAAGCGCCTAAATTATAAAGCAAAAGAAGCAGATTATTTAGGGTTACGTTCATTGCATTTGCAGCAAATATACTATCTTTATCTTTTGCAAAGGTCAATGAATTAAGTCGTGTTATTGAATGGAATGTTGCTGCTTGTTGTGTTAGATTTTCATGCAGCAGCAGCAGGAGGAAATCAAAATGCAATGAACAGCTTCTGGAATTATCCCAGAAGCCAAAAGTGCTTCCAGATACCCAGAAATGATAAACCATATCCACCTAAATTCGGCCAAACTAGCACCACTAAAGCTGACACTTTTTCTCTCACTTGTATATCATTTGATTCCACTTTTGGAGCATACGGCGGATGAATACTACTAATTAATAAGTAATTATGATCTCTCTCTATCTATATCCGCGTGCAACTCACGTGATGTTTATGAAAGCTTCCAGTTATATGGGACCAAGTGCTTCTCGAGTTCTCGGACAGTATTTAAGTATATAGACAGTCAACTAGAAGCACTTTCCTTCACTTTGTCTTAACAAATCATTTTGATATTACATCTCCACTTAATTGTTTTGCGGAAATTGGTATGTGAGCCGCAAATTTCCCACCTGTAATAGTTAATTTAGATATTTACACCTTAAATTTATTGGGTTCTTCTTACTCATACTTGTTATAATAATTCATATATCTAAATCTAATGAAATATTTAGATCTAAAAACTTTCAGAATTTAGATACTATATTTAAGAAGGGTTAAAGAAAATTTAATACTAGATTTTATTCATCAAAAGAGTTGAATCAACTAAATCCTGAAACGATTCAAAATTACTTTAATCTCTTATACCCTGTAAATTTAATTTGCCTATAACATAGTATACAATAAATATTCGGATGCTAACTTCGAAATTCGAACGAACCCTTTATTTATAGAGTTGCTGACAACTATAAATTTGCTCAACTCTTCGTACATATCTATCTAAAATTCTCGCCGAAGAAAACAGAATGATATCAAATAAAAAATTATCATCTTTTTTTTTTTTCATTCCTTTGGACAATAATTCGAAATCTTTCTCCTGACAAATTGAATATATGAAAATTGACCCGAGTGTATTTCCGCCAATAGCATTGAACCACTTCTTGTTACTTCGGCTGAAAAATCCACTTTATTGTTGGCTGAAGATCATGGGATCCTCTGCAAAAGAAGTGCACAAATTTCATTTGGTATTTTGTACGTGGAATCCACACCCCATCCATCGCATCCATTGGGATTTAGTTCTAGATATTGGCAGGCCACTTTGTGCACGTAACAATAGCGATTTCGAATTTTGCTTTCTGTTCTTTTTTCACAAAAAATGTTCAAAACTGTTTCCATTCGTAAACTCAAAATTTTATCATGCAAACAATCGATTTAATGAATTAGGTCACGTAAAATATATGTATTTTGCTCATTTTTGTTTACTTGTTTACCGTAGCACCTCAATCTTCTTAAAATGAAGTCTTCGATATATAAAATTTCCTACAACTTTTTTGCTCAATAAAGATGATGACATACATGCACACACACATACATCACATATATATATAAAATAAAAATTCAAAAATTGTGATGCATTCATGAAGAGTACATCATATTTATCTCATACTCCATTTTGTGTCACCTTTAACATTATGTGGTCTGAATTTGAGAGAGAGCTTGATAAAGAGATTACCTACAAAGACTTTTTGCTTCAATTTATCTGTTTCTTTTTCTTTTTCCTGTGGCCAATGATTATTTTTCATTTACAAAAAAATATCCAACTAAAAAAATTAGAGTAATATTAATTAAAAAAAGAAAAAAAATAATAAACACTCATTTAGTCCTTAAAGTTTGAGTCAATTATCCAATTAATCCATATACTTTGAAAAAAAGTATTCACAAAGTCCTATCAATACTTTTTTTTCCTGCCACTTTTAAGTTAGTCTAATGGCAACTGAATCCCTTTTTATCCATATTAGCGGCATTTGAACCTCATAATTCTTATTTTTAATCACAATAGATTTTACCATCTCAAGTAGATGACAACAATTTCTTATTTCACTTTTCAAGGGCAAAATAGCATTTAACAGGTGAAATGAATTCAACAAATAAATGTATATACTACAAAAACAGCCAAAACGTTCTTGTAAGTTTGTGTTACAATAGAAACTTGATGAATTAATAGCCTTGGGACTGTCAAAAATCTATTAATTTAGCGAATATTAATAAAGATAATATAACGTTTATAATAGAAATTTTTATGAAGTAAAGAGCTATTATAATTGGATAATTAGTAATGATATATGCACAAACTATTGTACAAACTTATTTTGTACAAACTAATGTAGCATTAATTCATTGGTTGAATTAAATATCTCTTAGCTCATATGATTTATTTATATTATTTTATATTTTCATTCAACCAATGAATTAATGTCACATCAATTTATATAAAATAAATTTGTACAATAGTTTGTGGTCGTATAATCACTCATTTAATAATATAGTGAATCTATCAAGTTATGATATGATTTTGATTTGATCTTGATTGAGTGAATAAGTCACCTTTGGCTAGATTGTATTGCTGGACTACAATTACATGGTAACTCATTAGAGAAGACTTTTTGAAGGCAATATATTAAGTTAGTTCTCTCTCTTATTTCTCCTAACATACCACGTATAGAACAAATAATGCCTTCTCATACGAAAGGCGTAAAAAGAGCAACAACAACTAATGAAATGCGTAAAGTATTATGCTAGTACTACAAAGAAAATCACACATATATCATATGTATTTAGTTTCAAATTAGTTGCTATTAATTTATGTATTATTTGGGTCCTATAGAAAATAAGATTTTTTAAAAAAGTTATTATCTAATAAGTTTATCTTATATGGCTATATGAAATCGGTCAACCGTTGATTGCCATTATACAAAATTTTAAATCCAAAAATGTTCAACTGTAAACTGAGTAATGTGATCATCTAGTTCATAATTTTATGACAAGTCTCGATCTCAATTGTAAATGGTTGCGCTTGATATTAACTATTCATGCAGGTCGTTGAATTTTTTGTAGCTTCAGCGTCTGTTGTTTGCTGTTGGGTCATATAATTGTTTAAAATCTCAATGGACAATAAATATATTCTCAGGCCTACGCATGGCAAAAAGACCCGAATTAAATTTTGGTTCGAATGACTTGAGTCGAATTTTTTAGGCTGATTTAAATTTAAGAATTTCGGTTTAGGCTTAAACCTAAATAGGAGGGTCCGATTAAAATTCAGGTCCGAGTTTGGGCCCTAATTGATCCAACCTGACCCCAGCTTGAAATTAAAAATTTATATATGATTTTATTTATATAACTTTATAAGACATGATTTTAAATTATATTTATTTTATTGTGTATAAAATTGTATGATTGAGATCTTAAGTAATTTTTATATTTATATTAAATTTTAATACATAAGAGAGGCTATGCCCATTTTTAAAAATTAAATTACTTAAACATTGAAACTTTTTTAAAAATTATGAAATTCAGACTTGGACAAAAACCCAACCCAATCCTGACTTGAATTGTGTCAGCCCTAAAATTTAAATAATCAATTTTTTTTGGGTGGGCTTTTTTATTTCTATGATTGAGTAGGGCTCGAGCTTTGCCATCCTTACTCAGGATCTGTTTGGTATTAAGATGTTGCAACTTTTAAGGTTCGGTTGCTGTTAAAAATACTATAATTATAGAACAAAAGTTAATAGTATGTAGTAAATATAAAATTTAAATAATAATTTTAACAAAAGCATTAAAGGTATAATAAATTTTTCTTCATACAAGTGTAAAATCAAATTAACTTAACTTTCAAATCACGACAACTAATATTTACTAAATATTTTAATCTTATAGTTTAAAAGTTACAACTAACAAATTCAATTCCAATCAAAACCTCAAAATGTTATAAATATAACTGAAGCATTACAGTGATTTTGTCAATTAGAGATGTTGACCACAATAGCCCATACTGGAGACAATCGGAGGCCCATCCATTTTTGGCCCAGATTAATTTTCATGATCCAAATCGAACACCCAGATGAAGAAATGGGCCTATGAGATAAAAGACGTCCCTTTTCTCCTCTGTTGAGGTGGCAAAATAGCATCATTTTTTGCCGTGTCGGACATAACAAAAAATTTTGGTCTTATAATATGTCTGTGTACATATATTTATATATGTATGCATACACACACACACAACAACAACAACAATATTTCTATAATGAGTACATCCTCATTCTGGCAAAGTGAAGATGTCACTAATGAATAAAAAATATAGATTTTAATACACTAATAAACAAAAAAATACAGTTTTCAATACATTCAAATCTATAATTTTTTTTTTTAGATTTTAATTTGCATTGTCATTTTAATAAAGTGAGGATGTCCTCACTGAAGAAGTACTATATATGCTTTCATTTTTTCTATTGCGAACGTATTATTAAATCATATGATTTAATAATGTGTCTGTACTAACTATATTAAACTATATGATTTAATAATGTGACTGCATAAAAAAAAAAAAGGGCATCCACGTGAGAAAAGACGGTATATATATATACACACACATATGTATGCATGTATGTATACATAGAGTATGTTTCTAATAAGGAATCATTGGCCATATTAAAATCAAGAATAAACTAAAAAACAAATAGATACTAATTTTAATAAACTATAGAACAAAATACACTGTATTAATTTTTTTTAATTTTTTAACTTATCCTTAACTTTAATACACACACACACATACATATATACATATACACATGCACAACATAACATATCAAAATATGATTAAACATGTTTAATAAATGAATGTATTTTTATTTTATCATAAATAGAGACGATCAAAATTGTTTAACACAATTAGACATGGATGTGGTGGTATAGTTAAAATTGTGTTAGAAACTAATTCGTCGGTGAGAGGAGAAAATTTAGAAGACGTCAAATATATTATATTAGCAATATAATAAGCAAATAATATTATAACATGTGTGCATTCACTTTGAAAAATTATTATACAAGTGATGGTTATGATAAATTTAATTAAATACACAATACATGCATTCATTGATTGTATTATTTTTAATGTATTTTAGAATTTCTATGGTGAAAGAGTTCCAAATGTGAACACGAATCACTTACATTGATTGTTACCGATATATATAAAGATAGATTATTTTTCCAACCAAAACAAATGTTCTGAATCTGCCAACGTAAAACAACTATTTCTAAAATTTAATTATTGGTTTCACTAAAATTTAAATTGTAACTTGTATTCATATTACATTTGCAAACCAAGATTCTCTAAATGAAACCAAATTGCGCAAATTGGACCTGAATTTGTAAACTAAACAACAATGAACTACTACTTTAGCTTTTATTGAATGACTCAACTCAATTCAGTCTTCTGCCTCTTCCCTCTCCCTTAGTACAGCTCCAAAATGTTCGACCAAAATGTCAGCAACTAGAGGCACCAAATCCTTACAAGGGACACCTTTCTTATAAATATCTCCCAAATGTGAGTCACTGCCAATTCTCCCTCCCAAGAAAACATCAGCTCCTTCGCAAGTTTTCCCATCTTCATCTCTTGTCATGCACCCCATGAATCCAATATCCGCGACTTGAACCTGTGCACAGCTGTTGGGACACCCCGTCCAGTGCATCCTCACCGGCTTTGTCACATCCACCAGCCTCTCCACCTCCTTGGTCACCTTTAAGGCCCTAGCCTTAGTCTCGATGATTGCTTGTCCACAAAACTGATTGCCTGTGCATGCAACTAGTCCTTTCATTAGAATGGATGGCTGTGGTGAAAACTTTTCTAACAAAGGCTCTTTGTGTAAGGCTTCGAGTTTTGAGTTGTCAACGTTGGGGATTATGATGTTTTGCTCAACTGTGAGGCGGAGTTCTCCTGAGCCATACGTGTCAGCCAGACGAGCTAGCTCGTCCATATCATCTGCTTGGACTCGACCAACAGGAATATGAAGACCTACATAGTTAAATCCTTCCTGTTTTTGTGGATGCACACCAAGATAGTCTCTCCTGTCCCAGTGCCTCTGAACCAAGTCTTCCGAGGATGCTCTATCAAGCTCCTGTCCAGGCATTCTCCTCACTACCTCCGCCCTGAATCCTTCAATGCCCTGCATATGTAAGTTAAAAAATTCACATGTTATTAACATGAATAAGGCTTAATAAGCATGATTAAGAAGTGAGACTGTAAATAACTCACGAGTTCATCAATTAACCACATCATTCTTGTTTTTTGCCTGTTTCCTCTGGAGCCAAGATCTCTGTATGCCTCTAGTACTGCTTTGCAAACTGGGATAACGTCATCAGCTGCGACCCAGGCGTCAAGAGGGATTGCCTCTGCACATCTCTTGGGACTAAAGAACCCGCCCACCAACAAGTTGAATCCAAACCTTCCATCCTTTGTAGCAGGCATGTAAGCAAGATCATTGATGTGAGGATGCTCATAAAGATCATGTGATCCCACTAGACACACATTCCACTTCCTTGGTCTGCTCAAATGAAAAACGAAATGAGAAAGAGGAATACTGGCTAAACGGTACGTTTACATGAAAAGTTAATTCTGTATCCACGACAAAACACGCATAGACTTGATAACTTGCTGTTACCGATGCGTTTTATTCATCATTTGCTTATATTGAAGAGTTCATATGAAGCAGAGCTCATATAAAGAAAGCCAGACAACTTGTGACCCTTAAACTTTAATCATAACCAAATAAATCTTGTTAGACTAAATCCCGGTTTCGTGCCAAGCATTTGTATTGTTCTATTAAAGAATTTCTCCAATAACTTGTTACACTCAAGATTAAAGTATAACTAAGTGTAAGTCCATTTATCCCTCAATAACAAGGCAATGACAGAACATCACCAAACAGAGTCCAAATTTCCATGATTGCAGACAAATACGAAATGTATACAAAATATTGAAACAAATATCAAAAAGCTTCTATTCTAACACTTCAGAAGTGAAATGTGCTCTTTGGGAGTAATGGAAAGAAAACTTACAAGTTAGTGACGGTAGGATTGCCCTGTGCATTTGCAGTGATGAAGTGGGATAACAAGTTGGTATAAGGCCTTGTATCAACAATTTCCTCCAGATCAATTCCTGCAAGAGGGTTGCCAACAGGATTTCTCACATTGTCCATACCACTCTGCAGACTTGTCAAGCCAACTTGGGCAAGACCCTTAAGTATTTCCGGCACATCAGGCAAAACCACACCACGAATCTGCCAGTTTTGCCTCGTTGTCACATCCGCACAACCATCCTTCCCATACTTTTTTATCACACTAGCTAAATACCGTGTTTGCTCACTTGTTGTTACCCCATTTGGTAGCTTCAATCTCATCATAAATCTACCATCTGAACACCACCATTCAAAATAATAACCATTATTCTATTAGATCAAGGGAAACCAAGCAAAAAGAATCATTTGATTCCTTTCCTGCTCAAATATTTGGTACAAAAATATTCATCCCTTAAAACTTCATTACTTTGAGATACCATCTACGCATCAATTGGAAGAATATTCCATGATGTTTCTACTTCAAGTATAATAACTACATCTATGTAAATCAAAAAAGAAACAAACAAAACAAAGATAAGTGAAAACTTACAATGATGCTTTCTCCTGTGAAACAAACCAAGCCATTTGAGCCTAACGTCAATATCATCTTTAGTGGCCTTGGCTCGATCAATCTCCTCCATTGACAACTTAGCTAAATCTTCAATACCATTTTCCATAAAGAGCTTCATTGGCTCTTTCTCAATCTTGACCTTTTCTTGAGGATTAATGCCTTTTCTGAATTTCTCTTTCAACACAAAGTAGCCATCTCTTTCCTCCACTCTAGGCTCCAGCCTCTCTGCATCCACCTCAGGCGCCGACGACGTCGTCACCGGTGCCACCGTAGGGGTGGCGGCATGAACCCTCCATGTCTTTGGCCTAGCTGAGGTGGCTGCTGCTGGAGATGGCAAAAGGGGTGAAGCAAAACGCACTGAAAATGACGATGATGATGATGACATGATTGAAATTGCAAGATGAAAAAGATGAGAAGCCTTGTTGATGAAACTTGTAGTTGTTGTAGTAACGTTATGAGAATTATGAATGAGAGTGTGGCCATTTTTGTAAGGGACACTAAAGGGACCTTTAGATGCAGAGGAGAGGTAAGGATTTGTTCATGGGGGACTCTTGGATGGGGCTAAGGGTCAAGTTTGTTGGTGTTTTTCTTCCTTTTTTTTTTTTTTTTTTTTCAAGTTTTTAGATTATGAGAAGCTGACAGACAGTTGCCTATTGTTTTATTTATTTATTTATTTTGTCATTCAACTATATTAATTATCCCATTGTCAACTGGTGCTGTCTGCTTTAGTTTTACTTCTCTATTGCTTTCTAAATTTGGCGGGCAGATGATACAACATGCGCCGTGGGAATAACTGGTGTTCAAGCTCTAGATCAAATGAACTTGTTTTTTTTTTTTAATTGTTTCTTTTCTTCTTTTTTTTTTTCCTCCTGAAAATTATCAAATTGCATTAAAACTTCAGAACGACCAATATTACAATAAGGAGAGCTTATGACTCAAGTTCTTGTCATAATAAAGCCTAATAGGAAAAATCAAACTTGTTCACTGAAAATTTCTTATAATAAAAAAGAAAATAATTCACACATTAAGATATAATGTAGTAGAAATTTTCTAGATATAGTTTAATCTACCCACCTTATTTTTTGCAAGTGAAGATTTCGTTTAAGAAAGCACACAATTTGTCAAATTGTATATGCAAAAAAAAAGGTCACTAATCTCTATAAAAATGACTTGATCATCATATGATATTGGGTTATATAGGGTCCGTTTGGGTGCCCCTCATGCTTTATTCCAATGGATATTCTCCTAAAATAAAGTATGGGAGCATAGCGCAGCTGCCCCAAACACTCTCATAATTTAATTGTTTAGGTCAAAATTTAGTATTAAGAGTGGACATATATAGTTAAATATGAATAAGATCAGATTGCTTTAAAAGATTTTAAATCGATCATGAATCAAATAGGTTTGGTTTGATGTACTATTTCCTATCTATCTACACACACACTTAGAAAGAAAATAAATACTCGAATCGAACCAATTATACGAGTAAGTTGGTTTACTGCATAGAAGTTGTTTGAGTTACTAGCAGCAGTTACTAGTTTGACACAAATGGTTAAAAATATACTTATTTGACAATATATATATATATATAAATGAGGGATGCAAATGTAATTATCCCACAGCAGCAAATTCATTGAATCGTTGCCACTTGCCACGAGGCATTAGCTCCATCTGTCAACAGATATTTATTTTTTATTTTTTTTAAAAAAAAAGGTATTTTCGTAAGTATGTTGTGTAATAATTAATTGAGGGAGAGATTTTATATCTGTACGGATATATTAATTCGTAGAGAGAAAACAAAAGAATAATAAATAATTAATTAATTAATTAGCCCACAAAGCGGACAAAAACAGTTTGACCATTGAGATAGAGTAATGGCATATTCTTAAACTTTCACGCGGCGGTGCGCGTGTTCAATGAAAGTGACATTTGAATTTGAGCTGGTTAGAGCTTTAATTCTTCTGAACCAGCCAAGAGTCACTGGCGCTGGCTCAACTCGCCGCCAGCAGGCCACACGCCGCTTCGTCATGGACCCTCCAACGCGTTACGCCCTTTTGCCACGTTTTCCATTCAAATTAGAAGAGACCGTAACGCTTGTTAACGTTTTCTGTTGGATGCTTTTTTGTTTTAAATATAAATTTCACATTTATACTGAGGACAAAAAGAAATTTGTACAGAAAAAAAGAAAGGAAAAATTTTTTTTTTCGGATAGAGAAGGGGTATAATGATCTTTGAAAAGATTTAAACAATGGATGGCATTGAGAGTTAGGATTTGTGGTATAGGATCAAAATAATTCCACCATTGTTGAAACCAGTTTGGAAGGCTTTGGACAGTTATTTTCGAGTTGAAGAAAAATAACCATGAATGAGATTTATTTTGATTTTGGAGAAAAAATGTATTAAACCATGTCTGTTGATAATTCCAATAAGGAATATGTCAAAAAATGTGAAAAACACATTTAAAAATAAGGAGAGAAATATTTGGATTTGTGAAGTTGATCACCCCACTGATTTGGACTTAAGACTTTGAGAATAGTGGTATATATATATATATATATATATATTTGATAAGAGTATTTTGTAACAGCCACTAAAAAATTTATTATAGATCAAAATATCTTCAGAGAATAAAACAAAAAGACAAGAAAAAAAGTTGGAGCCTGATCCACCACTTTTATTTATTTAATTATTATTTTATTTCATTAATATTTCTTTATTCAATTACTTTTTCCATCTTCTACGATTATCCATTTTATCCATTCCTTATTCAATTTTACTTTTACTATTTTACATCTTATCTCTTCACTATAACTATTCACTGTAGCTATCTTCTTCTTCTTCTTCAACTATGAAAATTCAACAAGCTCTTTTCTCTTTAAGTGTAACCAAGATCCAGGTATACTTTTTTTTTTTTTAATTTTATGATTTTGTTTATTGTTAATTAAAATTTTGTATGATTTTCTATTATATCAAATTTAAGATGAAGGTCACTATTTTTTATTTTATTTTAATTTTTTAAACTTAGTATATTATGAGAGGGTTTTCTGAAAATTATTGTTGTTGTATGAAATTTGATTTGATTTTAATTAAAAACATAGGAATAACAGATAAAATGTATAAATAAATTGAAGAAAATTATTTTATAAATAATTCTATAAAAAATCTATATTTTTCGAAAAACAACTAAATGTATTTTTATCATTTTTTATATTTTTAGATAAACAACCAAGCGCTTTTTATTGTTTTCATTTTTATATGCTGTTTTGAAAATAAATTATCAAACACATTTTCATTTTTTTTAAATATTACATCAAAAAACACAATTCTTCTTCTCTAAAAATAAGAGACAACACTAGTTAAAATATGTTACCAAACGCACCCTAATTGTCCCCGACTTTTGAGGAATTTTGAAGGAAGAAGCAAAATTTGTTTATTCGAGTGAAATAGTCCTTATCTATCTTCTACTGAAAATGGTTATCTTACAATTTGATGGTCAAATTTCGATAACAATATAAAAGCCCGTTTGGTTGCAATTGATTTGATTATTTTGGTGTGAAATAATTCTAATCCAATGTTTCACGTCAAAAAGCAATTTGAGATAAGTTAATTACGGTGTGCTCACCATTTAATTTGGAATAATTAAAAAAGTGTACCTTATAATGACTTTTAAGGTGCGTTTGGGATTGAAATTGAGTAAACTTGAAAGATACAACGTTAAAATATTTGGTAAACACTAACTGTTGTAGGTTAGAAGATATGTTAATATGATCTTTTACTTGTATCATGAAATTTTTTTTATATATTTAATAATTTTGTGAAAATTATTATTTAAAATTTATATTTACTACATATTACTAATTTTTATTTCACAATTATAATTTTTTTTCCACATCAACTGTAATTTAAAAAGTATAACACCTCAATTCCAAACGTATCCTTAGAAGTTAGGATTACAATTTTTAAGACTAAATTCTAATCCTAAGCTATTCACGGGATAAAAAAATTCCAAATCTTTTGTCCAACAATTAATTGGAGATAATTATGATATTATTAGTATATAAGATACATTATTTACTAACTAACCCACCGGCATATCAAATATAAGACATAATTATTTATAATTTAATTTGATACTACACTGTTATAATATTATATCTGATCAAGTCACACCTAACCTAGCATGACAAACAAACCCTAAGGGTATTTTAACCATTTAAACAAAGATTAGAGACCTATTTGATATAAATAGACTATATTCTTATTTGATAAGATTAAAAAAAAAAAAAAAAAGGGGTCGGGGTCCCGGATGTAATCATTCTACTAGAAAAATGAGTTTTGGATGTCGATTTCCATGTGCACCGACAATGTCCACGCAAACTGTCCGAGAGGGTCATTAGCATGATGTTATAATACTCTTACTAGTTGCTAATGTTGATTTTAATTATCAACAGGCTCGCTTTTTGCAAGAACAACATCAGCTACTACTACACCGGAGAAGCCGCTCCCAGTCCCAGACTATACCTTATTATTATTTTTTTATTTTGGTATTAAAAATCATTGAAGGCCTCTTTAAAAATAACAACAATACAACATGCAGTAACTAAACTCTTCTGGAATGGTGGATTTTAGGGAGGACAGAGGACTTACCTGGTGCTGCTACCCTAGGTGAGCAGGCACGGCATGCCACGGCTCCCCAGGAAAATATCAGGAAACTTGAATATGATGTACTAAAAATACATGGTTCGTTCATTTAAACATCCTTAATGCCCGTGTGGGCACTAATTCGAGAAGCAAAATAAATACAGCTGTACCAGTAGCATCATAAAACACAAGTATGGCTGCATTCCTCATGTATGTGAATGATCTGTGCTACTACATACACAACTGGCTTACTCCAAGTAAACCAATGGTACTTTAGAATTCATGTTCTTTCGGTCTTTCGTATAATCTAGTCGATCCTTACTCGTGTGTACGCATGGGAATACATGCAACAAAGCATGCATGAGATGTAAGTAATACACCCTCGTGAAATTGCCTTGTAAAAACCTCAAGGCTCAAGAGTGTAACTTAAATCTAGACAAATATGACTTCAAACTTTGCACAGGGACTGCTTTCTATGTGTCTCTTGAGGTCATCATCCCCATTGAATTTGAATTCATATAAAGCCTGTCTCTGCGTCAAGCCCACAGGATGTATCTGTAAATTTTCAGTTCATCTTCACCTCTTATGCTTTTGGGTCTCTCCTGCTTCCAAATTGGCACATGTTTTAGAGACTTGAACTTTGCCAGCACTGCAGATTCCAAGGCCTTTAGTGTCAAACTGCCAGACCTGCCCATCAAAGAAGGAAATGTTTGATTTGAGCACACAGTTACATGCAATGATCATGTATATGTGATGATATCTCATACTTAAAATATATGCAGCAACTAGATTGGGAAGAAGACGCCGTGGTAATACAAAGACCAAGCATTCTCCATTTCTCCTCTACTAGTTAATAATGTACGAAGGGACGTTCAATTTTATTTCTATTGCTTATCTATTTTAAAAGGTCTAGTGTGTTACAAAATTTAACTTGGGATAATGGAAATATCATTGAAACATTGAATAAATCAACAATAAGAACACCCCTGGCCCAATTAAAACTGAGGTTACCTTAAGAAAATGGATACCATTTTGAACCTCCCTCTTTCCCTGACATACAAATGATGTACAGTTTCCGAACCTCTGGTGCACTTGCAAGGGCGTTTCCTGAAAGCAGGGTTCATTTCTTCTCTCTCCTGAATCTTTGTTGCCAGGTAAATACAAAGACGACATGATGAGTGTACTGCAGCCATATCCACAAGTGCCTTGAAAGAATCAGAGGGCCCTTCATACTTCCAACTGTTGAATCAACATCTCATTACAAAGAAGACCCTCATAAACCAACAAGATATAAAAGAAAAAAGCAATAACTCCATGAAAGCCACCCAATTGTTTTAAAGAGCAGGGAGGCAAAAAAAAAAAAGGGGGGGACTTAAAATAAACTACCACAACCATAGCACAGTTAAGTTTCCTGCAGTGAAGCTCACCTTAGTGACTGATTATATGCCTCAGGATTTTCTGCAAGGTATTTCATGGTCTTCGCAACAGACTTGACATCTTCTCTCTCTCGAATATGTAAAATTGACTTCGGAGAAGGAGCAAAATCTTGAATATTTGGAGCACCAACAACCACAGGGACTGATCCTACAAAAATTTGACATCCATTTTATCACCCAAACCATGAAATGATTTCTGAATTTTTTTAGAATAATCAATTTTTATGTCATTGACTTTCTGAAAAACAAGTTTTCTCACATAAAAATTTTAAAAATCATTCACAATACAATTAAACATTTGAGAATAGCTTTCAAAAGCTAGATAATGAAAATATACTCCATTTTGTTTCACCAGGCCAACTCAGAAACAAAACTTCAGGAATTTATCAATCTGTAATACATCATTTGTTACAAAACAAGTACAGCGGGGATTTAATATGTATACCAGCAACAAGAGACTGGAAGAATTTTTCAGTGACATAATCCTCCTCGTTAGAGTTCTCAAAAGCCAAGCTAAATTTATAGCGCTTCAGAGTTTCCACTTTTTCCACTGCAGATATCATTGATAAGAAAAGGTTGTTAAACAATATTTATCCAGAAGAAAATAAAGCAAGAATTTACAGGGTTTGTAGCAAATAAATGGCAAGAGGACCAAGAAGAAGCTCTGTACGGTAAAATATAAAATTCCTAAGAGATCATGTTATTGCCAATGCAATCAGATTATCAACTCATACATAATTATTATAAACATCGACAACCATTGTAAATGCACTGGTGCCCACCATTTCCGTTGCGATTCCGGTGGCAACCACCATATGAATCTATCTTTACATTTTCCTTTTCAAGTGCTTCAAGAGCTTGCAACCGGAAGTTGCGAGCACCACAATTGGAAATGAAAGCAGCCGCAAGGGCACTCTCAGTCTTTGGCTGCACTGGTGCCATGATATCATACTCGGCCCAGGAAAAATATCCAACAGGCACATCTGATGAGAGACTAGTTGTCATTACAATCGTATATCCCCTCCTAGCAAACAAATAAGGTTAACATTTCAGTTTTACCAACATTGTTTGGGCACATGAAGAATCTGCTACTTCAAGTAATCAATTTTAACAAGGCAAGAAATGCAATTTAGAAAAGATGGAAGAAGGCTATCTCAAGTCTTACAAGTGAAAAATGAATCTTTAGCTCAAGCACCTCAGGTTAAAGGAAATAAATTGTTCTAAAATAAATAGGCACCACAATCAATGAGTATCTCTTTCAGCCGGAAATATTTAGTATCCAGATATTCATGAAACACTCAACAAAATTTTATACCAGGAAATTCCTTGGCTGCGAATAGCTTGATAGATATTGACCAAATTTGGCAAAAATGCTTAATTCGGAGCTAAGATTGCCAACCCTTTTATTGTCTAAGTGAGAAGAAAATGTACATAGTCAATCTCTGTCCTTGAAAAATGGCAGAAGTTGGGGGCATTTTAAAAGCATAAGGTTGAACTGAAGTCATTTTAGATAGTGCTTACCCACCGTCGTGCTTGAGCAATATTATTCTCAGCGTAGTACTGGGAAGATTCCATCGAACGGAGGACAGTATCTGTTCCAGGTTGTTGAGGCATACCAAATGAAGCATCAGGTTTCCTATCATCATCATATCCAAACTTGCACTGAACATCACAAACTCTCCACTCCTACATAGCATGCAACAGGAAGTTCAGAGATATAGCAAGATAAAACAAAAACATAACATTAAATTAATTGAATTCTAAAACTCCTTGTTAAAACCGACAAGAAGTTCAACTCACAGAAACATCACAGATAGAAAGAACATTTACGAAAATGTACAAGATTGACCAAAAGGACTGGCACTGATATCGTTAAAAATAGCATCAATATATTAAACATCAAAGGATTCTGAGGAAACAAAAAAGATTCTGAAAAAGCTAAAATAACTTTCCTCTACAAGAAAAATCCAATGGTTATAAGAAAAGGTTAGAATATATCAATTGAACATATTGGAACAAACTACTGCATCCATCTATTACTTTTATAAGGAACCTTCAAAGCAATTTCGGTTTAAACTACTTCAATCAAGGATATGGTAAGCCTCTACGATGAATATGGTGTGAATACTCCAAAATTAACAGGAAAAACCCAAAAAAATGTCAGTAATTTCAACAATGCGATGCAGGATGATTACAGTGTTATAGATTTTTTGTCACTCTAAATGTTCATTTCCCATTTCAGTGAAAACAGACACAAAAATTACCTGTAGGAGACTAATCAGACTCTCAGTCGTTCTAAAACTGCTGTAAAAATCAGTAATTTCAACAAGCGATGCAGAATGATTACAGTTTTATAGATTTCTGTCATTCTAAATGTTCATTTCCCATTTCAGTGAAACAGACACAAAAGTTACCTGTAGGAAACTAATCAGACTCTCAGTTGTTCTAAAACTACTGTCAAAATTAAACAACTGTGATTACAAAAAAGGATATCAGATGATTTGCAAGCTCTGTACAAATTAGGTCTATTCATTCTCTATCAGATAAGACAGCCTCTTGCTCAAAATAGATAGAATTTATGTACCTATATATTATGTTTACACATGCAAAAGAGCTCTTCGTTTATGTTCGGGGGCTCCTATTAAAAGAAAAAATGGAACCCCCTGCCGTCTACAAAATAAATTTTGTGGCTGCAACTTCTATGTAAGTATCAAAAGCAATACTCTTCATTCTGTAACATTATCAACATCAAAATTAAGCTCTCATCAAGCTTAAATTTTACCCCAAAAAAAATGAATAACATGTCTAGACAAAAACAGTTAAAATCAACATAAATAACAAAACTTTATCACACCTAAACTAGAACACAATAAAAGAACAGAAATCCAATTAAAATATGACAAGAGTTTGAAACTTTAACTAACCTGCTCAGCCCCAGTAACCAAAATAGGATCTTTCTCAAAATCCCTTGAGTAATTCACAGCATCCACTCTCTCCAACCACTCCTCACAACTCTCTGAATCCAAAACTCGTCCTTCAATTTTCCTACCCACCAAATCACCATCAACAATCGCCTCAATTTCAGTTTGAGGAGGTTGCTTGTGGAGAAAATCAGCTAACGAATCAAACATGGCAGCGTTCTTGACCATGTCAAGACGACCCAAAAAGGAGATCTCTAGAATAACCACAAGCGCCACAAATAAAGGCATCAAATTCGACCATTTCTTTCTGGGATGAAGAATTTGAAGACGACCCATTCTCAGAAATTGGTAACTCTTCTTGTTGTGAGTAGTTGTGGCCTGCTCTTGAGCCCCTTAGATTTGATATAATACCCATAAAGAAAAAAAAAAAAAAAGGGGGTCAGAAAAATGGTTAAAGAGGAAAAAAGTCTTCTACCTCGGGCTTCAGTTTATCGGGGAAGTGATGAAAAGTGAGAATTAATTTGGGTGTTAATGAAGCTTCACAAGGGATTCGAATTGTGTGTTGCATCAGTTTTCTGAAAATGAAAATTTCAAGTACGAGACGCAAAGACCGAAGACTTGTCACTGGTTCATTTCGAAAGTCCATGCTGCGTTCATTGGCCCGCTGACTAACCATAATAATATAATAAGTGTGCTTTTTAATTTTCCATAAATGCACTTTTTAATTGGTCAAAGTCTTTTGTTATGTTTAATTAAATTAAAATTCCCTATGGTGTCATGGAAAATTACTCAAATTTTGTTTCTTAATTATCGACTACCTGTTTGTTTCATTGTATATGAATTAAAAATATCCTTATAATTATATGTTCTTGGAATTTTGATAGTTTAAATATATTTTAAAAAACAAAAATTAATGTCCATTCTTGTTTCTTGGACAAACAGGAATGCTATAGTTCACATACATATCGATTGAAGGTTGGTTACAATAAACTAATGTGATTTTAACTAAAATTTATAAAATCATCATTGCTTGAAAATCCCTTAGCAAAGGAGTGGTGCTTTATGCTCTGTTTCTGGACAAAACCAATAATACAAAGACAAAAAAGATTAACTTCAAATCAAGGCCATAGAAAGGAGATATAGCTTATTGTCATGGGATGATAATTTTGCGCAGGGGAGATTGACACTTTTCTCCCTACAGAAATTAACATATACCATTTACCTCCTTACTATTTTTATAATGGCCAAAAACCCCCTGACAACATAAATTTATATTTTTACCCTTATTTTTAACTATTTTTTTATTTACATTTATTATAAATTAAATAAATCACATGAATATAAACTAAATAAAAAATTAAGCATTAAAAATAAAAAATATATATTTTGATATGAGCAAAAAAATTAATAATAATTTTTTTTCTTGTACTAATTTAATTTGTGAAAATTTTCTTGTCATAAATATATAAGAAAATTGTTATAAAATAATAATAAAATTATTATAAGAAAACTTGAATGACAAATAAAAATTTATTATAAGATAAATAATAAAATATTTTGCCTATCTTTTTACATTTAATTTTAAAATATTACAAAATGTTTATTATAAGAAAATTTTCACAAATTAAATTAGTACAAGAAAAAAAATTATTATTAATTTTTTTGCTCATATCAAAACATATATTTCTTGTTTTTAATGCTTAATTTTTTATTTAGTTTATATTCATGTGATTTATTTAATTTATAATAAATGTAAATAAAAAAGTAGTTAAAAATAAGGATAAAAATGTAAACTTATGTTGTTAGGAGGGTTTTTGGCCATTATAAAAACAGTAAGGAGGTAAATAGAATATGTTGATTTCTGTAAAGGAGAAAGTGGCAATCTCCCTTTTGCGCAGCAAAATCTTGTGCGGCACTTGAAGGACCTTAGCGCGTGAGTCGCCAAGTAAGCTTTGATTACTCCCCAAACAAGCCAAGCTCACCCACCACCACCAACAGACCCACACACAACACCTAACACATTAGCTCTCTTGTACAAGTACCCTTGTAATTGTTCAAAGTGTGTATAATAGAACCATACTTAGTCATCCCACTCTTGCTTCCCATAACGAGGTCGCTCAAGTACTGCATGGAATTTTACTGCACAAAATTATCATCCCATGACATTAGGCTAACTTTTGGAGTTGGTGGGCAATTATAGCCAACCAGGTTGGTTATATTGATCTGGCAATTAATTGGCTGGTACAAGTACAAATAATGATCCAAAAGAAACGAATCAATCATGAGATAAGGCTTTTGATTGAAGAATGTCTTTGAGCAGAAACAGATCCAATATGGGAAGCATTACTTGTAGATTAAAATATAATACCGTCATAAAAATCACTGTAAAAAGAAAAGGAAAAAAAGAGAAAAATAATTGCTTATAGCTCATTAGCTACATAGCATACAAATTTGAGTTTCTGGTCCTCTACATCTATGAAGACTTCCATACTTCTATGTACAATGCATTAAAACGTCCATATTTCTATGTACAATGCATTCAAAATACAAAAATGGGATGGAAGAACATGAATATAAAAAATACTCTTTCACTCGAATTGCATGCTTGCTGCTAACTAGGCTCTTACCATCGATTGCAACTACTCTAAATCTTACCTATGGCATACATAGTAGACGCCAGCAAGTTCTGAGGCAGACGTAAATTTATTTTCTTCTGACTTGATTCTGTGTCAAAAGTCTTCTGGTAGCCCCCCCCCCCCCCCCCCAAAAAACAAAAAAAAAGAGTGCCCAAGCAAATATCACCACCAATACTGTCTCGAGGCACTTATCTTGATGTTTCTTCAGCTAGGCACTTGGAGAAAACTATTAAAGATGATTACTTAAATCTTCTTTCTGGTGGTGTATACTTGTAAAAGATTATGTTTAGAACTTCAGTAAGGCATTGCAACTCAGCTTCCTCTCAAAAAGTAATCAGATCTCGGAGAGGCAAAGCTCTCAGGATGTTCTGAACATAACTCTTGAACATTAGGAAGCTTGGTTGATGGTTGAAACATTAGGAGTATGACGCTTCTCAAACGGCACAACCTGAATGGCATGTAAATAATGAACATGAAAATCTCACAAAATGAACATTCACCCACAATCATGTGAGAATTAAATTTAAGGGTATCAAAAACCAACTGACAAAAAAAAAAGGTTCTACAAATTACTTGATCATCGCGTGCATCAACTGCAGCCGTTTTCAACCTTTTTGCCATTGGCCTAAAGCTTGAGCTATCCACTTGGCCTTCACCAACAAAATTCTGATCCGAACCCTCTGCAACAGTTCAGAAATATGGTCAGAAGATGAGAAACAAGTAGTAATGACTAAAGCATCAACAAAAATTACACATACACAGCTAGCAAAAAGAAGATATATGGAGCAATGACAGATTCTTGAGTCTAGCAGAAGCACTTTAAAAGGTGTCTAGTGTTGAATATGCTTGAAATTAGAACTATCGATTGCAAAGCTGCATGGTAACTTGGTTCATATTCATCTCTCAGAAGGGTATGATTCAAAGAAAGCTGCTTATAGACAGAAGAAGATAAAGGTAACCATATAGATCCGGTTGCGAAGTGGCTTAATTTCTCTTGAAAGTCTTAATGGTTCATTGTTTCAGCACAATATTTAGTGCTCAAGGGGTAACAAACATCATCAAATATTTCAAGTAAATAATTTATATTTTCTTCTTTATTTAGTTAAGTTATCTTTCGCACACCATTTATAAATCTACCAGTCACGTTTGGCAACAGCTTTCTACTCTGGTTAATGACAGAAGTTAATTGACACTTATTATTTTGTCAATCGCAGTCAACATTCCACTGCAAAATCAACTGTCCATTTGGATTAAAAAGCAGATAAGAAAAAAATAGATAAAAGAAAGTTGAATATTTGCCAAGCCGTTTCATTTGTTAGAATTCCATTCTGGGGAAGATGTATTTGTTTCTACTATTGACTCTTTTGCATAGAAAATTTCGATAAAAACTAGTTCATGCACATAGGCCTACTTTTAAAATGTATTTTACTTAATTCTAGATTGGATCGCTAGGTTAATGGACTTTTTATGCGTCTAGGGTAAATATAAGCCAAATTTTAATTGGAAATACATTGCTGAAGAATTGTTCAGACTCCAATATCCCATTTTACTCATTATAAATCCTACTCTTGTTTGGTCTTTTCTTTTGCCTCCCTTATGTCAGATTCCTCCCTTCAATCCTCTCTCTCATTCCCTCAAACTCTCTTCCTAATTTTCATAATTTGACGAATCCACATATCCAAGTCATTTAGTAAACCAACAAAAAAACCTTACCAGAAGGAGAAGCATGTGGGTCTTAATGGGTATTGTAAGAACTCAAAGCATACAAATGTTGAAGGTAAGTGGAAACAGCAAACATGGTAGAAATTCTACTTGATGAAAAAATAGCCAGAGTTACCTCCAGTGCTTCCAACCGAATTATGGAGGCAATCAAGGTGCCGCTGCGAAGTTCCAGCTGGTCCACAAGAGAAATCTTTATCCTCCCTGAAATAGAATCCCTCATCATAAGGCAAACCAAGCTTCTGGGGATGGAGTGATGTTGCGGTCTGGTGTTTGCCTACAGAGGTAAAACGGCATATCCGTGGATTTTCTAGCACTGCATGAGAATTAACAGCAGCATTATCATACAAACATTTATTCCCTTTAGATTTAATCTTCTGCCAGCAGCCATCTCGTAGAACCATTAACTGAAAAAAATAATTAAGAAAAAAGTTAGTTTGAAGTATTTAAACTGAAAGCACACACAAAAAGATGGAGATATCTAACAGATAAGGCCCTTACCTGGCCGGATGAAGGAGTCTTGGCTGAGTGGCATCCAACCAAACACATGGAAGCAGAATCATGCAACTTATGCAACTGCTCAACAAATGATGCTTCTAAACAGTCAAGATAAGAATTGTGCTTTTCATTCGTCCACTCTGCAGATTGGCCCTGCAATAAAAGTGACAAAAAGAGGAGAAAGGAAAGTTTAATTACAATAGAATTGCAATGAAACATGTTTATAACAATTGAAGTGTCAACTTTTATAGCATTTGCAGGCCACAACAGCCTCAATGATTACAAGAAAAAAGCAAGTGGTTCTTAAAATACAGCATGTAGAGATATCGTCATAACATCAAAATTCCCAAGGCAAAAAAAAAAAAAAAAGGCACCAATCAAATTTCCTCACAACCAAGAGAAACAAACAGCAGATGAAGGAAATGCGAATTTGGGCAGTACCAAAACACCCCCGATATGTTTTACTGCTTGTCCATTCTTGTCACTTTCCAAGTAATAATCACCATTCTCCCAGTAAATGTCCAAGATAAACTACAATTCTAAATTCAAAAGTCACTTAGAAGTAGGAAAAAGGGAATTAATTTGAAAGTGCGACGTCGAGAATATGCACCAACAATCTCTAATAATCAGTTGAAGAAAGATCAACTAGCTAAACATGACGTGGTGAATCCAGCTGTGATAAAGGGAAAACAAGGGGCAAATTTTAAAGATCTTCTCGAATTCAGAATTGCATAATACCAAAATTTTGTTCCCACATAAAAGGGAAAAAAAAAAAAAAAGCCGCAAGAAACAAACAACATCTAAAAGAACCAAGCAAACCACTTTGCTTGACCTGCGCCTACTCAGAATAGGTGGACATTTTGCAATAACCTAAAGGAAAGAGATCTCACCCCCAAAAACTTTCAACGAGAGGTAAGATTATATGTCCTTTATATATTGCAGGATTGGAGCCTTCTAAGTAAACATCACAAAGAATCACATGAAGCTTTGTCTCAATCTAATATGTGAAAGATCAAAACAAAAAGCCGTGCAACTCCATCCAAAGGCTTAATTATTATTATTATTATTTTTTAAATAACAACACTAAAAGAATCCATTAAACGTTGATTCTAAAAATCAGCAGCTAACTGGTGCCAATAAACACGAAGCAGCAATAATCTAATATCTAGTCATGTAATTAATTAAATTAACTTTAAAAAGAAAAATATCATCACTCAATTTCGAAACAGTACTTCAAAACCTAACTCAAAATCATAAAATTAACATCAAAATTAAATTTCTAAACATGCAAGCAACCTAAAAATATCCAACACAAGAACTATAAAATATCCAACACAGGAACTATAAAATATAAAAAAAGCCAAAAGATAAGATAGTTAATAAAAAATAAAAATTACCGGCGTTGCATTTCCGTTAAGATGCGAGCTTTCAACTGTGACAGCAGAGGATTCCGAGTCAGTCCGAGTCAACTCAGTCCCGCAAATTCTATCCATTGTCTCTTGATCCGGTGATGGAATATTCCGTAAGCTGTTCTCTCTCATTCGTTCTTCTTCTTTTTTAATTTTTAATTTCTCTCCAGATATTTTCTTCTTCTTCTTCTTCTTCTTATCGTTTTGATCGGGCGAAAAGTGAAAAATGTCAAAAAATGATTTTGAAAGGCAGCTAAATGCAAAAATATCGTCGCGAAAATTAAGTAGAGAGAATGAGAAGGAGAGAAAGGCGGTGGGGCTGAGAGCCAATAAAGGCTCCACATGGCGACGCTTTTTACACGTGTCGGTTACGTCAGCGGGTTGCCACGTCATCCTAGGCTGATAATATCTTCGTCTTTTTGTCAGCCAGATATTTTTCTCTCTTTTTGTTCAATATCTCCTTTCATATCATTTGAACCAACAGATCAGCAAAAGCGCTTCGGATTGCGGAATGTTCGTTGCGGTGAGTTGGGGACGTGAAGGCACGCTCTGTGGTTGCCGCGTGGAAGTTTTTGTTCAAATGATTTTTGGAGGGCGGTTTCAGGATTGAGATAATAACGTCAGTGCCCGCTGATTGTTTTATATTTGCTTAATAGGTCCTTTTTAAAAATTTGCATCAAATAGGTCATTACCAAATACAAAGCTTATATGTCACAATTATCTAATTTTATATTTAGATTTTTTTTTCTTACTTTATAAATTTTGATTATTAAGAAAATTATAGATAATCTAATCTCATGTTTAGTATTTTGTTCATTATATACAACATCATCACAATATTTTTATTAATAATATTTATTAAATGCATACATTCTACTCATGAAACTCATACCACTCTTAACAACATAATCTATCAAAATATTTAGGTTTATATATATATATATATACAAGTTGATTATTTATTTATTTATTTATTCAACAAATAGAAGCATATTAATTGTAACTAGCTATAACATAATCTATCAAAGAAACACTCAAGCTTCAAGGAGGAAGAATAAATAAGAGCTGTATTATTTGTGCATAACTAACTGCATATCCGCAATATTAATGATCATAAAAAGAAACACTCAAATATCAATTGATCTAATTTAAGGCACGTTTTAAATATGTAGTTTTGTAAAGTTGATATCCATTCAATGACAGTACTTTCGAGAAGTTGCCAAGTGTGGATGGTAAGAGTATGTGCATATAGAAATTGGATTGATCTGTAAAGAAAGGATGCTAATGGTTTTGCTTATTATTCATGTGTGCTCTCACGTGATTCATTGTATTGTATTATTAGTCAACGTATGAGATAAGTGGATATATAATAAGCAATTCAATTGCTTGCATGTTGTGCTGTATGACAAGAAGTCTAAAGAATTGTCTGGGTGAATTTTCCTTTTGAGGTTTTGGTAAATTATTTCGTTAGTCTTTATACTTTTTAAAATTTGCTCGAATATTTTTATGTATAATTACTTTCTTTGTTATTAAATTCATGTTTTCAAGGGTAAGTATAGTGTTTTTGTCTAATCTATTTTAAAATTCAAACACATATTTGGGTAAGAAAAATGTTAAACGGCTAAAAAGAAGAAAGAAGGATAATAGAAACGGCAACATGTGCTGCCGTTTTATGCGTCCTTCTCTCTCTTTTATTTGGCCGTTTAAAAGTATTCAAACAATACTTAAAGAAAGGATGCAAAAAAAGAGAAGAAATCTATGCATATCACAAACATTATCCTTATCTCAAACATTATATTCTCCTCTAACCGTTTCCTATCATCTGACCGAACCGTAAAACCGACCATTTTCCGACAGAACTAACAATCTTTTATTGAAAAAAGAGAACAAAAGCCACAACCTTGCAATCAACAGTGCCCCCGTCGCCACGCTAACGCATCACAAAGCCAACAGAGCCATTGCCACCACGCCAATAATGTTGTTGTGGTCATCGACGGCACTAAATGCAAATCCTCTCTGCTTTCAAATATCAAACCGTTGGTTTTATTATTATTATTGTTATTTTTTCAAATAGCTATCACAGCACGTACTGCTCTTTCCTCTTTATGACTGAATAACATAAGCCGCAGAACTCTGAGTAATTGGATCCAATCATCCAAAGCCCTGAAGACTAAATGAACTTTTACTCAACCTGTTTTATAAAGTAGCATTATAAGTATACTATTGTCTATTTATAAAAAATGTTCCAAACGATAACACAAAGGCAAATATTAAATTATAATAATTATAATATACATATCTCATGTGAACCACATAAATTTTAAATCGTATAATTTTATTTGATTCATCTGAATAATATATGTTACAATTATTATAACTTAAAAGCGCAACGACACAAAACCGGGCTAGCACCCTCTGTTTGCTTTTCTTGGGATTGAAGACAAAGATCTTTTTCTGTTACAGCCATTTTGGCTTGGCCCTATAAAAAAAAAAAAAAAAAAAAAATCATGTGACGACAATAACTTCGGTTTGAAAAATCTAGTATGTTCATCGGTCTCTGGTCTCTGCTGTGTCACATGAAAGTGTCATACTACCCATAAAGAATCTGACACAAGAAATTGAACCAATCCTCGGACACAGCAAGTCCCACGTGCTAAATTCACATTATTCGCATGTTATATACAACAATGAAGCATGCAGTACAAATCTTTTTTAATGCAGATTTTTTTTGAGAGAGCACTCCTATTTGAATAAAATTCTGATAAGAACACCTCTCCAACGTTGTTGTTTCTGTTCTTTTATTTATTTTTTTTAAATACTTCTAAAATAATGTACGTAATTTTAAGTGAGTTATCTTTTTATTAGGGTTTAATTCACTTAACATTTTCTTTTTAGTATTGATTTTTTTTTTAATGAGATATTTGTCTAATCAGATTCTTGGAAACGGAATTATCAAAGCACAATTGGGGGAAGCAGAAAAGAAATGTATGATTAATATTCGCTTTCTATTTGGCAGAAATTATTCTGAGGCATATCAGGAAATTAATTGATTGCTTGCACGTTGGTGATGTGATATTTCATATGATAAATTGACTTATAACTAAAATTGTTGGTGTGGAGCATGAATTCATGCTCACTGCTGACTCATAATGACTCAGTATCTCACTAATATCGGCGCATGTTAATACAAAAGACTCACGATGATTTAATATCTCACTCATAGCACGCATATAAATAAAGAATAGGGAGTTTTTTTTTTTTTCTTTTAAACAAATGTAAATTTTGCCACCGGCCAAAGGCGGCAATATTGTGTAAGCCACCTCTATTATTATTAGAAAAAGAGGTTAAAATTCTGTTTAGAATTAAAGTGTTGTACCTTTTAAGATATTAATGTTATGAAAAAAATTATAATGATGAAACAAAAATTAATAATACGTAGTAAATATAAATTTTAAATAATAATTTTGATAAAATTATTAAAAATATAATAAAATTTTCATTATAAAAGTGAATACTGCCTAATTTCAATCCCAAATGAATATTAATTCTCACCTACAAACTCATTTTCTTCTTTAGAGACATTGAATTTTCAAATTATATTAAATGCCAAAGGTTATGCATTTTTTAAGTTGATGGTAAATATTATTAAATAAAATTTAAAATATAAATTTTTGTTAAAAAATAACCAAAAAAAAAAACTACCGGGAGCAATAGTCTGTAAGTAGATCCTTATACTATAAAAAGTAATCAAGTTATTATGAATTAAAAAAAAAAAAAAAAAAACCACTTAGATGAATCTTTATGTAATAAAATCTAGAGGTACTTTCACGAAGAGAATCTTACTTTAACAAATATTGTGCCTACAAAAAAATAAGATTTCTTGTACAGACACTTCCAAAACTCTTATGGTAAAAATCTTCAAGATTTAAAACTTAGATTTGTTATGAATTTAATATTCACACTTTTGATATATTTTTTTAAAAATCTAAAATTTGTAAATCATTCGTACTTAAATATGTTGTTTGTGTCATAAAAGATAGTGCAATTGATTAGTCTCTCGCTTCCAAAAAGAAACGTTTAACTTAAGGTATGACATTAATCTCAATCATAGGTTATAATTTTAAAATGTACTCTTTCAATCTTTGCATTTTTTTTTAAATAAGCTTCAACAAAATTTAAATAACGTAACTTGTAGTCTTGTACCATTGAAAGACTCGACCCTGTCTTCCCGGACACATCAAAATTAAATGTTTCTAAAAACAGAATAATGTATTACTTTTACCTATAAACAAATAATAATAAAATAAATAAATAAATAAATAATATCGAATCTATATAAATTCCACATTTTAGTGTGTGTATTTATATATAATTATATATATACAAATACAAAATTCTAACCAATGAAAAGGATGCAGATGGGACTGAAATGAAGTCCTATTTGTAAAGAAAAAGAATTGTCATATTTAATTATAATCACCATGTACATCAGTAGCATCACAGAATTTTGGTATACAACAAATTTCATTTAAATTTTTTTCTTTTAAGACCCAAAAAAAAAATTAAAAAAAAAGAAGAAGAAGTTAATTTAGTTCCCCAGAAAATTGTCTAACAGAACAAGCAACCACCTGCGCCCACTGCTTCAATCTCATCTTCACCGTCTCCGGTCCATCACCTACACCAAAATTAACGACCGTCAGATCGCGTTTCAATTATAAAGTGTCCCTAAAAAAAACAATTTTTTTTTTTTTATAAACTCCCCTACGAAGAGTCGTATGATTTGATTAATTTCTCTCGTGCACTATGAATCAAAATTACAAACTAAGCAATAACGTACACTAGATCATTTCATTAAACAAAAATTTACCTGGGTCGATTATGGAACTACAGCTAACGGAATCGTTATCAGAACAGATCGACGACGATGACGAGCACCTCGACAATCGATCGTTGTAGTGTTTATTCACCGCACAGTAAAACCCTAAAGCGGGCAAGGTATCCGTCAACTTCGGATCCAGTTCGGGCGAATCGGGTTGGAACCCGAACCCTAACTCTATTGACCCCTTCAGTTCTTGCAGATCCTCGTCCGTTACGCTCTGGCTACGGCGGCGCCGGATTTGATGGTTTCCTTTTCGTCTCAGCCACGCCTCCTCTCGCTCGGCGTCGGGAGCCCACGACCGCTGCTTGTATAGCGGGCGCGGCAGCGGGGGCGCTGTCGGTGGTGCGTTGGGATTCGCCATAAGCCCGCCGCCGCCTTGCGCCGCCGTGAGGGCTAGGGATTTTTTTTTTCAAATGGCGATTTGGGGGATTTCTCGACGCGCACGGCGTGGGGTTTTTTGTTTGGTCAATTATTGGGGGCTCTTTAATTTATACAAGGGGTTCTCTTCTGTAGCGGGAGGGGCAACTTGAAAATTTCTACTTTTTTTATTTATTTATTTTCCTCCGCCTCTTTTGGAGAGTGATTTGGCGGGTGGGGTCAACGTGAGCCAGGGTGGCCAGTGGGCCCTTCTTCTGGGTCCCGTGTGTTGAATTTTTAGTTTACTAGTCAAATTGTGCCGCGTCGTTTTATCTGGAACAACCTGTCCGTCTCTGAATAGATTCCCAGTTATCATCAACATTATCTGATAAGTCGGTAAGTGATGTCATTATCACTTTTATTTTTTAATACTTACATACTGTGATTAAAAATATTTAGTGAACACTTATTAATTATTCTTTTAAAATTATATGATGCACAGTTTAAGCTGTCATGGATTATTATTATTATTATTATTATTATTATTATTATTATGTAAATTCACATTATTTCAGGTTTATTTAATATCATTTTGTGGAAAGATCTAGAGAGAGAGAGAAAAAAAAAGATTTTCTTCTATACAATAAATATTGAAATAAAAAATTAGAGTTGTTTCATATTTATTACAATTTAAATTTAGAATTCACTAATGTGTCGCTAATCATTTTAATGTTGTGTGTATTAGATTGGTTGATTTTATTATTAATTATTAATATATTATCTTTACAACCCACTCAATAGACGACACATTAGATGCCACATCATTAAGTATCTTAATGAATTATCTAAAGCGATAAGTATAGCATTACTTATTTAATATTGAGATGTTGTGATAGAAACAATTCTAGTGGTAAATAATTATTGGATAAAATTACCTTAAAAGCCATGGTTACCTAACATTTTATAGTTGCTTTTAAATACTACAACTCTCTAATTGTAGTATCAATGAAAGCTCAACTCTCCAATGGTAATACTAAATGAACCCTTAATCGCAAACCAAACGAGTAATGTGATCTCGTAAGAATAATTTTAGATGATGGGTTAAATTGAAAGTTGGTGATAATTGCTTTTCCAGATAAGCACCTGAGCATCTAAAATTCTTCTTATGAGCTGCCAACTAGTTGGTGAAACAGAAAAGGGCAGCATTATAGCATACTGATACAGGCATGACACTGGAGGAATAAGGGTTTTGCACAAGCTTTTTAGTAACAGGAAGCCGCCATTATAGAGACTAATTGAAAACGCTTTTTGTGAGGAGAAAAAGAGTGTGTTAACAGATATGTTTTCATATGCACTTTTGTAAAGAATACCAATTTCCGCTTGGTACACAAACATTACAGCTGTTTGAAGAATACCAATTTCTGCTTGGTACATAAACATTACAGCTCAAACAGCATTAACTTTCAAGAAATATGAACATCTTTTCTATTCTTTCTTGTGGTCTTTTTCTGATTCAGACCAGCTCTACTTTAGAAATATGCTTGACATTGGTGAGCATGAGTGGCAGTGCCAGCTAAAGAGCATAAAATATATTCATCCAGACATGGTGCTTAACAGACCAAATCAATTCTTTATGCTGCCGAAGCTCAACATTCAGCGGGGTCTGTGTTATTTTATGGCCAAAATTACCAGTAATCTCCACAAGAGCAGATTCCATCTTTGAAGTGATGAAATCGGTTTGAATCTCTAACAATAATCTCCCTCTCAGTAATTTGTGATATGAATTTAGTCCAGTTGTGGCAATCACCACAAACCCGCAAGTTTTTGAATATCTGAATAGGGCTTTTAGGAGGGGAGCTAATGATTCCAAATGCAATTGCCAGTCTCTCGCTATGACTTGTGAGGATATGCTCCTTTTCATCTTCTTCAACATCCTGCAACACAAAACTTTTGTCCGGAACATAACCAAGGCTCTTCATTTTTGCAGTCAAATTCCTCAACTCATCGTATATTTTCTCATACTTTGGATGGGTTCGATTCCCAGTGTAGAATATATCAACCTTATTGTTTACTTCAATTGAACTCCACCCAGGAGTCTTCTTCAATCCTCTGTCTCTAGCTAGTGATCTCACTTCATCCACTCCCTCCCACTTCCCTACATTTGCGTAAATATTTGACATCAGAACATAGTACCCAACATTCTCCGAATCAACTTCAAACAAACGATCGGAAGCAACTGCTCCCAACTCCATATTTCCATGAATTCTGCAAGCACCAAGAAGAGCACCCCAGATAGAAGCATCAGGCCGTACTGGCATATTTTGTATAAAGTTGTGAGCCATTCCTAAATGCCCAGCCCTACCAAACAAATCTACCATACAGCCATAATGCTTCAAATGAGGCTTGATCCCAAATTCTTCTTGCATCATATGGAAGTACCTTTGACCTTCACTAACCAAACCTGAATGGCTACAAGCCGTTAATAGAGATACAAAGGTTATATGGTCTGGTCTCACTCCCTCATCTAGCATTTGTCTAAAAAGATTCAAAGATTTGTCACCATGCCCGTGGATGCCATGACAGGATATTATGGCATTCCAAGGAACCGAGCTGCTCCTTGGTACTTGGTAGAATAACGACATTGCATCATCTATCCTCCCGCATTTTCCATACATGTCAACAAGGCAAGTTGCCACAAAGACATCAAAGCAGAGACAGTTCTTAATCACCCGCGCATGAATCTTAATCCCCTGGCGCAAGGCTCCTACGTGGGAATAAGCTGGTAGAATGCTTACATAAGTCCCTTGATTTGGGTTTATCTCATTGCACTCTTCCATCATCTGGAATACTTCAATTGCCTCACTTGCAAGACCATTTTGGGCATATCCAGTGATCAAAGTATTCCATGAAATCACATCTTTTACAGGTAGCCCCTCAAAAACTGCACAAGCAGAATTTATAACGCCCAACTTGGCATACATGTCGACAACTGCATTTCCAATGATAACATCTTCCATAAACCAACCTCTCCTCATGATAAATCCATGAACTGACCTGCTATTTCTACAATCATTCAATTGAGCAACAATTGAAGTCAAACTCACTAATGTCAACAAATCAGGCTGAATTCCAGCTTGTTGCATCGTGGTAAAAAACCCATGAGCAGTAATTGGATCATTACTTTGCTCATACGCAGCAATTATTGAGTTCCAAGAGACGACATCTCTCTCCATCATTTGATCAAAAACTCTGAGTGCATGCCTCATCATACCAAATTTTGCATACATGTTAATCAAGTTATTGGACACAAACAAATTGAATTCCAATCCATGCTTTATGATATACAAATGAATTAGCAGCCCGCTTAAAATATTATCTGATCGTGCACAAACAGGAAGAATACTAGCAACAGTAATTGGATCCATGCTGACTCCTTCCAATCTCATTTCATCAAGAATATCTAAAGCCTCAACAGCATTGCCACTTTGACAGTAACCAGAAATCATTGCATTCCAAGAACCACTATCTCGGACGGGCATATCATCAAATAACTTACGAGCAACGTTTGCTAATCCGAACCGGCAATACAAATGTAACAAGGAAGCAGCCACAAAAACATCCCATTCAAATCCCAGCTTTAAAACCGAGCAATGTATCTTCTTCCCATCAACTAGATTTCTACAAGCTTTCAACACGGGAGGAAAAGTATAGAAATCAGGTCGAAGGCCAGAAGTCAATGTAAACTGGTAGAAACAATCTGCAGCTTCAGAGAGTCGGCCACAGCGGACATAAACAGATATCATCGAATTCCAGGTGTATACATTCCTATAAGAGATGTGATCAAACGTGTAGCGAGAAAATGAGAGATCACCCAAGTTGGCATAAAAATTAACAAGCTTGGTGGAGCTAAACATAGTCTTGATCTTCCCCGACACCACAAGAAGCGCATGCAGGCGCTTAACATGATGCAATTTAGTGCAGGATTGGAATAGAACATCGAAATCAATCTCCCTGCTCTCATTTTCAACACAATCTGGGCTAATTTGCAAAGAATTAGCAGCTGCTGAAAACAATGGGCGATGAGCTTGAAGCAATGGCAATAACTTGCAAAGCCGCCTATCTTTGCAGCTTGGCGCCAATCTAAGTATACAAATAAAAATTGAAAAAAAATATATATACAGCAAGAGTTTAAAGCCCAACAAAGCAAAATTAACAAATAATCAAACAGAAAAACAAACACAGTTAATTCCCAAATTAAATAAATAAACAAATAAAGCATAAAAATGTGAACTTTTGCATAGTTACAGTTTCTACAGAGAAACCCCAATTTAGAAAATATGAAAAGATGAAAAATACCAAAGTGAGGGCTGTGAATTTCATTCATGTCCCGCACTTCAACAGCATTCAGAAAGCCTTTTTTTCATTAAAAAAAAATTGAGATAGAAAGAGAAAAGGGAGTATTTCTACCTGAACATACATGTAAATTTCAGTGTGATATAGCAACCCAGTATAAAATGGCTCGCATTTGATTAGATTGAGCGTGGAGGTTTTAGGGGATTAGGGTTTTACGGAGTGGAGTGGACGGCTTGTTAGAAACTGTTAGATGGGCCGGGATGTGTGAAAGGGTTGATACGACAGCGTTTAGAAATTTACCCATAAGCCGTCCAGATTAGTAGATGGGCCGGGATGTATGTGAAGGCATTGATACGACAGCGTTTAGTAGTTTACCTATATAAGCCGTCCAAATCTGATTCATTCTTTGAAATAAAGGCTTCTCTAAAAGCACTTTATCATTTTCTAAATTTACCCCGCTTTACAAGTGCATCGAGGAATAAAAGGGTGCATTTAGGTTCACTCGATTAGTACAGAACGTGTGTGTGTATTTCTTTCTATTTGAATTTAGGGAAAATCAAAATTCTCTACAGGACGGACTCGACAGATTTTTTTTACTTGGAGATAATTTTATATTTAATTTTTTATTCAGAAAAGAGGAGAAAATTTTAATACCTAATATCTTATTTAGGCTGAAATCTCTATTCCCTCCTCATCCCTGTCATTTCTATCTTTAATTTTAATTTTATTTCTTCTAAAACTTTAGTAAATACATTTAAATTTTAAATTGTAATGGTATGGATGTAAATAATAAATACCATAATATTTATTAAAAAATAATAATAATAACTAATATAATATTTATAAAAATAACAGCTAATATAAACACTTGAAGTTTGATGAAAATAATTTACTTATGATTTATACCACATGACTTTTATGAATTCGTTCAACTTTGAAGTTGTACTTTTACTTAATTTTATAGATTATCTTATAATTTTGATGACATTGACTCAATTTGATGGAAATGATTTTATTTTTGTGTGTGTGTAGATAATATGGTTTTATACTTTTTATTTTAATATAATTATATCAAGTTTAAAAAATAAAAATATTAGTTATTCCGACATCAAGTATGCTCAAGTATCTCCATCCCTACCGGTCAAGTAATTTTGAATGGAATGAGGATGGTATTAGTATATAAGCAAGCATCGGATATAGGAACGGAATATTGATCTCCTCCCCATTGGCATCCTTGTCTATATTTCATCAATCATATGTTTGATATATATATAAATATACTAAAATATGATCGACTGTATATATTTATACATTGAAATGGTGTGTTGTAATCAAATTTAAAGTTCAATGTTCTAATACATATACGGCATGTTTGGGAGCTGGAACTAAGTGTGGAATTAGACTAATTTTAAAATTAAATATTTATCCTATGTTTGACAACTTTCTTTGGATTGCATTAGGGGGATTAAATTCAAATTTATTCCTTATATCATAGGGATTAACAATATCAATTTATAAGTGGGTTTAGATGGGATTAGAATGTAAAAAAAAAAATTATCCATATATAATATTTCTTTCATATATATAACACCATTTTTTTATTGCTTAAATTTTAATTAAATTTTTATTCATGATTTACTTTAAATTTACTTTTTTTACTTACTTTTATAGTCTAATTAAGTTGGTATTTTTACTTAATAAAATTAACTATTTAATTATCTATTCAAATAATTGATTATCTTAAACTTAATAATCACTAATGTAATATTAAAATAATCATGAAACTTAATAATACGAGTAGTTAATTGATTTTACATATATATTCTTTGCTAACTTTTTGACAAGATTAAATATATCTAAAAAATCATATCAAACATTAATTAAATAGTTTTATTAATGTATCTTTGTTTATTATAACTATGATTACCTAATAACTAATATACCATATATTTAATATTCTTATTAATTACCTTTAAATTAATTTTAATTATTATTCTTAAATATTCATAAATAATTTTATAATTTTAAGTTGTTCAATCTAATCGAATCTAATTCAGTCCGATCATAGTATTTAGATCAATTTAATTCTACATACCAAACACAACCATATTGAACAAAATTAAACGCCAAACTCTTTGTTTCAATACGATTAATAAAAGAGCGATGTTAGAGTTATAAATATCTTTAGGTACAATATTTTTACACAAATTAACATGTTGAATGAAAAATATAAAACATACGAAAAAAATCACGTGAGCTAGTGGCATATCAAAAAAGAAAAATATTGGATTTATGAGAGAGTAACATTTTTTATCAATATAAAATGCAAATAAGGAATAAAACGTATAAAATATTAAAAGATTTTTTCTGTAACATTTTTCATGTCAATATTTGATACACCCGTAGTTGTCCACGTCATGGTTTATTAACCTCTTGAAGGCAAAGTTTCTAATTTCAAATGACTAGAACTTATCTTCTAGAATTCTTTAGGCAAGTCCTTGGAGGCTCCGCCACTGATGCAATTTACATCCAAACCCTTGGGATATGTTTAAGGACATGAGTTCTAATCCTATACGGATCATTCCTTGGGATATGTTAGGGATCATTCCTTTTGAATAACGATAGATATTTCATCAAATATCAATAACGGTGAATTCCAAACTATTGCTTTTGGATAGCATGATAGATATTTCATCAAATATCTAGTGCTCATGGATATCAAATATCTATTGCTTATGATAGATATTTCATCAAATATCAATAATAGTGAATTTAGAAAACTTATGGTTTATACTACCATATAATATATGTATCTAAAATCTCGATATATTTAAATTTAAACAATATTTGTAAATGGTTAACAATTGAAAAATAAGCTTAATTATACGATGTTATCATCCAACTATTATTATTAATTTGAACAAAATAATTTATTACTTTTATAACGAATTTGTCGTTCTATATTAGTAACAAACATGTATAACAAGAGTTTTAATAAATTGGGGAATTTTTCTTTAATACATTCACATATTATAATAAAAATTCTACAAATAAATAATTTATAATTATATTTAATAATTTTATTATAGTACAACCTAAATTTTTAAACTCACGTGACACCGAAAGAATATTTATCCATCCGAATTATAAAAGACAATTTTTATTTTTATACAATTTCAGGACAAAACTACGTTACAGATTCTGTAAGGTACAGACTGCAGCATCAGCCGTTGGATGTGGTTGGATGTGGAGTGAGAAACTAAACAAAAGAAAATCGGATGGTGGGATGACGGGAGATGTTTGTTACAGAATCTGTAACATAGACAGGTCCACAATTTCATTGGAAGGAGACTTGAATTTGATGGGAGTTGGACACGTGCTCTTAAATAAATGCACAAATCTTGACTCCATGGATCTACCAATGAGCTACGAGCAATTTAAAATTCCGGAGCAACGCTTCCGCCTTGATGAGAGCATATTATTGGGCGTGCAATACCAGGCTACGTCGGATATCCTTATCTTTATCCCTATCCCTATCCCTATCCCTATCCCTTCATGGAATTCAACAATCTCTGTACCAAACAAAAGCCAAGGCGTACGCACTCCTGACGCATTAACAGTCAGATTTGCAGAAAAAGTCTCAAGCATTGAACGCTAAGACGGGGCCCGCGCATTGCAGGGAATCATGGGGCACCACGTGGCGCATGGAACCCCACGATGAGTGCCCTCGATTGTCTGTAGTCAAGACTGGAGAAGAAAGAAGAAGAAGAATTGCTTTATCCTGATTGGCCATTGGTGGTGTCGTGTTTTCATTTATTTATTTATTAATTTATTCCTTTTATCGTGGAGATGGCATCATCATCATGATATAAAAACAAATTGTTTTTTGGCGTGTGATTTTGAATTTGACGTTGATTTGGTCCACGTTGGCCACTCAACCACATGGGGGTGCGGAGGTGATACGGTACCATTTTGGCGTTACGCGGTGTCGTTTTAATGAGTGCTCGTACGATTATTCCCCATTAACAGGACAAGCAGTGAAAAAGATAACCCCATGTGATAAAGGGCACTAAAATACAAATCATCTACGCGACAAGAAATTGTGGGGAAGAGTGTTCGCCAATGGATATACACATCTCGTGATTTTTTTCAATGTGTTGGAACGTTTTCATGTTTGTTACAAGGAAATTAAGATTAAAAGAAAATAAAATAAAGAGATTTCAATCTTAAGACATAAAACAAGGGCTTAAGTGAAATTTCAATTGACGGAGAGGTTTTTTAAAATTTGAATGGGAGGGAATTAAATTTTAATATATGTTGAGACTTGAACTCTACACCCTTAAAATTCTTAAGGACATAAGCTTACCAATGATCTACGGACTTATATATTATCTTTAGAATTTGGTTTTAGTGCATAGTTGTTAAAAAAAAAAAAAGGGAAGAAGATAAACAACCACGCTTACGATTTATAGTATGCTATATCAAATGTATGGTCACACAAGAGAGTTAGAGTAAACACGCTTCTAAGGAAACTTTAAACTTGAATGATAGCAAAGAGAACAATTTAGAGTCATAATGTTAAAGTGAATGAATATGGAAAGACAATTAATATAGTCTTTTGATGGATTAAAAATAGAATTACCAAGGCTCCATTTGGTACATCATTTTAAATAAAGCTTATTTAAGTAGAGTTTTTACTCAAAAAATTATAGTTGTTTGGTTGTCGATGAGAGCTATATATATAAGGAACGACATAATATTGTGAAATAAATAATAGAGTATTTTAGGTGATTTAACTTTTAAAAAAACACTCCAATGTTTACTTCCAAAAGTTCAAAATTTGAGTTATTGCTAGTAGCGACATAATAACTTATTTAATTCTTAAAAGCTCAACTCAAAATAAACCAAACAATAGGAAATATTTTAAAAAGAACTTACATAATTAAATAAAATATTTATGGCCATTAAATAGGTCGTACCAATTACTACCCCACAAGGTATGATCGCTAGACTTTAACTTAAGGCTATGTTGTAAATATACTTATTCAGACTCCTAATAGAATCTAAGGGTTAGTTTGGGAAAGAAAGTGGATTTACGTAACAAATTTTTCTTTTGAAAATATATTGCCAATGGATTTGAAACAATTAATTAATGAAATTGAAAACATACATAGATTAAGCTTTAAAAGACATAGTTATAAAATTAGAATATGAATTTACTGGATCAAAACTGAAGAGAATGTACGTGGTTATGATAGTAACTAAATTATGACGGTAATATAATATCTAATGATTTATATATTAAGGTTTATGGATAAGCAAGATACAATTATATTTTTTTATTAAAATATAAGATTATAATAAGAATTTTAAAAAGAGTGGCAACTTGTTAAATAAATTACTTATGAAAAATAACCCCTACCTATTTTTAAAAATTACTAACAAAATAAAAAATTATGAAATAAATTAATTTTATAAAATTTATAAAATATTATTTTTATTAAAAATTATAAAATAAACAATTTATTAAATTTTAACCGTAATTTTAAACTGACCCTAAATTATAATATAATTATACATCATATGAGATTGATAGAGTGAGGATTTTTGCGACTGCATAATTTCTGATCATTTCCAACCACTAATTTGATAAATCATAAGATACGCCACAATAGGGACAGAAAGTAGTTTTCACTTTTCAAAGATATGTTTTAGCTCATAGGCTCCATCAAATCATTGCACCAAGTTTTTGTCGTCCCAATTTATGAGTGATGTTTCTCAAGTCTCTTCAACTTTACAATATGTGACCGAAAATTGAAAAATATAATGAAATATTTTAGATATGTAACCAAAAAAAAAACTTAAAAAATATAAAACGAAAATTTGATATGATATAGGATATATTGAGTTAATTTGACTCTTGTAGGCTTCTAGTTGAAAACGAGAGCCAGAGAGTTTTTTTTTTTTTTTAAAAAAAAAAAGAAAAGAAAAATAAAAATTCTAGGTTTATCTCAATGCGATGGACGCTTGATATTGGACGGTCACCTTATTAACTGACCGCACGGAATCTCATCTCAACCAAACGCCAACACATGTTGCATCACATTCACGCCACGCCACTATCTCTTCAACCAATAATAAAAGCAATGCTATTCACCCAGCCAATCTTCTATGTCGGAGGGCGCACTTCAACGGCGCAGATCATCCCACTTTCCTTTCCCTCATTGGCTATGCGTCACATCGAATTTTCAACACCTCCACTATTGGTCCACGTGCCGCAACCTCCGTGGCTGTCTCCTCTCTCACATCATCAATTTAATTACAGAAAATAATAAAAAAGTGAAAAAAACCCAAAGGCCATCTCCTTAAATTGCGACTCGTGTCGAGGCCAAGATAGACACTTGTCGCCTCCACGCTGCAAAAAGCTCAGAGAAACGACATCACACACCCTCTCTATGCTCACTGAATTTTCCACAAATTCCCAAAAAAAATAAAAAAATAATAAATTAAGGTAAAATTAAATCCCCCTCAATTTTCTATTTGTATTTTGTAACGTATCTGTTTTATTTCTTTTTATTTTTGTCTTTTTCTAATTATTTTTTTTAGTTTCAAAAAATGCTTTTTCTTCGTTAATATTGTTTTATTAAATAAATTATAACTAAAAAATTCTAATAATGTACTGATCGGATTAGCGGAAGATTTTCTAATAATGAAGATGAAATTATTATGCAGTTTGAATTCTAACTTGAATTTGTGTGATTTCTGTAAAGGTCTTAAATTTGGCTGAAATGGTTTTGGGGTTTTTTTTTTCTGGGGATTTTTTTAATTTTATGGCTGCTGAAGGTTTTTGATGGGGTTTTACTAATGAATCGAAATAATTGGTTAGTTTATTTATCTGGGTTGTTTGATTTTTCTGTTAAGATGTGAAGTTGCAGTATAAGGTTGAGGCTTGATGGGGTTTGGAGAAAAAGTAGAACAGTTGGATTACTTATTACTGTGTTGGGTGAAAAATTGGATCTGAACTGTAGTATGTTACATGACAAAAGAAGATGCGACTGGTCTGGTCTAGTTCAGTTTGGATGGTTGTGAAGGACACTTTTGTTTGGTGGTTGTTAATTGAGAGCTTTGTACTATTACTTGATAAGATTCTTAGAAATGGAATCGCTAGAAGTACACTTTGTTTTTTTTTTCCATGGTTGTAATTTTGTTCAAGCTGCGACTGTTACATTTTTTTTTTCCTGTTTTTGTGCTGTTTGTTCTAAAACTTGGAATAATGGGATTGGTTCTTAATGGTTGTAGTATGAGGTTTATGTCATATTGTTTAATTTTTATGGCTATATGAGTTTTGAGTCTTTTGAAAGTTTTTTCTGTAATTGGTATTAATATGAGGATTATGTATGTGATTTACTAACCTTTCATTAATTTGGTTAACTTTTAGATCTTAGGTTAAAGAAAGGAAGTTAAGGGAAGTGGAGTGATATATTTTTCTGATCTACTTCACTTACATGGAAGTATAAGACCCTTTAGATTGGAGCAAGCTGTTGCCACTGCTTGAAACAAATATGGGATCTCAAATGAACTTCAAGAACGTTGGTGATACATCATATGGGGATGGAAAGCAAGCTGGGAATTTCCCATTGGCTCGACAGCCTTCCGTGTACACATTGACATTTGAAGAATTCCAGAACACCTGGGGTGGACTGGGGAAGGATTTTGGATCAATGAACATGGATGAACTACTGAAAAATATATGGACTGCAGAAGAGAATCATGCCATGAATTCTTCAGCAGGTGCTGCTGGAGAATCAAATGCTCCTGGTGGGAATTTGCAGAGACAAGGATCATTAACTTTGCCGCGGACGTTGAGTCAAAAGACAGTCGATGAAGTTTGGAGGGACTTGATGAAAGAAGGAAGTGGTGGCGCTGCTGGTGGTGGAGGAGGAGGATCAAATGTGCCGCAAAGACAACAGACTTTGGGAGAGATGACTCTAGAGGAGTTCTTGGTGAGGGCAGGAGTAGTCAGAGAAGATGCTCAACAGATTGGTGGAAGTCTTAACAATGATGGATTCTATGCCAATAATAATACTAGCTTAGCTCTTGGGTTTCAGCAGCCAAGCAGAAACAATGGTCTGATTGGTAATCGGATAATGGGGGATGGCAGTTCAGTTCCTAATCAGCCCCCAAATTTAGCATTGAATGTAAATGGCGTAAGATCCTCTCAACAGCCGCAGCAGCAGCCACAACAACATCAATATCAGCTTCAGCAGCAGCAGCAGCAGCCACAGCTGCAACAACACCCATATCAGCAGCAGCAAAGACAGCAGCAGCAGGCACCTCTGTTCCCCAAGCAAGCGACTGTGGCCTTTGCCTCTCCTATGAATTTGGTGAACACAACACAGCTTTCTAGTCCTGGAGCAAGGGGTCAAGTTGTTACTGTCACTAATTCTTCTATGAATGCCAACTTAGCTCAGGCTGGTGGTTTGCAAGGTGGAGGAATGGGCATGGTTGGTTTAGGAGTCGGGGGTGTTACCCTTGCAACTGGATCACAGGTTGCTCAGGTCTCTCCTGATATGATCGCTAAGAGTTCTGCTGATGTATCTTCACCATCACCAGTTCCTTATGTGTTTGGCCGGGGAAGAAAAAGCGGTGCTCTGGAGAAAGTAGTTGAGAGGAGGCATAGAAGAATGATAAAAAACAGAGAGTCAGCTGCAAGATCACGGGCACGCAAGCAGGTGAGTGTGTTGGTTGAACCATTATGTATTTTTTCAGCTGCTATTTATTATTTCTTATTGTTCATTATGGAATTGATTTACCTTGTTTGCCAGAAATCTTTAATTTCAAGCCTTCTTAAGGATGCATTTTATGATTTATACAGTTAGCCTTATGAATTGCAGCTTTTATGTTCCACTCTCTATTTAGAAAACAATTTTTGGCTTTACATGCTGTCAATTATAAACTAATGTTTTGAAGAAAAGTTGTGCTTATGACAATAACAAAATTTTTGAAGCAATGGGATTGACTGAAGTCAGCATTGAGTTTCTTTTTTTTTTTTTTTTTTGGTTGAATGGACTAAGTGGGAAGTCTCTGCAACGGAATTTTGCACTCTGAAACATAATGCCTGTTACCAATTCAGTTTATCTGTGAAGAATATTCCTTTTGTTCCCTGTGATTACAGTCTAAAAACAGAAGTCATGACTGCACTTCATTCTATTGTGTAACTGCGGTTGATATGTTCATGTGTCTGTTAAAGAAAATTGACCTTTCTTTACCTTTTTCTCCCTTTCAGAAAGATTTGTTTTTCTATTGGTTATGATGAATTTGCAGAATCAAGATCAAAGGAAGTTACAAATTCTCCTGTTTGATTTTTGTATTTTTGATCTTTTATGAATGTACTATAACCTGTATATTTTCATATTGGTGCTGCTAGAATTCATCATAAATTGTCATTGCTCTTATAGACAAACTATATTTAAGCACAATTTACTGAGCATGCTTGTGTTTATCTGGAAGTGTTATATTTATTTTTGAGGGGAAGTCTTCTATTTGATAACCCTAGTATTTAGAGGAAATTTTGTGCAAATCTTACAGAAATCACGCCACTAAACAAAAAAAAAGCTGCATATAAAGACTCCATTAATAACATTTCTGAGGTATCCAAAATTGTGAGTCAGAAGTTGGTTTCAATAATTATTTTGTGCTGGAAAAGCTGTAGGACAATTTTTCTCAGCTATTTCTTAGAAATCCATATGACTGGTTTTGCTAGTTTCCTTTTGGCCAATCAGCACAGCATGTGTCATACTAATCAATACATAATCAGTGAGGAAAGATGTCTAAACTCTGTGCAACAGATAGCTATCTTTGAGTTATGTAAAGATTTCTTTTTGCTGAGGATCATTTATATCTTATTTACAAAACTTTGTTGGCTATTGAATATTTGTGTTAACGTAGAAAAACTGATCTGCAATTCTTACATTCTTTCGGGATTCTGGCAGGCCTATACATTGGAACTGGAAGCAGAGGTTGCTAAACTAAAGGAGTTGAACCAAGAGTTGGAGAGGAAACAGGTTTCTTTTCTTAACAAAGTCAAATTCTTATTTTCTTAATTAAAAATTTGGGTTGCGGCAAACGCCCTTGACTGAAGTTTTGTTGTTGCAGGCAGAGAAAATAGAAATGGAAAAGAATAAGGTACGTGCGCTTTTACTGCTTTAATGCATTCAATTAAATGCCAGTGTTTGGTCATTTTTGAAAACTAAGATAAGCACCTCTCTTATATTTTTCATATGATCTCCATAGCTTCTCTGATAGATGTTCAACGAAAAAAGTCTGTATATGCAGTGACTGTGTACATGCCAAAAAGCAAAACCATCCTTGACTGTATAATGTCGATTATTTCTGTAAAAGGAGCTACTCATTTACTGTTTGGGATCATATTGCTCGAAATATTCTGGGACTGAGAAAATGCAACTCATTTGCTGCTTTGGAAGTTTGATTACGTAATCATAAAGCAAGAGTTAATTGAAGTTCCTTTGAAAAAACTTTGTCGATTATGAATCAATCTGATAAGACTTTGTAAATTATGATAATTGATTCTTGATGAAGAAAAGGAAGTCTGTTTGTTTTTTCCCCCCTTATTTGTTTCTCTGTTGTAGCAGATTATTGAGAAAATGAAGTACCGATGGGGAGGCAAAATACTGTGCTTGAGGAGGACACTGACGGGCCCTTGGTAGAGTCAACCAGTTGAGCTGCTGATAATAGAAAGTTTGTTTCAAAACACAATCTTGGCTGTTGATATGGTGAGAGAATTGGTGTGCACATCTTTGATCTATTTCTCATACCATGGAGTGTAGGCAGCTGCATGTATAGAAACCAAGTGTTGTAAATTATTAACCGAAATTAGTTTTGTACTGTGGACCAAACGTCTAATCCGTAAGACTTCTGTTTGCTTCTGGTTTGAACAGAGAAGTATTGTAGGATAGATAAGCAGAATGTACGCTTTAAGTGTGTTTTTACCGGCTACTTGCAGACTTGGTTAGTCTCTAACCTTCTCTTTGGAGTTGAACTTTCAATAATATATGATATATTTGCATTTCTTATGTTCCAAGCTTGGGTCATCACCTGGGAATCTGTCCAGTCCATTTATTTTTATTTTTTGGTTTTGTCCAGTCTATTTATTTTGTCTGTCTGTCTGCAACTAAAGAGAATCTCCCAAAGGCTGGATTCATTATCTGCATCTGGAAAGTTCTGGAATTACCTTAATTTACTATGTTGTATATGGACTATTTTAACTACTCCTATGAATAATAAGCTTTGGTAATCAGATTTTCTGTTTTAGCCGCTGTTATAGACGGGTCATTTCGGATTTTCATTTTTCAACTTTAAGATGTAATCTAAGTAAGAGGTACGTGCATTTCTGGGGCGTTCTTCAATTTACTAGCACATATTTTTAAATCTGAGAAAATGGGAGTTCTCCAAGCACTTGAGGTGTGTATAAGTCAAATGAAAGGAACAATAATTGCGGAGCTTAAAATGTCAAGCCTTGACACCAGTGAAGCTGCCGCCAAAATGGGTAAGAAAAAGTCCCTCCCAAAGGTTTGTGATAAAACCAATTACAGAAGGCCATATATCAAACTGGACAATAATATCCTAACACCTGGTATATTTATATTCAGATGTATTACTTACGTGGTGAGTACGGCACCTTACAAGCAAAACAGCATCGTTTTCAAAGTAGTTTAATGAAGACACGTGAGAGGTACGATGCCTTTAATGCCTTAAACGGCATCATTGAAAGCGTTTCGGCTTTAACTGATTTGCAGCTGTCACGCGAGGTAAGCATGTGATCACTTGAGCAAAGCTGAGTTCGTTATAACGGCCTCTTGTATACGTGTCAAGCACCTGTGCATTCTCGATTGTTAAAGTTCTTATGAAGCTAGTTTATTTATCTTTTGAAGGTTGGGGGTGGCAAATCCAAATATAATTTTTTTACTCTCCTTACTATCTCCAAGAATCTAACTGGGTTTTTAGTAGAGGTTACCAGCTGCATTATAACCAATCCAACCACACTCTTGGGGGCCTGTTATGAAGCTAGTTTATAAGCTAAGTTTTTAGTGCAGTTGCTAGATAATTTTAGAGAGATTTAGGGAGAAATTGGAGGGAAAGAAAGTGTATTCTTGTACTCCGTAGTTTCATTCATATAGATCTGTGACTCAATCCTTAAATCATCAATGAAAGCTTCCCTGAAGAATTCACCATGGATGTAGTCTTGCAGAAGACTGAACCATGTATTTGTATCTCATTTCTTGTATGTTTCCTTTAATTTTTTAGTTTGGTCTTGATCCATTTACAAGTGTTTTGTTACAATCTGTTTGTGATATTGGATTAATTTGATTTGCTTATTTGATAGGGTGCAACTTGAATTGATCTTGTAAAGATCATTGGCCAGACCATTGATCTCGTTGTGTCAGTCAAGAAGAGATCAATCTCTACAATTAGTGTCAAAACAAGGTTTCTTGATCAAGATCCAAGTATGGCTACACAAAAAGTAGATATTGAGAAATTTAGTGAAAAAAAATGATTTCAACATGTGGAAAGTGAATGTGGAAACTTTCTAGGTTACCAAATATTTGAGGCTCTGGAGCTAACAACCAAGAGGGAAAGAAAAGATATCTCCTCTTCCAAGACTTTAAAATAGCTAGCTAAAATTGACAAATAGGCCAGAAGCACAATAATTCTAAGTCTTTCTAATGTTGTGATTACTGATGCGGTTAAAGAAGCATCAGTTACTACCTTAATTGGAAAGTTGGAAAACTTATGTATGAAGAAATCTCTTGCAAACATGTAGTACATCAAGAAAGAAAATGATGTTTATTTAAAAAATGGCTAAAGGCTCATCTTTAGACAAGTATATTGATGAATTTAATCAAGTATATGACACACTAGCCACAATTGATGAAGCTTTGGATGATGAGGGAAAAGCATTGTTGCTGGTTAGTTCTCTACCTAAATCATATAAGAACTTTATGGATGCACTCATATATGGTAGACAAACACTCTTCATGAATGAGGTCAAATCAATTCTCAACATAAGGGAGTTGCAAGAAAAACAAGGGAATCTTGATAATGAAGTTGGTGAAGGTAGACTATAAAGGTAAATATGACAAGAAAACATAAAAGAAAAAGGAAGTAAGGAAAATTCAAGTACAAAAACAAGAGTCTTAAATGATCTTAATGTCATAGAGAAGGGCACTTTAAGGACTATCTAGAAAGAAAGCAAAAACAAAAGAATCATAAGAGTTAGAATGGTAGTGCAACAATTGTCGAAGAAGAGGGCTACGAATCAACAGAAATACTGATAGCTGCTGAAGTCAACCAATAAGGTAAATGGGTACTAGATTTTGGACGCTCTTTTCATATGTGTCCCTTTAAGGATCGATTTACTGAGTATCAAGAATACGATAGGACATGATGCAATGTATAGAGTTGTTGGTACAAGGATTGTCAAACTAAAAATACATAATGGTTCAATAAAGTACAAGGATTGTTGTATAGAAGGAAATATATAGCTGGAAATGGCTTGTGGGGTTATGAAGATTCTAATGATGCAAGAGATGAGGTCTTTTAGAGGTTATATGTTCATGCTTAATGGATGCCTAATCAATTGGAAAGCTTGTTTACAACATGTTGTTACACTCTCTACAACTGAAGTAGAGTTCACAACAACCATTGAATCAATCAAGGAAGATATTTGGCTTGAGGGTTTAATTGTGAGCTTGGTTACAAGCAGGGGCGGATTTGTTGAAGGACAAGTGGGGACTCAAGTCCCCATTGAAATGAAAAAATTCTTTTAATATTTAATTGTGTTTTTCCAAAAGTCTTCAATAAATTGTCATAATGCTCCCCCCCCCCCCCCCCAAATTATACTCTAGCCCCCAATATATATTTACATTTAAATTCTCACTCCCAAAAATTTTAAATACAAATTAAACGAGTTGAACTTTTCAAACTAAAATAAGTCTGTAAATAATAACATTAATTTAATTTTTAAACAACACACAAGCTCATTAATTTTTTTATTAATATCATATTTACCAATTCCACCATCAATCCAACGCCCATAGAAAATTCCTAAACTATATATATTTTTTTTTGCACATGCAAAAGTAAAAAATGTAGTGACATGATGCACTACTCTTCCCGTCTCCAAACCTCTAATCAATCAATATGTTGTCTCCGCCCTTGGTTACAAGCAATACATTGTATTAATCTTCTGTGATAGCTCCAGTGCATTGCATTTGTACAAGAATTCTACTCACCGTGAGAAGACAAAATATATTGATATTAAGCTCCACTTTATTAAAAATGAGGTTTCAAGAGAGATGATTAGGATGGTTAAAATACACATTGATTGGTCATCCCTCTAACATGCTTACAAAAGTTGTTCCGGTAGCTAAGTTCAAGAAATGCTCGGACTTGGTGTATTGCAGTTCCTCATATGCTTGTTTTGGTGAATGAATTAGTTGCAAGAGGTTTGATTCAAAGTGGAGAATTGTTATTCATATAGTAAATGCATACGAGCACGATACTCTTAATGCCTTAAACGAAATCAATGAAAGCGTTTTGGCTCCAACTGATTTCTAGCTGTCACGCGCGCAAGCACGTTGCCAGGGGATGAGTAAATTTCAGCGTTCCGTAACAACGTGATCACTTAAATGGCCTCTTGTATACGTGTCAAGCGCCTGTGCGTTCTCGGTTGTTAAAGCTGATATGAAGCTGGTTTATAAGATTGAGTTTTCGTGCAGTTTGCTAGATAGTTTTAGAGAGAAATTGGAGAGTGTGTAATCTTGTTCTCTCTGATTTCATTCATATAGCTCTGTAACTCAACCCTTGAATCATCAATAAAAACTTCCCTGATGGACATTGTCAACGTCTTGCGGCAAACCTTGAAGATGTTAATGGCAGCATTCTCTTAGAAATGGCATTAACCAATGAGCATGAGCAATAGATCTGGGCTTGCAGGCAAATGATTATGACTTTTCTGTGCTTTTTGGTACAAGAAAACAGCACTCTGTAGATGACGAGTGTTTGGAAATTGACCACGACTGAATGCCTGTAGAAGATTTGATCTTTTCACTGGCTGATTCAAGTTAGGAAACTTTGTTATTTATTTAGATACGGCAGCTTGAAAACTTGCTTTCCTCCACTAGGAATAAACAGTAGATCTCCCTAGCTCCTGGGGTACTCAAAAACTAGGCCCTCTGCAACACTTCTTGTCCTTGCATGGCCAAAAAACTTGCTAACGATAGCCAAGGCAAAGTCTATAACATTTGCAAGGCCCCTACTTGTGATCACTTTTCCATCAACAACTACTTTGGTGCCATTTACTACTTCATTGGTCAGCTTGCCAATGACTGAGGGATGAGCCGTGGCTTTCTTCGCCTGTATTTGCCAGACGAAGCATGAGCTTCAACATAACAGTAATTTTTTTTGTGAAGGAAGATACAGGATTATTATACTTTACCTTCAGTAAACCATGTTTATGGAGGACTATTGGTGAAGAACAAACTGCTCCATATATTCTTCCAGCTACTTTTTGTTCTTTGAGCAGCTTCTTCAAAATCCTAGATTTCTGCAGCCTTTCAGCCCCAGCAACCCCTCCCTGAAAGTTGGATGCTAGTCAAAACTCTTCAAAAGTAACATACGATGAGGCCAAAACCAATAAACTGACATAATAATTTCTGATATTTTATTCTGTTTTCAAAGCTACCCAAATATATAGTTTCTATTATGACAAACTGAAATATAAGAACTAAAGCAGGCACTAAAATCCTTTTGAAAATCTCGAGATCCTGATACTTCAATTAAGAAAGAGAGCATGAGGAAATGCTAGTACTAATATTTTGTTTGACTCACAGGAAGAATGATTAAATCATACACCGACTCAGCAGCATCACTAATTGATTTATCAGCAATAATTTTTATGCCTTGAGATGCCACAATCTGTGTGGATCTTTCAACTGAAGCAACCACAACATCCACTTTTGCTCGCCTCAAAATATCCACAATAGTCACTATTTCAATCTCTTCAGAACCATTTGCAATTGGAATCAGAACCTGCACGACAAATGAACGATGGAAAACATCTCAAGGCAAAATATAAGGGTTGTAAAACATATAGCTTGGTTGTAGGCGTCAAACTGGCCCTACTTCAAAGATAAAGGAACTCAGGAAGGAGGGGCAGTACATTTGTAGTGCATAATACAAAAAATAATCAAGTTGTAAAAAAACTCCATATGTAGTTGCAGGCAAGAAAACAGGAAACTGAAACAAGTATTTGCAGATAAAAAATTTTCAACAAAGAGGACTTGATAGATAATAAATTTGAAAAAATATTTGGAGGACTTGATAGATTACAAAATTTGAAAAATATTTGACTCATCACCTATTATAACATTTCTGAGGTTCAATAAAGTGCAACACAGCCAGAAGGTAGGTGTCCAAAGAGAACTAGTTCTAAGCAGCCATAACCATATTTTAAAAACATGGATTTTAACAGAAAATAATTTTCAGAGGCCAGGAAATTCTTAGTTTTGTTTTCTGGCTATTAAACGGCACGTTACATCGCTCGGTAAGTTCATTATCTGATAATTATGGGAGATTAGGAAACAAAGACAGCTGCTAGTCAAAAGTTCCTCTTCCTAACCACAGAAATATAATTGTGTTTGAATGTTATACAAGTAGGAAAAATAAGGTAGAAGGTGAGAAAGCTATGAATGTTGCGTACAGATACAGACTAATAGCTAACTAGTAAAGAAGAAATTATTAACAATCATCACCTTCTGACTAACTAATTTTCCGGGGAGGGTGGTTTCAGTATATTTATAGGATCTAGCACCATTATGGACCAAGAGACTATTTTTGGAAGGTAAATGATGCCTGGACGGAGATCGTAAAAATGAAAGTGACAAGCAAATGAAGGATTTGAGTATTGTTCTTTTCAATCAATGGATGCATTCAAAATAAAACTAAGAGCTGATAACTGTTGATCAAACAAATAACAATTATTTACTTGAGCTGCAAGTGAAGTCACTTACGCGAGGCATGCGGTCAAAGAACCATTCAACTTCATTGAATTCTTCCTTTTTGAGAGAATCATCAGCATTATGCATCAGCTAGCATAAAAGAATAAAATTTATGCTTAATGACAATAAAACATATAATAAAAAGAAACATAATTATAAAAAAGAAAGAATATGGGCTTTAAAAAGAGTATGAGAAAAAAAAATTGTTGGGAAAGAAAACACAAATGATTCCTAGTTCTAGATGATAATTATAAACAAGCAATCAATGTTTTTCAACAGTAAAGTTATAGGCCTAACCAATAATTCTCCAATCTCCTTGGCAACAGACTCTCCAAACAGCTGTTCTACCAAGCACAAAGCAAATTCAAAAGAAGTTCCAGGACCACGGCTTGTTGTAACCTCTCCGGAAACATGGATATTTGATTTTACAGCCCAGAATGTTGGAAGCTTATCTGTGAATGCTGGGTGGCAAGTTATCTTGCATGACAAACTACATCAAGTTTAGCCATGAAAAATATAGAATCTTCACATTCACTGAAATTTAACAAAACCAGTGGTCCACCTGCTTTCTTCTCAGAAGGCCCCATGGCAGAAGTGTGACTGCTGGAGCAGCACATATGGCACCATAAAGCCTTTTTTCCGCCGCTTGTTTGTTTGTAATTTTCTTGAGAATTTCACAATCTCTTAACCGTACTGATCCAGGCATTCCTCCCTTAAAGCGTGCAAGTGAGATTAATCAAATGTAAATTACATTTTCATACCAACTTCCAAGAAATAATAACAATTCAGGGAAAAAAAAAAGAAGGCATCTTTTGTTGCTTCAATTGAGATTTGAGAGCATTCCATCTCAATCATTTTTTAATGCTCTTATTACCCAAATCTAAATGTTCATCCATACTATAAGCCCCTCTTACTTTGGAAGTAATGTTTGGCATAGGAGTTTATAATTAGGATAACAATATTTCTCATGCATCAGTAGAAATTCAGTTAATAATATCAATCACTCACAATATATTGTACAAATAAAATAGTTTGCCAGTTCATTTCAGAGTGTGAAAATTTAACATTTTAATATTACTATTTTGAGCAGATCATGCCCTTGTTCACAGAACAGTTTGTATTCAAGCAACACCCCCACCACCTGATTCCCACTTCCTTGTCTTTGCCACAAAGGTCAGTGACCCGTAGAGTACTAATATTACTCTCCGCTGCCAAACCAAATAGAACTTCTCATGCCAACTGCCAAGTCACTAAAAAGACTAACCACTCCAAAGTTATCAAAATATCATGGATATCCTAATGCATCTAACAATTTGCTAATTATTCAGAAATGGGCATGAATTTAAGCCAATATGCAACCTTGCTTATTAAAGAACTAACCGGCAAAGCAATGAGATCAAAAACTTGGTGACTACAGTTAGATATGGAGGTATCAGCCACCAATCTAGTACCACTCGAAGCCTCAACCTCAAGCTGCGGCTCCACTGATGCCATAGTCACTTGTGCACCAGCTCGACGCAATACGTCAACTATAATCACGGCTTCCATTTCTTCAGTACCAAACCCAACTGGAACTAAAACCTGTACAAACAAAAACCCACAGACAGCAAAGTTATCAATCCCTTAGCCTCCATTTAGTTGCAAGAAAATGTATAAGAAATGTATCCAAGATAGAAACTTTAAGCTAATTTTTAATTTTATTTTTAAATCAAAATGAGCGTCCATAGAAAAAGGGTACAGGGTTTAAGCAGAAAAGGAGACATGCGTAGTATTTGACTGTTAAAAGAAAAAAAAAAAGCGAACCTTTTTGGGAGGGACAGCGGAGTTAGTTGCTTCTGGTGTTGTGGGTGTTGTTAAAGTGAGGTTTTTGGTGGGTTTAGAAGAGCGTTTCCCGGTGGGTGTACTATTTTTTGGCCGTGGGGAAGCAGCGGCAACAGAAGCATTGGAAACAAATGATGAATAAGAAGGCAGAGAGAATACAGGAGAGAGCTTCAAAGGGCATATTTTGAGAGCAAAATTTGGAGAAAGAAAAGATGACACCGTCACAGACACAGACTCCATTGAAGTTTTTTTCCAAATTGCTGTTCTACCAAAATCTCTTGTATCTTCTTATCCGGCTTTTGTCTAATTCTTGCCTTCTTGGGCCCTGGCTCTTTGAACGACGCCGTTTGATCCCGAAACATGCAGTGCAAGATTTGATTTGATTAATCTTTATCCAATAAAAATTTATGTTATGCTTATCATATTTTATATAAAATTAATTAAATTTTTTTAAATAGGATGTAAACAAATATCTTAGTTTTAGTCGACAACACACTAAAAAAGTGAATTTTCTTTTAAAATATTAAACTCACATTATTAAAGGGGTAACATTAAATTTAATAATTTAACATAAACATGTTGAATTTAGGTTGAATAAAATTTGAACGGTAAGAACACTAATATTGTCACCTCACCTCTATGTGTAATTTACATGTTATAAGTTTAAGTAACAAATTTGAGTTTGTAATTGCCTGAATGATTGTATTTGAAGTAATTATTTAATATTAAGTAAACCCTAAATTATATGTAATATGATTTACAATCACTCACATAAATAATACGTGAATTCCACATAATTACTATTCATGTGAGTTGCCGTAAATTACATGTAGCTTGTACAAGAAAGGCCCTTTTCTTTTTCTTTTTTTTTTTCCGCGTAAATGTATGAATATACAGACAAAGCTGTACTGGATGTATTATCTTGGTTCTATTCTAACTCCAATCTCGAGCTATTATCAGCCCATCACAGGCAAAAGTCATATATATATATATATATATATTTTTTTTCACAAATTAATAATAGATATTAAAAATTTCCAAAGGAGGATATGAATTACACGCAAGCAAGCAGCGGCAGCATGCAAGGCGATAAGAGTGAAGCTAACCGAACCAAACTGTGAGAAAACAGAGGAGTCGGATAAAACAGGGGTGTCAAAATGCTGGGCGCTTTAGTGAGGAGAACAGCGGCTTCAGTTCTGAAGGCAAACTCCATTCGGACAAGAGCCTTGCATCTGTCTGTCCTTCCTGATACCGTGGACAGAAACTCGGAGGCATTTGTGAGAAACTCCCAGGTGATGCAAGGGTTGGTCTCTGAACTCCAATCCCACATCCAAAAAGTAAACATTCCCCTCTCTCTCTGTCTCTCTCTTTATTTTCTTTTTCTCTTTTTCTATTTTTATAGTGAAATGGCGTGTGTTGATGTGATCTTTGCTGGGGGTTTGTTGGGATTAAGGTTCTTGGTGGAGGTGGAGAATCGGCTGTGAAGAGGAACAGGAGCAGGAACAAGCTTTTGCCTCGTGAAAGAATTGATCGCCTCACTGACCCCGGTTCTTCATTTCTTGAGCTTTCTCAGGTTTATTATTGATTAGTCTTGTAGGTGCTGGATTATCGTAAAAATAATCAATTCTAGAGTTTTAATTGGGCATTCCTAAGCCTTGAAGTTTGTGTTGATAACACTGCAAATTCCAATTTTGGTTGCCATCTTGGTGGGGATCTTTGCTTGGGATTGTTTTGATTGTTAAAGTGCAATTACTGTTTTGTTGGGTTGCTAGTTTTACTTTAAAAATGCAATACTTTATTAATACGAATTGTATAATTGGTTTAAACTTGGAGACAGTCGTAAGTCTTTTGATTGAATCAATTACAGAAATTGTTAAACGAGGCATGCACTTCTGTTATCTCTGTTGTAATCTTTCTTATGCTTAATTCCTGTATTGATAGAAAAACGGATTAAAGCATACCATATAGGTGCCTGGAACTTATAATGAATTATCTCAAACCATCTGCCTGGATCTATATAATTTCTTTTCTGAGGTGAGTGTTCAGGGAATTTGGACTAACTAATTAGCAAAGCCATATGTTTTATCCAATTGAATGCAATTTAGAATATACATATACATGATTTCGATTTGAATAACAGAATTATGAATCGTATGATCTAGCTAATATGTATATTTCTCATGGCTAGTCAAGAGACTGACAGACATTGGGAGCGTGTGTTAATTTGATGCCAGGGCTGATTTCTGTTTTGAAACACTCTGGTCCAATTAAGTACAGCAGGCTATTAACACTATTAGCACTGGTATGAATATTAAAACAAGCTTGCATTGTCGACTCATGCCAAGAAACAATTCGTATTAAATGAAGACTAGTTCTCACTATTAGTTGATTCAACAAGATATGTTGCTTGCTATTTGGTACATTGCAGTATGTTATCATATACACCGTATATAAAGCTTGCAGGACATGAATTATATGAAGAAACCTTACAATCTGGAGGCATAATCACTGGAATTGGCCCTGTGCATGGACGGCTTTGTATGTTTGTGGCTAATGACCCTACTGTCAAGGGAGGAACATATTTTCCCATCACGATTAAGAAGCATCTTAGGGCACAAGAGATTGCTGCGCAATGCAAACTACCATGCATATATCTTGTGGATAGTGGAGGTGCTTACCTTCCCAAGCAGGCTGAAGTATTCCCTGACAAGGAAAATTTTGGGAGAATTTTCTATAATCAAGCCATAATGTCAGCTGAAGGCATCCCTCAAATTGCATTAGTACTGGGTTCCTGCACTGCTGGAGGTGCTTATATTCCTGCAATGGCTGATGAAAGTGTTATGGTAAAAGGAAATGGTACCATTTTTCTGGCCGGACCCCCCCTTGTAAAGGTTAGTTCCCTACTTTGTGATGTTTGAAATGAGTTATGCAGTAATTCATAGATCAGTTTCATGATTAATTTGTATTATTTACAGATTTGCAGTATCATGTATCATAAACATATGTAAGTCAGTTTTATGTCTGTGTGCATGCATATAAAATGAATTATACGTATGCCTATTAATGTTTGCAAGTAGATACCATATCTAAAGGAGAACTTTCAGTAGGCTGCTACCGGAGAGGAAATCTCTGCAGAGGATTTGGGTGGTGCTGCTGTGCATTGTAAGACATCAGGGGTTTCAGATTATTTTGCTCAAGGTATTACTTTGGTCATGCAGAGTTTTCCACCTCTTCTGTGTGTACCACTTCTGAAGTTACTGTTGTTTTGCAGTGTCCGTAATTCCATGACTATACATGTGTAAATTTATGTTTGATAGATGAATTGCATGGACTTTCTCTTGGAAGGAACATTATCAAGAACTTACACATGGCTGGGAGACAAGGAGTGATAAATGGATTTCAGAATATAAACCCTGAGTATAAAGAACCTTTATATGACGTAAAGGAGCTTTATTCTATTGCACCAGCAGACCTCAAGCAGTCCTTTGATATTCGATCAGTTATTGCTCGCATTGTTGATGGAAGTGAATTTGATGAATTCAAGAAATTGTATGGCACTGTGAGGACATTCAAAACACTTGAATTTTTAAGCCAGTTACATTCTAATATCAATGAGTTTGTAACTCCATTTGGATTTGTATCTGTGCAGACACTTGTGACTGGTTTTGCTAAAATCTTTGGTCAACCAGTGGGAATCATTGGAAACAATGGAATATTATTCCATGAATCTGCTCTAAAAGGGGCCCATTTCATTGAACTTTGCACTCAACGGAAAATTCCATTGGTCTTTCTTCAGAATATTACTGGATTCATGGTATTTGATCCTTCTCTTTCCATTAATTTGTTAATGAATATTTCTGACATGATTATGTCCTTAGATTATAAGAAGAGGTGAAACTAAACCAAGTAGTAAGAAATGAATGAACTTGATTGTTCAAATTTTTTCTACTTCTTTTTGTTCTTTTTAAGAACTGCCCCACTTCCTTTTAAGAAACTGTGTGAATTAATTAGGCTAGTAGTTCCTGATAGAAGTCTGGAACTGTAATGGTTGTTTATCTGTTAGGTTGGCTCAAGATCTGAAGCAAATGGTATAGCAAAGGCTGGAGCAAAAATGGTGATGGCAGTTTCTTGTGCAAAGGTCGGTGATGAAAGTCTGTGCAAGTTAATTCTTTTGGTTTCAGCAGGAAAGAGAAAAACAAAACCTTCCACCTTCTCTAATCATTCCTTGTGCAGGTACCAAAAGTTACAATAATTGTTGGAGGTAGTTTTGGTGCTGGAAATTATGCGATGTGTGGGCGTGCGTATAGTCCCAATTTCATGTTTCTTTGGCCAAATGCCAGAATATCTGTAATGGGTGGTGCTCAGGTAGCCTCTCCTATCAATACTTTCTTGCACACAACTAATATGTCATCATGCATTTCCTTTGAAGTGAGGGGCATATAGATTTTATGATTCATGAATCTGAGTATTTCGATTAATACGTAGTGCTTCTTGCGAACAATCTACAATCCTAACTACAGAAGGAAGATCACATATTGCTTTCTCCTCTCAAAATAAATATCCAATGATTGTTCTTTTTATTACTTCATGAAAATTTTGGTTAATTTCCCTGGCCTCTGAACTTCCTCTGTTTGCATTTTCACAATGTTTTCCCCATCCTCGAAACCTAATGAACCCGTTCGTTACATAGCAATTACTTGACTCCTAAATTTATTATTTGTTTTAAGTATGATTGTTTACTTTCCTTGGCAAAACGTAGGCTGCTGGAGTGCTGTCTCAAGTAGAAAAGGACAAAAAGAAAAAGCAAGGAATTGAGGTAAGCCCTTTTTTCTCTCAAAAAGGTGATATATATCACATTTTTGTTCCAAAAATTGAAATATAAGTATCCATGCCGTGAACTTGTATCACAGTGGACAAAGGAAGAGGAGGAAGTGTTCAAGGCAAAGGTTGTAGAAGCTTATGAGAAAGAAGGAAATGCTTATTACTCCACAGCAAGACTCTGGGATGACGGTATCATCGACCCAGCTGACACAAGAAAAATTATAGGTTTCTGCATTTCTGCTGCCTTGAACCGCCCTGTGGAAGACACCAAATATGGTGTATTTAGAATGTAACTCACTCAACAAAGAAAGTGATTCTATAGGTTTTTTGCATACCAAGCTTTGGCGGCAGGCCAATGCTTACTTTCAATAATCACCCCAAAGTGTATTTATCAACAATTTTTATGCAGTTATGTGAACGTTAGAAAGTTCTGATTGGAAATTCAAGGTTTCAGAAAGCTATAATAACTGATGCATCTGATCCAAATTTTCTTTGAACCTGTTAGTTCACTATGCATCTATTACAAACATATTGTTTAATTCTATCTTTTAAAATCAACGCGATACGGAGATTTGTTTCATGGAAGGGGATGATAGAGGATCTGGCGGTGCGGTGGAGTTTAAGACATTTTAGGTAGAAATATTATTAAAGTACGGACGCTAACCTACCGAAGGCGCCCGTGGCCTAATGGATAAGGCGTCTGACTTCTAATCACACGATTGTGGGTTCGAGTCCCACCGGGCGTGACCATTTTCCAATGGGGTGGCTACTACTAGTCTTTGATTCGCTCATTAGTCATTAATCGTCATTCACAATGGTGGGGCCCACCTCCGTCGGATTTTCCATCCTCAACCAGATTAGATTAGATAATAAAAAACACAAAAGAAAAACGTGCCGCTTTCTATTTCCCCTGTTTTCATTACGACGTTTTGCTGTTGAGGGGTCGCAGGTGCTGGCCTGGTGCAGTACCATCAGCATTACAATTTGCAATAAAGGGCTGACAATTTCACTCTTCCACTTCTCCACTTCTCCCACCTAACCAATAAAAACACACACCGCACAGTTATTCTCTGATCAAACAAACGCTCTTCTTCGGTTATGGCTTCTGTTTCTTCTTCATCGCCACCGTCTTCTTGTTTCACTTCTGCTCATTTTGCCATTCCACGCGTCTCTTCATTGCCTTCTCATACGCCCAACAAACTCTCATTTTCCTCTCATTTTTACGCCAAAAACGCTACCTTTAAGGCTCCAAACAGGTCTCTTTCACTTAAAATTCTCTGTGTACGTGAATCCAGAGGTAAAGTTTTAATTTTTTTGATCATTTTTAATGGGTTTTTTCTCGTTTGATTTGATTGGTTTTACTCTTTATATTTTTCGGTACGGTATTTCTTTTTTTGGGATTTGTGCTTATGTAACTTCTGTTTGGTTGTTTAGAAAGATGAATGAGGAAAAAGTAGAAGAAATAGTTTCAGAAAGGGATTTGCTTGACATTAACCCATTTTCCATTATCTGTCGTTTAGTCCTGGGAATATCAAAAGATTCTAGCTGAAATGACTTGTAGAATGCTTTCGTCCAGTTTTATCTTGTGGATCAAAGTGTGAATTTTGGCTTTTTATCGCTGAAAATTTAGGTAATTGACTTGATCCTACTATTTTTAGCTTTTAAAAGTGATATCTTAAAGATTTCGCCTTGATGAGGTCATAAAGCTTCTGTTTATGTGGTTGGACGCTGGGATCTGAAACTTGTTTTCATTTTGATTTATCAGTGTCGTACATTTGTTCATTGTAAACTAGAAAAGCTTGTTAATGGTTGATGTTTCTGGGGTTTTAACATCTTGAGGGTGTAATGCCTACTCCTCTAGTTTGCAAGCATAGATATTTGCATTGTAGGTTGAGTGAAATCCTCAGATTAGGATCTTTATCATGATAGTTTCATTGGATATATGGAAAATGAATCTTATATAACTGTGGCATTGCCATTGTTTCGTTGATTGGCTTGTTAAACATGGAAAAGATTGCAATTATTGTATTGCTCTTTTCAAGGCATAGATGGATTAGATTTTCTTGTCAAATTTTAAAGATAAAACTGGTGGATGGATGAAACTTGAAAAGATTTTGCCATATGTAATTTTGGAGTTAAACCCTTTAAAAATACAACTTCTAGCTGGAAATGATCTCTGTTTGAACAGTCAAAGTTCTTGTTATGTTAAGTTGTACTTTTGAAGAGGTCTTGTGTTCTATTGTTATAGTTGCTTTTAATTGCCTGTTAAATTCTCTGATGAAAACTACCATTTTTTTGGTATGTGCAGCAGTTGTATATGTGCAGGGATCATTGTGTGTAAATTTTTCAATTTATATTGGGGTGTTCTTATATTGTTTAGACAACTTGCATATTTTTGTTTTTTCTGCATTCAGTTTCAACTCTTCTTTATATTTGTTGTGATGACTCACTTCCTATGCCGTATAGTTCTGCTCAAATGGTTTTGATATATGACAAATCAAAGATAAGGAAGTTTAAGTTCCACAAGCATTAAAAGCAAAACATATCTCTTATGATTCCTTAATAATATTGAAGCCTTGAGACAGTGGTGGTAAAATACTAAGAGAAAGAGAGACAATTTGTAGATTACAGAGTGGAATGCTTATGAGAAAAGAGAAACAATGAACATTTTTGTTGAGAAAAGCTTCCCTAGTTGATAGACTTTCTTAAAGTGTAACTAAATTGCTTCTTGGCTTGTATTCTATTGAGTACTAGGTATTCGTGAGATATGTGGGGTTTGTTAATGGGCAGTATCCTGATCATAATATGTTGCTTGTGTAGCAGCAGTGGTCACCAAAGACTCGTGGGAAAAGTCGATCCTGAACAGTGATACCCCTGTTCTCGTTGAATTTTATGCGAGTTGGTGTGGACCATGCAGGATGGTTCATCGGGTGATTGATGAGATTGCAGGAGAGTATGCTGGGAGACTTGGATGTTTTATGGTCAATACAGACACAGACCTAACAATTGCTGAGGACTATGAAATTAAGGCTGTGCCTGTAGTTTTGCTCTTCAAGAACGGAGAGAAACGCGAAACTGTGGTTGGAACCATGCCGAAGGAGTTCTACATTGCTGCCATTGAGAGAGTTCTGAAGTCATAAACATGATCTAATGGCTTGAAGATCCTTTGAAGTCGATCAATTCGCTTTAGGTGTCAAATGACCAGTATTGGCTGAATTTTCCATTGGGTCATGATTACTTTAGATGTACATCATCTAGATATTGCTTCCCAGGTACCAACACCACTGGTGCTGGACTGTTAGTGGTTTTACCTGTCTTTGTGTTTGCTATGTTATCAGCTGAGATGAAGGTTTTGTAAATGTGTATCACATTTCTAGCCTATCAATTGTGTATTTAAGCTGCCTGCATCATGTCTTGGAATAATCTTTTTTGGATCAAATCCATGGCACTAAGATTGGAATCACTTTAAGCAAACTCCCAGGTTGCTCCATCTGAAGGCGAAATTTTATACCTGGCATGTTGATTAGGCTTTCCCCAATTCCCCCCAATTCCAAAATAAAAAAAAATAAAAATGAAGCAATGGCGTGTGTTTTTAGCACTACCGGTGCTTGGTTCCAATTTGATTCAATTTTGAATCCCCTTTCCACTAATTTTATTCTGAAAGGTGGCCCCGTACTGGCTGCAGCTTTTTTCCACCAAACGTGGGAAAAGGCTATATAAAAAAACTGAAAATAGGGGGCAACGCTAGATATTTGATAAGATAAGGCTACCCAAAAGAGGAATACTAAAAATCAACCGAAAAAGAAAATCTACAGGCTCTGTTTACAGGGGCGGTGAGTAGCACAATTTTAATTTAACAAACAATTGTCTCTTTTGACAAGCAATCATGCATTGAACATTTACCTTCAAAACTAAGGAAATATTCAGATAATTAAACAACAAAATAAATCCGACCGTCCATCAAGCTGGTTCCCACAATAAGTTAGGTCTACAAATAATTGGACTTCTAGAATAAACGCATGATCACTTTCTCAGTCGGTTTAGACTTGAGATTTGATTTGAAAATCAACTCATTCTCATACAGAGTCTCTTGGGCTCTGATCTTTATAATCTCAATAGCCCAAATTTGCACAGCACTCCCTCTATGAGTCTCTGTCAATTGTTACTGAGCGAGCAACTCAGAAACATGAAGTAAAAATCTTTCAGTTCAAAGCTTAAAGCTCAGGTTTTGTTAGAATAAATAAAAATCAAACCATAATCCAATATCCCCAACAACCGTCATCAATATTCAATTAGAATAGAGCCTTCCATCATCCCCAGGTTTGGATTCTTCTCTTTTCTTCTATTATCAATAGCACAAAGAAAAACAGTTTTCTTTTGAATTTAATTTAATTTAAATTATGGGGTTTAAATTTGGATGTTTTTGTATGATAATTATTAGATCTTTTGATCATGTGTTGGTGCTCAGGATCTGGGTGGATTCTAGCGAAAGGAAGTGGTGGTTTCAATATGAGGTACCCTTTATTTTTTTTTGCTGGGTTTAGTAATGATTTGCGTGTTCTTGCAGTTATTTTTGGACTGTGATTTGGTTTGTTTGGTTGCTGAGAAAACGCTAGGAATTTGGATGGAAATTAGGTTTTTGATTTCTGGGTTTTTATTCCGAGTCAATGGGCAAAAGAAGAAATTTCAAATTTTTTTAATTCATATTCCCTGAACATAAACACTACAATATTTAGAATCCAAGTGAGTGATGATAGTTCAGTTAATTATCCAATAAGGATTCAAGAGAAGTGAAGTTTTTAAGTTCTGAGGCAGTGAGCTGAAGAATTGAAGATGTTTAAACAGTATGTATTTCTGGAGATTCTTGAATTTCTTGGCCAGTTCTTAATTTGTCTAGTCCTTCTACTTTGTGTATATTTGAACTCCGTCAAAATGGATTTAATTATCCCCAAATATTTGCCCATATTAAAATTTATTGTGACTGATGCTTTCTCTTTGGTTTCACAACTTGTTCTGAGTTACTGGAGGGAAATTACAAATTCCATTTTATCTTGTTCTGTAGTTTGTCTGTTTTGAGGAATGGTTGTTAATGATCTTTTGTATTCTCCTTTGTTTGTAATATATGGAATCTGTTATTGATGATCTTTTTTGTTCTCCTTTGATTGTAATAGATGGAATTTGTTATGAACGCAAATATATAGATTTCTTTTGTGAATGTCAGTTTGTTCTGAGTTCTGTGCGTTGTAGCAGAATCATTTTGTGGCTATGTTTCCTTCTGGATGCATTGACGTGCTATCTCTGCCTATTTCATAATTGCTGCATCCATTATGATCTTCATAAGATCGTATTGTCTACCCGTTGATTGCATAGTAATAATTCATTTGAACACTTAGCGTTCCAAGATCAATGGTGGCGTAAATCTAGTTTTAGTTAAAAGTGTTAGCTTTTTGAATTTTTTTTTTAAATTTGTTATTCAACAGATAGAATGCACAAATGGAATTTTTAGCCCCTCAGGATTTGAACACGGGTGGTCAGCTAATGACGCTTGAAAACCACTTGGCCAAGCCCCTTGGGACAAAGTTAAAAAAAATTGTGGGCGGAACCTCATCAGAAACCACCTGAAGCATCGTGTGTATAGGCAAGATCAGATATATTTGTAGGACATTCTTTGAATATTGCAAATTCTAGGAATTAAACTCCCCTACCTCCATCTGACAAGGCAAGAACAGAATATGTGTAGAGAAAACATATATGTTGTTGTGTTGTTTATAGTCCTTGGCATTTTGTATAGATGTAAATTCTTAAATTATTCTTATCTTCAGATGATCTGAAATTATAGGATACACATTGGGCTTCTTTAGTGGATACAGTTCTGTTTTCTAATGAGTCTGTCATTCTTCTTGAAAGGAAAGAAAAATAAAGTTGCACCTTCCTTATTGTCTTGGTGGTCTTCCATTACATTTTCTTTTCCCATTTTTCCATGTCATTATGTGTTTTTCCGATTATCTTATATTTTATATTGCTGAAAAAAATAATGTCATTAAGTGCATAGTATTTTTTACTGGTCTGCTGTTTTTTATATTTATATATATGTATATATGGACACACACACACACACACACACTTTTCTGCTTCATTTTGTTTATTATAATAGTATCAAAGAACATCCTTCTGTTATGTACTTAATACTTTTTTCTTGCTTTTGCAGCCTTTAGGATCCTTTGAGTTGGTGATGAAACAGTGATGGCTAATCTGAATAGATCAACATCAATAGTTCCTTCAGATTCCTTAGAACCGAAGGGAACTCTTATGGTCGACTCAAACGTGGATATGCATCAGACTGCAACAAACCAGCAGAACCAGAACTTCTTAGATGGTCCTGTGGCTATCCTCTGGGACATTGAAAACTGCCCTGTTCCAAGTGATGTCCGTCCTGAAGATGTGGCTGGCAATATACGAATGGCTTTGCAGGTGCACCCAGTGATTAAAGGAGCTGTTATGTTGTTCTCTGCCTATGGGGATTTTAATGCCTTCCCCAGACGACTCAGAGAGGGATGCCAGAGAACGGGTGTCAAGCTAATTGATGTTCCCAATGGGAGAAAGGATGCTGCCGACAAGGCTATCTTGGTTGACATGTTTTTGTTTGCCCTTGACAACCGTCCACCTTCTTCCATAATGCTGATATCAGGGGATGTTGATTTTGCTCCAGCGCTACACATACTTGGTCAACGTGGGTATACAGTGATTCTTGTCATCCCTTCTGGAGTAGGTGTTTCATCTGCCCTTTGCAATGCTGGTAAATTTGTCTGGGACTGGCCTAGTGTTGCTCGTGGTGAAGGCTTTGTGCCCCCCATAAAAACCTTGATGCCTTCTCGTGGAGGTCCAGCTGATATTTCTGGGTATTTTATGGGGTGTAATATTAATGACAACACAGATGCCCAAAATGAAGAAGAGGCAATTGTTTATAGGGGGATCTCCCAAAGCTATTACAAATCTAGAGACTTCTCAATTGTGTCTCGATCCTTATCTGAATACACCACTACGTCTTCGATGAACATGCCTTGTTTTCCTTCGAGCTTCAGGAGCCAAAGTCTGCCATCTGGTCTTAATGAAGTTTCGGCAGGTCATGTTTCTTGCAGTGATCAGAATGATTCTACCTTGTGGGTTCAGCCTGGGGACATTAATGGTCTGAGGGCACAGATGGTGAGATTGCTTGAACTGTCTGGAGGATGTCTGCCTCTCACTCGTGTTCCTGCTGAGTACCAGAAATTATTTGGAAGGACGCTGTATGTGTCAGAGTATGGGGCGTACAAGCTAGTAAATCTTTTCAAGAAGTTGGGTGACATGATTTCTGTGGAAGGAAGAGGCCACAGGAAATTTGTCTACCTAAGAAACTGGAAAGCAAATCCAACTGCCATTCTGACAAAAAAGGATAAGAGGGGAAAGGGTACTCAGGAAGAGAGTATGAATGCAGGTTGTGCATCATCAGATGAGCTCTCAGATGATGAAAGAGTGGTTGTTGAAGAAAATGAAGAGGGAAGGGAGCAAGGGAAACATAATACTGGGATGGCAGGTCAAACTGGGATCAATGAAGAAAATCTGAGACAGTTCAAGCATGAGCTGCAAGAGATTCTAGTGAGCTATTCTTGTCGGATTTTCTTGGGTTGTTTTGAGGCGATATACAAACAACGATACAAGAGACCTTTAGACTATCAAAGATTTGGCGTGGATCACCTGGAGGATCTGTTTGACAAAGTACGGGATGTGGTTGTCTTGAATGAAGAACCAGTAAGCCAGAAAAAGTTCCTGGCTGCGGTAGGTGACTAGAAAAACGTGGTAGTTGACGTTATAGTAAACCTTTCAATGTTTTAACTTAGTGTAGATGAGCCGATTGAGGTATGCTTTTTGGCCTCTGAGTCGCTCAATCCATTTTTCTTTTTTCACCGAATTTCCAATTGAAAATATGTTGATACGTCCTGCATGGAGTTGAAGGTTTATTTTGAAATTTCCATGTAAGACTCTTTCCCAGTCAACTGACAAATGTTAGTAATGTGAAATCTGTAAGTAAATCCAGGGTTCTGTATCTTCCAGTTTTTGCATTTTTTTTTTCTCTGAATGAAGGTTTATTTGTCTGGGTATATATATTTACCTGTAATGGAAATTTAATTGAAAACGTTTAGTTAATCAAATGCAGCGTATGTGTGACCGCAGCTCTGGTGTTTGTATTTTCATTAATAAATTTTAGAGTATTTTTAAGATGTTAGGTCAGTCACACAATAAATAAATAATATTATGACATAACTAAATAGGTGTATATATTTTGAAGAATTTGTATGTAATTAATAGTTATATAAAATTCAATTATATATGTTTTATATGTATTAGTTAATCGTATTAGGTGGGAGCTATTTTATCATTTTTCAGGAGTCACTAGTGTTTGATTGGATTGCAAAACAATCTGAATCTCTTTCACTTGATAAAAAAATACACAAATAAAAGTTAGAGGAAATTTTATACTACCCTTCTGAGTAATAAATGAGTTTAGTTATACAAGAAACTTGTTTCAGTACCGGCTAAAGCTTTTCTCAAAGTTTGTTTGGACGAAATTCTCGATGACACTCTGAAGGATGGACGCACTTAGTTAATTTTGACCAAAATTCTCAATGATACTATGAAGGATGGATACGCTGTTATTTGTCAATGAGCCGAAGAAAAGGACACTAGTAAGACAAACTCCCACAACACGTAAATTTTATTATTTGATAAAAAGTCATTCCTTACATTAATATCCTCTTAGCATTGAGTTACTTGTTTTAATTTCCATATCCTTTTGTCTATGCCATATTCTCCACTACATGGCCACACCTGGATTCACGGCCAGTGACCGGTAGGAATTAGCAAATGCAGAGACAATGGGGCTTCTTACCAGATGTTTCCCATTAACTTCATGCCAGGTCAAGTACCCAAAATTGCCAAGAAAGTTACTTTTGGGACTAACCGCAGACCCTAGATTAATGTTCACTGTCAGACTGAACTCGGCTTTGCTATATTTTTCGGCAAAGGATAGTGTTGCTGGTTGCACTTTTACTGTCATGCCAGCTGGCGCCTTCACTGCTGCAGTATAAGCAGACTTGGTATCTGCTACATTCGTCAATACCCTCTTGAATGTGAAGCTTGCAGTGTTGGTGTTGTTTAAGATGATTATGAAGGATGGATAATTAAGATCGAGATTAGCATACTGACACATATAATCTGATGTCCCTGTGAGAACTCTAATCTGTTGGCTAGTGTAGTTCAATGCACACAAGTAGTTGATATAGTCCTGGACCTCAATATCATACACAAGTCCCGGATCCATGGCCTTGTTAGGATTAATATGCCCTGCACCGAAATCGAGAGGGGTTCCTGCAACTCCGGTCGATTTGTCAGTGATCAGACCATAGGCATTGTCAAGAACATCGGCAGTTGTCATCAATGCTGAACGGATGGCAGCTGAACTCCAGTCACGGTGAGTGGCTTTAACCAGTGCTGCTATGGCAGCAGCATGAGGGCATGACATTGATGTGCCTGATAAGAGAGTATAATCAGTGAGTAGATAATCATCGCGAATGGGTTGCCAAGGATTGTTGGGAACCCAGGCAGCCAAGATATCAACTCCTGGAGCCAGTATATCGGGTTTTAGAATCCAAGGTGATCGAAGAGAAGGCCCTCGGGACGAAAAATTGGCCACTTGTGGAGCTGGCTTGGTGCCCAATATTGTAATCTGGAACTTGATACTTACCGTAGCATTCTCCACATTGATTATGTACTTCTTCACTAACTCTCCATCTTTCAGGTTTACCGCCACAAAAGGCATATTAAAGACGTAGGGAGAAAGATGTTGCCTCGAGTCTGCACTGAAGATAGCCCCGGCGGCGCCAGATTTGCCCACTTCCTCTAACTGCTGATGTACCGTTACATTGCCGTTATGGTCAAATGCACAAAAGATATACTTGCCTGCAACAGCTTTAGAGTCAGTTGAGTTGGGTTCACAAATTTCTTTGGATCTATTTCCATATCCGAAGTATATAGGTTCTCTGGAGACAAACAGATTCTCTGGGTACACAGATTTTCCAATGACTGTTAGCTCTTCATTGCCAAGGGTGACGTGAGCTGCAAACTCTCTATCAATAGTTCCTGCACCAACTGCCGTAATCCACGGAGCTCCATTTCGAATGGAGTACGGACCTGGTCCTGAATTTCCAGCTGAACACGCAACAAAAATTCCTCTCTTCAAGGCTGCAAAAGCTCCAATGGCGATTGGGTTCTCATCAAATGTTGTCTCTGGGAATGCCAAGGACAACGACATTATATCCACCCCGTCAGCTATCGCTTGATCCATGCCGGCGAGAACATCAGTTTCCGCTGCAGCAAGATTGTCATTGGAGAACAGAACTTTGTACATTGCAATCCTAGCCATTGGTGCAACTCCAATTGCTGTTCCTTTAGCGTATCCGAAGTGATCAACATCCTGAACACGACTGCCACCTATTGTTGATGATGTATGAGTTCCGTGACCGAAAAAATCTCTTGGAGAGTCATAGTCATCTGTTTTTGATATGTTCAGGCCGTTCTGCCGAATCCCTTTGCTGAATGAGCGTGCCCCTATCAGCTTTCTGTTGCAGTGAGAAGTATTAAAATCAACACCAACTTCACATGCGCCGCGCCATCGCTCAGGCACCGGCGGCATGCCTCTATCATCATAGCTCTTACTCTCCGGCCAGATTCCGGTATCGAGGATACCGACAATTATGTCGCTGCCAAAGCCTGCAGCCGGCCATACGCCTGCATGTTTCTTTAAGCCAAGAAATTGTGGGGTGTGGGTAGTATGGAGGTGGCCAAATGATTCCAGGTATGTGGCATGGTGACCTGGCATTTTCTGGAGCTGCTCGAGTTGGTTCTTGGACAACACAGCACTGAAGCCATCCATGACATGGTTGTAGGTGTAGAGATGGGTTGGGGCATCACCATCACCATCATCAGATGATGATAGGGATGAAAGTACGGACATGTACCAGTGATGGTGGTGGGAGAAGGGAGCCGGCATTGCTGCCTTGTCCATGTGGATAATGTAAGTCTTCCGATCTCCTGACATGGACAATGAGGTGGCATACGATACATAGAGGAATAGCAAGAGGATCATGAACATGAAAGGATTGACATTTGCCATGATTTTTCTCACCAACTTGAGGTTGAGGGGATATGACAATTTGAAGTTCTTAAAGCATCAATTCTATATATACACATGTTGTGTTCTGGGTTATGGCGATGAAATCAATAGATGTCATTTCATTTTTTTCGGTAAACCTATTATAAGGACTGATTTGCCCGGACTGTTCAATGAAAACAAGGGAAGCTGCGTCTTGCTTCTCTATTATACTGTGATATTTTGACCTTATTACATCAAGCTTCTTCGCTACTAAACTGCTCTTAAAATTATAGATTAACAAGAGGAACGACCAAGTCAAATTATTAAAAGCAGGCCCTGGCCCCAAGTTGTTTGGGGAGTTGATGCTACTGTACAAAATAGCTCTTATTTTATTTTATTTTATTAATTTTTAAGCATGAGGATCTGGTAATAGACAGGGTGAACTTCCACATGAGTCATTCATTATTAGAACAAAGAATAAAGCAAATAATATTTTCTAAGTTAGAATCTGAGAATGATTGTCTTCATATTACAAAGGATCTTTGAGGCATACGAAGAAGAATTGGGAATAGATCCTTAATTGCCTGTTTCTATTTGGCATCAAGACATTGTTCTTCTTTCACTTTTTGACATTTTATGGCTCGGAAGGAACCCTTTTGACTTGTTGCAATAATATGATATTTTTCAATTAAATAAGTGAAAGAAATTTGGATTTATTCTTCACATTTATAAAGAACTTCAACGAAGCATGCATAATAAACTCAAAGAAAACTTGTAATATGGCTAAGCTTCCAAATTACTTTAATTACAAAGTAATAACCTCGGGCTATTGATGTTCTCTGTAATATGATCATTTTTGTTCACCAGTTGGCAGACTATGCATACATGCCAAATTGAGACTAGTTAGCTATAAGCTATGTGACCTACAGTTGCTATTTATTATGATGTAGCCGCGGCCCCAATTCCATTGAAAGCACCCAAAAAGTTTTAAATTCTCACGAATGCCCTTAAGAAGTTTCAAATGCTTGAAAAGATCCTAAAAAAAAATAATCAAAAGCTCATGAAACTCCGGGAAAAAAAGGGATATTACGTATTTATCTTATATATACAAAAATTAATTATTACTAGTTACTGTAAAGGTTAACAGTTTTTCTTTATTCAATAATGTCATTACATTGTATAAACTACCAAAAAAGAAGTGGTTTATGTGACCGTCCTTGGCCGTCGCCAATGAGCTTTTGTGACTGCCATAAAACGGTATATAATCCCAAAGCTTAACTCGCTGCACGCATGGGTATCCATACATTTTCACCATAATAACGTTGATTCTCAAAATGAACTGCCAATTGATGAATTTTATATAGAAGTAAAGTTACATAAAGGATTTTCATAAATATTTTATTCTTTATATCAAACAAATCTATAAATTTGTCTTTCCGACCAGATTAGAAATTCACTTCGTTTATACTTATATATCAAAGTGAACGTAGGTTATTCTTTGAAAAATCTTAGGATATTGCCATCATTAGAATTTTATTTTCTATTATCTAAAGACACTATTACCAAACTAAATTTCCTTGTCGCATTATTTTGCAACATTTTAAAGTATTTTTTTCTATTTTATCAATTATTATTATTATTATTACTATTTCTATATGTCGTATATAGGTTTACAAAATAAATGGCATGTCATTTTTAAATAAAACGATAAACGATGCGACATCTAAGACATGTATGCCAATTAAGTTTAAACTATAAATGTAATGATGTTGAAAAACTTTACAATGGTCATTTTTTCAGAACAAGTTGATTGCTAAGTCATACTCATATCGTTTTTCTTAATATTTGGCTCTAAAAAGGATTTATTAATCTTTTTTTTTTCATTTCATGCTCAAGCTACACCCAGTTAATTGATAAATATTTTTTTAAGGATAAGTTTTAGAAAAAATATGTCCCATGACTTAGTTTTGTGTGTTTTATTATAATTAAATATTTTATTTATTTCAGGGGGTATCATGGTCATTTCACAATAAACGAGAGATCAGATAGCAAAACATACATCAATTTTGAATTCAGGATAATTGAAAATCTTATGAGGAGCATAAAAGGATAAACGACACTGTTTACATATACAATAGTAACAGTACTGTTATGATACTATTCACATATACGGTACGATGACGTAACATTACCGATCACGTGGCAGTATTTGATTGAACGAATGATCTGACATTGACTGCTTACGTGGCGTTGACTGATGATGTTGTTAGCCTAAAGGGTTACACATAATGTAATTTTGATGATAATAAACATGTGTATTAAGTAATTTAATAAATATTATATTTTACATTTTCACTAGTTTTTAAAGGGTAATATTTATGCAAGTGAATCAAGTAAAATGAAATTCACGACACTCAACGGACAACGGCGAAATCAAGAATAAAGTTTAGAGCTTAACGGACAAATTAGTGCGATAAATTCTTGTAAAGTCGGTATGATTTAATTGATGCATGATTTAGCATTTGAGAAACTCAAGAGATTAATTTAATTAATTACTTTTCACAAACTAAAAGGTTTTATTTTTATAAGATAAAGTATTTTGTGGTTTTGAGTATTTTGGACTTAAATGGAAAGTTTTGCAATCTTTGTTTTCAATAAGTACTATCTTGAATTTTGGAGTTGGACCTTTTTGCAAATATGTGAAATGTTTTAGGCCATACTAAAATTTATGAACATTTTGGACTAAAGAGAAAAGTTGTGAGAACTTTAAAAAATATGGGTATTATGTTGAAAATGACTTTTTTGTGAAATAATAATATCTTTGGGGCCATATCATAATTTTAAAAAGTTTTAGAAAGATAATTATTTTTAAGAAATTCTAAAATTGGACTTATTTGTAAATTTTTATGACGTTTGGGGTCATATTAGAATTATAAAAAGTTTTAGGCTAAAGTATAATTTTAGTGAACAGTGTTACTATAGCAAAATTTAAAAATAACGATAATATCACTTTTACAAGCGGCTAGCTGGATAAATCAAGCGGCTAATCGCTTAGTCGCTGGAATTTGTCTATAACGGTTAGTTTTCGGGCTTTAACTATAAAAACTCAACTCCAACTTCATTTTAAGAACTAATGCAAGAATAAACAAGATCATTCAACATATATTGAGCTTTCATTTCGCAAATCATCATTTATTGAATTATCATTGAACTATAATTTGTTTATCCACTCTTAAAGAGAGTTTCATTGTTGTAAGTTTCATTTCTCATAAAATTGTGAGTGTACAAGTGTGAGAAACAGTTGGAGTAAAGAGATTGGAGAGATAATATCTTAATTGTAAAGATCTATTGAAACATTGAAAGTTAATTGTAAACATTTGAACCTTTGGGAGGCTTGGATAGTGAAATCATCAAGCCGGGTGAGCTTGGAGGCGTGGACGTAGGCGGGGATTGCCGAACCACGTAAAAATCCTTGTGTTTGTTTTCTCTTTCCTTACTCTTTTACTATTGTGCTATTTTGAATTTATTATTTTTGTATTTGATTAAGACGATAGATTAAATTGTTATGAGAATTGTTTAGCATAAAATTTAAAAACTCAATTCACCCCCCTCTTGGGTTGCATAACTTGCATTTTAGATGTGGAATTGACCGATAATGTATCACGATCATATTGGACTAAAATGCTGATGTAGTGTTGACCAGTGACGTGACAGTATGTTAGTAGACCGAAAAATGTGCGTACGGTACATGCATATACACGGAATAACTGCACTGATAATGTGTTCTATCCAATCAGAACTTATCACTTGTTGCAATCCTGAGCGTCCAAATTGTTTTAATCTGATGGTCATGATTTACTCATTGTATCTATCCATATATCCATATGATTGTAAAAATTATTTTATTTATTTTTTGTAATCCGGTAAGTACCTGTCGTAATCTACCCATATGATTGTAAAAAAATTCCAAAAAGATGAAAGAATTAGTCTGGACTAATCTTTAAAAGCTTGAAGAATAAAATGTCATTTTAACTCGAAAATTAATCTTCTTTTGATTTCATAATTACAATAAAGGCCCATTTTATAAATTCTACCTAACTCCTTTTCAATTTAGTAATTTTTATCTTGCATAATCTAAGATCCAACGTTTTTCCCAAAACTCCGCATACTGACTTAAACATCAGAAGATTTTTGCCAAAAAAACCACCGGCATCCCTGATTTGTTTCTGTGAGTGCAACCAAAGAAGGAGGGAAGAGGCAAATCCAAGTTGTTGGATTTGTTTAATTTGGTAAGTACGTGAAGCGTTGTGTTCCAGTCAGAGTCAGTGTGAGTGTTGACGAGACAACTTGGTCAACCTTATAGACGACCAGATTTCTGCATCAAAATCCACAATTACCGCAATGCATAAAAATTATGGTGGTGCACTCAAATTACCACCGTTACGTGGAGGCGAAATGAGAGCTTTCGATATTTAGGTGGCTCGTGCACCGCCATTTGACCTCTATAGCCAATTTCGTTAGTACCTTTGAAGTGATTGAAATAACTAAATTAAATGGTGTTCGTCGGGTATTTTCTAGTTCACATTTTTTTTTTCATGGATGGCTTCTACCGGAGCAGTTACCTGGGTGGATAATAATCTTCCCTTGACGATGCTAGATTTTTTTTATTTTAAATTATAAATAATTAACATTTGTTATTGAATTATGTTGTATGGGTATTAGCGATAGCAAAACCCAAGTTTGGGCTTGGGGATGGCAATGCCCGGAACCGGTTTGGATATGTTTTTTAGACAACCGAACCGGGCTTAAAAACATTGGGCTAGGTTTTTTAATCCAGATTTTTTATTTTATAATATTATATGTATATGTTTTTAATTTATTTTATAATGTTTAAAATTTTAAATTTTTTAATGAAATTGGACATAAAAATATGAACTTTAAATGTTTAAGGTTTTAAAAATATGTAATAGATGAGTCAAATAAATATAATATTTAAAATAATATAATATTTAATAATTTTTTTATAAAATTTGGGTTCCAAGCTAGACCTTGCGTTTATCAACTAATGGCCAGGACTGGCCAGCTTCACCCCAGGCCGGGTAGTACCTCGTCCACATTGCCCCGGTCTTGCCTGGATTCAAGCCGAGTGGGCATTTTTAACAACCCTAATGGGTATTTTAAAAAATATGTATAATAAATAAGGTTATTTTTGGCATTGTATATTATAAAATTATATTATCAAAAAATCTAATTTCTAAAAGTTATTTTGGGCTATTTTTCTTAGGGTCAGTTTGGTAATATTGTAACTTTAAAAATAATTGATGTTATCTGTGTTGTAAAAATAATCAGTTGTGAAGTTAATCAGTTATATATTTGATAAAATTTAATTTTAAAAGTATTGTGAGTATTAAAAGCAATCATATTTGTTTGGTGAATCTTGTATATTGTTAAATTGTTGTAAAAATAAAAATGACTGAATTAGATATAATATTAAATAAAACTTATTTATACATTTATAAATAAGCATATAAAATATTTTTCTGTTGTGTATCTAAAATAATTGATAACTAAAATAAATATTTTAGGCTATTAGTTTTATTTTTATTTTGTTATCTCAATATAATTGATAATAAAAAAATCTCTTTAAAATTAATAATTTTATTTCCTAATTAATAAGGATAATTTTAGATTTTTATAATATTTATGAGGATATGTATGAAATCATATAAGATATAAAACTAATTCTCAAAATTAGATTTTGAAAGTTACTCATTCCATATTTTTTAAATCTATTGTGGGATGAGATGATTTTACTAAAATGATTTTAAAAAAAATACAAATATCAAAATTAGTTTTTATCTTTTTAAAGTCACTTTTGAGTCCTCCTAAAAGTAATTCCATCCTACAACTTATGGGATAGGATTTGAGAGTCCTTTTTTTTTTCCTATAAATTTTGACACAAAATCTCAACCTTTAAATTCTAATCAATTCAATGGTTAAAATTATTGTACATGTGGATTTCTTTTTTAAGAAAAATTACTAAATTTTAGTCCCACCAAATATTATATATTCATTCTATTATATTTTCTAGGGGTGGGCACCAACCCGCCCAACCCATGAACCCGACCCAACCCGTATGAATTTTTGCGGGTTGGGTTGGGTTGATAAAATTTACGGGTCGGGTTGAGTTGTTAAATTTTCAATCCGCACTGTTTGCGGGTTGGGTCGGGTTACAAATTTTTAACCCGACCCGACCCGTCAACCCGTATATATAAAATATATTTAGCAACTTTCTCAGAATCCTAAAATCAAATTCTCTTTAAAGAACAGCCGCTCATCTGCTCACGTATAGAACACAACAACATCACAACTCACAACGTTTCTTGAAAAGCTGCCCAAACTATACATCGTCACATGCTCAGGTTCTTTCTTCTTTCTATTTTACTAATTTATTATTGTTTTGAAACAAGTTGATCAATTTTTTATTGTTAAGATGTCTAGCCCATTTGATTTCATGATTTGGTGCTTTATAATATTTTTTTATTGATAAAAGTTGGTCAATTTTTGGTTGTTATGATGGTGTCAAGCTTAATCAACAATCGGATTAACATAAATAAAATAATTATTATTATTTAATCTTTGGGAAAAAGCTTTTTGACAAACATTTGCTGGGCATTGTTCTGTAGAAATTTGCTTTATTCTTCTCGTATTGTTGTAGAAGAGGATACGTCTTCGGTTGATGATATGACATTTTATGAATCAATTACATCAGGTAAATATTTACATTATGATTTTTATTTTTATTCTATTTATATTTGCCTTGTATTTATTTGTTATAACATATATGCCTAATATTTTTATTATTATATAGATTCAAGATTGGCATCAGATTTTGATGTCATTAATTTGGATTGATCTGGATTTTGATGTCGTTGGACTGATTTTTATTACACTCTTGTTGGTTGGTGTTGAGCAATGGTTTCGGGAAACTCTCTTCCTATGTATCGAAGACTTATAAAATTTTTCACTCTTTGGACTTTAATGTTTTGTATTAAACAAGATTTTAAATTTATGAACTTTTTTTTTCATTAGTTATGTACTAATAATTTGATTGTTAAATTTTGAAATATTGAATTTGTTGTAAGGATTTTAGTATTTATGTTTTTTTAATTTTTTTAATTAATTAATTTATTTTTGTTTAGACCATAGAAATTGGCTTTTTCAAAAGCCCAACCCAATCAACCCAACCCGTTCTATATGCGGGTTGGGTCGGGTTGATTATCAACCCGACCCGTGCCCACCCCTAATATTTTCTCTCTTATTTTTGTCTTTTAGTATTTTTCCTTATTTCTCTCTTTCCTACTTATTCTTCTCTCAAGCCTTTCTTCTGTAAAAAAGGAAAAGAAAAAATAATAATAGTGTTGAACTATAAATTAAAGAACAAGGCAGGTAAAAAAGTGTTGCTCATACATAGTATATAAATTTGAAGAAAAGCTTAGGCATACTTTGTAATTTTCTTTTTATTTCTTATTAAAAAACTTACTCAAAAATGTTTGCAGTCATGTAGACTTGTTTGTGGAGTGATTACTCCATTAGCTAATTCTTATTATTAACAAAAAAGAAAAAAGAAAAAAACAGATTGGATTTTGCAATTTTTTTTTTCTTTTAAGAGAGATCAATATACATATATCAAGGCATATCAGTGGCCGCTTAAAATTACACCGTTGTTTACACTCCTTGTGAGTTTTTAGATTATAGATAAATGAACGGTGGAGATTAATGGGACGTATTAAATATTCTATTAATTTTGTTTAATCATCTTCTTTTTCTCTCCAACGATCTTCATGGCCATCTTTACATTTTTTTTTTCCTCTCACCTCTACTCATAACTCTTTCTGGGCCAGCTTAGAGTATCTAAGCCCTTAGGTCAACTTATTTTATGGGGCCTTTTTTTGTTCAACAACTTCAAAATTTAAAAAAATAAATAAATAAAAGAGCTCAAAATTTATTTCATCTTTATTTTTGAATTTCAACAAATAATCAAGAAAATCTTAAATTTTTTTTAAAAAACTAAAATTTACTTGCTTCAAATGTTTTACAAAAATATACAAATAAATAAATGAGAACAATATTATTTTGAAATAAAATATTTAAAATAGTAACATATATAAAGTTAAGATGATAAATTGATGATCAGATAATGGATATAAACTTTGTATTTCAAGAAATTTTTTTTTGAATGAACTAATGCATGTAATAATTTTCCTTGTAGAGCAAGAAATTTTTTCATCTATAATTTTTTTTAGATTATAAGGTTTTTAATAGACCTTAAAAGAAATGCTAAAAGTCAAAAATTCTAATGTTAAATAATTAAGCTTATTTAAGAAACCGAAAAGGTAAAAAATTTATTTATTTTTTGTAAAAACTAATAATGAATGAATTAATAGTTAGACAATATTATTAATTATATCGCTTTAACAATAAGGTTACTAAATACAAATTTTTTTAATTTAAAAAATCCTAATTACAGGTTAATTATTAATTAGAGAGATATCTAATAGGTTTTCCTAAAATTTGGGACCTTAGACAATCGGCTTACTCGTCTCTACTTAAGCCACCCCTAATTACTCTTGATTTCCCTTAACTATATTATAGTTGCTTTGAACTTGCACAAATTTCTCTTGCACAATTTTTTACCAAACCAGAGTCATCAAATGAAATTAAAGTTTATTTCACCTTAAAAATTTAAAGAAATATGAAAATTGATTGTTCCCTCGTCGACAAACATTCAAATCACACGTCCCTTTGTCTATGGTCATGGTAAAAATTAAAGCACACAGGGAAAGTGAGACGGAAGACCCAACAAGAAAAAAAAAAGGAAGTAGAGGAGAGAAAAACAATAAATAGAAGAAACAAATGTTACTTTTTATTTAATTAATTTAATCCTAACCATTCATTTATATATAATCTAAAGACTCACGTGAAATGTGAAAAAACATTGATCCGTTTTTTCAATCTCTTTCTTTGTCTTATCTGCAAGTAAATTCAAGTGTCTTCTAGTTTTGCAGTTTTTCCACCTGATAAGTGGGAGCTTTCTTTGCCTGCAAGTGTATGTATGTACATGATGTTTCAACTGGAACACATAATAAATCAAACGCTAAATTGACTGATCATGGCTAGATCTGATGTTTATTTTCATTAATTCATTTTGCTGGCCAGCAGCCTAGGATTTAGCCATTATTGGTTGATTCGTTTGCAAAATGATCTGAATTCTTTTTAATCGTTAATGATACAAATAGTAAAGTTTTTTTTTAAAAAAGAACTCTTTTACTGCCATTTTGACAAAAATATAAGTATATCCAAATTATTCTAAAAATATTGAATATCACAATAACCTTCCTTAATATTTTCCAAAAACATTTCTTACTTGAAATATTTTGGACGAAATTCTCAAGACTATTATGAAGCATCTAGTCATTTCTTACAACATTAACAGGAAGTCCGAATAACAAACTCTGCACAAGATGGATTTCTATTTGCCAAGAGTCGTTTATTACTTGAATTCTTTCTACTGTTGTCTATGCTATATTTTAAACTATTGTCACTCCTCTAGAATTATTAGCAAATGCAGCGACAATAGGGCTTCTCACCGTATGCTTTCTTTTAACTTCATACCATGTCAAATACCCAAAATTTCCAAGAAAGTTACTTTTGGGACTAAAAGCATTTCCCAGATTAATGTTCACAGTCAAACTGAACTCAGCTTTGCTAAACTTTCCGGCAAAGGATAATGTTGCTGGTTCCACAGTCACTGTCATACCCACTGGAGCCTTCACTGCTGCAGTATAAGTTGACCTGGTATCGGCTACATTTGTCAATACCCTCTTGAAGGTGAAGCTAGCACTGTTGCTGTTGTTCAAGATGATGATAAATGATGGATAATTAAGATCCAGATTGCCATGCTCACATGTAAAATCCGATGTCCCTGTGACAACTCGAATATGTTGACTAGTGTAGTTCATTGCACACAAGTAGTTGAGATAGTCCTGGATCTCAATATCATACACAAGTCCTGGATCCATGGCCTTGTTGGGATTTATATGCCCTGCACCGAAATCAAGAGGAGTTCCAGCAGCTCCGGTTGATACGTCGGTGATCATATCATAAGCATTATCAAGAACATCAGCTGTTGTCATCATTGCTGAACGGATGGCAGCTGAACTCCAGTCACGGTGGGTGGCTTTAAGCAGCGCGGCTATACCAGCTGCATGAGGGCAAGACATTGATGTGCCGGATTCGAGAGCATATTCGGTGAGTAGCTTACCAAGATCACGAATTGTAGCTATAGGCCTGTTGGGAACCCATGCCCCCAAGATATCAACTCCTGGGGCCAATATATCAGGTTTTAGAATCCATGGAGATCGAAGATAAGGCCCTCGTGATGAAAAATTGGCTACTTGTGGAGATGGCTTGGTGCCCAATTTCGTGATCTGGAACTTGATACTAACCGTTGCATTATCCGCATTGATTATGTACTTCTTCACTAACTCTCCGTTATTCAGGTTTACTGTAACGAAAGGCATGTCAAAGTCGTCGGGAAACAGATTTTGCCTTGAGTCTGCACTGATGATAGCTCCGGCGGCTCTAGTTCTGCGCACTTCCTCCAATTGCTGACTTACGGTTATGTTACCATTATAGTCAAATGCACAAAAGATATATTTGCCTGCAACTGCTCTAGGGTCTGTTGAGTTACCTTCACAAATTTCTTTGGATCTATTTCCATATCCGAAGTATATAGGTTCCCTGGAGACAAACAGATTCTCCGGGTACACAGATTTTCCAAGAACTGATAGCTCTTCATTGCCAAGGGTGACGTAGGCTGCAAACTCTCTGTCAACAGTTCCTGCAGCAACTGTAGTAATCCAAGGAGCTCCATTTAGTATGGAGTATGGACGTGGTCCTGAATTTCCTGCTGAACAGGCAACAAAAATTCCTTTCTTCAATGCTGCAAAAGCTCCAATGGCTATTGGGTTCTCATCAAATGTTGTCTCTGGGAAACCCAGGGACAATGACATGACATCTACACCGTCAGCTATGGCTTGATCCATGCCAGCCAAAACATCAACAGCTGCTGCCTTAAGAGTATCATTGTAGAACACTATTTTGTACATTGCAATCCTCGCCATTGGTGCAACTCCAATTGCAGTTCCTTCAGCGTAGCCGAAGTAATTAGCATTTTGAACACGACTGCCGGCTATTGTTGATGATGTATGAGTCCCATGACCAAAGAAATCTCTCGGAGAATCATAATCAAATGTTGTTGATATGTTCAAGCCATAGTGCTTCAGCCCTTTGCTGAATGAGCGTGCTCCTATCAGTTTTCTGTTGCAATGAGAAGCATTAAACTCAACACCCACTTCACAGGCGCCGCGCCATCGCTCAGGCACTGGGGGCATGCCGTCATCTTTAAAGCTCGGACTCTCTGGCCAAACTCCAGTATCAATAACACCCACAATAACGTCACTACCAAAACCTGCAGCTGGCCATAACCCAGCTTGTTTCTTTAGGCCGAGAAATTTTGGGGTGTGGGTGGTGTGCAGGTGGCCAAATGTTTCCAGGTACGTGGCAAGGTGACCTGGCATTTTCTGGAGTTTGTCGAGGTGCGTCTGCGATAATACGCCACTGAATCCATCCATGACATGGTTGTAGGTGTAGAGATGGGTTGGGGCATCACCATCAGGTGAAGAAAGGGATGAAAGAATGGACATGTACCAGTGGTGGTGGGTGGAAAATGGAGCTGGCATTGCCGACTTGTCCATGTGGATAATACACGTTTTACGATCTCCTAACATAGATGCTGAGGCGGCAGACAAGACCAAGAGTAAAATAGAGAGGATGATCAAAATGATGCCTGTGAATGCGCCCATGATTCTTCTCACCGACTTGAATTGGTATGAGATTTGAAATACATACTAAAAGCTTCTTCTATACTTGTATAGACATGCTATGCATGTACATTGGCATTGAAAACATCAATGTCTTTCAATTTTTCCTTTTTTTGGTAAAACTATTGTAAGGACTGATTTACCTGGGGTTCCGAGCACTAGCTATGACGGCTATTGAGGAAATTTACACGATAAATTGATGGTGGAGATCAAGAGAAAAGTCGAAGGAAAAAAAAAAGCAAAAAAAAAAGACCGACTTGCCTGGAATGTTCGAAGAAAACAAGGTGAAAACAATCTTGCTTCCTTTTTTAATACTCTTCATTTAGGGAGCACCAATCCTGCCTCACTACTAAAATTCCAATTGGACGATGGAGATCAATAGGAGCAATTATTGACTGAGTCAAACAGCAGCCTCTCAAATAATTCTGGGAAAAGTAGGCCCCTCAAATAATTCTGGGACCGAAAGCTACTCTTAAAACTTTTTTTTTTCCTTTTTTTTCTTTTTTAACCTATGGTAGCAAGAGGATCGTCAGGTGAGAAAGAGAGCAACTTTCCAAATGCATTTATATTAGGGACAAAGCAAATATTTGCTGAATTAGAATTTGAGGAAGAATGTCTTCGTATTACAAAGGATCCTCGACTTGCTAATGCCATTTAGCATCAAGAAACTGAATATTGTTTTATTTTCTGTGACTCATGTTAGATGCAAAAATCTGGTCCATGTTGTTGCGAGCAGGTGTCTACACCAATACTTAAAATTTGTTTTTATTGGAGACGATACTTGCTCGCACTTCCTTTCTTCAAGCAAATGCGAGCAAACTGCGAGCACTTGAAATACACTTGCGCTCACAAAAACAGTTAGTGGGGCATTAGAGTGTTTTTTAGTGTGAACTCTTTGACGTGCAAGTCAAAATTAGGTCTTTTAGGAAAAATTTATGCCACAGCTCTTGTAACTTAATTCCAAATGCTTTCGAAAATTACTTTCCAAGTAAATATGAGAAAAAGCTGGAAAAAGTTGGAAAAGAGAGAAAGTCCAGAGGTCCTATGGGTCAGAGAAAACTTGATTTTAAATTTTTGAGTATTTGTAGAGGACCGAGATATTGTGAAAATTTTATACACTCGCAAGCGCACGAATTTAAAAATAGAATAATAGTAACGAGATCGAACCCACAGAAATTGTTATGAATTGAAAAGTTTAATTTAAATTAAAAATTAATATTAATCCTAATCTAAGTTGGACAAATTGAGTTTTTTTAAGAAAATTAAACTAAGAAAACAATTAAAGCAAATGAGAATTCAATAAGACAAAAATTACCAAAGTTTCAGAATCTACTACTATTCAACTAATAATTATCTAATTATTAATTAATTCTCAATTTTAGAGTGACAACTCGAAATCAATCTATGTCGTCTCATGGATATAACAATTAAGCCCAAGTAATTAAATCTAATGTAGATTCTTTTTCTACTTAATAGTATGACATGTAAGCATCCCATGTAAACATATTGAATAATAAAGAGTTAAAGTTTTTCTAAGCACTCTATGTAAACAATTTAATGAAAAATATAGAATCAAAGATAATCATATATAAACTTTATAGATCCAAGTATAGATTTAATCGAATCTTAATCTTACAATCAATAATGCATGACAAAATTAGTGAAAAGATTTTAATAATATTCAATTAATCATGTGAAACAAGAATCATAAACATTAAAACACATATATAGGGAATTAATTAAATAAAAAGATAATTATTTCATTAAATAAGGTTTCATCATTAAACTTCAGCATAAGAAAATTAACTAGACATACTTGAATTGGGAGCAACAAATAAAATAAATCCAGTCATGGGAATAATTGAACAATTGTTGCCGCTCTTGTCTCTCCCGAATCACGTCTGTTTCTTTTTCTTCCTGGCAGCTGCTCCCCTTCTCCAAAAGCCAAAAGCTTGCTTTTATATTTAGGGTGCGTTTGTGATGGAGGTTGGGCAGCTGTAGCTTTTAAGCTACAGTACTAAAGTGTTTAGTAAATGTCTTAATGTTTGACTTAAAAGCACAGGGCCAATTAATAATGTCTTTTAGAATTTTAGCTTTAAACGTCTTCTTGGTTTGCATGAGCATGACTGATTTAATTGGTTTCTTCATCTTGAATATCATGCACGTTTGCTTAATTGCTTCCACAAATTGATTAGATCTTTAATACTATCTAATTATTATTCTTTATGCACTTTTCATCCATAATTTTTAATTAATTTTATATTTAATAAAATAATTTAATTAATTAAAAATAAAAAATAAAAAATAAATTAATTAATAATTATATAATAAATAAATAAAATATGTATATAAATTATATTCGAGACCCTAAAATTCTCGAATTGACTCATGACCGAGTCTTTAAGTTGACTTGATTTGAGTCTCTCCTTGCGAGATCCTTGTGCGAGCAAACCTGTAGAGCGACCCACCTGCTACGTAATGACTAAAGCTGATTGCTTAGGAGCTTCTATAAATCACAACTCGAGGAGGCCAGCTGTTAACTCTAATGTCGAGGAGATCATGATTTGCACGAAATCGTATTCAATCATGCTGCCTATTTTATCCCCCAAACAAGTTAATATCTTCTGCTGGACCACCAAATTAATATTATTAAAAATTTACCAAGCTCCCGCATTCGTCAGTTGATTGAAAAATTTGGTGGCAAAAGACAACGACAAGTCAGTGGCAGCAATTAACTCTATGCATAGGCCCACCAGCAACATGCGTGGAGTTTATACATACAAACAGAGACATCCCAATCCTGCATGTCCTCGACTTTCCACACTCATAAAAGATTACAGTGGCAACAAATTGAGGTTTTTAAGCCAGCTCATCGGCGACTTTCCGTGGCATTCATTCATTTGAATCTAGAACTGTCGGTTGGACTGTTATGCCCAAACACCATCTAATAAAACTTCATAAGAACCAAATGGTAGGAAAGAAGCTTGTAGCTTGATGTTGATATGCTGCGTCGGTTACTCTCTGTGTTGTTTTTAGGTATGTTGGTTTTTGTGAATGTGGATTGTCCGTACTGGCTTATATGAACTCAGGAATACAAATTCGAGATTAACGGTCCTCGGGATGAGGCCAAACTCTGTTTTGATATAACAGATTGAGAATATTTGTGCCTCTCTTCATCTGTTTAGTGACAATTTTAAGATTAACGAGTTCAATTTTGTAAATCATGGATTCATGTGAAGTTGTTGGCTAATGTTTTTCGTATGGATTCATAAATTTAGGTGGATGTTATAGCTGCTGAACTTTCATTAGACTTGCCAAGTTTTTACTTGTATTTCACTAGTTAGCTGCTATTTTTCAAGCCGCTTACAGATATTTCTTCCAAGTGGATCTTTCCAAAGTAATATGGCATTCCAATATTACTGTTAGCCAAGGTTCTTTCAAGAATGAAGTGTGATATGATCATGTAGTGAAACATTTATTTATTGAATATTCCATTGACCATAAAAAAAAAAAACAAATGATGCTTAAAGTTGCATTCAAATTTGGGTTAATCTAATAATTCTCCAAGGATGAATCAGAAACATGCATTATAAGTTACTTGCAATGATTAGGATTTCATGAATTCCATAATCGAGATCTGGTGATATAACACAGGGTCTTCCAAAAGTAGAACGGGGAGAGGGGGGAAGATAGAATAAGGCCAAAGAGGAATTTGAGGAAAAAGATCCTTTAGATCTCTTTAAAAGTTTGTAAAGATGTATAATGATTGGGGCAAGCTTAATTATAGCAGCATTGAGGGGATAATCTTGGATAATTCATGTAGTGAGAACCTCTGAGAAGTTGTACTATTCAATTGATTTGTTTTAAATATTTATAATGAAAAAACCATTTCCCAACGTTGATAAACAAAAATGGAACCTCAAATTTTCTAACCATTGCCAATCAAATTGTAATAGTTCAACCATCAATCACCCGAATAAATCTTCATTACTGAAGGTTCAAGACCAACATTACATTACCATTTTTCACAAGATCGAATAGAACCAAGAGCTCATCGACACATTTAACTTTTTGAAAAAAAAAATTTGTTCTAAGTTGAAAAAAAAAAAGTGTGGGCTGCAGGCACTTTTGAAGCTAATGAAGTGATAGAAGAGTATCCTCATCCGTTAATCATGGCTGGTTTCCAATAATTACACCATATGAGGTTATTATTATTACACGAGTATTCCGCCTTCCCTGACACTTCATCCACATTAAAGTTCCTTTCCCAAAAGAAAAAAGAATTAAGTTATCACCACAAAACCATGCATGCATCTCAGAAAATTGTAGTGTTGACACTGAAAGTCTGACATGACAATATAGAAACATAGACAACCAAGCATATTTCAACTTTATCCAATCAACAATGGGCCCTGCTCGCACGTTTTCAGTTGAAAATTATCTCAAGGTGAAATGGCCAAGGCTTTTCGTATCCTACACTTCTTTCTTGAGGGATTCAGAAGAAACCTCAGCTTTACCGGTAGACTGGGTTACACTAGCTTTGGCCTCGGCAAGAAATTTAGGATCTGGCTCACGTTTGTCTGAAGGTTCCCTCATCGCCATATAAATGTAAAATGCAATAACTATATTTACAGATATCACAGCAAGAAATCCACTCAACAAGGTTGCAGAGTAAGGAGTCAAATTGGTTGAACCTGTTAGAAATGTGAAAACACTGCGAAATCTTATCATCAAAAAAGAAAAATGATGATGCTTCGACCAGAATGTTGGAAAATTTTTAAAATAAATGTGTCTTATGATAAAGACATATCCTATTAATTGTGCCTTATAGAAAATGTATCTTTTACTAAAGTCATGTCCAATTAAACGAACATGTCATTACAACAAGACATCATTTAATTGGACATGATTTTAGTAAAAGGTGCATTTTCCATTTAATTGTGTATTGTAGAAAATATATTTTTTTACTAAATGATATAACTTTTCATGGCAACATTTCACTTAAAGATGCATCATTTCATGGTGACATTTCATTTGAAATGGTGATGGTTCAATTTGGACCATTGATTAAAATCAAATGTAGATCAAATGGCCATGAATGAAGGGGTATCATGAAAGATGATAACCCAAATGAGGGGCACAAGTATATCTATAAATAAGGGTCATGTTTAAGCCATTTAGACATGAAATAAATGATCCTACACCTCTCTTTTCTTAGCATTCATTTCTAGTACGAATTTCAACACAAAACACCCATTTTCTTTTGTGCATTTACATTCCAATATATTGTTTTCTGCAGGAACAATATATTGTTTCTTGGCAGGCTTGCAACATTTAAGAGTATTTTGGTTTGCTTTCGTCGATGTACAACGCAAGCAAACAAATAAGTGCTTCATTGTATCCTGGAGGCGTATTTGCTTAACCCATGTGCATCACTCAATTGGTGGAAGTAAATAACGTCTTAAGGAAAGCGACATTTGTAACGTGCCTTGAAGCACACAAAATTTCTGCAGTTTCTTCCTATATACAGAGTTAGTTGTAAACACATTACTTTACATAATAAAGTTCCACCATTATTGTTATATTTCTCTACATTTTCCATTCCCCACAAATTCTACCTCCAACAATCTTAAGACGTTATTTATGCCTTAGAAGTGATAAAGGAGGTGAATATGCTTTTTCTGAATTTTATGATTCTGTTGGCATTGTACATGAAACTAGCACTGCATACACTCCACAACAAAATGGCGTAGCTGAAAGGAAAAATAGGACATTAATAGAAATGGTTAATGCTATACTTTTTAATGCTGAACTTGGTAAAGGTTTTTGAGGTGAAGCTATTTTAACTGCTTGTCATATCTTAAATAGAGTGCCTAATAAAAAAACAAAGGTGACCCCATATGAATTATGGAAAAAGAGAAAGCCTAATATTTCTTATCTAAGAATTTGGGGTTGTCGAGCCATTATAAGACTACCAAAATCTAAGATAAAGAAATTAGGAGAAAGGGGCATTGAATGCATATTCTTAGGATATGCTGAGCATAGTAAAGCTTATAGGTTTCTTGTAACAGAACCTAATAGCTTTGTTGAGATCAATACTATAGTGGAATCTAGAGATGCAATATTCTATGAAAATAGATTTTTCACCATACCAAAAAGTATTGATTCTCAAGAGAATGATAAACAAATAGAAATTGGTCAAAAGCGTGATGCTAATAATGAGCAAAATCATTTGAGAATAAGTAAAAGAATAAGGACTATAAAATCTTTTGGACAAGATTTTATAGTCTATTTAGTTTAAGGGACAAGAGACTCACAATCAAAACAGACCATGATCACATCTACTATAGAGTCTGATCCTCTCACCTATGAAGAGGCAAAAAAGTCTCAAGATGCTGCTTTTTGGAAAGAAGCCATTAATGATGAAATGGACTCTATTGTGGGTAATAATACTTGGAAATTAGTTGATTTACCACATGGCTCTAATCCTATAGGTTGTAAATGGATTTTCAAAAAGAAGAAGAAAGTTGATGGAACAATTGAAAGATTTAAAGCAAGACTAGTAGCAAAATGCTTTACACAAAAAGAATGCCTTGATTATTTTGATACGTATGCACCTGTTGCAAGAATTGCTACTATTAGAGTCTTGATTGCTTTGGCTTCATGTTGCAAGGAAACTGAATGGTTAAGGAATTTGCTTATAGAAATTCTTATTTGGCCTAAACCAATGCCTCATGTATCTATTCACTGTGATAGTGAGGCAACTTTATCAAGAGCATATAGTCAAATCTATAATGGAAAGTTTAGACACATTGGTCTAAGACATAGTTATGTAAGACAATTACTTACAGATGGAGTAATCATAATTGACTTTGTGAAATCATGCCAAAATTTGGCAGACCCCTTAACTAAAGGCCTTGCAAGGGATATTGTATTTAAAACTTTTAAGGGGATGGGACTGAATCCAGCATCATCTTATCACCAATGATGGAAACTTAACCCAACACTTGAAATATCAAGATTTTGGGTTCAATGAGCAAAAGTACATCATATGTTGTGATAGCAAGCACTATAATATTTTTAGATGCGTCCCAAAGGTTAGTTCTTGATACCTGTAACATATGAGAAAGGTTAAGCTACTTAGCTTTTAATGGACTTATAAATGTTTTAGTTATAAGGACATTTTAGATAAGTCTACCTATGTGAGTGTAGGAGGTGGTGCCGCTTCCTATGTAACTTGGCTGGTTACTAAAGCGCTCATGAAAACAGGATATAGACACATGGCCAATCCACGTGTCGGCCAAGGAATACTTGAGAATTTGAAAATTTATGTGTGAGATATATCCGGTTAGTCGATTAAGGTCGCTGGTTCAAAGCTTGCCTACCATGCCACCTTGATTAACTTTGATGTATTGTCACTAAGTGAAGGTTCAAGTCCAAAAGACACCTTCATTTATGCATAAGTTTTCCAAGCTTGTGCAAGATAATTTTTCAAAATTCATTTATTTAGAAAATGGTGGGGGATTGTTGGAAAATTTTCAAAATAAATGTGTCTTATGGTAAAGACATGTCCTATTAATTGTGCCTTATAGAAAATGTACCTTTTACTAAAGACATGTCCAATTAAATGATGTCTTGTTGTAAGGACATGTCCATTTAATTGTGTCTTGTAGAAAATGTATCTTTTTACTAAATGATATAACTTTTCATGGCAACATTTCACTTAAAAATGCATCATTTCATGGTGACATTTCATTTGAAATGGTGATGGTTCAATTTGGACCATTGATTAAAATCAAATGTAGATCAAATGGCCATGAATGAAGGAGTATCATGAAAGATGATAACCCAAATGAGGGGGCACAAGTATATCTATAAATAGGGGTCATGTTTAAGTCATTTAGATATGAAATAAATGATCCTACACCTCTCTTTTCTTAGCATTCCTTTCTAGTACGAATTTCAACACAAAACACCCATTTTCTTTTGTGCATTTACATTCCAATATATTGTTTTCTGCAGGAACAATATATTGTTTCTTGGCAGGCTTGCAACATTTAAGAGTATTCTGGTTTGTTTTCGTCGATGTACAACGCAAGCAAATAAATAAGCGTTTCATTGTATCCTGGAGGCGTATTTGCTTAACTCATGTGCATCACTCAATTGGTGGGGACAAATAACGTCTTAAGGAAAGCGACATTTGTAACGTGCCTTGAAGCACACAAAATTTCTGTAATTTCTTCCTACATACAGAGTTAGTTGTAAACACATTACTTTACATAATAAAGTTCCACCATTATTGTTATATTTCTCTACATTTGTCATTCCCCACAAATTCTACCTCCAACAAAGAAGCTCTTGTTAATTGCATCAGAGCACACATCAGGAAAAGTATGATAATTGATACCAATATTCAATTCGGGTTGAAAATTTATTTTGGTTCCGTTCATGTTCGTAATTCTGTTCAGTTTCGGGTTGTTAATTTGGGTTATTATCATAATGTTTCATAAACCCAGCGATAGGGGTGGGCATTTCAATTTTCAGTTCGATTTTACGAATTGCTACCCGTATGGGTTAGAGAATTTATTTCGATTTAGTTAGGCTCAGTTTCAAGTTCGGTTGCGTTCAATTCAGTTTCAAATTCGGTTCGAGTTCGTGCCGTACTCAATTACAATTTGGGTTGCAATTTCAGGTTAAAAAAGTTCGTAACAGCGTAATTGTAAAATCTGCTTCTGTTTATATCAAAGCAAACATTAGTGCTGCTATCCAACAATAATTTAATGAAAACACAGAACAACAATACACATTATAGACCAAAAAAGACAAAGCCCCAACAAAGAAACCCAAAACTTTGTCTAAACTGCAGCGCATAAGAAAATTAATTAATTCATACATGGAAATTTAATTATTGTAACGCCACAAATTCTCATATATATTAAGTTATGGAAATTGGGCTTTCATTGAGAATTATGGGTGCCCATAACCCTTATTAAGAGGTTATTTATGAGATAATTTTGGAAAAAGGTTATTTTTCCTAATTAAATAAGGTTTCTTAAGATTCCCTATAAATTCATACTTTTCATCTTCCATAACCCTAATTTCAGAACGTTTATTCTTCTTCTATGCTGCTCTTTACGCTCCTACCCAAATCCTAGGATTCAAACCTTTGATTAAGAGAGAATCAAAGCGGCGGGTAAGTTATTCTCCCTATTCTCAATGGATTGCTAATCACTCTATCTAGCTAGGATTTATATTGGCACGATTCCAGATGGTTGTAGATCATAATGCATGGTTTAGAATATATTTAGACCTTGTTTAGGGTTTTGATTTATTATGAGTTTAGTTAATCAATTCTTGATGTATTAAGCACAGGATAATTCTGGACAGCATGAGTATCTCGAATTTAAACCTATACTTTCTGAATGAATTTTCTTATAAAATTTATATTTCTGGAAACTAAACATGTAGGGGTTCTTGATTAAATTTTATTTCATTAAATTTGACTTCATTTTGAATTTTATATGTATTTTCGAAATAGAAACCATTGCACTGGAAAACTGCGATTCCAGCATTGCGATCGGATTCACAAGACTATTTGTACCATCAAATGAACTCTGAAAATTCTGAAAGTTTATATGTAGGTTAATATATGTGTCTAGGATTCCCAGTTTTTATTTCATAATTTTATGATTAGTATTTTATTTTATAAAAATCACGGAACCCGTTCTGTTTGGTTTAGATTATGTGAAAATAGTTTCGAGTTTGCTGAGAAGTAAATAGTTTTTAAAATGTTTTTGATATCGGATCCTCTTGTAAATTTTACATGGGGTACTCATGGATGTCCAGAATAGTTCCATAGGGTATTATATCATTCTGAGTTTTAGATTAAGAGTTAAAATTCTGAGAATCAGACCTGTACGGGTATGAATTAGAAAATCAGATTCTTAGAATAAGTTATTAATTATCATATCTTGTATTTGTTTAAGGTATTGAAGGTGATTGAGGCTCTTAGAAGTTTAGAGCTGTGTTAATTCAAATTCATTGTCGAGGTAAGTAACTTCATTCCTAGTATACTGGATATGTATAAGTATTTTGATATTTTTATTACAAGTATAAATGTTTTTATACTACTTAAAGGATTAATTGATTTTAATAATAAAATTAGTTTTATGTAAATGTTTTAAATCTAAATTCTTTTTAACAAAGTATTTTATAAATGCTTTTGAATATGTAAGTTATTTTGCTACATGCCTACTTTTATGATTTTATTTATGAAATGTTATGCAAGCCAAAATTATTGTTATGAACTTTTTATAAATCTAATACGAATGCTTTGTACCCATGTATGATTTCAATTATTAATGATTGTATAAGATTCCTAATGTTTTGGCTCATTGTCCATAGTTCTTCTAATTCTGATTCTGAATTCTGATCGTAACATACGATATATCTGTCTGGACCAGTACTGGGTTTATGTTCTGAGTGTGCACACGATATTCTGATTCTGTTTCTGGCCGGGTCACCGGGACTATAGGTGACACTATGTGACATGAGCTAACCTTTTGTTTTCTGTATACGTATTACATGATTTGCTTCGTAAGTAAATATGCTTTTCGATATTCTGAATTATCAAGAATTTATGTTATGTTATCGTGATATATCGTTTTATGAAAATTATGGATTATGATATGTTTTAATTAAAAGAAGGCTTGCAATATTTTGATATCGATAGGCCTAGTGTGTTAGGAATGGTTTTACTTACCGAGTTGACGGCTCACCCCTCGTCATTACTTTTTGCAGAGTAAGTTTCTTTTGAGAGGTGCGCTTAGCTTTGGAGTTAATAATTTTTCAGCTTCCGTTTGCCATTGAATAAGAGGAGGAATAGACTCATGTTTCTATTAGTTATTTCTATTATGAACGTGTAAATTGGAGCTTGTGACTTTTGTTATTATTTTATGTCCTCGGGAGAGATTTTTCAGTATTAGACTTTTGAATTTGTGGTTTTATTTGAATAAGAATTGGAGGTATTTCAGTCTGAAACTTATGAGCAAAGATTATGTTTGGTGAGTAACCTCTTTCTTCACGTGCTCCGCACGTGTTAGATTTGGGGTGTTACAATTATACTCCACTAAATTTGATTCATTTTTTGCATGCTCTAAAATATACAAGATTGCTTTGCCGGCAACATCACTCTCAAAATCAGCTCCAAGGTGCAATTGGACATATTTTTCTTAAAATTAACCTTATAAACAGAAAGAGAAAATAAACAGAACATCCTTACCAATTACTGTCAACATTAAGTGGAGAGCTGCGAGCGTGCTACGCCGGCGATTGACCTCTGGGTGCTGCAACGCCAACGGCCGATATATGCAAATGTGCACATCTTCCATTGTCGTTAGTCCAAACCGTAACTATCTTGGTAATGCTCGATTTCGCGGCTTCCATGGAAAATAATAGCCAGAAAATCATTAGAGAAATCAGAAGCGGAATGACAAGATCAAATAACCAGAAATTAGCTGATAAATCTCTTTTCTACAGTCCCATTTTATTTCATTGGTGTGACATTGAACAATGGAGCTTCTGCTTCTGTACCAAGATAAGTATTTTTTTTTTCCCCAGTGTTCCATATTTGCTAATAGATGGTAAACTAACGCTGCTGAATTTGTGAATGAACTGATTATATCCTACATTTATATATTTATTTATTCTTTGATTTTCTATTGTGCTGATTTTCCATTTCTATTTCAAGGTCTAATGAAAAAAACAACACAAGTTTAATTTCATGGACGTGATTAGTGCAAATAAGTAAAGGATCCTGAACTTTACTATTCCATAAGACTCATTCCTTGAAGCTACACGCTGGCTACATTTAGCTACTAGATTTGTTATCCAATCCAAATAAAATGAATTTATCATTGCCCATTAGAAACAGAAAATGCAGAGACAATGGGGCTTCTCACCAGATGCTTCCCGTTGACTTCATACCATGTCAAATACCCAAAATTGCCAAGATAGTTACGTTTTGGACTAACATCATTCCCCAGATTAATGTTCACTGTCAAATTGAACTCGGCTTTACTATGCTTTTCATCAAAGGATAATGTTACTGGTTGCACAGCCACCGTCATACCCGCTGGAGCCTTCACTACAGCAGTAAATACAGACCTAGTAACTGCTACATTTGTCAATACCCTCTTGAATGTGAAGCTTGCAGTGTTGGTGTTGTTCAAGATGATTATAAAGGATGGATAGTTTAGGTCCAGATTGGCATTTTGACATGTAAAATTTGATGTCCCTGTGAGAACTCTAATCTGTTGACTTGTGTAGTTCAACGCACACAAGTAGTTGATATAGTCCTGGACCTCAATATCATACACAAGTCCTGGATCCATGGCCTTATTGGGATTTATATGCCCTGCACCGAAATCAAGAGGAGTTCCAGCAACTCCGGTTGATATGTCAGTGATCATATCATAAGCATTATCAAGAACATCAGCTGTTGTCATCATTGCTGAACGGATGGCAGCTGAACTCCAGTCACGGTGGGTGGCTTTAAGCAGCGCGGCTATACCAGCTGCATGAGGGCAAGACATTGATGTGCCGGATTCGAGAGCATATTCGGTGAGTAGCTTACCAAGATCACGAATTATAGCTATAGGCCTGTTGGGAACCCATGCCCCCAAAATATCAACTCCTGGGGCCAATATATCAGGTTTTAGAATCCATGGAGATCGAAGAGAAGGCCCTCGTGATGAAAATTTGGCTACTTGTGGAGATGGCTTGGTGCCCAATATTGTGATCTGGAACTTGATACTAACCGTTGCATTATCCGCATTGATTATGTACTTCTTCACTAACTCTCCGTTATTCAGGTTTACTGTAACGAAAGGCATGTCAAAGTCGTCGGGAAACAGATTTTGCCTTGAGTCTGCACTGATGATAGCTCCGGCGGCTCTAGTTCTGCGCACTTCCTCCAATTGCTGACTTACGGTTATGTTACCTTTATAGTCAAATGCACAAAAGATATACTTGCCTGCAACTGCTCTAGGGTCTGTTGAGTTACCTTCACAAATTTCTTTGGATCTATTTCCATATCCGAAGTATATAGGTTCCCTGGAGACAAACAGATTCTCCGGGTACACAGATTTTCCAAGAACTGATAGCTCTTCATTGCCAAGGGTGACGCGGGCTGCAAACTCTCTATCAACAGTTCCTGCACCAACTGTTGTAATCCAAGGAGCTCCATTTTCTATGGAGGATGGACGTGGTCCCGAATTTCCTGCTGAACAGGCAACAAAAATTCCTTTCTTCAATGCTGCAAAAGCTCCAATGGCTATTGGGTTCTCATCAAATGTTGTCTCTGGGAAACCCAGGGACAATGACATGACATCTACACCGTCAGCTATGGCTTGATCCATGCCAGCCAAAACATCAACAGCTGCTGCCTTAAGAGTATCATTGTAGAACGCTATTTTGTACATTGCAATCCTCGCCATTGGCGCAACTCCAATTGCAGTTCCTTCAGCGTAGCCGAAGTAATTAGCATTTTGAACACGACTTCCGGCTATTGTTGATGATGTATGAGTCCCATGACCCAAGAAATCTCTCGGAGAATCATAATCAAATGTTGTTGATATTTTCAAGCCATACTGCTTCAGCCCTTTGTTGAATGAACGTGCACCTATCAGTTTTCTGTTGCAATGTGAAGCGTTAAACTCAACACCCACTTCACAGGCGCCGCGCCATCGCTCAGGCACGGGGGGCATGCCGTCATCTTTAAAGCTCGGACTCTCTGGCCAAACTCCAGAATCGATAACACCCACAATAACGTCACTACCAAAACCTGCAGCTGGCCATAAACCTGCATGTTTCTTTAGGCCAACAAATTTTGGGGTGTGGGTGGTGTGGAGGTGGCCAAATGTTTCCAGGTACGTGCCATGGTGACCTGGCATTTTCTGGAGGTTTTTGAGGTGCGTCTGTGATAACACGGCACTGAATCCATCCACGACATGGTTATAGGTGTAGAGATGGGTTGGGGCATCACCATCAGGTGATGAGAGGGATGAAAGAGTGGACATGTACCAGTGGTGGTGGGTGGAAAATGGAGCTGGCATTGCCGACTTGTCCATGTGGACAATATATGTTTTATGATCTCCTGGCATGTATGCTGGGGTGGCAGACAAGACCAAGCATAAGATAGAGAGGATCATCAAAATGAAACCAGTGAATGCTCCCATGATTCTTCTCACCGACTTGAATTGGTATGAGATTTGAAATACATACTAAAAGCTTCTTCTATGCTTATATAGGCATGTTATGCATGTACAATTCATTGGCATTGAAAACATTAATGTCTTTCAATTTTCATTTTTTTGGTAAAACTATTGTAAGGATTGATTTGCCTGGAATGTTCAATGAAGACAAGGTGAAAATAATGTTGCTTCCCTATTTTACTATCCTGCCTCACTACTAGAATTCCAATTGGAGATCAATACGAGGAATGACTGAGTCAAAAAGCAGGCTTCTCAAATAATTCTGGGACTGAAAGCTACTGTTTAGCTTTTGTTTTGACCGGAGCAAGAGGATCGTCTGGTAAGAAAGTGAGTGATGATTTTCCAAATGCATTTATATTATTATTAGAATAAAGGACAAAGCAATAAACAGCTGCTGAACAACTCCAAAATGATGACTAGAAAATTGGGTTTTGTTTTATATATGATCCATTTAACCCGAGGTCATTGGAAGAGAAACATACGGTTTGAGAATTACTAAAGAATGGGCACTAAAGAGACTACTTGTTAATGAAACGCGAGGATTTATAATTAGCTCAATAACTCAGAGACGACTAAGAAATGAAGTGGGTTTATACTGATATAGTAGACTTTAAATCCAATACCCCTCTTACATTGTCAAAGTAGAACTTGTTAAGTGTAAAGACAGATGATAAAGGAGTCGCACTCGAGAACTGAGTCAGGTTTATCATTTATGTGGGGTTTCAAAATGATCCTGTTTAGAAGCTGATGCATAGCAGATTCCAGAGACAAACAGCATGAGTATATGAGGTAAGGCACCGTGCTGATTTTACATTATAGGATAAGCAGTGTTTGCAGGCCGTTTATCGGAAGTAACAGTCTCCATTGAGCATTATCATTTTTCTAATTTACGTTGATGCTCTTCTCTCATTCAAGGACTAAAATTGCTAAAAAATTGCAGGAACAACCTGTAGCTAGTCTTTAGCAGATTCTTCATTCTGGCCTGAAAGGAGTCGATGCTTTCTTCGTATTAGCCCAAGCTTTGATATGATCAATACAAGAGAGAAAATCATAGCTTAAATTAGCAAATTTCAAATCTGAAAGAGAATGGCACACATCACCAGTAACATGTTTAGCTGCAAAAATGAACATCAACAGAAAGATCATTTATTTAATTGATCAATCTACTGTTGTTGAGCGACTTGTTTTCCCACCTTAGCATTTCATTTACAAGTTCGCAACAAATATGAAGGTAGCATTTGCTGCATTCCTCAAAAATTCCTTCCTTCAAGGCTGCAAAAGCTCCTACGGCTATTGGGTTTATGTCAAATATGGTTTCAGGGAAACCGAAGGACAATGACAAGACATCTACACCATCAGCCACGGCTTGATCTATGCCAGCCAAAACATCAACAGCTGCTGCCTGAAGAGTGTCATGGTAGTACCGAGTTTTATACATTGCAATCCTAGCCATTGGTGCAACGCCCATGGCTGCTCCTACGTAACCGAAGTAATTAGCATCTTGAACACGAATGCCAGCTATTATTGATGATATATGAGTTCCATGCCATGACCCAAGAAATCTCTCGGAGAATCATAATCAAATATTGTTGATATGGTCAAGCCATAGTGCTTCATCCCTTTTCTGAATGATCGTGTTCCTATCAGTTTTCTGTTGCACTGAGAAGCATTAAACTCAACACCCACTTCACGGGCACCGCGCCATCACTCAGGCACTGGGGGCATGCCGTCATCTTTAAAGCTCTCGCTTTCCAGCCAAATTCAAGAGTCAATGACCCCCACGATTACGTCACTACCAAAACCAGCAGCTGACCATAACCTTGCGTGTTTCTTCAGGCCAAGAAATTTTGGGGTTTGGGTGGTGTGGAGGTGACCAAAAGTTTCGAGGTACGTGGCCCGATGACCTGGCATTTCCTGGAGTTGCTCGAGGTGGGTCTAGGACAACAGAGCACTGAAGCCATCCATTACAAGGCTAGAGGTGTAAAGATGGGTTGGGGTATCGCCATCAGGTGACGAGAGGGATGAAAGTGTGGACATGTACCAGTGATGAATGGTGGAGAAGGGAGCTGGCATTGCTGACTTGTCCAAGTGGACAATGTATGTTTTACTATTTCCTGACATGGACAAAGAGGTGGCAAGCGATACAAAGAGAAAGATAGAGAGGATCATCAACATGGAAGGTGTGAAATTTCCCATGATTTTTGGTCACCAACTTAAGGTGGTATGGTAAAAAGTCTAACAGCATCTTCCATGTATAGACTGTTATGCAGGGATTCTTTTTCTAAGGCTGTTAAGACTGTCCAAAGAAAACATAGGAATCTACATCTTGCTTACCGGTAGAATCTTACATTGGGACCATCAAAATTCTGCTCAGTACTAAACAATTGGAGATCAAAACAAGGGAAGGAACGTCTTCATAAAGAACAAGGCAGATATATGCTAAGTTACAATTTGAGGATGATTTCTATGAAGAATAAATGGCAATCCTTAAATCGCTGATGCTAGTTAGCATCAAGGCAATTTTTTTTTATTAAGCGACTCAAAATTAGTCCCAGTGAGTATCATGATGTCTACCACTTGAACAGTTGAAAAAATATATATATTAATGCCTCAATTTCCAAAAGTTCAAGAAAGCATAACCAAAAACATGTGAGACAGCTATATTCTTTTCTGCCCTGGAGCAATAACCTAGAAAAGCTCTATAATAGGAACATTTTTGCTCCATGACCGTAAAACTTGATTGACCTCAGAGCGAGAGCAAATTAGGAGGAGATTGAGGAGAGCCATTTTCAAGTAAAAAGCTTCGACTACAATATGACCTGGATGTACTTGACGAAGAGGCAAGATATCTACCATCACCACTATAAAAAGTCGGGTCACTCCTATGTGCTTTCCGTTGACTTGTTCTTGGCCTCCCATCAGTTTCTTCATATTCTTCATCTTCCACAGCTTGTACAAACCCACTATGCATTGGGTCTGAACTCTCATACAAAGTCCTCAGGACCTGTTTAATTGAAGGCCTAGCCTGACCTTCTCTCTGGGTGCACCATCTCACAATAGTGACAATCGTTTGAAGCTGTTCCATATCAAAGGAGTCCTTGATGCGAGGATCCACTAGCTCAGCTAGTCTAGATTCTGAGGCCATGCACACTTGGGCAGATTCTACCAAATTCTTGCCATCTTGAACTGCTCTTCTTGCAGTCACAATCTCCAGCAATACCACTCCGTAGCTGTATACATCGCTTTTCTCAGTGAGCTCTTGAGTAACCACGTATTCAGGATCCATATAACCTGAAAGCCCCTAAATTTCAGATGTCTTTGGCGCCAAAAAGGAAACAGACCATTAAAATTCCAGAATATTTATTCAATTTTTCTTATGGCCTAACCTGGAGTTCCCCGTATATCAGTATTTACTGGTTCAAAGCAAATAGAACCATCTTTTGAAGCATGTGCAAGGCCAAAATCTGCAAGCTGGAAGAGAAAAGGAAATATTTCAAGGATTCAAGCATCAGCTGTGAATCCACTAGTGCAGGAAGAGAGTACTTTGAACTTTTAATATCAACTTGTTTCTTCTCACTGAATTCTAGAAAGTTCAAGAAAATATAAGTCATGCATTTCAAAGTTACAATTTCATCTGAGCTCCAAGGAGAAAACCACACAAGTAGTCGTTAAATGCAACTACCGACAAAAGGAGATAATCTCAGATTACACAGATCAATGAGCATTTCTATCAGAAAATTACCTTGGCAACAAAATTCTCATCCAATAAAATGTTGCTGGACTTGATATCTCTGTGGCATAAAGGTGGATCACAATAAAAATGGAGGTACTCCTGCACATAAAAGACTTAAATGGGTAAGCGAAGCTAATTCTGCAAGAAATATTTCAATCATAAATAAAGTGGGAAATTCATGAATTTGAACCAGTCAGCTCCAAGGATGAGCATGATTCTACATATTTACCAAAGCATTAGCCACATCAATGGCAATTTGGATTCTTGTCTGCCAGCTCAGAGGTGTTCTTCCAGGGGCTGCCAAAAAAATGACGTCAAAAATATTCAGAAAATGCAGCAATCAAATAAAGGAGCTTCAAGAAAGCAGAGGTCATTTTGATTATTGTCTTCTGTAGACATATCAACTGAGTGATGCCCAGCAGATAATGCCTGCATTGAGTCCAAATGGTACCCAAGCCAGCCAGCGTGTTTAGCATGCATAGTTGCCTTTGGAATTTTAAAGTACAACTTACCAAGACCTCACCATATTTCAAAACCAACCCCCTCTTCAATTCCAACAAAAAAAAAAATGTAAAAACCAGAAAAGATTATCTAATTGAGGAGTGGAGAAGCAGCATACAGTGAAGGTGGTCCTTTAAGCTTCCATTTGCCATATACTCGTACATGAGAAACCTGCTATGAAACAAGAGAAAGTATCTGATGGTGCTGATACATGAAGTCGATCACAAATGCAGACACATGTGTGCATAAATGAAGTACCTCTCACGTTTTTCAATGCAAAAGCCCCTTAGGGCTACTAGATGACGATGATGCAATCTAGCAAGAAGCTCTATTTCTCTGCAGAAATCACCCTCCCCTTGCTCTGAAATTTTGTCCATCCGCTTCACTGCTATTAGAGAGCCATCACTGAACTGAGCTTTGTAGACAGTACCAAATCCCCCTTGTCCAATGATGGTGCTAAAATTGTCAGTTGCCTTCTTTGTCTCCTTGTAACTGAATTTTTGGAACATTGGCGAAGGACCTGCACTTCATCAACCCCACCATCCCCAGAACACCCCAGGGAAATAAATGTTCAGAATAATACCAGCGTTAGAAGGGAAGATGACTGTGGAAGGTATCACAAACAAACCTTCTTGAAATTTTCTTAGAGACCGAGGAGGAGGGAAGGGTTTCAGAGAGGTTTTATCCAGATTCTCAGGATCCTCCAGCTCTCTGCTTTTCCGACGGATAAGAATTATTAAAACCATCAACAATATAACAGCAACAGCTGTAACTGCAATGCCTATGCCAGGAATAAGTGTCAGATGATATGGATGGTGGTTTTCATTTTGAGGTACGGCCAACATGTGTTGGCTTGGGCTCACAGCAACCAATGGACTTGGTGATGCCTTGGGGGCCAGCATAGATGATGATGGTTCTGAAACTGTCATTTCCAATTTCCATAAACTTATTAACCAAATGATTAAATACAGGAATGAAAAGATTGAGAAACAAATTTACTAATAAAAATAAAATCTACCATCGCATGACAAACACAATTTTATAAGGAAAAGAAGTGATGATAAACATTCTTCCAGCATATATGTGTAGAATAGCCTTTAATATGTCATAACTGATAATCGAAGTACTGATTTCACATAACTGATAGGCAGACATATCCTAGATGACGGTATAAGATTTTTTATGCAGGGATTCCAAGCACCAGATATCAAAAATTGACTCTGACAATAACCCAAAATTAAAAGAAGGGAAACAAAGATAATTTGAAGAACACATGCAAAACACTTCATCAGATATTAAAATTCCTCACTTTCTTTCAAAATTATGCAAACCTGGAGGAATGTTAAGCCTTCGAACTTGAAAAAAACAGCTTGCGATCTCAATGGCTGACACATTATCAAGTTGGCTCGCAAGTGCAGCAAAAGTTGCATCACGGCAAGTACTCAATGTCATGTTATCTTCTGCTGCAACCACATGATGGAGGTATAACATGCCAGCATTTATACACTTCCTGCAATCAGTTTCCCTTGAAAGTGGTAGTTTGCAATTTTCTGTGACATTTGCAAATTGGGGAGACTGCAGCATCTGTGTCACAGTTGTTCGACCCCGACAGTCATAATTGACAGGAATTTTCGTCCCAAACCCACAGAAAGCTGTGGCATTTCGTGGAACGCCATACAGTTCCATAGTTTGTGATATGGAGTGGAGGCAGATGTCAGATAAATCCAAAGGAACCCCTAGGTTGCTTGTTGCATTTGCATACCGAGCAATAGAAACTGCAACAAAAGCATTGATATAGCGGCAGCACTTTCCTCTGTCATTTCTATCAGAGCACATAGAGGCCACTAGGGTGAAGTTTGATCCACTCAAATCTAGGGGGCAATCTGAAAAGGATTAAGAGCATTAATTAATAGTGAGATAACCTATTTTTGATAGTTAAGTGCCTGATATTTATGATATGAAAATGCTTTGGCCAACTCAGAGATCATTTCTCACTGTAGTCTGTGTTCAAAACCTAGTATTTATTTATCAGACCAAGTGCGTTTTAAGGAAGAGCTTTAATTCTGAGAAAAATTCTTTAAGCAAAGATTTGCTATGGTAAGGAGAACTGGCATTTAGAAGGAATTTGGCACGGCTCGAGATCACATACTTGGACATGCTAACCAGGCAAGAGTAAATATTTAGAAATTAAACCAGTATAGCATACATTAACAAGTGAAACTGGTTTAAGAAAATTTTCAAAAAAAAAAAAAACTCTAGGCATGGAGAAGAAAGGGAACTAGTGGACGGCAACTGGGCAAGGAACCAAAGTTAAGGAGATGATGTGCACCAATCCTTGGTGTCATTTGTTCTTGATTAGTAAATGCAAACAGAGTGCCTCAAGTGAGGTTTTAGTGCTTTATTTCTCATTTTTCTAAAGATATAGACAGGTACCAATTTCTATCACAGTCCTAGATACCATGTTACCATAAATTTCATCATACTCATCGAGTGCCCTTAATTTTGAAGATTTTTTCCAAAACCAAACCATCACCGAATTAAAGAAACTTTGTTTTGTTTGCATTTACCAAACGAAAAAAGAATCAAATCACACAATACAACTGGCAAAGTCAAAACTTATGCATATAATCTCAGCCCGAGTAGCATTACGAACTACCCACTGCTGCAAATAGACATATTTCACTGGGAAGATTTGTCAGTTTAAAATTTAGAATCCAATAATCCAAAGAATAGTTGTTTCCATAAAATTGCAGAAGCCAGGGAGCGATGCTCATTCTGAATGCAAAATAAAACACAAAAACAAAACAAGCAAAACAAATCAAACAAGAACAACTCAGAACCATCCAATTACAAATCAAACCCATTTCCAAAATTTCACCTTTACCACATAACAACACCCATAAAGGACAGAAAAAAAAAGGCATAACTTGATTGAAGAAGAAATAACAACACAAAAACATATAAAAGAAAAATGAATCATTTTTCTATTATTCAAGCAAACAGCAAGAACCCAGATATGAACTGACCTGCCACTGCTAAATGAACCTGCATTCCAAGAAATGCAATCAAACCCATCAACAAAAAGGCCAGTGTCGTAACCTCCATAGCCAAAAAATGAAGAAAGAAAATGCCTTATAGTCACAAATAGACAAGCAAGAGAGATGGGTTTGTGAGTGGAGGAACACAACAGACGTGCGTTTAGTGTTATAACAGAAGGGACCTTGCTGTAACAACACAGTGCTGCCGAGGCACTGACTGAGAGAGACTAATGTGCATGTGCGGCTGTTGACTGTAGTAACATTGAAACAAACTAAGTCTCCTTCGTTGTTTCTCGAGAGTTTCTAAAAACTAATTTCTGAATTCTGATATAGTGCTGTGCTGCACATTTGATGACAGAATGTAGGACCCACTTTGTCACATTATGGATTTATCGTAAGATTCTATTTCTCTTTAATGTTTCAGTGACTTGGATTATTCACCGATGTGATTGAGTCGTCTATCCGGTCTTTATTAGTCCATTTTGGTAGCATGGCATCAAAATTTTCTGTGATTTAGAAACATTTTTATGAAACAATTTTCCAATTTTAAAAAACATTTTTTGTTTTAGAAAAATGTTATAATATAGTATAAACTAAATTCATAACTTTTTTTTAATTTGTAAATATAACTTTTCCCAATAATATTAATATTACAACAATACAAGAGTTTTGATCTATTAATAATATTGAGATTCGACCCGTTATTTAAAGTTGTAAAAAAAATATGATAATCAGTTCTCAATTATGTTTAGAGTTTATATTTTAACTTCTTTAAATATATCAAATATTTAACTCAGATAAAAATCTCATCAAACATTTTAATGGTTGGGCTAATAGTATGGATATGTAAAATGAATCAATTTTCCTTTTGTTAAATGGGATTTTTTTTAATGTAAAACTTTTTCATATTTAAGTGAATATGAGTTAAATTATACAATCAATTTACTAAACTACGTATAAAAACAATTTTTCTTCAACTTTTACAAATGAAATTTTTAATTTTTAGTTACCTAAAAGAAGGAGAAAAACAAAAAAAAAAAAAAAGGATGGAAAGCAAGAGATTGTTTGCTATTGCACAATATGTTCTTAATTTTTTGTCTTAACTTCTAACCAGTAGTGACATGCTTACATCTATCGAGACATAAAATATCAAAAATCAAATGAAAAATAAAATTAAGAAATACAAAATGTGAAGGAGAGGAGGAATGGCCCCAAGTAGTATATAATAAGACAGGAGAAGATATAGGCCATGTAAATTTTTTTATGCCTTTTTTCTTCCAATTTGATTATCTTTATTTTACATTTTTTTCCGTTTTAATTATCTTGTCCTACTTCAAACTAAACCGATCTTGCTTCAAAATTGGTAAATTAAATTACAAACCGAAAATATGCAGTGGTTCATGGCTTCTTCAAGTTCCAAATCCTACAAGAATGCTCTAACATTTATAAGCTTAAAAAAAAATGGGAAAATTATATGAGTTGATCATGAGTGTACAAACTTATTACATATTTGCAAATATTTTTAGTCACAGTTAGAAGTCATTTAATTACATTTCAGTTGGATTTATCTTTGTTCGTAAACTAGCTTTTAATATTAAAAAAATGCTTTTAATTATATGATCATTTTATATTTCTTTGGCATGTGCAACCCAATTTTATATTTTCATCTACATTGGAAGGAATTTAAAATTTTGCTGACGTATCACTTTTTATTATTTACTGTTGCAATTTTTATTATTTTATTATCAAACTATTAAAAATACCAGAATAGTTGAGGTTATTTGAATCCATTGAATTTCTTGTTGCACTTTTTTTTAATTAAAATTTTTATTATGAAAATATAATCTAATCAATTACTTATATGATCTTAATTGATACGATCTTGTTCAGTCTCCCTTCATCTCCTTTTTTTTATTGAAATTTATCATAATATATGAAGTAAATAAAAAAAATGTTCAAAAATTAACAAAGTTAGTCCTACATACTGTATGCTAAACAAAATGAAAGAATCAATACTTATCATGTAAAAATAAAAAATAAGTTTATGTACCACTTAGATCTATTAGAATTTTTTTGGTCAAATCTCAGCAACGTAAATTCTAAATGATAACAATAAGTAAAAACTAATAATGTTATAACGAAAACTAAGAGAAAGATACAATTGATTTAGCAAAAAAGAATTAAAAAAAAAAAGAAAAATTGAAAGAGAAAAAAACTAGTTTAGGTTTTGACCACTATAAAATTAGAGGGAGAAAGTCACTAATCAAGGGCAATTTTGTAATTTTTGATAATTAATGAATTTAAAATAATAAGTTATAATTTGATAACAATTTTAATTAAAAAAGTGGGTGTAGAAGGAAAATTAGTGAGTTTAAATATCCCCATCCTAATAGAAATTTTTACAAAATTGAGAATAAAAGTTTATTTTATCCTTAAACGATGTAAATGCAATTTAATCATCCAAGTTAAAATAATATAAAATTAATTATATAAAAAGAGATAATGCTCTTATCAATTGATTATTTTGAATAGAGTTAATGTTTTGGTGGTAAATGATATAAGCTAAAATATTAAGTAAAAAATTCAAGTACGATAAAACTTTGCTAATAAAGTGATATATCAAAAGAACATTAGGTTAATAAAATGATAATTCCATATTTAAAATAATCCAATCTTGCTTTAGTATAAACTATACTAATCTTGTAAAGTTTAAAATTTAATTATTATACATGTTTATCAAATAATGCTCTCTCAATTCTATTTCTGTTTTTTGCGTTATAAAAAAATTTAAGATGGGACGAGCTTTTGGCAGTTTAAACCCGGATGCATAGATTCAAAAATTCAATCGATAGATAGCATTGACAGCCTCAACAAAATGACAAGAAGATTGTAAGCTACTCCTCATCGTGGGGGGCAGTACTTACAGACCAATTTATGCAATTGCAAATTCATAAACAATAACAACAACAATCCATTCAAATGGACAAAGATTTCAAGCGTAATTTTCGAGGATTTAAAAAAAAAAAAAAAAGTGTCTAAAAATTTTTGACATAAAAGTATCATTAAATATTGTCCTTATTAGTTGGCTTTATTCTTAACGATAAAGACACACCACTTTTGCTTCACAGTTCACAGATTATAAAGCACCAGGGGGAGGGGCTACTCTTGCATTCTAAAATTGAAGGTCTACACCCCATATACATTATATAAATCACATGTCAACACCTATATCAACTTTTTTTTTTTGTCATTTATTGGTCAGATGCTCTTTTACCTTTGAAAATAATAAGGGGTTACCTCGTGAGGAGTTAGCCGCACCTATGAATCATATAAATACTACCGTTGCTTTAGGTTTGCTCCCGTCAATAGCGTACTTAAAAATTTCACAACATATATTTTGGGAACACTTTATTGTACATTTAGATCTAAAACAACCATATTTATTTTAAATATATTGGCACGATTTAAATATTTAAACTTGAAAATAAATCATATTTGCTTTTATATATTAATAGAAACTTTACTCTCGTCGAAGACTGATAGTCTAATATGATTCTGACTAAGTTGAATCAGCTCGAAGGTGGAGTACTGATGATGACGCATGATCATAGAGATAAATATTAAATCTGCACTTACTGTTATAATTTGACGATCATCGTTACTGTTCCACCGTGAAACTGATCCAACTTAGTTACTGCACATTTAAATTTATACCAATGTAAATAAAAAGAGATAATTATAGTTTTCGATAGGGTAAAAGATTCTTTAATCCCTTTACTTTGGCATTAGTGCCCATTTAGTTCTTATAGTTTTAAAAATATCTCAAAACATCCCTCTCATTAAATTATTGACACTCATACCTTTACTTTTTGTTTCTATTTACTCGTTTTTACAATGTTACCCTTTTACAATTATGTTTTTATTTTTAGACATTAATAAAAGAAAATTTTAAATATATTAATTTTTTTTTGGAAGCTTACTAAGGTGGCGTTTTTTTTTTGTCTGAAATCTGAATAGACCTGAATTAGTCTGAATTCTGAATAGATCTGAATTAGTCTGAATTCTGAATAGATCTGAATGTCTGAATCTGAATAATATGTTTGTTTTTTCGTCTGAATCTCAGAAAATAAGTATTAAGTTTTTTTTTAAACTTAAAAAGCTAAAAATATGTACTTTTACGTTTGTATCCTTATTAAATTTGAATATCAAATAAATAATATATTAAATACCACAATATTTTAATATTTATAAGTAAAACTATATTCAAGTGAATACATAATTATTTTAGAATTTTAATATATAAAATACTATAAATTTTAAATTTTATCGTATATAATATAAGAAAGAAAAAATAGGGATATTTTTATATGAGGTAAATGTCTATGGGTGAGTTTGGAATAGACATGAAAAATAAATTATAAAGTAAGGATATTTTTGACATTAATAAGTAATTGACTTAATTCAGATTTCTCTATTAAGTAAAAAGTCAAAAAAATTGGCTTATTTTATTAAGTCAAAATTATCTAAAAAGTCTCATTAAGTTATAAAAACAAACACCTCTAATTAACTTAATTAATTAAGTTAAGTCACTTTAAGTTATTAAGTTAAAAAATAAACGCCACCTAAGTCCAAAAAATAATATTGTTAAAAAAATAATTTTTTGGATATTAATAAAAAAATTAATATATTAAATCCTCAACAAAGTATTTCACAAAAATCAATATATTTTTTTGTTTCTATTTTTTTTGTTGGTAATTTTTTTTCTAATGTCCCAAAAAAGACATTAAAAAAAGAAACATTATTATAAGAAGATAATATTATAAAAATAAGTAAAAAAATATCAATAATTTATAATAAAAAAATTTTATAATATTTTAAAAAATATATAAAGATTAAATGAGTTTTTATCCTTTTAAAATTGTTGGATAGTTTCGTAATTATTAGCATTCAATTAGCTAGTGAGAAATGTGTTTTCTTTTCCCTTTTCTTTTTTTAAGTCATGTGTGTATATATTATGCTTTTACATATTTAGCTTTTTTTTTTTACTATTTATTTGTCAAAAATCAGACTTCTTCAGTTTTTTTACATTAGAGAAGAATACATATTTATATATATTACACCCTAGAACAAAATAGTAAAAATAATTAAGATATTGCAAATCAGTATCCCTGAAAATTAGGAATTATATCTCCTAAAATCTAGTATTTAAGTCAACACATAACTGTAAAATACAACTAACATCTACAACAATAGTCAACACACAGCTGTAAAATACAGTTGACATCTGCAACACTCCCTCTCAAGCTGGAGCATAGATATTCTTCATGCCCAGCTTGCATACAAACTCTTCAAACTTGTGTCCAGGTATTCCTTTTGTCAACATATCTGTAGTTTGTTGTCCTGTAGGAATATACACCAAACAGATAACTCCAATTTCCAATTTCTCTTTAATAAAATGCCGGTCTACCTCCACATATTTTGTCTTGTCATGATGGACATGATTATGGGCAATATTAATTGCTGCCTTATTGTCACAGTAAAATTGCATAGAACTGTTTTTTATTAACTGTAGTTCTTTGAGAACACGTTCTATCCACATAAACTCACATACTGCATGTGCTAGTGCTCGAAATTCTGCTTTTGCACTGCTTTGTGCCACTACAGTTTGCTTCTTGCTTCTCCAAGTTACAAGGTTTCCCCACACCTTAGTACAATAACTTGTTGTAGACTTCATATCCATGATGTTTCCAGCCCAATCCGCATCAACAAAAGCTTCTACATTCTTTTTTTCTCTCTTCTCAAAATAAAGTCCATTTCCCGGTGTTGACTTCAGGTATTGAAGTATTCGGTTTACTGCCACTAAGTGAGCTTCTCTTGGAGAGTGCGTAAACTGGCTCACTAAGCTAACCGTAAAAGCAATATCAAGTCTAGTATGGGAAAGATAAATTAATCTCCCTACTAGTCTTTGATATCTCCCCCTCTCCACGGGTGCACTATTTTCTTCAAGATTCAACTTGCTATTTGGTTCAACTGGTGTGGCAACAGGTTTACAGTCAATCATACCAGTATCATTTAGCAAATCTATGGTGTATTTTCGCTGTGTAACTAAAATACTTTTAGCTGTTCTTGCTACCTCCATTCCCAAAAAATAACGTAGTGGTCCAAGATCTTTGATTTCAAACTCACAAGCTAATTTTTCTTTTAATCCTTCTAGCTCTTCTTTGTCATCTCTTGTCAGTATAATGTCGTCAACATACACGATCAAAATAGCTAACTTCCCTTCTTTAAACCGTTTGTAGAACATAGTGTGATCGGCTTGCCCTTGAGAATAACCATAGTTCTTCGAGCATGTCCTTTTTCTTCAAAACCAGGCGGTATATCCATGTAAACTTTCTCTTCCAATTCTCCATTTGAGAATGCATTCTTGATATCAAGCTGGTTGAGAGGCCAATCTAAATTTGCAGCACGAGAGAAAAGGATCCTTACAGTATTAAGCTTTTCCACTGGGGTAAAAGTCTCTAAATAGTCTACTCCATAGGTTTGTGTGAAATCTTTCGCCACGAGTCTTGCTTTATACCTGTCCACACTTCCATCAGCCTTATATTTGATTGTAAATTCCCACTTGCACCTCACAATCCTCTTGTCTTTAGGTCTTGGTACAAGCTTCCATGTGTTATTCTTTATTAAGGCTGTCATTTCTTCTTGAATAACTTTCTTCCACTCATTTGACTCTAGGGCTTTATGGATGTTTCTTGGAATAGTGGTATTAGATAGATTAGCCACAAAATTCTTATACTCCTTAGATAGATTTGCATATGACAAGAACTTGTAGATATGATGTTTAGTGCAATTTCTTACCCCTTTCCTTATCGCAATAGGTAAATCTGTGGACTTCTGAGCTTCGTTCTCAGCATATTCAGTAGGCGGGTTTTGATCCTCCCTTAGTTCAGATCTTGGTTCTGCTTGGTCTGTAAGTGGTTGTACCTCTTAAGTTTTATTCTTCTTTCGTGAATAGACATGAAACTCGCCTATAGGTTCTTCCAAATGTGAATTGGCTTTTATCCCTTCATTCCTTGGTGACACTATTGAATGATTAAGTTCTATGGTGTTAGGTAAGTTAGGATGAATGTCTGAACTGAGGAAGAAGGTATTTGGTAGATTGAGTTCTAGGCTGGAATTACTAGACATATTGGGTTCTAGGCTGGAACTGCTGGACATATTGGGTTCTAGGCTAGAATTACTAGGCATATTAGGTTCTAAAATGTCAAGAAGATCCCAAGAATTATCTTCTCTCAAATTCTGCCCCTGAAGAGAATTATTCGTGTAAAAAGGCTGATTTTCAAAGAATTTGACATACATTGTGACAAATAATTTTTTAGTAAGAGGATTATAGCACTTGTACCCTTTTTTTGTAGGAGAATATTCTAGAAATAGGCACTTGATGGCTCTAAGAGACAAATTTATTCTTTGAAGACTCGGAAGATATACAAAGGTTGTACAACCAAAAGTTTTGAGTGCAAGATTAGAAGTAACAAGGTGATTTTATGGGTGGCTGTCAAGAAAAACATAAATAAGTATCTTGAATTTAAGAACTCGAGAGGGCATACGATTTATGAGATAAGATGCTGTAAGAATGGCCTCTCTTTAATATATTTTTGGTACATTAGTTGTGAACATAATAGCCCTAGCAACATCTAAAAGGTGTCTGTTTTTACGTTCGGGAACCTCATTTTGTTGTGGTGTTCCGGAACAAGAACTTTCGTGGACAATTCCTTGTTGTGATAGGTAATTCCCTTAAATAAAATTGAAATACTCAGTTCCATTATCTGTACGGAGTGCACGAATGTCAGTTTGAAACTGAGTTTTTATTATTGCATGGAATTGTTTAAAAGTTTGTTCAGCTTCAGATTTTTCCTTTAAAATGTACACCCAAATGATCCTAGAGTGGTCATCTATGAATGTAATAAATCATTTTACTTTTGACAGGTTGTTAACCCTTGAGGGGCCCCAAATATCACTATGAATCAAAGAGAAAGGTTGGGATGGTTTATAAGTACGGGCAGGAAATGGAACACGTGTTTGTTTAGCCATTTAACAAAAATCACAATATAATAAACTCAAATCTTTATTTTTAAATAAGGAAGGAAACAAGGTTTTTAGATATAGAAAGATAGGGTGGCCTAAACTATAGTGCCATAATATTATTTCAGAAGAAACAAATTCACATTGAGAGACTTGAGCATGTCCTTTTACGGGTCCTTTATTCTTGAGATAATACAGCCCCTCATATTCCTTCACATTCTCAATCATCCTCCCCAAGATTGGATTCTGAAATAGACATTTAGAACCATAGAACTTAGCTACACAGTTTGTGTCTTTGGTAAGTTTACTAACTGAAAGAAGATTACATTTAAGATTTAGGACATGTAGAAGATTACATTTAAGATCTAAGACATGTAAAACTGAAAAAAGAGTCAAACAATTTGATAGTTTTACTGTTCCTTTTCCAGCAACGGTGGATAATGATCCATCAGCAATCCTCACTTTATAATTACCTGAACATGGAGTGTAACTAGAGAAAAATTGAGAAAACCCTGTCATATAGTCTAAGGCCCCTGAATCAACAATCCAAGAACTTTTTTCAAGGGATTGGATGCTAAGGGCTGATGGGTTATCTGTATGGACTGCATTACAATTAGAGGAGGTCAAGTCATTTCTATTTGCTTGCTGATTTTGTATGAGAAGCTGTTGCAGCATCTCAAATTGATCTTTTGTGAGAGCAAACTGATTAGTTTTCTCTGTCACCATTCCATTTGCTTCATGTTGCCGTTTTGGTTTCCAATTTGTTGGCTTTCCATGAAGCCTCCAGCATGAGTCTCGAGTATATCATTTCTTATGACAATAGTCGCAATAGGGACGTTCTCCATGTTTTTGTCCCTTTTGGTCAACTGACTGATCTGTCTTTTTGGTCACCAGTGCTGATCTCTCTGCCTCAGGTTCCTTCACCAGTCCCATCATGACTCTCTTTTGACTTTCTTCACGCCTTACCTCAGCAAAAGCTTCTCGGATTGAGGGTAGAGGAGTCTTTCCCAATATTCTGCCACGAACTTCATCAAGTTCTTTATTGAGTCCATAAAGAAAATTAAAGAGACGTTTTTTTATCCAACATCCTCTTATATTTGATGGCATCTTCAGAGCAATGCCACTGCGATTCATAGTAAGGGTCAAGTTCATGCCATATATTGTTTAGAGAATTGAAATATTGAGTCACTGAAAGACTCCCTTGCTTTTGGTCACGTAATTGTGACTTAATTTCAAAGAGCTGAGCTGCATTTCCAAGGTCAGAGTAGGTTTTTGTCACTGCTTCCCAAAGCTCCTTCGCAGATGGTAGGAAGAGATAAGTCATACAAATATCCACGTCCATTGAGTTGATCAACCAAGCTTGCACCATTGAATTTTCAGGATCCCATTGCGGATAACCAGGATCCAAGACATCATGGGCTTTGGTTTCCCCTATAATATACCCTAATCGGCCTTTGCCACGAAGAAATAGGGTGACAGATTGAGACCATTGTAAAATGTTTCTACCATTTAACTTGTGCAAAGTTATTTGCAAAGAGGGGTTTTTGGTACCTAAGGAGATCGAAAAGATGTCCTGCCTTGTTACAGAACTGGAGGAAATCTCATATTTTTGCGTAGGGTTTGTTGTCATCTCAATTGGAAGGCTTGAGAGTTTAGAATGGAAGATGAGAAAAATTCAGAGACTTAGTTCAAAAGAGCAGCTCTGATACCATGTGAAAAATCAAACTTCTTCAGGTTTTTTTACATTAGAAAAGAATACTTATTCATATACATTACACCCTAGGAACAAAATGATAAAAACAGCTAAGATATTATAAATCAGTATCGTTGAAAATTAGAGATTATATCTCCTAAAATTTAGTATTTAAGTCAATACATAATTGTAAAATACAATTAACATCTACAATAATAGTTAACACACAATTATAAAATACAACTGACATCTGCAACATTATTTATTAAGCAGATTGTACCTTCCGAGCAATATATTATTATTCAGCAGTTGAAGTAGTAATAATGGATGGGCAGTTGAAAGCAGGATTCTGAAACGAGCTGGCCAACTGTCGAGCCATGGGCTGACAATAGTGGCTATACGTGCCATCAATCGAATGATCCTTTTAATCATTAGTTATCTTATTATATAATATTTATCCTTAATTATACCTATCAGATTATCAAAATACAAATCGAAAAGAGTCCTGCTTTTAGAAGAAGTTTATTTGCGTGGGATAATGATTCCAAAGTAGAGATTTTCAATGTCATTTTCTCAATCTACGTATGAATGAATAAAGTTTCTATTTGCCTCAAATTCTGAAGAAAAAGAAATGATGAAAAGTCGGAAAGTGCTTAAAAACGTTCATGTAACTCTTTGTTTTGGACATTAAGCTAATGCGACTGATGAACAAAAAGCACGAGCTCACGGGATGACTGGTCTAACTCCTAAGAAAAAGAAAGCTTATGTTATTATTGCACTAGTTGTTGAAAATTATGTTTCAAATTATATTGATAATCACAATAAAAATAAAGTAAGATTTTAATTGTATGTAATCATTCACAGGAGTAAAGCCACCTCATTTTTTTAAATACAGATATATTAAATTACGCAATTTAATAGAGTTAATTTTTTATATACTAACTCTATTAAACTATACAGTTTAACAGTATGTCTACATATAAAAAAAAACATTTTAGATTAAATGACTTCATAAAGTATCTTCCAATTCGGATGCCTAATTTAAAACACTGAAAACAAGCGGAGTCGGCTTTAAGAAAAATCCAAGAAAGGACTCGAAATCCCTACTCAACATACGTGGGAAACAAAACCCAACTATAGGGAGTTCCCATGAAGCTATTACGTTTGTGTAACAAAAAGTATTTCTTTTACCAATTAAATGACTTCATAAAGAGTGATAGATAAGATACGCCAATGAATTATTAAATTAATTATACATCAAACGTAACGCATTTCTTTTTCTTTTACAAGATGACTTTCTTTGATAGTGACCCAAAAAAACATAAAACTCTATACGATATTCAAAATAACTTGCTTGTTATGGCAAGTAAATTTCGCAGATTAGTTTCCTTCCAACTCTTTCAAGAATTAAACACATTATATTGGGCCATAAATCTAATGCAAGACAAGACTTCCAAGCAAGAAACTTTTGCTATGTCATTGTGTGCTCTTCCGAGTATATATATTATAGTATAATCTCATGAGAGAAGAAAAATTTATAGTATAACCTCGTGAAACTTTTATTTTGTATGTGAAAACAATTTTATTTCATAAAACAACAAACAAATGGAAGTTTCTTTTTTTTTTTTTAAATAATTTAAAACTCATCTATAAATATACCCATGATATGACAAGATACATTTATATCCTTAATAGGAGGAGTTGCAGTTATATTGTCAATCCACAACAACAAACCTAATCAACAATGCAGGCAAGTCACAACTCATCATCAATCTTCTTTCTACCAAAACATACTTTTAACACTCTCTTTAACACATTTTAATCACTTGCAGAAACTCATATGTGTTCTCACTGCAACAACTCTACTGTTCTTCTTCAGCCTTTCCTCTGCTCTCAAGGTAATTAATCAAGAATCACCAACTTTGCGTACAGTTTTATCAGTTTTTCTTTTTTGGGGGTTGGTGTGTGATTGTGGGATGATTGAAATTTGAAACAGGAGGGACAAACATGTGTAGCAGACAGCAGCTGTGACCATGGCTTACACTGCGAAACTTGTGTGGCTAATAAAAATTTTCGGCCAAGATGCACCAGAATCCAGCCTGTGGATCCCACTTCAAAGGTTTAATTATCATAACCATATACACGTATATGCACATGTAGATATTTCAATAACTATGTACAAATCTGCAAGTAATACGAGCGTCTGCACCACCTGAGAATGACTCTGTACTGATACTTATGTTGTTTAGGTGAAGGGACTGCCGTTTAATCGGTATTCATGGCTGACGACTCATAATTCATTTGCAAAACTAAGAGCCAAGTCGCCAATTGGATCTGTGATTATTGCTCCAGAATGTCAGCAGGACTCCATTACCAGCCAGCTCAATGTATGTCGTTCTTCATTTCACTCTTCTTCTCTGCTCTGATTCATAAATATTTGATACTGAAAAATTGAGGCGGTCTGGCGATGAGTACTGTTGGTAGTTGTTAAGACACATTAATCATGTTTTGGTATCTCATCTTATTGTTTAGGTTGCCTTGTTAAATCTTTGTTTTGTTAAATCTTTGTTTTGTTAAATCTTATCCGTATGGGGGATAAGACCGTTATGCCCATGGTGCTTTTAGTCTTTTTGAGTATAATAATTCCACCTCGTAGCTGAAAGTATAATGGCACCCAGAAGCATTTCTTCACTCTTGAGTCAAGTGAAATAATATTTGTTAACTCCTATCTGCTAGAATATTATTTTTGGCCATGGCCTTTTGCAACACTTTTCACCCACTCCTGGTTGATCAAAATGGAATGTGTTACAGGTGCATTGAGACTTTTGTATTGCCTGGTCTGCACATATTTTCTAATTGGAAGTCTGTTCTTTCTGAGCAAATGTGGTGAATGGCAATAGTGGAGTTCTGATGCCAGCCTCTGCCAATTCATGTAGAAAAGTCTCCTCTCAGTGGAAATAATTCAGAAAAATTTGGCATTGCAGATTAGAATATTAATCTTGGCTTATAAAGCACTGCCAGCATGCTTTGTTTATAATACAAGCATCACATTCTTGTTCATTCCTGTACCAATAATGACAATTCTATAGGAGCTTTCTGATAATGCCACTTTATTCTGTTTTGCTTTCAGCAAATTCTCTTCCAGTAATTGAAAATGAGAAAAAAAAATTATAATAAAAAGAGAAATAAGATTTTCTAACATCAAACAACTGAAACAATCGAGCAGTACTTTTATCGCATTGGTTAGGCATTGGCAGAATGGACAGACATCATAACAAATTTAGGTTGATTAATTTGTTCTTTGATCCTCTGTTATTTTATAATAAATTCGGTTCTTTTTTTTTTTCCTCTCTTGCAGAATGGTGTTAGAGGTTTAATGCTCGATACATATGACTTCATGAATGATATATGGTTGTGCCACTCCTTTGGTGGGAAATGCTATAACTTTACTGCTTTTGTAAGTGAAAAGGACTCTTGCAACTTCATTAGTATTAATGTTTCATGCTTTCATTTCCAGAATGCAGTTGCTTAATCAATAATCTGAAATTTTCAGCAACCTGCTATTAATGTTTTGAAAGAGGTTCAAGCATTTCTTGAAGCCAACCCAACAGAAATTGTCACCATTATCATTGAGGATTATGTTACATCACCAAACGGCCTGACTAAAGTATTCAATGCTGCTGGCCTGAAAAAATACTGGTTTCCAGTATCTCGCATGCCCAAAAATGGTGAAAATTGGCCAACAATTGATGACATGATCCAGAAGAATCAGCGGTTAGTGGTTTTTACTTCCAAATCAGCTAAGGAAGCGTCGGAAGGGATTGCATATCAGTGGAGATACATGGTTGAAAACCAATGTGAGTCCTACTAATAATATTCCCACTTTGAAAGACCAATTGGACTAAATGGAATCTTATAGGAGTGTGATGATATTACAGATGGGAATGGCGGAATGAAAGATGGTTCGTGTCCAAACCGAGCGGAATCACCCCCTATGAACACAAAATCAAAGTCATTGGTTTTAGTGAATTACTTTCCTGATACACCTAATTTTGCCGAAGCTTGCAAGCATAACTCAGCTCCATTAGCTAGCATGGTGAACACATGTTACCAAGCTGCAGGCAAAAGATGGCCTAATTTCATCGCAGTTAACTATTACAAGGTATGCACTGCATAAAGAGTCTTTTGGGCTGAAGCAACACAGTGAATGACGAAACATTGCTGAACTATTTCTATGTGAAATTTCAGAGAAGTGATGGCGGGGGAGCCCCGGAAACCGTGGACGTGGCCAACGGTCGTTTGGTTTGCGGGTGTGGAAACATTGCCTATTGCAAGGTTTGCAACTACTAGTTCAACCTTTCTTATCCAATCTTTCATTTGCCCTATGCATTACTATGCTCATTACATTATTGCGTTTACTTTTCTAGTATAATTTGTGCAATGAATGTAAGAATTAGGAGAATTTTGCTTGCAGGCGAATATGACTTATGGAGCATGCGATCCGCCAGAGCCTGGTGTCACCCCGGCTTCACCAACACATCAACCCAACTTTGCATTTTCAAGTAGAAGATCAGTTCAAGTATGGACACGGTGGTTGCTTTGTGCAGCCCTGGGGACAATTCTTTGGACATTGTAAATCAGTTGTGGTTTTAGTGCTCCTTAAAACAAACTCGAGGTGTTTTGCCATTTTAACCAATAGATAAGTTTTGTGGGATGGTCTGAAAGAAACACGTGATTTCTGAATTGTGTCATCTTTTATGCATTCAAGAACAACTACTAAAGAACTCCCCTCACTGATAATAAGTATGAATTCGTATATCTTAGGATTGTGAAAGGAAAAAAAACTATGGTTATGGACTGACTATATTATTTATTATATAATATTTGCAATAAATTTACAGTATTTAGACTTATAAGTAATATATAGTATTATTATTTAACTAAATTTATTAATAAAACAAAATTATAAAGAAAGCTTATGTTTTGCATGACGATGATGACTCCTCATCTTCTTCTGAGTAATGATAAAGAGTGAACTCCATCTCAACCTCACATAAAATAAAAGTAAATAAAATTTGAAATATTTTTGTAAATAGCTGCTGCTAACTATCAAAAGCAGCAGCTTTCGTACGTTTTGTTCTTATTTCTTTCTCCTGCTCAAGTGAAACCCCTTTCAGTCTCTTGCTTCAAAAGCAGCAGCTGTTAGATGTTCATTCCCGAAACCCACAACTCCCAATTCCAAAAACGACGGGGCTTCAATTCCAATACTCCTGGAAGATAGTTAAAGATCAGGTCATATCTCTCCAAATGAAGCTCTTTATTTCTTTGATTGCTTGATTAACATGAACCCATCTGTTCCCATGCCATCCTTCAATATTTTGTTTACTGTGCTCTGTAAGAATAAGCAGTATGATAGTGTTGTTTCTCTTTAGGAGTTGTTGCCTGATCTTATTGGTTCTAACATATTGATTAATTGCCTTTGCCAGATGGGCAGAGCGAGTGATGGTTTTGTGCTTCTTGGGAGGATTCTGAGGAGTTGTTTTACACCAAATATGGTTACTTTTAATTCTTTGATTAAGGGTTTGTGTGCGGAGGGTAGAATTCTGGAGGCCGCCAGGTTGTTTAAGAAACTCAATGTAATTGGTTGCGACCCAAATGTAATTACATTTAATACTTTGACGCTTGTTGCTCTTAATTTATTTGAAGAAATGGTTAATGAATTTGGTGTTATTTGTAAGCCTGATGTTGTTACTTGTACTAGCATTATTAATGGTCTCTGTAAGGATGGGTTTGTAGACAAGGCAGAGGAATTGCTTTTGCAAATGATAACCCCAATGTTATCACTTATTACTCTCTAATTCACGGTTTTTGTTGCATTGACGATTGGAAGGAGGCTAACTGTTTATTATTGAGATGATGGACCAAGGGATGCGGCCTGATGTCGTGACATTAAATGTGATGACTGATAATCTTAGCAAGGATGGGAAGATGGAAGAAGCGAATTGTTTGCTAGAAGTAATGATCCAAAGAGATGTGAATCCCAACACATGTACTTATAATACGTTGATGGATGGTTTTTGCTTGGTGGGTAGAATAAGTCATGCAAGGGAACTCCTTTGTTTCTATGGAGAGTAAGGGATGTAGACATGATGTTTATGGTTACAACATCTTGATAAATGGATACTGCAAGGATCGAAACGTGGAGGATGCTGTAAGCCTCAGTAGGGAAATGCTTTCAGAAGGAATTAGGGCAGATGTTACGACATATAGCACCTTGTTTGTGAGTTTCAAAGTGGTATGGTTGAGCATGCAATGAAACTTCTTCATGAGATGGCTATAAATAATGTGCCACCTGATTCACATGTATATACTACTTATATCGACGGGCTCTACAAGAATGGATTTGTCTTGGAGGCAATGGAAGTGTTTAGTGCCATTGGAAATCACAAGTGTGTACTTACCATTGAAACCTGCAACTGCCTCATTGATGGATTATGTAAAATTGGCAGACTCAAAATTGCTTGGGATATTTTTCATATTTTGATGCAGAATCCAGGCCTGACACCAGATGTTGTAACGTATAACATCATGATCCATGGGTTCTGTAAAGAAGGGCAACATCAGAAGGCAAATGGGTTATTGCTTGACATGGAAGTAACAGGTTTGGAGCCAAATGTAGTTATATTTGATATGATACACTTATGCGTGGTCTCATCCGGAATGATGAACCCTCAGTGAATGAACTCCTTCACATAATGGCTGAGAAAAAAGTTATGCCAGATGCATCTATAATTTCCCTAGTGCTAGACTTACTTGCAAAGGATCAAATCAGTTTGAAGTCGATTCCATCATTTCCTCCTCGAAAGTGAAAAGTAAGTTCATGCGTTGAATTTTGAGTAGTAGCATGTGCGATTATCCTAAAATCAGGTCTGAAGGGTGCTGCAATTGACAGCGCTGGCCACTGGAGTCATTTGTGGTTCCTTTCCCTGGCTCAACTCAAACTATGAGAACAGTCCCTGTTTCATCGCATAAACTTTAGACCGGCACCTATGTTTCATCACATAGAAGGCAAAAGTATGACTTATTTAATGCTCAGAAAGTATGTAAATGAGAAATTAGCTTTTCATGCAAATAATGATTCTTTGGACTATTTAGTGTACTTATGGCCTGTTTCCTTTTTCTTATAGATAGTAATTTTGACAGATTAGGTTTCTTGTTGGAAATGTTTATTTTTAAACTCTGTATTCGACGACATTGACAGTCTATGATACATGGAACTCTATTTGATGATCATTCGAAAGCATGAAATGTTAGGTATATTGCTGACTTCGATTTTTTTTTTCTTTTTTATATAGTGTAGTGCAAACCCTAGCCCTTCTAGTGAACGAGTTTGATTGTAAAATCTATTTTACCACCACCAAGAGGGCCTTGCTAGTTCAATTATTGGTGGCATACTATTGCCTAGCAACTTGCCCTGTAAAATGACAGTGATAAAATAGGAGAATAGCTGTTAATGTTTCTTCTCTATGCATGGTTTATGCTAAAGCACTATGTGGAACTCTTTTAGTCGAATTCTTGAAGCAGTTTCACATTCGACTGTAGATTAAACAATGCGTCCAGGCCACATAATTTCGCGTAGCATTTTCTAAAAACCCAACTGAGTTTTTATCATGAAGGTTGACATTTGTTTGCCTTCCCTTCTCTCGTCGAATCCTAGAGGCAACCCATCCTTACTTTTCTTCTTCACCATTATTCTTGTTTTTCCTTCCCAACCCAAAGAATTTCAAGCCCCATTGCAAGCTTTTTTTAGCTGAACACAAATGAAGATGACCGTACTTCCAAAACAAATGTGAAGAACAGAATTGCAGTTGAGCTGCTTCGATGGTGAACTAATGTAAGAGATGACGATCAAACTGGGATTTTGGATCAAGTTGGTGATATTATTATTGACCACTTTATTGGATTAGGAGATTATAATGTCTAATTATAATCTATTACCCCGACATTTTCATCTGAACTGTTAATGTTATACTCATATACTGATGAAACTTGTAAAATCACTTAGTGCTTCGTTTTATCATTCACTAGATGCAGTTCATATTACCCAAGATCTAATTATTAGGAGACTAGATGGAAAGTGTATCATTACTCTTTCTAGCAGATAATCATTTTTAAAAAAAGAATTTTATTGCAGATTCTCTATGATAAAAAGTATGGTAAATTAAAAAAAAAAAAATTGCATTTTGCTATGGTGACCAATTATGAGCGTGACCCTAACCTTAGCTCAAACCCAAGCCCATATCTTTCTTCATTTCTCTTTCTGTATTAATTTATTTTACTCATCCGTATATCAAATTCTACCATCTTTGGCTAAGAGTGAAGGGTTTGCAGACCTAAAAGATACATTGTGCATGAATCAAGGAGCACCTAAGATTAAAAAAAACATATCGTAGTCGGTTAATGCACAGCTCAAGAAACCTTAAATTTATTTTATTTTTGAATAGTGGTTCAAGAAAGGCTAATGGTACATTAACATGGACACAAACTCGGTTAAATTCTTGTGATTAAGTGCTTGGATCAATACAATTTCATCCAATTATTTAATCAATCCTTCGAATATCAAGTGGGAATATACGTTTTGTAGGTTGGTAGGGGGAATCCAACCGAGTTTGTCATATGGGTAGGGATAAATATTAATTAATTTTATTGTAAAAGATGCCTTATTCTTCTATACAACTCACTTGGGTAAAGTTTTCTCTTGCTGAATTGATGGAACCCATGAAAATTCGTGATCCTTATTTTATTTGCAGGTGTGTGTGTCTTTTGAGATGCTGATAATTTATAGCCAAGTATTTGTTAAGACACATCTCTGTGAGTTTATATCTAAAATTAACTGATATTATAATAAAGAATTTGTCCGTACCAATCTTATTAGTGCATAAATAAAGAGTAGAGTGCAAAAATATAAGGAAACTACTCTAATAAATAATAATAGAAAAATACACTAATGTTTTTTTTAACTAGCAGCTGGGATTGAACTACTAGATCAAAATACCCCTTTTACAAGTAAAATTCTCATTTAGTCGAAATTTATAAAAACCAAAAAGACCTCTCATAATTAAATAGCATAACATAAAATCTAAAACCCCAATTAAGAGTCACTACTGTTACTGCACGTACAAATTTTACCATACGCAATTAAAATATACACATTGCGGTCGCATATTTATGATGTTGTTATGTAGTTTAAGTATTCAGAAATGACAAAAGGTCTAAAAATATTCAAAAGCCAAATCTTAATTGAGATTTTGACACATGAGCATTATGTATTTATCCTCCATTATTAATTCTTGAACCTAACGCTACTCAATCTGTGATAAACTGATAATGACATGGTTAGGGTTTGAAAATTCAGTAGAGCTAGCAGTCGCCAATGTTGAAAGCTACACTCCTTGTATTTATCAATGTTTCCAAATTTTTAAAAAAAAAAACTGTCTTAATTGTTAGGCTATTCATAGACTTTTGACTGCTGAGATCACCAGCCACGTAATTCAATTATTGCCATCAAAATATTATCCAATATTATCTGCCACGCTCACATTCTACACATTTTTTTTAATATTTATCCATTTACTTTGCTCTTGCATTAATTTGCACTTCAAGGGGCGTATTTGGTGATAGGAAAAAAATTGTAGGATTGGACTATTTTGAAACAAATTCTATCATACCATGTAGTTGATGAGTGATTTAGAATTGCATCTCTTTGCGCCTACGGTATAACTAATTATAAAAGAAAATTTATCCTGTGGGGACATTAGATTACTCTTACTCAGAGACTTATGATAAACATCTTAAATTGTTTATCTCAAATTATATGTTATTTATTGATTGGTTGATAATTTTTTATAAGATTTAAGTGAATTAATTGTATTATCATCACCAACCAATTGATGAATGTCACGTCATTTTGGATAATTCAATTTCATTCTATCCTATTATATTATGCATACCAAACATATAATTAAAGGGTGATTTGAAGTTATTTTGGTATTATAAAGAATTCTTTCAAAATTAAGTAGACGATGTCGTTACACCTTTTATATAGTTTTTCACTCAAATTGATGAAATAAAATAAAAAAAGTTGGATTTTTTTTTTTCATTTTAAGATACAACACTTTTAGAGCAAATTTTCAAATTAGGCTTCATCAAAATTGGTGTTCCATACATTTGATGCTATTATTAGTAGACATGTATAGTAATACTAAGTTAGGTTCATCATTAATGGATCTAATTAGAGTCATTGGATTCAAATCCAACAGCTCTTAAAATCTACATATAATGGATTCTACGATGCGCAAGTTCTAAAATTAAAATAATAATAATAATAATAATAATCGGCCATTAGAGTCAAATTTAGTGGTTCAAATTAGAACACTGCACTTTAATTAGCTTTATTGGAATCTAACAAATCTTATTTGCAATGAATTGGAATGACGTGTGTATTTTTTCTGTAATTTTTTTAAGGAAAAAAAAAGCTTAAAAAAAAAACTTCATCTCTATGCTAATGCACATTCTGAAGAATATGAAATCTTCCTTTGAATAAGGAAAATGCTACTTTGACAAAAGTATTAAATTAAAAAAAAAAAAAAACTTTTACAACTTCTTCAAAAGTTCCACGTGGAGAACTCTCCACTGCACACACACACACAAAGTACAGTCGCAAAAAATGGACGTGAGTGTATGGACCACGTCAGCAATACAACTGGACTGCACAAGTGTGCGGCATCAGCACATCACACGTCGAAAGTGAGTCCAATTATTTGATTTGAGGACCACCCGAATAAAAAATAAAATAAAATAAAATAAAAATCTTTTATGCCGAATCACAGAGCCAACTTATAGACTTTCTTCACTTTGAACTCCAATGGGTGCCCCCTTCATTCTTCATTCCACCAAAATAAAATAAAAAAATAAATAAATTATATATTAAATAAGAAATTGATATTTTATGTTAAGGCTTAAAAGTAGAGACTTTAAAAGTAGAAAAATAAAAAAAAAAGTAATTTGTACTCCACGAACAACTCACCCAGTTCAGAGACAAGAATTAAAAAAGTCTAATATCATAGATTTGTTTTCATCCCACCAATGAAAAAAAGAAATTAACTTTTTTAAAGTACTCAAGAATTATATGCTTTTAAGATGGATACCAAATAACCAATTTTCACCAATAACTTTACTTTAAAATGACTAATTAATGAGTAGCAATCCATTTAATTTAAATAGTCTACCAAATTGGTTGAGTGGAAAGATGAGGCTCAAATATTCTATGAAGATATGCCGAATAATCTTAAAAGCATATAATTCCCTTGTTATATTTAACGATGTGCTAAGCACCATGTCAACAAAGCATTATCAAATTTTTTAATCAAACTTTCTAACACTAAAAGATGTTAGCACAAGATTATTAATCCAATAAATTATTTTCAAGTTCTTTTTTTTTTTTTCCCCCTTTACGAATGTCTCCACCGCATATATTTAAGAGTATGCTAATTTATTGCTCTAATCCAAAAAGATTTAGCTTAACTTTATATAACTTATATTCTTACCTACCTTTGCGACTCAGAGTTAGTTAGTTAGTTAGTTAGTTAAACATTTATACAAAACAATATGATAACGGCATCTTAGACTTTTATCAATTAATTATTTCTTTTAAAATAAAAAAAAGGGAAGATGACTTAAAAGATGATCAAAGGCATCAATGTGGTAATTATTAGTTTAAAGCGTTGAAAAATAAAAAAGAAAGAAAAATGCATGAAGAGTAGTAGTGGAACTAGGAATGAAATTCTTTCTTTGGATTGTAGATTGACAATTTGTTGATTTTTTTTTTTTTATCCACTATGTGATGATGAACTATTTAAAACAAAACATCATGCTTCTTACATTGTCATCCACTTCGAAGCAATGGCATAAAGTGGACAGCATGTTTATTTATTTGTAAGTGCTTTGAGATATGCATTTTTCTAATTTATTGATCGACAACTAAAATTCTTTACAATGACATTATCTTTCTACTTTGGCCTTAAAAAAAAAAAGTCCCTAACTCTATTTTCAACATGAAAAAAAATAATGTTTGAATGTGTATAATAACTGACTATTAAGATTATTTAATACAGACATTCATACTGTACAAAATATATTTATCCGCAATACATTATTACTTTGTCACAATTCGTTAATTTTTTTTTTCGATTTTAGTTTACTTCTGTAAGATCCGAATCAATCCACAGCTAATCTTAAAATTATAATTAGAAATCTTCGGAAATATATACACACACGCGCGATGAAAGAACAAGAATTAATACCCCAAATGGGAAAGATTTGGTGGGGAATCCACAAATTGACTATAAGGAGACATTATGGAGAGAGTGGTGATCGGCCAAATTTGTATAACAAAGAACTCATTTTTTATGCAGAAACCTGAACCTTCCTGGATTGAAGCCTCCACCAGTCAGATTCCAAAGATAATAAATAAAAGCTTAATGAAGCAGCTTTAATTAAATAAATAAAAGGTTAATAACTTCGAAGCAATGGCATAATCCAATAATCAATTTAATACAATATGGTACTTATTTAATTAACCATTTCAAACATATGCAATGCAGCAAAGAAAGCTGTTCCAATATTTTTCATTAGATCCGGCTCAGCCAATCAAATGCAAACAAACCATTCTATTCACGTGTCTTTTTTTTTTTTCTTTTTTTTGAAAGCTAAAATACATTATTCAATTGATTTGATTTGTCCGAAGTCTAATGTCTTCAAACAATAAAAGTAATAACCGACAGTTGGTTCCACCGCTATGATCTTTTAAGATAGTAACAATAAATTTGAAACTTGTAGTAACAAAATCATGGAAGAGTATAGTTTAAATTCATATAGACATTGAAGATAATTGTAACGAGAGAAAACTGGAAAAACCAAATTTTCTTTTCTAAAAATATAGAATTTATTTAGAAATACATTCATAGTGCAACTCATAGATTTATCAAACCTAGGGCGTGTTCGGAAGTGATGTTCTATAACTTTAAAATTGCAGCTGTTATATAGTAAAAATTACAGCTATAGAATAGAAATTGAAAAAAAAAATTTTACTAAGTTGTCAAATTCCAACTACAAATGTTATCAAACATTTTAATAGTTGAATTTTAACAACTCAACTATCTCACCATACTTTCAAACGAACTACTAATTGACAAAATTTATTTATATTAATAATATTTAAAAATAAAATGCTAGTAGAAAAAGTTGGAATAGTGCTTCCATTATAAATATTAATAGACTATAAGCTAGATGACAAAAATGTATATAGTCTTTACAAGATACTTTCTTGAGTGGAATGAAATTTGCTTGTTTCTGTCATAGAGCATAACGAGTACTTGTACTCTCTTATCTTATAACTCGCAAGGCAATTAATATGAATTTTCTACTAATTAAATAATTAATTAATTTCTTTGGATAATGTTGAGACCTGATGCGAACAACAAAGAATTCCGTACTCGGGGGTCATAAATAATTAAAAATATGTTAAAAACAAAATTTAAAAAAAAAAAGCAGTGAAAAGAAAGACAAAGGTTAAATAGCTGGAAACACGTGCGAGTGTGGGGGAGGTTAGCAGCACGTGCATCGGGGGGAAAATACAAGCTGTAATCGGCAAGGCTTTGCCCGGTTGACCAACGACAACGCGGTCACACTCAGGCGTGGGCCCCCCACAACCTTTTGTCTATGTACATAACTTTTAACCATGATATTGATACAACTATACTGCTGCTACTCATACACGCACGTACGCACGCGTGGGTACGTGTGCATTTTGGCGCCGCTAAACGACATATCGTCTCTCGCTTCTTCGTTCGTTCTGTGCTGACCGCTCTGTATGTTCCAATGTGGTACAGCTCTTGTTTATCCTCTCTGACCGTGCCAGTGCCTGACTCAATTCGGTGTCTTTCGTTTTGTCAAGTAAAAGTAGAGCATTTCTTCTTTTTTTTTTCTTAGTACTATGTTTAATTTATACACATGCGTATTCTTTTTCCTTTTTTCTTTTTTCTTTTTTCTTTTTTCCTGGGGTAATATCCAAGTATCCATCAATGTATTCAAATCGTGTTCTTTTTGCTGATTATATTACGTTTAAGTAAAAAAAAAAAAAAAAAACTGTACTATTATATCATTATGCTTCAAGTTATTTTATTTTTTCTCTAATAACTACAAATAAATATAAAATAAGTAAAGAGAAATTTCAAACAATAGTAGTAGTAGATCTGGGGCGTGCTACTAGTGCAACTGCAACTGCAAGGCATGTTTGTGGTACGATACAATGGGATGGTCCACACCTTAACTCTCCTCTTGTACGCTCCCATCAGCGTCAACTCACTCGTTCAATCTTCGCTGAGCATGTGAGAGATTGATTCTCTGTTTCTCACTCAACATCTACAGTTGCAGATCTGGGGCGGGGTTGGCCTATTTAAGGAAAATTGGAAGAATTTTCAAAGGGGGGGCCCCGCTTAATCAACAATCGCCTACTAACTCTTGTTATTATCCACGATGATTGAAAAGGGCCAAAAAAAAATATTTTAAGAATTTTTTTTTTTTTTTTTTTTTGCAGTTTTTTGGATTTTGTTCAATTAGCTCGAATAAAGAGGAGGTGGAGAGACAACCTGGACCCGCACATTCCCTCTGTTTATCTGTTCATCTTTGACCTTTGACTCTCTCCCCCAACTACTGTAATAACTAGTAAGCAACCCGACGATTGAAACCTAATTATTAATTTTCATTGCTATCTTCCCACTCGTGTTCCTTACCTTTTTCTTACATTTCTACTTTCACCCCTCTACTTCCTGTTTATTCTTTCTCCCACCTCCAGCATATGAAATCTTACTTTGTATACCCCTTGACAGTTCTTCAATGCAGCTCACTCTTACACCTTTGATAGGATGGTTCTCACTTATCTTCCTCAAATTTCTGGAAAAAGTTATGTTCAGTCAAGACATATTTAATTTTTAATTTGTTGTAAATTTTTTAATACAATGCTAATGTTGTGTACATAAAGCGTTTTCAGTGATATTATATAAATATTCATCCACCTAGTTCTTGCAACTTGCACTTTCATGTTTAAAATTTAGAATTAATAAATCATAATATAGTAGATAGGATAAATGAGATAGACATCGTACTTAAGATTGTTCTTTTATTGCCATTATGAGAATATAAAAAAGATTGACATTTGAAAGTCGAGTCAATTTAGTTATTTAACATATGTGAAGGGTATTTTTTAAATAATTTCATTCTTAAAAAGGATAAATTAAATACAAGCAGTTTGATAGAAATAATGTCCAAATAGATAGTTTATTTGTTTGATCATCCCAATGAAAATAAAAAATTAAAGGAACAATTTCCCTTTTTATCAATTTTAACGAAAAAAAATCATTAAATTTATGGGTAGAGTGGGGTTGGCATGTTTGGAAAATTAAAAAAAAAAAGTGACATAAATGTTAATTTTTTGTTCTTTTATTGATATATTCAGCAAGTATAGAGGTTGAAGTCTAATTTAAGGTTCTTATGGATAAATACAAAATGAATAGCGTTTGGTACCTTTACTTGTATCTAAAGTTTTATTACCGTTCACCTAGCAAAGAATGGAAAGCTATTGTCACCTTTTTTTTTTTTTTTTTTTTAATTTTTTAATTTTATGCCCATGCAAAAGTTGTTAAGCAAAGATACTTTAGAAATTAAGATTAGCATCTGATCCATCATTTACTTCCTTTTTATGAAACAAAGCAAAGATTTGACACCCCACCAGAGTGTAAAGCATGTAATAACTCCACCAGTACAATTCTGTTGTTGCTCTCACTACTCTCAGCATGTATGAAGTAACTACGACAACTATGTTGCATTTCTAACGGGTAAAAATGACACAACAACCAATCACTCCTTTTCTTTTTAAGATCTAGTAAACAACTAGATGTAATAAAAATCAAAATTTACAAAATCAGTCTGAAGAATGGATTTGCTTTGTATAGAATGTTTGTGAAAGCAATTATAAATTTATACCAATATATAGTACTATAAGCTGAATTATAAGAAAATATAATGCATATATATATAGTAGTTTTTTGGTCTATGATCTTAAAGTGTAGGAAAAGTTCGTAAAATCTTTAAAATCGTGGGGTTTTAAAGGTTTAAAACTCCAAGTGCTTAAACCTTATTGTTTATGAGTTTTCCCACACTTTAAAATTTCGGATTAAAAAACTCATTGATGAATGTAATTAATTATGCTAAGACACTGAAGGAAATAATCATACACTATAAAAATATTTTTTCATAAATGATTTGAGAATTTAGCTCTAAATAATAGAGATGAGCTATAAATCAATTATACATAGGAGACTAATTATATATGAGTTGATTTCAGTATAATAAAAAATAAATGTATTGATACATCCAAATGTATTCAATCTCAGATTAATAAAAAATTTCACAAATATGCATTTACTTGAAAATTACACATATAACTAAATATTGAGACATTTATATCTTGGATAATTTATTGCACAACCAATTTTGTTAGAGTGAGGAATGACCAAGAATATTTGGATAAAAATTACAAAAGGAAAGAAGAGGAGTTATAGAGTGGAAATAAAGAAAAGTTCAGGGGCAGAAATGCAAACCCTACAACCACAATTATTATTAATGATGCTCGATCAAATCTCTAAAACAGTAATAAAGGCCAAGAAGTCACATTAGTTTGATGTAAACGGAAGTTAGATTTTAGTCTGGCGAAAACCATGGGACCCAACTCTGGTCGCAAATTTTCAATTTGACCAAACCACCTCTCCCAACTCTAGTTAGGTTCCAAGCTATAAATGCCACACGTGTGGCCCAGACTCAGATAAGCCCCCCTCTCCTCTTTCTTTCTTCGTTCATTCATTCTTCCTGTTTCATTTTATAAAAACGACAGCCCCCCAAACCAAGCCACTCTCTTAAACAAAACAAAATCCTAAGAGAATTTTCAGACACCATCACAATTCACACGCACACTGACTAAAAACATGCCCGGAAGCTTAGAGCCGTTGGATTTGAGCGTTCAGATACCTTATCATTTCCGCTGTCCGATCTCCCTCGAGCTGATGTGTGACCCCGTCACGGTCTGCACCGGTCAGACCTACGACCGGCCCAGCATCGAGTCGTGGGTCGCCACCGGCAACACCACCTGCCCTGTCACCCGCTCCCCACTCACCGACTTCACTCTCATCCCCAACCACACCCTCCGCCGGCTCATCCAAGACTGGTGCGTCGCGAACCGTTCTTTCGGCGTCCAACGAATCCCGACCCCGAAGCAACCGGCCGAACCGAGTCTGGTTAGAACTCTCCTGAGCCAGGCCTCCTCCGAGTCGAACACTTACGGCTCCCGCTTGTCGGCCCTCCGTCGACTCAGAGGTCTCGCGCGTGACTCTGACAAGAATCGTTCTCTCATTTCATCTCACAACGTTCGAGCGGTATTAAGCCAGGTCTTTTTTACGAATATAAATGTAAATACGGCGTCGTCTCCAGAGTTGGCGCACGAGTCATTAGCTTTGTTGGTCATGTTTCCGCTCACTGAGACGGAATGCATGGAGATAGCAAGTGACGCGGATAAAATTACAAGCTTGTCGAGTTTATTATTCCACTCCTCGATCGAAGTCCGGGTTAACTCAGCGGCTCTGATAGAGATTGTCTTAGCCGGCATGAGATCTCAAGAGCTTCGAACTCAGATCAGTAATGTTGACGAAATTTTCGAAGGAGTGATCGATATTTTGAAAAATCTATCTTCGTATCCACGTGGCCTGAAGGTCGGGATAAAGGCGCTGTTCGCCTTGTGCCTGGTGAAGCAGACGCGGCACAAGGCAGTGGCGGCCGGAGCGGCGGAGACGCTGGTGGACAGGCTGGCGGATTTCGACAAGTGCGACGCGGAGAGGGCGCTGGCGACGGTAGAGTTGTTGTGCAGGATCCCGGCTGGGTGTGCGGCGTTTGCGGAGCACGCGCTGACGGTTCCGCTGCTGGTGAAGACGATACTGAAGATATCGGACAGGGCGACGGAGTACGCGGCGGGGGCGCTGGAGGCGCTGTGCTCGGCGTCGGAGAGGTGCCAGAGGGACGCGGTCAGCGCGGGGGTGTTGACCCAGCTGTTGCTGTTGGTGCAGAGCGACTGTACGGACAGGGCCAAGAGGAAGGCGCAGCTGCTGTTGAAGCTACTGAGGGATTCGTGGCCTCAGGATTCTATTGGCAATTCCGATGATTTTGCGTGCAGTGAAGTTGTGCCGTTTTGATGATTTTTTTTTTTGAATTTTACGGTAAATTCAAAAAGAAAAAGAGAGAAAAAAAAAAGAATTATTGATTTTTCTGCTTGTTGGTAGAAAAAGAAAAATTGGAAAAAGTGAAAGTTGATAAAGGTTATTTAGATTGGTATAGGGAGGGAGGATTCAGTATTATAATTCTGTATGTAATTTTTGTATGTAAGATTTTTTTTTTTTTTAATTTTGGAAAGTTTCAGAAAATTTGAAAATCAAATGAAAATATAGTTTCTTTTTTTTGTCATATTTATTGAGTCATTTGTTCCATTGTATGAAAAAACAAGATCATTGAGAATAATTCTGTTATAATTTGGTTATTAAAAGCAGAAGGCATCTTAATGAAACTTTCAGAGACATAAAAAATATAATATTCGTTTGATAATGATAAACTGAATAATCCTTTGTGTTATGATGGAAAAATGGATTTTTATCTATTTTCTTTAATTCTGGCAACTTAATTGATGTGTGTAATAAGGGGGTTGAAATTTCCTGAAGGCGAAAATAATGCATCGATTCAACGATCCTAAATTGGAGAATGTGTTTTGAATAATTTGATGCAAAATCGCATTGTTTATAATTTTTAGGCTCTTGCTCTCTACAAAACTTTTTAGCCCCCAAGACCAGATTCGGATGCTGGATTTTGGGGGAAGTTGAGTAGAATTTGATTCTTTGCATGAATTTTTCAAAATGAATATAGAATAGATAAGGGAATATGAAGGCCAAACTGGTTTGATCAGTTTGAAGATTTGGCCTTCGACTCCGGACAAAATCCTTGGAAATCAAACGAGTCAATGACTTTCGTTGGAAATTAAAAGTTGAGGATCGTTTAAATTAAAAAAATGCCTTCACAAGCTAAGCTAGCGTCTTTGTTAATTCGTTGCATGTTTTCAGAATCGATCCCTGGGCATAAGAATCTGAACTTCTGAAGAAAATTTTGCACTGCCCAGTACTCTTTTTTTTTTTTTTTTTGATTTGACGCCTAACCCAATCTTTCTTTCTTCTGCTTTTTCGGAATTTGAAAGCAACTGTGTAGCACAAAACAAAAGCATCCAATTTTAACAGAAGTGGCTACTCCTCTGGTACAGTGAGAATGGGACAATTTATAGCTCCTCTCTTTTTCCTTTTCGTTTTTCTTTTTTAATAATATTATAATCTGCTTGCATTTATAATTAGAACTTAGAAGTCAATCAAAAATTAAATCAGTTCTGTGATATCTAGGCCTGCAATGGATTGAACCTAATGAAAGAAAAAATTAATTTTTATAGTACATACAGAAGAACTCAAAACACACCACATTTTATCCGCAACCAAATACACATGATAAAAATCCCAAAAAAGAGAGAGAGATAGAGAGAGAAAATGTACACTAAAAATCACCCTGAAAATTTCTTAGATGGGAGTGAAAATTGGAGTGGAAGCAACTGTTGATGAATTATGAGTCAATATCCTCTTTTTGACTGAAGAAAGATGGAGACATGAAATAGTATTGGAGATTACGTTAGAAGCATGGACGGTGGAACGTAACATCGTTTGACCACTCGATTTAGACAAGCATTTTCAGCCCAATATCGCGTGCATGCAAATAGGTCCCCACAATGGAAAGGAAAAGAAAATCATCGTGCATTGCCCTGTAAAATATGCAACAAGAACACGAAGAAGAAGAAGAAGAAGAAGAAGAAGAAGAAGGTGGTAGGGTTAGTATCATTATTATTTTTTATTTCTTCCTCATAATATTATTGTGGCTTACAAATGTTGGAGCCAATATTCACATGTTGATGCATGGGAATGATGTTAAAGCATGGATCCACATGGCTTTGCTCTTTATTATTTTTTAAATGTATTATGTGCAGGTTCACATGCCCCTCAATGACAAATCAACTTTGTTTCCTACTCTTTTGGTCACGACAACAAATGGGAATTCGTCGTTTGTTTTTTGTACCCCTTGATTTGGGGCACTTGGGACCCAATTCATTTATGCCCACCCTCCAACTCCACTTTTGCCCTTTCTGAATTACTCATATGCTGCGTTGTCAATTAATCTCACTTTTTAACCGTTTGCATTTATCAATGAGCTGTTGAAGAATATGCATTTTTTTTACATTAAGACGATGAGTTATTATTTCTTACTTATATTTTTACGTTCAAAAAGAGCCATTTCACTGAAAAAAATCAATGGCATCTTCTCCAGCTCATTGAGATTTGAGTCTCTACATGATAAAAGATAGGTTGACAATATTGTTATACTTATATATGCTGAATTATACAAAAATCACTTGTATGCGTCGTATTAGTTCGAAGACAATACGAAATTTGCATCTTAATTCAGAAATTGTACATACGATGATTCATGAATATGAAACACGATTGGTAAGGCCTCGTTTACTAGAGTGCTGAATAAATGAGTTTGAGGATGTGTAATATATATAGCTATTCCTTAATATGTATGATTGCATTTGTCACTCGTCAACTTTTAAAGCTTAATTGTTTCTGTTTTCTACATGATATTCCAATGCCCTAACGGTTGTACGTTTGAATATTACAATATAATTCTAGTAATATCATGATCAAATATCGTCAATAATTGATATAGTCTATTCGAAACCCAATTCAAGAATCTTCTCCAAAGAAAAATGGAGGTATTAACCACCAGAGTTGGGAATACGTGTCCCCAAATAATTGTACTTAACTGAAAAATAACTCCATAAGCATCAAAAAATTTTTTTTGTTCAATAATTCAAAGAGTTGTATCATTTCACTTGGGGCTATGGAATCGGAGAGAGATAGTCTTGTTTTAGTCAAAATATATGAAAAAAGAAAGAAAGAAAAAGGAAAAGGAAAAACTTAGGAAAGGGGTAAAGACATGTTCTTGTAAGACTTTGCTTCACAACATGGGTTATAGTTGGGCATTGGCCCAAAACATTTTGGGTTGCGATTCATCCAAGTGGATTTGACTTTGAGCATCGCGTACACCCAACAAAAAAGTAGGAAACTTATAAAAATAGCCCAAAAATTTTAGGATTTTTTATAATTAGATAGTTAAACTTTTTCTATCCAGAGTAGCCAATTTCAACATTTTTGGATAACAATACCCTTGTCATTTCAAAACTTAAAAAATTAAACCTTCTCTTCTCTCCCAAATCCAGCAGCATGGTCTTGATTTTTTCGGCAACAATCGACAATAGTTGTACGAGCGTTTGACGGCAGCTTCATCTCCCAAAGCAAGTCCTTTTTTTTTGTTCATTAAGATTGGATCGTCATTTAAATGTAATTAAATGTATATTTTATGATAGATGAGTACTAAGGTTAATTTTCTACGAATTTTGAAAAGTATTTAATGAGATTATGATTTGAGAAAAATGGTATATGAGATGTCTGTTGAAATGCCTATTAGACTTTGTTATCTCATTTTTGATAGATTGTGTTGTGGGTTGATTGTGGATGGTGCGAATCCATGTTTGGCAAAGCAAAATAAGTGATTTTAGTGTGACAAGTGTTGCTTTGATTTAGTGCAACGGGAGCCTATCACATGGGCGACATGCGCCCTTCGCACGAAATCACAACAACAAACTTGTGATTTTGAGCGACAAGTGCCTATCACTAAATCATAACAAATGTGTTAATATGATTTTAAGTGACAAGCACCTGTCTCCCAAGGGATAGGGGCTTGTCCCATGAAATCACAGCAAGCATATTAATATGATTTTAAGTGACAGGCAACCTATCTCCATGGGCGACAACGCCCATCGCTCAAAATCATAGCAATCATAGCAAGCATGTTGCTATGATTTTAAGCGACATGCACTTATCTCTCGGGCGACAGGTGCCTGACACACTAAATCAAAGCAACACCCATCGCACAAAAATCCCTTGCTATGGTTTGCGGAACATGGATTCACACCAAGCCACAATTAGCACACAACATAATCTATTAAAAATGACAAAACAAAATCTAATATGCATTGCAACAAATAACTCATATGCCATTTTTCTTAAATCATAATCTCATTAAATACTTTCCAAAATTCATAAAAAATTAACTCTAATACCCATCTATCACGAAATATACACTTCAAAAAATTATCTGATCGTAATGAAAAAAAAAAAAAATGCTTTTGGAGATGAAATTGACGTCAATCGCCCGTCCAACTGTCATACAAGTGCCGGAAATATAGCTACATGATGCTAGAGATGAAGCTTCTGTCAAATGCTCGTCCAATTGTCGTCAATTGTTATTGGAAAGGTTAAGATCGTGCTGCTGGATTTTGGAGTGAAGAGAATGTTCAATTTTTTAGGTTTTGGAGTGATACAGGTATTGTTGTCCAAAAATGTTGAAATTGACTACATATGGTAGAAAAAGTTTAACTGGCTAATTTTAAAAGACCTTAAAATTTTTGGGCTAATTTTGTTAATTTCCCCAAAAAAGTTTGTCTTTCAACTGAAATTAATTCTAATAATTAATTGAAATGAATACGTGTGTGTGTAGACAATGGTCCAGGATCCTAGACTCTGTTAAAGTCCACGAAAACTATTAAACTATACGGTTTAATAGTCAATGTTATTACATTATTAAACCATGTGATTTAATAGTTTTCCCAAATTTTAATATATATATATATATACACACACACACACACTCTCTCTCATTTTTTTTCATGTGGACATTCTTTTAAGTTGTGCGGTTTAATAGAAAAATTTTAATGTTATTAAACCACTTGCCCTTATAGTGCATTCCAAAATAACTCTATTAGGCCACACGGCTTAACAACGTGTCCGTATTAAAAAATCGTGAGAGCATAAATTATAAAAAGGAGAAGAACTTAGCCCCAACTGATTTGAATGTGACTTGTAGCATGTTTATAGAACAAATAAATTAATAATCTAAAGGATGAGTTTATTTATTAAAAGTTTCTTACGAGTTTATATATTTGGACAAGTGATGAAACTTCTATAATGTGGCCCCGTTTGATATTGAGGTTGAACAACTATAACTTAAAAGTGATAGTACTAAAATATTTGATGAACATTAGCTACTATATCCTAGAAACTAAAAGTTAGTTTGATTTTACACTTGTATAATGAAAAATCTATTATATATTTAATTATATTATCAAAATTTTATTTAAAAAATTACATTTACTTCATACTATTAACTTTTATTTACTAATTACAACTTTTTTTTTTTCACAGCAGCTTTAGTTTAAAAATTACAATACCTCAATATCAAACGGAGACTATACAAAAACGATTATAGGAGTTCCTTTTTCGCTTGTAATTCTCCAAACAGTCACCACAGATGAGAAAACTAGCTTCATTGAAGATAAAATATTGCTTGTTTATCATCTAGTATGATATACAGAAATTTTGCATTATATACAAATACATTTTACGTTCTTCTTACTTTGATCGAAGCTACACTTTCATATAAGCAGTGGCAGAGCCATATAGAGACAAGCGTTGACAACTTTTTTTTTAATCTTTTTTGCATTAATAAAACTTTTTTATTAATGCCTGCTGATGAGTTCAGGAAAACCACAAAACATTAAACCAAAAATTATATTTTTCTATGACATAAATTCACATTAATATATATACTCTTATATGGGGGGAGGAGAGAGAGAGAGGGATCTAATTATTGGAATTGGAAATAATGTACATTGAAATTTCCACTTGTAACATTCCAAAATTGAGACAACCCAAAATATAAAATTTATATTTATAGTTTAACAAACTTGGGCACCTTAATACCAAATGGAGCTTTAGAGAGTATATTTCAAGTTGTAAGTACAGATATGATGATAATGATGTTGATCAAGGCAAGCTTACAGGGTAATTCCTAGCTAACTAGCTAGCTAGCTAGTAGCAACAAGTATATATCTTGATAAACTTGATGCAGTATATAGCGGATGTATCCATTATAATGGCTCTCCTCTTGGTGGGAAAACTTCGAACTCATGATCTAAAAAAACCTGTTTGCTCCGGTTGATTTCCGGCCGGCGTAATGCAAGAGGAGATCCAGAACAAAAGCTCACTTGCAGCTTGTTTATACATTTCTTCAACTGGAAGTGCTTCTGAGAACTGATCCGAAGCTCCATTCACCTGCTTGCATGATACATAGAATTAATTCAAGACACAAGTTTTCCGAAACGTGATGGAACCTCATCTAATTAAAATTTTCTCGTATGGGAGTCATAGTATCAGTGTAACTATCTAGTACAATTTCTAAAATGTGACAAGGCTTCTATGTCTATGACATTCACGCATAGAAATTACGGCATCAGTACTGTAACCTTTTTTCTAAGCTGCAAGCTTCATGTAAATATAATCAGTGAAGCAAGAAAATTACTATATTAACACTGCCAAATGAGTGTTATCAGAAACCCTAAACCCATAATCTCCCAGTATATTCCTAGCTATCGATGTATTTCTAATAATAAATAGAATCCCTATTTCAAGTTAGGTTTTTCAATATGCTTTCCCATTTACATTCAGCAAAAGAACTTCATAAGATCTAATCCTAGCTAAATGCCCATCCAGCTTTGAAGCATCGCGATTCATGAAAGACTTCAAACTACAGAGCCTTCTTGCAACATTCTTCTCTAAATAAAAATTAATACAATAATAATTTTAAAGAGAATTTTATAACACTTACATGCACTTGAATCATGTACGTTCTTCGAGTTAAATCCGAAGAAACTTGAGCAGATATCACCTCTATCTTATGCTTCTCCAACACATAGCATATGGTGCTAAACATCCCAGGCTTCTTTGGAGAGCATATGCTTATATGTGCTTCATCTCCACAAATGTTCAAAACAACATTAGATGAAGTCCACGTTTGGAAGATTACAGGATAAGTAGGCGACACCGAAAGCAAATTTGAAGAGTTAGTAGTTGCATCAGTACTATTGGCACCCAGCAGATTACTAGAAGATCCTTGTTGATGATCGTGAGCTACAATTGCTAGCTTATTTTGTGGGGTTATTGCAGCAGACGCCTCGAAGCCAAAACTTGCAACACCTTGGAGCCTTTCTAGCTTTTGCTTCTGTAGCTTTCGGAGAGTCTGTTGTAGGGTTTTGATGTAGCTCACTGCTTCATCAACAATGGAGGACTTGTCAGCCTGTACAAAATTCAATATAGAACTAAGTAAAATATATACGATATTTAAGGAGAACTGTATGTCCTACAATTAACTATATTATTAAGGTGGTATATTACATTTATTATTTGTACTGAATAAAACAAAAATTTGTCGACGCATCAATTATGTTTGTTATTCTGTTATAAAATATTTCTGATTTGGAAAAAAATAATGAATTCAAACTTACCATGAATGACTATTTAATCTTAAAAAAACATTAACATCGTTTGGATACATATTATATATATCGAGCGTTGATTTTAAGGTATTAATTAACATTATTTCAAGAAAAATGAAAAGAAAACGGAACAGAAGGACTTCATGACTTTCAATCTCATTATAAATAGGGTTTAGGTATAATATCATATATTAATCAAAAGCAAGGGAGAACTGATGAATGATGATATTGTTTATGGGTAAATGATTTGAAAAAAAATGTTGATAATAATTTATTTAAGGATCAAATCTTATGCATCCTAGCTACTAATTTCTACACTTTAAAAAAGAATAGAAGGGAAAAACATACTCATCATATATATTCGAATGTTTGATGGATAAAAAATTAGAAGTTCATATTTTGCTTATTTAAACATTAAATTCCTGTTAAATATTATCATAGTTTTCATGGGATCAATTTATTGGATGACATTAAGTTGAAGCCTAATTATAATTTCCCCCTACTGTCGTAAAGTACTCAGAAATGAAAAGGGGAAAAAGAATTATGAACAAATGTGAAAGGACAGAGCCAAAAATGGCAATTTGATAAACAAAAATACATGGGCATGTCTAAAAATCCGAATTTCTCACTAACTGCCCAAGAAGCAGACAGGAGAAAAAGCTTATATAGAAATATTGACATATGATATGCCTCTTTTCTCCAAAGACCACTCATGAATGTATATGGCCCCCCCAAAAAAAAAAAATCAACAAAACCCCATGTAATAAGAAGCTTATATATACACGTATGCTAATCATTGATACAATATGTATACCTTAGGAGGAAGCTGAGGAAGCAAAGAATGAAGATTAGAAAACATGTTTCTCATCTTCTTCCTCCTTTCTCTTTCTGTCCATATATGTATCTCATGCTCTGATTCACCTTCTTTCACTTTCGCCGCCTTCTTGTCATCACTTCCCTTTAACAAATTCCCATCTTTGCCAACTTCTCCTCCTCCTTCTCCACGGGCTCGCTTCTTACTACTTCCTTGTGATGTCTCTTGTTTCTTATTCAGCTTCGGGCTTTTAGAACTCGAAGGCTGAGGTGGCGCCAGAGTTGTATCAGAAACCAGCGGAGCCCATGCCGGGTTTTCCATAAAGAAACCCTCGTGTAATAATCCTCCCTCTCCTCCTCCTCCTCCTCGTCCTTCGTCCTCCGGCATCGTATCAACAAATAGATAGATAGATAGATAGATAACTATAGAGCAAGTTGAACAAAGAGAAGAGAAGAGAGAGTTGGTGATACAAGAAAGGGAGGGGAAGGAGGCGTTTTAAAAAAGGTGGCAAAGTGTAAGAAGAGCACAAAATACAATCATAAGGCAACGCCGTTACTATACATGAAAACAAAAACGTATGACTATATATAAGCTGGCTAGCTAGCTAGCTTAAGACACTGTAGCTAACAAAATATATCATATGAACGATAGACCCCACCTTGTCAGTTTTGCCTACCAAAATTATTTTTGAAACCATGTTCGCTTGAAATTTCTAGAAACTCCAATGCCATTATGCCCTAATTTGGACGAGAAACTTCTGTAATATTGTTTCAATATCAATATCAATAACAAAGTGAGGATGCGGTTACTAAAGAATAATTAAATGTATATATTAATTACATATTGGGACTATATAAGTATAAGTTTTTTGTTTTAGGGTCAATACGGACAATTTTGGCTGAATAATGCACTTACTTAAATAAGGTAAGTAAATCCGAGTATATCAATATGTTAAGCTCAATAACACTACCACTACTCTTTAAGCATTTGTCAAGCAACAACAGAAGATACATTTATTCTTGGATTTAAAAGCTGATGAGATTCATTTTCTCCTAGCGAAAATTATTGATTAATAACTTGGGTATGTTTCAATGGACACTGTATCTATATGTAGATGACCAACTAAACTTTCTAACTCCTGTTTCTCTTTAGTTATGCTCTCCAAAATGATTATTTAGATGTTACACTTTAATTTTCTATAAGTTTTTTATAAACAATTACACTTTTATTTTCTATTAAGTTTTTTATAAACAATAATATCATGCTCGCTTAGTTAGGATAGTTAGTTTATATTTCAATTAATATGACAAATTTCATTTCACCATTTCATTAGTTAAGTGATAATTAATTATTAAAGCTTATCGTTTCTAATTCAAACAATAAAATTCTATTAATGCATTTTCTCTTAGCGAAATTATTGATTAATTACTTGAGTGTGTTTAAATGGACCACTACATTCACATGTAGACAAAACAGCTAAACTTTCTCTTTTAACTCTTGTATCTCTTTAGTTATGTTCTGAAAATGATTATTAAGATGTTACACTTTTATTTTTTATTAAATTTTTTTATAAACAATTACGTCACGCTTACTTAGTTGAAATACTTAATTTATATAATTAGAGTAATGATAGAAATTCCAAATTTTTTATTCCAAATTCTATCCTAAATGATATGTTATTCATTGACTAGTTGATAATTCTTTATAAGATTTAAATAAATTAATGGTATTATCCTCACTAGCCAATTAATAAATATCACATTATTTGGAATAAGTTTTTAAGATAAAAAATTTAAGACGTCTAGTATTTCTCTTTCAATTAATATGACAAATTTCGTTTCATTACTTAATTAAGTAATAGAAAATTATTAAACTTTATCATTTATAATTCAAATAATAAAAGTCTATTGATTAACTGAGATACTAAATATCTTAACTAAATAAGCATGTATCACTCTTTATCAAATGGTTGTTTTTCCATTTTTAACAATTGGAAATTAAGACCAAAAAGCATACGTTTAAGTAATGAGTACTAAAAACAAATATTTGTTGTAACCAATTCTTGGTAGTACATGGCCTCGTATTCACAAATTCTGAACCCATAGACTTGGGAGGTGATGAGCAAGCACCGACCAAAGGGGGAGGGGAAGGAAAAAAAAATGAAAAACTGCAAAGTGCTTCTCACGCAAGAGAAAAGCAGCTTCTATTTGGAAGTGCTTTTGATGAAAATAAAGAAAAACGTGTATTCGTCATCATACATATCCAACAGCACAAGCCATTCTGTGGCAGTTATTTCATCAGCAGAATAATAATTATTTATTTCAAATGAAACTCTCCCTACCGAAACCGCGGGCTTCTGCTTTCAACTTTATAAACAAAGGCCACCACAGCTTCTAAAAAAAATCTAGCTTACTGTTCAAGTTTTCAGATGAAATAAAAAATAAAATACTAAAAACTCTTATCATTCCAAGAGCTTTATATAATTTCAAATTTATGATTTGTCATAAGCTTAAAGGTACTCATCTCCTGACTCTTGCCACGGCTGCTTAGCAGCAGCATTTCTTAAACTAATGCCAGTACATAAGCAAGAAAAAAAAAAAAAAACTGGTTTTTGACCCAAATGAGGGTTAAAAAAAAAAAGAGTATTGAAAATGATATCAAATTGAACTCCTCGCTCCAAAAATGATGGTCTTCCCTCTCATGTAGGAAGGGCTGTCGTCTTACAAATGGGACACAGGTTTTTCTGCATTAACCACAGTTTAATGCAGTCTGTATGGAAGTTGTGTCCACAGTCCACTACCCCAAGATCATCCCCATCGGTGTATTCCTCCTGCCGCAACAAGGTATTAAGCAAGATAGAAGATGTTAATATCAATATGTCAGATGAATTTTAGCTACCTAAAGCTGCTATGTACGCTTTTCCTTTTCTCTAGCTCATACCTGACAAATACAGCAAGGCTCCAAGTCTGTTGGGGATTCTGTTTCAGTGGACACGTATTTTTCCCGTTTCATTATCTTCATAATGGTTTCCTCGCTCAATCCAGTACTCACATCTCCTATACGTTCTTCAAGTGCCAACAATTCCTAACAGTCCAAAGTTTACATAAGCAGAAAACCTTCAAAGTGAAAATGACTAACAGGGACACAACTGCTTTTCTTACCTCATAGGACATGTTATCAACATCAAGGCGCATGTCTCTGTGCCTGTCATGCATTTCGGCCAGACCATGATATACGAATGGCTCAAAAAGCATAAAATCCTAAAAGATAAATAAAGATCAAATGCTATAAAAAGTAATTATGAAAAAAAGAAGTATACATGGTTAGAAAGCCAAGATCTTCTGTAGAAGTTCACTAGGGGTACCTGCTTGCAGCTTAGTTCCATGAAACCAAGTGATGGAGAATCATTTACAATGCATTTGGAAAAGTAAAAAAGCTAGTTTTTTCGTTCCATCAAGGGTGCAGGATTATACAATGTATTTTTCCTGGTTTGAATTTTTGTTATATCCATAGGAGAAGAGTTGGCTACTCTATTGTTTTCCTTGATGAGCAACAAATTAATCATTATTTCGCTTTTATTTTCTATGACATACAGTCCCAACGCCCTGAAATGACTAAGATTTACAAAGAAAAAACTCCATAGAATCTGAGGGTTACAGCCGTTATTATGGCAATTTAACAGCATGTAGAGTGAAAAAGGAAACTAATTATTTGGGGGCCGGGGGGGGAGTTGGTGTGGAATTCAGCAACAGGTGAGATAGCATAAAAATTTGTGTGTAAATCATTTGACCTTTTGTCACCATAGGTGGTGAGTTCTTATTACCCTTAATCAAACTTTAGCCAGTTAGCAGTCATCATTGAAAGTAACAAGATCACATTGCAACATGATAAAATGACAAGAATGTAAAGCATATTTCAATAAAATTCAAATGCAAACCTCAATTCGTAAGTTCTCCCCTCGACGCATGGCGGTCAAAACTTGACGAATCTGAACCACAGAGAAGAAGATAAAATTCAGTCCTCGTGATTCCTTGCTAACATTACTAGCTAATGATCATAATAGCAACCAACATAACGTAAAGAGTATAATAGATACAGTAACTAGACAGTATAAAATGCCATGAACAATAATAAACAAGCATAATGTGGACTTTTTCTCAATGCCCCTAGTCAAACACAACTTTTCCGTTTTAGGAAATAAAATCATTATAGCACAATAACCAAAACAAAACTCAGAAATCGGGAAAGAAAAAAAATATTCAATTTTCAAAATCAATAAATTCTTTAATCAATGGAATTTATATTCATTGCAACTTCTACTTCCAATCAACTTAATATATCACTGATATGTAGTCATAATGCCTCTAAAATACAAAAGTTGAACCTAAAATGCATGGCAAACAGAAGTTGAAAATCAAAATCGAACTAACACATACCAAACAGGGGAGAGATCAAAGTAAAGATGTTTCATGTTAAAATCCGCTCTGCATAAGCCTCAGGTGTAAAACTCAAATTCATGATGTATTGAAGAATTTATAACCCAAGTTGCATCAGCAGGAAACTTAAATGAAAAGCTACTTGAGTTCTCAATATATCCACTACTATTTCTTCCTGCATGTAATTTTATAACTGAGACGCTATTTATCATGCATGAATTATCTGCAGGTATCCATAAACAATATATTTTTATGGAATTTATGTGCTGTAATAGGTCCCATTCTTCTACTACTTGATGAATATTCAGAAAGCTATTACCTTGACACTAATAAAGAATTCGACTCAATGCTTTGCTTCTATGTGAGTTGAACCTGGTTTGAAATTAGAAGTATATATATTTTCCCCAATAACCAAATACTCCTGTTCGTAGATACAGCATATCATGATTCCATAAATCTAATTTTCTTCCCTATGAGTTCTAGTCTCAATAAGAATGCTAATTAATCAATTTCATAACTACTGCTAAATTTTAAAATACGACTTCCATTCAAAACATAAAGTTCATGCTACCTGTTCATTTCAATGGCAATATCAAGCACTCAAATTTACCTCATCCTTTCAAAAGGTTTTTTCATTGATGTGAAGCCCATATCTAGGTCATATATTCTTAATCTTCAAAAGCTATCCTATCTTCAATTCAAAAATGCAAATCTAACTTCATTTGGGAAACATCTAGGCCTAGATTTATAGTATCTCGCACAGACATGAATATCACAACTAATTTTCTTTTAGTCAACAATAGCATAACCTAATTGTTAAGAGTAATAGGAAAAAATGATTAACCAATAATTTAATTGCCGAAAAATCTAGGTAAGCGTGAAGCTGAGGCATTTTTCATGCACAAGCGATTAAGAGATTTCCTTCTGAGGTTTTTAATATAGGAGCATTTAAGAGGCTTCCAGAAGATAATATTGTATATGGAAATTTGTATTAGATATGACATTGAATATAAGAAATTATATCTCTTTCTTACAGCTTCTTAAACTAACTTATGTATGTGCTTTCAATGTTATTAGAAATTTTTCTTAAAATAGCTTTGAATCAGTACATCGCTTAAGGAAGTCCAATAATATGTTTCACTGCACCCTAGAAGAGATTGCTCAGTATATCCCTAAATTATATCCAAGAATATATTTTACTAAGCCCTACAACAGAGAGTTTAAAATGTTTTTGCAACCAAAAATATACCAATTGAGTCAAGTATCAGAGTGAATATTTTCACCTGCATAAAGTGCTTCATATAACAGTATACTTACCCTAATACACATTAAGCTCCCACAAAATAAACTAAAAAGATTGTTCACTAAAATAAGGAAATTGATGACAGGAAGGTCAACTACTCAATGGTGACATGAGAACTACATTCTATACATGAGGTTAAACTCAAATCAGATATACAACACCAAAATAACTATAAAAATAACATATATATGTACTGAGTAATAGTAAGCAAGAAATCAAAGCACATTAATCCAGAAACACACAGCTCTGCCACAATGATAGAGAAAATTCCACCTCCAGTAACAAAAGTGGAAAATAGCAAATGTATAGAAACAATAAATTGACAAAGAGTCAAAATAACTAAAACACAAACCTCAGACATCAGGCGGTGACTATGTGTTGAGGGGATTGGGTGAGGAATCCAGGCAGAACCAGGCAAAGGATGAATGCTAGAACTGGATCCAATTCGAGCAGAAGAAACATCCCCAGAAGAGCTTCTAGTGACCAAGCCCCAATTTGCTGGATCTTGAACTATGTTTCTCATGCCAGCTGAAGAAACATACATAGGATGCTCTGCATTGTTTCTTGGGATGCTTCTTGCATTTCCTTCCTCTTGCAATGCAGCACCTCTCTCTCCAGACGTAGAAGAAATTGATAAACTGCCAGCTCTTGAACTGGAAGCACCTCTCCAAGGAAAATGATGCATGCTACGTGAAAAAGAAGAAACGTGCACAGGATGAGGCTGGATCTGGGGTGCATTTATATTTGCATCTTGTGCTGCTGGCGATCTAAATCCCAAAGAAGCACTATAGGGAAGAGGTATTGCTGGCGAATAAGGGGAAGCTATATTTGGCTGCCTGCTACTCCCCCTTGATAATAAACTGAATGGTACAGATTCCTGCCGATGTCTTGGATTCCCCCTCCTACCAAAACTTCTCAGGCAGTTTTCAGAATTTCCAGTGATCCCAGGAGGAGGAAAACCGTCTTCTACTATTCTCATACCAACCCCAAATCTAGGATTTGTCTGCTCAAGAGGACAAGCGGTAGGGGAATCTCGCAAAGGCAGAGACAGACTTAAGCTGCTAGACGGGTCATTACGAGCAGAGACACCATTTTCTGCTAGTGGAAAACAACTTGAACCTCCTGCTGAACAAGACTGTGCAGACGTACCTTCAAGGGCCTTCCTCTTGCAGGATAAACCCCAACCACCCAGGGATGAACCTGCGTCACCATTGTTTTCCTCCACCATAAAACCAGAGCTTCTAGATGATGTCCCCACTTTATCAGAAGCAGCACTTGCAAGAGATTCCTGCTCTGTTTCCAGTCCACTTGAGTTACATGGATTTTGGCCTAAACCTGTGCCCATACCCTGTCCACCACTTCCATTGTTGCCCGCATATCCTGCATTTAGATTTGGATTTTGAGGGGCAGATGGAAATAAAGACCAAGAAAATTCTGATAATCTTTGCTGACTATGAGTTGAGTAGTTGTGGTGAGGACTCATGGCAGGAGGGGGTGATGGGTGACTGCTTGAATTGGAACCGACTTGAGCGGTCAAATAAATGCCTCCAGAAGAGCTTCCAGTGGCCAAACCCCAACTTGTTGGATCTTGCGCCATGTTTCTCATCTCAACTGAACGAACAAACATGGGATGCTGCTCTGCATTGTTTCTTGGGATGCTGCTTGTGTTTCCTTCCTCTCGCAATGCAGCATCTCTCTCTCCAGACGTAAAAGAACTTGATAAATTATTAGCTCTTGGACTGGAGGCACCACTCCAAGGGAAACGATGCACATTTCTTGTAAAAGCAGAAACATGCACATCTTGAGGCAGGTTCTGGGCTGCATTTGTAGTTGCACCTGTCGATCTCAATTCCAGAGAATTACTAAAGGGAAGAGGTATTTGTGACGAATGAGGGGCAGCATTATTCGAGTAACCGCTAGTCCCTCTTGATGACAAATGGAATGGTACAGATTCCTGCTGATGTCCGGGAACCCCTATCCTACCAAAACTTATCGGGCAGTTCTCTGTATTTCCAATGCTACCCGAAGAAGGAAAACAATCTTCTACTGCTCTCATACCAAATCCAAGGGAGTTTCGCAAAGGTGGAGACAAACTTAAGCTGCTAGATGTGTCATAACAAGCAGATGCATGATTTTCACCTTGTTGAAAGCAACTTGAACTTCCTGCAGAACAATACTGCCCAGACGTACCTTCAAGAGCCTTCCTCTTGCAGGATAAACCCCACCCACCAATAGTCAAACTTGCGTCATCATTGTTCTCCTCCACCATAAAACCAGAGTTTCCAGATAAAGAGCCAACACTACCACTGTTACCCATATATCCTGCATTTAGATTCAAACTTTGTGGAGCATGACTAGAGCTAGAGCCTGGAAAAAGAGAAGGCCCACTTCTGTCCCGATCCCCGCTGTAGCCAAAATTATGCCTTCCAGGAAAAAGGGCACTAGTTGGTTCTAATTTCCTTTCTTCTAACATTGGACCGCCCCCAGTATGATCACCATAGGAGGTAGTCCAACCTTGTCCCATTTCCATAACATCGTCATTCATTTGATTTTGTGAACTCAATCTGGAGCTAGGTTCACCCGTATTCCAGCCGCTCAAGCTCCGAACATCATGGGTAACAGCATTTACACATGCTGCACCACCAGAAGCTACTGCATAATTTGATATATGGCTTTCCATAGGATGCAGCAAGCTATGCCAAGAAATCTGCTAATTCATACTAGTATTATTGGACAGTCCCTGATCAATATTAACAGATTCAGGGAAGGAATCACTGGTGATCCCTTGACCTTGCATGAGGGCCAACCAGAACAAGTGTACACAATGTTAAACAGTGATCCAAATTTCAGACATGAATGCCAGGGGAATTTGCGTGCAACCAACAGAAGAAAGGATGATCATCGACTCTTTGATAGCTGGAAAACCAAAAATATGTGAGCAATGTCAAATTGCTAAATAATTGAATAATAAAAAGGACTAAACCAGTAAAAAAAATAAAATAAAACTAATTCAGAATTGCAACATGCTGTCTCCCCTCATCATCATGGTTGCAACACTCCCATGATATCTAGCTTCAAATGGGATAAAAGTATGCAAAATTTTATTCCATGCAATATTTGTTCCAAACATTTCTAATTCTATCACAAAAGTTCATAACTATTCACATAATCTTGGCTGCACCATCAGGAAGACCAGCTTTCTACAGATAACTTTCTATGCATGTAATTTGCATTCTGTTCTTCACTCAAAGTGGGATCTATTACAAATCCTTCATATCCTTCATTTACAAACCCTCAATATCCTTCACATCAAAGACCAACTATTATCACCATTTTGGCTAACATTTTGTGCGCACTTGGCATAAAATTTCAAACAATTTGATCAAAATCTAGATACATTAAAACTAAAGAGCAGCATATAAATGAGATATTAACATGACTGAGCTATGAACTCGCCAACAAATTCCATAACACAACATTTTTATGACTCCACCGCCACTTCAATTTAAGTCTAGATTGTTCTTTTCAAAACAATTTGCAAGCTGCCACTATAACAATATACATGCCAATATCAAATTGCAACCCTACAAAGCTCATTATGCAAAAAATTATTTTTCAACAGACAAAAGTATATAAGCTAAACATCAAAAAAAAAAAAAAAACTGCAATAACAAATGCCTAGCAGCAAGAATATATTGTAATGTCCATTAAATTGACCTGAAACACCAAAATATAAACATCAATATGAGCTAAATTAAACACTTACATTGTCAAACGTGAAACTTTTGCACATTGAAACATCCACAGAACAAACTCAAAACAAAGAGAAATTAAAACCTCGTAGAAAAAGAAATTGCCAAAAGAGTCAAAGTACCCAAAATGAAAAGGAACAAATTCACCATGTTATTGGAAAAAAAAAACACTCCAAATGTATTTTAAAAAAAAAAAAACACTCCAATAACTTATGTATCAAATAAATTGATAAAGACGTTGTTGAAATCAAAATATTACATAAAAATACGAAATTTAAAATGAAAAACCGATGAAATTCGAAAAAGCAACCTGGGTCAACTCGATTCCTCACAAAAATGCACAAAAACTAAAAAAAAGTTTAAAAAAAATCCATGCAGTAACATGATCATATAAAAAAATAAAAATAATCAATAGAAGACATTAAAAAAATGAAAAAATTACCTGACAGAGAAAGAGATGATCGGTGAAACCAAGAAATGAAATGGGGTTAGAGTAAGTGATATGAACACAAACACTAGCTAGTAGTTGAAAGAATCAGAAAAACCCAGAAGCGTTTTCATTGATTTTTTTTTTTTGGTTGGATTTTTGCGGGATATTTTTTTAAATAAAATTTGACTTGGCCTTCTCTCTCTCTCTCTTTCAGTTACTTTTTATTTTTCATTTTTTTTTAGCAGATAAATAGAGGAAACATGTGATAATAGAAATGGGAAGAGGACAAGCACCTGAGCCATGGATGACATGGGAGAAGACTGAAGGAATTTAATATTAAGAGAGAGAGTTTATTCGTCAGAAATGTTAATTTTATTTTTCATTTTCATTTAGATTTAAAATTACCATTTAAAATTAATTAAAAAAATACCATTTAAGTAATTTTATTTTATTTATAAAAATACCAATAAACATAATTAATAATTATAATCTGTTCAGACAGGTAGATGGTTAAAGTAATTGTTCTCTTTCTTTTAACACTACGTATATTTTCACTTTGATACATAAAAAAAAATTCATTTTTCACTTTTTGTGTATATCATAATCGCAGTCACAGTCTATTTCTTAATAGGAATAATTTTTGGTATAAAGTAAACTTTCTAAAATATTTTTTTTATTATTTCCCAATAATTTAAATTTTAAATTTAAAAAACAAGAAGAATATTTTAAAATAATTGTTTGATATTATTTTATGAAACATTACTTGAAGTTTTTAGAAAATACAGTTTTTTATTTTCTTTTTTAAAGAAAACGTTAAAAAATTATAAATGAGTAATTAAAATTAATTAGTGGTGCGTTTACTTCTTATATTGGGGAATCAGAATTTAAAATAAGAATAATTGATAGTATTTATTTACTAAAATAGAAGTAAGAACAAAAATAAAATATGTTGGGCCACATATTTATGAAATTAAATAATAAGAACTTAATTTTCATGAATGGGGTAGCCAAGTAGGGAATCAAGTTCCCATTTCCTGAACTCTTCATTTTATCTTACATAAGTTTTATTATTGCATTTTTTGTTCTCAAATAAAATATTATTATATTATTTTATTATAATTCTTACTTTTTAATTGTTATTGTTGTTAATAATAATAATAATAATTGTTGTTGTTAATAATTATTTTGAATAATAATAATAATCAAAATTATTATAATAAATGATGACATTAATTAATTAATGTCATTTTAATAATTTATTTTGATTATAAAATAAAATAAACACGTCGTTAATAATAATATAATTCATTTAAAATATGATTCATACAGTTAAAATAAATAATTTATTCTAATTTCCATTTCATTCTAACCCATTTGTCAATTTCCGAAACCAACCCACTCGGAGTAGTGTTTATTCAGACTAGCAGCACGTTTGGTCTTTCGCATTAATGGGGCCGACATTTTTATGATGCTCAGCCCACAAAAGAGAGCCAGTTGGGCCCACTTAACCATTTAGAGTGTAAAGAAGAAGATGCACATTTTGTTTGACTTTACAAGATCAATAAAATAACAAAAATGATGCCCGAATTTTGTGATGTTTTGATCCAATATAACTTGTATAAAAAAATCAAACTCATTTAATTCACTGAATTTGAACAAGAATGCATTACTCTTCTTACAAGATAAGAAACATGATGGTAAAAGGTTGAAATTCCCAACAATCTTTCATTTTTAATTCACTTGTAACCGGAGAATAGGTGAATAAATTAAGCAAATGACCTCACAAATCAACAACTAAACTGAAAATACAATGACTCAATACATGTTCATTCTTTGCATAAAGCATAAAAATTATGGACAAAAACACTCCTGTTGCCGCCGGGACAAAGGGGATAACAAAAACAAGCAAAAAGAAATAGCAAAAATTGAAGTTTTAACTGAAATGCTTCATCGTTCTAGGAGCTTGAAAATGTCATTAATATTATTTTCAAATTTGTAATTGTCATAATGCTTTAAGCATACCCTTTTTCCCACACATGCTGTAATTTCATGACACTTTATCGGCTGCTTGGCCGCTCCACTTCATAAACTAATGCAGTTCATGAACAAGAAAAAAACATAAAGAGAAGAAAGGGGGGGTGTTGGAGAAGGAAGGTTTCAGACCCAAGAAGACAAACAGGTAGAAATATGATATCATCCACCTGACTATCTGATTTAATATTCAATAGGCATGAAGTTGAACTCCTCGCTCCAAGAATGATGATCTTCCCTCTCATGTGGGAAGCCCTGCTGTCTTACAAATGGGACATAAGTTTTTCAGCATTAGCCACTGTTTGATGCAGTTCGTATGGAAGTCATGTCCACAGTCCAGGATCCCAAGATTATCTCCATCAGTATATTCCTCCTGCCGTAAGAAAGCACGAAGCAAGATAGACAAAGTCAGTACCAATTAGTCAGGTGAATTTACATCATCTAAAGTAGAAGAAATATTTGCTTTTCTTTTCTCTAACACGTACCTGGCAAATACAGCAAGGCTCCTGGTCGGATGGGATTTCTATTTCCAAGGATGTGTACCTTTTCTGTTTCATTATCTTCATAATGGTTTCCTCATTCAGTCCAGTGCTCACATCTCCTATGCGTTCTTCAAGCGCCAACAATTCCTAACATTCCAACGTCTTATGTAAGCCGACAGCCTTCAATGGGAAATAACTAACAGGGACATAACTTCCTCTCTTACCTCATAAGACATGTTATCAACATCCAGGCGCATGTCTCTATGCCTGTCATGCATTTCTGCCAGCCCATGATATATGAACGGCTCAAAAAGCATATAATCCTGAAAGATAAATAATGGTCATTTGCTATACAAAAGCAGAAAATATGGTGAAAGCCAAGATCTTTAGAGCATCTCATATGCCCTCAAGTTTGCAATGAGTATCTGCTAGCAGCTTAGTTCCATCAAACCATGGGATGGTAGAAAAGCAGAAAAGCCAGATCTGTAAATTTTTCCTTTCTTCTAGGGGTGCCAGATGCTAAATTACATTTTTTTTTTTAATTTAACCTTAAGGATCCTTCCAAAAAAAATTCAGAAAATTAATTTATCTACATGTTCCAGGCCCGAAAATAGGACACGTCACCTAGCTTTTAGCATGTTCAACAATTGAAGCAGCCAGCTCTTGGCCTTTGAAGGTAGGACAAATACACAGCACCATAAATTGATGAGACCCCGGTTTGACATTCATCTCCAAGTCATTGAAGTTATCCATAAACTCATTTCATAAATAAGAATACTGTAGATACTGCATTACTAAAAGAACTCTTTGGCCTTCATCTAACAAAAACCCCACTTAAGAGGAAAGTATAAATCATGCTCAGTAGAAGGTCGGGGAAGAGAATGACATACATCCACCAAGAGCAGGTCACATGTTTTCGCTACAGAGACACATTCGTGGGTCCAGAACTCAAAATTCATGCAAGTTACGTTTACGGCACGGAGAAATACTTTTTTGACATATCATTCAAGTCTCAGCGATAAGCTGAATAACGTCCACTTTATAATAAAAAAAAACTAGATTCCTGGATCATGCCTCAAATATGATCATGTGAGATGAAAGGTCTTAAATATTCAGCACTAAAGATTGTCATCACCTCTATTGTTTTCCTTACAGGGTAAGACAAATTAATCACCTTTTCCTTTTTATTTTCTATTAGAAACATAGATTTAATTGTCTGAAGCTACTAAGCTTTGATTAAATTTCCACAAAAATCAGTTTCACTGAGAGAATCTGAGGCTCTGGACTTTATTATCTCAATTTAACTATAAAAAAAAAATGCTGCAGGCATGAGGAAGCATAATATCTTGTGTTTAGGCCATTTGATCTTTGATCATCATCAATGGTGAGTTCTTGCACAAGACATCGCTTTGACCTTTCATAACCATATCTCATTATGGAAGAAACATGACTCTCAACTAAATTTTAGCAAGATAGAAGCCATCATTTCACAAAAATAATGAGTTGGAGGAAGAGCATAAAACAACGACAAGAATTTTAATTCAAATGCAAACCTCAACTCGTAAGTTCTCCCCCCGACGCATGGCATTCAAGACTTGACGAATCTGGGCCACAGAAAAGAAGATTAACATTTAGTCCTTATGATACTGTGCTAAAGTTACTAACTAACAATCATTATAATAATCAGCATAATCCAAAAAGTAATTTTGATATTGGAACTTGATAGTCTAAATATACCATGTTAATAATAGACAAGAAAACAGTGGACACTTCCACAATAGCCCAATGCAATCAATGCAAAATTCATTGATCTAATCAAAATCACACAATAACCCCAAAAAAAAAAAATATCAGCAATTGAGAAAGAAAATAAGTATTCTGTTTTCAGAATTTATATCTACTTATTGCAACCTATGCTTCCAATCAATGCAATATTTCACTGATATGTAGTTACGATGCTTCTGACAATACCAAAAATGAATCTAAACACACAGCCAAACAAAAAATGAACATAAAAATCAAGTCAACACATACTGAAATAAAAGAAGATCAAAGTAAAAGAGGATTCAGAAATCTGATGTGCATAAGACCATAAATGCAGAACCCAAGATTGCATTAAATAGTTTATATCCAAGTTGCATCTGTATGAAACTTAAATGGAAAAGCTATTTGAGTTATCAATAAGTTCAATACTATTATTTCTTCCTGCATGCAATTTCATAACACATATGGGAGCTATCTGAAGGTCTACACAAATATCTATCTTTATGGAACCTATGACTATTCAAAGAAATTATTACAGCTAAACCACAATAGAGAAAATATTTCCTATCCAGTCCCAAAGCCTTAACACAGTATATATACAGACAATAAATTTGAAGAAGAGAAAATAAATAACACCAACCTCAGATATCAACCGGTGTCTCCCTTCAATGTCAGCAGCTAAAACCTGCAAAGAACGGGGCAAACCAAGAACATTGTCACCTTGTCTCTCCATCAGAAATGATGACCTTCGTTGTGTTTGGTGATGGACCTGGCTATTAGAACTAGATGGCATGACTGGTTCTTGTGAGGATGAGGAAGGACCTGAAGACAAAGGAGGAAAATGACCAGTACGAACTCCAGAATCAGAATCGACAGATGGAAATAAAGACCAAGGAGAATATTCTAATAATCTTTGCTGACTATGTATTGAGATGTTTTGGTGAGGAACCCAGGCAGAAGCTGGTGAAGGATGGGTACTTGAACTTGATCCAATTCGAGCAGTTGAGGAAACGCCTCCAGAAGAACTTCCAGTGGCCAAACTCCAACTTGTTGGATCCTGCACCATGTTTCTCATCTCAGCTGAAGGAACAAGCATGGGATGCTCAGCATTATTTCTTTGTATGCTTCTTGTGTTTCTTTCCTCTCGCAGTGTAGCACTTCTCTCTCCAGAGATAAATGAACTTGTTAAATTGCCAGCTCTTGAACTGGAAGCACCATCCCAACGGAAAGGATGCGTGTTTCTCGAAAAGGAAGAAACAGGCGCAGAGTGAGCCTGGTTCTGGGATGCATTTGTATTTGCAGCAACTGCTGCTGCCGCTCTCAATTCCAGAGCATCACTAAAGGGAAGAGATATTGGTGGTGGATGAGGGGGAGCAATATTTGAGTGCCCGCTACCCCCTATTGATGATAAATTGAATGGCACAGATTCCTGCTGATGTCGGGGGTCCCCTCTCCTACCAAAACTTCTCAGGCGGTTTTCTGTATTTCCACTGATACCTGAAGGAAAACCATCTTCTACTATTCTCATAGCAACCCCAAATCTAGGATTTGACTGCTCAGGAGGACATACACTAGGGTAATTTTGCAAAGGTGGAGACAAACTTAAGCTACTAGACGCGTCATAACGAGCAGAGACACCACTTTCAGCTTGTGGAAAGCGACTTGAACTTCCTGCCGAACAAGACGGTGCAGACGTGCCTTCAAGGGCTTTCCTCTTGCAGGATAAACCCCAACCACCCAGAGGCGAACCTGCTTCGCCATTGTTTTCTTCCAACATAAAACCAGAGCTTCCAGATGAAGTCCCAACTTTATCAGAAGAAGCACTGGCAAGATATGCCTGCTCTGTTTCTAGTCCACCAGAGGTACAGAGATTTGGGCCTAATCCTACTTCCATACTCTGTCCACCAAAACCACTGTTACCCACATATCCTGCATCAAGATCCAAATTTTGCGGGGAATGACTGGAGCTTGAACCTAGCAAAAACGAAGGCCCACTTCTTTCCTGATTGCCACTGTGGCCAATACCATGCCTACCAGGAAAAAGGATACTAGTTGATTCACGCTGCCTTTCTTCTGACACAGGCCCACCCCCAGTACGAGCACTACAAGAAGCAGACCAACCATGTTCCATTTTCATTTCATCATCATTCTTCTGATTCTGCAAACTCAATCTACAGCTAGGTTCACCCGAATTCCAGGTACTTAAGTTCCGAACATCATGAGTAACAGCATTTACACATGTTGCGCCACCAGAAGCTACCGCGTAATTAGACAAGCGGCTTTCAACAGGCTGAAGAATACTATCCACAGAAATCTGCTGACTCATACTGGTGTTACTGGAAACAGAATCCTGATCAATATTAACAGATTCAGGGAAAGAATCAATGGTACTCCCTTGACCTTGCATCGGGGAAAATATTCCAACCAGAACGAGTGAACACGATGCTAAACAATGATCCAAATTTCAAACACAAATGGGAGGACAAGTTACAGCACCCAACGGATGAAAGGATGACCGTCGATTCAAATGATAGCTGAAAAACAGAAAATTGTGGGAAATGTCAAGTAGCTTTATGATTGAAGAAGAAGAAGAAGAAAAAAAGGCCACCAAACTAGATAGACAAAATAAATAAAACTTATTTAATAGAAAATTTCAAAAATTGCGCTATCCAGTTATGGTCATTGGTCCAAGGTTTCCACGTTATCTAGCTCCAACCACAACCAGTGAATAAGATGATTATTTCCATGCAAATCTTATTCCAAATGTTTCTAGTTCTATCACAAAGATTCACAATTATTTATTTACCACACTGACTCTCTATACATGTACTTTTCACTCTATTCCTATATTAAAACGGGGCTCTATTCCAAACCGTTTATTTTCAAGTACAGCATTTGTTGCATCTAGGACCAATTGCTATCGCCGACTGGTACACTTGTGTGCACTTAGCACAAAAGTTCAAACAGTTTGATCGCAATCTCACTACACTGAAACTTAAGAACAGCGTACAAAAACTGAGATATTGCAACAAGTGAGCCATTAATTCGCCAAAAAGTTCCAGAACGTAACATTTTCATTGCAAACTGCAATTATATCATAGAATAATATATGATCACTAAAAACAGCATACAATGTACTTGCGAATATTGAATTACCAGTTATCAACACAAAAAGCTCATGATACAAAGTATTGCCTTTAGCTGACTGAACAATATAAGTTAAATATCTAATTAGAGAACACCTGGCCTCTTATAGCAAATGCCTGGCAGCAAGAACTATATTCATAAAGCTCAAAAATTATACCTGAAACCCCAAATCAAACAGTGAAAAACAGGACTATTAAACATCAATAAGAAATTATGAACAAAATTAGATATCTACATTGTCAACCATGAGACTTTGGAACATTGACACATCTACAAAACAAACTCAAAACATAGAAAAAATGAAACTGTGTCTGAAAAAACATCAGAAAAATCGCCAAAGCCAGTCCTTGGACAATCAAAGTACCAATTTAACCAACTTATTTTGATTAACCACAAAAAGAAGTTCAACATCAAATGATTTGATAATCACGATGGCCAAATCAAACTAGTACATCCACAAAAAGAAAGATTAAAGAAGAAGAAGAAGAAAGAACCAATGAAATAAAAAAAAAAAACCAACATCGGTCAACTCGATCCCTCACAAACTCTTCAAAGAATAAAGATAAAAAAATAAACAAAAGAAACCCAGAAAAAATACAACAAAACAACAACATAATCATACAAAACAATCAAAGATCAATTAAAAAAATAGAGAATTAACAAAAAATCAAAGGATAATCACCTGAAAGCGACAGAGAGAAGATCGACGAAACCAAGAAATGAAATGGGGTCACTAATTCCTGAAAGAATTAAAAACCCAGAAGCGTTTCATTGAATTTTGTAGGAAATTTTTGTGTGGATTTTTTTTTTCTTTTCTTTTTGTGTGTTGCCGCCGCCGGGGGGGGGGGGGGGATTACTCTCTTTCAGTTACTTTTTTATTGTATTTTTTTACCAAATAAAAGAGAGAAGAGATGAAGAATAATGATAATGGAAATTAAACAGAGACCAGAACAAGAAACTGGTGAGCCATGGACGAGATAAGAGGAAAGGAAGAGAGAGAGAGAAATGAAATTAAATGTAAACAAAAGTAAAATTTGTGATGGTGCAAATGAATGTAATCTGTGAAAAAAAAAAAATTTAAAAAAAAAGAAAGAAAAGAAAATTGATTTTAAAGATTTTGTTGTGAGTTTGTGTTTAGTGGCCGTGTTTGCTTAGCTTTGGTCTTCTGTCTCCTTACAGCCATGTTGTTGTACACGTAGCTTTCATGCAATGGAGCGGGTCCCATTTTCTTTTGTTTTTTCGCTTAGACTCAATTTTCACTATTTTTAGTAATTATCTTTCACTTAAATATCTACTCAATTAGAAATAAGATTTTTTTAAATACATACATACATATATATATATATGGCAAACACAATCTTACAATCAATGTATAATATATTTCTCATTCATGAATAATATATGAATGAGACCTACTCACTATTTATGTGAGGAATATATCATATATTAATTGTAAGGTAGTAGAACCCTATATATATATATATATATATATAATTGCAATCACTTATTAATTGGGTAGTAACTAAATCACGCTTGGATGCAAGGTGTAATACCTATTTTAAGGTTAGATATTCAAGCTAAACTGCTATACCATATGAAATTAAACAGTTTAGGTGGATTATAATATAACATTAAAAAAATCACTCGGCCTTTTTAGAATCTTACTCTCACAATTATGGGGATGGATTCGAGCCCGCGACGCAGGTAAGAGTTTATTAATTTCCTTAATTATGGTATATAATTAAGTGAATGTAATATGAGTATTAATATTATGTAATTTAAAAATAAATAATATAATATTAAAAAATATAAAAAGTATTTTTTAGTTACACAAAATAAATAATTATTATTTTTATATATCATAGTTCAGTACTTATTAGATTTTTTTTCTGAAAATCCTGAATCTTAATGAACAAATAAATTAATACATACCCATATCCATATGCAGGCAGGCGATTCAAGCTTCCGGAGGTGGGAAGGAGGTGCCCCCACACATTTCATTTTTCGAGTTCGTAACTTTCAAAGAAAAATGTGAAAAGTGACGAAATTGAATATGAGCCTTTTTTTTTTATGGAATTGGTTGGGTGTTTTGAAGTTGATGGGCCGACTTTTTTGTGACTACAGACAGGAGACAGCCCATACAAGTAGATGATGTGAGTGCGATGTTTATTTGAGGAGTTGGGCTCCTGACGTCATTTTAAATTTTTTTATGAAGTCTCATTATTATATTTTGTAACACTTGGTTTTATGAAAATTAAGAAAAAGGATAAAATAATAGAGAGTCTCTATGTTACATTGAATGTACCATACACAATTAATAAGAACCACATAATTATATAGGTCCCACAATTTGTGTGGTTCTTATTAGTTGTGTATGGTACATTCAATGTAACATAACAAAATCCAAAATAATATAATACAGGTAATCAAATTTTAAACGTACTTTTTTATAATAAAAATTTTATCACCAGGTAACTTTTTTTTTTAATTGTCTCAAAGTTATTTTGAATTTTAAAAAAAATGTAAATATGGGAGTGCTCGTAATTTTAAATGTATTTAGTAAAATTAATAATTACCCTTTATGGAATAAATTATTTATTTTACTTGTAAAAATCGAAATTGTATTACCATTCATATGTTTACTTTGTTTTAAAATCGAAATAGATTATTACAAGTTACTAAACTAACCTTTGTTGATTATTATCATTATTTTATTATTATTATTATTATTATTATTAAGTGTGGATAATATGATCACTTTAGAGATTGAGATTCCTATTCCAACCTCCCCATGACATTGGAACTCTAATAATAATTTCAAATTTTTAGTGGGGCCAATCATTTTAATTCTAAAGCACGCCATCAACATAGTTTCTAAACTAATAGAACTATGATAAGAAGGGGGGGGGGGGGGGGGGATTTAGAAGGATTTTAAAGGGATGTCAAAAGCATCCAAACAGGGTACTAGCAAGTTGGCCATGGGGGGCCAACAAGATTTGTAGGGTTTAGAGTTTAGAAAGATGAACGTTTTTGTGATGTGAATTGTACACAACATGTAAAAGCGAGCGTTAAAAGAATGAAAACAATCATTTTATAAAAGGTGAAATTACCAGTGATACGTCTTTTTTGTTTCTTTAACACTAATATTTACAATTAGAACTACTGGAACCAAACTAACGAACTATTATTATGAAACAATCCAATTTTTTTTTTAAGTTTTTGCAATATGTCTGTCTCACTAATATTTAGAAACATATTTATTTATTTCTAATTTTTCAAAAAAAAAAAAGATTTTGAATTCACCCGTATGAAACATGAATTACTCCCTGAACAATGAGAGGACACGTTGCTTTCTATTCAATCAAAAGACAGTAAAGCCAATAATTATTTTTGTTCACTAACAGAAAGATGGTTGAGTGGGGGAATATCAAACTCAAAATTTATTATAGTATTTGAAGGTGGTTGGAATTTTTTACCTTCACACGTATTTGTAGTTTGTGAAGAATTTATCACAATTATTGGCCTCGATTCCGGAGGGATTAGTACCTGAAAAAAGCACTCTGACGCCCAAATTAGTGTTTGATTAAGATTAGAGAAAGAAGAAAAACAGAGAATATGAGTTTCTCTCTCTAGATATGAACAATACTTTTTTTTTTAGGCCAAAGACTCATTTTCTCTTAGAGATGAGTGTTTATTTATAGATGATGAGTTATGTGGATTTACGATTTTTCTTTAAACTCTCAATCGAACAACATGTGTCACTCATCATTCCTGTACACGTGAAGGTGATTATGATCTAGAGAATTATTCCGACTCTGTATGTTTTCTTTCTCATATAACCTTGGAATAACTTAGGTGTTATTTATCCCGAAATAACTTGGAATGTTGTTTACTCTTGAATAACTTATGTTTTTTAATAAGATGGACATGTGGCATGATTATATACCTTTTAGAATACGGCACGTACAATATTTAAGAAATCTTAGCAAATAAATTGACTATTGCTCGCAAAAAAGGATTAGGGTAAGTATCAAACATGTTGATAAAATTTAAAAAAATATAATAAATTGATGGTTTTCTTTTCCACAGTTATAATAGATAAGATAGTAGTTTGGACTACTTGAAACTTTTTCGACCTCCTACAACTTCATAAATAAAGTTGTATACGATAAAGAATTTGAGAATTTAAGTCCTTTCGTGTGACGATGAAGATATTTTCTCCAATGTTTTTCCATGTTAAGCTTTTGTGAATTTCTACTTATATCTCGAACTTTTATTAAGTTGGGCTTTACTGTCTTCCATGTCGGGTTTTTAAGTATGAATTTTTCATTGATTATATATATATATATATATTTGGCGAACTGAAAGAAAAGAAAATAAATAAATAAAAAAAAGGGAAGTTGACCAAACCGCAGTGAATCTGAATCTAAAATTAGAGAAAATCAAAAGTCTCCAAAATAGAATAATGCAACAGATTACTCACGTGCGCCGCGCCCAAAAAGAAACTTCCATAATCGTAAAATTAACACAAAGACAAAAACATGGCCAGGTGCCTCTTTCTGTTTTGTCTTCAGAGATTCACTCTGACAAGAAAACTCTGACACAACGCACAGCTCTTTTCCCAAGAACACAAAAATCCCAATCGGATTCAGGGACAAAGATCATGGATTCCCAGAAATTGTCAGCTTGTCTCTCTTCATTAGTCTCTCAATTATTTCTCCTCCTCCTCCTCTTGTTCCCGGATTCTGATTCCACTCAAAGGACAAACCTTTTCCCTCTAATTTCCCATTTTATTTCATCACAACAGGTCGCTGCTTCTTTGACTTTTCTTTCGATTTCCAGGAAAAGAAAGCGAACCCATTCGTCGGAAGAAGAGCTTGAGCCGACCCATGATGACAAATCCTCCAGACTCGGACGTGGGCTGAGTCAACTCGGTTTTACTCAGCTCCCTGACTCGTTCAGGAGCTCTTTCAAAATGAGCTCTTCCACATTCAGATGGCTATCTGGGTTGCTCGAGCCGTTACTGGACTGCCGTGACCCGGTTGGTTTGCCCTTGAATCTCTCGGCTGATATTCGGCTCGGTATTGGGCTCTTTAGGTTAGTTAATGGGTCAACTTACAGTGAAATTGCAACCAGATTTGAGGTCACTGAGTCGGTGACTCGGTTTTGTGTTAAACAGTTGTGTCGCGTCCTTTGCACCAATTTTCGTTTCTGGGTTGCGTTTCCTGGACCAGAAGAGCTTGGATTGATATCAAAATCCTTTGAGGAACTCACAGGGTTGCCTAATTGTTGTGGTGTTATTGATTGTACTAGGTTCAAGATTATTAAAATTGATGGATCAAATTCTTCAAAAGAAGAAGATAGCATTGCAGTGCAAATTGTTGTTGACTCATCTTCAAGAATATTGAGCATTGTTGCCGGCATTCGTGGTGATAAGGGTGATTCAAGAGTCCTGAAGTCTTCAACTTTGTATAAAGATATTGAAGAAAAGAATTTATTGAATTCTAGTCCAATTTGCGTTAATGGGGTGGCCGTGGATCAGTATTTGATTGGTGATGGAGGGTACCCTTTGCTTCCGTGGCTAATGGTGCCATTTGTTGATGCAAATCCAGGGTCAAGTGAAGAGAATTTCAATGCAGCGCATAATTTGATGCGTGTTCCGGCATTGAAAGCCATTGCTAGTTTGAAGAACTGGGGTGTTTTGAGTAGGCCAATTGATGAGGATTTTAAGACTGCAGTTGCTCTTATTGGTGCTTGTTCAATTCTACATAACGCTCTACTAATGAGAGAGGATTTCTCTGGTTTGTTTGAGGAGTTGGGAGATTACTCATTGCATGATGAAAGCTCTCAGTATTATAGTGATGCTAGTTTGGAGGAAAATTCAACTGAGAAAAAGGCTTCTGCTATACGAAGTGCATTAGCTACCAGAGCAAGAGTTCAACATGACTCAAGTTATCATAGGGATCCCAGCAGTTCGGTACAATGATTGCCTTTCAAGTAAGAGATCAGACTTAATTTTAGATAGTCAATAGAGGATTATTTAACAACTATCATGAAGTCCATTTGAATTCATTATTTTTTTCCCCTCCCATTACGCTTATATCCCCTTGTCCTAGCAAGTATTGTTTATACTTCAACCTATTTTTTATTTTTTATTTTTTTGAAATGTAACCATTTTAACGTCCGATTAATGTAGACACCATCAATTTAGCATCGGTTGTTCATTGCTTTTTCTTTCCTTTTCTCCTGCAATTAGTCCTCAAACTTAATATCTTAACTTCCTTTCTGATAATAATATAAAATCTGGATTGTGACTAATTTAGTACCGTCCAAAATGAAATTTTATCAGAATTCTTGTGTTAGTGCTGCATCCATGTCATAAAGAACATAATAAGTGATTTATTTTGTGGATTTGATGTGTTGTTCTCATATTTATATAAAGGCTATTTCCAAAATCTCCCAGTGAGACAATCTTCCTAAGAAATGGTACAACATTCATTTGGTCTGAATGAGTGTTGACAAGTATCTACACTGATTGTGTGCGGACTATAAGTGTTGAGTCTCACTTTTTAGATAAAAATAGTGAGTTTTTGGGTTGAGGTGGTGTCCACCTTTAGATACAGAGGCCTTTTCAAAGACTCTGTAAATAAGCATCTTCCCAACAAGTTCTCCTGCAACTTTTGGTTTGGGTTCGTATCCATCTGTGTATTAAGACCTTTTTCAGAGGACCTTTAAGGTGAAAATCTCTCCACCAAGTCTTCCTTGACTGCCATTCAATCTACAAAGCGATAGATTTGTGTGTGTACTGATATATGATACTAGGAATCTCTTAAAAATTGCTTAGGATGATTATCATTGCTTATAGGTCCCTTTTGCATGGGCTTTGGCTGATCTTTGGATGACGGACATGGTTTGCTAGCTGCATTTAGTTTTTCTGACAATCAAAGAAATGTTCTTTTGGGGGTCTGGAGCAGCGATTCTTTGTATGAAAAATATTGGTTCCTAACTTAAGATTCAACCTCGGATGAAATGTAAGACTAACAAAGTTTTGTAGAACCAAATTAAACCGAGTACAATATGTTTTTTGAGCAGTGGAGTTGTTCTTGTTCTCCTTTGTATGCATAAAGTACAAACATACATTTGAGTTGGTTATTGTTAATACATGGATAATATCATGTGATGTTTTCACCACCCATTCAAGGAAACGACTTGGAAGGATATACCCATTGGTCATATCGGGCACTAGAAGCATAGCATGCAATTCTAGAAGTTTGACAGCAGATATTAACATAATGTTACTTCAGTCAATAAAATCCACTTTTTTTTTTCCTTTTTCCTTTTCGTTTTCTATCGATTTTGCAATGAACAGAAATATTGAAAAAAGTCTATAATAAGGTTAATAATTATTATGCTTTTTGGGTGGTTTTATTAGATGTTAGAAAACATTTAGATTTATTTATTTATTATTATTATTTTAATGATACTCAAGACACATTTGAGTAGTATATTTGGTTCTTGTTCTTTTATGAAGAGAAATGACCTAAATATATATGAATAGCTATCGTTACAGTTGATGGGCCTGCATTCTCAAGACCAATATACTGTATAACTGCCAAACTGAAATGTAATCAGATTTCAAGTCATCAGTGAAGCTGTGAGTTCTAGTCTCAAAGCTGATTCTGATATACTAGTGATGCGGTAAACAGGAGTAGCTTGTTGCATTAGACTCGGACCAGAGAACTAGTTAATAAAAATCTAACTATTACTTGATCCATGTAATTCAGGAAGAATACTCTTGACCTTTTTTAAAAAAAAATCAAAATCAAATTCTTTAAGAGAGAAGGGTTACTTATGTTTGGTTTAATGCCCTTAATTCTGTTAAATAACTTAATTTAGAAGTTCCATATGGAATTCCAGGATAAAGAATAAAATGTCCGAGCTCCATTTTTATCTAACTGCATTATAGGTTCACTTGTATTCTTCTTTTGCTGCATCTTTCTGGTAAATATGACATGAGAATTTTACATTGTCATGTCATTAACTTCTAAAAACCAACAGACTTCATTGACGGCCTAAAAACTTATGTTTTATGGTACTGTTTGTGAGCCTGTTGAGAAACTTGTTTTCTGATCATATGATTGTCTCAGATCTAGAAGCATATGTTTTGTTTAGACGGTAGAGTTCGCACCCATATAGGAGAAAATCATGAGAAACTGACCAAGAGCTATTGCCAGCTGAAGGAAGAGAGCAAGGCAGGGGTGGATACAGTGGCGGAAGTTATATTGGCCTATATTTGACTGATTTTTTTCCCCTAAAAGATATAAGGGTGGGCAAAGTTTAATTATTTATCTCCCTAGCTCCCCCATGATTCGAACTCGGGTGACTAGCCATATAAAACTGCTTGAAAACTACTTGGCTAAGGCCCTAGGGGCATCATTTCACTGAATTGTGATTGTTGATAGAATGGATAAAATAAAATGCATCATTCCCCAATTTGCTATGATTTGGTTATGTTGAATTGAGCTGGCCGGTTGGGCATGTTGGATATGTTTGTGTTTTTCTTTTCTTTTGTAACATAGATGACAATTGAATGTTACAGTGTGACATTATTCAGTTTTGCAAACGATAGACTTTGTTACGGCCTAAAATTCTAAAACACTATATTTTCTATGGTATCTATTCACATTCCTGTCAAGAAACTTGTTTGCTGATTTATTATAGTTAAGTGAAACTTTGAAATGGATGAGTTTGAGACATGTACAGAAGTAGGAATGCTAGTTCTACTTATACTGTACAGGTACCAGCAATAGAGGACAATATTATATATCACTGAAAACACAGCCAAGATCAAAGAAGCCATCGGCAGATTAAGGAAGGCAGCAAAAGACACAGGTGGGTATAATGGCAGAAGTCATGGAGTACAGAGAATAGGATTATATCAGTCCTCAAATTGCTTGGACAAGGTTACGTTGAACCGAGTTGGAGCATGTTCTGTGCATATGTTTGTTTCTCTTCTTCTCTTTCCTGCCCTTTGTTCAAGGAATAACTACCCATGGCCTCTTTCTGCTACAAAAAGATCTGTCCATTTCAGATTGGTTAGTGGTCATGCTCAAGTTATATGCATTCAGTGTTCAAAAATGATGTGCACATGAGACATTTCTTCAATTTTCTTAACATTTTCCAAGCACATAAGGGGCAACAGTAAACTTGGCATGTAAATGTGCAATGGAAAATATTCTAAACAATAGATAGTGTCTGCAATTGAGTGACAGAAGCCTGTCCAAATTGTTCAATAAAGCAAAGTTAGTTTAGTAGCAGCCTTTTATAGTTTTATTTCCAGGTACACGGGGACCAAATAAAAATTACCTAGAACAAATACTAAATTATTAGAGAAAAATTATCATCTCCAATGGCCAAAAAGACAAAAGAGTACTAAATTATTAGAGAAAAATTAGCACCTCCCATGACCAAAAAGACAAAAGAGTAAGTGATACTGGAAGAGTCAATGATGACGAGGGTGGGTGAGGTTCTAGTGGATGTCGATGTGGACCAACCAACTCTGAGTAACCAAAGTGGAGAAAAATTTGGCAACAACATCACCCACCATCACCATATTCACCCTTTCTTTTATTGGAGTTGTTAAGCTCAAAATCTCAAGGCTTGGATTCTAAGAAAATATGCTCTCTCAAACCCTCAACAAGCTTTGAAGTTTCCTTCAAGAATATTTTGGGTAACCCTATGTCTCATTTCCAATGATTTATGCTACTACTTAAATCATAATTGCCCACTAAATTAATTAGTCAGAGATTTAAACATTAGTATCTATAAATAGTTATCTTCATATTCATATTTAGTTAAATCCTATTAATATCGAATAAAATCATACACCATTATACTGATTAACTCAAATAATCACACTAGTCATATAATACTAAATAGTCAAATTGAAATTTACTCAGCTACCCCTTTCTTATTTTATAAGTGAAGAGAATTAAATCCAAAAGACATGAAAGGTATCTCTTATTATCAAGAAAGGTGACGTAATGAACAAGCTTGTGGCAATAAGCTACCGAAGAAGGCCAGCGTGGCTTGGCGACTTTAAAACATCCAGCTCCTGCTTCACCGAGTAACAGCAGCATGCTTCATCAAGTTTCCCATTAATGAGCTTAATTCGGTGAATAAATTTTTTAATTTTTTTTGGTATTATATATTTTTTTTTTATAAAAGTTGTTTCTTTGTTAATTGAAAGCAAACGTCAGAGCAGTATAGGAGAGTGAAAGCCAAAATGAAGAGAGAAAGAAGAAATAAATATAAGCGACTGAAAAAGGAAAAAAGAAAAAGAAGAAGAGTGAAGACAAGCCGGAGAAATCTACATACCCAAGATCCCCATCAAGCTCGTGAGTGAATTGCTTTGTTACTAATCTATATTCCATGAAATAAATATAAATAATAGTATGGCCTAGTAATACGTTATGATTAGATATGTGTATGTTATATAATTAATCATGTCATGAGATGTAATTGTGAATCACTAAATAAGTACCATTCTCATTAGGTATTCATTATTTTGTACATACATATTAACATGTGTTATTTAATTTATCAGTGTGATAATGCTAGTTTTGTAAGCACAACATGATTAAGTGGTAATCATGTATTATATTTAGTATAAAGTTTGTGTGACATGATTATTTCCTATGATTTATGCATGCCACTATTTAGATTATAAGCACCCACCATATTTATTAGTCAAAGATTCACATATTACTATCTATTTAGTTACATTCATATCGAGAGTTCTTTAAATCCAATTCAATTTAATCAATAGTTCTAAGAAAATCATGCACCATCATACTTATAAATTCGTTCGTGTATAAACCTCGCAGAAACCCTTACAAACACTAAAAAAAAATCAATATGAATAACAATGTAGTTTAATAACATGTTATGATTAAATGTGTGCATGTTATATGATTGATTATGCCAAGAAACACAGTAACAAATTACCATTTGTGTATCCATGATCTTCTGTTTTAAGTATTCTATACGTGCAATGCATACTAATTTTGCTTTGTCGGTGGGATGCTGTCAGTTTTATCAGGTGTGACATGTTATATTCACTCTCCATGTGCGATGATAGTCCCGCGGGAGCATGACATGTATTTTCTCAAATGCTATTTGATGTAGTTTTGACATATTTGCCTTCTGATTGTACGGTCTCTCATATGTGAGAGTGAAGACTATGTTAATCCAATCTTTTCCAATGGTTTGTATATGCCGCGGTTTAAATCATAAGCACCCACCAAATTAATCATAGATTCAAATTTTAGTATCTATTAGTTATATTCAAATTGATACTTCCATTAAATCTGATTCAATCTAATCAATAGTTCGAATAAAATCATACATCAGCATACTTATGTACTCGTCGGTATCTCACTCATAGATTCAAATTCTAATCAATAATTCGAATAAAAATCACACACCATCGTATATCACTCAACTGAGCAAATCTCTAGTAAATACCCAAATAATCACTAATAATAAGACCCAACTGTCAAATTGAGATTTACTGAACAGCCCCCTTTCTTATTTTTGAAGTAAAAGAATTGTATTATCTAAAAGACATGAAAAGCGTCACTCTTATTTGTCAAGAAATGTGAGGTGGCCACCAACTCTACTTTCTGTATACACCGAACCAACATGGGGCCATGTGTGAAAATTGTAATCTTCTTCCCTTCACCAACCCTTTACCAACTTTGCTTAGCCACATTTTTTTTATATTCTAATTACAAAATAATAGCCCCCCACCACCCTCAAAGAGAGCCTAATCTTCTAGCAAACGTACCTACAATCACCTAATTACCCCCAAGGTAATCTCATAACGATATTCATAAAGATAGTTAAATCCCAACTTAAATAAAAAAGGACGACTAAAATTTTAAAAATATGTTAAGAATTTATGTTGATTAAAGAAATGAGTATAACGTTTGCTACAATTAATTATTATAAGAGAGAGTGATGAAATGATGATGAAAAAAAATGCTGGGGTAACAAATTTTTGAGTGTGGGGCCACGAAGCCTGACACGAACAAAAGACTCATGCTGTCTTTGGACTTCACCAACCCCCGACCGGGTTTTCCATCCAGGCCGGGCAAGCAAACCGGTCTCTCAATTTCCCATATAAACCCCATCACAGCCTTCAGATTTTCCAACTCGAGTTACCCTTAAAAAGTTAAAAACTCCCAAATCCAACATCAAAATCCAACATCAGCGTCAATGGCTTCCAACGCAGAAGATCAACAAAACCAACAAGGCAGACACCAGGAAGTTGGCCACAAGAGCCTGCTCCAATCCGATGCCCTCTACCAGGTAACTTTTAATATATATATATATATATGTATATAATTCATACAATAATTTAATTACCCTTTACATAAAAGGCTTTCTGGTGTCATATTCTTGTTCCTGGTTCGAACTTCTAAATTCACCATTTTTATATATTTTTCTTTCTTGCAGTATATTCTTGAAACCAGTGTGTACCCAAGAGAGCCTGAAACAATGAAGGAGCTTAGAGAATTGACTGCCAAACATCCATGGTTGGTATTTTTAAATTCACTATTGTTTTGTATCACTTCCAAAAATTAAAAAAATTTACCAGTTAAATAAATCAACAGACGGTCACAAAGTTTTTGAGATGATGAAACAGGAACATTATGACAACGTCGGCAGACGAAGGGCAGTTCTTGAACATGCTGTTGAAGCTGGTCAATGCAAAGAACACAATGGAGATTGGAGTTTACACAGGCTACTCTCTTTTGGCCACTGCCCTTGCCCTTCCTGATGACGGAAAGGTAATATTGACGATTTTATCCACCTATATGTTAATTTATAGTAACATCCCCAAAATGGGATGGATAAATGAAAAAAGGTGTAATAACTAACAATAATTGTGCCATTATTTTTATTCCTTTTTTTATTTATTTATATACATATTATTTCCTTTGCTTCGGTTGCAGATTTTGGCCATGGACATCAACAGAGAAAATTATGAATTGGGGCTCCCAGTTATCCAAAAAGCTGGTGTTGCTCACAAGATTGACTTCAGAGAAGGCCCTGCCCTGCCTGTTCTTGACCTACTGATCCAAGATGTAAAAAATCTCACCACACCCACCATTCCAAAATCACAAAATTGTTTTCCATATTTTTGTTCTCATTCTTTCATTTCTTCCTCAAAAAAATAAAGTTGTGAGTGTGAAAATGGTACAAAACGCATTTGATAGTCTGTTAAAACTATTTTAAAAAAATGTGAATCATGTTTAGTAGAATTATAAAAATTGTTTTAACAAGTTTTAGGCCACCCATCCTACCTAAAGTTGGGAGAATAATAGGAAAATTTATTATTACTACAATTAGATAAACAACCAACATGATCTTTTTTTCTTTTTTTTTTTAAAAAAAAGAGCATCATTTCCATTAAAACGTCTGGCAAAAATAAAACATAAAGAATGTGCTTTATTTTATTCTTTTTTATTTGATGTAAATTAATTAGTGATTGCATGTGGTGAACCTCAGGAGAAGAACCATGGATCCTTTGACTTCATATTTGTGGACGCTGATAAGGACAACTACCTAAACTACCACAAGAGGTTGATTGAGTTGGTGAAGGTTGGAGGAGTGATCGGGTACGACAACACCCTGTGGAACGGATCCGTCGTGGCGCCACCTGATGCTCCCCTTAGGAAGTACGTTAGGTATTACCGAGACTTCGTCTTGGAGCTCAACAAGGCACTTGCTGCTGACCCCAGGATTGAAATCTGCATGCTCCCCGTTGGCGATGGAGTCACTATCTGCCGTCGGATCAAGTGAAATGCCTAAACCAATTCTCTGTGGGGGTCCGCCGCAGATGACCGGTACCTCGAAGATAATGCTACATGTGATTTTACCCTTTTTTTCCCCCTCTATTTGTGCATTTTTCTTTTTAATGCAAATTATTGTACTTTATTTTATCGATGCAAAATTGACTATTGGCTAAGGCCAATTTGGGAATGTTATACCTTTTAAAATAATTATTTTTAGTTGTATTGTAAAAATAATTTTATTTTCAGAAATATTGTGAGTTTTGAAAGTAGTTGTAGACGTTTAGTAAATTTCACTGCTAAACTGTTAAGAGAAACGGATAACTAAAATGTACATATATATAAGATAAAATTTACTTATACATATAAAAATATGTATATACAATGTTTTTAATTGTGTATTATAATAATTTTAACCAAAAATAAAATTTATAATATAGTGAAACAAATTTAATAATAGTTCAACAAACAAATGATTTTAATAAATTTATATTGATGAATTATAATAAAAATTTATTAAAATATTGATTTTGTTTTCAATTTGAATAAGGATAATTTTGGGTTTAGGTAATAATTTTAAGGATATTTATGAAATTATATTAAAGGATAAAATTTATTCTCAAAATCATAATTTAAAAGATACTTTCTTTTTAAAATCAGCTGTAAAAGGAGCTGATTTTGATAAAAATGATTTTGATTTTTTTTACCAAACAATAAAATTAATTTTTAGATTTTCAAAATCATTTTAACCTCTCTCAAAAATAAATTATCCTAAACAGACTCTAAATCTTATATGAAATTATCCCGATTTAATATGGGATATTAAAAAAATATCACGGCTAGTGCATAGTGATATTTGGACTCATCTCAAGTGATTTATTTATACTGTTAGTTATTTGTGGAAGTAAATCACAAAATTTCCGAAAATGGAGAAATTCATTTTGTGATATATTTTTATTTTAGATAAGGTGCCTGTTTGGGTAATTGAAGTTTCATTGTCAAACATGAACACATCGTTAGTTAAGTATCATCTCATTTTACCTGCATCAACTTGATAATATGCCCTTTTCAGGGAAAAAAGACAAATGGGTTTGGCCCATGTAACGCACTATCATTGTATGCTTGCTTTTATACAAGTCAATTTATAGAAATATAATGTGATTGTGTTTGATTCTGAGAAAGTAAAAAGCATAATCTTGAATACTATGCCAACAAATCCCATGATGGTGGTGGTCCTCGTATGGCCCCTTCCATTTCTTGATTCTGGCACCTCACCTACCCAGCCAGCCACCTACCTTAATCTCAGGTAATTTTATCATTAATAAACGGATTTTATATATACACAATACAACGAGTACAAATAATGGTATGCAATGAAATGGTAAATCCGCACCACCTAAGAATGAAAGAGAATGATAAAATACTTTCAAAGTGTCTCTATGCCTTTAAGTTTTCACTCTAATAGTTTCAAAGAGGAGTCGCTCGTTGTAAATATACATAGAAGAAACTCACCGTCCATCCACTGAATTAGACTTTATTTGGAATTAAAATGATGCAATTTTTAAATTATAACTATTGTGAAAAAAAATGTAACTATGAAACAAAAATTAATTCCAACAGATCCTTAATGTCGCGTGCAACCCGTTGTGCTGCCGACACGAGTACTTGTAGAAAATGTTGCTTCAAGAATGGAGTTTGGTCCCCTCGCGATATCACTCATTAATAAAATTGAGAACGATGTACCGAGACTTTTCGATGTGCCCATGATTTCCATCAGTAAGAGACCTGCCTAGTACGAGCGAGACATTTGATATCGTCATTGAATGCAAATGCTTATTATGGCCGCATTGTTTGGTATTGTGATTAGGCTATATAGCTTAAAAGCTGATAAAGCAACCACAATGCCAATTTGAAGCAACGGTGGCTCTCCTTAACTCCACAACCTACAAGTGATGCCAATTTGAAGTGACGGTGACTCTCTTCGACTCCGCAAGCGACTAATGAACTAGAATGCATGCGGCGGACAAATGCACGTGGAGGACAAAACCCCTTTCACTTCAACAGCAACAACTTGACATCGACCCCTTTCACTTGAACAACAACTAGACATCGATCAAACTTTCCTGGTATATATCTCATCGTTTTCACCTAGAGACGAAATAAAAAGCGGTATCAATTTTCTGAATTCATGGAGCTTTCACTCGACTCCATTCCCGGCTTGTTTGGAGAGAAATACTGACCCAATCTAAAAATTCCCCAACTCAGATACATACACTAAATAGAAATGTTGATTCTCAAGGTCAAGGAGGTACCTATTTAAATTGTGCAGAACCTTGCAAACTAAACTCATTCTACATCATTTCACAAGGGAAATTGGAAAAGCGGCACAATAGCTTCTCTGTGAGACTGTGTTAATGCAAACTAAACTACAATGAAACATCCAATGAGAAATAGAGCCGTGTTGGAAACTCGCAATGCACCAAGACTTCACTAGTTGAATAATCTGCCATAATATTTGTTAACATGCCCTTGTTGTACTGCAAAAATATTCTACTTGGCAATCTTATATGAACTTTCTTTCTACCAAGAAAGGAGCTAGAACCCAAGCTAAAGTAGTATGGAATGAAAGAAACCAAAGAATCTTTGATAACAAGGCTGGGGAAGATCCTTCACACCTATGGAACAAAGTCAAGTTCTGAACTTCCCTCTGGGCATCTATAACTAATGAATTCAAAGACATCTCTTTCTTTTTTATTTTGCTTAAATAGGAAGCTTCTATATCTTAACAGGATGCACTCTCGGTGAGTTAGTGTTTTTAGGTTTTAGGATATTTTATTTTTGCAGTTTCTAAGTGTTCTGTTTATATTGGGAACTTCTCGTCTTTTTTTGTGGATTTGTAATCCTCCTAATCCTTGTACTTATTTTTTATAGTTTTATTTAATCTTTGTTTCTTAGCAAAATAAAAAAAAATATAAATCATAGTAGTGAATAATATAACTTCAGTATAATTGGACAAAATTAATTCACTAAGAGCTATCTCCAATACAAGCAAAAAGCATTATTTTCAAGAAGTAAATATAAAGAAACAATAATCGATGAGGATAATATTATTACATGAACATTAACCTCCCAACAGTAATAAAACAAACAGTCGAAATACCTTCTTGAGAAGGTTTACCCAAAACACTAGACCAATGAAGCATGAGACAAAAGAAATGTGCATCAAACATACAAGCAATCAGTAACAAATAGAAGAAAAAAACTCTGGGTCATAGTTCATGTGTTACAACATATTAGATTCTGAAGTAGAGAGCTAGGGACAGCTAAAATTTAGAAAGGTGAATCAGAACATCGAATGCAACAAACCTTCAACAATGAATAGGTTATAGCATATTCCAAAACAGATAAATTGACAACAAATGAATGTCAGACAATCAAACAAAAGTTATTAATCACACCAAGGTGGACTAACAAAATATAGAAAGGCGAATCAGAAGAAAAATAAAATTTGGTCTAATGTATTAAGAGAAAAAAATTGTCAGAAATAGAAGCACAGGGAATTTCTACTAACGCAATGGTTGCAATAAACCTTCAACAATGACTAGGCTGCAGAAACATACAAATTCTAGAAGGTTCGATTGTTAAAACCACAATAAACCACATTATATCCAAATAAACATTTCAAGAAAAAGGATTCTTGACATTGGTAAAATAGACAAGATAGAATTCATCCACTGAATTACTTCAAATTTGAAATCACCAAAATGACGAAAATCAACTAAAATGCAAACATCACCAGACCATTCTTTTTCTTTACCCGTTTTTTTGTTCCTTTTTTCTTTTAGCAAGGAGCAAAGCAGTAGCAATCACACTACTTGAAATTATAACCTAATTACCATATCACTAAAGAATCACCATGATTTTCTCAAAACCATGCCAGACCAGACAAAAGCAAGAGATACAGCAACATATCAATCAAGCAAAATAAAAGTGTATTAGACATTATTTATATAAATTAGATACTAACATCATTTGAAAAAAATAACCCTAGGTGGATCTACTTCCCATATACTGACCAAAATAACATTGAATTGACAACTCTTTAGGTCTCATAGATAAATTTAAAACCAATATTATGCCTCCCAAGATGCCCAATCTTCGGCATAACAATCAGTCATCACACATTCAATAGAATTAAACCTGAACATTATGATAACAATTAAACTAAATTTAAACTAAAAACATCCCAAATGAAAATTAATTGACACTAAAACATGCATTAGACAACCATATCATCCATTACAAAATTTAACCTTCAACAGTAATTCATTACCGCCTCACCAAAGCCATAATAATATCTCATAAACTACTAACATTTAATGATCGAGTCTCAAAATAACCAAAATTTCACAACAAAGTAAATCAAACAAACTAAAATAGCAAAACGACAAGCCGTTTCGTTTCGCTTCCTTGCATTCCCGCTCAACGGTAACTCTTCTGGAACCGAGCCCTAGCGCCACGTCCACCGAACTTCTTGGGCTCGCACCGCCGTGGGTCTGCCACAAGCAGGGTCCGGTCGTACCTAACGAGAATGTCCTTGATCTCCTTCTTGCTCTGCTCGTCAACATACTTCTGGTAGAAAGCCACGAGAGCCTTGGCGATGCTCTGACGAATGGCGTAGATCTGCGACGTGTGTCCCCCGCCCTTCACGCGGATTCTCATGTCCACGCCGGCGAACCGCTGTCGCCCGAGCAAGAGAATTGGCTCGTATGCCTTGAAGCGGAGGATCTCCGGCTCGACTAACTCGATCGGGCAGCCGTTAATCTTGATCAACCCACGACCGCGCTTGCAGTAAGTCACGGCGACCGCAGTCTTCTTGCGGCCGAAGCATTGTACAGATTCCACTGGACCTGCTTTTGCTGTCGCCATTTCTTGTTAGGGTTTGCTATGAGGGAAGCGCGCGCGCGACACACAGGGAAACCCTAAAATGACTATCAGTGGAGCAGACGCGAGGGCTTAAGTGGGGCTTATATAGTTAGTGTTTAGGGTTTTATCAGTTTTTGGAAATGCCCGTGGGGTTTTGTATAATTACATTTATGCTTGAAACGGTGCGTTTCAATTTAATTTTTATAAATGGAATTATCATTACACCACTTTTATTTTACTTTATATTTATACAACCACTACAAAATTAACTAGTTAATATAAATATGAAAAGAAATGTGATGTAAAGTATATGTTAAAATTTTATAATAATTAAATAAAAATAAGACAAAATAAAGGTGATAAAATAAAGACGGTGCAATAATAAGGTCTCTTTTTATAATTTAAAACTAAACAACTATGAAAAAAATGCTAAATAGCCGTAAGGACGAGGGAAGGACGACCAAAACGGCAGCACTTGCTGCTCTTTCATGAACCTTTCTCTCCCTTATTTGTGACCCATGATAACTAATAAAATAGCAATTAAAAAAGCAGGAAAATCGAGCCTTTTGTGCTAAACATTATTCTCTCCGTTTAGCGGCACTTCTCTCCTAAAGCTCTGCATATCTGTTCTGTTGGAAAAAAAAAAAAAGGACTATTTTGTTCAGAAAAAGGACTTATAAAAAAAGAAATGAAGAAGAAGAAGAAGAAGAAGAAAAGCCGTAACCTTGCATTCAAAGGAGCTGCCACCATGATGCCAATGTATAAGTAGCCAATAGAGCCACCGCCACCACGCCGATGTATCACGGGTCTAACAGAGCCATCGCCATAATGCCAATACTGTCATCGCTAGAGGTCTCATTTATCTCTCTCTCACTCACTCACTCATTTGTATATAATCAATTTTCTGTCAAATAATTAAAAATAAAAAATTTCAATTATCTGATTTATGATCATTTTTGGAATCATTGAGTATAAATAGTAAAATAAGATCTAATATATTGTATTTGTATTATGATAGTTGTGTGATTTATGATCATTTTGTGAAAAAGTTCAATTTCAAGCTTGCTAATGACATTGACCCAACTACTTGGGCTTAGCTCAAGTGGGCAGAGTCACTCCCTCACAAATGTAAGGGAAGTGGTTCGAGCCTCCGCAAACGAATTGTAGGGGTTTAATTTAAATTTACTTCCTTGGAGTTCCAGAGCTTGAGTGAAGGCAGTGTTTCTCTCAGGATGGGAGTTGACGTCCCTCGAATATTTGAGAGGGTTAAAATCTGAGCGGTGCCATATCAGAATTGATGTAAACGAGTCTCAGTATATATATGATTGTAAATGTAATCATGAGTAATAGTTCTCATTCAAAAAAAAAAAATGACCTTGACCCAAATAGTAAAAGCTATAAAAGTCTTTCAGTTTTCTACTCACAAATGCACCAGTTTTTGCATTTTGCATATATGATGCCTTTTTGTACTGACGCAATACTTTATAATTGGGAATGCAAATATCAATTTGATGCAATAGTTTTAATTCTCGCACAAATCACTTATTTTAGTTTGCCTTTTTTTACACTTTCAAGAATCTACAATTGCAGAAGAAGTGTTGATATAATCATAATATTGATTTTGATGATAACAAACTAGATTAAGAAAGTTAAAGTCTTTAAATTTAGATAATTTCTTAGACCATGTGATGTTTTCAACAAATTCAAGTTTCTAGAAATAAATGGATAACCGTTAAGGTTAAAAAAGACAAACTAATAACTTGTAGTTGGGTTATTAGTAGCTTCTGTAAGTTAACGGTTAACTGTTAATGAGAAAATAGTAACCAATAAATTACAAAAACAATTTTATTTGAAAACAACAAACCGTTATTTGTAAATAACAAGCCGACTTCGCAAAGGTGAGCCTATGGAATTAAACGGTAAATTGACAATGACAAACGGTGATTTTACTTCGATCAGTAAACTCTTTGGAATTAAACGGTAATCCGACTATTCTATACGATGATCTGACAATTCAAAATTCAACACAATGGTTACTAAGAACAAATCAGAATGATTGTGTCCAGAAGGTCTTCTCTAATTATTAAAAAAAAAAAAAACTCAATCAAATTCAAATTATGACGGATTCAATAATTATCATTAACCGAAAACAATTTCATAATTTCGTTCAACTTGAAAGCCGCTCTGTTGTTGGCGCGGTCGTCATCGGCACCGTCACCGAACGCAGATCTAGTACTTGGGGATAATGGCCGCTGAGTACAATGGCTGCTTTTTTATTTAATTTTATTTTTTTTCATTATTTTAGCTCATTTTTTATTATTATTATTATTATAATAGTGCTCGTGGGCCATAAGTAAGAGTGTATGAAATGACAACATGTGCTCTGTTTCTATCATCCCTCTCGCATCCCTATGCTCATTTAAAAGCACTCAACAAATATATTATCAGTAGTCTTTATCAATAATATCATGTGGAGGAAAAGTTTACTTATAACAAGCGATTTATTTGTTACATGTCACATCTGTTTGTTCGATAATTATGTCAAAAGATCAGCTTGTCCGATGTTAAAGCTCAAAAAAAAAAAAAAAAAAAATTCCTCAATTATATGATGAAATACATATTTCTTCTTTATTTGCATTTCCCTTATTTTATTTGGTTCATAAAATTAATTAATGTTCATACTTCATCACTTCATATCAAGTTGTGAATTCTTGGCTCGTTTAATGGTTATTTTGAAAATTTTAATGTCAAAATCATTTAAAATATATTGCTGAATTATCGTCATTATTATTATTATTATTAAATTATTATTATTATTATTATTATTATTATTATTATTATGTTAATAGAAGAAGTATTCGATATATTTGAAAATACGGGAACAATAGTTTTAATTTTCTCCGAACAACTTGGTGGGTATGCATTTTGGAATTTCCGCATATAGTAAAGACTCAAATTTTTAACTCTCTCAAATATTCGAGAGACATCAACTCCCCTCCTAAATATTAATTTTGATATGACACCGCTCAGATTTTTAACCCTTTCAAATATTCGAAGGACGTTAACTCCCCTCCTAAGAGAAAGACTGCATTCACTCAAGCTCTTGGACTAAAAAAAAAATAAAATTAAACCATACAATATATTTACGACTTGAACTACTTCCCTCACAAAGTGGCTCGAGCCACTTGCGCTAAGGGTCCTAACTAGTTTGAGTAATCCCTTCCCTCTATCTTATTTATTTTATTGAGCTATAAAATCTGTGGTGGGAATTAGAGCCTTGTAAGACTGGGTTATTATTTTGTCTGAATTAAGTGGAACCATGTGGAAGCATCCTTACATTTGCGTCCACAGCCTTTGACGAATCGTTTCGTATAGACATTAAACGCTTCAATTTTGTCTTCTGTTACTTTACTTCTTCGGCTTTTGACTCGAAAATGAATTTTAAGGTTCAAATGTGGCTTCGTTCTCAGCCAGTCAGGAAAATATTTGTAGACTGTATCACCATATTTTGCCGAAACCAAATCATTGGTGTATTAATTAGACATCATTGGATTAAGAATCGGATTAAAGATCTCCTCAACAAAGAGTGCAATATCATTTCTTGTATGATGCGATTATTAGGAGTTGAAGTTTTCAGTTTATTGAGAATTTGTAAAACTTGAATTTTCATTTTGTAACCGTTTTCCTTACTTAAAACTTTAGTAATTGGTGCTTGAACATAATTTGAAACTCGAAAGTGTATTTGATTTGAGAGTTATTTAATTAACCAGCTTGAAAATAATCTAATGCAAAATGTATGCTGCATTTTTAGGGTCCGTTTTGAGATTATTTTTAGGAGATTGTAATGTGATTTTAAAAATTAAAAATTAATTTTAATGTTTACCAATCAAATTCAAAATTGAATAAGATTAAAATAAATAAATTATTTAAATAAAACTAAAATAATACATTAAAGTTTTAAAATACAACACACCAAAATTAATTGTTCAAATAAAATTAAAATAATATATTTACAATTTTAAAATATAATAGATTAAAATTAATTATTCAATTAAAATTACAATAATACATTTAAAGTATCAAATTATGACACATCAAAAAGAAAAAAAAGTTTACTGTTAATTTGTATTTCGTATTTTAACCTGAACTAAATAAACATAATTGAAATAAATAACAAAGTAAATAATTTTATTGAATAAAAAAATTAACAAATAAAATAATTTTGTTCAAATGACTGCTTGCACAGAGATCAAGAATCGTTGGGTGCTGGTGGCTCTTTGCTTGTCACAGGGAAGGATAGAAAGTCAAGGGTTTTTTGTGTGCTTGTGATGGGAAAGTTTTTCAAGTCAAGGTTTTTTGTTTTCTAGTGGCTGCTTCGGTGAAGTGGCATTTAGGATAAATGTTTTGTTTGGTTTATAATTTTTTATTTTGTTTAAGAATTTTTACAATTTATATTTGTATATTTTAATTATTTAATCATTTATGTTATTTTTTAATAATGGATAAGGTATCTTATGGTGTTAATATAAGTACTTATTTATTAGTAATGTCATATTTATAAATTTTTTAATTAAATAATTTTTTTTTGCGGATTTCTTAGATTTTTATAAATTTACAGAAGTGAATCCATATCCAATCCATCGGTTGTGAATTTTTAAAATTTTTAATCCAATTCAATCCACGGATCGAATTTTTACGGATCGGACGGATTGAGCGGATCGGACCGAATTCTGAACACCTCTAAGTCATAATATATTTAAAAATAAATTTTACTAAACATTTAATTGATTTTCTTTACAGTTAATTATTTATGCAGTACAACTAATAAATTAGTTTAAAAACTAAAATATTATCAAATTGTCCTTTCTTACTTGACGAACGTCCAAAGAAGATATACATTAATGAATACGCTAGTTAATATGACTATTGTTGAAGGAGCATCTAATGCGCTAATGACTAAAACAACCAAATCAATTTAAAACGCAATGGTCCATCTTTCAATTTTTCCATATATATATATATATATATATATATGTATGATGTATGTATGTATACGCATGTGTGTATATACATACATACATACATACATACATACATACATACATACATATATACATAAATCATTATTGTAATCCCCTTATCAATAGAAGTTTGAAAGGAAAGCATCGGTCCTCAACGGCTAAACCCAAGTGGCATAAATAATATTCCCAACCATTTATTAATTATCTAAACAAAGTATGTCATACTTGTTGGCTAGACCAGCAATTAAAAAGCAACGAAACAAATCCTTTGATAATCAAAATAAGACAAATTAATGGAACGTATGTTTTGTTTTGATGATAAAAAAAAATTAAATCAAAAAGGAAGAAAAGTCCCCCCCACTAACTATGACTCTATATTCATATAATAATAATAATTTTAAAGTTCATTCTTTTTTAATATTTTGAAAAAGTATTATATTCTTCACAGTTTAGATATTGACATTTATGGCCATTCCTTTTTATCAACCATACCAACCGTCTCAAATTTACCACTACGTACTAACACATTTTTCATATTAAAAAATATTTAATATTGAAGATATCATCGAACCTTGTAAAAGCATGCAAGTATAATTATAGTTAGTTATTGCGATTCAATAATAATAATAATAATAATAATAATAAATCCACATTCTTCCTCAGACAAAGACCCTTCCGGAAAGTGGACTTTTGACCAAGCAAAAAAAAAAAAAAAGGGACAAAACTAAGCGGACGTGAAATAAAGGCAAAGGTTGAAGCCAGTTAGTTGGATGGAGCCGGCGTCATAAATTTCTCTGTACAACATCTTCAATAAGGAACATACACAGCTACAAATGGAGTCCCACCCCGACGAGCCACTGACCCCCGCCGGCCGCCTCTTCCTCCAGCCACACATGAACACGATAATCCACTGCGTCGTCGGGTTCGAACGCCCCATTGACGTGCCCAAATCGAAGGACGCCATCATGAGCTCCATCATGGTCCGGCACCCGCGCTTCCGGAGCGTCCTGGTCAGAGACAAGCGCGGCTTCGAGCACTGGCGCGAAACCGGCGTCGACATCGACCAACACTTCGTCGAAGTCCACGACTCCACCTCGGTCAACGACTACGTGGCCGGCCTGTCGTTCAGCTCTCCCCTCAGCGAAGACAAGCCCCTGTGGGAGGTTCACGTGCTGGCAGAGCACAGGTGCGGCGTGTTCAGGATTCACCATGCCTTGGGCGATGGGATTTCGCTGGTGTCGATGCTGCTCGCGGGTTGCCGCCTGGCGGACGATCCGGAGGCTCTGCCGGCGGTGGCCGGCGGGAAGAGGACGGAGAGTGCGGGGAGGATCGGGAGTTTGTGGGGTTTGTTGAAGATGGTTTTGCTTAGTATCGTATTCGTTTTCGAGTTTGTGTTGAGGGCTCTGTGGGTTTCTGATCGGAAGACGGCGATTAGCGGCGGCGCTGGGGTCGAGCTCTGGCCGAGGAAGCTGGCGACGGCTACTTTCTCGATTGATGACATGAAGGCGGTCAAAAATGCTCTTGCTGGCGTGGTAAGCTAGTAAATAATAATATTACTCCTTTAAGAAAAATTAAATTCTATTATTATTACTAATAATTATTTATTTTTATTCTTAGTTCGGTAGATTGAGTCTTTTTTAATATTGAGCACGCATAAAATTATTATATTACATAAATATTTATAATTATTATAATAATATATTAATATTTATAATTAAATATATATAATTAAAATTTATATTATTATATTAGTTTTTATAAAATATATATTTAAATAAATAATTCTCACAGATAAAAAATACCCATATTTTATTATTTTTTATAAAAAAAATTATAAATATTTAATTTTTATAATGGTAAGAAATAATAAACAGTTGCCTTTCCTGTCGCATATGAGAGCAGCAGCCCAACCACTCGAGGCCAATTAAGTAGATTGAGTCGAATGTTGATGATTAGGAGTTAACCTATTCTAAAGGTTGGGAGTTCAAATCTCACTAACGACGTAAAACTAGTACGGTTTTTTTTTATTTATTAAAGTGTTAATTAAATAATATACATAAAATATTATTAGTTTTGATGATATCGCATTCAACAAACTGCACGCGATCACGTGAGTGTAGTTGGACACTTTGGACCATGTACTAGTCAAGATTTTAAGAAATGGTGCAAATAAATATGGCCATTCACCTTAGGACACGTGGCTGAGTTGAGTGCACCAAGTCAACAGGAGGTAGCAGAAGTCAGTAGAACAATACTGGAACAGTCAGTTTTCACTTTTGTGGTCCACTTCATTAATTCTGGCGACTTTTCAATGGATGTATTTAATAAATAAACTATTATAATAAAATATTTAACATAACAACAACAAGAAGAATTTATTCTATACCTCACAGTCTAGTTACTTAATGTATTACACAAATTGTTTTAAATATAAAGTAATATCGCATAATTATTGTAGCAAATTATTACATTGTTCGACAAGTATGTAGTTATTCAAAAATGACTATGTACTTTTATATATATAGATGAAAATATATCAAGAAAAAAGTTACATCTTCACAACTAATATAAACAAAGATATGATAATTATAAAGAAATTTAAGATTTTCTTAATTAATATTATCTTATAACTACAATTTATTTACATAATTAAAAGTTTTTTAAGAAACCAGTAAAATAACTATGTACCCATATTGATCTATAGTAATATATAATTGATCTAAATAGATAAATTATTTAATGATATAAAATATATATTTATATTCATTGCATTATATTATTCTTTTGTAAAGGTTTCATTAAATAATCCAACTACTAAGAAAAGGTTTCATTAAATAATTCTCTACTCTCTTTTCCTGCCTTCATATTTTGAGGCAAACAACTAAACACGATTTTGCTTTTTAAAAAAAAATAATTTTCAAGTACTGTACTTCGGCTTCGTTTGGTACAGCTTATTAAATAGAGCTTATAATAATAGAACTTATACCAATAGATCTTTTGGACAAAAAATCATTGGGTGCTTGATTGTCAATAAAAAAAATATTTTTGAATCATTAAATTGTATGATATTTTTTATATTATATATTTTTTGGACAAGCTCTCTAACCTCTACTCTCAAAAGTTCAAATTTTGGACTTTTACTAGTAGAGATAAATTAGCTTATTTAAGTTAAAAAAACTCTACTAAAAAAATAACCAAACACCATAAAAATTTTTAAAAAATGCTTATGCGATTAAATAAGCATTTATGACTCTTAAATAAGTCATACCAAACAGGCACTTAAAATGAGCTACCAAATACATTTTTATTTTCAACAAAAACTAATCATGCTTATTTCATAAAACAAATTTAATAACACCATTTGAAAAATAATACTGAACGCATTAAATTCTTTCTTTTCTTAAAAAAATAAAAATATTTTGTGTTATATAAATATGTATAGTCAAAAGAGTAAAAGAGAAAGACTTTTGGTTCTAGATACATTTTAATTAAATATCAATCTCCTTAATTCGTAAATAAACCTTGATTAATTTGGTAGCATGCTATTGCTTACTACCATTATTTTTAATACTTAAATTATAGTTTAATTGTGTTTTGCCTATATTGATACTTCAAGTTATTCAACAATGCAGACCATTAATGATGTTCTCTTTGGGGTTGTATCATCCGGATTATCAAGGTACTTGGATAACCGATCTCCAAATGGTAAGTTTTGATACTAACACACACCTACATTTGTACATTTACATTTACATTTACATCAACATCAAACTTCAATCACATTGATCTTAAATCCTAAACTTAAGTTCAATTTTGATCACATCAGCTCTGCCCGAAGGACTTAGGATTACAGGTCTGGCCATGGTTAATATAAGACGGCAGCCAGGACTGCAGGTTAGCCACGGTGCAGTGTACATTTATTTATTTTAAACAATTTCATTTAATATGTGACCTTAGACTACACGTTACGTAGTGGGATTGAATGGTTTTGGTTCAGGATCTATCAAAGTTAATGAAAAGCAATTCAGGAACGCGCTGGGGGAACAAATTTGGCATGCTTCTGCTGCCAACTTATTATCACAAAGTTGGAGCTGATCCCTTATCTTATGTAAAGAGAGCTAAGAAAATGATTGACAGTAAGAAACTAACTCTAGAGGGTCACTTCTCATACAAAATTGGGAATCTTGTAATGTCCTGGTTCGGAGCAAAGGTGATTATAAAAAAGAATTTTTTCAGTTTTCCGTTAAAATTTTCAAATGTTACATTCCTCGCAGATTTGTAACTCTTTTTTTTTTTCCCCTTCCCTTAATTGTAGGTAGCGTGCTTGCTTAATTACAGGATTGTTTGTAATACAACCTTCACAATCTCGAATATTGTTGGCCCTACGGAGAAGATTACCCTTGCAGGCAATCCTGTGGCTTACCTCCGAGCAAACACTTCTAGCTTGCCTCATGTACAGCCTCTAGCTCCAGCTTTTTCTTCCCTGATTAATTGCTCAATTAAGATTTTGAGTCTAGTTAGTAATATGTTACTATTTATTCGTGTACATATTGCATTAACACCATTCATCTTGTTACTAGTATGGCAGCATATATTTATTGTTGTGTTGTGTTCTATATTGGCTTATAAAAGGGGATACTTGGATTTATAAAGAGGATGTATCACTCCCTGGCTCCACCATGGACTAGTAGTCTTTAGGGTTATAGACTGAATCATAACAAGCTGAAGCCAAATCCTAATAGTTCGAATATGGTGGAACAACTCAAGCACATTGGATGAAAGGGTAGAGGCCGGTGATGCCTCTCCACCTGTGGAGATTTTATTTTGAGGGTGGAATTTGACTTATAAATCAGATGAGATAGTCTACTTTTATAAGTTAGTCTTTTTGGTGACCTCGTGCACAATATTTGCAATTTTCAATCTCCTACATGTCCATTGTTTACAGTTAACGTTATTGGTAGATTGTGTTGGTTTTTTTTAAATAGATTTTATTTTAATATCAATAGACTCAGTGAAACATAAATATTCACCTTGGTTGATAACTTGATATTTATGCAGGCGCTGACAATGCACATGGTGAGCTATGCAGGAAGAGCTGACATGCAAATTCTAGTAGCTAAAGACATTATCCCTGACCCGGAATTTCTTGCCAAGTGCTTTGAAGATTCATTGCTGGAAATGAAGGAGGCAGCTTTGACCTCCAAGAAAACATTGAAGGATAATTGATTTCCAAAATGTAGATTGAATTACACAAAATGATTCATTATGATGGATTTTATATACAAATATCATTCACGCTGTAAAATTAGTGTATACTTGATTAGCTCCCACTTTTACTTCCCCATCAACAATATGCAAAAGCTAAGGCCATAGCAGATTCTGTATTTTTCTTCTGTGTTAAAGACCAGTTTTTCTAGCATAAATTACGATTATATGATTCAATAAATAACTAAACAAGAAAGAATGTGAATAATAAGATGTCCTTTCAAAGATAAAATGATAACTAATAATAAGGCGTTCATTTCAATATTTGAACTTGGATTTTTTTAACCTTTTTGGTTTGTTTTTTCTAAACAGCAATTTTAATTAATTTTAGTGACTTCTTTGTGTAAAATTGTAACTTATTTGGAAATTTGCTATTTCTGGAAAAAAAGGGGTCTTTCTTAATATTATTATTTTTGTATAATGAACAACAAAATGAGACCACGAATTGCCCTGCTTCTATCTATCGAGTATGCTTGGTTCTTATCCTCTGTTTTTAGTGTCACCTTGAGAGATAGAAAGCTTAACGTAGTGTGGCTGCTGAGGTTGAAGCGGCAGCAGCAAAATGAAGATGGGTGTAATGGGAGCAATCCACAGAGCTCCTTGTGCCGCTGCACTGCCTCTTCGCCACGTCAAAGCTAGGCCCATTAGATGCTCTTCCTCTTCTGGTAACTATATATATGCTTATAGTTAAAAAGAAAATATGTTTAATCAGTTATTTAATGAGTCTAGGCCAGTAAAATTTGAATTTTTTTTAACCCATTTTCATTTCGATTGAATTGTACTAGAAGTTTGGTTGAAAATAGATGATGCATAACTGATACCACGTCATTGTCATGCTAACCCCATTATGGAGTTTTGATCTCTATTTTGGTAAATTCATCCTCTGTGATGTTTGTCATTGAGTAGTTTTTTTACGTTGGGGTTATCTGACAGTCTGTTGGTCAAAACGCAGGCCATGTATCGTTCATCAAAGATATAGCAGTGGCGAATCCTCCTGAACATCTTGATGAGTTGCTAAAAGTGCTTCGGACTAGAGGTGGGCAGTTTCTGATTTCTTGACTTGTTAATTGAAATTTGAGATTTCTGCAATGTATAGCTCGGCCATCTTAAGTTTTTATTATGAGGTAGTGACAGTTTTTTCATTTGCAATTTTTTTATCCAATCTGGAACGGTCACAACTTATTTAAAAATTTGAAAATTTGGAGCTGTTTCTTTTTCCTCTGTTGGCATGTTCCTGAACTATTATTGTGTTTTTTCACTTGGTCACAGGTGATACCATTGTTTCTCCAGGATCCAGGCAAGGGATCATTCCCCTTGCTATACCTCTTTCAGAAAATAGCTCAGGTTTGACGACCATTTGAATACTGCATACAATTTATTAGTGGTTTATATTGGGGAAAAAAAAATGGATGTGGAGTTCCTAATATAAATGTGGCACATCTATTGTTCATTGACAATAGGTGCTGTAACAGCATTGTTGCGGTGGCCAACAGCTCCATCTGGGTTAGTGATTTGAACTTTAACAATTCATGCCATATGATTTTTGCTGTTACAGAAGACTTACCTTGGCAAATGCTTTAATACTTAAATAATCTTCCTACAACTATTGCTAACACAGAATGGAGATGCCAGTTGTGGAAGTTCGCAAGCATGGGGTGTGGCTTTTAGGCAAAAATGTAATGCATTAAACCGAATGCATGCCGTAATGTGTGTAACTAGTTGAGTGTACTTGACATTTTAAGATCTGGAATCTCAGAAGTTTCACTTCTTTTTCTCGTTCTTCCCCCTAGTTTGTTAAATAGAGTTGAACAAGCCCTCATAATATTTATCTTATTTTTACAAAAATGACTAATCTATTTACCGCTTTTGAAACACAGGTAGATCAATATATTCACCGGCTCCTTGTTGAAGAAGATGCCCATCACTTGGAAGAAAATAATGGTGAATTATATGATGCATCTTCTGAGGCTGGTAAGAAACTTTATCAAAGGGGTGATTTTGCTGAATCCAATATAACGAACCTTGACAGTTATCTACTGAGTAAGGTAATTGGACAGCTGTGTGAGCTGAGGTTTAGCACTGACTCTGCTAAATCTGTGGTAACATTTTATTGTTGTCTTTCAGGTTGGACTGTTTCCAGATGTTTTAGAGCATAAAGTGACACGACACTTTGAGCAAGGGGATCATGTAAGATTTTCTGAATTTTTATCTTTAGTTTGAGATTTTTGCTCCTTTGAGGCTTCTATTAATTTATTTTTTATTGCACGGGTAAATGGAAGGTTTCAGCTCTAGTGACTGGGGAGTTTTATGCAAAGAAGGACCTCTTTCCAGGATTTGGACGACCTTTTGTTTTCAATGCGGAGATTATGCTGAAGTTAGTTGAAAAATCCTTTTCCTGATTTGGAGATGTGCATTGCACTTTAAAATCTCTCAAGAGAATTTTTAAATCTCTGTAGAGTAGGGCGTATCTCAGAAGCTAAAGATTCTGCAAGGGTGGCTTTGAAATCACCATGGTGGACCTTAGGCTGTGCATACGAGGCACGGGGAATTTCTTTGATCCATATGTATTTTCCTTTCAGGTTCTGTTCTTAAGTTTCTGCTGCGGTGCTGCCTTATGTGGTAACATTTGCTTTACCTGACCAGGCAGTCGCCAGAATTGCACAATGGGAGGATGAGCAAATAGAGTACATTAAGGAGAAGATAACTGAAGAGGGTAAACAAGAGGATTTAAAGAAAGGAAAGGCACCTGCCCAGGTATTATTGCAGCACAGTTCGTTTTAGAGTTTTATGCAAGGTACAAAATGTTTCATTCTGATACCTCGGTGCAGATTGCATTAGATGAGGCTGCTTTTCTGCTGGATTTGGCTTCTATTGAAGGAACCTGGGCCGACTCTCTGGAGCGCATAGCTGAATGTTATAAAGAGGGTGGACTGGATGAAATTGCAAGATTTATCTTGTATAGAGATTGAAAACCAAGAATGAGAATATTGGTTGGAAAATTGACTGGTACCTGTGGTTCTGGGATTCTGAATTTTTCTCAGGTGGCTTTCAGAAGTAGAAGGAAAAGAGAGAATGATAGAGAGAGAGAGAGAGAGAAATAGAGAAGCAGTTCTTGTTCATTTTCTCAGGCATCTTTTAAATTTTCTTGTTAACCATAGCCTGTGTGAATTGTAGAATTTAACAGATTTGATTTTGAGAATATAATGCAATTTCATTTCATCTTCCATGAAACAAGGCATCATCTTGAGGCAATAATGAATCCAGATAATTTGCTTTGATACGGTATCAGTATTTCTAGAACCAAGGAAGAGACGAGCTAATAAGATTTGTTACACCATTAAGAATGTAGAAGCTGCAGCTAAAGCTACTTTATTGGAAGAAGAAAAATAATCTCTTCACATCAAATGACACTCTAGGATTCCAATCAAGTCTTAGTCTAGAACCTTTATATTCAAGCCTTACAAATGATAAAACTCTCCACAGCCATCTTTCATTATAGGAATTATTTAAGCTCTCAAAAGTTTTAAACCCAGTTGTATTTTTACAAGCAGCACTTGGGACTCACTACACAATTGCACATTACAAAAGAACTATCTGATGATCTCTCTCGTTTAAACAAAAGCAGGAATAGCAGTCATGATTTCACTTCATCCGATCATCAAGGTGGGAACTATAAGCACCAAACGTTAACAACCAATGCATGAAAACTCCGGGAAATTAACTCCTCCAAGATTTGTATTGCTGTTATAATGAGACCAGGAGTTTCTCTTTAAGATCTAGAATTCTTGCTGCTCCCTTTCTTCCTTCTCAGAAATAGTTTCAAAAGTAAACCAACTCCTCGTTTTTTACTTGGCACCATAGCCAGAGATGATCCAACTGCAGTGTTACTGGCTTTATTCTCTAAAGCAGTATGTGCTTCTGGAGTATGGACCTGGACAATAGGGGCATCTACACCATTACAATCATTGGAGTGAAGAAGTGATGGTCTTGGACCATCTTCAATACGCAAAGTAGCTTTACTATTTGAAGACTTGAAAGGGTCTGTTTTAGAGCTATCGTCAGCAAGCATTCTATCACGTAAGGAGAAGCGCTGGTTTAATCTCCTGTTATTGGTTGCAGTGATGGCGGGATTGGTGGTTGAGAAAACCTTGTCAAAAAGTACTACTTCCCGTGGTGAAGCCAGTGCCTTCAGCTGTTTTCCCAGGTTTAGAATGGTTTCTTGGCACTCCGCCAACTTTATAGAAGCTGCTGTCATCTCCCAACCCTGAATAATCAAACAGCAGCATTTATGTCAATGCATTGACCAACAATTATTTTCCTTTTTTTTTCTTTTGTTTTTTATGTTGTTGACTGTTAGATTCATAAGTCTGCTTCTATAAACGAAGGCAACATGATAATATCAGATAATGATGTCTAACTTACATTCTGGGATTGCTTTTCCCCCTGATTTACACCATAGTTCGGTGGTTCCTTCTTTGCAACACTGTGAGTCAACATGAAGAAAAGTGTAGACTTTTTTTAATCAAGGAACAATTTTTTAACCTGTTAATACAGTAGGAAAAGCAAAGAAATCGGATTTACCTCTCTAACTGGAGTTGAAGCTCGAGACATGTTGCTTCCAGTTCTTCACAAAAATTATTTCTGTACTCCAATTCAACTTCCAAAGATGAGAACTTCTGAAAGCCCTCATTCAGTTTAGCTTTGGCAACTGTTAGCTGGGTATCAAGATCTTCATTGATAGATTTTTGATTTTCCATCTGATCCTCAATCATCTCCTTGGATTCTTTTAAAGCTTTGACTTCAGTTTCTAAATTTCCAATCTGTTCTTCTGATTCATGAAGTTGTGTCACCAAGGCCTCACTCCTATCAGTTGCTGACTCCAGCCTGGCTGCCATACTCTTCAACTCATCTCTTAGTCTCCTGTTTTCCTCTTGAAGATTACTTTGGGATAAGACATTTTGGCCTTGCAAAGAAGCTGAAGGTTGCTCTTCAGGGATATGAACCTCATTTGATTCCACAAGTAAACCAAAATGCTTCTTTACTTTATTCCTTGCTCTCGAAGCATCTTTGTGGGCGATGCAGTTGTTCATAATCCAATCTAAAGCACTTGAAAGTTCCTCAGCAAATTTTTCGAGGTCAGCCTTCCCACCCAATAGGTCATTACAAGCACATACAAACTTTTGCAGAACAGCATGTAATTCAGAAGGATTCAACTGAAAAACATGGACAGAGTAAGGATGACTTACTGAAGATGTCACATTGACTCCTTCAATCAGTTCAATGATTTTACAGATTGACTTACTGAGATCAGATTCAAGATGTTGGCTGCTTCTTTCTTTGCCATTTCTGCAATCTACAGGCAAAGAATGTGCAATGTAAGATGTATTAGGAGACTTTGATTCTCTGGGTTGCGTCGAGGCTGCCACTGAATCAGCTGCAACAACAGTCGGATAATTTACATACCCCAAAGCAATTCTAATATCCTCAAGAAGCTTATCTAGACTTTGTTTTGAAATTTGCCTTTGCTTCAACATTGCATTCAAAACAACCTGAAGCCAGTCAAAAGATTTTTCAGTTGCAACGTCTTTTGAGTGGATCTCCTGTTTCATCTCACTAAGCCTGGAATCACTTCGTACGAGTGGAACTAATTCCTTGCTAGTGACATCAGACTGATAGCCACCTCCTGAAGGTGTTTCCGCAGACACTATAGCTAACTTCTCAATCTCAACAAAATCATCCATTAAGCTCATGCCTGAAACTTCAATGCCTTTGTGTTCCAGCTGATTCTTGATTTTCCCATCTCTGAAATGTTCTAGTTCTGAAATTAGAGCGTTGGCCCATGATCCTGATGAGCTCATCCCATCATCGCTGGCATTGTCAACTGACATTATAGAAAGTTCGCTGGATATAGGTACACAACCTGTCAGCTCCATGGATTTTTGACCTGTGCATATCTCTCTAAGCTGAGATTCAACATAAGATAATCTTGAAGCTGTCCTTGAAAACATCATCCTTGAAGCCTGAAGTTCAGTGCTCTTTGTGATCACAATATCTTTAAGAGTTCTGTTTTCCTTCTCCATATCATGCAACCGCGCAAGCAGACTGATGTCATGAGAGCTCTCCGTGGCGGCGTGTCTTACAATCAAATCTCTAGTAGGACTCAACTTTCTTCTTCTCATATCCATCTGATCTCTTCCCTGTATTTCGACTTCGCTCTTCATCTTTGCCGAAGCAGCAGAACCAGGCAGCTTTTTTCGCACCAAAAGGCGTAGCCTCTCACACTCTGCTTCTAACTTTGCGACTTTCTTCACGCTCTCCAAATGCTGTTTATGCGTTGCCTCAACAGATCTCCGGGTATATTCCATCTCCTCGTTTCGAATCTCAAGCTCTTTCTCAAGAATACGAAACTCATACTTCAAAAATGCATTTTCCTTTTCAGTGACATCTAATCTAGTCATCAGGGTACTGAATTCTGCTTCAGCCTGAGACTTGCGTTTGCTTAGATCTTCAATCATTTTCTCTTTGACTAGAAGTGCTTTACTCAGATGGCTATTCTCAGCAGCTAACTTAGCAATTCTTTCATTTGCCTCTCTTAAATTCTTTTCCAATTCCTTCTGCGCCTTCTCAAACTCACCTGATGTTTTTACGACAGCGTCATGGACCCTTTGCTCTTGTTCTGCTTGATCAAAGTTTAATTGTTTCACACATCTCATTGGTGCTGTTGCAGCACCTGCATAAGGTAAGTTTTCATTTGCAGAAAGTGGAGGCTTCAAAGCCTCATCAAGTTCTTTTTTCACCACTGCCGCTGCCACTTCTGGCTTTTCTTGGCCTAAGAGAAATATTTATCGAATCAGCCAATTGAATCATCAGAAAAACTGTGGAAGTGATAAAGCAAGAGTCAGAAAAGACTGATAATCAAATAAATATAAATCACCTGCGCCAGCTTCTTGCACCAGCTTTGCTTGTTTTGCCATAAGCTCATCTTTAGGATGACAATCAAAGATCACTGAAGCTAACTTCTCATTAAGATTCTTCATGGATCTCTCTGGTCCTACTCCTTTAGTCGTAGGAACTATGGGTACCTAACACAACGAAATAGCAGAAATTCTTCAAAAAGGAAAAAAAAAAAAAGGACAAATGAAAAAGAAATGTAGAACGAAGATTTTAAGGTCTATGAGATGACCATGGAACCTGAAATATTTTCTCGAAGAGGTAATAATAATCAGCATACACTAGAAACCAAAAAATTGAAGGTGAGGGGAAGGAGAAGTAAATTTCCACTACCTGTTCATCAATTTGATTCAATGTAACGCCAACTTTGTCAGTTGCAACAATTGTCTTTTCTGAAGATTTTTTCCTCCAAAGCCATGCCTTCTGGTCCATCACTCAGATTCTGTAAACATGCAGCAAAAGTGGGAAATGTGGATTAATATAATTAACTTCTATCAGTGACAATTAATGAAAGCATTCAATTAAAAATAACTGATACGTGCTAATACGTACTTAATGTGTGAACTAAGAACAGCATGCATACAAATAATTTGCCTCTGCATGGAATCTTGGTGCAACTTTCAATGATTTGGTGTAACAATTATAAGTAAGTTAAAAACTTAAAAGTGGCATATCCCACATTTCCTGCAATATTACAACTCTCATGTTGGTTTTGTAAGCCATAAATTAGTAAAATTTTAGCATCAAAAGCATAAACAAAAGAAACTCTAAATGATAAACAAGCCGCTTCTGTTTACTGATCAGCAAACAGATAAAAATTAACTAATGAACACTGACTTAAATGCACAATAACACCGACACACCTTGATTTAGAACAAAGCGTATAAGAACAAATGCAAGCTTTTGAGGCTCAACAGCAAAATCCCACTAAGGAAAAGAAGCAAATTGTTCACAGTACTGACCTGCACTACCTAGTTATTGCTTTGGCGTATGCAATGGAATGAAAGAGAGAGCGAATGAGAGAGGGAGCTTTGCTTGAAGAAGTTGAAAATGCGGTGAAAGAACAACAAAGGCCACAAGATTCATGCAAACAATGCAGAAGCTGGGAAGGGCAGGTTGTAAAACATTGGATGCCACTATGCCACCGACAGCTCCTTAATTGCTGCGATTGATAGTAATAATTAAGGATTCTACAAAAGCGAGGCACAGAAATGAAACAAAATTATTGACTCACCAACCCAATGGAGCATAAAGCAAAAGTGGAATGAATAAATAAATAAATAATGTAAATTCATGGCCATTGGCCAATGCTGTAACAAAGTGAGTGTGTGACAAATTGACAATGATCTAAAGGAACACAAAGTAGAGAATTGTCATAAAGGAGAGTAGATTAGGCGCACTAAAGACAAAAGAGAGTTGCTTTGATCATGGAAGGAAGTGAAAGTGGCCTTTGTTAGATTCTATTGATTTAAGTATAATTTTATATATAAGTAAGTAATTTATCATTCAATTAGTGGATCTAGCAGTTCCTAATAAGCTTTTATGGATGATAATTTGTGTGTATCATTATCAGTTATCTTAATTATTATTATGATTAGTTAATTATATATTTAGAAAACAAGATCTGAAAAAAAAAACAAAAAAGAAAAAGCAGACAGATAGCCGTTACATTTTGGTGCACGCCCGTGAAGACCGAAGAGGGAATTAAAATATGAAATAATGATTACGTGTATTAGACTATTACATGCGGATCTTCTTCTTTTTTTTTTCTTCTTTTCCATCTTTATTTCCTTTCTAAGATCACGATTTTATTGGTAGATGACGTCTACTCTATGTCTTCCCTTTTTATATGTATTGATGGGGTTGGCAAAAATTCGGGAATAGGTATTTTCGGTGATTTTTTTTATTTGGGGAGGATATGTGGATAATTTTATACCTAATTTTTTATTCAGGAATGAATGGGGATGAGGTGCAATCCTCATCTCCTCTCCATTTCCCCAATTTTAATTTTTAATTTTATTTTTATTTTTTAAAAGTACTAATAAATAAATAATAAAATTTGAATTATATTATAAAATTATAAATATTGGTAAAAATAACAAATATCAAAATATTTATATTATTAAACTTTTAGGTCTAATTAAAGTCTTAAAATTTTATTTAGGGCATTAAAAGGCCGCGTAAATTCTATTAGTCCAAAAATTTTGTTTTGATTTTAATTTTGTTTTATTAAAAATATTAATTAAGTATCTACATTTATTTCATTTATTTTATTGTCGATATAAAAGTAAATTCTTTTTTCTTTTTATTGTAGTATTATGAAAATTGACAAAGATAATTATTTTGTTAATTTGTATTTTGCATGTGACTTTTGTAATGGATTAATATTAATGTAAGATATATTTCGAACTTTATTTTTATTTGAATTTTTTTATTTTAATATAATTAACTCAAAATTGAAAAAAAAATATTAGTTATTCGAGAATAGGGACTTTCGGGGATCCCCTGTTATTATTCGGGGAGGGGATGAGGATTATCTCAAGCAATTCTAATGGGGATGAGAAGGGGACATTGACATACACAAAATATCGGGGATGGATACGGGTAGATTGGTCTCCTCCCCTCCCCTTCCCATTGCCATCCCTATGTATATAGAGGCTAAAAAAATAAAAACTAAAAAAATTTAATATATTATTAGAATTTATTTTATTTATTGGGTTAGAAACAGTAGCCTAATATAATTTAAGAAGAAAAATAATTTATCTTCATAATATAATGTTACTGACAAAGAAATCATGTTAAAACACATGAATTAAGGGTTTCATTTTCAATATCATTAAATAATAATAGCATGGTGCTTTGAATACGATATGAAATGATATGAAAATATTATTTATACCGATATTTTGACAAGGTTGTTTTATCGGGCAACATTAATACATATAGTATCCCATTAATTATGTATCAACATTTAAATAAAAATACTTGTATGCATAAAAAAACCCTAGGTAAGGCAGGGCAAATGCATTAAAAAGGGCCAAGTTTTAGCGGATGGTGTCGCTACAGTTGGCGAGCAGTAGTATGAGATTAAAAAAAAAAGTAGTATTTTGAATTTATCTTATCCATCGGAGGCTTATTACAGTGCCACAAACCTTTTTCATGTCCAAAGATTCTTAACAAGATTTATAATATGAAAAAGCATGAAAAGTAAAAAAATTAATTTTTCTTATTTATTTTTTATTTTAAAAAATTTTTGGAATTGCTAAATCACAAACGAAATAAATATATTCATGTTGAGTTATAATGACTAGTAATGAAGCTTTTTCTGTAATCATTGGAACCGGTCCATTTAACAAGATATTATAAATTACTTACATCCATAATTAAGAGAATATAACTAACCATATTGCTCCTTAGGGGTGGTAAAAAAAGCCCGGCAGTCCAGGGTCTAAAGCTCGCCCCGCAAAGGGTTGGATTTAGATATGGGCCAAAAAATTATAAAGTTCATATATGTTAGGTTTGGACAAGGACTTAACAAAAAGCTCAGACTTGGTCCGAATTTTTTTAATTATAAATTTAATTAAATAAAAAAGAAAAACTCAAAATATTAAATTAGTTTAGTTTTTTATATTAGTATTTGTTATTTTATTAAGTTGTATTACTAATATTTTATATATTGAATTATTATTCTATTATATATTAGATGATTATCTTTAATTTAAATATCATTTTCTTAATTAAAAAATATTTTATAATTAATAAAAAAAGCCCATGCCCCGGCCCAATTTGGACAAGCTTTTGAAGGGCTCTTCGAAAAGCCCGGGCCAAGCCCATTTCTCCTTACTACTTAATACTCTATTTTTTTCATTTTTATAGTTGTTTTTAAGAAATTAAATTCATGTCCTCTTTGGTATTGAGGTACGTTGTACTTTTTAAATTACAACTGTTATAAAAAATTATTATTATAAAAAAAAATTAATAGCGTGTTGTAAATATGACTTTTAAATAATAATCTTAACAAAAATAATAAACATATTATAAATTTTTTTATGGCAAAAGATCAAATCAATTTTACTTTCAACTTACAGTATCAAATGTTTACCACACATATTAATAGTGTAATTTAAAAATTAGAATTATCTAACTTCAATATCAACCGGTCTTAATTTTATCATTTTCAATTGTGGGTATGCACAACAAAAGGTAATGGTGTATTGCTAGATTAGTATATGGATTAGCCTAGCCCAAAAAATTTAAAGTCTTGTTCTTAGGCCCATAGGAATTATATATTGAAATTTTCAGCCAATACGAAGTAAGGTGGCGTTTGTTTTTTAACTTAATGACTTAAAGTGATTTAATTTAATTAATTAGAGATGTTTGTTTTTATAATTTAATGAGATTTTTTAGATAATTTTGACTTAATAAAATAAGTCAATTTTTTTAGTTTTTTACTTAATGGAGAAATATGAATTAAGTCAATTACTTACTAAAGTAAAAAATATCATTTCTTTATAATTTATTTTTCATGTCTATCCCAAACTCATCCATAGACATTTACCCCACATAAAAATATCCTTATTTTTTTTATATTATATACGATAAAATTTAAAATTTATGGTATTTTATATATTAAAATTTCAAAATAATTATGTATTCACTTGAATATAGTTTTACTTATAAATGTTAAAATATTGTGGTATTTAATATATTATTTATTTGACATTCAAATCTAAAAAGGATATAAATGTAAAAGTACATATTTTTATATTTTTAAGTTTAAAAAAACAAACAACTTAATATTTAATTTTTTATATTCAGACGAAAAAATAAACATATTATTCAGATTCAGACATTCAGATCTATTCATAATTCAGATTAATTCAGATCTATTCAGATTTCAGAAAAAAAATAAACGCCACCTAAATAACTAAACTTGAATTGTATTCTCTTTGACCAAAGGATATGACTTCATTTTAACTACAGTAAAGCAATCCTGAGGATGAAGGGGAAAAAAAAAGACCTACAATTAATTTGCAAAGAGCTTTTTTTTTTTTTTACAAGTGCAAACTGCTAAGTTCAATTGATATAATTTTTTAAATAGAGGTTATTTAAATAAAGTTTTTTGATAAAATTTTAATTAAAAAAATTTATTTGTTTGATTTTTATTGACAATTTTTATTAAAAATTATAAAATTATTTTAAAAAATAATTTTTTAAAATTATATTATTAAAAAATAAAATTATTAAATAAGTAAAAAATATTTCAAAAAAAATTTTAACCTTTATTCTTAAAAACATAAAATTTTAGTAAAAAAATTAAAAAACTGAAAAACCAATCCCTTACCTCCACGTCATGTCCAGTCAGCCGCATACATTGTAACCGACAAAACCGTAATAAAAACTGGAACCCGGGGCAATTCTGGACTAAAATTCTGTACCCAACAATTTCCTTCTTCCTAGCAACCCCCGTTTTAATTAAGATCCCATTCGGCATCACCGTCAGTCCACCACTATTGATTCAATATTGCCTCGAATACGAGAGACAAAAGTCAGCTCTCTTTCCTATGGACGTTTCCACGTCACCGCGGGGTGGCGCCATGGCCTCCTCCTCCTTCTCCTCCTCCTTGTCGGCCAACTCTCCCGAGCCATCTTTGTCGATGCCGTCGATGAAGAGAGGAGCGGAAGAATCGGTGTCGATGGGGGCGGAGGATGATAGAGAGAAGACTAGTTCGACCGGCTTCGATATCGAAGAGGAAGAGGAGGAGGAAGAGGAGGTGTGTCGGATCTGTCGGAATCCTGGAGATCCCGAGAATCCGTTGCGGTATCCGTGTGCCTGTAGCGGAAGTATCAAGTTTGTTCATCAGGATTGCCTCCTTCAGTGGCTCAATCATAGTAACGCACGTCAATGCGAGGTTCTTTTTCTATTTCTTTTTTTTTTATTTAAAATTTATTAATGTGTCATTTTTCTTTAAAAAAAAATTCATTTGTTGGAGATAGAAAATTAGGAGAAACATATGTAACTTTTGAAGGGATTAATGATATTTGAATTGTATGATTTTCTTGGCGAGTAGATTTTATTATTCTTCTTTGGATATGTAATTTATGGAAGAAGAGGGGAAAAAAAAGGTTTATTTCAATTAGTTGTAGTTAAGATTTGTAGTGGGTTGGTGTTGGCTGTTATTTTATTTATTCGAGTTTTGAGATTAATGCTTAATTGATATGATATAATGAAGGGGACTGAGTACCATAATGAGAGAATGAAGATAACTGCTGGAGAAAGTATAGTGTAGAAATGTGCAGCAGCAAATTCTTTATGTTTAATTTACTATTACTGCATAACATTTTAATTGTGTTCCTACCATTGGTTCTGGCAATGTGATTTTGATGATTAGACGGGCTTTCCCTTTGGGTCTCATATCAGCTGATTATTGAGATTTTAAGATCATGATTTAGGGGTGAATAGCATCATACAGACCGGTTTATTGCATGACTTTGATAAATTACATTGCAAAAGTGTGTATGATGTATGTGTGTATTTCAAGAAATTTAGCACGTTAAATGTGTCAGTAGGAAGCCTGTAATAGGTCTGTAAATGTATGCAAAAAGCCAAAGACAACAACCAGAATGAATAGAGAAGTTTTTTTTTTTTTTTCTAAGTCATGTTTCCTGTCACTGTGCAACCATTAATATCATTTATTTGGTTTGCAGTTTCCAAGTGCTGGAAGTTGTCTGCTGTTGCTTTTAACTCATCTTTTGATTCTGTTTATGATGAGTTCTATTTTCTAGGTGAAGATATTAATCCTGTAACTGAGTTTACTTGATGCTTTTGTAGGTTTGTAAACATGCATTTTCCTTCTCCCCTGTTTATGCTGAGAATGCTCCAGCAAGACTTCCGTTTCAGGAGTTTATAGTTGGGATGGCGATGAAAGCTTACCATGTCCTGCAATTCTTTCTACGGCTCAGTTTTGTCCTTTCTGTTTGGCTCCTCATCATACCATTTATCACATTCTGGATATGGCGCTTGGCTTTTGTGAGGAGTTTTGGAGAAGCTCAGAGATTATTTTTGAGTCATATCTCCACTACAGTTATTCTTACTGATTGTTTGCATGGTTTCTTACTTTCTGCGAGCATTGTGTTTATTTTTCTTGGAGCAACTTCTTTAAGGGATTACTTCAGGCATTTACGAGAGATTGGAGGACAGGATGCTGAGAGAGAGGATGAAGGGGACAGAAATGTTGCTCGTGCTGCCAGGCGACCCCCTGGACAAGCTAATAGGAATTTTGCTGGTGAAGGAAATGCTGAAGATGCTGGTGGAGCACCAGGTATTGCTGGAGCAGGTCAAATGATAAGAAGGAATGCAGAAAATGTTGCTGCACGATGGGAGATGCAGGCAGCTCGTCTCGAGGCTCATGTTGAACAGATGTTTGATGGTTTGGATGATGCTGATGGCGCAGAGGATGTACCCTTTGATGAGCTTGTTGGCATGCAGGGCCCTGTTTTTCATTTGGTTGAAAATGCTTTTACTGTAAGTCTGCCATTTGTTCTTTATCATTTTCTTGTTATCATTATAGATCAGTAATTCTGTCTTCTTTTATTTTGTTGCGCAATTGATTTGTCTTGATGGTTTTTACTGTAAACTCTTTCTCCTTTTCTTTCTGTCTTTTCTTGGGTTCTTTCAAATGTCTGGGAATGCATATTATTGAAAGCATATCACGTTTGTTCTCCTATTAGAATGAATTACTGCTGTTAGGTTTACTGTGATATATATTTTTAGTAGGTGTTAGGCATGATGAAAGCTGCATTATTTTACTAGCTCCTTTTTCAATGTGTAAATGGCACTCAGACCTCTTTTACCTGACCTAAATGTCAATTAGGTTTCTTTTTTAAGATTTTACCGTTATCACCCCTTGCCATCAGCTCTTGGTGTTATATTTGGAAGTTGACTTCTTTAGACCAACCAATATCTGCTTGACAGGCTTCTGGACTTAACGCCAATTTACAAAGGTTTTAGCATCATTTGCTCTATTTCAATTGATAGTGGAATTAGAGTTTTGAACTTCATTGGGAGCAAGCATTAGGATAAAGATATTGCTGAAGGATAGTCCAGTTGGTTGGCCTTTTGCAGTGGAAGCAAGAGGTCAGGCGTTCAAGTCCCAAGGGGAAACATTTAATTTGCGGGTGGGGAGGGGTGTGGTGCATGGTAATTAATTAAAAGAAGAAAACCTTTATAATAAAGTCACAGCAGTATCAATTAGATAGAACAAATCCCCATTATCTAATTTAATTTCTGTCTATTTTGACTTTGGTTCATTACCTCATAATTTTGTTTTCAGAAAGGTATTAATTACTTTTGCTTGGATATTCCATTTAAGATGGATTATTGCTTTCAGAACTATTTAGTACTTTTCGTATCAAGAGAAATAAAATATGTATTTAGCCTCTTTTGACTACCTGGTAGGAAATTTTTCATTATATGATGAGTGATTTTACTCCTTTGTAGGTTCTCGCAAGCAATATGATATTCCTTGGCGTTGTGATCTTTCTGCCCTTCTCATTAGGTCGGATTATTCTATACTATGTATCATGGCTTTTATCCTCTGCTAGTGGTCCAGTGCTGTCATCAGTCATGCCACTTACAGAGACGGCCCTTTCCTTAGCAAATATCACATTGAAGAATGCACTAAATGCTGTGACAAATTTAACATCCGAAGGGCAAGAAGGTGGTCTTCTTGGCCAAGTTGCAGATGTGTTAAAAGGAAATGCCAGTGAAATAACTGAAGCAGCAAATAGTACAAGTGCCTCACTTTCAGCAGATCTGTTGAAAGAGGCAACGATGGGAACATCACGGCTTTCTGATGTTACAACTCTTGCTATTGGATACATGTTTATATTCTCTCTGGTCTTCTTCTACCTTGGCATTGTTGCTTTGATTCGGTATACCAAGGGCGAGCCTTTGACTATGGGGAGGTTTTATGGTATTGCTTCTATAGCGGAGACAATTCCATCTCTCTTTAGGCAGTTCTTGGCTGCAATGAGACATTTAATGACCATGATTAAGGTAGCTTTCCTTTTGGTCATTGAACTTGGGGTTTTCCCTTTGATGTGTGGTTGGTGGTTGGATGTTTGCACTATAAGGATGTTTGGGAAGTCAATGTCTGAAAGAGTTCAGTTCTTCTCAGTCTCTCCTTTGGCAAGCTCATTGGTTCATTGGGTTGTAGGAATTGTTTACATGTTACAGATAAGCATATTCGTCAGCCTTCTTCGAGGGGTACTACTCCTTGCCATCTCATTTTTAGTTCTGGATTTGTTGTCTGAGTGTGTTATTCTTACGACCTTTCTTCACTTGCATTGACAGGTTCTGCGTAATGGAGTTCTGTACTTCCTACGGGATCCTGCTGATCCAAACTATAATCCATTCCGTGATCTAATTGATGATCCTGTACACAAGCATGCTCGCAGAGTTCTGCTGTCTGTTGCAGTTTATGGGAGTTTGATTGTGATGCTGGTATTTTTGCCAGTCAAACTTGCTATGCGCATGGCTACTTCTATTTTTCCTCTTGACATATCGTAAGCAGACACTTTACAGTGGCATCTTTTGCTACAGTTTCTTTCCTTGTTGATATATCATCTTTTATATGCTGAATGCATAACTGTTTATGCAGTGTATCCGACCCGTTTACTGAAATACCAGCTGACATGCTTCTCTTTCAAATCTGCATTCCGTTTGCCATTGAGCATTTTAAGTTGCGCACAACAATCAAGTCTCTTCTTCACTATTGGTTTACAGCTGTTGGCTGGGCACTTGGTCTAACGGACTTTTTGTTGCCCAGACCTGAGGACAATGGTGGCCAGGAGAATGGAAATATTGACATAAGGCGTGATAGAAATATTGAGATTAGACGTGATGGACTACAGGTAATACCATTAGGACCTGATCGAGCCCTGATTGGAATGCCAGCTGTTGATGATATAAATAGAGGCGCTCTTGTATCGGGAAACTCTAATGTTTCAGAAGAGTATGATGGTGATGAGCAATCTGACTCAGAGTAAGTTTCAGGAACTTTGTTTTTTCACATTACGAGTGGGTATATGTTACAGTGAGCAACATTCGACTGAATTTCTTCCTGGTATTGGAGTTTTGTTGAGTGCACCCTTGAAAGGCATTTATAATTGAAAATAATTTCCTAAAATTAATTGTGTTCTTATTTTGATAATTGAAAAGTTTCACTTGTCATTGTAGGACCATGCTTGTCGCCTTGATCTGCCATAATCCAGTCCCAGACTTCTTTTTTTATTCTTTGTATTTTCAATATTCTTGTCATAACTGTATTGATTGGTTTCTGACACTTCTGCTTACCCTCTATTGTTTATTGTATTATAGCAGGTATGGCTTTGTTCTTCGCATCGTGCTCTTGTTGGTGATTGCCTGGATGACTCTGCTTGTTATTAACTCCGCTTTAATAGTTGTACCAATTTCACTTGGGCGTGCACTCTTCAATGCCATTCCCCTGCTTCCAATTACTCATGGCGTCAAATGCAATGGTAACATTGTCGATTGGGTTACTTATAGTTCCCATGCTTCATGCTTTTTGATGAAAATGCTAACATATTTTCTTGTCTTTCCATTAGATCTATATGCTTTCATCATTGGAAGCTATGTTATTTGGACTGCTGTGGCTGGAGCCAGATATTCCATTGAACATGTTAGAACAAAGAGGGCAGCGATTCTGTTTAAGCAAATACGGAAGTGGTGTGGTATTGTTGTGAAGAGCTCTGCATTATTGTCAATATGGGTAAGGGTTATTCTGGTCATTATTCTTTTAAAAGATTTTATTAATTGATTTTTTTTCTTTTATTGATTGGAGTTGTAACTCTTCAATCCGTTTGCCGCTGTTATGTTCCAGATTTTTGTCATTCCGGTGTTAATTGGGCTTCTGTTTGAACTCTTGGTAATTGTACCAATGCGAGTGCCCGTGGATGAGAGCCCAGTTTTTCTCCTTTACCAGGATTGGGCTTTGGGTCTCATCTTTCTGAAGATCTGGACTAGGCTGGTGAGTCTTTTATTGCTTTTTGTTTCCATCACACTTTTGTGATACATTTTAATACGTCTTCTAAACAAGGGATTGTGGATTCTTCCCAATGTTATTTTAACAGGTTATGTTGGATCATATGATGCCGCTTGTAGATGAAAGCTGGCGAATAAAATTCGAAAGGGTGAGAGAAGATGGTTTCTCAAGGCTGCAAGGTCTTTGGGTGCTCCGTGAAATTGTGTTCCCGATCATAATGAAGCTACTAACAGCTTTATGCGTACCTTATGTCCTAGCCCGAGGTGTATTCCCCGTGCTTGGTTACCCACTAGTTGTAAATTCAGCAGTCTATCGGTTTGCATGGTTGGGATGTCTCTGCTTCAGCGTATTGTGGTTTTGCGCAAAAAGATTCCATGTCTGGTTCACTAACCTTCACAACTCCATACGCGATGACCGATATCTTGTCGGCCGCAGACTCCATAATTTTGGGGAAGATCTACTAGAGAAGCAAAACGATGAAGGGACTTCCTCTGAAATGCAAAATTCAGGTTCGAACAGCACTGGTTTAATACAATCCGACCGAGAAGCTGACGTAGGATTGAGGCTGAGGCGGGCTCACTGAAGCAAATGGTGGCAGCCAGCTTGTAATAGGGTATTAAGTCTGTGCGTCCTTTTGGGGTCATGGCATTATGAGATGAATATTGGAGGATAACTTAGTTTTAAAATTATGTTGATAGCTTTGTTTACCCTCAATAGCTCTCTAGATATGGTCCATCTTGTGCATATAATACATCAATCAATTAGAAAACTATTAACTTAGAAATTAGCATATAAAACAATTGTTGTGAAATGTTCAATATTCAATGTCTGCTTATTTTTGCCTACCATAAAGATTTCTTGCGACCTTTATAAAGATTGTTTTCGTGTTCTCTCGAGCTTCTAAATATTTCTTACCAAACAGTTAGTAGTTGACTATACTATAGATATAAAGAAAATAAGTCTCTGCTTTTATCGGGTCAAAATACCAAAATCAAACATCTGTTCGTTCGTTTGATATCTTGGCACGATTCAACTATACGCGTTATTTTTATTGAATAAGAATAATCTTACCAGATAATCGTCACAAAATTTTGAATAGAAAGCTCAAAAAGTGCACAAAATCACAATACCAAAGAACAAAAAAACACAAGACACAAAATGAAATAAGTAATCAATGTTTTAACATCATATGCTTTCAAAGAGAAATAAATGTACATCATTTACGTACTTTTCAAAGAAAAATGTTCTAACATCACACAATTCTCCGACAAACATCTTTCGTTATGATGATACTGGTGGCTTTCCACCGCTTGCATGCGTGACCTCATCTTACTAGCTTACATCAGCTAAATTAGAACCAAAACTACCAGAACTGTTTTGCTTAATCAGCTAAGAACAATCAGATCAAGTGTGGGCGTCTCGTCCTTATCCATACATATGTGGCTCAACTTCCATTAGTCACAAAATAATCACTCAATTTTGTACAATTATTTGGCACACGTAAATTCAGACGAAGAACTAAAATATTATTATTCTTACGGCTTACCCTTTCCTTTAACTCAGTTATTATTTATTTTACACTTCCAATATACTCTCACCAATTATAATGCTTGTTTAATTATCTGAATATAGGTTTTATTTAAAAAATCACTCGAGCGGAACTTCTAACCGAGGCTGCCTACTTCAATGTTGGAGCTCCTGGGTTGACGCCACCCACCCCTTTACCCTTTTCCTAATAGGGTCAGCTTCATCTGCTCCCACCGATACAACAAATACGAGGTACAAGCCAAAACCATCTAAGGGAAGGGCTGTCGTATGTCAGACTCAAATTAAAAACCGAAAGGCAACTTATAAAGTAGTTAATTTGATGTCTTGCGCTTTCTTTTAAAAATAAAAATAAAAATAATCAATGAATAATGTTAATGAGCTGGCTTTAGTTGGACCCAACAGCCATTTCTATCGTGTGACTCAACATCTGGCTTCCCGTTTCAAGTTTCAGTTACCAAAGGATCTTGAAACCATGATCACGTCCAAGTGAGACCAGATTACTGGCAGCTTATTGGTCTTTATCTAGACTACTGCCAATGATCCCAGCACTTGGGTTAGGTCCCAATTGATGTGGCTGCAACTGCCACATCTCATATTGAGATGCCACATCTCATATTGAGATAATAACCAGGGCAATACTATGTTGCAATAGTGACATAGTACCACAGTTGCAACCAGCCATTGGATTTATAATTGTACGGTTGTATTAGCAAGATCCAACGGCTGAAAGCAACAATAGTACCGTACCACTATTACAACATAATTAGACCCTAACAACCAAAACAAAGCAAATAAAATATTGCACGCGCACACAACAATCGTAAATCTTCAATGTCACAAATCCTCAAATAAATCCTGAAACTCTCAACAGTTAAACCCAAAAAAATAAAAATGAAAATAAAAACCAAAACCAAACCAAAACAGTAACCTAGCCTATTGAATCATCCACTTCCAAGTCTTATAACCGTAACCAAGCCACATCTAGAATAAATTCAAAACTAGCATTTTTGAAATACTGCAGCTCGCAACTTAAGAAACTAAGTTATCATTCAATGATAATGAGGCTAGTTGATCAGCCGGATTACCAGCCTGCTGTTGCTGAGCAACATTCCTCAGAACCTCCATTGCCTCAGCCACTTTCGCTTTCAGAGCTTCTGGTGACTCGAGCAAGTGCAAAACCTCAGTCTGATCCATCTCCAAAAGCATTCCCGTAACCTTAGCTGCAGCATCAGGCTCCAGCTGTTCTACAAGTGGGTAGAGATTCTCTCCCAGCATCTACAAAATTGGAATGCCAAACAAACCTCAGTTATTTTAGTTGGTAAAAATGAATTAAAATATTATCTAGGCTGCTCTAAAGAAGTCATAAATATCAGACTTCCCTGGACTATTACACAGTGCCATAGAGGATTACTCAGAAAGAAATCAAATCCTAACATTTTTCCCATTTGGAACTTTAGAAATAGACAATGGCAAAAAGGGCCCCCTGGTTGCAGAAAAGGTTGGAATCTTTGATCTAGAGATTTTGGCAAGCATGCTTACAGAAACTTTGAAGGCATGAGGTACAAGTGTTTTTTTTTTTTTTTTGGGGTGAAAAAAAAAGGGAGTAAAATCATTAAGAGAAAGTTAAGCCCTACCGTCCTCTGCTGCTCAGGAGAAGCATTTGCAAGGGCAGAAGCCAAAGCCCCAATGGGAACTGGCTGTGAAATAGGGGCATCACGCAGCGGCATAGCAGCCATGTCACCATATGGAATAGGTAGCATCCCTCCGACACCAGGAATGGAAACATCTGGCATGCCACGGCCTGACGGGTAGCGGTAGACACGCCCCCTTGGAAGCATCTGTTATTCAAACAAAACCATCATACCATGGTAGTAGAGATGGCACACATATAAGAAATTAAAATGAAGGAACAAGTGATACAATATCACCAACCTGTGGCTGCATCATTGGAACATGCTGCTGGTTCTGCTGCATGCCTGCTGCCCGTCTGCCACTAGGACGCTGACCCTGCTGCCCTGGCTGAGCTATCGGCACAAAGAAATTTTGCATGGGACCACCACCTGGCCTCATACCAGGAACAAGCTGCTGCTGATAACCAAATCCAGGCTGACAGAAATATAAACGCATCATAAGGAACAGCACTTTAAATGTGATAAGTCACTTAAAAATCCAAATAGATGAAGACCTAAATTAACCTGCAGTGAAAATACCTTAAAAAAAAAAAAAAAAAAAAAAAAAGAAATCCAGCAAATAAAACTTCCACAACTAAAATGTTGATAAAGAGAATATCCAGAGGTCAAAAAAGGTTACCTGAGGAGGAATCATAGCAGGCGGGCCTTGACCATAGAATATTTGTTGCCCAATACCTGGAGCACCAGGAGGGTACATCGGCATTCGAGGAGCGACCGTAGAAGCCATTGCAACTGGCCTCATTTGTGCAAATTGAGCCTGTATAAACAGCAGATAACAATACAAAAATGCACACATGTAATTATATGACTAAGATAAAATGAGAACAAGCATGGGCACCAAAGGATCATTATTGAAAGAAAAGAAAAAAGAAAATATATACAATGGAAAGCAAAACTCAATCTGTCATAAACACCATGAAAGGAAAAGTGGGGACAAAATCAAATATGCTATGTTTCCATCATCTGACCTATACAAGAATTGTGATAGAATCACCAACAACATTGAAAGTACTTATCGACATTGGAGTAGACATACCTGCAACCTAGCTCTTCTATCTTCCTTGCGTTGGGCAAGAGCAACATAAAGCGGTTTGGAGACAACCATCTTGCCATTCATCTCCACGAGCTGTCAAAATTGAGAAAATCTGATCAGATTATGTTAAGGTCCTCACTTATGCGTAGAAATAAAAACAACTTACAGCTCTAGATGCCTCTTCAGGAGTTGAGAACGCAACAAACCCGGATCCTCTACTAATTCCACTTGGGTCTCGCATTACCTATTTCAAATTCAAGATAAAGCTTCAGCCATCAAACAGAAAGAGTTAAATTATGCCAGAACTTCATCACATCAAAAAGATGCTACATACCTTGCATGATGTGATGCTACCAAATGGAGAGAACAGCTGCTTAAGTTTTTCATCATCTATGCTATCATCTAAATTTTTAATATATAAGTTTGCTCCCTGAAATTTGTCAGCTGCTTCCTTCATATTTTGCTCAAATTGATGTTTCAATTCAAGTTCCCTTTCAGATTTCTTTTGGGCTTTCCCAACATACCACTCCTTATCGTCAAATTTCTTTCCATTAAGAGCCTCAACTGCTCTAGCAGCATCATCCGAATTCTCAAAGTTGACAAATCCAAAGCATTTTGATTTGCCATCCCCATCCCTCATCACAACAGCACTTGTGATTGTGCCATATTCAGCAAAACTTTTCTGCAGATCTTCTTCAGTTGTTGACTCTGAGAGGTTCTTCACATAAACATTGGTGAATTTGCTCTTGTTGATCTCAGTATCTCTCTCCTGCTTGCGGAGGAAATGTCCAACATAAACTTGCTTGTCATTCAATAACATACCGTTCAACTTCTCAATAGCTTTTTGGGCAGACTCCTCATTGTCAAATTGTACAAATCCATAGCCCTTTGACTGACCATTGAGGTCCGTAGCAACCTTGCAAGAGAGAATGTTCCCAAAAGCAGAAAAGGTATCGTGCAAAGCTTTGTGATCAATGGCCTTATCTAGGTTCTGTAAGTTCAAAACAAAAGAACAATCAGTAAATTACTACAACAAAAAGTGAAAAGGAGACTGCATACTAACACCAACAAAAATGATTTGCCACCAATTTGGCGGCATCTTCATTATTCGAACTTATAAGTTAATTTCAAAATAATTGATGCAGATATACTGTAAAAACCTCTTTTGAAAACAATGGCAAAGGTTCCCCATAAGATACAGCTGATTCAGAGTTCACATCTTAACACCATGGCTGTAGAACTAACAATAACATAGCACTACTCTCACATAAATAAGATTAAGATGCTCCCCCTTAATAGTTCCAATGGTTATCTATCAATTTTTTTCTTACCCTTCTGAAAGAAAAAATGAGAGATTTTAAATACAAAACAATTTTCCACCAGATTGCATTATGTTCAACACATATTTTTCACCAAAACCAACCAAGTATAAATGAGAAATAAATGGTATAATTTCTCCGTTCCTTATCTTTCTGAAGGCAGGGATTGCAAAGGTTCAGAAACCAGATTGTACTGACATATGAATACCTTAATGAAAATATTCCCCGCGCCACTTTTGCGAAGACTTGGGTCACGATGAGAATACATAACCCTAATGGGCTTTCCATTCAGAGGTGTGAAGTTCAGCATCTCCAATGCCCTTGCAGCTGTCAAAATTCCAGAAAACAAACGATAAGGTGCATGCACAGATATTAATTCTTTAGATTGAGAAATGATTTACATGACTGACAGACTCAATTCAATCCAGGAACTGCTTTCATGAATAATTAGAAGTTGAGAACCAAGCTAGACTTTGTCATGTTTTAAAATCATATTATATGACATTCCATCATCATGCTCTATCTACATATTCTTGTCATGACTACGGTTCTTTTAATCTGCAGCCATACCATATGAACAAAGCTTCAATTCAAAAAATAAATAAATAAATAAAACAGATTGAGGTCAAAGATATTTTATGAAGAAACATTGGAGAACCGCCATCACACAAATGTAAAAGTTTATCGCATTAATGATGAACCCTTTCTCTAGCTTAGAGGAATTGAAGCAACACATCTATGTTTTTACTTGCATTTTCAGACTCCAAACTTCTGGAACAAAAGGAAAAGTCCCTTTGCCAGCCAAATACATTTATGGCCTAGAACAATGATAGGAAACTCAGACCGGTACAATGCTTAAAAACTCAGGCTATTGGCTACACAGAACTACATGTACTCAAGCAGACAAACTCATATACAAGTACAATCTTAAATTTAGCATATATCAATATTGTGATGATAGTATGTCTAAAACGGGCAGAATACTAAGAACAAACTTTAAAATTTGCCATTTCTTGCATATAAATTGAGTGAAAAAACAAGAATAAACCAACAGCCATCTTTTCCATTTGATTGCATCTTCTGCCATGCTTGCATCAGTAACTAAACTATGCAAAAGATACCAATCATACTTTCCTACCAACCTAGCAAACCACTAAAAAAGACAATTTTACCAATTTGGTGATTCTCAATAGAAGAAAATTATGTGTTCAATAAGTAAAGCTCAACAACCACCAAAAACTGAAGCCATGATTCAGCTTATATGTCATGCAAATCACTTACTGACGCCTGGTGTATACACTACCACACCTCTCACATCATCATCATCATCATCATCATCATCATCATTTACTCCATGTTTGTACATTTAGTATTATATTTTAAATAACCAATTTTACAATAAAATAATTAATTAGTAAAAAAAACAGAAAGCAATAAACCCTTGCAATATCTACAATTATTTTGATAAGGCAAAAAATCTAACCTTCCTGTGCGTTACTGAAGTTAACGTAGCCGTAACCGAGAGATCGTCGGGTCGACAAGTCCCTACAAACCCGAACCGAAACCACTTGACCCATTTGATTAAACAGATCGTACAGCTGCGAATCCGTCACGTTCGCCTCCAGATCCCCGACGTAAAGCGACGTCGTCCCGAATTGATTCGCATTGGCCCCACCTCCGTTCACGTTCTGCCCCTGAGCTTGAACCTGAGCCATCTCAAATACAGAAAGAAAAAAGCCCTTTTTTTCCCTCGAAAATTTTTCCTTTTTTCTTTTTTTCCTTTTTATGGGGATTTTTCTTCCCTCTCCTCTTGTTATTCTTCGGGACCCAAAGAAACCCTAAAATTGATAGTAATAATAAACAAAAGACGGAACTAAAAACAACTCAAAGCTTCTTCTTTTTTTTTTTTTTTGGTTTTTTCCTCTCAGATAGATAGAGAAAGGGGAGGAGAGGGAAGCGGAAAGAAGGATAATCGAATTGTTGGCACCGGCGACGATGGCGGCGCGTGAGAGATAGGTAAACTAGTTGGTGGTCGGTTTTTTTTTTTTTTCAATTTTTTGGAAATGTAAATAAGAGAGGGCAGCTGAACTGCACTGAAAGGAAAGCCTGGGAGGCTGTCCGGCTCTTATAGCTAGTGTTTTAAAGTGCAAAACCCTAAGATGATGAAATCTACGAGATCTTCGCCGTTGGATTCGATTTGTGGGGCCCACGTGACGTGTTTTAAACTAGGTGGGGGGGTTTAAAAGGTTAAAACCGATGAAGATAAGATTTGCGGTTTGGTTTGGTACAGAGAGTTGCCGTAAGCCACTCGCTGTAAGAGAGCGCGTGATGTGCACAGTAAAAGTTTAGATGAATGAGAACGCGGTGGTCTGGATTAGTAACTGGACTACAAGGGTAAAAATGATGGATTTTACTTTTACCTTACCCGCTAAAATGGGTTTGAAATGTTGACTATGAAGAATTAGGGAGCTATTGAAAGGAGATTAAAAGCCTGCCTAAGGTTGTGAAAGCATGAGTAACACAGGAGAAGAAGAGAAATTGAAAGGATTGTGAATCAGGAAAGGGTTTTATAAATGAATGTGGTGTTGATTTAAAGAAAAAATTTTGGTTAGATTTGTTTTGATTATGATATTGAATGCGGAATAACACTGTGGGCGAATGAATCACAGATTTATAAAAATTAATGAACGGTTTAAATAATTATGTATGTTTATTTTTAGGGTTATTTTATAATGTCGTGATTAAAATATCGCAATTAAACATAAATTGTGTAAATGAAACATAAGATATGTAAAATTAACATATTATATGTAAATCAACATCAAGTGTAAAATAGAACATAATACTTATAAATTGAAGGTAAAACAAGTAAATTAATATAGGAATAGTAAATTATTGTATTACCGGTGAACAAGGCAAAAACCTATATATGTAACAAAAAAAACTTGTAAATCAATATTTAGTGTAAAATAAAACATAAAATTGTGGAAATGAAACATAACACTTGTAAATAAAAGGTAAAACAAGTAAATCAATATAAGAGTGGTAAATTGATGTATCATTGATAAATAAAATGAAAAACTTATAGATATAACATAAAACTTATAGATCGACATTAAGTATAAAATAAAACATAAATGATGTAAATAGAATACAAGACTTGTAAATGTAAGGTAAAACTTGTAAATTAACTTTAAGTATAAAATAAAACATAAACGATGATAGATATAAGACTTGTAAATGAAAGGTAACATAAGTAAATTTATAAAGAAATGGTAAATCGATATATCATTGGTAAATAAAAACAAAAACTTATCAATATAACCTAAAACTTATAAATCAATATTAAATATAAATAAAATATAAATTAAGTAAATAAAACATAAGACCTATAAATAGAATTTAAAATAGATAAATTAACATAAGAATGGTAAAATGATGTATGATTGGTAAATAAAATATAAACGTATAGATGGAACTTAAAACTTGTAAATTAACATTAAGTATAAAATAAAACATAAATTAAATAAATAAAACATAAGACCTATAAATGAAGGTAAAACAAGTAAATCAACATATGAGTGGCAAAATAGTGTATTATTGATAAACAAAACATAAAGTTAAAAAAGTATTATAAAACTTCTAAATCAACATTAAATATAAAATAACACATAAATTATGTAAATAAAATAGAAGACTTGTAAATAAAATATAAAACAAGTAAATATTATAAGAGTTACTTAAAAAAAACTTACAAATGTAAAAAAAAATACTATAATACTGATTACCTTATATATTTATTATTTTTATTTCTAAGTTGAATAATTTTAGGTTTATGTAACACGTGTGATGAAATATGCGAAATTTTATTAAGCATAAAACTTATTTTCAAAATCAAAATTTTAAAAACTTTTTTTTTCCAAATTGTTTGTAAGATAAGTGTTTTTGCATCCTTATAAACTTCCTCGACAGCAACTCCATATGATCTTTTAGTACAAATAAAAAGTAAAGTTTGAAACTATATAAAATATGTACAAAACTAAAAATTGGATCCACTCTTTTGATATTTCATATATGTCTAGAAATAACAGAATGTATTTTTATTTTGTTTTAGGTTGATCCACGTTAAGAAAACTAATTTTACTTAATTAATTTATATAGTAAACAAATACTATGATACAAAATGAGAAATAAAAGTTTATAAATGTCCTAGCATGGATATGGAATTTATAGTTAAACCAATTTATTTGTTTTATTTATTTTCAATACAAATTTTTTGTTTTCAATTGTTGAGTAATTTTTTCTTTACTTGAATAAATTAAATAAAAATTATTTTTAAATTAAAGTTTAATATTTATTTACAAGTTGTATGTTATTTTTAAAAATATTTTTTTATTTACAATTTTAAAATATTAATTTACCACTCTTATATTAATTTACTTGTTTTTCTGTTCATTTATTAATATTATGCATAATTTACAAACTTTATATTTATCACGACATTGATGCTATAATTTTAATCACGGTATTATACAATTTTCCTTATTTTTAATATGTATAAGACATGCTTTTGTTGGGTATTAATTAGTTTAAATTGGGGTAGATATGAACTTTATTCAAAGGGGACAAATTTCAAGTTTGAGCACAATAAATTTTTCGTAAAAATAATTTAAGAAATTATTTTTTCAAGATCGTACTCAAGATGGAGAGTTCTAAGAGTATCATCAAAAGTTTCTTCTAATTTAACTTTTCAAATACTTATTTACTCACTTATGTGGCTCATAGAAGAATAAAAAATCATCTCTCAAAACTCAAAAGGTCTTTAAAAAAAATTACATATTTATTATTTTAATCTAACATCTTTCTCTACTAAAATAATAGCAATCACAACACTTCTCTCTTCAAAAATAATGAAAAAATTAATAAAGTAGTGCTACACATTCCAAGTTGTTTATTCCAAAAAATTATCCCAAATAATGTAATATTCATCAATTGGTTAATAAGGATAATACAATTAATTCATTTAGATCTTGTAAATAATTACCAACTAATCAATCAACAACATAATAAGGATACTACAATTAATTCATTTAGATCTTGTAAATAATTATCAACTAATCAATCAACAACATATTATTTGGGATTGAATTTAGAATTAAAAAAATTTGAGATGTCTATCATTACTCAAAATAATATAATACTAAAGTAAAAGCTTCAAAAAACTTTCAAATAAAACTCTTCAAATGAGATAGTGATTAAAGAGAGAAAAGAATAATCTTATTTAAAGAGTTTTCCACTTTTTTTTTTTTTATATGGCTCTTCAAACAAGTAATGAATCTTATTTTAGACTCCATTAAGTATAACTTATTTAAATAGAGGTATAGAACTTTTATAAGTAGAGCTTTATCTAAAAAAATTTAGTTGTTTGGTTGTCAATGAGAAATTTTATTCAAAATTATAAAATTACTTTAATAGATAAGTTTTTTTTTTAAGTTATACTATGAAAGGAATGAAATAAGATTATTAAACAAGTAAAGAATATTTTAGACATTTTAATATTTAAAAACCTTAACTCTTAAAAGTCTAAAATTTGAGTTTTATAAATAGAGGCAAAATAGTTCATTTAATCTTCAAAAGTTTTATTAAAAAAAACAATAATAAAAATTTTAATAAAAGCTTATAAGATTAAATAAACACTTACGATTATTAAATAAACTATACCATACAGACAGTAAAAAACCTTTTAGTGATGCTCTGAAGTGGCTTCTTTCCTTAATGAAATGTCCTCTCTGAAAATGATACATTAACTTACGTGGTTACTAATATTCAAGGTGAAACAATAATGGGGAGTGATGAATCACCTATTTGTAGAAATCAATGAATAGTTTAGATAGTAGTGTGTGCATATTTTTAATATGTTAACTCCTGATATTGATAGATGTTAATTGGTCTAGATGCTAAACAACGACAGATATGTGAATTTTGCTCGAATGGGGCAAGTTTGAGCACGGAAAATTTTATCAAAAAATAATAAAATAGTGTTTTTCATTTAAGCATTATACAACCCATGACAGCGAATCCATTCACCGTAAAATAACATTTTAAAATGGTGCACAAGGTATGTGGATTTAGATTTATTTGAATTATGATATGGAGTGCACAATAATATCATGGGTGTGAATGTGATGAATCACGCATATGTGTATAAATCAACGAGTGTTTTAGATAATAATATATGCATGTTTCGAATATGTTAATTATTGTTATTATTGGATGCTAGTTAGTTTAATCGATCAATAGTGAAGGATATGTGAATTTTAATTTAAAGAAAAAGTACATTAACACAATAATATTTTAAAAACTGCTCGGTTAAGTATAAATTAGTTTTATTTTAACAATTCACAAAATAATGTATGAGATGTGATTTTTTTTAAAAAGTGTAAAAAGTTTAAATCTTAACATACATTTACATTTTAAATTTTACGAGCCAATCCTGAATCCTGATTCACGAACCAAACCGATTTGGTCGGTAGATATGTATTTTTTTCTCTGTTTTTGAAGACTTGAACCATACTAAATGCGTCATAATTTCTATCTCAGTATGAACCCATTCTTGAACCGACATCGATGCGTTGGTTTCCTTTCAACCCGACCTTAAGTCCTAATTGAAATTTATTAATGTCAATATACTTGATATAATTATTTTTATTTTATTTTATTTTTTTTGAAGATAACGAAGTGAGTAAAATCTAAATTTATTTTTTTAACCTCTTGTTTATCCAAGAACTGAATTTAGATGGATAGTTAAATAAAGTGGTTTGAAAATTTGTCGGTTAGGTAGGGATGGTAAAACCCAATTTTGGGTATGGCACAATGCACATATTTGCTTGGATATAATTTTTTAGACCATAGGCCAGGCTTAAAAAGGCTAGCAGATGGCTGGGTTTTTTAATCCAAGTTATTATGCCTAGATTTTATATTTTATAATATTATATATGAATATATTTTTAATTTAGTTTATAACTTTATAATTTTTAAATTCATTTTAATGAAATTGGACATCAAAATATGAACTTTAAATATTTAAGATTTTAGATATATGTAGTAGATGGGTTAAATGTGAACTTATCAAGTGATGCCCGAGATTAGTCTGGTCTCGTGCCTAGCTTGCATAGCTTGGGTCCAGTCTAAGTCCGGGTTGAACATTATTTTTAACACCCTTAAATCCAAGTTTTTGGCTGAATCCTATGCTTATCAAGTGATGCCCCGGACCAGTTCGGCCATATCTTGGGTAAGGTATTGCTTGGCCAGCATCATTTAAGTTTGGTCCAAGTCTGGGTCGGGCAACTATTTTTGACACCCCTACTGTCAAGTCACTTGTGAAAAAGAATAGAAAAATCTAGTTGGCAATTGAGAGGAAAATTAATTCGCAAATTTTTTTCTTACCTATTGTTTAAACAAGATAATTAACTAATTATTTGAATCGTTCTCTACCATTTCTTAAATTTAAATATATATATATTGGATAGCACAATATCATTATCTCTTTAAAATACTTTGGACTATTTTCAAGTTTCAATCAAACACAATACAAAACGGATAATAAATTACTTTAAACTATTTGAAAGTAATTTTGACACTTCATTATAAATAATTAATCAATAAAAAAAATGCGTTGGGTGCATTTGTAAATAACACCTTTGATCTTAAGATCGTGGTAGCTAGATTTCTCAATCGATTGTTGCATTCAAGCAATATTGTCAAAGTTATAAATGGCGACACTTAGGTAACGTTAAAATTTGAATGAAGGTGCGTAACGCCCCCCCACCCCCACCAAAGAAAACTACTATATTTTAAAAATCAGAAGTCTCTGAGATTATCAATTGAGTGGAATGAAAAATCTTCTATCTATATGATAAACTCAACAACAATTTAAAATAAATCTAGCTAACATGTTTATTGTCTGATTACAAACTACTGACACATGACAAGTTTGAAAATCTTGTTTTTTTTTTTTTTTTGCATAAACAACATTAATAATTAGCTAAAACAACTCATAACGAGTATGACCCAACATAAATGGTAAGTCAACCAACTCATTATGTGCAACTTAAATAAATAATTTTTTTTTAAAATTTATTTATTGCGCTTGTATTTTTGCAAGTGTTAGTTGATTTAATTTAATAGGTAAATCTTTTTATTATTAAAATTTTATAGAGAATGTTTGGCGACATTAAAAAAATATTTTTTATTTATTTTTTGAAAGCAAAAAAAAAAATGTAAAAATTGCATTTAGCAGCTACTGTGGCTAATTAGAACTTTAGTTTATAACTCGTTTGATTATTGAATTTGAATTTGAACATACTATCACGGGATTTGATTATTGAATTTGAACATTAGCTAAAAATGATGGCCTAACAAAATAATAATGACTCACCACAAAATTCTTGTTTTTTAAACCTTAAACTTTATAGATTTTTTTAATGTAGATCAAAATTAGTTTTTTCCTCCAGTTGAAATGAATTGAATATATCAACTTTATTGTCATCAAATTTTTCCCTAGTTGAAATGAATCAAATATATCAAATTTATTGTCATCAAATCCGTCTCCACTCAATTATGAACTCACTCTCTCCCTCAATTATGTCAATTATGAACTCACGCTCTCTACTCAATTAACTAATCTTCATGATACTTTTATGGAGTCTCAAATCCTTGTTATCACACATTGTGAATGCAAAGATTCTCCCACTAAACCAAAAGTCCATTAATTTGTGTCATATTAAGTTGAATATAGTTTACTTGGTGTTTATGAAAAAATAAAAATAAGATGCTTGACAAGGTGGTGGATGGTGTCTTGATTGGTTTCGAGTTTGAAAAGGCTACTTACACAAGATGAGGGCTTGTGATATTTTATTTTATAATTTATCGAAGATGTTGTTTTCTCAGTAATCATGTTTGTTAAAGCTTTCACGAACACCTTTGTGGACACTGTATCGATCTACGAGCTGTTCAAGGACCAATACAGGTATATGAACTTCTCTTATTAAACTAATTCCACCTCTTCATTAATACGTTTACTTACCATTAGTAATTATGTCTTGCCACCTCCTCTTTATATCAGATTCATACAAAATTGCTTCTTTTCTCTTCGCCAGTCTAAATATATATGTGATATTTTCTCTAACGGTGGAACGAAAGAAAAGAAAATGTTTTATGGTTAGTATAAGTAGAATATTATATTTTTAAGATGCGGTGAAATTATATTACCTTGATCTGGAGGTCTATGTGCATGTATACTCGTGCAAGTGTACTTGCATCTGACTTTAGAACGTAACCATAGAGGTCAAGAGGCATGCTAAGTATAGTTGCATTTCCTATAGATGACACGAGTACAATTTTTTCATTTTTATAAAAAAATTCATTTTAAGTTGATCATCAAACACAAAGATATAATCCATAATAATGAAATTACCATTTTTAAAATTAAAAAAAAAAATCATCCTTAACGAATCAACAGAGAGAGAGATACCCACTCTTCTTCTTCTTCATCTGATTCTCACTCAGCATCTTTGCTTCGTTCAGATTATTGGCAATTGCAAAATTTTCCACGTAGAACTAAACATGCATGAATTTGCGCAAGAGTTGCTTCAGCAGCCTCTCTCCTACTTGCATCTAGCCAATGCTGCTCTTGAGCTGATATTCATGATACTCTTCAGTATTTCACCTTTATTCAACTATTTTTTTCTTGATATATAAACATATTTTGAGATATATTTTTTCTTCCTTCTAATTTAGTTGTTTAATCATGATAGAAAATTGGAAATTATGAGCTCTGAATCTTCAAAATCAATAGTGCCATGCCAATAATTTGTTTTTCACAAAGAATGCTTTGCTGTTCTTCTTTTTAATTTTTGCGTGAATGAGCAAAAAACTTTTGATAGCTCATCAAATCAGTCATTAAGAATAAAATGAACCATAAATATATTTATGAATACAATATTCTTGATAAAATTCAACCAAGACTGCCTACACTGTTCTTGATCACAAAACTTAACCTGTAAATTGTGAAAAGAACTTTCCATAGGTAAACTGAAAAACAACTAAAGTTATTTATATGATGATGTTTTCAAGTTTAATGTTGCGGACCGCTCAATTTGCTAGTCCAATTTGCTCACCAAGAGCCCAATACAAGGTTAAGAGTGCTAGTTTTGCTCAATTCTGGAAAGTTTTAGGCAACTTTAGCACATGTGAGCTTGTAAATATTCTAGAATTTTCTTTACAATTCCAGCACATGTAAATAAGGTAGGAAGTGGTAGAGTTCTCTAGAATCTCTAGAGCTTGACAATCATCTCCTATAAATATGGGATGACATTAGGTATTTGAACAACAAGAAGTATTGGAACAACAAGAAGTATTGGAACAACAAGAAGCATTGAGCAAACAACTCAAGCATTGTAATATCTCTTGTAATCTCTTTTGTGCAATACAATTCTCTTATTCGGTTCCATTGCTCTCTTTTCTAGTTCGAGAAGCTCAAAACTTACTTAGCAATATTCAGTAAAGTTGTCTAAGTGCTGCACGAGTTTACTGCACAAAACACTCATCCCGTGACATTAAACTCTTTCAAAAGAGAAACTTGTCTGATTGTTGAGTTAGTGACACTTTCATGTGGCAAATTAGTAAGCTGATCTTGTTCTAGCTACAAGAGCATTTGTCCGCGAGTCACATCATAGGAAATTTGGCCGTATCAGCCTTATCTTATCTGCATTAATGAAACTTTCTGTAAATCTTATTAACCGTGCACAAGTCATATACATTAGTACAAGAGGACTTTAGAAAAAAGAAAATTATGCAGATGAATAAAGTCAATATTTGTATCTTTTCCTCCATTTCATCCAGTCAAGAAGCCTCATCAACTAAAGAAAGTTGAAACTACTTTCAAATAAATAGCGAAGAGAGCAAGTTACAGTAGGAGGATCAAAGTAGAAAGCTTAATTACGAACTCACTAATTTAGAAGAAACAAACAAAGAAAAAAGTGAATACAACTCCAACATAATTATGATTCAAAAAATAATTTACCAACTTAAAAACTAATTAATTCAGCAACACTTAAAAGTTTCAAGAAACATGTCTTGATTAAAAAAATTATAAAAATAATCATATGACCAAGCAGCAATCTGAAATCAAGATTTCGAATATTATGTAAGGTGCTAAAATATTACTCTTGAGAAAATCAATTGAATACTTCCGTATGAACAATATCTTGAGCATATAATTGGAGATAAAAGACTAGATCGATAATAAGCATCAAGAATCACAAATACAGATAAATATATACTCTATAAAAATATAAAAAAAATCACAAAAAGATGCTCAAGAATAATAAAAGATCAAAGAATTGGGCACCAAAATTATATTGATTTGTGTGAAATTAAGAACTTTTTTTTTATATACTATATATTACAATCAAAACTCTCCACTGATATGTTTACAATCAGAAATCAATCGATACTTTCTTTTTATAATTTTAAGATGGCATGATCCGAACAACAACCCTCACTTTAATATAAGAAGAAAATCTATTCTACCTCCAAAGGAGAGAACTAAATAAATTACTATTAAAGGGGAGTCGAGTCCTAACAATTACTGGAATTCGAACTCATGCGCCTAATACAAATGGGCTTGTGAAATCAAGAATTGAAATACTTTTAATAACAAATCTTGAAAGATAGAGAAAATTATTAATGTGGCGGACCCATAAACTAAAATGAGGGGGGGCTTAGTTCAAATTTTTTTATTTAACTTAGATTTTTTTAATATTCACTCAAATACATTTTAAGTCTTATAAACTCAAATTTATTACTTTTTTTAATTTCTAAATAATAATAGTAATAAATTATTATTTTTAAGTGCGTGAAAATATCATTTTTTGAAGTAGTATTTAAAATGTGTGAAAATATTATTTTTCGCAATAGTTTCCATAAAATATTTTAAAAAATAAAATAATGTGGTTAATGGGATTTGAACCAATGTTTTAAAATCATTACATAATACTCTTATCATTGAACCATAAGTCTTTAAATATATTAAAAATGTGTCCAAATTATTTTATCTAACTTTTTTAGAAGGGACTTGAGATAAATTTAAAAGAAAACTTAATGGTCCGGGGGGCTGAAGCCCCTCCTGTGCCTTAATTGGATCAGCCAATGAATACAAGTGATTCAAATGGTCACATGTTAGAACGTACTGGTTAATATGATGCCTCTCCAAGTTGATACACCATACATACCATCTATTATGATAAAAGGCCTTGCGTGTTCAAATTTGAACAAATAATTTCCATTAATTCCCAACAACTTACGTTTTGGTTGCTTCTCAATTTTCTACCACCTTTCTCTGCAAATGAGAAATGGGGTCCAGCTACAATACCCATGGGGTTTGGTACCCCATTTTTTGTCTTTTTCAAATCTACCGTTGGATTTAACGTAAGAATTGCATAATGGCTGAGATGTAATTATTGGGTTATTAACAACAAAGACCCTTATTGTTCATGGCAAATAAAAAAAATCAAAAGTTTTGAAATTATGACGTATAAGTCCATAATATTCTTTTTTTCTTTTTAACTATTGAACTCGGTTTCTAATTAAATTATTTTTTCTTACATTTATTAATATCTATTTAAATTAATATATTTTTAATTAATAAATTAACTACTTTATTATATAGTTAAACTATGTATATTATTTACTAACCATAATTAACGATAAGTATAAATATGATCCTTTTTTTTATTTAACATAATGGCAACTAATTTCCTCTCACCTATGTGAACAAGGTTCAAAACCCATAATTTTTTTTTAACACAAGAGATTTTATTATCTCAAGTAGATGAAATATACAAAATACAAAAATAAATTTAATTTCATATTCTATATAGTTAATTTTTTTGTAACATAATATTTATTAAACATACTATCAATTATTTAATTAACTAGCAAAAATATGTTAATTTACTAATAATAATCAAATGTTAGTGTATGAACTTGTAAAATCTTTTTTTTAACAATGAGTTTTTGTCCTTAAAATAAAAAATAATAATTTAATTGCACACTTAAATAAATTAGTATTTGTTAAAAATAGTAATTTAATTGCACACTTCAATAAATTGGTATTTGTTACTCCACCCCAATTGTTTAAATAGTCATTAACTTATCTTGAGAGAAGGGTAAAAAAATTCTAAACAATTACTCTATTTGAAAATAATTTAAATATTTCTTTAGAAAAATAAACTAAAAATAAGTATTTTCTATTCTTTCTTGCTAACATCACACGTGGATAACAATAGAGATGGCAATTCAACACATATCTATCAATTAAAATAGAAGTCAATTAATATAATTAATTGAATAATTAATTTGTGTCATGAATGAGTTATCATATTAGGAGTTATAAAACCAAACCCAATAGAATTATTAATCGAGTTAACAACTAGAAAGAGCAAACAAATCCATTCAAATTGGATGTCTAAGTATCTGAACCAAATAAATTAGATAATATCCATCTAAAATACTCCAGATTTGATTTATTCAATATCCATCTATGAACTTGAATATTAGTAATATTTAAGTGTATGAGACTGAAATTGAGTATTATATTTAATATTTAAGTTTTGTAAATCAAATGAAAAATCAAAATAATATTGCTAAAAATTATTGCACCATCAATGACAACAATGATGGTATCATCACTAAGAAATAAAAATGAGTGAACAGAAAAACAAAAACTATCAACGTAATCAAAATTCTCCGATCAATGTAATGATGGCAATGTTGCCGGATAAATAGATATGCCGGCGATAGATGAGCATTCCAATGCAAACAACTAGAACAAGACCCTATGATTAGATGACATTTTAACGTAGGGTGGAAGCGATACTAAAGTTCGTTCTAGTATATGTCTTGAAAACTCAAGAAAGAGACTCTCACCAAAGAGAAGATATTTCAATTGAGAAAAAACTGAATATTACTAATGAGAAGCTTGTGTCTGTTATCATAAATTAAGAATAACAAGCCTATATATATAATAGTAGCTAACTTAATCCTTATCTTTCTCAAATAAGAGAAATAATCTAAAATCCTAATTAAATTAGAATTACAAATATGACTCAAGTAACCTTAATAAAATAAGATAAATCCTAATAAAATATTAAATTCTAAATTGACCCAAATATTATAATTCCTAGTAAATTCTAATTTATTTATTTATTTATAAGTTTGTTTGGTTTTTGGGTTTTTTTTAAAGAACAGAAAATTATAGGTAATAGTATAAGTATAGAAACGTAAAGGGGCAAAATTAAAAATAGGCAAAAGTTGGTGTTGCCGTCGACAGTGGTCGAAAAATTGGCCTAGGATAGGTGGATTTGGAAGGTTTGATGGTGTTGAGTGTGATGTTGGTGGTGGTTTGTCTCAAATAGTTGTGAGTTGACCGAAAAGTTGAGCTGGTGGAGGTTGGTTTCGGTTTCCGGCAATCCGGCCGGGGGTGGGCAGCGTGAGTGGGTTGAAAAGAAAGAGCTGATGATGGTGGACGAATGAGTGGTGGTGGAGGCTGTGAATCGCGGCTGATTGTAGCGAATGGAGAGGCGGATTTTCGTGGTGGTTCAGCGGCTGTTTTGGCTAGTTTCCCATGGCTACGGTGACGGGATGGTGGTGTTATGGGTTGGGTTATGATTGGCGGCGTGTAGGCTTTTAGATGGGAGAGAGGATCGACCGAAAAGAAGAGAAACTAGTGGTGGCGATAGCCGTGTGTGGCAGATGTGATGGCGGCTTCGGGTTTTACTAGTTTTTTTTTTTAACTTGATGGAACTAATGTACGGAGTTGGTGGTCAGGAATGCTCTGCCTGCTACCAAAAAAAGCTCTAATATCATTTGTCTTGAAAATTAAAAAAAAAAAATCCCACTAAGGATTAATGTCTTAATTGTGAAAATATTGAATATTATTAATGAGAAGCTTGTGTTTGTTATCATAAATTAAGAATAACAAACTTACATATATAATAGTAGCTAATTTAATCTTAATCTTTCTCAAATAAGAGAAATAATTTAAAATCCTAATTAGATTAGAATTACAAATATGACTCAAACATGCTTAATAAAATACTAAATTTTAAATTGACCCAAATATTATAATTTCTAGTAAATTTTAATTTATTTTGTCTAATATGCTTCCTACATCACGTTTTAAGGTTCATTACCTTTAACAACCAATTTGAGGGTCTCTACACTATAAAAAAAAAAAAAGTGGTAGTGTAATGTAACTCCTTGTGTTTTTATGGTATAGTTATTGTTGCACCTATTTTAGAAGGAGCATGTAACTTTACATATCACCATTTGCTAGCATTGAGACTATCTTTATGTAGATCATCCAATTTCAAGTCTAATGGAATCCTTCATGTTCCATTTCGGTTAATAATGTCATTGCACATGAAGAACAATGGTCACTAGTGATTGTCTATATTTTTTAATATAAAATATCTTTTTGTAATTAATTAAAAAATAAGAATAATTTTTTTATTATTATGTTTCTATGTGGAAAATAATTTTAATTACCTTTTAATTAAAATGGGTGAGAAAAATGATGTCATTGATTGTGCAAAATGGATGAGAAAAATGATGTTACGTAGGTGTAGGACTAATGCGTAAAACTTTAAAAAATTTTAACATTTTTATTTTTACAACAAATAGCAGGACACTATTATAATTAACCTTAATAAAGATAAAAGAGAGGGTACCAAACGTACGTTGCAACATAGCTTTGCCCTGAGAAATGGGGTCCTTTCCACTTTTAGGCTTAACTTGTTCGGGCTACTTAATCTTTTTCCAAACCTGAATTTCCATTTTTAGTCTTCAAAAATAAAAAAGTGGACCCCAGCGAAAGTTTGATATTGAATTATGATATAGTTTTCACGTTTATTAAATGATCTTGAAGCTGTTTTCTTTGACTAATAACTCGTCTTTGACTAGTAAGAGTTGAGTCGATAAAACGGATCGCCTAATTGTGAAAGAATTGTGAATTATATATATATATATATATATATATAAATAAATAAACAAAAAAAGTCAAACCTCTAATATCCACACACACAACAGTCTTAAAATAACGCGGGTCCTGGCCCCGCAGGCCGCGACGCAATTTGGCGCGTGTGGGGACTTGGAAGTTGCATTCGCCGACCAGTTACTTCTTTGGCGCACGCAACTTGCAGCCCCTTTCTTCTCTCTCTGAATCTTCTCTTCTTATAAGCCGAATCTCACTCTCTCTTAATTAACAAATAAAAAATAAATAACTTAAATAAACCACTTAATTTCAATTATTAAAACATTGAGAAGAAAAAGAGAGAGAACAATGAGCTCGATTTCTATTCCCAGTTGTCTCACACTCGCGCGACTCAACGCCGACGGCGTTGTTAACTCCGTTCCTCACCTTCAGTTACCAATCGCGGTGGCCACTCCTTCGCATCTCTCCAAACGACGACGCTTTTTCACTGTCTCTCGCGAGGTGAAGGCTTTTGCTCACAACGGCGTCGGGATCACCAACTCCGTTCCTGTAAGTAGTACCGTTTCGCTTTCAGTTGATCGCTACGATGATGAGATAATATGGTCGTACGGTTTTGAATTTGATTCACGTACAGATTTGGTTAAAAACTTGTGTGTCAAGTAATTAACGAGTGCTAAATTATTGATATAAATATTTGTACGGTTATTGCAGCCGAGAAATGGAACGTACACAGTTGGTGACTTCATGACGAAGAAAGAGGATCTACACGCTGTAAAGACTACTACAACGGTCGATGAAGGTATTTGTGACACGTGGCAGCCGCTGTTCCTATCTTGTTTTATTACTAATTAATTATTTTGACTTGATTCACATAAAAATGCGCGATTACAGCTTTAGAACGTCTTGTGGAGAAGAGAATTACCGGTTTTCCTGTGATTGATGACGACTGGAAGTTGGTAATTTTGATTACTTTCTCATTCACTGTTTGTATACCGACATAATGTATATTTTATTGTTTATAGTATCTTTGCGCTTGAGATGCTGTGGCTTATAATTATACAGTCCTCGATGACTGTGAAATGGAATCACTACCTATTGAGTATAATACTTTGGCAGAGTGGTTGGTAAATGTCAATTGCCAAATAAAAGGCAGTGTTTTCACAATTATGCAGAAACACAACAGTTGCAAACACACCCTTGGTGTAGTTCGTAGATGAGATTTTGTGATTACGAAATTAACTTGCATTTTGTGTTTGCTGGAGATTTTACTTTGGAGTACCGATAAATTATACAGAGAGAATAATGGATGTACCGCTTTTTGATATTTGAACGTATATTGCTTCAGTCTTAAATGCAAATGTGTATTTTAACAGAGGAAAAGGATGATAATTTTTGTTTTCTTACCATCTCCTCAAGATCTTCACTTTTGAGCAAAGCAATGAACACATGGTTTTTTACAATTTTATATTATCTGCGTGGGACCTTTAAACCCTCGGTCTTTGGTTAGATGTTAAAATCAAGTCATTGAAGACATGCCATTTTCTTGTAAGGTAGAATCCTTTTGTGACAATTTTTTTATTTGTTAATGGAATCCAAAAATTAACTAAATACTACTGCTAATCCACCTCTATGTTTTGGTTGATATGATGTATCTGTGGTTTCCTAAATAACGTAGGTGATTGTAGTAGTTAACTCATTGATTCCAGTTAATTTTCTCTGTAGGTTGGTGTTGTTTCAGATTATGTTTTGGTTGATATGATGTATCTGTGGTTTCCTAAATAATGTTTGATTGTAGTAGTTAACTCATTGATTCCAGTTAATTTTCACTGTAGGTTGGTGTTGTTTCAGATTATGACTTGCTAGCACTTGATTCCATTTCAGGTAGTATGAGAAAACTTGGCTTCCATCTTTATTTCGGTTTCAATTCTGGGAATGCTTATTTTGCTCACTGGTTGTTAAAATTTGTTGGAGGAATAAACTGTGGTTTCCTAAAAACTGTAGAAGGGAAATGATTGCTAATATAATATCTTCCTTTTTGACATAGCAGTTCATATAATATTTTAATTTGGCCCTTGCCTTTTCCTTTGGTAGAAAATTATAAGTAATGGAGGACATGAATTTACTTGACACAGATTCTGAACATGTTTAGGTTTCCTATCTAGTATCAGAAGTTAAATTTCGGAAGGACATAGAAATTGTTTTTAGATCAGAGTGTCGGGAACTTCGGAGGCTTTTATGAAATATAGAAGGAGTCTGGATCAGACATTAATTTCTGCGAGATAAAAATTGTCTATAATAATTTGAGATGAGTCGGTGAAGCAACTGCTCTTCTCTTTGCCTATAATTGGAATGGATATGGTTCTGTGTGGGGAGATCTGAAATGTGTGCCAAAAACAGTCTTCCTTTTCTCAATTTGCATAGCACATAAGGAAAGATATGCACATTAGAAGGGGCCAACTCGATCATGATTTGAGTATTAAGACAACAAACTAGCTGCTGCTCTGTTCTATGGTGCTTTGATACTGCTTTTTCTCATCATTGATTGACTAACGCTTGAAATTTTCCATATTGGACATTACATATGGATCATCTTGAAATTTTTCTGTGCAACTGTCACTGATATATCTTTTTATGGCTACCAGGTGGCAATCAAAATGACACAAGCTTGTTTCCTAATGTCAATAGCAGTTGGAAAGTATGTGAGAACTGTTCAGTTTTATTTCCTTTTCTTTGGGATTTGAATTTGATGAAAAGATGTTAATTGTTGATACAGCAACTGATTGTGTTAGTTTGATCTCATTGTAATTGCATTCTTTCTCAACATGCATCCAAGAAACCATTTATTATGCTACTATTGTTGTGGCATGCCAAATCTGGGCATGTGAGCACATACTCATATGGGTTCTTCAGTATGACTGTTAGATTTCTTAGAGGAATTAGCTTTTGTAGGGTTGTCTTCACTGAAATCGAGGGTCCGTGAACATAATGATATTGTGCTAACAATAGATTAATGTTTCAGATATTTTATCAGCATGTGGCATTGGCATAAGATGGCATCCACAGGATTAAAAGTAGGCTGAAAGTCATATTGCAGAATTGTATATCCATAAACGGAATTGGACTTATATGCCACTATATCAACACTAAAAAACTTAGGCAAATCAGAGCACCAAAATCACAACTATCATTTAGGGCAAACCTTTGGATTTATAAGTCAGCTCCTTTAGAGGTTTCTGTTATTTTGTGAAAAATGGAAACCAAAGGCTTTGTACATAATCTGAACAGTCATGATTGAGAGTGTCGAAACCTTTTGCATCATCATTGCACTCCCCCTTCCTCCACAATCTCTCTTTCTCTTTTTTTTTTTTAATTTTTTGTGTGTGTTTTTGTCTTTAGCTTGTGTTATGAGCTATGTGAACAAATGGCTTGCATCTGCTGCTTTCTCTGATTTGTGCACTTGTGGCAGACATTCAATGAGTTACAGAGACTTCTTAGTAAGACTAATGGAAAAGTTGTTGGTGACTTGATGACGCCTGCTCCGCTCGTTGTTCATGAAAACACCAACTTAGAAGATGCTGCTAGGTATTCAATTCATCTGCTTTTTAATTATTATTTTTTTTACAAACTGTCTATTCATTAATGGTCTAATCTATTTTCTTATCCAAAAATCCAAGTAACAAGTGTATTTTTCCAATGATTATGTTAATTGAAGGAAAGAGTTCTAGTAACGAGCATTTGATGCATTTTCTGCACCTCTTTTCAAGCTTTTGTGGTAATGGAACTAATTGTTAAATTCCTAATTTTCAAAATGATGATGCCAAACGCAAAGAGTGATTATCATATCAAATTTGGCATTCAAAATAAAAAAAACAACGCCTAGGCACATTTGATAACTATTATGTCATTCCCTCCTTTCTAGCCTGCAAAAGCTGAATCTCTGAAATGCGCTAAATCTAATAATTTATTGGCAGGTTGTTGCTTGAAACAAAATACCGTAGACTGCCGGTAGTAGATGGTGATGGCAAGCTGGTAAGAATTTTGGTTTTAATATCTATTACTGAAAATTTCATTAGTTGGATTGCCCATCAGTAGATGGATACTTATTGGCCCTCGTTTAAATCTTGAAGGTTGGACTCATCACAAGAGGAAATGTGGTTAGAGCTGCCCTCCAGATAAAACGGGAAGTTGAAAGATCGACATAATTACAGTATCACATAAGATTCTTGGTTTTTGTACTACAACAAAGCTTTCATTCTTTTTGCACCCACTGATTATTCTGTCCAGTCTAGGTAGTTAATTGGGGTGAGTATAGTAAGGGTAGTTCTGTGTTATCCCAGACTTATGCTTCAACCTCGTTCAAGATCCAGAGGAAGGCGGTTTATTGTTCTCATGCCTTTTAGAGCCTTATTGACGTTGAATGCTTTGTAGCTAATATGGCCTAATGAAAAAAAAATGCTATATATGTATAGGTAATAGGTTTGATAAGATTCCATATCATAGGTTTATTAAGATTCCATATCATTTGTTTGCGAGGACCAGATTTCACTTGGAAGCAATCTACTTTTTATAACATAAACAACTATTCCTCTGTAAATTTGTTACGAGCATAGATTTGTTTAATTATCCATCGTTATAACTTCTCATCCTTCTTAAAAATTGGTAACCATCTACCAAACAAGGCAACTTTCATTTTTCCATTATATCAGTCTGGGCATTGTCATTGTATAGCTGTGCTGCCCGTGCATTAAATTCTGTTCTGAATTTCATCTCAGTTATTGACAAAAACAAGTTTTCTTCATCTGTTGCCATCCGTTGATGGTTTTTCTAACGTATTAGCAGTCGAACGTCCTAGTACATGGAGGCTTCTTAAAACAATGAAGGGATTATTTCCCGTGCCTTTGTTGTATCCAAAACACTATCGTGAAACCCAGACAATATTTTCCAAGCTGCTAGCAACTTCTTTGACATCCATGGATTCACAGGCCTCTATGCCACAAATAAGCTTCTTTCCTTAGATACCGGAAGGCCGCTTGATCCCCGTAGTAAATGTGGACAGAGCTTCTGCCTCTCACGGGTAAACCTTAAAAGGCCACCATTATAACAACACCCACAATGCCCTTCTACTCCAGAAAACCATCAGCGAGACCAACAATTAGGCCTCAACATCAGTTTCCATACACCCAAATTACCTGCAGAAGAATTTGGGTTACCTGATGGGTGTGAAAACCAATTAGCTATCACTTCTGATGATATGTCTTCAAAGCTCTTCACGGCCACCATGAAGCTGCAAGACCCACTTGAGCACTCCGTAGAAACAAAACCTGATTGCATAGTCAGCGACATGTTTCGTCCACGAAGAGCTGATATTGCTAACAGGCTTGGAATTCCAATAATAGTCTTCCATGGCACTGGTTGTTGTTCCCTTTGTGTGCTGAAGAGAGAATCAGACAGTATGTAACCCATGAGAAGGTTGTTTCGCACTTGGAAGCTTTTCAGCTACAAGGGCTGCCTGACAAGATTGAGTTAACAAGATCAATAGAGGGATGATTATTCATGGTTGGGCACTGCAGCTTCTGATTCTTGAACATGAATCTGTGGGAGGACTTATGTCACATTTTGGATGGAACTCAACTCCAGAAGGTGTGCCTGCGAGTGTGCCAATTATCACTTGACCTATTACATCTAAGCAATTTTATAATAAGAAAATTTTGTTACAGATGTGCTGAATATTGGCATTTCAGTAGGAAATGAGGCGAGAGTGAAGGTGAGGAGAGACGGAGTGGTTAAGGCAGTGAGTAAACTGATGAGTAGCAAAGAGCAGGAAGTTGCCGAGATCAGAAAGAGAGCAAAATAATTGGGAGACAAGGCAAAGGAAGCTGTTGAAAATGGTGGTTCTTCTTTATGTTAATGTGAGAAAATTCATTGGAGAGCTTAGGTCTTGCCGAAAATGCGAACAGGGGAGAATTCTGAACTCTCAAGGGATCAAATAAATCCCTCTTGGATAGCTTCCAAGTCTTTGTTAGTTTGTAGTCACCCTTAGGATAGACGTGTGTGATTCTTATTTTTAAGTGGTGATGTTTGTTGCTATAGAAAATCATGCATTTATTTCTCTCCATAATTTCTTCTTCCCAATTTCCAACAAAATCCAGACTCCTTTTTGCCTCTTCAAAAGTATAAAATTTGTTTGGATTTAGTATAAGATTTCTCAGCATTCAATTTAAAAAATTAGTCTGTTGGGTGGAGTGACTCATCTCCTTATAAACTCAAGAATTTACTCTTTACTAGTCAATGTGAGACACAATTCAAAAATTTCTCCTTTAGACGAAACCATCGCCGAACTTCGATCCTTATTTCTGACACACCTGAGTTGTTCCACAAGCACATTCTGACTACTAGGGTCTAGCTCTTGAAAGAACTTTAAGTATTTATATTTGGCAAGTGAGAAAGCTAAAGAAAATGAAAGAAAATAACATAAAGAAAACTTGAGAAACTTCTTATTAATTGGATATGAACATATTACACTTATATATATTGCACGAGAGTGGCTTGTTACACTTTGTTAGTAATCTGTTACACACATATGAAGAATGCTTGTTCAGAATAACTAACTAGGCCACGTCACCATGCCACATCAGCTGAGTAAGTGAATCTGCTGCAGTCAAGCATAGCTGAATAAGCTGCACTTGAATCCTTTGTTCTTCATATTAAGCAGCTTCACTAACATCCCCTCTTAAACTGAAGCTTCTTTTCTGTTCTCTTCTCTATTCCCTACAAATCATCAGCTTCACTAACATCCCCTCTTGAGCTGAGGCTTCTAGGGTGAACATTTAACTTGCTACGCAAATAATGAAACTGAGTGAAAGTGAGAGCTTTAGTTAAGACATCAGCTATTTGATCTTCACTAGGGACAAAACAAACAACTAACTGTTTTGATGCCACTTTATCTCTGATAAATGAATGTCCAGCTCAACATACTTTGTTTTAGCATGATAAACTGGATTGTAAGCCAATGCTATTGCACCCTGATTATCACACCATATAATTGGGGTAGTACTTAACTGAATTTTTAGCTCAGCAAGTAAGGACTGTATCCAAATGACCTCTGATGCAGCATGAGCCAAAGCTCTATACTCAGCTTTTGTACTGGATCTTGAGACAACTGCTTGTTTCTTAGATGATCATGAAACAAGATTAGCACCTAAATAAACTCCAAAACCAGCAACTGACTTCCTATCATCTCGATCACAAGCCCAGTCTGAGTTAATGAAACAATTTAACTGCATAGCTCCACAATTGTAGAACTGCAGACCAAAATGTATAGTGCCTTTTAGATATCTTAACAGCCTTTTGCAGGCTTCCCAATGTGCAGTTCTTGGATTGGAAAGAAACTGGCTGAGCTTGTTGACAGTAAAGGCTATTTCTAGTCTAGTGAGAGTAACGTATTGCAGTGCTCCAATAATGCTTTTATATTGAGATATGTTGGAAATTTCAGAACTGAAGCTTTAGTGAGTTGCTGGCATGTAGACATAGGTGTTGGCACTGGACTGCAGTTAACTAAATCATGCTTTGCCAAAACATCATCAATGTACTTAGCCTGAGACAAATGAATTCCATTTCGAATTTTAGAAACTTCAATGCCTAAGAAGTAACTGAGTTCTCCTAAATCTTTCAAGGCAAAAGTCTGTTGCATATCCTGAATGACTTGCTGAACTTTTGCTGAGCAGGAACCAGTAACAATAATATCATCCACATACACCAAAACCAGAATTAAGTGACCAGTTTCTCTCTTATAAAAGAGTGAATTATCTGACTTGGAATTCTGGAAATGCCACCGAGAAAGCATAGGCTGCTTTAAGTCTAGTAAACCAAGCTCTTGGACCTTGTTTCAAACCATAGAGAGCTTTCTCAGTTTACAAATGTGCTGAGGTTTATGAGGATCAATACAGCCTTCAGGTTGTGACATATATACTTCCTCATCAAAAAAGCCATTTAGGAAGGCATTATTGACATCTATTTGTCTAAGAACCTAATTGTTCATGACTGCAATGCTTAGAACTACCCTGACAGTAGAAGCTTTTACTACTGGACTGAAAGTTTCAGTATAATCAATACCATGGGTCTAATGGAAGCCTTTAGCAACCAGCCTTGTTTTGTACTTCAGAATGGTTCCATCAGGATTGTATTTGATTCTGAAAACCCACTTGTTACCAACTACCTTAACATGAGCAGTAGGCAGAACCAAATCCCATGTGTGGTTAACCTTTAATGCCTTAAACTCTTCTTGCATAGCTTTGAACCATAATGGATCAGATAAATTTTGTGAAACAGAGGTAAGCTCAGATGTTTGTGCTAAAAGAACAGAAAAATAAGACTTTGGCTTGAAAATGCCATCCTTGGATCTAGTTATCATAGAATGGCCAATGTGAGGAGGTGCATGAAGAATATGAGGGGGGAATTTTGGGAATGAGAAGTAAATGATGAGATATCAGGTATGGCAGTAGTTGAGCGTGATAGAGAGGTATCAAGTGTATTACAATTTTGAGATAATAGCTGATAAGAGTTGGAAACTGGAGATACAGGATCAGCTGCTGAAGTTGCTGTTAAAGGAGCTTGAAATTGTGTAACAGAAGCAGACTCATGGATTGACTCAACTGAAGAATTGATTGAAATAACTTCTGTTACTGATGAAAAATCTATACCAGAAACATAAGGAAAAGATTTTTCATTAAAGATTACATGATTAGAAATGTAGACCCTCTTAGAAGAATGAAGACATTTATACCCTTTATGATGAGAGCTGTAACCAATAAAAATACATCTCCCAGTTCTAAACTCTAGTTTGTGTCTGTTATAAGGTCTAAGATAAGGAAAACATGCACAGCCAAAGACTCTGAATAATCTGGTGTTTGATGAAAAAGTTTCTGATATAGAGAGATATTATGTAGAGTTGGTGTAGGGAGTCTGTTGATCAGGAAGACTGCTGTGTGAAAGGCATCCCACCAAAAGGGTAAGGGTAGATAAGCTTGGGCAATTAAGGCGAGACCAATATCAATTATATGCCTGTGTTTTCTCTTAATTCTCCCATTTTGATGATGAATGTGAGGACAATGATGTCTAAAGTGTATCCTTGAGTTATTGAGCAGAGATGAAAAAGACTTGAATTCCCCACCCCAATCTGTTTGAACAACCTTGATGTTTCTTTGTAGATGTTTTTCAATGAAATTTTTAAAACTAACAAACACAGGCAGAGCATCAGATTTTGTTCTTAATAGGAAAATCCAAGTGAATCTACTAAAATTATCAAGTATGGACATATAATAGGTATAACCTTGGTTGGAAACAACATGAGAATGTCCCTAAAGATCTGCATAAAGAAGTTGTAATGGTGCTATAGAAGTAGTTTGAACAGAATTAAAATGAAGCAGATGATTCTTTCCAAATTGACATGCATTACATAATTCTAACTCTTGAGTTTTATTGATATCAGCAAATTTTTTACATGAATTCAGAACTGTTTTTAAAGTGTGAATGTTAGGGTGCCCCAATCTTCTATGAAGAAGATTTACATCAAGAGATTTTTCAGTCACAGCTGACAAACAAACTTTGCCACTGCCCTGACAGGAATCTGAACTAAGTTTTTCACAAGTTGAATGAGGAAGACAAGCAAAAAGTGACTGTATTGACAGCAACTAACTGAGTAACAGACTGAAGATGAGAGGATGAGACTGAACTTTTGACTTTATAGAGACCTCCTTTAGCAACTCCTTCAAGCAAGATGATCCCTGTGCTCCTGGCCTTAATGAAACAAGATGTGCCAACAAATTCAAGTGTAATATAATTGTCAGCAAGCAGTTTAGAAACACTAAGCAAGTTTTTGGTACATGTAAAACATGATTTAGGAGCAGTGATTCAAAGGTGTTTGTAGCAAGCTGAACTGATCTAATATGTTCAATAAGCAATGCATTTCCATCACCAACCAGTAATTGTTCATTACCAATATAAGCTTTAAAATTAACAAGCTTACCTAAATAATTTGTGATATGATTTGTGGCTCCACTGTCAATGTACCATGAAGATCTTCAATAATCTCAGGATTTGCAGCACAGTGTGGCTAAGTTGGTGGAGCTGAATTACTAGGCACTCCATTAGTGAAACCAGGTGCATATGGTGTGAATCCATTAGTGTAACCAGAAGTGAAGTTATTAAGCCTAGTGGTGTGATTAAATGAGGATAACCAGAGATGATAGCAGGATCTGAGTATGCCATATTGGCTTGAAAAGTAGCACCTCTTGGCATATAAAAGTTTCCAAAATTTGATCCAAAATGAGGACTAGGAAACATTGAAGCCTCTTCCAAAACCATTAAAAGACCTGCCTCTACCATATTGACCTCTGAAATTTCCTCTACCAAAATTCTTCTGAGGCACAAAAGAAGAATTAAACTTGTTTTTGCACCTATTTGCTTCATGTCCAGGAATGAAGCAAATTTGACAGACAACCTCTGAGAAATTTCTACCACCAGTAAATTGAGATCCATTATTGTTATAACCACCATTTGGACTATTATCACCCCCAAAATTACCTCCAAAGTTTTTCTGAAAGCCATCGTTATTTTTACCAGAAAAAGAACTTTTCTGAGCTACATTTGCTGACATATGATGCATAACATCACTAGCAAGCTTTCTTTTCTTCTGTTCAATTTTATTTTCATGATTTAGAAGCAACGAATACAGATCATCTAAGGTAATTGTTCATTCTTTAGCTAGGATAGTAGTTGTCAAAGACTCATAATTAGAAGAGTCTAGACCAGTCAACACATGGATAACAAAGTCATTAAGTTCTACTGGTTTTCCTGCTAAGGCTAACGTATCAGCTATTCGTTTGATTTTAGTGAAATACTCAACCATACTCATAGATCCTTTCTTGACAGTTTGGATTTGCATTCTAAGAGTTTGAATTCGAGCTTGAGACTGAGAAATGAACATACTGTTAAGTGAGTCCCAAAGCTGTTTTGAAGTAGTGCAGTCGATCACAGTTGACAGCAAATTTTACTGAATAGATGATAGCATCCAGCTCAAGAGAAGTTGATCTGTTTTCACCCAAGCAATGAAGTCAGGATTTGCAGATCGTAGCTCACTTACATTTGACGACGAAGCTTCTCCAGTGTTGGTAAGTGGAAAAAATTGCTCTGGACATTTCAAAACACCATTGATGAAACCTTCTAATCCATTTCCTTTGACTGATGCTAAGACTTGTGTTCTCCACAGAATAAAATTGTTCTGATCCAATTTTACAGGTATAACATGTTGAGTGTTAGAAAATGCATATTTATAAAGAAGAAAACCGTCATTTTACATTTCAAGTCTTACTAACAACCCTTACTTTTATGTACTTAACCCTCTTGTGATTTAATTACATGTGTTTTAATTTAATTAAGTAATTTATGTATTTTAGGGGCATTATAGTCATTTCACAATAAATGAGAGATCAGACGGCAAAACAAACATCACTTTTGAACTCAGAACGGTCGAAAACCTTAGGAGGAGTATAAAAGGAAAAATGACACTATTCACATGCACGGTACTATTCACGGGTACGATACTGTCTACGTTACTGTTCACGACACTGTTCACATAGACGGATCGATGACGTGGCATTGACCGATGACGTGGCATTGACTGATGAGGTGTCACGATCCTGTTGGATTAAAATTCTTATATACTGTTGATGGTGACGTGGCAGCATATCAGTGGACGAAAAATCTCGCGTACGGTGCATGCATCACACAGGATTATTTTCAACCAAACCGCGTTACTGTTCATCCGGGTCAAACCGTGTTACTATTCATCCGCGTGGTCAAACCGTGGACTGTTGACTGATGACGTGGCACAATCCTGAGCGTCCAAACTGTTTTTAATCCGATGGCCATGATTTACTCTATATATCTATAAAAAGGGGGCCTCCCCCCCTAATTTGATATCTTTGAATCCATTTTTGGGATCCATTTTTTGTAATTCCTTCTCCATCTTGTATTTTCTTCGTATTTTAATAAATTTTCATTTTGCCCCTAGTTCAATTATGAGTGACTAATTTTCTTTCAAGTTTGGGTTGAAGGTGAAGTCTCAACATGTGTCATAGGCTTTATTTGGTAAATTTATTTTCTCTTCCCCTCTAGTTTTTGTGGATGTTTTGACTTCTCGTCGACAAATAATACTAATCTTGTCTAGTACCGCATTGGTTTCACCGGCCCTCTAGTACAAGGTTATTATTATTTGGCACGATAAGCCCTTAGCACCATATTGATTAGAGCGTGGTTCATGAGGTGTGGATTCTCCCCTCATGATTTAATTGGCATTAATACGAATTATTTAGCCCATGATGCATGTTGATACGGATCCAGATATCCAAGTACGTCATTTTAATAGAATTCTCTCCAATTTATTCTCGCTATTTCAATTCCAATTTTAGAATTTATTCTCACCATTTTATTTAAGTTTTAGCATATTCCAAATCATTTCCACCATAAATCCAACCATCCATTTACAAAATTAATTCTATACACAATTAAAATCCACCTCCTCGTGGGATCGACACTCGTCACCATTGATCTATACTACAATAGATTCGTGCGCTTGCGAGTACATTAAAATTTGCACAACATAACAAAATTATAAGAAGCATTAGATTGAATCATGCTTGCCATTGATGGCTCTGATACCATGAAAGAACTGTAAGTATTTATTTTTGGCAAGTGAGAAAGCTAAAGAAAATGAAAGAAAATAACATAAAGAAAACTTAAGAAACTTCTTATTAATTGGATCTGAACAGATTACACTTATATATATTGCACGAGAGTGGCTTGTTACACTTTGTTAGTAATCTGTTACACACATATGAAGAATGCTTGTTCAGAATAACTAACTAGGCCACGTCACCATGCCACATCAACTGAGTAAGTGAATCTGCTGCAGTCAAGCATAGCTGAATAAGCTGCACTCGAATCCTCTGTTCTTCATATTAAGCAGCTTCATTAACAACTCTAATACAACTTGTCAGGAGGATTTAGTATAAAATTTATAGGTATCCAACTTAAAAGACTAACATATATAGGTGGAGTGAACTACCTCCTTATAAACTCAAGTATCTCCCTTTTTACTAACCAATATAGAATACAACTCAACGAAATTTCGTTTCACCTCTTAATCAATCAAAACTATACAGAATAGAGATGGAAAAAGATCCTGCATTTTGCACATACCAAACAATTTGCACAAATTTCAGCAAATTTTTTGATAAGCAAACAATGCCCAAAGTTTTAATTTAGAAGGGAAACAATTCATTGCACCGGGGGTCCAATTGGCTCAAGCTGAAACTGCTGAAGGGTATACATTATGACATTAGATTCTTCATATTTGACAGCACTGTGAGACTGACGGCTGTATCAAATGTGCTAGATGACGTCCCTCCACAGGTAAGCTATTTTGTATAATAGCGACTCAATAATTTGAACATTCTTCTTGGTAGAATCCCTTTAAATTCCCTGCTTCTCTCTTAACAAGCCAGTCCTACTTTCAATTGCTCATTCTCCTCGTATCCATGGACTCAAAATCTTCCCCAGTTGAAATGTTCTTCTTCCCTTATGTAGGAGGAGGTCACCAAATCCCCATGGTAGACATAGCCAGAATCTTTGCCGCTCACGGAGCCAAATCAACCATCATCACATCCCCAAAACACGCCCTTTCTTTCCAACAATCCATCAACCGGAGCCAACAATCCGGCCTCCTCATCACCATCAAAACCCTCCATTTACCCGACGACGTCGATATACCAGACACGGACATGTCCGCTACACCCCGAACCGACACTTCCATGCTTCAGGAGCCTCTCAAATCACTCCTCGATTCCAGACCAGATTGCATAGTCCATGATATGTTTCATCATTGGTCTGCTGATGTCATTAACAGTATGAATATTCCAAGAATTGTGTTTAATGGCAATTGCTGCTTCTCCCGTTGTGTTCTGGAAAACGTAAGGAAGTATAAGCCTCATGAGAAGGTGAGCTCTGATTATGAGCCATTTGTTGTTCCTGGTCTTCCTGATAAAATTGAATTGACTAGCTCTCAGCTTCCGGTTTGTGCCAGACAACAAAAAGCTGGGTCCGCTCACAAAATGTTTGCAAAACCGGAAGAGAAAAGTTTTGGGATTGTTGTTAACAGTTTTTACGACTTGGAGCCAGCTTATGTGGAGTATTTTAAGCAAGATTTGGGTAATGACAAAGCTTGGTTCGTCGGTCCAGTTTCTTTATGTAACAGAAACATTGAAGATAAAGCTGAAAGAGGCCAGAAGACCAGTATTGATGAAGGGAAAATTCTTAGCTTCCTTGATAGTAAAGAAACCAATTCAGTTCTTTACATTAGTTTCGGAAGCTTAGCTCGTTTGGCTCCTGAACAACTCCTGGAGATTGCATACGGGCTTGAAGCTTCAAGTCACTCATTCATTTGGGTTGTAGGAAAGATAGTTCAATCTCCTAGAACTAGAAAGGAGAATGGTATTGAAGAGAATTGGTTGCCAAGCGGATTTGAAGAGAGGATGAGAGAATCCAAGAGAGGTCTAATAATACGAGGATGGGCACCGCAGCTTTTGATACTAGAACACGCGGCAGTGGGGGGTTTTATGACTCACTGTGGCTGGAATTCAACGCTTGAAAGTGTGAGTGCCGGGGTGCCAATGGTAACATGGCCCATAACAGCAGAGCAGTTTTCGAATGAGAAGTTGATTAGTGATGTGTTGAAGATTGGTGTGAAAGTTGGGAGTGTGAACTGGGTGTCTTGGAGCACTGAGCCTAGTGCTGCTGTGGGGAGAGACAAGGTGGAGGTGGCCGTGATAAGGCTGATGGATACCGGAGAGGAGGCGGCGGAGATGAGGAGGAGAGCCGGAGAGCTAGGTGAGAAAGCTAAGAAGGCCGTTGAAGAAGGTGGGTCATCTTTTATTGATGCCGAGGCTTTGCTTCAGGAGCTCAAGTCTCTGTCCAGAATTTGAATATGTGAAATAGTTCTTATATTTAATGGCTTGAATAAGAAAATGATTCGTCATTAGATGATTTTGACAAACAATAGGATAAGAGGACATTTATATTATTTATACTATCGTAGAATAAAAGTTATTAAGTTTCTTTACTTGCAACTTAATGATCAATCATCTTTTGATTTAGTGAAAGAATTTTTACACTCAAGAGTAAGATTTTATAAAAATATTATGCAATTAATATTAATATTAAAAAAAAAGACATCAAATTAAACAGTTGATGAGATTGTTTAACATACCTTTTTAAATTTTAGAAGACAACCATTAAACATTAGGGAGATTAGGGGAAAAATGTAATGTTAAAAAAATTGAAGAAGTTATTCCTCAAGTTCAAGAAGTGCTGTGCATATTTTTATTAACAATAATTATACACCTTCCGTTAAGGTGATAATTTGAAACAAAATTAATACGGTTAGTAAAGAGATTATATTTGTATCATTCGTTTAACAGTCGTGTTATATTTGAATCTATCAAATTGTTTGTACCACATTAGTTATTCAAGTAGTGGTAATGGACTGTTAGGTTAACCATCACACCAATTCAGACCTATATTAAACAAGTTAATGGCACATATTTAATATATTTATATCTATTGAGATTAGGGGTGACAATATAGGTCATGATTCGTTTATTCAATTCAATTCAATGCAAATTAAATTGGTTTGAGTTTGAAAAAATTGATTTGTTTAATAAATGGGTGAATTCGATTCGATTCGCTAATTAAACGAATCGAATCCGAGTTTGAAAATATTGATTCGTTTAGTATTCGTTTAATAAACGGGTGATAAAAAAATCGAATATAGGTCGATTCGTTTTAAATTCATTTATTATTCATTAAATTAAATTACTTTTTTATTCTTAAATTTATTTGATTTTTTTAAATTTGAAGGTTAATATTGTAATTTAGATGATTGTATATTTAATCTTAGAGGGTTATTTGTATTTTGTCAGTAGGATATTAAATTTATGGTTTTTTATCTTTTATTTTACTTAATTTTATTTATTAATTATATTTTTCTAAATGAATTGTAAATGAATCTTGATTTGATTCGTTATGGATTCGTAATATGATAAATAAATAATAAATAAATCTGAATTTAATTCGATTCGCGAATAAAATGAATCAAACTGAATATTCATTTAATAAATGAATGGAATTTGAATCAGTAGAATTTTAACCTAATTTATTTAAGATTTGATTCCTTATTCATTTTGGCACCCCTAATTGGGATATGTTTGTAATTGAAGTAAAATGAAGTGGACTCGAAGTAGTATTTTTTTTTTTTTGGCTCATTTGAAGTTATAAATAAGCAGTATTTTTATTATTTTCGAGAGTCCTCCCATTCTCCAGCCCCATTAGAGTACTAGAAACTTTTTTATGCGTTGCAGGCGCCTTCTTCTTGAATCTTAATCTTATAAATTGAACCCGGAGAGTAGTTTAATTGTTTCACAATTTGTACCCAGAAAGAAGAAATCATCAAAAGCCTTCTCCAATTGTAATGGTGTTCAAATCCTCACATCGTTCCTTTTCTCTGGCTTCTAAAGCAGGTTATAGATGTAATTTCTGGTGTTCATTCGGTCGCCCTCCAAATCCCAAAACTGACCTCTCATCTCACCATTTCAAAGACGGAACCTCAATTGCGAAATTCCTGAATGATAGACATAAATCAGGTAATATCACTTCAAATGAAGCTGTTTATTTCTTTGATTGCATGATCAAAATGAAGCCCTCTCCTGGTATGACTTCCTTTACTATTTTGTTGACTGTGCTCGCTAAGAATAAGCAATATGATACTGTTGTTTCTCTTTTCAAGAGACTAAATTCAAATGGGTTGTTTCCGGATCTTTTTGTTTTGAATTTATTAATTAATTGCCTTTGCAAGATGGGTATAACGAGCGGTGCTTTTGTAGTTTTGGGGAGGATCCTTAGGAGTTGTTTTACTCCTAATACGGTGACTTTTAATTTTTTGATTAATGGTTTTTGTGCGGAGGGTAGAATTATGGAGGCCGCCAGGTTGTTTAAGAAGCTCAATGTGTTTGCTTGTGACCCAAATGTGGTTACATTTAATACTTTGATCAATGGGCTGTGTCGGACACGCAACACTCTTGTTGCTCTCAAGTTATTTGAAGAAATGGTTAATGAATTTGGTGCTATTTGTAAGCCTGATGTTGTTACTTATAATAGTATTATTGATGGTCTTTGTAAGGATGGGTTTGTAGACAAGGCAAAGGAATTGCTTCTGCAAATGAAGGACAGGGATATTAATCCCAATGTTATCACTTATAACTCTCTGATTTGCGGTTTTTGTTGTGTTGATGATTGGAAGGAGGCTAAATGCTTATTCATTGAGATGATGGATAATGGTGTGCAGCCTGATGTGGTGACATTTAATGCAATGATTAATTATAATTGCAAGGACGGGAAGATGGACAAAGTGAATAGATTGTTAGAATTGATGATTCAGAGAGGAGTGAATCCAGATACGGTTACTTATAACTCATTGATGGATGGCTTTTGCTTAGTGGGTAGAATTAGTTGTGCAAGGGAACTGTTTGTTTCTATGGTCAGTAAGGGATGTAGACATGATGTTTATAGTTACAATATTTTAATAAATGCGTACTGTAAGGATCAAAAAGTGGAGGATGCTGTATGTCTCTATAGGGAAATGCTTTCAGAACGAATTAGGCCAAGCGTTATCACATATAACACCTTGTTGAGTGGCCTTTTTCAAGTAGGCAATCTAGGAGATGCATTGAAATTGATTGACGAGATGCAACTTAATGATGTTGTTCCCGATTCATTTACATTTGCTACTTATATTGATGGTCTCTGCAAGAATGGTTTTGTCTTGGAGGCAGTGCAAGTATTTCAGGCCATCAGAAACTGCAAGTGTGACCTTAGAATTGAAACCTACAACTGCCTTATTAATGGGTTATGTAAAATGGGCAGACTCAAGACTGCTTGTAAACTTTTTCACAGATTGCAACACGAAGGCCCAATACCAGATGTCGTAACATGTAGTACCATGATCCACTGGCTTTGCAAAGAAGGGCAGATGGATAAGGCAAATGATTTATTGTTAGATATGGAGGTAAAGAATTGTGTGCCCAGTGAAGTAACGTTTTGTACACTTCTTCGTGGTTTCGTCCAAAATAATAAGAAATCAAAAGTAGTTGTACTTCTTCACAAAATGGCAGCAGAGAAACTTGTAGTATCAGATGTATCTCTATCTTCCAAAGTGGTAGACTTACTTTCAAAAGATAAAAAGTATCGTGAATGTTTGAACCAGTTCCGTCATCTCCTGTTTTAGAGCCAAAAGTAAGATGATGTGGTTAATGTTAAGAAATTAGAATGTACTGGTTATTGTTAAGATATTAGAATATGCTTTAACTGCGTGATGTATAACAGCTGAGCAGTTTTCGGATGAGAAGTTGATAACTGAGGTGTTTGAAGATTGGTGTGAAAGTGGGAAATGTGAATTTGGGTCTCTCTGGAGCACCGAACCTACTTGCTGCCGAGGTTGAGGGTGATGATTGGTGATGAGGAGGACAAGGAGGAGAGCCAGAGAGCTTTGTGAGGAGGCTAAGAGAGATGTTGAAAAACGTGGGTTGTAGTAACAAACATAATGAATGTCCTTAATGTTTGAATTAGTGACAAACTCACCTAAAAAATCTACCTTATCAACATTTTAGAAAAATCAAATTAAAAGAGAATGTACTAAATTTGCAATCAGTTTCTCTCAAGAGTTCCAGAAGAAACAGCTCAATTTTCCCTTCTGTAATTGTGATAATTGTCGGCCTAGGTGCTCATGTGTATTCTGATTCGTGACCCTAACAAAATCTACAACGTATGAGCTTGCGTAGCAATGTAATCATGTTCTTGTCTCTATGAACTATGAAGAGACATCGACAAAGCCAGTTTCTTTTTAATTTTCATTTGTCCTTTTCAACTTGCCACGATGGAAATTTCGAGGAAAACTTCTGAGCTTTCTTTCTGTGCTTTATCAATAAATTAAATAAAAATAATAACAGGGTGGTGTATTTTTCCTGCACGGTATAGATCATCATCTAAGTTCTTTTAAAACGTCCATTTCAGATTTTCATCCAAAACTAATTCATTTCGTTATTGTCAATACATAAAATCTGGACTAATATTACAGCCAAGATTGTTGCACCCAAGGAAGGAAACAAAAATATTGACAAAGGGGGGTTAAGTTTCTTTCTTTTAATTACTGTGAAAGAAGCTGATGCACATTCAAAGGTGGGTCACAGCTAGAAAGACCTGTGTGAATTGAAGACCATTGATCGTCTTCATCTTCTTAGAATATTCCCAAGTCTTCGTCAGTTCTTGGTCTTCAAGTATTGTGGTTTATATATTTTACGGCTTTCGTGAGTCCACACATACATAGATGGTCATCGAAACACAGAAAAATAAAAAAGTTGCAATCACTAATAATTCTAGTCTATCGTTGTATTTGATTCGGAAGTTGAATATGGGCAGTGAAATCCCTCAGCTTCACGTTTTTTTCTTTCCATTCATGGCTCACGGCCACATGATTCCAATTGTGGACATGGCGAAGTTGTTTGCAACTCGTGGGGTGAAAGCAAGTGTCATCACAACTCCAGCCAGTGCTCCTTACGTCTCCAAATCAGTAGAAAGAGCCAATGAATTGGGCATCGAAATGGATGTGAAGACCATCAAGTTCCCTTCTGTGGAGGCCGGTTTGCCAGAGGGATGTGAAAATCTTGACGCAATCACTAATGAAGCGAACAAGGAATTGATTGTCAAGTTTTTCGGGGCCACAACGAAGCTCCAAGAACCTCTTGAGCAGCTGTTGCGAGATCATAAACCAGATTGTTTGGTAGCCGATATATTCTTCCCTTGGGCCACTGACGCTGCTGCCAAGTTTGGTATTCCCAGGCTGGTGTTTCACGGCACTAGTTTCTTTTCTTTGTGTGCATCAAATTGCCTGAGGCTATATGAGCCACACAAGAACGTTTCATCGGATTCAGAGCCATTTGTGATGCCTCATTTTCCGGGTGAGATCAAGCTGACGAGAAACCAATTGCCAGATTTTGTAAAACAGGATATGGGAGATAATGACTTCAGCAGGTTGTTGAAAGCAACTAACGAGTCAGAGTCGAGGAGCTATGGTGTTGCCGTGAACAGCTTTTATGAGCAGGAGCCTGCTTATGCTGATCATTACAGGAAGGCTTTGGGAAGGAGGGCATGGCATATTGGCCCTGTTTCCTTATGCAATAGGAATTTTGAAGATAAAGCTTTGCGGGGAAAGCAAGCCTCTATTGATGAACTGGAGTGCTTGAAGTGGTTGAATTCAAAGCAACCCAATTCTGTTGTTTACATTTGCTTTGGAAGCCTGGTCAACTTTACTTCTGCTCAGCTAATGGAGATTGCAACGGGCCTGGAAGCTTCAGGGAGAAATTTCATTTGGGTTGTGAGGAAAAACAAGAATGATGGCGGTGAAGGAGGAAAGGAAGATTGGTTGCCTGAAGGATTTGAGAAGAGAATGGAGGGGAAAGGGCTAATCATTAGAGGATGGGCGCCACAGGTTTTGATACTTGATCACGAAGCTGTTGGAGGATTTGTGACCCATTGCGGATGGAATTCAACTATTGAAGCGGTGGCTGCTGGGGTACCTCTGGTGACATGGCCCGTCGCCGCGGAGCAATTTTACAATGAAAAGATGGTGAATGAAGTCCTTAAGATTGGTGTTGGTGTTGGAATCCAGAAATGGTGTAGAATTGTGGGGGATTTTGTGAAGAGAGAGAAAATAGAAAAGGCAGTGAATGAGATAATGGTGGGCGATAGGGCAGAAGAAATGAGAAGCAGAGCCAAGGTTTTGGAGAAGATGGCAAAAAGGGCTGTTGAAAATGGAGGTTCATCGTACTCTGATTTGAGTGCTCTTATTGAGGAGTTGCGTTTGAGGCGCCATCAAAGCAGCTAAACTTACACAAAGCTAGATATATCATAGTAGCATGATTGTTTGTCTTTGTTCTTGATCCTGTCGTATTGGGGTGATTCCCATTTGGTTGGTTGGATTGAGCCTTGAACAGCTGTTAGCATTTGATTTGTGGCAACTTTTGCAACAGAAGGAGAAAATCACGACTTGGCGAAGTCATCTGGTTGGTGACTACAAAGTATGAATCTTTCGACTGGATATTTGTATGTATATGAATATATTTTCATACGTCCAGTTATGGATGAATTTTGATGTCTACTCAGTATATTTATAGGCATTGCGGGAGTCAAGGTCAAATACTCTTCCCACAAGTTTGGTGAAATAATTTTCAACCATTTTTATTTAGTTTCAAGTAAATTTATTTGGCTTCCTGCTTAAAATTTTGAGAGTGGTGGAAAAATCAGTTTGGGTTTTCCCTACCTCTTAACTTTTTTCAACAATAGGCGATTGATGGCCAACCGATCCAATTACAGGTTTTTTGAAAAAAAAATAAAAATCAACATATGAAATAATATTTAACTTATTTGCCCATGATAAATCTTTCTGTCAATTAACAGGAATACCAAGGATAATTCTGATGTGATGAGTTTTGTTCTGGGTAATTATGAATTTGTCTCATTGATACCTGAACGCGAACATGGTAGTTATAAATTGTGTCTCATATGGTATCGGAATGACTCATGTTGGTGCAATTCTGGAGAGTCGGCTCATATGCGTTTGTGTGAAATTGCAACTGAAGAAGTAGGATTAAGACGTTGTTTGTTTTGGGCTCTGCGCCAACTGTGGTTCAGGCCTTTCAAATTTCACAAGTTTTTCTTGTCGTTTGTTTAGTAGAAACTTAAACATCTTATCGTATGTAGGTTCTAGAACCAGATGTCATGTCGTTGTAAAGTAGACGACATATCGTCCATGAATTGGGCTACACGTCTTTCATGAAAGTCGTTTACTTATTAAAGCCTGTAAACGTCAGATCGGATACGTATTTAGAAAGAGGATGGTCTGTTGTTCACCGCAGAGCAGAGACGTATCCAAGTAGCCTGCAGTGCGAGAATGAACGCCCATTGCATGGATTGATTCATCATTCAATCTCGAAGCCAAGCTAAAATAGACAGTGCTCGGTCGCGATGTGGAAATGTAAAGAGGTTCACAATTAAGAGAAATTAAGTGTTACGATAATGAAATATTATTTGATAGTCTGAATGAACAAAATTAGATTTTTTTTTTAAAAATTTTTAATACTAATTTTAAAATTTTAAATAGGTAAATTTGAAATATTATTTTACATTATAACTCTTCTAATTTAAATGAAGAAAATAAAATAAATGGCACTTAAATCTAATATTTTAAAAATTTTAAAAGTTATCGAAAAAATAAGAAAATAACTAAAAATAGGAAAGCGAGCAAAAACGAAACAAAATTTTTGGCTCGGCCATGGAGTTGAATGGCATAAGCAGTTCTTGGCTTGATTTACCTAATCACAAGTTTTGAGATAATATATTATATGGGTAGGACATTTGTAGTCCAAATTATGCCATCTAAAAGATACCGTGCTCATCCTACGCCAACCAACCTTCATCACTTGTTGGAACCAAATTCCTAAAGCCTTGTATATTTCATTGTTGATAGTATATGGCAGCAAGAATTAGTTTCTAGTTCAGCTTCAACGCTTTTGCAAAACCTTATCATGACCCTATACTATTACATATGGCGACACATTTGCTAGTTGAACTTGAACTGGTCATGAAGCTATTGGAGGATTTGTGACACACTGTCGTTGGAATTAATCGAGGTCGGGGCGTTATAATAAAAAGATACATAAAATTAAAGTGGTTCGGCATTCAGACTACATCCACAGGTAGAAAAAATAAACATTTTATTAAGATCGTAATTACAATTCAACTCTCACTCTCTTTACTACTTTTTTAATGCTCGTCCCCCAAATAAGAAAGGCCTTTGATTTTATAGCGTTTTATAAATAAAGTCCATTTCTTATTTTAACTCTTCCTAATTATCCTCTATCCTCTAAGGTTTGAATTACAAAATATTTTTTATCATTTTATTGGTCGTATCTGTATTAAACTTTATTTAATTTACTCCTGAACCAAGTAATATCCTTCCATTGTTGACTTTTATTTACTAAGCTTAATTCAACAATAGTTTCTTTATTTAGACTTGGCTTCTGTGTGGTCCATAATCCAAAATCAGGTTAATGGTCCCATGGATCACGACTTATTTTGTTATTGTTATCCCTAGGGGCATGGTTCCTGCTCCTACTTCCTAAGGAGTATGGTTCATACTCCTGCCTCCTGGGGAGCATGGTTTCCGCTCCTTGGGGAGCATGACTCCTGCTCCCTGTTGCTCTCCACTCTTGGGGATGTGGCTTCTGCTCCCCACTCTGGGGGCTTTTGCTCCTTGGGAAGTATTTTTTTCAACTTCTCCCCACGTTTTTATTGATTTTTTATATTTTCTACAACAGCTACTGTTGATGCGAGATTCTGGTTCTCCTCGTTCTACAGCCAGGATCTCGGCTCGATCAACTTCGTCACGACCAGGAGGTCTCCTCGTGAGGCTTTTTCTCCAGAGATTCCTGCGCACACAGACAAGTCAGAGGGCGCCGGTTATTTCCCCGGCGCAAACCCTCCGACGCTCAAGTCAGATACGAAGGTTCGGGGAACGTTTGCCAAAAATCTTATGGCTTTTTCGTGGTTTTCTCTTCTTTTTTAATTTCTTTTCTAATCTCAAAAATGCTAACCCTTTTACCTTCGTTGGCTACCTTTTTATAGGCTTCCCAGTTTTCCGCTTTTTCCCTGACGGTATGGGACTCTGACTGCTGCGTTATGGGCAAACGTGGGACCTTGCGTGTTACGCCACGGTTCTGAGGAAAGCGTGGCGGTCGCGGTTCTGTGAGATCTTGCGTGTCACGCCACGGTTCAGGAGAAAGCGTGGCTGTCGTGGTTCTGTGAGACCTTGCGTGTTACGCCACGATTCAGGGGAAAACGTGGCTGTTGTGCCCAGATTCTTGGGCTGGAGAGCATGTCTTGTCAACTGCCGTCGGCTGGGTCTCCTCTCCTCTCGACAACAAGCCGGGACGGCCATATGCCCCTTGCAGGAATTTGGCCTCGCGGATGGCGTGCTCGCGGACGAGCAGGATATTTCTGCTCCTGTTCTTCTGCTATCAGGAATCTGCTCACCATGCCTGGTCTCGTCGACGTATTTATCCCAAACAGTATTTCTCCCTAACACCGGTCCCCCAGTTTCTGGTGTTGGGTAATGTAGTGGACCAGCAGTAGAAACTTGATAATAATCACTCGCGTGGGATTGGAAAAGGCTGCCAAGAGTCATGTCGCATTTAATTGCGGACGAGGTGACGTGGCAGAAATCCCCCCCTCCATTTGAATTTCAAACCGACGGTTACGAGACCCTCGGGATTCGGCGCTGTTGAATGCTGGCAACCCAAGAGTCCGTTCTCATTAGAAAAGCCAAACCCTCTCGAACGGCATATCCATCATTCACTTCGTCTCCGTCTCTGTCTCTCCGGCAAAGAAGTTCCGGCATAAAAGGCCTCCATCTCAGACTTTCACCGGCTGAACCATTACTTCAGGTATTTCTTCTATCTCCTTGGTCTCGGATAGTTGTAGATAATTTTTCTTCTCTTCTGTTTGGGTAGTAGTTGGTGGTGTTGTGGTTAGGGCTTAGGGAATGTCGAAAGGCAAAGAGGCAGTCATTGAGGTTGATGACGACGAGTTGGACTTCCTGCCTAGTCTGCTCACCGATCCTGCTTTTGATCCCGGGATCCCCTTAGAGCCCACTAGGTCTAGTGTCGGGACTAGTGCTAGGAGGATGTCTCCCCAAACAACCTCTACGAGCGGAAGTAATGGTGAGGAGAGATCTTCTGACTCCGAGGATACTTTGAGTGAGAGTGGCGAGGGTGACTCTGGCGAGGTATCCCCATCCGGAGCGTCACGACCAGAGGGACGGGGTACAGTAGGGGGCAGAGTCTTGTCGCGTGATTATGCCATCGACTATATGACGTGCACGACCACGTTTGACGAACTCGATGACCTCCGTCGTAGGTATAGCATTCCTGGTCAAATACTTCTCAAGGTTCCAGGCAAGAAGGATACCCCTAGCCGACCTCCCAGGGGATACGTTATCCTGTATCTGGATAGCTTTAAGTATGGGCTGAGGTGTCCCTTGCAACCCTACTTTGCCCGGATACTTAGCGGGTTGAATCTATCTCCTGGTCAGTTGAACCCCAACGGTTGGAGAGTGCTCTCTGGTCTGTTCATACTGTGGGACAGGTGTTGCCAAAGCGAGCCCACGGTCGACGAGGTGAAGCACCTGTACCAGCTAAAAAGTAGCCCAAAAGATGCCGGCTGGTACTACTTCCAATCAAGTACCAAGACCAGGAAACCCATAACCGATCTCCCTACTGGTGGTGGTGGGAATTGGAAGAGGAAGTTCTTCTTTACTGGGGGTCCTTGGGGTCAGGTTGCACAAATGGACGGGAAGGATTATCGGGTCCCACCCCGTTTCACGGTCCCAGGTTGCCTGCTCGTTTCAGATGTCTTGTATCCATAATTGTCCTTGTTTTATTGGTTTGTCTCTAACCAAGTGTCTGTTTGTGTTGCAGTCTCTTGGGGTGTCCATTTCCCGCTCGCACCTGACCAGCTCAAACGGGTCGAGGCGGCACTGACCAATTCCTACTCGAGCCGAGAACTGTTAAGCACATACAACTTGCTCGAGTCTCGCTTGATACTTCCCGGCCATATGATGGAGGACGCTGTGATTGGGGCTCTGACCCGGAAACGCTCTCGACCTCCAACCGCGAAGAGGGACCAGAGTAAGGATGCCCCTACTGCAAAGCGGGCCAACATCGTGCAGCAGGCCCCGCTCTTGAAGATTTTACCTCCTGCCCCTGTAAAAGTTGGGGAAACTAGTGGAGCAGCCACAGATCCTGTTACTTCTTCTCCTCCTGTCGGGCCTCGATCTCGCTTACCTGACAGCCGAGCAGAGCATCTGGTCCCTTACCTCAACGAGTTCACCAAACTCGTGAGCAAGAAGGACCTGGAGGACTTTGACGGCCGCACCTTGGGTGAGCTGGTGGGGGCCATGCAGCATAGCGCTTTCCACCTCAGCTGCATGACTACCTATTACAAGGCTAAGGTTGGCCGCTACGACCGAAAGATGAAGGAGGATATTCAATCGGCGACGACCAGAGCTGAAGCTGCCGAGAAGAAAGCAGGGGAGCTGAACCTCGAGAACCTCAAGCTGATAGAGCAAGAATCACAAGCCCAAGCAAAAGCCATTACCCTAGAGGAGGAGCTTACCAAAGTCGAGAAGGATCTGCAGGGGCAGAGGGCTATGTATGAGGCTCAGCTCGAATCTCTCCGCGACTCCCACCGAGCTCAGGTCGAGAACTTGGAGAGAGAAGCCGACAACCAGTACGACCAGGGACTTCGGCATTCCTATCGTTGCATCATGGCCGTCCTCGGGAAGCAACACCCTGATCTGAAGATGGATGACCTTGCAGCCGGTGTTGCTCAACATATGGACGAGGAGGCGGCCAAGGAAGATGCCGAAGGGGTGGAGCCGATCGTGATTGAGGAGGAAAACTCTCATTCTCATGCAGTCCCTACTGATGTTGGCGAGGCGAGCACCCCTCCGGACGCAACTGGTGATACCCCCCCTGGACCTGAGGAGGTCCAGCCAACCGATGCTGCTTCGGCTCACTGATCCACCGTCTTTTTGTCATCTTTCCTTTATTGTAATGGACAATGTTCATGAAGATTATCCATTCTGTTAATCGTTAACAAATTAATAAAAACGTTTTTTGATTGCTTTCTTGTGTTGTAATTATGAATTACTTTTCGTTTGAGAATATGCTTGTCTTTGTCTAGACGAGCAGGTTCCGGCTTGGCTCATGGTTTTGCCACATGCCGTTGAAGGTTTTTTTCAATGCCAGGGATTCGGTTTGCGTTCTCGTGGCCGAGCAGATCTTGGCACGCTTGGCTTCTGTCTTGCCATAAGACTGGCTTTGAGACTTTGTCGAGCCTTTACGTGCCTTAGGAATTTCTTCGAATGTTTTGGATTCTGCTGCCTTCTCGTGGCCGAGCAGATCCTGGCACGCTTGGCTTCTGTCTCGCCATAAGACTGGCTTTGAGACTTTGTAGAGCCTTTACGTGCCTTAGGAATTTCTTCGAATGTTTTGGATTCTGCTGCCTTCTCGTGGCCGAGCAGATCCTGGCACGCTTGGCTTCTGTCTCGCCATAAGACTGGCTTTGAGACTTTGTCGAGCCTTTACGTGCCTTAGGAATTTCTTTGAATGTTTTGGATTCTGCTGCCTTCTCGTGGCCGAGCAGATCCTGGCACGCTTGGCTTCTGTCTCGCCATAAGACTGGCTTTGAGACTTTGTCGAGCCTTTACGTGCCTTAGGAATTTCTTCGAATGTTTTGGATTCTGCTGCCTTCTCGTGGCCGAGCAGATCCTGGCACGCTTGGCTTCTGTCTCGCCATAAGACTGGCTTTGAGACTTTGTCGAGCCTTTACGTGCCTTAGGAATTTCTTCGAATGCAAGCGAATGAGATTCCTCGACGTTCCATTAATGGCAGGATTTGACTTACATGAAATTGTTCGTACATAAAACGTGAAAGATAAACCGTAATGAACATGAGCAAAAATAGCTTCCAAATGTGAACGAGTCTTACTGGAAGTATTTCCGGAGGTGTGCTGCGTTCCATGGGCGTTTCACCTCGTGCCCGTTCGCGCGGACCAGCTTGTAAGCTCCGGGTCCCGCTATCTGCTTGACTCTAATGGCCCTTCCCAATTCGGTCCCAGCACTCCTTGAGTCGAATCTTTGGTGCTCTGATTCACTCTTCTCAGCACCCAGTCTCCGACCTTGAATTGCCGTATATTCACCTTCTGGTTATAGTATCGAGCAACTCTCTGTTGGTAAGTGACTGACCGTTCGGCTGCTCGCTCCCTCCTTTCCATTAGCAGATCGAGATTCAAACATATCTGCTCGTCGTTCTCCTGCTCATTGAAATGATCTGTCCGGTGTGTGGTCGTTCCTATCTCAGCCGGCACGACCGCTTCATGTCCGAAAGCCAAGGCGAACGGTGTCTCCCCAGTTGCGGTTTTGTGGGTTGTTCTGTATGCCCATAGCACACCTGACAGCTCGTCAACCCAAGCACCCTTTTTTGCTCCGAGCCTGGTTTTCAGAAGCCTCTTGATGGTCTTGTTGGCTGCTTCCACTTGTCCATTCGATTGAGGGTGAGCAGGCGAGCAATACTTCAGCTCTATCCCGAGGTTCTGGCAGAAATCCCTGAAGCTGTGATTATCGAACTGCCTGCCATTATCCGTTACCAAGGCATAAGGGATCCCGTATCGACAGACCAGGTTTCTCCACACGAAGTCTGTTGTTTTCTTCTCTGTGATCCTGCTAAGGGCTTCTACCTCTATCCACTTCGTGAAGTAATCTATAGCAACTATTGCATGCGTTGCTGCTCCTCGTCCCTTCGGCAATGGGCCGATCAGATCAATTCCCCATTGAGCAAATGGCCAAGGGGAGGCCATGGAGGTGAGCTTCTCTGGTGGTTGGTTAGAGAAATTTGCAAAACTCTGGCAGCTTGCACAACTCCTGGTCTTCTTTTGCGCGTCCTGGTGCATTGTCGGCCAGAAATATCCCTGCCTTAGAACCTTGTGGGCCAGGGACCTCCCGCCAGAATGATTTCCGCAAATTCCTTCGTGCACTTCTCTCAGTACGTAATCCGCGTCGTCCTCATCCAAACACCGAAGGAACGGTAGCGTATATCCTCGCCGATACAGTGCCCCATCGATCATCGTGTATCTCGAGGCCTGGGCTCTAATCTTCCGAGCTCGTGACTTATCTTGTGGTAATACCCCGTCTCTAAGGTATGAAACTATCGGGTCCCTCCACGAGCATTTTTGTTCTATCCGCAACACCCCCAAGTTCTGCTCGATGCTTGGGCTGGACTTCACCTCCAGAGGGACCGACTTTGGCATTTTTGGATCGGCTACTGCTGCCATCCTAGCCAAAATGTCTGCTCGACTATTCTGCTCCCTGGGGATTTGTGTCATTTCCACTGCTTCGAACTTCCCCATCATCTGCCTGACTACCTTCAGGTACTGCTCCATCTTCTCCTCTCTTGGTTGGAACCTTTCATTGACATGATTCGCAACCAGCTGGGAATCAGTTCTGATCTTAACTCTGTCTGCTTTCACGGCCTTAGCCAATCCCAGACCTGCTATCAGGGCTTCATACTCTGCCTGGTTATTTGTGGCAGCAAATTCCAACTTCACAGCATAAGAGATCTGCTCCCCCTCTGGGCCTTCCAAGACAATCCCTACTCCTGAACCCCTCTCCCCCGATGACCCATCTACAGACATCTGCCATACTTGAGTTTCGTCGTCGCCTATAACTGCGTCTCGTTGATCTGAGCATACTTCGGGCTCTGTGAACTCAGCTACGAAATCGGCCATTGCCTGGGCCTTTATCGCTGCGCGGGGTTTATAGTCTATGTCGAACTCGCTCAGCTCTACAGCCCATTTGACGAGCCGACCAGAGGCGTCCGGCTTGTGTAGAATTTGACGCAATGGCCGGTTGGTTATTACCGAGACTGGGAATGCTTGAAAATATGGCCTCAACTTCCGAGCAGCAACCACAAGGGCCAGTGCCCATTTCTCCAACGGTGGGTATCTGGTCTCAGCGTCGAGCAGGGCCTTGCTGGTGTAGTATATCGGATACTGAACTCCTTCTTCCTCTCTCACCAGAACAGAACTGGCGGCCCGATCCGATACCGCCAAATACAGATACAACTTGTCCCCATCCCTCGGTGTGGATAGCAGCGGAGCTTGCTGCAAGTATTGCTTCAAGTTCCGGAAGGCTTCTTCGCATTCTGGGGTCCATTCCGTTTTCTTTCCCCTCCTTATCACTTGAAAGAATGGCTGACACTTATCTGTAGCCTTGGATATGAATCTGCTCAAGGCCGCCAACCTCCCCGTGAGGCTCTGCATCTCCTTCAGGTTACAAGGGGATGTCATTTGCACAATCGCCTGGATTTTCTCGGGATTTGCTTCGATCCCCCTATGGCTCACCATGAATCCCAGGAATTTCCCTGACTCGACCCCAAAAGCACATTTCTCCGGGTTGAGCTTCATCTTGTACTTCCTCAAAAGCTCGAATGTCTCCTCGAGGTGTCTGACATGTTCCTTCGGGATTTTGGACTTGGTGATCATGTCATCCACGTACACCTCCATGGTTTTCCCGATCAAGAGCTTAAAGACTTTGTTCACCAGCCTTTGATAGGTGGCCCCAGCATTCTTGAGACCGAATGGCATCACCCTGTAACAGAACAAACCTTGGTTAGTGATGAAAGCCGTGCTCTCCTCATCCTGCTCGTGCATGGGGATCTGGTTGTATCCCGAGAATGCGTCCATGAAGCTAAGCAGACCATGTCCAGCCGTTGAATCTACTAGCTGATCGATCTTTGGTAAAGGGAAGCTGTCTTTTGAGCACGCCTTATTGAGGTCTGTGAAATCTACACACATCCTCCACTTGCCGTTTGCCTTCTTTACCAACACCACATTTGATATCCATTCTGGGTAACTGACTTCCCGAATGAACCCTGCTCTCAGGAGCTTCTCCACCTCGTCATTTACAGCCTCATACCTCTCCTGGTTGAAGCACCTCCTCTTCTGCCTTACTGCCCGAGCACCTTTCTTAATTGCCAGCTTATGGCATGCTACCTCAGGGTCAATCCCCGGCATGTCTTCATGTGTCCAGGCAAATACATCAGCATGTGCCTGTAAGCATTTCACCAACTCCTGCTTTTGCTCCCCCTCAAGTCTCGACCCGATTCTGACCGTCTTTCCCGGGTTCTCTGGTCCCATGCTTACTGTTTCCAGATCCTCTACAGGTTCTTGTCTGCCAGTCGTGTTTTCCACTCGGGTATCGAGGGATGTTATCTGCATTGCCTCCCTTGCTGCCGAGGTGTAGCAGCTTCTTGCGATCCTCTGGTCTCCTCGTACCACTCCTACTACCCCCTTCACCCGGTACTTCAGAGCCAGATAATGGTTGGATAACACCGTTTTGCTCACCCTTAAAAATGGCCGACCTAGGATCATCTGGTAAGGGCCTTCCTCATCCACTACGACAAAGTCCAGTATCATTGTTCTTTCTGTCGGGGGGCTCCCAATTGTGATAGGCAGTTCGACCACGCCCAGAGGAACCAGCTTCCCTCCTCCGAACCCCTTCAAGGAGGTGTTGGTGTATTCCAACTTCCGGTCGGCTATTCCCATCTCTTCCAGGGTTGACTTAAATAACACATCGACTGAGCTCCCTGTATCAACCAGTATCCGGTCAAATTTCTTGCTAGCGACAGTAGCCTTGATGACTAAAGCATCCTCGTGGGGGTATAGAATTCCTTCCTCATCCTCATCCGTCCACATGATGGGCACTTGCCTGACCCTCGCTCGTTTGGCTGCTGGGGTATTGAGGAGTACCTCTTTACTGGTCATGGCGTACCTAGCATAATTTTTTCTCGATCTGTTGGAATCTCCGGCCAATGTTGGGCCCCCAGCTATCACCCTGACTGCGGGCTGCTCGCGCCTCAAGTTTCTATCACTCTGCTCCCCTTCATCTGTCGTGGCCTCCATCGGGAAAGTCCCATCCATAAACTCGTCCAGGTACCGATTTCTCACCAAGTCTTCGACCTGGGTCTTGAGATCTCTACACTCTGTTGTGGTATGGCCATGGGTGCCATGGAACTTACAATAACGTCCTCTGTCCCTCCTGTTGGGTAACTTTGTTATTGGTGTAGGGAGGCGCAGCAGCCCTCGATCCTTTATGGCCTCGTACACCTCATCCAGAGACATCTTCAAGGGAGTGTACCGCCCATAGTCCTGGTTCTGGTCGATCAGGTGCACTGCTCTTTCTCTGTTTGCCCCGCTCTGAGCTGGGGGCGGCGGAAATACTTCCGGTCTGCCCGTTCCGCTACCGTGGGAATGTTGATGATGACCACCAGATGCCGAATCATGCCTTCTCCAAGGCTCCCTAGCTGGGGAACGAGGAGGTTGCGCCCTGCTGCGCTGATACTGTGGTGGCCTCTGATGAGGCTGGTAAGCAGCGACCCTAACTCCTGCTCCGCTACCGGAGGCCTGATGGTCCCTCCTCCTGACTGGCCCATTCCCTGGTAATGCTCTCTTCTCTTTCCTCCCCAACCCTTCTAACTGGTCTGTCTTAATCCGTGCGGCCTTCTCCTCTTCAATCTCGATGTCTCTTTTGGCCTGTTCGTATGCGGCTGCATACGTTTGAATAGCTGGGCTTCTCAAATTGTACCACAGCCTTCCTATCCTCACCCCCTCTTTCAGTCCCCTTAACTCCTGAGGGTGGTTGAAGGCTCCCAAGTCGAGGACAGCCCGATGAAACCTCTTGATGAATTCCCGAAGGGTTTCTTGCTCCCCCTGTTTCATGCTTTTCAGCTCCATCACGTCATCTTCCGGTGACATTGCCCCACTGAACTGCTCTGCGAACTCCTGGCACATCTGCTCGAAGGTTTTAATGCTGCCCCGAGGAAGTTTCCTGTACCATTCTCGTGCACGCCCCTCGAGGGATAGTGGGAACACCCTGCACCTTTGGGATTGAGATAATCCTTGTACCCCAGTTATGTCATTGAAGCGCTCTATGTGCACCAGCGGATCAGTTCTTCCCGAGTATCTGAGGTCGGGGAGGCGGAAATCTCTCGGAATAACTGCCCTCATGATCTCTGCTGCGAGTGGTGATTCTCCGTCCAGCATTATCCTCCAACCAGGGGCTCTGTTCCTTCCTTGCATGTCGTCAATTATCTGCGCTAGTCTGCGGACTTCCCCCTCCAGCTGCCCGGCACGACCAGGGTCACGTGCCGCAACTTGATCTCGCTCTCGCTCTACATAATGCAAGTGTTGCCTCAACTCCGTCTCTTCTGCATTCACCACCCCGTCGTCCTCGTCACAAGTTCGTCTTGCCGGGGACCGCTCTCTTTCCCTATGAAATTCTTCCCGCAGAGGTACGTTACCTCTCTCACCACCGAATCTCCCGGTGGTTTGACTTCCCCCCGCACTATCGGGACCAGGTGCCGTTCCGTCGCCTCTCGCCCTTCCCTCTTGGGTTACCCTTCGCTCGCTCCGCAGCTCATGCAGGATGGTTGTCAAGGTCTCCATCTGCTTTTCCATCCGTTCCATCCGGTCGAACATGACTTTTTCCCGTGCTTCACTGACTATCTCCCTCAGCGTCACGGAATCGTTAAGCCTCATATCGCCCCCTTGAGCACTACTTCCTCCTGTCTCCATCGCTTTTCACTTGTTTCACCCCTCTTCCTGCTATCAACAGAAGCTTTTTGCTCTGATTCCCCACAGACGGCGCCAAAATGTTGATGCGAGATTCTGGTTCTCCTCGTTCTACAGCCAGGATCTCGGCTCGATCAACTTCGTCACGACCAGGAGGTCTCCTCGTGAGGCTTTTTCTCCAGAGATTCCTGCGCACACAGACAAGTCAGAGGGCGCCGGTTATTTCCCCGGCGCAAACCCTCCGACGCTCAAGTCAGATACGAAGGTTCGGGGAACGTTTGCCAAAAATCTTATGGCTTTTTCGTGGTTTTCTCTTCTTTTTTAATTTCTTTTCTAATCTCAAAAATGCTAACCCTTTTACCTTCGTTGGCTACCTTTTTATAGGCTTCCCAGTTTTCCGCTTTTTCCCTGACGGTATGGGACTCTGACTGCTGCGTTATGGGCAAACGTGGGACCTTGCGTGTTACGCCACGGTTCTGAGGAAAGCGTGGCGGTCGCGGTTCTGTGAGATCTTGCGTGTCACGCCACGGTTCAGGAGAAAGCGTGGCTGTCGTGGTTCTGTGAGACCTTGCGTGTTACGCCACGATTCAGGGGAAAACGTGGCTGTTGTGCCCAGATTCTTGGGCTGGAGAGCATGTCTTGTCAACTGCCGTCGGCCGGGTCTCCTCGCCTCTCGACAACAAGCCGGGACGGCCATATGCCCCTTGCAGGAATTTGGCCTCGCGGATGGCGTGCTCGCGGACGAGCAGGATATTTCTGCTCCTGTTCTTCTGCTATCAGGAATCTGCTCACCATGCCTGGTCTCGTCGACGTATTTATCCCAAACAGTATTTCTCCCTAACAGCTACTCCCTAGCTCTTAATTTCTCGTTCCACCAGAACTAAAAGTATAAAAGCTCAATTTATTTTTCTCTCTATTCATTTCTATATAAACCACCCTTTGCACCATTCGCCCACCTCGTGGAGCTCAAGGCTTTGGCTTTCAATTTCCTTGGTGAGTGTCTTTTTCTTTTCTTTTCCCTATGTGGGGTTAGTAGTTATGGCTCCTAGAGACAATGTTGCTCGGAAGAAGAAGAAAATAGACAAATATCCAGCTTCAAAAATTAGTAAGAAATTTAGGGATAAGCTAATCTTTGAAGCTGTAGAATCATCCTCCTAGCCAATCGCAACTGCTCAAGGATTGCACTAGATACTCAAAATATGCCAATTGTGACATGTGGATTCTGATTCGTGATCCCGACAAAAAACAACAACGTATGAGCTTACGTAACAACGTAATCATGTTCTTGTCTCTATGAACTACGAAGAGACATCGACGAAGCCACTTTTTTTTTTTTTAATTTTCATTTGTCCTTTTCAACTGGGCACGATGGAAACTTCAAGGAAGACTTTTAAGCTTTCTTTCTGTGCTTTATCAATAAATTAAATAAAAATAACAATATGGTAGTGTATTTTTTTATTCACAGCACAGATCGTTATCTAAATTCTTTTAAAACATCCATTCTTTATTGTCAATACATAAAACTTTGACTAATATGAGAACCAAGACTGTTGCGGCCAAGGGATGAAACAAAAAATTTGACAGAGGGGTTAAGTTTCTTTCTTTTAATTACTGTGAAAGAAGCGGACGCACAATGCAAGGTGCTGGCGGCAAGAAAGACGCGTGTGAATCGAAGACCATTAATCCTCTTCTTAGAATATTCCCAAGGCTTCATCATTTCTTGATCTCCAATTCTTGTGTTCTATATATTTTACGGCTTTCGTGAGTCCACACACATAGTTGGTCATCGAAACAGAGAAAAATAACAAAGTTGCATTCATTAATAATTCTAGTCTATCGTTGTATTTGATTCGGAAGTTGAATATGGGCAGTAAAATCCCTCAGCTTCACGTTTTTTTCTTTCCATTCATGGCTCACGGCCACATGAATCCAATTGTGGACATGGCGAAGTTGTTTGCAACTCGTGGGGTGAAAGCAAGTGTCATTACAACTCCAGCCAATGCGCCTTACGTCTCCAAATCAATAGACAGAGCCAATGAATTGGGCATCGAATTGGATGTGAAGACCATCAAGTTCCCTTCTGTGGAGGCCGGTTTGCCAGAGGGATGTGAAAATCTTGACGCAATCACTAATGAAGTGAACAAGGAATTGATTGTCAAGTTTTTGGGGGCCACAACGAAGCTCCAAGAACCTCTCGAGCAGCTGTTGCGAGATCATAAACCAGATTGTTTGGTAGCCGATATATTCTTCCCTTGGGCCACTGACGCTGCTGCCAAGTTTGGTATTCCCAGGCTGGTGTTTCACGGCACTAGTTTCTTTTCTTTGTGTGCATCAAATTGCCTGAGGCTATATGAGCCACACAAGAACGTTTCATCGGATTCAGAGCCATTTGTGATGCCTCATTTTCCGGGTGAGATCAAGCTGACGAGAAACCAATTGCCAGATTTTGTAAAACAGGATATGGGAGATAATGACTTGAGCAGGTTGTTGAAAGCAAGTAACGAGTCAGTGTCAAGGAGCTATGGTGTTGCCGTGAACAGCTTTTATGAGCTGGAGCCTGCTTATGCTGATCATTACAGGAAGGCTTTGGGAAGGAGGGCATGGCATATTGGCCCTGTTTCCTTATGCAATAGGAATTTTGAAGATAAAGCTTTGAGGGGAAAGCAAGCCTCTATTGATGAACTGGAGTGCTTGAAGTGGTTGAATTCAAAGCAACCCAATTCTGTTGTTTACATTTGCTTTGGAAGCCTGGCCAACTTTACTTCTGCTCAGCTAATGGAGATTGCAACGGGCCTGGAAGCTTCAGGGAGAAATTTCGTTTGGGTTGTGAGGAAAAACAAGAATGATGGCGGTGAAGGAGGAAAGGAAGATTGGTTGCCTGAAGGATTTGAGAAGAGAATGGAGGGACAAGGGCTAATCATTAGAGGATGGGCGCCACAGGTTTTGATACTTGATCACGAAGCTGTTGGAGGATTTGTGACCCATTGCGGATGGAATTCAACTATTGAAGCGGTGGCTGCTGGGGTACCTCTGGTGACATGGCCCGTCGCCGCGGAGCAATTTTACAATGAAAAGATGGTGAATGAAGTCCTTAAGATTGGTGTTGGTGTTGGAATCCAGAAATGGTGTAGAATTGTGGGGGATTTTGTGAAGAGAGAGAAAATAGAAAAGGCAGTGAATGAGATAATGGTGGGTGATAGGGCAGAAGAAATGAGGAGCAGAGCCAAGGCTTTGGGGAAGATGGCAAAAAGGGCTGTTGAAAATGGAGGTTCATCGTACTCTGATTTGAGTGCTCTTATTGAGGAGTTGCGTTTAAGTCGCCATCAAAGCAGCTAAACTCACACAAAGCTAGATGTATCGTAATAGCATGTTTGTTTGTCTTTGTGCTTGATCCTTTCGTATTGGGGTGATTCCCAATTGGTTGGTTGGATTGAGCCTTGAACAGCTGTTAGCATTTGATTTGTTGGCAACTTTTGCAACAGAAGGAGAAAATCAGGAATCGGCGGAAATAATTTTCAACCATTTTTATTTAATTTCAATTAAATTTATTTGGCTTCCCACTTAAAATTTTGAGAGCGGTAGAAAAATCAATTTGGGTTTTCCCCTCGTTCTACCTTTTTTCAACAATAGGCGATTGCTGACCAATCAATCCAATTACAGTTTAAAAAAAATATGTAAAATAAGTTTTAACTTATTTGCTCATGATAAATCTTTCTGTTAATTAACAAGAATTTTAGTGTTGGAGAAAGTATATATCAATTATAATTAAGAATTATAAAATGCATTGGTTGTTAATTCTATATGAGAAGACTGATTTGTTCATATTCACTAAGTAATAACTTATTTCTATGGAACAGGAATTTTGAAGATAAAATATTCAAGTTTGTCTTTAATGAATATAATGAGGTCGGGTCTCTAGGAATACCAAGGATAATTCTGATGTGATAAGTTTTGTTTTGGGCAATTATGAATTTGTCTCATTGATATGTGAATGCGAACATGGTAGTTATAAATTTTGTCTCATATCGTATAGGAATTGCTCACGTTGGTGCAATTCTGGAGAGTCTGCTCGTATCTTTTTGTGTGAAGTTGCAACTGAAGAAGAAGGATTAAGACGTTTGTTTTGGGCTCCGGCGCCAACTGTGGTTCAGGCCTTTCAAATTTCACAAAGTTTTTCTTGTCGTTTGAGAGCTGGCTTGTCTGTGGTGACAGGGCCTTTTTCAGTCTCTGCTGAGCAATTTTACAACGACAAGTTGGTGACTCAGCGTTTTAAGATTGGTGTGCTTTTGGAGTTGAGAGATTGAGGCACCTGTAACTCCAAGGTCTTTTTCAATGCTAAAGGTAAACACTAGACAACCTTTTAAAAGAAAATAGCAATAATAACAGGACGACTTTTAGCCATTCTTGATTGTCGTTAATTGAAATCGTCAAACTTCAGCGGTCCCATAATATATAATATAGCAATACAATCACTCGGATTCGAGACTAGCGTGGAATGTGCGGGAATGGTAAATTCGGGGAATATTTTTTTTCACATTATTGTGAATTTGTGTGTTACTTCCAGCGTTTTGGTTTGTCAATAAAGTTTCATGCTTTGAACTCAGTTCCCTGTACGTAAGCGAGTGTTTATTTTTCACTGATTTTGTACATATAATGAACAGACAGGCATAAACTGAGATATCTTTTCAACTTTAATCAATAATAACCATTGTCTTGGTCTCTGCACTCTCTATCGCAAGCGGGCATGGCCAGTGGGATCTGTCAGCTTCACATTTTCTTCTTTCCATTCCTGGCTCATGGCCATATGATTCCAACTGTGGACATGGCAAAGTTGTTTACAACTCGTGGGGTGAAAGCAAGTGTCATCACAACTCCAGCCAATGCGCCTCACTTATCAAGATCAATTCAAAAAGCCAGTGAATTGGGCATCGAATTGGATGTGAAGATCATCAAGTTCCCTTCTGCGGAGGCCGGTTTGCCAGAGGGATGGGAAAATCTTGACGCAATCACGGATGAAGTGAACAGGGAATTGATTGTCAAGTTTTACATGGCCACAACGAAGCTCCAAAAACCACTCGAGCAGCTCTTGCAAGAACATAAACCAGATTGTTTGGTGGCTGATATGCTCTTTCCTTGGGCCACTGATGCTGCTGCCAAGTTTGGGATTCCCAGGTTGGTGTTTCATGGTACTAGTTTCTTTTCGTTGTGTGCAATAAAATGCCTGGCGCTATATGAGCCACACAAGAAGGTTTCATCAGATTCAGAGCCATTTGTGATGCCTAATCTTCCTGGTGAGATCAAGCTGACGAGAAACCAATTGCCAGATCCTGCAAAACAGGATATGGGAGATAATGACTTCAGCAGGTTCATGAAAGCAGCTGATGACTCAGACTTAAGGAGCTACGGTGTTGTTGTGAACAGCTTTTATGAGCTTGAGCATGCTTATGCTGATCATTACAGGAAGGCTTTGGGAAGGAGGGCATGGCATATCGGCCCTGTTTCCTTATGCAATAGGAATTTTGAAGATAAAGCTTTGAGGGGAAAGAAAGCCTCAGTTGATGAACAGGAGTGCTTGAAGTGGCTGAATTCAAAGCAACCCAACTCTGTCGTTTACATATGCTTTGGCAGTGTTGCCAACTTTACTTCTGCTCAGCTAATGGAAATTGCAATGGGGCTTGAAGCTTCAGGGCAAAATTTCATTTGGGTTGTGAGGAAAAACAAGAATAATGGCGGTGAAGAAGAAAAGGAAGATTGGTTGCCCGAAGGATTTGAGAAGAGAATGGAAGGCAAAGGGTTAATCATAAGAGGATGGGCACCACAGATTTTGATACTTGATCACGAAGCTGTTGGAGGATTTGTGACGCATTGTGGATGGAATTCAATTCTTGAAGGGGTGACCGCTGGGATACCTCTGGTGACATGGCCCGTCTCTGCGGAGCAATTTTACAATGAAAAGATGGTGAATGAAGTCCTTAAGATTGGTGTTGGTGTTGGAATCCAGAAATGGTGTAGAATTGTGGGGGATTTTGTGAAGAGAGAGGCAATAGTAAAGGCAGTGAACGAGATAATGGTGGGTGATAGGGCAGAAGAAATGAGGAGCAGAGCCAAGGCTTTGGGGAAGATGGCCAAGAGGGCTGTTGAAAATGGAGGTTCATCTTTCTCAAATTTGAACTCTTTAATCGAAGATTTGAGTTTGCGTCGCCATTGATTCCAAGAGATTCAACAAGAAGCCAAAAATCATATATATAGCGTGTTCGTTTTTGTTTGTTCTTATTTTCGTTGTTGTTAATGTAACTTATGACAGAAGAGTGTTAAAATATCAACCTTCATAAAGAAAAATAAAATCATTGTTGAGTTTTAATATCTGCTGGCGGCTATTAAAATTAAAGAAAACATGTAGATCAGCTATTAGAAATGTACAATGAACAATATACATGCCCGTATTGTAACAAGAAACAGGCACTCAGGGTCAGGTTCTCTGTTCTTTTCAATCTCTTCTTTTCCTTCTACCAAGTTTCAAGGATTATGTTCATGGCAAAACATGTTAGCTATGTAATCTGATTACAGCTACATTGTTACGGTTTTAGAAAATGCTACATAAATTAAAATCTGCTCTGGAAGATCTATATAATAACAAACAAGGTGCCATTTGTAATAACGTTTGGCCGGCATTTCCCCGTAAAGACTCACAACATTCTCCATTTTTGGATCCTTACAGTGGCCGTTTATCAAATATTACAGCTATCAACATCATATCTACACCTCTTACTCTCCATTGAAGAAAATAGTTCGCGCGCACCATTGATTATGACTTACAATGATGTCGCCAGGAAGGATGAAAATTATGATTGTTAAAACCAACAAGATATCCAAAGAATCACATTCCATCCAAACATTAGTTTACTAATTCTAATGAGCAAAATCAATCTCAATTATTACAGTCATAATCTCGGCAACTTAAAAAGACAACAACCAATGAGTAGGTGAGTCAAACATCAAGTACAGCCAATCACAAGGACATAAACAAAGGCAACAACCCATCGATGACCAATCACAGGTGAAGAAATTAATCGACATATATGTATGAATCGTCATTTTTATTTAATTCAACTTATTTGCTCGTGATAAATCATTATGTTAATTATCAAGTATTTTAGTGTTCGTTATATAATTCAGCACAAAATCACAAAACTATGTAGCGGCATCGTGATCATAATTGTCAATAGAGAAAGTATCAATTATAACTAGGAATAATAAAGTGTATTAGTTGTCAATTCTATGTGACATGAATGATTTGTTCAAATTAATAATAGGTAAGAATTTTTTACAATTTAAGCCAATTGACGTAACTGTAAAAATATTCTAAAGAATAGGAACTTCAAAGATAAAGCTTTGAGGAAATAGTGTTCGCGGATCGGATTTTGCGGATTGAACATTAATCCATATCCGATTTATGATTTTGCGGATTATAAAATTTCAATCCAATTCAATTCACAGATTGACGATTTCAATGCAAATTCAATTCATATGTTTACGGATCGGATGCGGAATTGATCTAATTCATATCTAATCCACGATTTTGCGGATTAAAATTTTTTAATTATGTTCATTCTATGAACTAATTAAATAAAAACATCTTATATGAAAACTTTTTTATCACCGATCAAATTCAAAATTGAATAAGATTTAAATAAATTAAGTGCTTAAATAAAAAATAGAATAATACATTCAAATAGAATAATACATTCATATATTAAGTGTTTAAATAAAGACAGAATAATACATTCAAAGTTTCAAAATATAAAACAATAAAAAAAAATCTCATTTGTTTAAATCAATACATGAAAATTAATTAAAATTAGAAAAATTAACTATTCGGAAAGTTATATTTGTTTATTTAGTTATTCAATTATTTAATCATGTTTATTATATATTATTATCGGATAAGATATGTATAGTGTTAATGTAACTAGATTTTAACTTATTTATTTATTAGTAAGTAATAACACCACATTTACAAGTTTTATTTTTTTAATTAAATAAATATTTTTTATTTTTTTGCGGATTCGTGTATTTTTGTAGATTTACAAAAGTAAATCCATATATAATTCATTGACTGCGGATTTTTAAATTTTCAATCAAATCTAATCAACTAATCCACATATCGGATTTTTCCAAATCAAATTTTTACGAATCAGACGGATTGAGTAGATCGGATTGAATTATGAACACACCTACTTTAAAGGGAAAGCCGGAAGGCAAAATTGCCATAGATGGACAGGAGTGCTTGAAGCAGCTGAATCCCAAGCAACCCAGTTCTGTTATCTACATATGCTTTGCTTTGGAAGCATTGCCAACTTTATTAAATAATCTTTGCTCATATCTGTGGGTGGTGTGAAATTTTGTAATTGAAGAAGGATTTAGAGTTTGTCAGTTTTGACGCCAACCGTAGTAGTGGTTCAGGCTTTCAAATTTCGCGATCTCTTTGTCGTTTGGTTATTAAAACAATAAACGTCTTGTCGTATCAAATTTTTAGCATCATATGTCATGTCGTAGTAGAATAGACGACTAGCCGTCCATGCGCTGCGCCCGACGTGCATCTTTTACGATATTGTAAATGTCAGATGGAATACATATATATATATTTAGAAAGTGGAAACCGAACCGAAACAGACAGTTTTGCTCGAGCCCTATTCCTAAAACCTTGTATATTTCATCTTCGATGGCGTACGGCGGCAGCAGCTAGTTTCTGGGTCAGCTTCTACGTACGCTACTGCCAAAAAAAAAAAACGAAGATTAATTGGTTTCCTCATGGATTTGACTAGAGCATGCATCAAGGCAAATGACTAACTAAATTACAAGAGGATGGCCCGGTGGGCACCACAAGTTTTGATACTTGATCTGATCATGAAGCTACTGAAGGATTTGTGACACATTGTGGATGGAAGGACTGACAACTGGCTTGTCTATGGTCGAATGCCCCTTCTCAGTCTTGGAAACAGATCCGGTGCTCAGCTGAGCTTGTGCTGAGCACCGGATCCTGGTCCCCCAGTCTTTGCTGAGCAATTTTTCAACGAAACGTGGGTGACTCGGCTTCTTAAGATTGGTGGTGCTGCTTTTGGGGTTCACAGATTGAGGCACCTCTCACGGGTTCTTTTCCAGTACTAAAGGCAAACGCTAAACATCATTTTTGAAAAGGAAATATGAATAATAGCACGACCGCTTTGAGCATTTTCTGATGTCGTTTCATTTTCAAACTTCAGTGAGAGTTATTCGTCACTGATTTTCAACGTATAATGAGTGGTTTAGGATTCACAACGTGAGATTTGTTTTCAATTTTAATTAATAATTACCTTGGTCTTGGTTTCTGCGCTTGCTAACAGAAGTAGGCATGGCCGGTGAGATTCGTAAGCTTCACTGTTAACTCACGTGTATATATATATATAGCAAGTTACGTTAGCAAGTTAGCAAGTCACGTTAGCAAGTTACGTGTTATATGTTTCCTAGTTTAATAGGATTTCCTTTCCTTGTGAACTAGGGTTATGTACATATAAATATTGATCAATAAAGAGCAGACGGCAGACCATGCAAGCCACTGCAGTTTTTGCATCGTAAATTTCTACATGGTATCAGAGCCAGATGGAAGACTAAACTCAAACAAAAACAAAAGATAAAGAGGCTAGCGGAAGTGGATTGGGCAAGACAATGATGTCTCCTTACTTCCTCTCGGCCAGTGATAACCCTGGAACTATCATTACTCAAGTGCAACTTCGAGGAACCAACTATGACGAGTGGGCAAGGGGTATGCGGACTGCATTGCGCGCCAAGAAGAAATTCGGTTTTGTTGATGGAACCGTGAAACAGCCTGCTGATGACTCCGCTGATTTGGAGGATTGGTGGATGGTGAATTCAATGTTGGTCTCCTGGATACAGAATACAATCGAACCAAACCTGCGATCAACTGTGACTTATACAGAAGTTGCTAAGTTGCTGTGGGATGATATCAAGGAAATGTTTTCTGTTGGGAATGGACCACGTGTGCAGCAACTCAAATCTGAGTTAGCGAATTGCAAGCAGCGAGGTATGACTATTTTGAATTATTATGGCAAACTTAAGATGTTGTGGGAAGAATTGAGTAACTACGAGCAATCGCCTGCTTGTCTATGCGGCTATTGTACGTGTAATCTAGGTGCGGAATGGGATAAGAAACGAGATGAAGAAAAGTTGCATCAATTCTTGATGAGTCTTGATGAAGCCGTGTACGGTGGTGTGCGGTCTCATATTCTAAGCACCGAGCCGGTGGTGTGCGGTCTCATATTCTAAGCACCGAGCCGCTGCCAAAGTTGAACTGTGCCTATGCCATAGTCATTCAGGAGGAGCAGGTTCAGTCAATGACACGTGCTAAAGAAGAACGAAGTGAACCTATAGCATTTGCCGTTCAAGCCGCGCAAGGATCACATGATAACCGTGATAAGACTTCTGTACTTTGTACCCATTGCAACAAGACTGGACATGAAGCATCTTCTTGTTTCCAGCTTATTGGGTATCCCGAATGGTGGGGTGAACGACCGAAAGCCACGAGGAATGCAGGTCATGGTCGCGGCAATTCACGACAGAATGGTGGAAACAATGGGCGTGGTTGTGGAGGTCCTGCTCGAGCCAACGCTGCTCAAGTCGCAACAGGGTCTAACAATCTGTCTAGAGAACTCACGGAATCAGCCGCAAGCGGTCTCAACGGTTTGAGCAGTGAGCAGTGGAACACTTTGCTTAATCTTTTGAACAGTGAAAAAGATAGCAACTCACGGATTAGTGGTAAGCGTAATTCAATGGAGTGGATTCTTGATACTGGGGCCTCACATCACATGACAGGAAACAGAAAAATCTTACGCGACACTGTATCTGTTATTCCCTGCTCTATTCGGTTGCCTGATGGAAATGTGACAATAGCAAATACAGAAGGAATAGTTGTGCTTGCGAGCCACATGCGACTAAATAATGTTTTATTTGTGCCAAGTTTAACTTGCAATTTAATTTCTGTATCGCAACTGATTCGAGATGTCAATTGTTTTATCCAATTTTCTGATCAATTGTGTGATACAGGACCGCATTACGAGGATGTTGATTGGAGCAGGTGAGCAGCGAGAGGGACTCTATTATTTTCGGGACATTGGTTCGGCCGTCGCTTTATCTAGTGTTGCCAACCGAGCTTGTGATTTATGGCGTCGAAGGTTGGGGCATCCTTCCTCTAAAGTTGTTCAGTTGCTTCCATTTATTGATTCGGCTTCTTGTCTGTCTAGTTTTCAGAATTGTGATGTATGCTTTCGAGCAAAACAGTGTCGTGACAAATTTGTTTTAAGCAATAACAAAGCTTCAGATATTTTTGAATTGATTCATTGTGACTTGTGGGGACCTTATCGCACAGCTAGTTCTTGTGGTGCTCATTATTTCTTGACTATTGTTGATGATTTTTCTCGCGGTGTTTGGACATATCTGCTAATCGCGAAGAATGAGGTTGGGCGTGTATTACGCAATTTTTTGAGTATGGTCTCTAGACAATTCCATAAACTTATTAAAATTATACGGACAGACAATAGGACAGAATTTATGCATTTATCTGATTTCTTCGCTGAGCATGGCATTCATCATCAAACATCTTGTGTGGGTACTTCTCAACAGAATGGTCGAGTTGAACGCAAGCATTAGGGGTGTTCGCGGATCGGATTTTACGGATTGGACATCAATCCATATCCGATCCATGATTTTGCGGATTATAATTTTTCAATCCAATCCAATCCAATCCACGGATTGATAAAATTCAATCCATATCCAATCCATACATCTGCGGATCGGATACGGATTTGACTCAATCCATATCCAATCCATACGTCTGCGGATCGGATGCGGATTTGATTCAATCCATATCCAAATCCATCATTTTACAATCTATAAACTAATGAAATTAAAAAAAATTAATATAAATAATTTTACTACCAATTAAATTTAAAATTAAATAAAATTTAAACAAATTAATTGTTTGTTTTAATAATACATTCAAAATTTCAAAATATAACACATCGAGATTAATTGTTTAAATAAAACTATAATAATACGTTTAAAGTTTTAAAACATAACATACCAAAATTAATTGTTCAAATAAAATTACAATAATATATTAATATAATATCAAAATTAATTGCTCAAATAAAGCCACAATAATATATTGAAAGTCTCAAAATAAAACACACCAAAAGGAAAAACTTCCACCTCCAATTTGTGTTTCGTATTTTAGCCTAAACAAAATAAACATAATTGATATAAATAACAAATAAAAAATTATTAAATAAAAAAATTATTTAATAAATAAATGAATAAAAATTTACCCTTATATCACATCAAATGCCATCAAGCTTCATCAAATATGTTCTTGTCAGCTCCCAAAATCTCTATACGTATAAGATAAGAAAAATGTCAATTTTTAAAATAGAATAACAACATAAAGTCAAATAATAATCAAAAAATAAAATTAAAGGTAAATTGTTACATTTTACCTGTCTCAATATGTTCAATCTCATCTATTGCTTCATCAAAATTTATCGGAGTTGAACGTAACCAATTTTGTGTGCAAATTAATGCCTCCACCGTCCTTGTAGATAGTGAGCACCGATGTGGATCAAGAACACGCCCACCAGTGCTAAATGCTGACTCAGATGCCACAGTAGAAACAGGCATGGCCAAAATATCTCGAGCAACATAAGACAAAATTGGATATTTGGAAGAATTAATCTTCCACCAATCTAAAACATCAAAACTCTCATTTTCTGGGTTCTCACATGATTCTAACAAGTAAAGATCCACTTCTGTTTTGCACTCTACAAAAATGTTGTCTTTTAAAATCCTCATATAACCCAAATCAAACATTTGCCTAGCATCAACCTCAGTATCAACCTCTAAATCTTTTTCATCATTGACAGCATCCATTACTTCCACATCATCACCATAAAGCAATTTGTATTCCTCATATAAACTATGTAAATTATTCCGCACTTTAACAACCAACTCATTAGCTTTAAATTCACCAAACAACACTACAAAACAATATCTCAAAAACCGTTCTTTATGTCGAGGCTCAAGCAAAATAGAAACAAACAAGTAAGGGTTGATTGTTTCATAATTTCCCCAATACTTATCATACTTCTTTTTCATATTTTCAGCCATTATCTTCAAAAATAAATCCTTACTATCCCTCCAAGCTTGCAATTGTGTATGAATCAAACATAATTGGCGCAAAAAATTATTGGAGGTCACATATAAAGAACCCGAAAATGTCAAAGTGGCATCATGAAAAACCTTCAAGAATTTAATGAAATAACGAGAATATTCCCAATCAATTGACGAAGGACACGTTTTTGGCTCGCTCAAACAAAACTCACGTATGTATTGTGCATCATGAAGCACTAACCGATCAAATACTTTTTCATACTTTTCAGCAGCCTCTAACATGAAAAAAGTGGAATTCCATCTAGTTACGACATCTAAACACAACAACTTATTTGAAGAAATTTTCTCTCGCTCTGCATATGCCTTAAACTTTTGTGTCCTAGAAGGCGAAGATCTAATAAATCTTACAACATTGCGAATTTTAGAAATCGACTGATGATACTCTTTTAACCCTTCTGCAACAATGAGATTTAATATATGTGCACTACACCTCAAATGCATATTTTGACCCCCTAAAATTGCACTATTCCAATTGTTCACAACTTTTGACAAATAAAAGACAACACCATCATTAGAAGAAGCATTATCAACCGTTACTGTAAAAACTCTCTCAATACCCCAATCTAATAGGCATGTTTCAATTTGCCTACCAATTGTTTCACCTTTATGGTCAGCAACTTGACAAAAATTCAATATTTTTTTGTGCAATGTCCAATTATCATCAATAAAGTGAGCTGTAAGACACATATAACAAAGATTTTGAGCTGAAGTCCATGTGTCTGTAGTGAGGCAAACTCTTTGATGACTACTAACAAAAAAATTAGTCAAATCTTTCTTTGTTTTTTTGTAAAGTTGCAAAATATCACGAGCAATAGTAGTGCGAGATGGTACTTTAAATCTATTTTCAAAAACTCCCAATATTTCCCTAAACCCTTCACCCTCTACAACTCTAAATGACACCTCATCTTTTATAACAAACTTAGCAATTGCTTCCCTACAAGCCTCAACATTATATGTCGTTGATACAAGGCTACATGGCTCTCCAATTTTCACTGGTTGGTAAGACAAAGTTTTTTGTTTTTTGTCCACTCGAGCTCGACCGGGATATTTTAGACATCTCTCTCTTATATGACCCAATAAATTAGATGTTCCTTTATGAAAACCACATTTATATTCTTTTCCACAATATCGACATTTGGATCTAGGATGCAGTGGATCAGAACTTAATTGGATAAAATGCTCCCAAGCTTCTGAAGTAGTGGATTTATTAGGCGTACCTTCAGCATTACTGGATGATTTAGAACTTGGGGGGGTTGAATCTACAGCTACGCGTTTTCCTTTATCAAATTGAGAAGTCATCTACACCACCAATATGAAAAATCATTAGAATTAATTACGAAAAATGACAGGAACAAATTAAGCTTAAAAGAGTTTAGTTAGGAAAAGTAAAATAAGCCAATTCAAAAAGAAAAATCATGAAATTCGTGTGTTACATCCAGAAAAAGCAATACGATTGTTAGATCCACAGAAGCAACATGATTCAAACACCCCCAACAACAATTCTTTAATCTTCATTTTTTTTAAAAAATCGCCTATCAAACAAGAAATTAACAGATTCAATTTTACCACAGAATAAAAAGCAAAAGCAACCGAATTATTAATAAAAAAAATCAAAATCATTATCTCAAGTCACCATTGATAAAAAAGAAGATACATAATAATAATTAAAAAAAATCAGAATAAATGTTATCGAAGATAAAATTAAAATAATAAATTAGGAGAATATTTAAGAGAACTGTACCTGAAGAAGGAGATAGAAACACGGTCACAAAATTTAATAATACTCGTCGGTATTATGCGTGTGGCTGTGGCAGGGAAGCAGGAAGCAGGAAGCAGGAAGCAGCTTAGGGTTTTTTTTCGTTTGCAGAGTGACCACTGATTTGGGATTTTGGGTTATGCTTGCTAATGCTAGTTTTTTGGCGTTATCTACTTTATGTCATTGTTAATTTTTTTTTTTGACAAAAGGTTTAACTTTTGACTTATTTCAATAATTTTTGCTTGGCGTTATCTACTTGTCATTGTTAATTTGTTTTTGACAAAAGCTTTAACTTTTGACTTATTTCAATAATTTTCACCGATTTCATATTTTTTATTTTTTTTATTAGATAATAATTGTTATGTTACTTTACTTAATAATTTTACTTTACTTTAATTTTTTAATTATTGATTTAATATTTTTTATTTTATAATTTTATTAAATAATGACTAAATTAAATTATAGTTTTTATATAATTATGTAATATCATATTTATAATATTTTTTAAAATAAATAATAAATATTTTTTTTGCGGATTCACGGATTTTTGCGGATTTACAGAAGTAAATCCATATCCAATCCACCGACTGCGGATTTTTAAAATTTCAATCAAATCCAATCCACCAATCCACGGATCGGATTTATACGGATCGGATTTTTGCGGATCAGACGGATTAAACGGATCGGATCGGATTCTGAACACCCCTAGCAAGCATCGACACATTCTCAATGTTGCTCGCGCTCTGCGCTTTCAGGCTTTCTTACCCATTAAATTCTGGGGTGAATGTGTCTTAACTGCTTGCTACTTGATCAATCGAACACCTTCTGTTCTCCTTGATGGACAGACTCCTTATGAACGATTATTTGGCAAGGCACCATCTTATGAAAATATTCGGTCATTTAGTTGCCTCGCTTATGCTTACAACCGTGGTCATCGCAGTGATAAATTTGCTAGTCGAAGTCGTCGTTGTATATTCATGGGTTATCCCTTTGGTAAAAAGGGATGGTATTTATATGATTTGGAGAGTGCGTCATTCTTTACTTCCCGGGATGTAACGTTTGTTGAGCATGACTTTCCCTACAAGGCTCTAACCGAACCAGCTGCTACTGTCATGCCTGCACCTGAGCGTGAAGAACCGGTTTTAGCTGAGGATTTATCACATGATATACGCGCTCCTATTATCTCACCAGATTCACAGGATACAGGGGATGTTCCTAAGACCATTAATACTCCATCACCAGTACTCGCCTCTCCTACTTTTGATGAGCATGCTTCTGATGACAGGGGGGGCATTGAAGCTATTGAGACATCATTGCAACAACAACCGGCGTTGGGGCGTCATCTTAGACAGCGGCAACAATCAATTAAGTTAAAAGATTATGTCCTACATACTGTTAAGCATTTGAGTCCCTCTTCACGGCCTTCTTCATGCTCACACGCTCAATCACTTCCTGCAGGTAGTCCTTATCCCATACTTGATTATGTGAATTGTAATAATTTTTCTATTCGACATTGTGCTTTTCTAGCAGCGATTACTGCAGGAGTTGAGCCTGCTTCTTTTGCTGAAGCCGTGAGAGATCCTAAATGGCGTGAGGCTATGAAATCTGAATTGCAGGCACTGGAAAATAATAACACATGGACTGTTGTGTCTCTACCACCTGGAAAGCGTGCTATAGGCTGTAAGTGGGTATACCGGATTAAGTACAATGCCGACGGTACAATTGAAAGATACAAAGCTCGCTTGGTGATCTTTGGGAACAAGCAAGTTGAAGGAATTAATTACACAGAGACATTTGCTCCTGTCGCAAAACTTGTTACAGTTCGAACTTTTTTGGCTGTTGCTACGGCTAGGAATTGGGAGCTTCATCAGATGGATGTTCACAATGCTTTCTTACACGGTAAGCTTAATGAAGAAGTTTACATGCGCTTACCGCCTGGTTTCACCTCAAACGAATCTGGAATGGTTTGTCGTCTAAGAAAGTCATTATATGGATTAAAGCAAGCTCCTCGTTGTTGGTTTGCAAAGTTGGCAGTAGCTTTGAAGACTTACGGCTTTGCTCAATCAAGCTCGGATTATTCCCTTTTTACCTTGCGTCGAGATAACATCCATATACTTGTGCTTGTGTATGTTGACGATATAATTGTTTCGGGAAACAACAACGAAGCTATTCGGGTATTCAAAATGTATTTGAGTGGTTGTTTTTATATGAAAGATCTGGGTCCATTGAAATATTTTTTGGGTATTGAAGTTGCAAGAAATCCGACAGGAATCTTCCTGTCTCAGCGGAAGTATGTGTTAGATGTTATCTCTGAGGCTGGATTACTTGGTGCAAAACCAGCCCCATTTCCCTTGGAACCGAATCATCAGCTAGCTTTGGCCGAAGGCCTATATTTTTCTGATCCTGCAAAATATAGACGACTTGTCGGCAGATTAATTTATCTTTCCGTTACAAGGCCAGAATTGTCTTATTCGGTTCATCTGCTTTCTCAATTTATGCAGCAGCCGCGGGAGCGATATTGGGACGCAGCTTTGCGGGTCGTTCTCTATCTGAAAGGCAACCCTGGTCAAGGTGTGTTTTTAAGCTCAGATTGTGATTTGCAACTCTATGGGTGGTGTGATTCTGATTGGGCAAGCTGCCCCCTATCTCGGCGTTCTTTATCTGGGTGGTTTGTCATGCTTGGATCCTCTCCTATATCCTGGAAATCTAAGAAACAACACACTGTTGCGCGATCCTCTGCTGAAGCTGAATATCGTGCCATGACAACAGTTACATGCGAGTTCAAGTGGCTCAAAGGATTGTTGATGTCTCTCGGCGTTGATCACTCACGACCCATGCACCTGTATTGTGACAGCCAGGCGGCTCTTCATCTAGCTGCCAATCCCGTGTTTCATGAGCGGACCAAGCACATCGAAGTTGACTGTCATTTTGTCCGCGATGAAATTCAACGAAGAAACATACGGCCTGCCTATGTGTCTACTCATATTCAGCTAGCTGATATCTTCACAACGGCAATTGGCAGCAAAGAGTTCGAGTTTCTTCTTCGCAAGTTGGGCATTCGTGATCTCCATGCTCCAACTTGAGGGGGGGTGTTAACTCACGTGTATATATATATATAGCAAGTTACGTTAGCAAGTTAGCAAGTCACGTTAGCAAGTTACGTGTTATATGTTTCCTAGTTTAATAGGATTTCCTTTCCTTGTGAACTAGGGTTTTGTACATATAAATATTGATCAATAAAGAGCAGACGGCAGACCATGCAAGCCACTGCAATTTTTGCATCGTAAATTTCTACATTCACATTTTCTTCTTCCCATTGATGGCTCATGGCCAAATGATCCCACTGGTGGACATGGCCAAGCTGTTTGGAAGTCGAGGGGTGAAAACCACCGTAATCACAACTCCGGCCAATGCGACTCTTTTTTCAAAAGCTATCCCAAGAGCCAATGAAATGGGTATCGAAATTGACATCAAGACCATCAAATTTCCTTCCGTAGAAGTTGGTTTGCCGGAGGGCTCTGAAAATCTGAACGAAATGACTAGTCAGCCAGACATGCCAGTGAAGTTTTTCAAGGGCGTCACCATGCTCCAAGAACCTCTTGAGCTGCTCTTGCAAGAACATAAACCAAATTGCTTGGTGGCTGACATGTTTTTTCCTTGGGCCACTGATGCTGCTGCCAAGTTTGGGATTCCCAGGCTGGTGTTTCACGGCACCAGTTTCTTGTCTTTGTGTGCAACAGCTTGCCTAATGCTATATGAACCGCACAAGAAAGTTTCTTCAGTTTCAGAACCATTTGTGATCCCTAATCTTCCGGGTGATATCAAGCTCACAAGAAACCAGTTGCCAGATACTATGGAACAGGATGCTGAAACTGACTTCTCCAGGTTGTTCAAAGCAGCTGTAGAATCTGAGTTAAAGAGTTACGGTGAGCTTGAACCCGCCTATGCTGTTCATTACAGGAAGGTTTTGGGAAGGAGGGCATGGCATATTGGTCCTGTTTCACTATGCAACAGGACAGATAATGATAAAGCTTCGAGGGCAAAGCAAGATTCAACTGATTGTACACAGGAGTGCTTAAAATGGCTGAAATCAAAGCAACCCAATTCTGTTGTTTACGTATGCTTCGGAAGCCTAGCCAACTTCACTTCTGCTCAGCTAACGGAGATTGCAATGGGGCTTCAAGCTTCGGAGCAAAATTTCATTTGGATTGTGAGGAAAACAAGAATAGTGGTGGTGAAAAAGAAAACGAAGACTGGTTGCCTCTAGGATTTGAGAAGAGAATGGAAGGCAAAGGACTAATCATAAGAGGATGGGCACCCCAAGTTTTGATACTTGATCACGAAGCTGTCGGAGGATTTGTAACACATTGTGGATGGAATTCAACTCTCGAAGGAGTGGTTGCTGGGGCGCCTCTGGTGACATGGCCGCACTTCGCGGATCAGTTTTACAATGAAAAGTTAGTGACTCAGGTTCTTAAGATTGGTGTTGCTGTTGGAGTTGAGAAATCGTCTACAACGAAGAGTGAATTTGTGAGGAGGGAAAGGATTGAAAAGGCAGTGAAAGAAATAATGGTGGGTGATAAGGCAGAACAGATGAGGAGCAGAGCCAAAGCTTTTGGGGAGATGGCACAGAGAGCTGTTGAAAATGGAGGTTCGTCTTTCTCAAATTTGAACTCTTTGATCGAAGAATTGAGCTTGCGTAGCCATTTATTATAAGAACTTCTACAAGACGCCAGAAATCATATGTCACGTACGTTTGTGGAAGTTTGTTCTTGTTACTTTTTCATTGTTGTAAAATATCAACCTTCATAAAAAAATAAAAATAAAAATCCTTGTTCAGCTTTTAGAAAATGCTAGATAAATTAAAATCTGCTCTAGGAAGATCTATATAATAACTTTTTGTGGAATTACCGGTTCCTTGAACAATTTGGCAGAGGAATCCAGAAATTTTAAAAATTCAAAGTCAGCAATAAGAAAAATATCAATTGATGCTCAATTTCATCAAATAGAAGTATCACATATTAGTAAATCCAATAGACGGTTTAAAAATAAGCCTTTCTAGTAAGAACGAAACACAAACTGTGAATATAATTAAGGTGGGGCAATTTGCACTCTAAAAAAATACTTTGAACACTCTTTTACTTGCAACACTCACTTCTTAAAATTTTTAAAAATAATTTTACTCAATTCACTCTTGAAAATGCCAAAACCACCCTCAATTTGTTCATCACTACAAACCCAGAAAATTAAATCCCATACAAAAAACTTTTTCGACAGCACTCTTCCTCGTAACTCTAAGTCAATGGCATTGACCTCTGTTTAATTGCTCTGAATGAAGGGACGATGATGATGGATTAAGGGTGTAAAAAATAGAAATGTTTGATAATAATATACTTGAACCTACTGCAGAAAAAGGAGCTGCAAAAAATTGAATTGTACGCTCTTGTGACTGTTAGGAACTAACAAATATCAAATATTAAATTATGATAAATTGGAACCTTGAGATATTACAAGTTTGATTTTTTATAGTGGTAGAATTTGACATAAAAGCTTATTCAACCTATATCATTTTGGCCATAAAATTATTAAGTTTGATAGTTTCAAGAACAACATAGCAAGGTAGCCCACGAAAAAAACCAAATTTCTTATTCTAAAATGTATTTAAGTCGTATAATAGTTTAAAATTGATTATAATGTGGACATTCAAGAAGTATATCGAAGAAATTAGAAACCTAAAAATTAGGGTTTATGTTGATGTAGTGAAAGGGTAAAGAGTAATGTATTATATTTAATCACACAAAATTGTCCTTAATGGTAAATTAAATTATGGGTGTTTTTGTAATATAAATTTATAAAATAAAAGAGTGTTCAAAATAATTCTTTGAGTGCAAATAGTCTCACCTTATCTATATCTATATATATATATAAAGTTAGGACTTGATGAGGTGATGTGGCATCACCATTTTGCTTCTTTGTATATTCTCTATTATCTAATAAATAGAGATTTTTTTTTAAATTTGCCTTTTCATCTTCTCATAATTAATTTGATTGTATTTAACTCATTAATAAATAGTAACTTTATTAATACATATCATTCTCATCTTTTTATATCTTCTATTATCTAAAATATCTAAAATATTGGTGGATATTCTTTGTAATTTTTTTCTCTTTCTATTTAAATTCAACAATATGTAATCATTAATAATATTAATTATAAGTCTTTTGAAACATTTATTTATTTTATTATGCTAGCAATTAAACTTTAGTGGCATAAAATACATGAATTAATCTATATATCTATCTATATCTATCTATATATATATATAAAGTTGGGACTACAAGAGGTGATGTAGAATCACCATTTCTCATCATTTCATATTCTCTATTATCTAATAAATTGGTTGAAATTAAAAAATAATTACATTATAAAATATTAAAAATAAAAATAATTATTAGATTATAAAAGATTACATGTCTCTTCCTCTTTCTATTTAAATTCAATAATATGTAACCATTAATAATAATTAATTATAAATCTTGAAACATTTATTTATTTTATTATGCCAACAATTAAATTTTAGTGGCTTAAATATATCAATTAATTAATATAGGAAGAAATGTTCATTCATCTTCCTCAATAATGCCATTAGGGTCTAATTTTAATGTCATAATCTCATATTTAATTATGCAACCTTTTGTTTAGTACCTTTTGACTTCTTCAAACTCTATAAATATTAAGTAGTTAAGATTTGTGACATTATTATTTCTCATCTTTTTATATTCTCTATTATTTAATATATTGGTTGAGATTAAAAAATAATTACATTACAAAATATTAAAAATATAAAATAATTAATAGATTACAAAAGACTACATGTCTCTTCCTCTTTCAATTTAAATTCCACAATATATAACCATTAATAATAAATTAATTATAAGTTTTAAAACATTCATTTATTTTATTAAGCCAACAAATAAACTTTAGTGGTTTAAAATACATCAACTAATTAATATAGGGAGGAATGTTCCTTCCTCTTCCCTCACCAATGCCCTATGACCTAATTTTAATGTTATAATCATATATTTAATTATGCAACCTTTTATTTAGTATCTTTTGGCTTCTTCAAACTCTATAAATATTAAGCATTTAAGATTTGTTATGTTTGAGTTTTTATTATTATTTAACCAACATCCTCTTTAGAAATGTTTTTGTGTTTTTATTTTTTGACTTATTATTGTATGCTTCATGGAATACTATTTTCTTCATGAGTTAAATAATGATAAAGATAGTTGGATAATAAGGGTTAGACTTTGTAAGATGTGAGAGTATGTTAATACTAAGAAAAATGGAGAGTTGATTAGTGTGAACATAATTTTTATTGATGAAAAGGTTGTGTACACTTAACTATATACATTAATATATATTTTTAATGTTAACAAAAAAATAATTAACTTTCATAAATAACATTAGTTTTATAAGACTGCGTCATCTTTAAAAAAATAATTCATATTTTTTATTAGTTTCATCAATTGCAAAGTAATAAAAAATATGATTAATTTTTTTTAAAGCCGCACGAAGTGCGGTTTTATTTCCTAGTATATATATAAAGTTAGAACTTGAGGAGGTGATGTGGCATCACCATTTTTCATCTTTGTATATTCTCTATTATCTAATAAATAGAGAATTTTTTTTTAGATTTAGTTTTTCATATTCTCATAATTATTTTGATTGTTATTACACAATAACAATTATGTAAAGATTTTAATAAGACATATTCTTTGTAATGAACACCGAAGGGGGAGTGTTATGAATTTATTAAAATAAATGTAGATGTTCATAACATATATCTCTTAGTCTTCCCACTATCTCCCATTAGCAACCTTTAGCTTCCCTATGATTCCTACTATCTCACAAGGAATTATGATCCATAATTTTTCATTAATTTCATGGAGTGATTATGTAACTATAAAAGGAGAGTTCATCTTTTTGTTTTGTACACACACAATTGGAATGAATAAAATCACTCTATAATACATTATCTCATTTTATTTTTTATCTTGTATTGCTTCTTTATTTGTATTGCTGGCTAATAATTTTTTTTATTTTTTATAAGACTGCCTCATCTTAAAAAAAATTAATTCATATTTTTTATCATTTTCATCAAGTGTAAAGTAAGAAAAAATGATAATACTAAATTTTTTTTCAAAACCGTGAAACGCGGTTCTATTTTCTAGTATATATATAAAGTTGTGACTTGAGGAAGTGATGTGGCATCACCATTTCTCATCTTTGTATATCATAATTAATTTGATTGTTATTACACAATAACAATTATATAAAGATTTTAATGAGACATATTCTTTGTAATGAATATCCAAGGGGAGTGTTATGAATTTATTAAAATAAAATGAGAGTGGTTGCTTATTTATTTATTAAAATAAACTTCACTGGCATGTCTGGCTGACTAGTCATTTCTCATAAAAAAAGAGCTCATCTTTTTGTTTTGTACACACACAATTGGAATGAATAAAATCACTCTATAATATATTCTCTCATTTTATTCTTTATCTTGCGTTGCTTATTTATTTGTATTGCTGGCTAATATGTTTTTTTAATTTTTTATAAGCTATCTCATCTTTAAAAAAATCAATTCAGATTTTTTATTAATTTTATCAAGTATAAAGTAAGAAAAAAAGATAATAGTAAATTCTTTTTTCAAAGCTGCGTGAAGCGCGGTTCTATTTTTTAGTAATTAAATAAGAGAAAGGAAACAAGTCATACACTAAAAGAGTCTAAAGAATGATCATTTGGAGCCAAACTTAAAAAGGACAGAGAAAGCATTTAATATTCGTGTTATTAAATTCGTTTTAATTGATGCCACTATTTCATGTCATCATATTACTCATGGTTTGCCTAAATTATCAAATGGAAGTACAACATATCAAAGAAAATAAATCCAAACCGAAACTTTTAAACAAACCATTGGGTTATTTTTAGATATCTCCCCTGAGGTTTGTTCTTGCTACACTTAGAGAGAAAGTATACATATATTGACATATAGCACCCCTCAAAGTGTATAAGCGTTAGAGAGCCGTTTGGTTTGTAAGGATAATAATGTAATTGCAAAAATTTAAATTTTTTAAATCGTTAAAAAAAATAAATTAATTAAACTAGACACTGTACATACTTGTATGCACAGTGACAGAAAGCATGGAGCACGGTGAAATATTTATTTTCAAACACCCACTGATTTTCATTCCAAGCAAGTACCATTTTTATATATTTGATATGCACGCTTTTTAATGAATATTTTACAATACCCACTTGTTTAACATTTCAATAGAATTTTCGCTTTTCAATGAACTTTTTACAATTCCCACTTGTTTAATATTTCAATGTAATTTTTACAATCGTCTTCGGATTATCATCTTCGAGTACCCACGCTTTTCCTTTTACAATCCACTTCTTTTCTTCTCATCCGCTGACTTTTATTCCCCCATAATACCCACTGATTTCAACTTATATGAACTTGAAGATACAGTAAGATACAGCTCCAGTCTCTGGCCACCAGTGTCGTAAATCCAAACAAACCTTTCGTCGCTTGCCCTCAAGACTCTCTCGTTCTTCATTAAAGCCAACATCACCTTGTTTCCGACACCCACCAGACTGAACTTGATGCGTCTGGCCTCACCAGCTGCGCCAGCTGCAGCGTCTTCATCATATTCCACGGCTGCGCTAGCTGCGGCGTCTTCATCCTACTCCACTCGCCAAACCCTCCGTGTCTCTGACGCGCGTCGAATCTCCAGAACGACATCTCAACCGCGTGACTCGTGAGAACGTAAATAAACCCCACGGCTGCACATGCTGCTATAACGCATCCTCCGTTGAGAACCGCACGACTTCTCAACCAGACACGCGCCTCCACGTCGTACAAATCCATTGAGCTCATGTACATCTGCGCATCTGCCGCCCCCGTGGGAGGCCCGTCGATCTTCAACCCGCCAATCACGTAGAAGACTATGTCCGCCGACGCGCCTGTGCAGCCGTAACGGAGCCTGGGGGCGTGGGAGACCACACGCCATTTGATTTACATTTGTTGTTTTTATGCTCTGATGATGTTGAGATGGAGTTAAGTTAGGTTGGAGCTGAACAAACTTGAATGGGATAATATCAACCTTGCTTTGTTACTTTTAAATTGTTCCTTGTTAAAATGTTTCAGTTATTCAGCAATTATAAGTATATTTTTAAAGGGGTATATTAATATTTTCACCTATCTCATGTATTTTTTCTCATTATGTCATTTATTTATTCTCAAATTAAATTATTATAAGGGTATAATTGCTTTTTCAATGCTCTTATGCATTTGGCGCCAAATAATAAAGGATAGCTTGACAACTTCAGATTGTAAGAACAATTGTCAGTTCTTGTACTTTGGAATGAAGGACATTATTGTATTTTTACTTACAAACCAAACGGTTCTCTAACATTTATACACTTTGAGGGGTGCTACATGTCAATATATGCATACTTTTTCTCTAAGTGTAGTAAGAGCAAACCTCTGGAGAGGATATTTAAAAATAACCCACAAACCATTCACACAAGAAACTTAAGCTGTCATTATGAGTTTACAAAGTAAGTTGGCAGGCTAAAGTTTTTGTATTAAAAGAGACTATTCCTATGGTCTGAGTGGATTCAATGAGAAAGACTCCACGAATAACACCAGCGAATAGTGCAATGATTTGGCAACACACCTAGAAATTCAACGCATCCTGTAATATTGAATGGAGTTCTCCGCATCTGGTTTGCATAGTAAAAACACATGCCACTACTCAAAAATTCAACGCATTAGAAACTATAGATGCAACTAAGTTTATTGCCATAGAAACTATAGATGCATCTGGCGTTACATTTTTCTTTTCCATTTTGCGAAGGAGTTCAATCACTTTTTGATGCCTCATTATTTTGGATGAAGCCATGCATAAGCGTTTTAAATGCAAATATATTGGGCTCCGAACCATTTTACTTCCATATCAATCAATAGATGAGTTGCCTTCCCCATTTGCCCTTCTTTACACAATCCATGGATCATGATGGCATATGTTACAGCACTTGGTGTCGGGCCTGCATGCAGCGATGAATGAAAAAGTTGCCAGGCATTATCAAGTTTGCCCATTTTACATAATGCATCACTGAGGCAATTTTAAGTTTCAATGCTAAGTTTACGCTTGCCATTTCTCAAAACACGAAATTGTTTCGTTGGTGAGCCCTGATCCATTTCAGGTTGGAAATTTGAAGTTCAAATCAACATTCGAGCTTGGTTCGTATCAACTATTGAGGTCATTATTAAGCATCAAGCTATCGCTTATTACGCATGTCCCAAAAAAAAGAGAAATATATATCATGATGTAATAAGAAAGGTTAAAAAAATAAATTAAAGAAAGAGTGAAATAAAGTGTTTATTTTGGAAAACTGTGAAAGCAGAGAAAGACTATGTACTTGTAACTTAGAGAGAGAAAGAAAGTGATTAGTGAAAGGTAAATTTAGAATTTAATTTTTAATTTTTAATAATGAATTTATTTTTTAAAATACATGTAGAGGGAAATTTGATGGATGCAAATAGTCCCAAATTATTGTTCGAAAATAAAATTATTATCAAAATAGATGAAAAATATTTTGCTGCACATCGTCAAATTTTAATTATTTTAATTCCAAAATCAAATTCAGAAAACTTGTATCTTTTAACACCGAAGTTGGGCCATCAGAAACCTAAAAAGCCCAAAGTAAAGTCGTCGAAACGGCAAAAGCCTAAAATTAAGGTGATATGTTAATTAGCGATGTTTAAATCCGCGATTATAATCGATAAAAGACTTTTCTAGGTACCAATAGAACAAATTCCGCTGTAGCACATTGGCAAATTTGACATCAGAATTCCGGGTTCGAATCCCGGCAGCGGAAAATGTTTTAATTTTGTTTTTAAATTACTTTTTGAAACTCTATGTTTTGCCCAAAATAATTCTTGGAGTTTGGCTCTTGATACTCCTAAAAAAAATCTTTTGAAATCCTTATCTTTATTTAATCAATTAAAATAATTTAAATACAATGTAGATTATTTAAGCATCTCTATTATTAACAAAAATAACTTTAATAAACTCCACTCTTTTAATTTTTATTTTATTCTTGTTGTTTAAAGCTCATTTAAACGGATTTTTGTTTTGCCAAAAACAACACCAAACGCCCTTGTCCTTTTTAGGGATTCAATAAATTTTGTGTGAATTATTTGATTGCTATAACTTATATATGCATTATATCCGGTCTTATTATTAACTTGTTATAATTTGTAACAACTTTGATTGATACTTGGGTGTCAATAGCTTTGAAGAAAAGATAAATATTGTGGCAAAATGGGAAATTATAATTGATTGAGTTATAGCCAGAGTCACTCCCTCACAAATGTGAGGGAAGTGGTTCGAGCCTCCGCAAACGTATTATAGGAGTTTAATTTAAATTTCCTTCCTTGAAGCTCTAGAGCTTGAGTGAATGCAGTCTTTCTCCCAGGATGAGAGTTGACGTCTCTCGAATATTTGAGAGGGTTAAAATCTGAGTAGTGCCATATCAAAATTAATGTAAACAGATCTCAATATATATATAATTGTAAATATTATCATGAGCAATAATTCTCATTAAAAAAAAATAATTGATTGAGTTATTGCGAGAGCGAGTGCTATCATGTTTCCACTTTTCTCCCAGCAAAGCGACCACGATTCAGATTTCACAGACACGTCTGTCAGCCCCCGCCGCTCACATGATGTTATGGGGATCCATTGCTGCCACGTGTTAGCTAAGCAGTATGAATTTGCTTCTTGGTTTCCAAGTCAAGAAATGAAACGCAGAGTACCATCTTTTTCAGAGTCACCGGAGACCGTTGCTTTTTAATTTGCCACATTCATTGCCTTTTGATTTTAATATGTTATGAAGGTTCCTGATTCCGTATTCTTCACTAGGGGAAGAGCCAAAGCCATTTGAATTAGCTTAAGTCCCATACTGAGTCTACAGCTCTTATGCTGTTTTTGTTTCTTTCATTTTTCTCTTCTGGGATTTGTTTATTTGGTCTTAGCTCTCATCCTACAATTTGATTATTCTGGAGATTAGAGAAGCACAAGACAGAACCCAAGAGAAAAAAAAAAAAAAAAAGTATGTTTATTGCATATTACGCATATCCCATATAATATTAGCATTTATACATCATGCGAAAAAAAGTCTTTCTTTCTTGTCTTTGCTCAAATTCATGCAATTTTCTTACTTGGGTATGTGTTATTTTTGGACTTTGAAGTGTACCCACGGCCAAGAGTCAGAATCAAGGAACAACAGCAAGAAGAAGAAAAAGCAGAGAATCACTCTTCTCCTCCAAATGACAAGGGATCCATTCTGTTTCTGAGGGTTCTTGAATCTCTTGCTTTACCAGACAGCTCTTCAACTGGTACATAATCTGTAATACGGGACCCGTTATCTCAATTTGATTGATCCTTAGCAAAATTTAGTTCTTAATCACCATTGCATTCTTTGTTTTTGATCACTCTTCTCCTCCAAATGACAAGGGATCCATTCTGTTTCTGAGGGTTCTTGAATCTCTTGCTTTACCAGACAGCTCTTCAACTGGTACATAATCTGTAATACGGGACCCGTATCTCAATTTGATTGATCCTTAGCAAAATTTAGTTCTTAATCACCATTGCATTCTTTGTTTTTGCAACGGAGGAAAATCAAAGCGGTTCTCCACCTTCAATTTCCAGAATTAAAAAGGCTGGTAACTCTGCATCCAAAGATATCAGCAAGGACATCAAACAATCTTTTCATTAAATTGTTCATGTGGTGGCAAAAATGTATCTATTTAAGTAAATTAAATAATAAGAGAAGACCAGAGCAAAATAGAAGAGCAGAACTGAGGAAAGGATAGAAGAAAATAGAATATCATAACAAAGCATATGCACCAATTGAATTCAAATGGCAGGTGGCATTTTGACCATAAATAGAGATTATGACTTCTTGAAAAAGACACTGCAAGTTAAAAGACAACAAAAGGAATATTATTATAAGAAGATTTTTAACTTGTTCATCTTGAACAAATAAGTTAATTATTAATTGATTGTTGATAAATAAAAATTAAATTTTATTTATATATTATTATATTTTAAATAAATTAATTATTAATTAGTTGTTAATAAATAAAAAAATAAATGAAGTTAAATTTTATTCATATACTACCATTAAAAGATACATGACAGAGATTTTTATAAACTCAATAAAGCTCATATCAATAAAAGATCATATTTCTTTTAACTTAGCTAATGTATAATGTTCAGACACGCGTCTTAATTACTATAATTTTAGGTCTATTTTGGAATTAAGTTTAAAACAAAATAACCAATTTATCATAGTTTGAGACAAAAACAGTACTTAGTAAATTTTGTAAAAACTATTTATTTCAATTTTTTTTTAATTTTAACAACTTATAAAAATAGGTAGATAATAATTTTTCAGTAATAGCTTATTAAGTCAAAATATAAGTTTAATGACTGCTTCTACTTAACCAAATTTTGAACATTGTTTGCCTTCAGTTTCGAATACATGGCCATATCTTTATACAGATAAACAAAACAAAATATGTACTGTCCTAAAACAACATTTAAGAGTAAAATATTTTTTCTTTTATTTTAAAAAGATAGAGAGCATGTGGAAATAATCATGAACATGAAATCATGGAATTGGTCCATTTGATTCAAAATTTTAATCATTTGTTAAAACTGGATTAAGAATAAAGCGCATAGTGTTTGGGAAAAGTTGTCTTAAAATTAAGAGAAATAATTTTGGGGTCACTGGTTGGCAAACACTAACATTTGAAAAAGTTTGTTGCTGCTGCTAATGGTAATGGGTGGACAACTTTGGGTTAAAAACAATTCAAAATTGCAATTGCGCTTCAGGTTATTTGCATTTTTTTTTCCTTTTAGTACTTATAATAAATATTTATTAAGCAGATTCCCTCTCATTAATTTGTGTGTCAGTTATCATATCCTTAAAATTGAATTCTCGACATCTCATTTATAAGATGAGATGATGGCATTGAACTTTTGACATTTTACTTCTACAACAACATATTAGCATCCGAATCCAATGTAATAATTATATATATTAAGTTTTTGTCTATAAAAAAAATTCAAAAAAAGAAAAAAAGGCATTGACGGTATATTTGGTGAATTTGACAATTTTTGGATTGTATCATATTAATATAAAAGTTTTTTTGTGTGTAAGTCATTCGGTATCCTTAATTTGAATTTGGGGTGTAGTCACAAGATAAAGTTTTTTACCCTTTTCAAATAGCGTATTTTAGTAGGGATTGAATCTGAGAACTCTTCTACAAACTCAACTTACGCTGTCAACTTTAAATTCAAATTTAATTATATTCTTTATATTTATATAAATAAAATAATATAGCGATATTTAAACTATAATAAATGCAAAGATTTGAAGGAAAGATACGAAATCTTAGGGAGAAAAATCAACATCCTTACTTCCTCGAGTTGTTACTCTCGAGTTTTTTATTCTTTTTAGTTATTGACGAGTTTTAGGGAAAGTGGTCTCAATCCCCATACATGGCAAATGTGGGTTGATTTCTCGGCTTCAATTTCTTTCTAGTTTGAGTAAACTCTTGAGCTAATCTCATTCCATCACTGTTGGATAAATTAAAGTAATCTTCACAAATTTCTTATAAACGTCAAGGGATTAAAGATAATATTTAAAGAAAAGAAAGAAAGAAAGAAAGAAATTAAGTTTAATTTTTATGTTGATGATAACTAATTATTTTTAAAAAAAAATCAATAAGATATCCATACTATGAGCACACCGCACCATTCACGCATTTATCTAATAAAATTTTGACAAACATATATACATTCAATTTAAAAATATTAATCTGAGGGAGCAAAAAAAGAGAAAAACACAATCATGGCAGCAAGTCAACAACCAAATTCAAAATTTTGCCATTCAATTTACGGACCTGTCTATGTTACAGATTCTGTAACAAACATCTCCCGTCATCCCACCATCCGATTTTCTTTTGTTTAGTTTCTCACTCCACATCCAACCACATCCAACGGCTGATGCTGCAGTCTGTACCTTACAGAATCTGTAACGTAGTTTTGTCCTCAATTTACGGAGGGGGGGATATATTTTCTTTTCATAAAAGAGACATAATCTCTTCAAAACATAAATGCAAAAATCCCGAGGGCCCCCCCCCCACCTGTGCATTTTTTTAACACCACACCACCTCCAGTCACTTTCTCGATCTCCGTTTGATTTTCTCTCTCTCAATTCCCTCCGTGATTCCTCTCTTTCTTCACAACCCAAAAAATAAAATTACCATAAAATAGAGAGAATTCAAGATCCCAAACAAACTTGCAAAACTCATCACTCTTGCTCTCCTGTCTCTCACCGTAACCATACTCAATAGAAAATGAAGAACAACATAAACACAAAGCTAATTCTTCTCCGCCCTTCAACAATCCACAAGCCCACCACCACCACAACCATAACAACGCATCGCTTTTATCTCCTCTTCTTCCTCACTTTCTTCTCCTTAGCTTTCACACTCACTTTCTTCACTACCGCAATCAATCCCGCCTCCTCCGTCGCCTCTACCGCCAAATCTCTCCCTTCCTCTTCTTCTTCTTCCTCCTCCATCATAACTGCCGCCTTGCTCCACTACACTCTCACTTCCAACTCCACCATGACCTCAGCTGAGCTCACCGCAGTCGCCGACGCCCTCTCCCGCTGCTCCCCTTCCTGTAACTTCCTCGTCTTCGGCCTCACCCACGAGACCCTCCTCTGGAAATCCTTGAACTTCCAGGGCCACACCATTTTTGTCGACGAGAGCGAGTTCCTGGTCCAGTCCTTCGAGAAAAACCACCCGGGCTTCGAGATTTACGACGTCCAGTACACGACCAAAGTCGAGGAAATGAATCCGACGCTGCGTGCTGTCAGGAAGCAGTTCAAAGACGATTGCAGGCCCGTGCAGAACCTCCTGTTCTCGGACTGCAAGCTCGCCATCAACGACATGCCCAATCACGTGTACGACATGGATTGGGATGTCATCTTGGTCGACGGTCCGAGCGGCTACTTCCCGGGGGCTCCGGGGAGGATGGCGCCGATTTTTACGGCGAGCGTGTTGGCCAGGAGCAAGAAAACTGGACGGAAGAAGACGCACGTGTTTGTGCATGATTTTAATAGGGAAGTTGAAAGGGTTTGTAGTGAGGAGTTTTTGTGCGAAGAGAATTTGGTTGAGGTTGTGGACAAGTTAGCGCATTTTGTGGTGGAGCCAATGGCGCCAATTGAGGGGAACAAGGAGCAGAGTTTTAAGTTTTGCAAAAGTTCATCACCATCTTCATCATTGTCATCTCCTTCATCTTCTGATGATGATCATGATCATTCTTTGATTGAAGACGGGCATCATGATGATGATGATGATGATCATGCGTGATCGAGAGATGGGGTACCCTACCGTCTGTGATTATAATTGTACCATACTTTAGTTTTTCCTTCTTTTTTTTTTTTACAATATTAAGAAGTGTAACTTTACAGGTTTAAAATGTGGAAAAGTTTTGAAATTAGAAATTAGATAAGGTTTCCGTATGCTTCTTTTGCTTTTTCTGAAAAGAAGGTGGGAAAGAAAAATCAAAATTTGACACCTAAGAGTTCTGGTCATTTTTGATTTTTTATTTTTTTAAAAAATGAACCCAACAACCGTAAACAAAGAGGATCAATTATCGTTCCATTTTCTCTGGAAACAAACAAGATAAAAGGAATTGACGGCGAGGTGTCGGTGGTGATAGTTGTCATCTTTTGGCGAAGCCAAAAGTGGAACGAGCAGTAGTAATTCCAGCAGTATTTATTCAAAAATGTCTTCACCCTTCAGATTTCGAATCTTGGGAACTGTTTCTGGCCTGTTGTGTTCTTCTGCACGCGCCTCCATGTCTGACGATGATTCACGCGTCTTTGCAGATAAAAGAATGATCCGCAGAACTTCCGGTTCATGGGATTGGCGACATAAAATTAAGTAATAACATTCTTGTCCCTATATGTTTATATATATTTTTTTTTCCCCTAATACATACATAATTTGTTCATTCGTTCAAAAATCGCCAACTTCGTTGAAAAATATAAATAAATATAAATCTTTTTAACTAACAAAACGAGAAGTCTAACCCTCAACCTTTGGCCTAACAGTATGTAGATAAATCTCCAATATTATAGAATAAAATATTAATTAGAACTTATTTCAAGAGATTAAATACGTTGCTAAATGTTATTTTTTGAAATCTATGAGATAATGAAAATAAATTTAATGAAAGCAAGGTAGTTCAAACTTAAAAAGATTATGTGTAATAAATCTTATCGATTTAAGCGTTCTATATTTTATTTTATTTTAATTTTTAACACGGGTAAGGGTACACAAACTTAAAACGAAAGGGTATTTAATTCAAAAGATTAGGGTACTATTTGATACAAATGTTAAAAACGTATATTCTTCTTTGGAAAGTCTAAATAGATAGGGATCCGGATGTTATTATTTCAAATCTTGAATTTATACATTTTACCTCCAGCCTTGAATATTTGATCACGTGAATCACGTGGGTAAAGCGGATGTTACGGGCAGGAATCGAGAGTGTGACAGGGGCAATGGGTCTTTTCTGTCGGTGCAATAAAATTTGCAGTTTAGTTAGTTTTGTGTTTGTTTACATGGGATGTTGATGAGTTTCCTGGTCCTCAGGTTTTAATGAAACAGGCTGGACTTCTGTGACTGGGGTTCTTGTAATTTATGGTAACAAGACACGCCCATGTCCATGGTGTTTTTTCTAGATATGAGATTGTGATTGGGCAACTACTTTGAATGGAATGGTTTTCTTCCATTTTGTAGGGAGAAAAGAATGGTAATCAATGTAAATTTTTGTCACAAAATAATGATCTTTTTTTGGAGGATCGGACTGGATTGAGATCGGACAAAATCCCAAGTGAAACAATATTGTAACACGTTATTTAATTATTGTCCTCGTATAGGACTTTGTTAATTGGAATGAACTTCTGTCTTTGAATCAATGTTTCTCTAAATTGTTATGTATATATATATAATTCTTTTTAATTCAGTATTTTAAAGTACGAGAAAATTAAGGAAAGATTTAAAACTGTGCAGTTTTAAAGATTAATTTCATAATATTATTAAACTCATAATTTTAAAAATTTTCAATTTTTTTGAATTTTAAAATTTAAAACAAAAAAATACTAATACATAGAACTTTGGGTGCGTTTGACATACTGTATTATATTATACTGTATTGTATTATTTTAATATTAATGTATTGTATTATACTGTATTGTATTAGCAAGGCGTCAAAGAAGGAAAAGAGAGAAAAAAAAAAAAAAGGTAAGCTAATGCGGCAACCGCATTAGCTACAGTGCCCTTAACCCATGTCATGTTCTCCCAAACATAGTACAAGTATTAAGTTAATGTAAATAATAATTTAATACCCCCTTAATACTATAATCAAACACACCCTTTATGTATAACTGCTTATCTTTTGGTGCAACATCGACATCAATATGCAATTAATCATCCATCACTCATAAGTCATGCTCGCATATATAAATTAAGATTGGGATATTTTACATTTTGAGTGAAATAAATCCACGCTACAACTTAAAAAAAATCCACACTAAAAAGTTTTGTAATTCGTTTAAGATCAGTCAACGGTTATGGACTCAATCTATCTATGCGTGAAAAATGTCATCATAAAGATTTTTAAAGTCACATGCATGCTTGCCTAACTAGAGTACTCAATCTATTTTCACTTTTTCTTTTTTAGAAAAAAATGAACGTCATGAAGACACATTCATGGGCTACGAGGATCCAATCTTTACTTAGGGTCCGCCTATGTACACAACATACAATAACTTTTATTCTTTTATATTTGATTATATTATATTACCTTATATTTTCTATAAAATTTATTAGGAATTAAAAGTTACAAACTTTTACATATAAATCTATTTTTAAAATAAAATGACATTTAAAAAGAATTTTAATTTATTATTATTATTATTATTATTAATGTCATTATTATTATTATATAAGATTATTGCTATTAAATTTTATTATTTTAATTATTATCATTTATGATTATTACTGTCATTATTATTATTAAAATTTATTACTTTTATTATTTTAATTGTTATTATACCATAATTAATTCATTATTATTAATATTTATCTTGTTATTATTAAAATTAATGTTATTATTAAAATATATTAACTTTTTTATTTTAATTATTTTTTTATTATTTTTTATTAATAATATTATTATTAAAACTTATTAATAATTTTAATTATTATCATTATTAATATTATTATTTCAGTTAATTTTGTTGTTGTTATTATTATTATTGTTGTTAAATTTTATTAATTTTTTGTTTTAATTAACATTATTGTCATAATTATTATTTTTAGTTTTATTATTATTATTGTTTTAATTATAATATTTACAAATAATATTAGGAACACAATTAATAAAGGGCATTTTAATAACTTATAATAGTTTATTCCAATTATAAAATAAAGTAAACACATCAATGGAAATGTTGTTCATTCCGATTCCTTATTACAATTCTATCTCATTTCGATTCTTATTTAATAAACGCACCATTAGAATGTGCTTAGAACATAGTATTGTATATTGTTATAATATTGTTCACATTAATTTATTACTTACTATGTTTGGAAGTTTTAAAAGTTAGATTGTGGTCAATTATATAATTCATTACAATGTGCTAAATTTTTTTTCTTAATTGAAACGTTAAATATATTTAAATTATATTTTTATTTTTACTATAATAATTATAATATTAAAAATAAATTATATTATTATTTTATTATATCATATTATATTTATATATTAATAATTAATATAAAAATAATAATTAAATATAGTTTTTAATAAATTTACATAATGACAGTAGATCTAGAAATGATAGTAACAATTAAAAAAATATGAAATATTTATGAATTTGTGGAATAAATAAACGTATTTATCTTTTTGAAGTTAGGACGCAAATATAAACTTTATTTTATATTTAACGAGTTGTGCCTCTTATAAACTAGTATTGAATCATGCATTGTAATTACATAATATCAATAATAAAAGTTCTCTTAAATTTCCTACTTCTTATTCTCATCATTTAACAACTAAGCTAATAAATAAAATAATAATTATTATATTTTTTTCCTGACATTTCAGAAAACAAGAGGGATTGCAATAAAAATAACCTAAATAAATACACTCAGCCATTAGATTTGCTTTTACCATTCTCATCTTGGATCCAATGGTTAAATTACAAAATGACAAAAGAAGTGGTAAGTTGCAACTGTTGCAACATAGGCGAATCCCTTTACTTATATTATCGAAATAGATTTTAAAACATCCGATTGAGGCATTAAAAAGAAAAAGTGCCGGTTTTGAAGTGTTATAAATTATTTATTTTCTTAAAAATACTTCGTGTTCTTTTCTCTACACATTATTGTAATAACTTTTTTTTTTCAAGTATATAATCTCTATCAGGACTTATTTTGACGTAGCTCATTTGAGATCTAGCTAAAAAATATTTTCTTAAAAAAGAAAAGTCTATTGTCAAATAAAGAAAATTCTACTCTCAAATTACACATGAAAATATTCTGAATTTTAACCTATAGGATCGAGTCAATAGCTCTCAACCCCTAAATCAAATATTGATTGATTAATTTCAACTTTTTTCCCGTTATATGGCATATTACATTTGACTTTTTTTTTAAATCTTTTTTGGGAGTATCGTTGTTTAGATACATATGCGCCAAAATATTATTAAATTTGAATACTTGCAAATACGGATCTATTCAATCTTTTCTGGTAACTTGTGGGTTGAAAACAGATTCAAAAGAGTGTGCTAAAAGAAAATCAATTTTTTTTTAACAAATTGTACCGAAGTAGAAACATCATGATACATGGTAATGGAAGCACTTCAGCTTAAGAACAAGACGTCGGTTACGGTTACATAAATTTGATTAATTTAAACAGGAGAAATTTGGAATAAATGGGTAGACAATATATTTTGATTATAAGGTTGTCCAAACGTATAAGATTCACATTTAACGTTGAATATATTTGACCGAATATACTTTCGTTTTTATCATAGTACATAGCCACTATAGTATTAGGATTATATGTACATCTGAGACTAGAGATACTTTAGAGTACATAAAAGGTGCTACACTCATCTAATGCATATATGTCATATATACATTTGTTTTTAAAAAATCATTATACAATTAATAGTTATATTTAATTGAACTATACATAGTATATATGCATTGATTGGGTGTACTACCTATAATGTACTCTAAAATTTTTATAAAGGCTGAGACAAATCAAAAGTCCACGTGGAAACTAGGCAGGTGGCACAAAACCTTATTTCTATTTATTGAGATTTTGAAGAAAGAAAAATGATGTTGAGTCAAAAAGATGATCCAACAACACCGGCATGAATAGTGCCATTTTTTTGTGTGCTTAATGGTATTGTAGTATAAATAATAATTTTTTCTTTTATGTTGATGGTGTATTTTTAGCGTTTTAAATATCAGTTCTCTTCAAAAGCTAGCTAGTAAAAGTTTTTTCCACGTGGTTCCTGTTGACGCCAAAATCTGGTCATGTCGATGTGTGGGTTAACTACCAAATTCCAATGCCGGCATTTGAATTTGTTTATGTGAAGAGACAGTCTTTAACTTTGATTTAACAACCTGAGTAGAAGTTGACTACCAGGAATCCAACCCCATGAAGCTGGAAATGGCGAGCACGATTCTATCTTGGCAAGCACTGCGACGAAAAAACTAGTTAGGGGTATCAAAATTTTTTCCGACATTAATCCTCCAATGCTCAAGTCAGTATTAAAGATTTGCGTGGAATAATGCAAGTGTATAAATTTTGTGTAAGAATGAATAAAAATGAACTAAAAAGAAAAACGTAAGAAGAAGCTCTCCCTTAAAATAAGATGAAGAAGTAAAGACAAGATAATGAAAGATAGAGATGGGTGAGGATGAAGAATCAGTTCAAAAAGTAAATTTTTTGAGATACATAGAGAATGAGATAAGATAGAGTTTTTTTTTTTAAATCTCCAACCGTTGGCATTCTCATGAGTTTTATAGGGATCAAATCCCTCCCCGTGGATTATGGTATAGTGGGATTTTTGGATAGAGTCTCCTCTTCATCCCCTAAATGATAAAAATGGCATGCGGGCACCACCCTTTTAGAAGGTGGGCCCACCCATTTTGAAGAAAGAGGCGCTGCTTACTTCTTTGACTAGAACAAAGGAAAAAAAAAAAAGAGTGGTGCCACACCAAAAAGGGAAAAGAAAAAATAATAAAATATTATTACTATTATTTTAATTGAAAAACCAGAGAGAAAATAAAGCTATAAATAGAGGGCTTCATTTCCGTCCTTAGTATCCAATTCTTCTCTTCTTCTTTAAATCTATTTTGATAGGAGAATTAGTGAGTAGGAGAATGGGTTTTTGGTAGTGAGAAAAAATATTACAATACTTGCAATTCTTATATCACTAGCGAAATATTTTTTTGTCTTCACCCGTGGATGTAAATTAAAAGCTTAACCACGTAAAATTTAGTGTCTCTGTATAATTCTATTGTCTCATTATTTCTCAATTTCACTTTAGTTGCGTGCATGCTTCACCAATTAATTTCATAATAGTGGTATCAAAGCAATTGATTGTATTTTTCTTTTAGTCGGGTACTGATCACATAAACAATATTGTTCACGTATACTGTATTATTCACGTGTACAATACTGTTCACAAGAAATAGTAGGTGTGATCCAAGAATTTTATGGTGCAAAACAGGGAATAGTGGTGTGAATGGAGTAACAATGTGGTTTTGTACATATTTAGGAAAGTTCTATCGCAAAGACAATAAGAGTCTAAGGAGTATGTGTTTTCAATGGGATCATTGTGACCCCTCCAGTCTTTCCTGTGAACTTTTCTGGTGTGTATTTTCATACATACTCATAACTATTTAAAGTGGTACACTAGGTATGTGCATTATTTATCAACAAAATGGAGGCAAAATACGAAATTAAGAAATTCAATAAGAACAATTTCTCGCTATGGAAAATGAAAATAAATGTTTTATTGAGGAAAAATAATTATTTGGCAGCAATTCGAGAAAGACTCACAAAGATAACTAATGATGATAAGTGGAATGAGATGAATGGCAATGCCATTGCTGATCTACACTTGGCACTTATAGATAGGGTATTATCTAGTGTGGCAGAGAAAAAAACAGCAAAAGAAATATGAGATGCTCTCACAAGGTTGTACGAGGTCAAGTCACTACACAACAAGATCTTCTTGAAGAGGAGATTATATACTCTTTGAATGACGGAATCTATATCGGTAACCAACCATATCAACACTTTGAAGACTTTATTTTCACAACTCACAATATTGGGTCATAAAATAGAGGAAAATGAACGTGCAGAGCTTCTTCTTCAAAGTTTACCTGATTCGTATGATCAACTCATCATCAATATAACGAACAACAATCAAGTGGATAGTCTAGTTTTCGACGATGTTACAGCTTCCGTATTAAATGAGGAGAGCATGTAGAAAAATAATGAAGATAGACAAGCAAGTTCACAGCAAGCAAAAGCACTATCAGTGACAAGAGGGAGATCAACGAAACGTGACCCTAGTGAGAGTTACAATCATGGTAGATCAAAGTTAAGAAATAAGAAAAATGTCAAATGCTACAATTATGGTAAGAAAAGGCACGTCAAGAAAGAGAATAACCAGAAGAGAAGAGAGAGAAAAAATAATGAGTCATCAAATGCTCAAGGGTGTTTAGCAAGTATCTCGGATGATGGCGAAATTTTCTACAGCGAAGCAACAACTGTATCATAAGGCAGAAAACGGTTATTTGACGCCATGAGCTACCTAATAAATGACCTCTCGGAAAGAATAATTCCACACATATGAACCTATCTCAAGAAGATTTGTATACATGGAAAATAATCATGTCTTAAAGATCGCTGATATTGGTACTATCAAAATAAAAATATTTGATGATACAATTCGCATAATTAAAGAGGTGCAACATGTAAAGGCCTAAAGAAAAATTTATTATCCTTGGCATAAATAGATAGTCATGGGTGCAAAACTCATGTTGAAAATATGATCATGAAGATTGCTAGAGGCGCCCTTGTATTGATGAACGTATAAAAGATTGGTGTTAATCTACTCATACTTAAAGAGGAAATATTATATGAAGTTTATGCGTGTGTTGCGTCAAATAGAGAAAAATCAAAGATGATGTGGCACCTCAAAGTCGGCCACATGTGAGAACAAGATTTAAAGATTCTCTCTAAGCGAAAATTACTTTTGGAGCTCAAATCGGTGAACTTATTATTTTTTTAGCATTGTGTTACAAGTAAGCAACATAAATTGAAATTCAGCAGATCTGATGCCATAAGTAAATGCATTTTAGACATAGTTCATTCTGATGTTTGGGAATCGCCGGATATGTCCATGGGAGGTGCAAAGTGCTTGGTGATTTTATTGATGACTTTTTAAGAGATGTTAGGTGTATCCAATCAAGAAAATGTCATATGTATTTTCAATATTTAAATAGTTTAAAGCGCGGGTAGAACTTGAATCCAAAAATAAGATAAAGTGTTTAAGGATAGATAATAGTGAAGAGTATACAAAATGCGAGTTTCTTGCTTTTTATAAGTAAGAAGGTATTTAGAGGCAGTTCACAGTGGCATACACTCTTCAACAAAATGGAGTGGTGAAGCGGATAAACATGGCTCTTACGGAAAAAAAAAGAGCTATGTTGAGGACTACAGGCCTACCTAATTTGATGCGTAAATTAGCAAGTCTATTAGTCGACACAAGTAATATAATGAAGAGTAAAGTATCGTCCCACATAAATTGTATATCCTATTAGTTATTGAAATTATTCTAACCCTAATTTATTTGAACAATCGAATAAGCGAATTTAGATTAAAATTTAATTTAATTAAAGAATTAAAAATTAAATAAAGATGCAGGCAGTAATAGAAAATACCAAGAGATTAAAACACTAGGACATCCGATTTCACCATAACCAATCCAATTTAATCCTCCATTTATGATATTAAAGTTTATTAACCATATTGACAGTGAATTTTTCTAATCTATTCAATATCCTCTCTCGAGTAATATCAAAAATATCTCTACATATTAACCCATTATATCTCTATATGAATTTAAATATGCAAAGATTCATTAAGTTCTATGGAAATTCTTAGAAGAATTGCACGAATCACGTTGGCATATCTCTGTCTTTCGTTCAATTCATGACATTCATTACACAGAGAAAAAATACATAAATCTCCTCTCGGTCTCATTATGTATCCTCAAATCATTCAAATATTGGCCAGATGTTTAAAAGCATTAAACACAATAATGAACACTCAACCATGGAATTATAAATTAAAAATAACACAAATTTATAGAATTAAATCTTCATAATTAGGTTACATCATAGTACTAGTAAATAAATTAGTTCATGGAAATATAAAGAGAATTTATGAATTTAATTGGAAACATTCAAGCAAGATAATACAGAAGAAGGAAAGAAAAACTCAAGAAACTATCTCTCTCCAATTTCTGCAATTGACTTCTCCAAATTGTTGCTCCTGGATTTACAGCGACTTCTCTTGTTCTATTCTTGCTCTCAGTTTTTCTCTATTTGTGCGGCTCCTCCTTGTTTTATTCGGTCCTTCCTTTTTATAATATTTCAACTTTTGTGCCCTAAATCCTTGCATGGAAAAGAAGTAAAATTGAAGCCAAGCCGCCACTTTCTCAATTTTAGGCCATTATCTTGCAAAATCAAAAGGCCCAAATTCACATGCAACCCATATTTTCTTTGAAAATTAATTCTTCAATGCTTCCCCACGTCGATGCATGCTTAATGATTAATTAAATTAAATCATTTGTGATTTGTTCTAATTAATTCTCTTTCTTTCTTTCCATATTTAATTCCTTCAAGGTGATTTCCTCTTGAATGTTTCGATTTTATTCTTCTTTAATCTCATATTTAACCTAAAATTAAGTTAAAGAAGTATTAAAATAATAGATAAATTATGAGCATATGACAATTTATTCTGGGCGGAAGCAAGCAAAATTGCCTGTTATATAATAAATCGGTTGCCATCCACAATAATTGGGTTGAAGACTCCGATTGAGATATGGATTGGAAAGCCAGTTGATTACTCTCACATACATTCATTTGAATGTCTTATGTACGTGATGTACAATACCTAGGAAATATCAAATGTACGTCCAAAATTCATGAGGTGTATCTTCTTGAGGTATGCTAATGGAATGAAGGGGTATCATTTGTGGGACCCCACTGCCCACAAGATCTTCATCAACAGAAATGTTATCTTTGTAGAATATCAATTACAAATGAAAGATGGAGATGATAGCATTGTGAAGGAAAATTCAGATATTGTACCGGTATATATGGAAAATAATTCAAAAGATTTAGATTCTTCTGAAGTAGTACTAGAGTACGAGGAAAAAGAACTAGTCGAGTTCAAGACCCTAGACGTTCGACGGTCAATTTGTGAGAGACGACCGCCAATGTGACACTCAGATTATGTCACATAGATTAATGTTACATATTGTCTTCTAACAAATAATAGAGAGTATTTGTTAGAGAGTCATCAACTTTCTATGAAACTTTAAATAGTCCAGATGTTACTTTATAGATGACAGTAATGTATGAAGAAATTGAATCTCTACACAAGAATAAGACATGGGACTTACATCACTACCATGTGGAAGAAAAACCATTCGAAATAAATGGGTTTACAATATCAAGCGTGATTGTAATGACCAGATGGAGCAATATCGTGCAATATTGGTAGTGAAAGGATATGCTCAGAAAGAATGCATTGACTTCAATGAGATATTTTCTCCGGTGGTTCGACTTACAACAGTTAGAGCAGTATTGGCAATGTGTGCTACATTTGACCTACATTTATATGCTCCAACCAAAAGGTTTTACTAAAAACAGCAAAGAGAACTTGGTTTACAGGTTGAACAAATATATATACGATCTCAAACAAACATCGAGATGTTAGTATAAAAGATTTTATTCCTTCAACCTGAGCCTTGGATACAGCAGACTCAATTCAGACCATTATGCTTATTATCAGAGGTTTGAAGATAATGATTTCATTATTTTACTGTTGTACATGGATGACATGTTGGTAGCATGCCCCAATAAAGAGCGAGTCCAAGAATTGAAGGCACAGTTAGCTAGAAAGTTTGAAATGAAGGACTTGAGACTAGCAAACAAGATTCTAAGGATGCAAATTTACTGAGATAGAGATAACATGAAGATTTGACTTTCTCATAAGAACTACTTGAAGAAAATATTGCGACGCTTTAACATGCAAGATTATAAGCCAATTTCTACCTCACTTCCTATTAATTTTTAGTTATCCTCAAGTATGTGTCTTAGCAATAAAGTAAAGAGAAATAAAATGTCTCAAGTACCGTATGCATCAGCAGTGGGAAGTTTAATGTTCGCTATAATATGTACTATACAAGACATTGCACAAATAGTGTGAGTAGTCAGTCGATACATGACAAATCCTGATGGAGGACATTGGAAAACTGCGAAGAAGTTTCTAAGATACATTAGAAGAACCTTAGATATTGCATTATGTTATGGAGGATCAGAATTTACTGCCAGGGGCTATATGGATTCAGATTTTGCATGAGGCCTTGATAAAAGGAAATCCACTACTGGCTATGTGTTTATATTACAAGAGAAGCTGTAAACTGGGTTTCAAAACTGCAGACCGTTATGGCTCGATCTACAACAGAAGTAGAATACATGGCAGCTACACAAGCTTGTAAGGAAGTTATTTGGATACAAAAGTTATTGGAGGAACTTTGGCACAAACAAGAGAAAATACCTGTGTTTTGTGACAGTCAGATGTTTTGCATATTGTAAGGAATTAAGTCTTTCATTTTAAGACAAACACATAAGGGTACAGTATCACTTCGTTCGTGAAGTAATGAAAGACGGAAGTGTGGATTTGTATTAAATCCATACTAAGGAGAACCTAGCAGATATTTTGATTATGCAATCAATGTTGATAAGTTTGTTTAGAGTAGATTCTTTTGTGGCATTGCAAAAACGTAAGCAACATGGAAATAGTGAAGCAGAAAGGATGGTGTGGAGATTGATTGGTTGTCAATCTAATCTCTAAGTGGAAGAATGACAAAAATGACATGCGGGCACCACCCTTCTAGAAGGCGAGCCCGCCCATTTTAAAAAAGGAGGCTCCCTTATTTGACTTGAACAAAGAAAAAAAAAAGAAGAAAGAGAGTAGTGCCGCACCGAAAAGGGAAAAGAAAAAATAATAAAATATTATTATTATTTTAATTTAAAAAGAGAGGAAATGAAGCAATAAATAGAGGGCTTCATTTCTCTCATCATTATCCAATTCTTTTCTTTTTCTTCAGATTTATTTTAAAAGGAGAATTAGTGAATGTGAGATTTAGTGTATTTGGGTTTTGGGTAGTGAGTCAAAATATTACAATACTTATAATTGTTATATCACTAGTGAAATATTTTTCTTTTATCTTCTCCCATGAATGTAGGGTAAAAGCCGAACCACGTAAAATTTGATGTTCCTATGTAATTCTATTGTCTCATTATTTCTCAATTTCACTTTAGTTACATGTCTTCTTCACCCATTAATTTCCCAACACTAAATTCAATGATTATGGTCTTTTTGGATAGGATTCCACTTCGCTTACTCCTTGGGATCATGTGGTTATAGGTTTTGTGGATAAAAATAAATCCCTGGATTTTCATATAGGTGGAAAGGTTGTTATGATCGAGTTTGTCCCTATTTTCAACCGCCTGCTGTTGAGTGTTAGAAAATGCATATTTATAAAGGAGAAAACCGTCATTTTACATTTCAAGTTTTACTAACAACCCTTACTTTTATGTATTTAACATTCTTGTGGTTTAATTACATGTGTTTTATTTTAATTAAGTAATTTATGTATTTTAGGGGCATTATAGTCATTTCACAATAAAGGAGAAATCAGACGGCAAAACGGACATCACTTTTGAACTCAGGACGGTTGAAAACCTTAGGAGGAGTATAAAAGGAAAAATGGCACTATTCACATGTACGGTACTATTCACGGGTACGGTACTGTCTACGTTATTGTTCACGACACTGTTCATATAGACAAATCGATGACATGGCATTGACCGATGATGTGGCATTGACTGATGAGGTGTCACGATCCTGTTGGACTAAAATTCTTATATACTGTTGATGGTGACGTGGCAGCATATCAGTGGACGAAAAATCTCGCGTACGGTGCATGCATCACACAGGATTATTTTCAACCAAACCGCGTTACTGTTCATCCGGGTCAAACCGTGTTACTGTTCATCCACGTGGTCAAACCGTGGACTGTTGACTGATGACGTGGCGCAATCCTGAGCGTCCAAACTGTTTTTAATCCGATGGCCATGATTTACTCCATGTATCTATAAAAAGGGGGCCTCCCCCCCCTAATTTGATATCTCTGAATCCATTTTTGGGATCCATTTTCTATAATTCCCTCTCTATCTTGTATTTTCTTCGTATTTTAATAAATTCCCATTTTGCCCCTAGTTCAATTATGAGTGGCTAATTTTCTTTCAAGCTTGGGTTGAAGGTGAAGTCTCAACATGTGTCATGAGCTTTATTTGGTAAATTTATTTTCTCTTCCCCTCTAGTTTTTGTGGATGTTTTGACTTCTCGTCGACAAATAATACTAATCTTGTCTAGTACCGCCTTGGTTTCACCGGCCCTCTAGTACAAGGTTATTATTATTTGGCACGATAAGCCCTTAGCACCATATTTATTAGAGCGTGGTTCATGAGGTGTGGATTCCCCCCTCATGATTTAATTGGTATTAATACGGATTATTTAGCCCATGATGCATGTTGATACGGATCCAGATACCCAAGTACGTCAATTTAATATATTTGATCTCCAATTTATTCTCGCCATTTCAATTCCAGTTTTAGAATTTATTCTCGCCATTTTAATTTAAGTTTTAGCATATTCCAAATCATTTCCACCATAATTCCAACCACCTATTTACAAAATTCTAATTCTATATATAATTAAAATCAACCTTCTCGTGGGATCGACACTCGTCACCATTGATCTACACTACAATAGATTCGTGCGCTTGCGAGTACATTAAAATTTGCACAACAAGTTTTTGGCGCCGTTGCCGGGGAGGTAAGTAATTTTAATTCATAGAATTAATTTTTGTGAATTATTTCTTTTATTATTATTATTTTTTTGTATTTTTTTTAATTATCAAAAAAAAGAAAAAGAAAAAAAAAAGTGAATCTACATATAAAGGTTAGTATTTCTTTTCTTTTTTTCTTCTTTAAAATTCTGTAATTTAATTTTCAATTTATTTTTTTCTTTGTAATTTTTTTTTATTATCTTATTAATTTATTTTTAGTTAACTTATTTCACGTTTTTTTTTGTGTATTTATATATTAAGGTTGTAATTGCGCAATAAGGTTAGTCTTGTAATTTCTCCCTCTTCTTTATTTTTATTTGTTTTGTTCTCATCTTTATTTTTATTTTATTTGTTTTGCATGCGTGGTCGTAGGTCATTATTACCTAATTTTGAACCTATAGACCTTGAATTAGAAAAAACACTTCGCACACAAAAGCACATTAAAAATAAATTTGGAATGGATCTACAAGCACCACAGGAGAGGCCATTTAAGGACTATTTTAGTCCCTTAGCTAATTTGAGCACATCATGCATAAGATACCCAAATGTAGCTGCTAGGAGTTTTGAATTAAAACCTAGTGTGCTAAATTGTCTCCCCACATTTTATGGCCTAGAAAATGAGGACCCATATAATCATCTGAATGATTTTCATGCCATCTGTCAAACATTTAAATATGAGAATTTTTCAGATGATGATGTAAAACTTAGATTATTCCCATTTTCTTTAAAGGATAGAGCTCGTTCATGGTTAAATACTTTGCCTGCTAATAGCATTTCATCATGGGAACAAATGGTAACAAAATTTTTGAATAAATATTTCCCAGTGCATAAAACCAATGCTATTCGCAGGGAAATCTCAGAGTTTACTCAGAGAGAGGACGAGCAATTTTTCGAAACGTGGGAGAGATTCAATGGGCTACTCTTGAAGTGTCCACATCATGGGTACGAGAAATGGCACCAGTGCCAATACTTTTTGGAGGGATTACTACCAAATGTGCAAGAATGGCTAATGGTAACAAGTGGAGGAGAGCTAATGTCAAAAAGTGCATCAGAAATTTGGGAATTCTTCCAGCGACAAGCGGACAATTCTCAACAACGGAGTCGATCACTCAGGAATACTAGAAGGATTAAGGGAGTAAATGAGGTTCAAATTGGCGAGTCAACTTCGGGAATCAAAGAAGTCAAGGAGATGGTTGAAGGTCTTGCTCGACAAATAGCATCGTTATCGACTGCTAAATCAACAGAACCACGTGACCCTGACTCATACTCTGATCAAGCCAATGCCATAGGTGTAATGAGAAAGCCATCAAATTACAACCCATACTCCAACACATATAACCCTGGATGGAGAGACCACCCCAATTTTTCATGGTCTCAAGGATTCCAACAAAATGGACCAGCAGCTCCAGCTCCACCAATGCAACAAATTCCTCAAGTGCCTCAAGCCTCTCAGGCTCCATTCAGACCATACAATCAAAACCAGAACTACACTCAACCCAGACCATGGGAAGATTCATTCCAGAATCTCAAGAATCTTACTCACTCCACGATTGAGCAACAAAACCGCACCATTGATGGACTACGAAATGAGTTGAGAGCGGGCTTCAACTCACAAGCTCAATCAGTTTCAAGCCTAGAGAAAATGGTGGGACAACTTGCTTCTTCGGTTCAGACCTTGGCAATGACTGTTGAGAAGGGTAAATTTCCAAGTCAACCAGTGCCTAATCCTAAAGGAGTACATGAAGCAAGTACCAGTTCACCACAGCAGCATGGAGAGGTCAAAGCAGTCATGACCTTGCGAAAAGGAAAAGAAGTCGACAATAAAGTGGAGATGCCGGTGACCAAAGAAAATCAAATTGTACCTGTGAATGTTGAGGACTCATCACCGGAGGAGAAAGAAGAAAAAAACCCACGAGAATACGTTCCAAAAGCTCCATTTCCCCAGAGGTTAGCTAAAGGCAAGAAGGGAAAATCCACAGGTGAGATTCTCGAAATCTTCAAACAGGTAAGTGTTAATATCCCTTTGCTTGATGCTATTAAACAAGTTCCATCTTATACCAAGTTTCTTAAAGATCTTTGTACTAAAAAGAGAAATATGCATGTTCAAAAGAAGGCATTTTTAATAGAAAACGTTAGTTCTATACTCCAACATAAAATTCCTTTAAAATGCAAAGACCCAGGATCCCCCACTATCTCATGTAGTATAGGGAACCACACAATTGAGAATGCTTTGTTGGATTTAGGAGCTAGTGTAAATTTGTTGCCTTATTCAGTATTTGTGAAACTTGGACTTGGCGAATTACACCCAACTCCAGTGGTGTTACAACTTGCAGATCGGTCCACGAAAATACCTCGTGGTATTGTGGAGGACGTGCTTATCCAGGTAGACAAATTTTATTTTCCTGTTGATTTCATTGTAATTGACACTCAACCAATACAGGATTCAAGGAAGCACATCCCCATTATCCTAGGCCGACCTTTCTTGGCAACTGCGGATGCTCACATTCAATGTAGAACTGGAAATATGCAGTTGTCTTTCGGCAATATGACTATGGAACTGAACATCTTCAACATTGCCAAACAACCTCACAGTGCAGATGATGGAATTGTTGATGTGGATTTAATTGAAGCATTAGTTGATGACACTTTTATTTCAAACCTCAGTGATGATCCTTTACAAACATGTTTAACTCACTTTGGTTTGGATTTTGATATTGACAGATCGGTTGAAGAGGTCAACGCCCTACTTGACTCAGCACCATCTATGGACACTAATCAATGGAAGTCAAGAGTTGAACAACTAGCACCATCAGAGAAGAAACTCATCCCATCATCAGAATCACCACCAAAACTTAAGCTCAAACCATTGCCCAACACATTGGAATATGCATTTTTGGGGGAAGAAAGTGCTCTACCGGTAATCATCTCTTCATCCCTCAATGACGAACAAAAAGGTAAGTTGTTGGATGTTTTAAAAGAGCATAAAGGAGCATTAGGATGGACCATAGCAGACATAAAAGGTATAAACCCTGCAGATTGCATGCATTACATTCACCTTGATGAAAATGCTAAATCTAGTAGGGAAATGCAACGTCGGTTAAATCCTAACATGAAAGAAGTTGTAAGAACTGAAGTCCTTAAGCTATTAGACGCAGGTATCATTTACCCAATTTCTGATAGTTCATGGGTCAGTCTTGTACAAGTTGTCCCCAAAAAGTCAGGAGTCACAGTAGTTACCAATGCTGATAATGAATTGATACCCACTAGAGTAACTACAGGATGGCGTGTATGCATTGATTATAGAAAGTTGAATTCTGTCACACGTAAAGACCATTTTCCTTTACCATTTATCGATCAAATGCTTGATAGATTAGCAGGCCATGAATTTTATTGCTTTCTAGATGGCTACTCAGGATATAATCAGATTCCCATAGCACCAAAAGATCAAGAGAAAACCATTTTCACTTGCCCTTTTGGCACTTTTGCATATAGGAGGATGCCATTTGGATTATGTAATGCACCTGCTACATTTCAACGATGCATGTTGAGCATTTTTTCTGATATGGTTGAACGTTTCCTTGAAGTCTTTATGGGTGACTTTTCTGTCTTTGGTGACTCGTTTGATCAATGTTTACATCATCTAACATTAGTTCTGCAGAGATGTATCGAGAAGAACTTGATCTTAAATTGGGAGAAATGCCATTTTATGGTAAAACAAGGTATTGTTCTCGGTCACATCATTTCGAGTAAAGGTATTGAGGTTGACAAAGCCAAGGTGGATCTCATTTCTAATCTTCCTCCACCTAAAACAGTCAGAGAAGTAAGATCTTTCCTTGGGCATGCTGGTTTTTATAGACGTTTCATTAAAAATTTTAGCAAAGTTTCTAGACCCTTATGCAAGCTACTTGCTAAGGATGTACCTTTTGTCTTTGATGATTCATGTCTTGTGTCGTTTGAAAAATTAAAGCATTTGTTGACATCATCACCCATCATTCAGCCCCCAAACTGGAGCTTACCATTTGAGCTCATGTGTGATGCATCTGATTATGCAGTAGGAGCAGTATTAGGACAAAGAGTTGATCGAATTCCCCACGTTATTTACTATGCTAGTATGACATTGAATGATGCACAGTTGAACTATTCAACTACTGAAAAAGAAATGCTAGCAGTAGTGTTTGCATTGGAAAAATTTCGATCTTATCTCATTGGTTGTAAAATAATTGTATTCACAGATCATGCTGCCCTGAAATATCTTCTCACAAAGAAAGATGCAAAAGCTAGACTAATTCGTTGGGTGTTACTTTTGCAGGAATTTGACTTGGAATTCAAAGATAAAAAAGGGACAGAAAATGTTGTGGCGGACCATCTCTCTCGTCTACATTTTGATACAATTATAGAGCCATTACCATTGAATGAGTCATTTCCAGATGAACAATTAATGAATGTGGAAGTATTACCTTGGTATGCTGATATAGTTAATTATCTTGTTACAGGTAAACTTCCAGAGCATTGGACCAAGCAAGACAAGGCTAAATTCTTTGCAGAGATAAAGAATTTCTTTTGGGATGACCCATATTTGTTCAAGTATTGTGCAGACCAAATTGTTAGACGATGTGTTCCAGAAAGTGAAATTCAGAATATCCTTTCATTCTGCCATGAACAAGCTTGTGGAGGCCATTTCAGTGCTAAGAAAACAGCGACTAAAATTTTACAATGTGGTTTTTATTGGCCAACTATATTTCGAGATGCTTATACTTTCTGTTCTTCATGTGATAGGTGTCAACGAATGGGGAGCATTACGCGAAGGAACATGATGCCACTAAATCCAATTTTAGTGGTTGAGATTTTTGACGTATGGGGTATCGACTTCATGGGACCCTTTCCCTCTTCTTTTGGCCATCAATACATATTGGTTGCTGTTGACTATGTATCAAAATGGGTAGAAGCAATTGCATGTCGAACCAATGATCATAAGGTGGTGATAGGATTTTTGAAAAGCAACATTGTTTCACGCTTTGGATTCCCTCAAGCGATAATCAGTGATGGTGGTGCCCACTTTTGTAACAAAGCATTCAAATCTCTTTTGACAAAGTATTCAATCACACACAAAGTGGCGACCCCGTATCATCCGCAAACCAGTGGCCAAGTTGAGATCTCCAATCGAGAAATAAAGCACATACTAGAAAAGACGGTGAGGCCAGACAGAAAAGATTGGTCATTACGACTTGATGATGCATTATGGGCATATAGAACGGCTTTCAAGACCCCGATTGGGATGTCACCCTACAGGCTAGTGTATGGAAAAGCTTGCCACCTACCTGTGGAACTCGAGCATCGTGCGTATTGGGCCATCAAGAAATTCAACTTTGACATGCAGCAAGCTAGCTCGGAAAGAAGATTACAACTGGCAGAACTTGAGGAAATTCGCAATGATGCCTATGAAAATGCCAAAATTTACAAGCAGCGAATGAAAGTCTTCCACGACAAGCACGTTATGAGAAAATCTTTCACTCCAGGTCAGAAAGTGCTTTTATTCAATTCTCGCTTGCACCTATTCCCAGGTAAGTTACGCTCTCGATGGTCTGGTCCCTTTATTGTTCATACTGTTTTTCCATATGGGGCAATTGAAATTAAGGACCCAAAGAACGGTGTCACGTTTAAAGTTAACGGTCAAAGATTAAAGCCATATCTAGAGTACCAACCACATGGAGAAGACACCGAAATAAATTTGAGTGACCCACCAGAGTTGAATTGATTTTTTTTTTCTCTTTTCTTTTCGTTGATTTGATTTTATTTTCTTTCTTTATATTATTCTTTTGCTAATTGAAATTATTTTTTGCATAAGTGTGTTTGTTTAACTATTATGTTTTCTCTTATTATTTTTAATCATGAGTACCTTACTTAGACCGTTCCTCCTGAACATTCTTAAACCACTTCAACGTGTCAAAACTCATCTCAAAAGGCAGATTCAATTTTGTAAAACACAACGCATTTGGGCTCTACAACCACCAGAGTTAGTAGCCTATGTTGAGGGTTTAGAACGCCAACTCAGAGACATTGAGAGAAGTGTTTACGACATCCAGTTGGAGCTTGAGGTAAATTCAATAAGAGGACGATTTTAATTTTCTTTGTGTGTTTTAATTTATTTTTCTGTTTGTGTGCTTTAGTTTGTTACCCCGGTGAAGTGGCGGATAACGGTACTCCGTGACAATCAAGTCGGTTACTTCAGTTTCCCATAATAACTGACATTCTGAGGCGAAGGTATGGATAGAAACGAGATCTTAGCGAAGCTTCACAAGCGATTCCCTTCACTTCCTCAGAATGCCCTCCTTACGATCTACAAAGCTCGGTCCGAACGCATGCGATTACTCATGAAGAATAACATACCTGCTGACATCCGTTGGTTAATCGAGGCGAAAGTACGATTGGCAGGTGAGTTACCTCCAAAATTTATTGCATTCATGCCTGGTTGTGGTAAAGGAAATTATGCAAGAAAACGACGAGCTCGAAGAATTTCTGTTGCTTGTCATAAGTGTGCCAGAATGAGTTGCGGTAGAAACCCATGTTCTTTAGGAATGGTGTCTGATAACAGGGAAGATAAGATTCAATTCATTAGGGATGGCTTGAATAAGGAGTCATTAGATGATATCCTATTGTCTCTTGAAACGCATCCCAGTGGATATGTGCAAGGAGCGATTCTCCAGTTATGGCCATTATTCCAGAAAGAGCATGCACGATATAGTCTCGAGAATCTGACTATAAACGACCATGTTTGCCAGTTTATAAGAAAACTGGATGGGAAGCCTATCCTCGACCCATAGAGGGCGTTCAAGCCGTTTCTGGACGTAAAACCAGAGGAAGATGTGAGCCACAGTCGCAACTACCTGTAAATATCCTTTTTACTTTACTGTTATTTTATTTCATTTCACTGTATTTTATTGTTTGCATTATTGTCTTTAATAATTTAATTATTGTTTGCTTTTTTTTTCCTTTTAATGTTTTCTTTTTGACTCACGAGCCATGTGCTTTACGCGTTATTTGACACTGACATGTTACCTCATACACAGCTGTGACCTACTGTCACCAAGACTCTTAAATGTGATTTCTTTTGTCAAGCACTCACAAATTATTTTTGAGAAGTATCACAATGGCAGCTACTCCCAATAGACAATTCAAGAACATTTGTGTACTTTCTGGATTTACCTATGGAAAACATAAAGAGTTCGTTGAGGCAGCCATAGATCTTGGTCGAAACATAGCAGCGAGAAAATTACACTTGGTGTATGGAGGAGGTAACCGAGGGTTATCAAAAATGGTCTCAGAAGCAGCTTTTATCAGAGGAAGTCAAGTGTTAGGCATCATCCCAAGAGTCCTAAAACAATTGGGCAGTTCGTCTGACTCATCAACTGGAGAAGAGTTAGTCGTTTCAGGTATGCAAGAAAGAATAACTGAAATGCTTAATTATGCTGATGCTTTTATTTTCCTTTCAGGAGATCTTGCAACACTAGAGGCACTTATCACACTAGCATCTTGGGCCCATCTGCACATCCACCAGAAACCCATCGGTTTGTTAAATGTCAATAACTTTTATGATGGTTTTATCGCATTTCTTAACCATGCAATAAAAAACTACTTCATTCCTTCCCATGCGAAAAAACTTTTTATTTGTGCTCACACTGCTAATGAGCTACTTGATATGTTACAAGCTTATAGACCGGAGCCAAACCCCTGGACCTTTGTGTTGGAGCGTCCAAATAATGATGGTAACAGTAGCGGCAGTAAGAAGTACAAATTAGATTTAACTCTCCGCTTGTAAATATTTTCTTCTGTGTTGCACCACCCAGGTGATGTCTTCTAAACTCTACTTCTTTCCTTTCAAACATTGAGGACAATGTTTCGTTCTGGTTGGGGGGAGGGAATAGTCGACAAATGTGGAATCTTGGTTAAGTTTTTACTAATTTTTTGTTGTAGAAACTAACTGTTGCTAACTTTTTGTGTTGAAGATGGCTGAATATGGAGTGTAGTTACTCTAGAAACGCATCTTCATTGTTCAACAAAAAAAAAATAATAATAAAAAAATAAAAAAATAAAAAAAAAATTCTTTTTCTTTATTAAGTTTTGATGTTCATTTTTCTTCTTCTTTTTATTTTCTCCTTTATAAATATACATTTTCCAACTTTTGAGTCGAAGATGGCTGAATATGGAGTGTAGTGCCTCTAGAAACGCATCTTCTAAGTTTAAAAAAAAAAATTCATTTTGTTTTTTCATCATTTTAAGTGTAACTTTTCTAATTAGTTTTTCTGTGTCATTTTCGCATTTCTGCATGCATATTTTCCTTTCATGCTTAGAATAGGTTGGGGGGAAGAATGTTGTTTAAAAAAAAAAAAATGTGTGATTTGTTTTAATATTGGATGACATGATGAATTTCAAATTTTAGTATTTGTATCATCTTTGGTCTTAAGTGATGTTACACTATGTTTGCTACTTTACATGTTGATGTCGGAGACAAATATGAGTTGCTTGAAGGAATGAACATGTCATAATAAGTACCAAGTGAGTTTTTGAGCCTATTATTTTTCTTGGAGAGTAACCCTTTTGCCCATTCTTCATACAGCTTTATAGTTTATAATTTTATACACAATCTCTAGTTTTCTTTTGAGTTAACCCTTAAAAAAAAAAATTGTTGTAAAATAAAAAAAAATGTGTGTTGCTACATTTGGAGGCCCATCTAACTAGTAGATATGGACGATTATTTAGAACCCTAAAAGACGATGGAAAGGCCATCTTTGATCCGTTTGAGCCTTTCTAGCCATCCCTTTTGTGATATATCCATAGTTAACCCTTTTGAGCCTTTAAAAAAATATATATATATATATATATTTTCTTTGTCAACTTATCATCTTGACCCACTCCGATTTGGAGTATTACCCGATGTCTTATAAGTTACATCACCTATTTATGTTTGAGAAAAATGTAAATAATTATTTTGTTCAGTGAAGTTATGCCAAAAAAAAAAATCGAAAACAAAAGTTGTTGTTTCAAAAGAATAAAAAAGAACAATAAAAGGTGAAATCCACCTTGCAACTTCCAAAAAAAAAAAAAAAATCTCTGCATTTCTTTTCTCAAACATACACTTTGTTTTCCTTATTTCCATTCTTTGTTAACCATGTCCTTAACCTACATTACGTCCTAATAAAAGTCCTTCTTGATTTTAGGGAACTATAATCTGAAATAGAAGCTAGTTATATGGGCTAAAAAAGATGTAGTGATGCATAAAAAAAATAATAAAAAAAAAAGATGAATAAAGTGGGTTGACTAGCATTTTTATTTTACTTGAGATCGTATTATTTCTAAGCTGAGGGCATATTTCTTTCATCTTGGTGAGAGCATGTGATATCACTCCTTTATTATTTTCTCTCTCAATTACCATTCATTGGAGTGACTATTTTTATTGGGTTTAATTTCTTTGTGAGAGTGTCACTACTTCCAGTGAGAATTTGGGGTTAGACATGTCATTCTTGAAAGTAACTATAACAAAGTCTACTGGGCTGATTCATGTGGATGGTTGATGAAGATGTGATGTTTCTTTAGACTGGAGATAATGTTTATACTTTTCTTTGATCGCTATCATTAATCTGATTGAATAAATACGAGTGTTCAAAAAAAAAAAAAAAATCATTTTGAAATTTGAATTTTGTTTTCGCTTTATTTACTAGGGACTAGCAATCAGCTGGTTGGGGGGTGTGTTGAGTGTTAGAAAATGCATATTTATAAAGGAGAAAACCGTCATTTTACATTTCAAGTCTTACTAACAACCCTTACTTTTATGTATTTAACATTCTTGTGGTTTAATTACATGTGTTTTATTTTAATTAAGTAATTTATGTATTTTAGGGGCATTATAGTCATTTCACAATAAAGGAGAAATCAGACGGCAAAACGGACATCACTTTTGAACTCAGGACGGTTGAAAACCTTAGGAGGAGTATAAAAGGAAAAATGACACTATTCACATGTACGGTACTATTCACGGGTACGGTACTGTCTACGTTACTGTTCACGACACTGTTCATATAGACAAATCGATGACGTGGCATTGACCAATGATGTGGCATTGACTGATGAGGTGTCACGATCCTGTTGGACTAAAATTCTTATATACTGTTGATGGTGACGTGGCAGCATATCAGTGGACGAAAAATCTCGCGTACGGTGCATGCATCACACAAGATTATTTTCAACCAAACCGCGTTACTGTTCATCCGGGTCAAACCGTGTTACTGTTCATCCACGTGGTCAAACCGTGGACTGTTGACTGATGACGTGGCGCAATCCTGAGCGTCCAAACTGTTTTTAATCCGATGGCCATGATTTACTCCATGTATCTATAAAAAGGGGGCCTCCCCCCCCTAATTTGATATCTCTGAATCCATTTTTGGGATCCATTTTCTATAATTCCCTCTCTATCTTGTATTTTCTTCGTATTTTAATAAATTCCCATTTTGCCCCTAGTTCAATTATGAGTGGCTAATTTTCTTTCAAGCTTGGGTTGAAGGTGAAGTCTCAACATGTGTCATGAGCTTTATTTGGTAAATTTATTTTCTCTTCCCCTCTAGTTTTTGTGGATGTTTTGACTTCTCGTCGACAAATAATACTAATCTTGTCTAGTACCGCCTTGGTTTCACCGGCCCTCTAGTACAAGGTTATTATTATTTGGCACGATAAGCCCTTAGCACCATATTTATTAGAGCGTGGTTCATGAGGTGTGGATTCCCCCCTCATGATTTAATTGGTATTAATACGGATTATTTAGCCCATGATGCATGTTGATACGGATCCAGATACCCAAGTACGTCAATTTAATATATTTGATCTCCAATTTATTCTCGCCATTTCAATTCCAGTTTTAGAATTTATTCTCGCCATTTTAATTTAAGTTTTAGCATATTCCAAATCATTTCCACCATAATTCCAACCACCTATTTACAAAATTCTAATTCTATATATAATTAAAATCAACCTCCTCGTGGGATCGACACTCGTCACCATTGATCTACACTACAATAGATTCGTGCGCTTGCGAGTACATTAAAATTTGCACAACACCTGCTTGCCTATTCCTACTCGCCAGTTTTCCTCTAGGTCGTTTTAAGTGGCGACGCAATCAAAATCAACCTTCAAAGAAAGCTTGATTCTGGTTCATGATCAACCACCAGTTCCATGCATTAAGCAAAAGGAGAAACAAATTTAAGATGGCTTATTTTTCGAGTATTGTTTCCAATCTTCACTAGCCACTCGATCATCAACTAATATATCGATTATTAGGTTGACGATATAAAAAGAAGAGAGAAGCTCCATATTGAAATAAATTTATCAAGCTTCTTACGAACTAAGATTCTCTCTTAACCTAGGAATTTATTAATAAAATAAAAGATAATAAAAAAGATTTGATTATTTGTAGAATAACAATTAATATACACAAGATCTTTCAAAGCTAAGGAAAAATATAAACTTGTGGCTTATAACCTGCATAAATTAAGGTAGCGTTTGTTTTTTAACTTAATGACTTAAAGTGACTTAACTTTATTAATTAAGTTAATTAGAAGTGTTTGTTTTTATAACTTAATAAGACTTTTTAGATAATTTTGACTTAATAAAATAAGCTAATTTTTTTGGCTTTTTACTTAATGGAGAAATCTAAATTAAGTCAATTACTTTCTAATGTCAAAAATATTCATATTTTATAATTTATTTTTCATGTCTATCCCAAAACTCACCCATAGATATTTACCCCAGATAAAAGTATTCCTATTTTTTCTTTCTTATATTATATACGATAAAATTTAAAATTTAGGATATTTTATATATTAAAATTCCAAAATGATTATGTATTCACTTGAATATAGTTTTACTTATAAATGTTGAAATATTGTGGTATTTAATATATTATTTATTTGACATTCAAATTTAATAAGGATACAAATGTAAAAGTACATATTTTCAGCTTTTTAAGTTGAAAAAAATAAATAACTTAATACTTATTTTCTTAGATTCAGACGAAAAAAACAAATATATTATTCAAATTCAGACATTCAGAGCTATTCAAAATTCAGACTAATTCAGATCTATTCAGATTTCAGATAAAAAAACAAACGCCACCTAAGTCAATAAATTAATCTAAACAATTTAGGTGAAATTAACAGTTTTACCTTAAAAGAATAAAAGTATAGGATGTTAAAAATGGAATCAGTGGTTAGAAAATCCTTCCATCAATCATTGATAATTTAACTCACAGTTACATGAGTCTTCAGGCGAGGAAAAGAGTCAACCCTATAATATAATGATATCATTCAGAAGTAATTTTTCGATCAGTTTCTTTTATCTAACAATCCAACAAGAATATTCCTCACAACGATCGATTTCTCACAAGAGCATTGTAAGCAACTGATGAAGAATTTGTCCTTGATGGAGCATGAGGATGGCTCCGTGGAGAGACCTTACTGCAACGAATAAAATTATACCATGAAGGATAGAAGCAAAACCGAGGCTGCAAGAAGAATAGAGCGCACTCATGCGTCGATCTCTGGTGAGGAAGATAATGGATGCAATTTCTATTGACATCAAGAACCCCATTCTTGATCAGCTTCCTACACAAAGGCCCTACTCTAGTGAAATAATTATTCGACAATGATAAATTCACCAAATTATCCAACGCGCATAACACTTCCGGTACCTGTCCGTACAGTAAGTTTCCAGAGAGGTTCAGCAGTTCGATCTTTTCCAAGCACCCTAACGAGCACGGCAGTGGACCTGTCAACCGGTTGTTACTTGCATCAAAAACCCTAGCTTCTCGCAGAAACCCCAGCTCATAAGGGAGACAGCCTGTGAGCAAATTATTCAAGAACAAGACTTCGATTAATGTGGAGGAAAGTTTGCCAATGCTTCTCGGGATTGAACCGGTGAATTTATTGTTGGCGAAAGTGAGATATAGCGCTGGTGTGGAACCGAGATTTTGAGGGAGTTTCTGCATGAAATTGTTGTTGTTAAGAAAGAGTACGTCTAGGGTTTGCATGAAAACTTGAGGAGGGACTGATCCTGTAAAGAAATTAAATCGGATGTCTAGAAACGATAGGTCATTTTTTCCGAGAATCGCCACGGGGAAAGTACCCGAAAATTTGTTGTTACTTATGTCTAGCTCGTATAGATATGAAAGTTGCGCAAGCTTTGGAGAGATGGTGCCTGAAAATTTGTTGGAGTTTGCATGAAAGAGGGAAAGATCAGGGAGTTGATCGATGAAGCCGTCAAGGGTCGGGGCAGCAAGCTCAAATCCGTTGAAATCTATTGAGGCGAGGGCGATGGCTGTGAGATTGTCAGGAGGGTGACCGCAGTAGAAGCCTTTGTATTTGCATATATCTGAACCAATCCATGTGCTTGTGATGTTGAAGGGATCTGATGTGATTGTGTTCTTGAAGGTTTGAATTATTGGGTAAATGGCCGCAAGCCTTTGGTCCAAGAAGGTTAAGGCTTCTGGTACTAATGGAGGTGATGGTGATGGGCTTGGAGAACAATCATGGCACATTACGCAGAGGAGATAGCATGGGAGGAAGTAGATGAAAGCGTAGTGATTCAAGTGCTTGATTTTGGAAGTGGCAATGTTTTCCATATTGGATGTATGAGGTTATATAGATCGGAGACAAGCGGAAAGAATTAAGATGGGTATTAAATGACTTTGATATGAATTTTATACATGAGAACTATAGGTATTGTTGATGGTCTCATTTGTAAAGTAACTGGAATCATTAATTATATGATTTTTCAATGTAATGTTTGTGGATTGGTTAGTTCATCATGGATGTCATAATCAATTTAGAAAATGTGCTAATTTTGCGCCTGTAGTGGTGGGTGGGTGGGTATCTTAATTGGCTAATCTTCTAGATATATGATAGACTTCTTATATGTATTACCAGCCGCAACAAATAATGGTCACTTGTGGAGTCCTATGAGATTTATACTCATTCGTTCCCTCAAATTTTTGAAAGAGAAAATCGATGAGTTGGTGAAATTCAATTTCATACATTGAATCATTCGATTATATGAAGTCCAATATGAATTATTGTCTTAGATCATAGTTGAGAAGCCATTTCCAAAAGCAGTGATCAAGTGTTAAAAAGGATTTTCACTTTCTCAGTGCGCTCACTAAGGCACGAATAATAAAGTTGTGGGAAAATTGGAACTGTGGAGGGAAACACTTGCGTAATCATGAGAAAGTCAATGATGTCCACTTTTGGGCCTCCAAGTAAGATCCATGAAGGCCCATGTAACTCTATTAGCCCATGAAAATGTGCCTTCGTGGGCTCAAGCCCAATTGAGGAAATAAGATAAGTTCTTATCACCTTTTCTTCTTCTGCGCTTTGCATGGTGAACAAGGAATTAGGAATAGTATTCACATTTTGGAGGCTTCTCTATGCCAGCTAACTATTTCTTGTCCATGTCGAGGCATAGAAATAAAAACAAAGGCACTTATAACCCTGCAGAGTCACAATTTCTTTCACTTTTCTTTCTGCTTTTGTTAAAGCAGGAAAATATTAGTCCCCACTCTTCTTATTCATTGACTGAACTAGGTGGGTTTTGGCCACTCGCTCCACAGCTCCAGCTACAAGAAACATGACCCCTTATTCATGGCCTAATGCATTAATTGGTTAATCCTCCGTAAAATTACTTGATAATGATATTTCTACCGAAAATGTCAGTACTGAAACTACAGAAACCACGTGAGTTTACAACGTTTTGAAAGCCCACCATTGTAAAGCAATTTTTTCTGTGCTTCTGCTTGGTGAACAGGGAATAAGGAATATAACTATTTTGGAGGCTTCCTAAGGCCAGCTAATGATTTCTTGTCCATATCAGGCATAAAAAATAAGGATACTTATAGATAGGGGTGTTCGCGGATCGAATTTTACGGATTGAATATCAATCCATATCCGATCCATGATTTTACGGATTAAAATTTTTCAATCCAATCCAATCCACGGATTGATTAAATTCAATCCAAATCCAATCCATACATCTGCGAATCGGATACGGATTTGACTCAATCCATATTCAATCCATACGTCTACTAATCATATGCGGATTTAACTCAATCCATATCCAAATCCATCATTTTACGAATTGATTTGCGAATTAAAAATTTTAGTTCTCTTCAATTTATAAACTAATGAAATTAAAAAAAATCTAATATAAAATAATTTTACTACCAATTAAATTTAAAATTGAATAAAATTTAAACAAATTAATTGTTTGTTTTAATAATACATTCAAAATTTCAAAATATAACACATCGAGATTAATTGTTCAAATAAAATTATAATAATATGTTTAAAGTTTTAAAATATAACACACCAAAATTAATTATTCAAATAAAGTTATAAAAATACATTAATATAATATCAAAATTAATTGTTCAAATAAAGCCACAATAATACATTGAAAGTCTCAAAATAAAACACACCAAAAGGAAAAACTTCCATTTCCAATTTGTGTTTTGTATTTTAACCTAAACAAAATAAACATAATTGATATAAATAACAAATAAAAAAATTATTTAATAAACAAATTAATAAATATTTACCCTTATATCCCATCAAATGCCATCAAGCTTCATCAAATATGTTCTTGTCAGCTCCCAAAATCTATGTACATATAAGATAAGAAAAATGTCAATTTTTAAAATAGAATAACAATATAAAGTCAAATAATAATCAAAAAATAAAATTAAAGTTAAATTGTTACATTTTACCTGTCTCAATATGTTCAATCTCATCTATTACTTCATCAAGATTTATCGGAGTTGAACGTAGCCAATTTTGTGTGCAAATTAATGCCTCCACTGTCCTTGTAGATAGTGAGCACCGATGTGGATCAAGAACACGCCCACCAGTGCTAAATGCTAACTCAGATGCCACAGTGGAAACAGGCATGGCCAAAATATCTCGAGCAACATAAGACAAAATTGGATATTTGGAAGAATTAATCTTCCACCAATCCAAAACATCAAAACTCTCATTTTCTGGGTTCTCACATAATTCTAACAAGTAAAGATCCACTTCTGTTTTGCACTCTACAAAAGTGTTGTTTTTTGCCTAGCATCAACCTCAATATCAACCTCTAAATCTTTTTCATCATTGATTGCATCCGTTACTTCCACATCATCACCATAAAGCAATTTGTATTCCTCATATAAACTATGTAAATTATTCCGCACTTTAACAACCAACTCATTAGCTTTAAATTCACCAAACAACAGTACAAAACAATATCTCAAAAACCGTTCTTTATGTCGAGGCTCAAGCAAAATAGAAACAAACAAATAAGGGTTGATTGTTTCATAATTTCCCCAATACTTATCATACTTCTTTTTCATATTTTCAGCCATTATCTTCAAAAATAAATCCTTACTATCCCTCCAAGCTTGCAATTGTGTATGAATCAAACATAATTGGTGCAAAAAATTATTGGATGTCACATATAAAGAACCCGAAAATGTCAAAGTGGCATCATGAAAAATCTTCAAGAATTTAATGAAATAACGAGCATATTCCCAATCAATTGACGAAGGACACATTTTTGGCTCGCTCAAACAAAACTCACGAATGTATTGTGCAGCATGAAGCTCTAACCGATCAAATACTTTTTCATACTTTTCAACAACCTCTAACATGAAAAAAGTGGAATTCCATCTAGTTACGACATCTAGACACAACAACTTATTTGAAGAAATTTTCTCTCGCTCTGCATATGCCGTAAACTTTTGTGTCCTATAAGGTGAAGATCTAACAAATCTTACAACATTGCGAATTTTAGAAATCGACTGATTATACTCTTTTAACCCCTCTGCAACAATGAGATTTAATATATGTGCACTACACGTCAAATGCATATTTTGACCCCCTAAGATTGCACTATTCCAATTGTTCACAACTTTTGACAAATAAAAGACAACACCATCATTAAAAGAAGCATTATCAACCGTTATTGTAAAAACTCTCTCAATACCCCAATCTAATAGGCATGTTTCAATTTGCCTACCAATTATTTCACCTTTATGGTCAGCAACTTGACAAAAATTCAATATTTTTTTGTGCAATGTCCAATTATCATCAATAAGTGAGTTGTAAGACACATATAACAAATATTTTGAGCTGAAGTCCATATGTCTGTAGTGAGGCAAACTCTTTGATGACTACTAACAAAAAAAAAGTCAAATCTTTCTTTTTTTTTTGTAAAGTTGCAAAATATCACGAGCAATAGTAGTGCGAGATGGTGCTTTAAATCTATTTTCAAAAACTCCCAACATTTCCCTAAACCCTTCACCCTCTACAACTCTAAATGACATCTCATCTTTTATAATAAACTGAGTAATTGCTTCCTACAAGCCTCAACACTATAGGTCGTTGATACAAGGCTACATGGCTCTCCAATTTTCACTAGTTGGTAAGACAAAGTTTTTTATTTTTTGTCCACTCGAGCTCGACCAGGATATTTTAGACATCTCTCTCTTATATGACCCAATAAATTAGATGTTCTTTTATTAAAAGCACATTTATATTCTTTTCCACAATATCGACATTTGGATCTAGGATGCAGTGGATCAAAACTTAATTAGATAAAATGCTCCCAAGCTTCTAAAGTAGTGGATTTATTGGGCGTACCTTCAGCATTACTGGATGATTTAGAACTTGGGGGGGCTGAATCTACAGCTACGCATTTTCCTTTATCAAATTGAGAAGTCATCTACACCACCAATATGAAAAATCATTAGAATTAATTACGAAAAATGACAGGAACAAATTAAGCTTAAAAGAGTTTAGTTAGGAAAAGTAATATCAAAATGCCTTTAATATTTCACAATGGCCAGGTACTGTGCAATTTCTCTCAGTTTTACCACAGAACAAAAAGCAAAAGCAACCGAATTTAGACATGCAATCAACAAATAATTCTCTCCCTCGATCCCCAACATTCTTATTATTAATAAAAGGATATCAAAATCATTATCCCAAGTCACCATTGACAAAAAAGAAGATACATAATAATAATTAAAAAAAATTAGAACAAATGTTATCGAAGATAAAATCAAAATAATAAATTAGAGAATGTTTACGAGTACTGTACTTGGAGAAGGAGATAGAAACACCGTGGTAAAGTTTAATAGTACTCGTCGGAATCGTGCGTGTGACTGTGATGACAGGGAAGCATGAAGCAGCTTAGGGTTTTTTTTTTCGTTTGCAGATTGTTAGTCGTGACCACTGATTTACGATTTTGCGTTATGCTAATGCTAGTTTACTTTTGAGCTTTTGTGCGTTATCTAGTTTACTTTTAGCTTTATGTTATTGTTACTAATGCTAGTTTACTTTTGAGCTTTTGGCGTTATCTAGTTTACTTTTAGCTTTATGTTATTGTTACCTTTTTTTTTGACAAAAGCTTTATGTTACTTTAGTTTTGGTTTTGGATGAGGATGACTTTATTTCAATAGTTTTTGACCGCCGATTTCATCATTTTTTATTTTTTATTTTTATTAGATAATGGTTGTTATGTTACTTTACTTTTGGTTTTGGATGATTTTATTTTACTTTAAATTTTTTTATTATTGATTTAATCAATTTTTTATTTTATATTTTTATTAGATAATGGCTAAATTATATTATGGTGCTTATGTAATTATATAATGTCATATTTATAATATTTTTTAAAATAAATAAATAAATTATTTTTTTTTACGAATTTACAGATTTTTACGGATTTACATAAGTAAATTCATATCCAATCCACCGACTGCGAATTTTTAAAATTTCAATCCAATTTTTAACTTCTCTTTCTACTTTTGAAAAGCAGCAAAATAAATTATAATGGTCCCGAGTCAGTCTTTGGTCCCTTCAATCTACTATCGAAGAAACAGGACACCGTTATTTACGGCCTCATGCATTAATTCGTTCAATCTCCTCTGTAAAGGGGAAAAGTACTTGATTTTTGGGTTGTATGAATAATTCAACACCAATTAAATTGAAATTTAGATGCAGTGCTATTCGCTGCAACGTTGAGGCCTCTTCGTTGAGGACGGCCTATTTTCGTTACACCCTAAAGTTTTTTTTTTGGTTAATAGCATGCCAAGTTCTGTGATAAGAGCAAAAATTCTAAGGAATCAACTACGAAAAACTCATAAATTAAAATTAGGCAACAAAATATTGTACGATAGTTATTCTCTGGTGTTTTTAATTCTATCAAAGTACGTACTTTCAACATTGTTCAAATTAAGGAGGACTAATTAAATAAAAATTGATTTATTGGATTGGAAATAACTAGTTTACATGGCTTCAACGGAGAACATATAAATCACTTAGAAACGTAGGAGAATTACGTACAAATAGCAACAATCAATCATCTTGCATGAATGCAGATTTGGTTACATATGATGATAGGTATCATCAGAAATGCTTTTTGAGAGCATCATAAGTCCTAGGTGATGGAGCTGGAGCCGTTAATTTTTTATCAAACGTCTCGGTTATATTCAATGTATTACGATTCCTCGCACAAGGAACCAAAGTCAACGACCTCTCGTTCGGACACTTCTTTGACTCGGAGAAGAATTTCCCGCACTCCTCCGGCGATCTCTGATTCGGAAGATCCAAAATGCAGTTCATTCTCACATCAAGAACCTTTCTCTTTATCAATTTCCTGCATTCAGGACCAACCTGAGTAAAATAATTGTAAGACAGAGACAGGTTGACAAGCTTCGGCAGCTGGCACACAATCTCCGGCACTGGCCCGTAAAATTGGTTCATAGCCAAGTTCAGGAATTGCATGCCGGACAAGCATCCAAATGAGTGCGGTATCGGGCCAGTCAAGTGGTTGTTGCCCACATCAAAAACTGTAGAGTTGCTCAGAAAGCCTATCTCATAAGGCAAGCAACCTGTAAAGAAGTTGTTCAGGAAAAGCACTTCTAACAGGTATTTAGCTCTGCCAATGCTGCTTGGAATGGGACCTGTGAACTCGTTGTTGGCAAAAGTGACATAAAGGGCTCCTGTGGAGCCGATATTTTCCGGAAGATTTTGAGAGAATTTGTTGTTGTTGAGGAAGAGAACATCCAAGTCCAGGTAGAAAATTTCGGCAGGGACTGGCCCTGAGAATGAGTTGAACCTGAGGTCCAAGAAAGTTAAATTCTTGATATTAACTACTTCCATTGGAAAACCGCCGAATAGCTTGTTGTTACTCACATCAAGCTCGTATAAGAACTTCAGCTTTGATGTCATCTTTGGGATTGATTTAGTGAAGTTGTTGGAATTGGCATGGAAAATGGCCAAGTCTTCAAGCTTTTCCAGGAAATCTGAGAGGCTAAAGTCGGGTCCGTTGAAGCGGTAGCCATTGAAGTCTACTCCGGCGACCGCTTTCTTCTTTATGTCAGGACGTACGTCACAAACAAAGCCCTTGTATTTGTTGCAAACATCAGGACCCACCCATGTCGTTTTTATTCCTTGTGGATCATAAGTGATTCTCTTTTTGAATCTTTGAATTACTTTGAATGCAAGTTGGATTCGCTCGCTGGCAAAGGGACCAAATGGGCTAGGGGGTCTGGGTGTTGGCGGTATTGGACTCGGAGGAGGCGGAGGTGGTGGAGGAGGCGGAGGAGGAGGCGGAGGCGGAGGAGGCGGAGGAGGCGGAGGTGGCGGAGGTGGCGGCGGAGGCGGAGGAGGCAGAGGAGGTGGACATATGGGTTCAGGAGGCGGAGGAGGCGGACATATGGGTTCAGGAGGGGGAGGAGGAGGAGGGCAATATTCAGGAGCAGGAGCAGGACCATAGCCACCTCCACCAATGATGATTTCAATTTCTTGTCTTCTAGTTTCAGCCACAACATCACCAGCAGCTACTTCATAATGCAAGCTTGAGTGAAGAATAAGAGTGAAAGCACAGAGAAAATAGACAATAATATTGGTGCCCATTTTTGCTTTCTTCTTCATCGTCTACAGGGATAAATTAAAGTAGAATGTGATATATAATTATAAAGAAGAGAAAGAGCGGAGACTAAAACGGAGACTTGTCATAAGTCAAGGACTCACATGCATACAGAGAGATACTGATGTGCACTGTTACTACGTGTATTAAGGGGTAGTTTGCCTGTCATTTTCAGCAAGAGAAACGCATATTTACTGGCTAGTACTGTTTGTCACTGGAATCCCTTGATTGTATGTTTGCTTGCTCAAACTTTTTGGTAGGTCCTAAAATTAATGGTTTGGCTTCATGACTTCGGCTCCACTTACTTTACGTAACCTCATGATTCTATATCAAAAATTTGATAAAAACTTAAGTTTTTGGAGTTTGAGTTGGAACCATCCATTAGTTAGATAATAATCACTCATCTTTTCAAGTAAGAATATAGATTTAAGTCCCCTCATATGTGATTTATAAATATTTCTTTCAAATATCTGAAGGCAAAAATATTCAACTTCATTTTTAGACTAAACATCTAAAGAAAGAAAGAAGAACATGAAGCGTTTATGTACTATTATACACATATAAAAAGGAATTAAAAATCTTAAGGTTCAAAGGGAAGCACTTACAAAATTAATTCAAGCTAGCTAACTGCAACTTTATTGCTGAAGCCAAAAAACAACAGAAGCACTTTCTGCATGGAGACAGGACAACGATTGAAACCTGGAGGTCTTCTTGATTTAAAAATATGGGCGCGCCTCACATGAAGGATCTAACTTACCAATCATTCAGTCTAGTGGCCATGGAAGGACAAATTCTAAGTTTCAATTTTTCCCAGGAAACAATTCGATGAAATACGTACTTCTTTGGCAAGAACTTGATGCTTTAAAACTGTCGGTACCAAAATTGTTAAATGGACCAGCAGTAACACAAACAAATCAATTATTAATATTTAAAAGTAAATAAGAACCCAAAGAGCGCTCATTATCAATCCTGCCAAGTTCACCTCACATGCATAATGATATGTGTCACAACTCACAACAATAATGCAACTTTTGAATTGTAAAAGGTACGGTGTATGTATCATTGGCTACGTTGAGCTTATTAGTTCGAGTTTTCACAGGATTTTTCTTGTTCGCATTTTCATAATTAATAAATATAGTAGGAGTAAATTTCTCCTCAATGTTACGTAAAATGTGTTGCAATATTTGGTTTAATCAAATTTTGTGATATTTCCCGCATGTGGTGGCTAATAATCAAAGTAGGTTTAAAAGTAGTAGCGGGTCAAGTCACTGTCAATTAAAGACTTGAAAACTAAGTGCAGAGATGTATATATCACAATTTTGTGATAATCGATTCTTGATAGAAGATCATGAAATTTTATAGCTCAAGATTATGTAAAGAATAGTTAAATTCTGATTGAAAAAAGAAAAAAAAGGAATTATAACTGATATTTTTAGTTTAGTGTTCGATGTCTCAGTTTTATGGCCATCATTAAAGTTTCCAATTCGATGTTCCCCATCACTTTAAATGGAATTAAGGGTTTGTTTGTTAACCGTGGTCTACACTCCACCTGAGGTGGTGGGCAATTGAAAGAGAATCAATCATACGGAGAAAATTTTAGTTGAAATTTTGAATTTTGGGAACAGATAACGAATACAAACCTTCGACCCGCTTTGCTAGCTGTCAGCCTATTTGCTAGTTGATTGAACCCGCAGTTGAAGCAACTTGAATGCACAAAAACAAAAAGCAAGACTTTTTGCTCGACTCTAGGTCGATTATTGAGAGGGCAGAAGTTAGAACATCAAAATCATTTTTAATGTAAAATTTTGCCTTCATTGATGGGAGATACATTTAAGCCACGAAATAGTTCTGAGTGGACCCTAACTGTGCGAGACACATTTAAGCCCGTACCATAATTTAGACTAATTCTCGCTTGCACCGGGTCGGCCCGTAAGGGATAAAGTGCTGGCCAAAATAGTGACTCCATACGAGAACGGAGCTTGAACCCCTGACCTCTCTTAAGGAGTGAGAGTACCGAATCACTCACACCAACCAACTTTAGTTAGTAGGCGATATTATTTATGTTACAATTTAATGTTGTCACAATATTAACACTATTTACAATAATTCAATGAATCACACTACGTGTTCAATTTCTTGCCATATGATGTTTGAAATTCTTAACGTTCATTTTTTGGATATTTACATGGGACCTCCTAACTTTGCGGAAACTAATGAATCCTCAATTCGCTAAAAGAAATTGATCAATTTACATGGAGGATCTAAAACTAATGAATCCCTCAGGCATGCACGTGTACAAGATTCATTACATCATCATCAACCATCAAGAAGTTTCTCTACTTTCAAAGCAGTCAAAATTAAACAGAAGTTAGAATCACGGAACAGAGGGCAAAAGAGAAGAAGCATCACTTATGATTGAATGCTATGATTTAATAATGCCGGCAAGGCATCGACAATGATAATTATAATCCTGTCTTTGATAATTATGATTTAATAATGCCGGCAAGGCTTCTATTTTGGACTTCTAGGTAGGATCCGTGACTGCACACTTCCTTTTCGAGTCTATCTTCTAGCACTCCTCAAAATTCCTAATAAAACTCTTTCTCAATTGAAATTATTTAAATAACTAAGGAACAATTAATTGATTTATTACTTTGAATGGAAATTTCAATTAAAAATTTAAATAAATTATTCTTTTAATAATTCATTTATATCTACGCGTCTCATAATTTATAATTTTATTTTTATTTTAATTTTTATCTAAAAGAATTTAAAATTATGGAGATAGAAACTATATAATAAGAAAATACTTTTAAAATTTTAAGATTTAGATGTTTTATAAATAAAAACTGAAAAATAATGATTAATTTCAAAATAATCAATATTTTATTAATTAAACTCCGATATTTTAAGAAATAAAATTTAAAGAGGGTGTTACAAGGAATTTACGGGTGCTAAAAGGTATACTCTTCCATATCTAAACAATTGAGGCCCATGAAAAAAAAAATTTGGGTTCAAGCCCATTTCAAATAAAGACAAATTCCTCTTCCTACATATGATCTGTGCTTTGCTAATGAACAAAGAATTAGGAATATAAAAATTTCGAAGCTTGCCTATTGGGCTAAGGCCAACGAATAATTTCTTGTACATATCAGACATCGGACGGAAAACAGGATATTAATATGAATATTAATAACTCTATCACCAACATATATTTATTTTATGTAAACCTTTCATCAGAGCTGTAACGCGAATAAACGATTAAATTTAAAATGAATTAGATTAATATTCTACTGATTCGAATTTAACTTGTTTATTAAACGAATATTCAGTTCGATTCATTTCATTCAATTAATAAATTAATCAAATCGAATCTGGATTCATTTATCTCATAATAAATGAATCCTTAACAAATGGAATTGAATATAAACTTATTTATAAATGCTTTGAATAAATTAAATAGATAAGATGAAACCCATCCTGGTGATGACCGATTTAAGAACTCGAGCTAAGAGATTTCCAGCTAGCCATGTATCCTTTCATGGCTGCTAAGTTGAATAATTTGGTCATTCGGTCCCTTCATGTGAGACGTACCTTTTGTTTTTTAAAACAAGATGATGCCAAATGATAGGGCAACTACCAAAAGAAAAAAAAAAATTATTTGTATTTTTTAATATTTGTATACTGATGAGTCCTTGACTCACTAATCTCCTCTCTTTCTATAAATGAAATTCTTTTATTATCTTGTGGATGAAGAAGAAAGCCAAAATGGGTACCAATGTTAATATCCTCTGTGCTTCATTTTTAATGTTCACTTTCATTTTGCACTCATGCTTGCATTATGAAGTAGCAGCTGGTGACCTTGTGGCTGAAACAAGAAGGCAAGAAACTGAAATATTCATAGATCGATGGAGGTGGAGTTGGAGGTGACTGTGAACCTCCACATGCTCAATATCAACACGTGCGCTCCTCCGCCAGCTTCACCACTGCCACAGCCATGTCCAGACCAAGACCACCACAACCTGGCCCTTAAACCCCAATGGCCATTTGGTCCCTTTTTAAAAAATCAAAACAAATATGGAAATAAATAAAATTCAACATATACATGATTAATTGTCTTTTTAATCAATACACGATTGATTCTCTTACTTAATTATCTGCTTAATTAATATACGATTGATTGTCGGCTTGCTAAGTGCTGACGAGTAATGATATTATAAAAGATACTGAGAAATAAAATAGTTTGGTTAATCCACAACTATAACTTTGTTCACAAAATTAAATGCTCACTATACGATAGACAAAGTTACTAAATAAATCATTTCTATATATAGTATATTTATATATCTTCTCTGACATAACCAATTTTGAGGTGGACAAATTTAGTTGAACTGCTAAATGACAGTTTGTTCAAAAATTTCAAGATCTACTAGATGATTCATTACATCATTATCAAGAAGTTTCTTGTGTGTCAAGACAGATGTTTCCTTGGTCTACAGATATTGCAAGCAAGCTTGGAATTCCATGGCTAGTGTTTTATGAAAGCAGTTTCTTTTCGCTTTTGTGCATTTGATAGCTTAAGATGCCTGTACATCATAGAAATGTTGCATGATCAGATTTAGAGCCATTCAATTCATCATACGTCGCCTTCCGGACTAGATAACGATGACAAAACTGCAACTACCAAAGACAAGGAAATGAAATTGCAAACATTCTGGATCGGGCTCTTCAAGTGGAGCTGAAAAGCTATGGAGTCATTGTAAATAGTTTCCATGGGCTAGAGTCAACTTATTCTGAACATTACAGAAAGGTCATGGGAGGAAAGGATGGCATTTTGGTCCAGTTTCACTCTCCAACAGGTATGCCAAGGGCAAAACACAAAAAACAAACACAGCCGCGAGTAAAGAGTGCCTAAGATAGCTAGACTCAAAGAAACCCAACTCTGATCTTTATGTATGTTTTGCAAGTGTGTAACGGTTTTCAGCTACTCAACTTCTTCAGATTTCTGAGGGCCTTGAAGCCTACATACAAGACTTCTTTTGGATTTATATTAATGGTGAAAATTATGACTAACTATGAATGGAGCTCAATTTTGGAGAGTGTTGCTGCCGGGGTACCAATGGCGACATGGCCATTGTATGAAGAGCAGTTTCTTAAGAAAAAGCTGGTCACTGATGCGCTAAGAATAGGAGTTGGAGTTGGTGCTCAGGAATATGGGCTAGATGGATGGATGAGAAAAGATTTATCGTAAGAGAAAGATGATATTACAAAGGCACTAACTGAGTTAATGGTTAGCAAAAGTGCAAATAACATGAGAAACAAAACTAAGGGGCCAGGAAAGATGGCAAGGAAAGCTGTTGAAGAAGGTGGATCATCTTTTTCTGATTTGAATGCTCTATTAGAAGATCTGATATCAATTTGTTCCCGAAATGAACTTCTGAACTGAACTCAATGTCATTAGTGTTCTATTGGTTGCTGATGTCAAACTAGTGCCAAAATTGGAAGTAAGATAAAAAAATTCAAGCAAATGCTATTTACCCTAAGTCAAACCCCATGTCAAACCTCGAAACTAATAAATGACATCATTTCAGTTCCCTTTTTTTTTTCCTTTCATTTTCCCTTAAACGATGTCGTTTTAGCTTGGTTAAGGCAAAAGCACGACAACCCCAAATTGCTTTCTCTGTAAAACCATTGCTCTTTATTTCACAGCCATTCGCGATCTACAACCATCGGCACCCACCACCACCGACAGCCATCAGCCTGGCAGCCACCATCACGTAGGGTTCCATCACACAAACCCAACCATCGACACCACCAACACCGACAGCCATCACACTTGGCAAGTACCACCCAACCATTGTCACCACCACCACCGATAGCCATCAGCATGGCAGCCACCATCACGCATACCCATCCATCATTACCACCACCACCAACAACCATCACGCCTGGCAGAAACAAGACTTAATGTAAAATTTAGAAACACGTTCTCCTTTCTTTTTCTTTTTTTTTGGTATAATTCAAGAGTAATTAAGCTTGTAATCGAAGCATATGAGAACGAACTAAGAAGTGCTTTTGCTTAGAGAAATGAAGTACTTTTCATTTTGCAAAAAATAACATGCATGCGTGCATGCGAAAATCCAATGACACGTTGCTGGTAATTCATGTATGTGTATAAATGTATATGGATCTAAATCTGTCCTGATAACTTTGAACTTCAGTTTCCTCAGCTCGGCTTGAAGAATGTATAGTACAAAGTTGCTCTCTAATGCAACATAAACCTAATTATTATTTTTTTCCCTTTTGGAATTATTCAAGCAGAGTCAAAGTAGTGAAGAATCTCAGGATGAATGAGTGTTTCGTTCTTTTTAGGAGTATGTTGGTCCATCTATGTGGGTTTAGCTTAAAGGGTTTTGCAGTGTTTGGGATCAGTTCTAAAATGAAGAGGAAGAGAGAGCAATTTGGGTTGATGCTAACTAAACCAAACGTCATCATTTTAGGGAGAACCAAAAAAAAAAAAAAAAGGAAACAACGTCGTTTCAATTACTTTTGGGTTTTGACCCAGGGTAAATAACAGAACTGAAAAGTTCATTATCAAATTGTTGTAGTCCCAATTGCCAAGATTTTATCCATAACTTTATACCTCTGCTTGTTCTTATTAACAACAATTTTCAAGTTTTTGAACAATAATATTTTTAGCATCTATTTTAAACATTGCTTTCACATGCTCTTGGGTCATGAATGTATTTGAGAATTTTCCATTCCCTTCTTTGACATTTGGCAATCAAGAAAAATAGACAAGACCGCATGACAAATCCAACACAAAGCAATGACACATGCACTTGGATAGGGATTTTCTTTTCCTTTTCTTGTCAAAAAATGGCCCCCTGTACTTATTAAGTCTCACCGGTATCTAGGGAAGTAAAACTATTTGGTTAGTTGATATATAGAAGCAGTCCATGAAAAATGAGAAACCAAAATCAGGTAACAGGGCAAAGGCATAAAAGCTAATATTAATTAGATTGTTCATTGATTAGAATCAATTAACAAAGCTTGTGGACATCAGCTTGATTTTGGCCAGAATTAATTTTTTATTGAATATTCTTATAAAGTAAGGATATGAAATTTGGATATCAATTGATGTGACATCACATAACCTAATGAAACATAAATGTAAAAGGCCGAAAATAGTTGAAAAAAAAATTCTGAATAAGAAAGTTTATTGAATAGTTATAAAATTGACAAAGTTAGGATTTTTTAAGTCCTTTATATAATAACCCTAAATATTGTGAATTTATCAAAATAAGAAAATCGAAAATATTATTTCATAATAAAATATTCCTAATCAAAATAAGATAAGGAAAACAAATAATGTTCAAATCAGAATTCTAAAAAAAAGATAAAAATCTTAGAAAAAATAAGAAAAATAAGAAATATCTTAAAACTGAAAAACAATTAGAAAAGAAGTGAAATTTTCGATTTGTCTTGTCACAAACTTCAAAATAACATATTTTATGCCAAAAACATACGCTTGTAGTTCAAATTATGCCTTTGAAATGTACACAACCATCCTACGTCATAACCCTTTTATTATATATCATCACATGAAAGTAAAATGATAAAGTAAGTAACCATATAAGACATGACAATTTATAATGACGTCATGTCATATTATATGGTGTTTGCTACACAAGTTTGTAATTCAATTTCGTAAGTATAAAATTATTGATTATTATCTTCTTCTTTTAGTGTAAGGTTGCCACTAATCTCTATTCATATGAATGGGAATCATCCAAACCCCAATGATAAATGACTTCTATCAAAAAGTGTTTTAAGTTGTTCATGTATATATTTGTGGAGATAGATTTTTTATATTTATAAATATTTAAAGATAGATATGGTCTATTAAAAATAAGATATCCAAGCTACCTCATCATAAAATTGATTAGTTAGATTTCGGTAGATTTTATTTTATTTTTTGGAAATAAATCAATAATTATTTGTAACATAATTTTTTTTTTTTATCAAAATATCTATCAATGAACGATGCTGAATTGGGTCATTCATCAATCCATTAAAAAATGCAATGAACCATGTAAACAAGGGCTACATAATAAGGCTTATTTATGGGCAGGTTCTTGGGCTCAGCAACGATTGCCATTGCTAAGTAGATTAGCAAAGATACGAGAAAAACTTGCATCAGATTGGTTTGTCACCGATAGGTTTGTCACCTCAGTCTACTTTATTATAAAGTAATAAATCTTGAAGTGACATTATTGATAGGTCTTATTGTGTGATAACAAAATTTTATATTTAAAGAACCAGTAGAATTTATGATGGGTAATTGTTCGAGTTATATGGTAAATTGCCATGCCGAGGTGTGATAAGTTTATCTCATCTAAATTTCTCTCAAAACATACCAATAAAAGATTTCTCTTCTTTGTTAATCATATAAAATATTATGCGTAGGTCGTGAAATATTGTAACTCTCTAAGTAATTTTAAATTTTTTTTTTAAAAAAAACTATCTTAATCCAATTATTTATGGATAGAGACATAGAGTTACTTGTTGATATTACCAAAAACTTAGCAATCTTCTTAAGTTTAAACAATTGAAAGTCTTGTGGTTTTGTGTTTTTTTTTTTCGGCCCCCAAGAAATCAGTAACCGTTGTATATTGGATGATTTATTTCGTGACTCGAAAATTTTTTACTTAAAAATTTGCTAACTATATTAATCCAATTGTTTATGGGATAGAGAGTTACGTGTTGATATTACCAAAAACTTAGCAATCCTCTAAAGTGTAAACAATTGAAAGTCTTGTGCTTTGCTTCACATCTCTTTTTTTTTTTTTTTCTCCTCCCAAGAAATCAACAACCCTTTTATATTGGGAGATTTATTTAGTGACTCGAAAAAAAATGTGACTTAAATTTCGACACAAATTACCGTTAAAGTATTAATATCCCTACCGTTACTTTTTATTTCTTTTGGCTTATTTTTACAATATTATCCTTTTATAATAATTTTTTTGGACATTAATAAAAATAAAATAATTAAATTATCAATTTAACCCTAAAAAATATATTAATTTTTAATTGTCAAAAATTGTATGCAAACTATCAAGTGTGCAAATGGTGCTTGCAAAAAAATTAATATAATTTTATTTTTAATTTTTAGGGTTAAATTGGTAATTTAATTATTTTATTTTTATTAATGTCCAAACAAAAAATTATTATAAAAGGGTAATATTATAAAAGTAAGTCAAAAGAAATAAAAAGTAATGGTAGGGGTATCAATACTTTAACGGCATGGATATTTCAAGGTATTTTTAAAAATACGGGACTAAATGGACACTAATCTTAAAATATAGGGATTAAATAAATTTTTACCCTTTTTTTTCTACACTCCTGTATGCAAGTGGGTGCTAATCTAATTCGAACCATATGATAAAAACTTCCATATATTTTTCTATCAGAGGTTGGATACATTTCAATGTTACTTATAATTGAAGTGAGACTTTAATAATATTTGTCAACTATTATCACACTTCGTAATCCTAATTCTTGGGATGTCAAATTTGAAGAATAAAAAAGTAATACAATGCATTCTTACATTATCTAGTCAAGAAAATCCAGGGAAATCTCCTACCCATCTCCCACCCACTCTGAAGTAGATCAAGATCACATGGGACAGCAAATAGTTTGATGAAGAAGACAAATCGTGTCATAACCCTTATCTCTAAAAATATTTTAGACAATAGTGAACCCAACAATTTAATGATTAAAAATATTAAATTACTAGACACAAAAGATATGCGTACATTATTTTTATGTTTACGCAGATTCAATTTCACATGTCCACTTTCGAATAAAACTCAATAATCATAGTAAACAAATAAAAAAATAAAACAATACAAGGTTAGTTTAGCTCACCAATTCTATTCAAACAAGTCACCCTAGAACTTTTAGCATATAATTACAAGTTTTGATGGGCACGAAATCCGTTAATTAAATCCAAACCAATAAAGAAACTTTTTAGCCAAAATTAAAAAAAAAAAGAAAGTAATTATCAAATCAATCCCTATAATTTAACAAGGTAACATTGAGTTCCATATTCTTATCATCTGGATCATATTAGTCCCTATCAAATACCATCCATCTTGGACACTTCGTCGCAAAAATTCACACGTGAATTTTTATCCTTGTATATTTAATTAAAGTGTTACAAAATTGGTATCAAAGTTAAACAAAAAAAAAAAAAAGAAGATAGAAACAATTAAATAATTTTTTTAATTTATGAGAAAGTTTTAGATACTTTTAGTTTATATATTATTTCTCATTAAATTCTTATTAAATGTATCTCTCAACCAATTAAATATAAACACAATGTACAAATAAACATTAACAAGAGTATAAATAACGAGAGCACTCAAAATTTCGCCATAATTTTGATTACTTACTTTTTGCTAACAAAAATGAATAATAAACTCGTGGACAAACACCAAGAACTTTTTAATAAGACATAAATAACAAACATATGGACTCAAATGTTACTTTCCGAAACCACAAGGGCTAATTCAATAATAAACCAATTCTTTCATGAAATAAAAATAAATAAACACAATACATGCCCTGCTCTTATTAGCCAGGAGGATGATGACTCAAAACTTTGAACTCACAATTACCCAACATTCATTAATTACAAAATCTCCCTAAAAACGATAGTTTTGGTCAAAATCTTATCACCACCATTAATCACAATCACACATGCCGTTAAATTAACCAAATATAGGCAAAAACATTCACCGCGCCCCCATGACCTAGCGTGTTACACAACACTCCTATTTCAACGCAACTTCCTTCTCCTTTAATCAGAATCCCATCTATATAATTTCTTCAAATCTCACCATATTCAATAAACTATCCCCCTTTCACAATGGGTTCTTCTTTTTCTTTAACCGTGGTGACTACGTTCTTGTGTCTGTGTTTCTTTTTGTTTACGTCAACTTTTGCCCTAGACATGTCAATCATCGACTACAACCGCATGCATGGCAACGGCGGGGGCAACATGTCGGAATCCCACATGAGGATGATGTACGAACATTGGTTGGTGAAGCACGGCAAGAACTACAATGCGTTGGGTGAAAAAGAGAGGCGGTTCGAGATTTTCAAGGATAACTTGAAGTTTGTTAACGAACACAACGCGGTTGCCAGGACCTACAAAGTGGGTTTAAACAAGTTTGCGGATTTGACTAACGATGAGTTCAGGAACATGTATTTGGGTGCCAAGATGGAGAGGAAGAAGGCTCTTAGGGCCGGTAATGGCAACGCCAAGAGCAGCGACAGGTATGTGTATAAGCACGGCGACGCGTTGCCGGAGTCCGTTGATTGGAGAGCTAAGGGTGCCGTTGGACCTGTCAAGGATCAAGGCCAATGTGGTAAGTCACGATTTTTGTTTTTGGATATATTTTAAGGTCATTTGCAATTTGATTCGTATTATGCACCTTGATTGACTTTTCATGTGGGGATCAATTATATCTGTTTGCTTAATTGCTTTTGTTTGAAATAGCTTGATTTTGTGGAATCTCTTGCATGTGACTTCGATTATAAAAAGGTTTGTGATGGGCTTATTGATTAAGAAATAGTTGTTGGACGTGACTAGATGTTACAATCTTATAATATTTTTAAAACTATTTTCCAATACATATTTATCCAAATAAAAAATTAATATTTGTATTTGGAAAATTAATATTTGTTAAGGTTGAATTGAATTAAAAACTTTCTTCAAATCGTTGGGATTGAAATAACATATAAAAACCCTTAAAATTTGGACAAATTTGGTGAATACAGGAAGTTGCTGGGCATTCTCTACCGTTGGTGCAGTGGAGGGAATAAACCAGATTGTAACAGGGGATCTAATCTCCTTGTCGGAGCAGGAGCTGGTTGATTGTGACAAGCAATATAACCAGGGATGCAATGGAGGTCTCATGGACTATGCATTCAAATTCATCATCAAAAATGGCGGCATTGACACCGAAGAGGATTACCCTTACAAGGCTACTGATGGAAGTTGTGATCCCAACAGGGTACATATAGACACACATACATATCCATAAATGCATCAAATGTTTGATTAATCCGCTTTCAACATTTCTCCTAATTAATTTTCTATTACTTTTTTCGCCTATGCAGAAAAATGCACATGTTGTAACCATTGATGGGTACGAAGATGTTCCGCAAAACGATGAGAAATCGTTGCAAAAGGCTGTCGCAAACCAACCAGTTAGCGTTGCCATTGAAGCCGGTGGCATGGCCTTCCAGCTCTACAAATCGGTATAACAACTCAACTCCTAAGAAGCAACAATTTTCTTTTTGTCACATTACATTACATGAACAGTGACTTAAAACTTGGTGTATATTTTTTTGGGTTGATTCATTAGGGCGTATTCACTGGAACCTGCGGAACAGAACTAGATCATGGCGTTATTGCTGTTGGATATGGTACCGATGGTCACTTGGACTACTGGATTGTGAGAAACTCATGGGGACCCGACTGGGGTGAAAGCGGATACATCAGAATGGAACGTAATGTGAACACTAAGACAGGCAAGTGTGGCATTGCCATTGAGCCGTCATATCCGATCAAGAAAGGCCAGAACCCGCCTAATCCCGGGCCCTCGCCTCCCTCTCCGGTGAACCCTCCTCCGAGCTCCCCGACCGTTTGCGACGACTACTACACTTGCCCCGCGGGGAGCACTTGCTGCTGCATGTATGAGTATGGTGACTTCTGCTTTGGATGGGGTTGCTGCCCTATTGAATCTGCTACTTGCTGTGAAGACCATTTCAGCTGCTGCCCTCATGACTTCCCCATATGTGACCTTGAAACTGGAACTTGCCAAATGGTAATTTAATTAAATTCACAACATTAATTAGTTCTAATGCTCTGCAACTTGTTTAATTGTTTTTTTTTTCCTGACGATTTTTTTATTTGAATATGCAGAGTGCCAATAACCCATTGGCAGTAAAATCATTGAAGCAAATTCCTGCTAGAAGTGTTAGGGCTCACCACATTCTTGGCAATAAGGGGATTACTAGCACCTGAGAAGAAGGCTAAGAAATCATATTGGGTCATGGAATGGAAGAAGAACAAGTTAAGCATGGTTTCCATTGAAGCAGGATCTCTTACTCTTGAACTGTCATCAGCTGATGCATGACCCCTTTTGAAAAACAATTGAGTTGATAAAGTTAATTGATAGTGATTGTACATAAGTTTTCTAAATTCTCCAATAGAAACTGCAATTCTAGCAACAAATTCCTAGTTTCAATCATGTATATATACATGTCAAGAATTGTTCTCATTTAATATGCTCACCATTTCATTTTATATTAATTTTTCTCATATTCCCTTGGTTATGGGTTTGTTTTAAAAAATTAATAAGTGCCCTTTACACAACTCATTTTTATGGTGTACAATCAAAGATTGGTTACTTAGAGTATCTCTAAAAAGCTTTTCAAATAAAATTTTATTAATTATTTAAAGAGTTACATCAACATTTAAACCTCCAAAAGGACGAAATTAACGACTTAATGAAATTAAAAATGAAATAAACAGAATACAAGAAAGAAAATCTTAAGTTAAACACAAAGATATATTAAATGTCTAATTGAGTGCTTAAACTCATTTAATGGTATTAACTATTTCTTTTTTTACTACAGTAGCATCTACTTCAATTTATATTTTATTTTTTTTATTAGAGAAAGAGAATGAAGTGTTTTAATTACCATTTATTTTTTCTTTGATAAAATATTTATTTGATTAAAATAATATAAACTTATTTGTATTTGAAGAGTCTTTTGAAAAATAATATATTTTCTCAATTTTTTTAACATATAAATAAGAAAATAAATATTTAAAAATTAAAATTAATAGAATTTTTTAGAGATATTCTTAGAATTGTGTAATTTTCAAAAAGAAATTGCGTTAAAAAATACAGATTATAAAATCTTGGAATTCAAAGCATACATGGTATGCCCTAGTACATCAACTGTGATCAATCTTCATAACTACAAATATTATCGATTGATGCATATATTAAAGGTTAACTAATGGGATTGTCAAATCCACAAAGAAGTACAACTTTGATCGTGCTAAAGCAAATCCAAACATTAAATTATGGAATATATTGTTGAGGGGCTTCCAATTAAATCCCCACCCCTTTATTTATTGGCTACATTTATGAAATATTTAATTTCACTTTTTGTGGTAGCGGTGGTTTTTTCTTTTATTTATTGAATAGATTTGTTCTATTCAGATCTAGTGAAACTTGTGTGTTGTATTAACAAGCATAGCAGTATTTTTTATTTTATTTTTATTAGGATGTGCCTGCTCACAATTCTTTAGGTGGGTATTAGAGTAAATTTGAAAAAATCTTCTAATTTCTTATTAGATCTTAAGAGTATAGAGCTTTTGTTCCTTTCAATTTTAAGGAATTCGTGATGGGTTAATGTTTACATTGCTATGCGTTGTTCTAACTCTTAATTGAGGCTTAATTTTATGTGCCTTTAATGAAATTGCTAATTTAAAAATAAAGTCCAATATGTATTATTCATTCAAGGTTCAACCGTGGTACCCATACCTTATAGTATGACTGATGTAATCACAACCATGCATTCGCATTTATTGGTATTCTAAAATTTCTTTGAACAAATTTTCCAATTTATTTAATAAAAATAAAGAAAATTTAAGGACAAATCTGATAATAATTTGTGTTTAAAAATAAATGAAAATTCAGAAATGAAATAAACTAATAATAGGTGAAATGACAGTAAAACCTAAAATAATTTCTGAGAACTGTTTCATTCTGTTTACGAGATCTGATCCGTTAACATTTATTTAAAAACCGTCACTCACCGTCGGATGATAATCACCCATCATCTCTGATCACACTACAGAGTTTCTGCAAAATCAACGCAGCCCACGCGTTGACCACGTGACCCCGCAACCTTCACAAATCACAAAATTGAAACTCTCATCATCGTCATCTCTCTCTCCCTAAAACAAACCCTAGCTTGGCTTCACCATAATCTTTTGTGTAATCCTCTGCAACTATCTCAACTGAACTCCAATTCCAATCCCGGTAAGACAAGATCCTAACCGTAGATCTGGAATCGTTCATTTAGCAGCTTTTAGTTTCATTTTTTTTTCCATTTCTAAATTTTTAAAGAGGTATCGTTGGTGTGAAAGCTATAATTTTGTTGATTTTTTTGATAAATTGTGATGGTAACTGAACATTTTCGCTGATAGTTTTGTATATGGTTTTCATTTTATTTTATTTTTATTTTTATTTTCTTTTGCAACAATCACTGTGAAAGCAAGAATCTTTAAATTTCGAATTGTTATTGAATATTAAATGAGTGTCCAAAGCGAAACTAAGGTAACGGTGATGGTGATGGTTGTTTTTTCTATTTAGGATGCAAATTTTTTTAATTTAGAGTGCATTGTGTCGTTGTTTCAGCTAAAGGTATGATTTTCAAGCTTCCTGAATCATGGGTGGCGTAAATGAATTGTAGTGACTTTTGATGGCCCATTATTTGCAGAATTGTTATGTGGTTAGGTTTATACAATGAGTTTGCTTGAATTGAAACTTGCTTTTTGCATTAGCTGTTATTATAATGCACGGTGAAATAATTATAAAATTTGATTAAGTTTCGCTTTTGAAGTCAATTTTAATTCTAAGGTAATAGTGATAGTTGTTGTTGGGTTTGAGGTCAGTATCGCTTGATTTGAGATGGTAGAAATTTCATCAGGTCAGTTACTGCATTGCTGGTGTTTGGGTGATTCAAAGCTTGAATGTTTCAGAAATACAAAATTTGCAATCTTTAGCTTCCTTTTCACTTTTCCTCTTTGCATTGGACATGCGTTATTTTTGCTGTCTCCCTTATTTCTTATTGTATATTGTATAGATTAGAAGAAATAAGGAAGGAAAAAAGATTACTAAAGTGGAAATGGAAAATGAACCAATCACATGGTTCTTTTGCAGCCTGTTGCATATTTTATTCTCATCCAATAACAGCTCCTAACTATTAGGCACATATAGAATTTTATTTTTATTATCAATGTATTTGTGTTCATGGTAGCAAATTCCTTATTTGTAGTGCTTCAGATGTAAGATGATTGCTCTTATCTTTCCTTTTTTTTTTTCTTGTTTTTATATGCTTACAGTTACTATTGTGAGACATTACAGTACATCTTATGTGCAGTGTTCGTGAATTTTATCATAATACATCTTATGTGCAGTGTTCGTGAATTTGATCATCAATCACCATTGAGACCTCTAAGGAGCCGGAATGGATTCTGGATCTGCTGATTCATCAGCTTCGCCTCTTACAAAGGCTTCTGAAGTAAAACCTTCTCCTACTACAGAATCTGCGACAGATAATTCTGCAAGTGATGCACGATCAAAGATTTCTGCTACTGGGATATCATCATGGGCCAAAAATTTGAAAATTCCTCAGCCATTTTCTGGCTCACAAGAGGAGTCACCAACTGGAAATTCTGGAAAATCAACTTTTGCACGTCTTACTAGTGGCTTAGGACTGCGCTCATCTCCAAAATCTCCTCAGTCAGATGATAGTTCTGAGGGGACTTCAACAGCTGCACAACCTGGTTTTATTGGATCAATTACAAAGGGGTTGGTTGACTCGTCTAAGAGTGCAGTGAAGGCTGTACAGGTCAAGGCTCGGCATGTTGTCTCTCAAAATAAACGAAGATACCAGGTGTGGTTTTGATGTTGTGATTTTATTCAAATTTTTTTTTATTGTTACTCCATTCAAATAACAGTATCATGAATCACAATGCTTTTGCTTTCTGTCCCTTTTTTTGTGTGACTTAAATATATATTTTCAGCTTTTATGTTGTCCTACACTTTCTGTGGTGTATGATTTAGGCCATAAAAAATTAATGTTATGTGACTTAGACACAGTGGTGCATTCTGCGAACAACACCATTTTTCTTTGTGCCTAAAATATAACCACCATGACTATAAAGATACATCTTCATTCATATGCGAATATCTCAATCATTTTGTAATGATCTTTTTGTTACCATGTGCATTTTCTTCAGGATGGAGGATTTGATTTGGATATGACATATATCACTGAGAATATAATTGCAATGGGATTCCCTGCCGGTGACATGAGCTCAGGGTTTTTCGGATATGTTGAGGTAAGAAAGTTAACCTTCATTTGCAGTTGAGTTTTTCACTTAAATTTCAGTGATAGGATTTAGACATGTGATGCAGGGATTCTACCGAAACCACATGGAAGAAGTGATTAAATTCTTTGAAACCTATCACAAGGTGATTTTCTTTTCTTTTTTTTTAGGACATTGCTTTGAGTTTTAATAAAATATATGGAGATTCTGCCACTACTTGTTTGCATTCTACATTTTTATTGGCCTGGTGTATTTATTTTTCTCTTATTGCTACATATGGGATTCTATGCCTTATTTTCTACTACTTTTTATGTGCAGGACAAGTACAAAGTGTACAATCTTTGTTCAGAGAGGCTTTATGATGCATCGTTATTTGAGGGAAAGGTGTGTTACTGGAATAAAATAAATAGAATAAACTAGGTCTGTTTCTTGCATCATCAATAACAAAAATCTGAACTGTGGTAGGCTGCCCTCACATGTGGCCTGGGTGTTGTTCAGCTTTGGAAAATGGTTGTGTTTTCTATTTTCTAGTAGGTCCTCCTATATGTTAAGCACTTTGTATTTTAAATGACAATCAAGAAGTATGACTGTCAATAGTCAACATATTGCCTGATGACGGCTGAAGAGGGATTTGTAGTAAATTACTTCAGAGAGTAAAAAACATATTAAATTATTAGAATTTCAATTTTATGATTACCCTGTTTCAATTTGGTATTGACGCAGTTGAGACTTGTTCAGGCTGTTCATATTTTGGATTTCATTGTTGAGAAGTTCATTGGCAGTTTTTGATACCTAATTTATTGATTGCTTGTTTCAGGTGGCTAGTTTCCCTTTTGATGATCACAACTGCCCCCCAATTCAACTAATAACATTATTTTGTCATAGTGCATATTCGTGGTTGAAGGAAGATATTGAGAATGTTGTTGTTGTGCACTGTAAGGCTGGAATGGCAAGGACAGGGTTAATGATTTCTAGCCTTCTACTGTACTTGAAGGTTAGACACTTGTAGCATGTAACTGAAAGATGCTTCAACAAGTTTCTTGAAGTTTTCATATGCCATCACTGCTTTGTTTTTAAACTTTATAGAAAATTTTGCTGTTTCTTTGCAGTTCTTCCCCACTGCTGAGGAATCTATTGACTACTACAACCAGAAAAGATGTGTGGATGGGAAAGGCCTTGTCCTGCCAAGTCAAATTGTGAGTCTATGTTTAACAGGTGCTAATTTTTTGAGAGAGTTACTTATTCATGTGCTTATCTTTTTATTGGTGTTCCAGAGGTATGTCAAATACTTTGAACGGATCTTAACATACTTCAATGGAGAGAATCAGCCCGGGCGTAGGTATACTTCTTAAATGGATTTTGCTTCAACAAAAACATGTAACTGTAGCTTTGTGCTGACAACTGTTAACACCTGTTGTGTACAGGTGCATGCTAAGGGGTTTCCGGCTTCATAGGTGTCCTTACTGGATTAGGCCCCACATAACAGTCTCTGATCATAATGGTGTGTTACTGCATTCTTGCTGCGCCTAATTAATTTTCCTGCAATTGCTTAATCTTTGATATCCCTTATCGGTCCATGTAATTACCAGAGTCTGGTATTTCCCTAAACAGCTGTCTTGTTAGGCTTGTCATAACTACAAAATCGTCAATCATTCCTGTCAATTTTTTTTTTCCACCAAAGTTGATAGCATTTGCATGGTTTTACCAATTTTCCTTTAACATACTACTTTTGTGGTCAACTAGCAATGATGAGACCACTTTAGGGGTTGGATGCCATTCATGAATCTTCATAGCTAATAGTCTAATAAACTTCTGAGATATGGTCCTATTTATATTTCTGCAATCTTAACTAGTTGAAGTATTGGTCCTATTCCAAGTGAAATTTAATACTTGCAAAAGAGGAAACCTGGGGGGATTCTATTATTGGTGTTGGCCTGTAACTATTTAGTGTCCGATTATGATCTCAGTGGACTTCTATTTTCAAGCCAGATTTATGTACATATTTGCCATATTATCAGGTATTATCCGGTATTGGACTGAAGTGGTAAATCTGAAAGGTTTTCTTTAATGCTCTTTTAATGTGCAGGTGTGCTGTTCTCCTCAAAGAAGCATCCTAGAACCAAGGATTTGTCGGTAGGTTGTCGTAGCTTTTGATGAAAATTAGTTAGACATTTTGATTGGCTATTTGAGTATTTTTGCTAATATGCCACAGCCAGAAGACTTTTGGTTTAGTGCGCCTAAGAAAGGAGTTATGGTCTTTGCCCTGCCTGGAGAGCCAGGTTTGGCAGAGTTGGCTGGGGACTTCAAAATCCATTTTCATGACCGTCAAGGAGATTTCTACTGGTTTGAACTGTACCCTTACCCATGATTGAACTAATCATTTGCTAAACTTTTATGAAGTAAAGTTAAAATGTCAGTTTTTTTTGTTTTCTTCTGCTTTTCCAGCTGGTTAAACACAACCATGATGGAGAACAGAAAAGTTCTAAACACTGGCGATCTTGATGGATTTGATAAGGTACATGTGAAACATGTTATGGCTTACAATAATATCAAAACTGATTGTTGTGCCATCTCGATTCTTTTCACATGCATGTAACTTCCTCATTCCTCTAACCCATGTGACATGGTTTGTGTGCAGAGGAAACTGCCTTCACCAGGATTCCAGGTGGAAGTTGTATTGGCAGATTATAATGGCCCTGTTCGAGCTGCAGCCAACTCTGAAACTGTTGCCAAGAAGCCAGATGAAACGTCAGGTTCTGCTCCAGCCTCAGTTGGCCAGGGTCTAGATGCTTCAAAAGAAAGTAAGGACTCTGGAAATAACGATAAAGATGATGTGTTCTCAGACAATGAGTCTGAAGAAGCTGGATCAAAAAGCAAGAAAGCTCCAGCAGCCTCTGCGGCTGGAGGAACTGTCTCCGCCGCTCCCAGATCAGAAACAAAGACCGAGTTGGATCAAGTTGCAAATTTAGCGCGTGCGACCAAAGATGTTTCTTTGGGAAACGCAGGTCTCCCAAACTACACATGCTGCTGGTGAGACAAAGGGGGGTGCTGTTGTGGGAGCTACCTCCGGCCTTGACACTAGCAACAGGGAAAGTGAATTCAAGGCAATGGCTGCTGATGCATCTGTGTTCTCGTTCGGAGATGAAGATGACTACGAAAGTGACTGACCTCAAGCACAACAGTCGGTTGCTTTGATTTAGAGAATCTGTACATAAATCGCCTTACAAAGTATAAGAGCACCGTGGGACGATTATGAAGTTCAATCTATTCGTTAATTTGTATCATCGAGTCTTGTTTCTAGCTTATTGTTTCTGTAAATCAAAAGTTGGCTGGAGGGCGAAAAATAATTGAAATAATTGTTTTACTCAAATGTGGTTGGAATTTATAAATTTGTTCTGTTTTTTGTAATGAAACGAGACCTTCGATACATGTTTACATTATCTGTTTCTAGCTACACCTTTGCAATGTAACCACTATATAGTCTTCAATATATTTGGTAAACTTTCACTTGAAAAAATATACGACAGCGTATTATTGGTTTGCTAGCCACCTGATGTGATATCAGAAAGTCATGGAACCAGGTAAAATCTTTCGTGCATTGAGGACTTGAGGTGTATATCACGTCAGTGTACTGACAACTCTGTAACAGGCGCCATATGCGTGCATGCAGTTCTAATGTACATGGGATTTTCTCCCAAATATAATAGCACTTCACACATTCAAATTTGGGATTTTCTCCCAAATAAAATAACACTTCACGTCGATTGTTTTTTTATTTAAAATTTGAATGCATCTAAATATAAATATCTGAATAATATATTTATTTCTTGGAATTAATTCCATCATGCCTCCAAATGTTTGGATATTTTCCACCGTGCTTCTTAATATTTTGACTTGTTATGCCATGCACCTAAATCCGTTAATTTGATCATTTATTCCAACGGTCAAAGGACAAATTCAAAAGTTCATACGCTAAATATTATTTGATGATAATAAATTAAATTTATTTGATAAGTTAATTGACGGGATTATTGTGCAATTATCTTTAATTAAGAGTTTTTTTAATGCAAATATCAATTATTGGATTAGCATTTTATGTCATTTAATTCTTTTTCAATTCGAGATAAGGGGCATTTTTAACATTTAACTAAATTTCAAACAGCTCCATTAAAAATAACAATTAAATTAACAAAAATGGTGGATTGTCGAAATATTTAGGCGTACGTTGAAAAATGTCAAAATATTTAGGGAAGGTGGAAATAACCGTTATTATTATTATTTTTTCAGAGAGGATTACTGTCTTGTCAAAGACAATGACGAGCAACCGAAGAAATGCGTACATACACATATATGAAATGATCAAAATCCGGAGAAAACAGTTTGACTAATATAAATATAAGGAAGATTGATGTCTAACTTGTAAGAACCAAACACGCAATATTCTTAAATTAGAATCATCCGATTCTAATGGCTCGTGTCATTTCCTATTTTAGGATTATAAAATTTTATTTTCCTATATAAATCATAACTTGAATGCATCACTATCGTTATCCATTTCATCCTCCAATGGAGGCAGCTAATGTTCAAGGGCAGCCTCTTGAGGTCACTGGTATGATGATATATTACCAAAAAAAAAAAAAAAACAAAGGGATCAATTTTCTTTTCTTTTATAATAATTCTGATGCATAAATAAATTGACCCATTTGATTTTTTTTAATATATACTTTTTTATAAGTAGTCATCGCATGCAAGGGATTGAAAGACACAGAATGGCTCTCAAAACAAGATCCGTACGTTTGTGTTGAGTATGGTAGCACCAAATACCGTACCAGAACTTGTACGGGTGAGGGATTAAATGCTTCTGTAAATTTATAGTTTCAAAGTTGGATGTAGTGAGAAAGCTTATATTGATTCTATTTGTTTTTTTTTTTTTTTTTTTCTCCTGTGGTTTAGATGGTGGCAAGAACCCAACTTTTCAAGAAAAGTTTATGTTCCCTTTAATTCATGGGGTTAATGAGATGAATCTTGTTGTTTGGAATAGCAATACCATCACCGGAGACGATTTCATCGGCAGTGGAAAGTGATTAATTATCCTTTTACTTCACTTCTGATTTTATGTTATCATCTCTATAGAAATTCATAGATTCATAGTATAGTGCGTGAGTAAATTAAACATAACTCGTAGATTTATGTCTAATAAATTCGAAACTTATACTACATTTATAAATAATGTTTATAAGAGAGACATTAAGTTCCCGAAATGGGGACTTTTCTTCTTCATGATAATTGATAAGGCTAGGTATGTTTTAGCGCCAGATCAACTTTGATGGTCTGTTCATTTTTATTTTTATTTTTGGGTTATTTGTTAAAATTTAGTTTGACAGCCCTTTTGATTTTTTTTTTTAAAGTTATTATTTTTAAAACGTTAATGTCCACATTTTATTTTGCTTTGTGTAGGGTTCAATTGACTAAGGCTATTACACAAGGTTATGATGATAACCCTTGGCCACTTTGGACCCGATCGGGAAAGTAAGTAGAACTTACAATATATATTATTTTCTTTTCGAGTATTGATATAGATGCGTTTATATATATATATTTGATTTTAGTGTCCTAATATAAATAATTTATCCTTCACATTTTGTTAATTAGTGCACTTAAAATTGATGTTTAGCTTTGAGTACATAGTTGATAGATACTTATTAGAATCCTCTTCTAGTCTTTCAAATTTATTGAAAAAAGTTTGTTTCATTATAAATAAGATAAATAAAGCTCATTTAATTTAAAATTTAATATTAACCATTTATTTTACTAAGAGAGAATAGGAAAAAAAATATTTTGAGAGAATCTTTATCCATACATAAGACACGTGCTAATTCTAAAATATAATCTTTTTTTTTTCTTTTTTAACCAATGCAGACATGCAGGAGAAGTGAATATCATACTGCGTTGTGCCAACGTATGGAACTTTTTTGGTTCTTTTATCTATATATCTTCTTTCATCCATTGTATCACTTCTACCAAATTTAACGGAAGCTATTTATTTTCTTATCATTATGTTTTAAAGAACACGGGAATGACTTCCCCGGCATACGAACACGGGCCAGCGGTGTCCTATCCGTCTTCTGACCCACCTCCCTATCATCCACCGGCCGGTTATGGTGGTTATCCCCCGCCATCTGGGTATCCACAACCTTCAGCTTATGCTCCTCCCCCAGGTCCGCATCCTTATGGGGCACCGCACCCTGCCCCCGGTCCATATCCTTATGGGGCACCACCAAATCAACATCCTTACGGGCCACCGCCCGGAGCACATCCATATGGGGCACCACCCGGTCCACCGTCTTATGGCTATGGGGCACCTCCTCAACATGGGCATGGTAGTGATTATATTTTGCGTTTGCATTATTATTCTTTTTTTTTTTTTTTTGCTTCTAGCTATTGTGTATGTGTTGGTAACTGTTTCGTCTCTGTTTAATTTTGAAGGTACAAACAGCTTAAATAATTGGTAAACACTCACTTTTAATTAATTTCCATCTAATACATACAAACTACCACCTGACTAGTTTTGTGTTAAAAAAATTTAAAAAATATGTAACAGGTGTTTGAATGAATGTTAATTTTTTAACAGGGTGCCATCCGCAGCCACCAGCTTGATGAATAAGATGATCAAGATGAAGATGAAACTCTAATTCGGTGCTTGTTATGGGCCGAAAGTAAAAGCATGCCAAGTTAATTAGCTGAGACGCTTTAAACTTGTATCAACAAAGCTGGAGGATTTTAATGGTTCATGATTTTTTTTTTTTGTTCCCTTCCCCTCGTGCAAAACTATTCAGATACAGAGGTATTGGGTAATTACCATCGAAATAGAATGATCTTTTTATTCATTGCCCTAACCAATTTTTTATAATACTTTTATCGTTCAAAGTGGGCCTGACTACAGCTTCCAAGACAGGCCTCATTTAGGCCCAACACAAACCCTGAACTGATTTTTTTTTTTTTTTTTTTTTTTGCATGAGAAAATTAAGACATATGTGTATGTTAACAACACGATCATAATATAAATTTGATGAACATTTTAGGGGGGAAAAAAGAAAAACGAGGGTTGCATTCAGATTTTGCTATTGATTTTATTTTTCTTTTTTTTTTTTTTTATAATTTTACTTTTAGGTGGGAGCCATAATGGATTAAATGCTAGCTCCACTTACAATCTCTTCTTTTTTTTCTGAGTGGTTGAGGCAAGTTTTTGTGCATGGGTCAAAAATGTCTAGTCAAGCTCAGCTGTGTTTATTACTTTATATACGAGTTATGATGGGCAATTCTTTTTCTTAAATTAGGTCAAACCCATGTGGAGGTATTATAATTGATGAAGTTGAAATCGATTCCTGTTACAGTGACTGCTTGCAAATTGCAACTGCAGTTGCATTTTTTTTTTTTTTATTGCATGAAAGTTGCTTCTGTTGAACGCAGATCGGCAAACAAAAGTTGGGTAGTTGAAGATGTCATTGATAGAGATATCGAAGTTGATTAGCATTAATGGAACATGATCATGATCATGAGATTATTCTAACAATCTGTTCTTACCCACCAGCATTAGAATTCATTCTGGCAATAATCATGATCGCGTAACAATGATTGAACATTTGAACCAAGAAACTAGCTAGCTAGGGCTTTGATTGAATATTGTACGGGGATGAAACATGCATCGAGTTAATTAGACTAGAGTTCTGACTGCACGCAGAAGCACTGATTTCGAAAAGCTAGATCAATTAATTGAATTCATATGTTGAAATGGTGATCGATTTAAATTGCACAGTAATCTTTTGATCTCAAGAGTTATGTTATATATTGTACGGAAAATATCCAACGTTCACCTATTTTTTATACTTTTTTAAAAAATACACAATTCCTTCATTTTTTAGCTGGAATCCACCTAAAATTATATTTTTTTTCACTTTTCCACTTCTGTTTGAAATTCGTTAAGAAAACTAACGGAAACTTAAAAAAATGACCATTTTACCCCCAAAATGAAAATTACAATTTCACTCTAAAAATGCCAAAAATAATAAGATTTAATGATTAATATCATTATTGGTACGTTAATGAAGTACAAAAAAATCTTAACTACTAGAGATTATAACACAATGAATAATAAAACTTTACTTATCTTAAATTCAATTGATGGTTTGTGAGATTTGGCTATTTTTAATACTACTGTTATAATTTAGCATTCTAATTACAGACATATTTTAAAAAAAAAAATACATTTGATGGTTGTGGAATTAATTTCTTTGTTGACAGATGGAAAAAATAATTAGATTTAATTTGATTATTTTTGATAATTTTTAAGGTGAAATTGTAATTTTCGTTTTGGGGGTAAAATGGTCATTTTTTTAAGTTTCCGTTAGTTTTCTTAACGGATTCTAAACGGAAGTGGAAAAGTGAAAAAAAATGTAACTTTAGGTGAATTTCAGCCAAAAAATGAAGGAATTGTCTATTTTTTAAAAAGGTGTAAAAAACGGGTGGACGGTAGATATTTTTTCTATATTGTATTATTGTCAACACTAGCTAGCGTTTCAAATATATATATACACACACATAAACCATGATATTGAACAAATAAGGCGTGATAAATAAAATTTAAATTTTAAACTCTCATCATTGATAAGAATTCACAGCATATGAAAGAAATGAGTTTACTTTAAAATTCTAATGATGTAAACGGTGGTTAATTCCATTGCCAGCTATTGGTGCATCGAAGTCTCAAGTGTAAGTGGTTATAGGGTTGTTTGTGTGTTTTTTTTTTTTATAAGGTAAAAGGTAAACAATATTTTATTTTGATAAAATAATAAAATAATTGAAGTCCACCCTTGACTGTTACCCCCCAATGTGTTAAAATTTTATAATTCTTATTTTGCTAATTTGTAATTTTTTGTACGGCACAATCCCCACTAATCATGCATGTAGACCAGCTAGCCCAATGAAATAATATAGTCCAATGCATGTATGTTAGCAACAAAAAATTACTCTCTTTGAAATTCATGAAGAAATCATCAAGTTTGTAATTAATAGAGTTAATCTCTGTGTATAATAGAGTTTCGGATTCGACCTTCGATGAATTTGTTTTAAGCTGGCTTTGCTAAAATCTCAAACTCAACATTAAAAAATAAGTAAGAGATAAAGTTAAAGAGATTATCATTTATCTGTTAAATGAAGAAAACTAAATTAAAGTCAGTTAAGGATGAAAATTGTAATTTGCGCTTTTGGCCGAGTGGTGGACCGTTTGTGAGAGCAGTGGTTTAAGTATTTAAGGACTCATTTCTTCCTTAATTAAAAATAATGAGTGGAGTCAGTTGCAGTCTTCGTAAGGGTAGACAATCTAGACAAATGTTTCATAAATTTTAATATATGTAAAGTTGTAGTCTTAGGTGGCGTTTGTTTTTTTATCTGAAATCTGAATATATATGAATGTCTGAATTTGAATAATATGTTTGTTTTTTCGTCTGAATCTCGAAAAATAAGTATTAAGTTATTTTTTTTAACTAAAAAAACTGAAAATATATACTTTTACATTTGTATCCTTATTAAATTTGAATATCAAATAAATAATATATTAAATACCACAATATTTTAATATTTATAAGTAAAACTAATGATGAGATTATTATGTGGGGTAAATGTCTATGGGTGAGTTTTGGGATAAACATGAAAAATAAATTATAAAATAGGGATATTTTTGACATTAGCAAGTAATTAACTTAATTCAGATTTCTCCATTAAGTAAAAAGCTAAAAAAATTAGCTTATTTTGTTAAGTCATAATTATCTAAAAAGTCTCATTAAGTTATTAAAAAAATAGCTCTAATTAAATTAATTAATTAAATTAAGTCATTTTAAGTCATTAAGTTAAAAATAAACGCCACTTTAGTATGTAATTATCTATTGAAATAGTGATTATAATCTAATATGTAATTATCTATTGAAATAGCAGTTGTAAGTAATTATAATCTAATATGTGATATAATATCAGTAGGTAAATTGTATTATAAGTAAAAAAATAAAAATAAATTTTTTACCATATTATAAGATGAAAATGAAGGTTAACGATTGACTCGAGGGAGTTGAAAAATATTACAAATGAAATGCATGTAAAAAAAGAAGCAAGCGAGGGAAAGGAGAGGATAGGACAGCGTACGACTACGGCTTATTAGAGTTGAGTGCTGAGGCAGTCCTTGCAGCAGACAAAACGGCATCATTTCTTTGACTTTTTCGATTCCAGTAAACAAAAGACTCGAAGAGTCAGCTTCTTCTTTTCAATCCCTATCCCACCTTCAATCCACGTCAATTAACCACACGCTCCACGAATTATCGCTGTCTAAAGTCCGAACGCCCCGTTTTGGCGCGGAGTGTGTAGTGGGTGCGCGTCAAAAGCAACGTCGCGTGGACGATATCTGCCTTTTTTGCGTGTGCCTTTCTCTTACGGAGTGAGTGGATTGTCTTTTTGCCCGTTTTATTTCTTTGAGATCTTTATGGGTCCAGTTGGTAAATACCATAATTTAATTTATTAACCATAAAATTAATTATGCTTTCTATGGAAATTTTATTATTATTTATATGTATATATATGACATTCAAATTTCAAACCCGAACTTAGGATTTATCAAATATTTTTTTAATCAATTAATATATAGTTATTATCTTTTTTTTTTCAATTTCATTAAAATATAGGGGTGTGGATCGGCTCAATATAAAAATTAGTCAAATAAAGAAATTGAACGATCACTTTCATATTAAGAAATTGAGACTCGAGAGTCCAAGTCTATGCAATTATAGACAACCTCCATCAAAGCCTTAAAATCCATGCCAAGATAGAGTGTATCTATTCTAACCAGTTCATAGCTTGAAAATAAACACCAAATAATTGCATTAATATCTGAAATAATGAAATATCATTAACATCCACCCTACACTTACATATATATACAAGGGATGATATGAGTTGCCATATAGGGATTTGTACGCTCCCCTTTTGCTATATGTATAACTTGCATACATTTAAAATTATAGCATTCTTTTGGGTGCCAATTAGTCGAGTTTGTAAAAATCTCTTTAAATGAAAATAATATGGGATTTGAATATTTTCACACGAGTGGAGAGAAGATTTAGTTATCATTAGAGTTAAGAAAAATGATGTCATTCCTGAAATAGACAATGGATTCGAATGAATTGATTATCTCTCAACATAATTGAAGAAACCTTAATTGTTTGGCAAAACAAAACATAAAATTTTACCAACAAAGTGTTGGCTCCACTGGCAATGGAATCTCCTTAAGTGGATTGACTGAGATTGTTTCTCAGTTCGAGTCGCAGGGAAGTCGTCTTTGTTGTGAGAACATGTGCCTTTTGATTCGAGCGGGGACTTTTAGTCTGAATTGTGGTACAAGCTTAAAGGTGCTTCCCACAGTTGGATCCTTTTCAGGATACCTCGTGCTTAAGACAAAAAAAACATAAATTTTTTTTTGTAAATAAGTCTTTTGAATTTAATCAAAGAATTGTACACGTGATATAATTTTATGACATATTATGAATACTGTTGAACTCGTGAACTAATTAAAAGATACGCACATAAAATGAGCAACACCCACACATAAAATGAGCAATATCGACTATTAGTTCAATAAAAAAAAATATGTGTGTATAACTTTGAAACCCAATGCGCTTGGGAAGGAAATTTCCAATTATCTCCGGCTACCTAATTTTTCTCCTCTTATTATTCTGTCACTGTATACAGCTTTGGTAAAATTTATTTTTATTTGAGGGTGGTTGTTTTCATGGGTCCGGCTTGGTGTGTGTGCCATTTACAATTTTCTGCCCGCCAACGGAACACAACTCACCGAAAGCACAAAGATTTTTCTTTCTTTTCGAAACCCCCCACAAAATAATACTTATATATATAAATAAATTACGCACAAACAAAAGTACCAGCGTGAATCCTCCTCACTCTGATAAAATCAATCGCCTTCTTTTTCTCTCTTCTCATTTCTCCTTCTCTTCTTCCAAAGCCCTGCACACTCACACAAAGAAAGAGAAAAGAGAAAGAGAAATGAGAATATGAGCTTTTCTTTTGTGTAATGCGGCATTGAAAACCCCCCAAAAAAGAAAAGAAAAAGAAATTATTTCTTCATTGAAGAAGAAGAACAAGAAGAACAAGAACAAGATGGCATTTGGAGATGAACAATACCCTTCTTCATTCTTGCTTGATGCACTCTATTGTGAAGAAGAAGAGTTAGAAGATGAGGTTATTGACCAAGAAGATGATGAATGTAGCCAAAACAAAAACCCAGCTTGTTTGTTTTCACTTCTTTTGTTAGAACAAGACTTGTTCTGGGAAGATGAAGAGCTCTCGTCTCTCTTCTCCAAAGAAGAGCAACAGCTTTTAAAGCAAGAAACACAAACCCATTATAAAGATTCCGATGTTCTTGTTGTTGCTAGGACTGAGGCTGTTGAGTGGGTGCTCAAAGTTAATGCTCATTATGGGTTCTCTACCCTCACTGCAATACTCGCTATTAATTATCTGGATAGGTTCCTCCGTAGCTTCCATTTTCAAATAGATAAGCCTTGGATGATTCAGCTTTTGGCTGTCACTTGTCTCTCCCTGGCTGCTAAAGTTGAAGAAACCCAAGTGCCCCTTCTCTTAGACCTCCAAGTATGATAAAACAGAACCTTATTACGTCCATATTCTTGTACCTTTTACGTGTTCCGTTATTGATTCTAACACTCAAAATATGTTTTTGTTTTCAGGTTGAGGGGGCAAAATATGTTTTTGAGACCAAAGCCATACAAAGAATGGAGCTTTTGGTGCTCTCAACACTTGAATGGAAGATGCATCCAGTGACTCCAATTTCATTTCTTGACCACATCATAAGAAGGCTTGGATTGAAGACATCTCTTCACTGGGAGTTTCTCAAGAGATGTGAGCGTCTGCTTCTCACTTTGGTCTCTGGTAAGAAAGATATTAATATAATTAAAAAGATACCCTTTTGTTTTGTTTCATTAGAGCTAGCTGGTAATCATTTTTTTCAAGTTTTTTTTTGTTTTGTTTTGATGATGATTTGTTTCTTTTGTTTTTTTCCTATTAGATTCAAGATCTGTAAGTTACCTTCCTTCAGTTTTGGCCACTGCCACAATGATGCACATAATAGACCAAGTTGAGCCTGTGAATCCCGTTGATTATCAAAACCAGCTTCTAGGTGTGCTTAAAATAAGCAAGGTAATTTGATTGCTTGTATTATCTCAGATCTAATTAATTAAGCTCACCATTGTCATTAATACACAATTATTTGCACATGGACATGGCAATAATGTCACATTTTAAATTTAATTGTAACAGGAAAAAGTAAGTGACTGTTACAAGTTGATTCTTGAGCTGGCTAATGCAAAAACCAATGCTAATAGTAATCCTCACAAGCGCAAGTTTGAAGCAATCCCTGGAAGCCCTGGTGGCGTGATTGATGCTACTGTGTTTAGCTGTGATGAAAGCTCAAACGATTCATGGTCAGTGGCATCATCATCAGTCCTATCATCACCATCGTCACCAGAGCCTCTCTTCAAAAAGAGCAGAGTCCAAGACCCACAAATGACTTTGCCAATGCCATCTCTCAATCTCAATAGGGTCATTGTGGGCAGTCCAAGTTGGAATTAAACTCTTTTCTCTTTCTTTGTCAAGGTCTCTTTTCATTCGAGTTAAATTGTCTTCAATCTCTACAATATTTCCAATAAAGCCCCACTACCGGGCAAAACCAGAAGAGTTTGCGGAGATTGGTGGCATTTACAAGAAGACAGAGGGGGACAAAAGAATGTATGGAGGCATCTTTTAATTTACTTCTACAAGTATCATCTTTAAGAGCATAGACATATTTTATTATATAAAAAAAATTATAATCAAAAAAAATTTTGGTTTATTTATAATAGTAAGATATCTTATGAATGGATTGGTTCACTTCCCATTGGTCATTACCATAATGGTAGAGCTAGAATGAGCCGAAAATGCAAATTATTCATTAACCATTGATAAAATTAAATTTTGTAAGAGGCTTTTGTTTGCATGTGAAGGGAGAGAGAAACATTTTGTCGGCCAGTAGCTCTCTGGCTTTATGGGGTTTGGTATATGTTTTTGATTGGGGAAGAGAAGAAGATCAAGAAGAGCTTTGACCTCGATAGGGGAGCCTATAGTTGCTACCCTAGCTTAGCTTCAGTTCCCTTTGTTTCGGGTCAGTGTATATTGTTGGTTGTAATTAAGTGATTATCTTAATATAGGACCTGTCTATTATTTATTAACCTAAATCCCACCTAAACAAACACTATCTATTGCTCTTAGATTTTCCAACTTTCACCCGATTGGCCCTTTTCTTTTGGCCCTACTTTGAGATTTTCTATTTCACTCGCCCGACCAGGAGTGTGGACAAAAGCAACTGAATGCAGTCGCATGGATTTGTGTAGGGTAGGGCCGTAGGGCCATGTCGTATTCTTGACTTCTTTCTTGCGGTCTTGGTTTTGAAAATTTGAAGGGATTTTACCTGCCGATGGGGAAGTGAAAAGTTGTATAACTTATTAGTGTAATTGATGAGAACTCGAGGTTTTAAAAGAGGATTTAAACTTGGACGTGCTTATTTTTCTATCTTCTTATCTTGAATACTCCATCATTAAATTGATGATTTAATACTGAATGTTGGGGAGAAAAGACTATCACCATCAATGTAATCGTCATTAGGTGAATGTAACTCAAAAATAAAAATAAGAAAGAATGATTCTTGCCCTTATTAGCACTTTTTTTTAATATATTATTCCAGTAAATCCCAGAATTATGCTATTATTGTATGATATATCTCACCTTTATTAGCACATAATTCTTAATTATGATTCAATAAACCCCGAAACCATACTATCATTCATCCTATAAATTGATGTGATATGAAATCTTCAATCGCATGTAAGTATAAAAATCAATGTCAATTAATAGCAAAAAATGTACATGAAAATTAATATATAGAGAGATTGTATTTACATTTGCACAATCTGCTTATCCAAATCCAATGCTTCGCTCCCATGCATCTTCTTCCATTGTAGCACACGCGCCTCCATTCCCTTGTACTCTCTAATTTTATAGCAGCAGCAGCAACAGTACCACGACACCCAAAAGAATTCTCAATTGCTTTATTACCAAAACTTTAACAATTGGAATGCTTCTACTAGCTTTATACATAATTAAATTGATCAAATATCTCCTTTTACGATAACTAGTTGGATTAGACTAACTCTGATTAACAACCCTTTCATCTTTTTAATCTAAAGTAGGGAATGGTGATACCCATTTGCCTTTGCAATGTAAAGGTTTAAGTACGTATGCTAATAGCTCACACTTTTTTTTTTTTTTACTACTAAAATCCTCAGTGAGATTTTTAATTATAATAGTAAAGCCTGCCTCTCCTCTTTCGAAAATTTTTTCCCCATTTTTGGCTATAGTATTTTTCATGCTTTTTTCACGTGTTGAACATATATATATATATATATATATTTCAAGTCGTTGAATCTTCAAAGTGCATGCTCTATTGCGACCTTTATTGGAGAAATAATTGCCCTTCAATAATGCATGCTCAAAGCAACTCCATTACTTTCCAATTTTTATACGCCCTTAGGGTTTTGACCGAAGGAGGATGCAATTGTACTGTAAGTGCCAAAATATATAGTCATTTTACATCACACCATGTGTTCAGAAAATCGTACAAAATACATATCAAAATAAATAACATTATTTTAAATTTGGACTATAATGAATTCAGCATGCGGTAATGTAAAGGATCACATGGTAACTTATATAAGGTTGGAAAAAAGGTTGCTGTTCTAATCCAGAGAGAACAATAAGCGGTACATGATCATTAAAGAAATCACGTGTCGAAAGCTCAAATAGACAAAATTAGTTATGAATCCGGTTGTTAAAAATGAAACAAAAGTATAGACCGTGGAAATTTAGATCTAAAATTTAATTTCTTGTCAAGTCCTCAATTTTTGGTCTATAAAAAAAAAAAAAGTCAAAATAATTAAGAAAGTATCTTTGGCTATTTTCTCACTTGCTAAGAGAAAAACCAATTCGAGATTTATCAAAAGTTCAAACAAACACTAATAAGCACGTTGGAGTGCCTTCACCGATACGCTCTAACAAGATTCATAAAGATATATTTGTAAAATAAGAAGGAATCTCAATTACAAAGTGCAATAAGGTATAATTCAAACTTCTATATTCATTATTAATTGAATAAGCAAACACTTTTATCCTTCATGTACATATTTGAGATTTATCTTGGATGCTTGATATATAGTTGCTCCATCAAGTGATTTTCAAGTAGATTTATTTGAAATTTTAATTTTTTACTTTATTCGAAGTTTTATTTTAAGCAAATTTTATGTCTCAAATTCAAAATCCACTTGAATGTTTTTGAACAATTTTATTTGGATAACTATTTGAGTTTGAATTATGAAGAAGTAGGGGTTAAAAAATTAATTGAACTTTATGCACCTCCTACCTTTAAAAAGAAAAAAAAATTATAGGCACACATTATTCAGCACTAAATCAAGGATTTGTTTGATAGGTAGAAGAGAGAAAAAAAAAATCTAAATTTACATTTTTTTTGGGGGCAATCTATATAAAACAGTAAGTATCGAAAACACCAATTATAAGAAATGGGAAATAATCAAACAATAGAAAATTGCACTTAATTAGGAAAATGAGAAATTTGTAGTTGGCTAATGGTTGTAGTTTGATGGGCAATCACTCAATCTATAAAGCTAAACAAGAAAAAGTGGAATTTGAATTTGGGAGACAAAATCTTTGATATTGTGAGAGTTGTCTCAATCGGGTCCTCTATTTTTTTTTTTTTAATCTCTCTACTTACAGAGTTGGTAACCAGATGCATGCTTATAATGCTCATGATGAATGATTATGATTCATGAGAGAGAGAGGGAGAGGGAGATTTTGCAGTTGTTTTTCAAAGGGAAACAGCTTGCTCCCAAGGACCAAAAGGCCAAAAAGATTAAGGGAAAATAAATGAAGGGGTTTTAATTTTAGTCTGTCCCCACACCAATAATTGTAGAATAATATGATCACGGCTTGAGGCGTTTGCCTTTGCTTGTTGATCTAAAAAAACACTTTCTTTTGACCTGGTCTTTTCATTTTTTCCATTATTAAATTACAGGAATTTGGAACCCCACCCCCCCCCCCCCCCAAAAAAAAAAGGGAAAAAAGTCTCTCTGTAATTTCTTCTGCTCTTTTTCTTGCTTCACAGCTGTAAAGTTTTAAAGACAAAAACAAAAGAAGAGAGGACCGAATGAGGTGGTGTGGTGGGGCTCTTTCTATACTCTCTATAGCCTGCCTGCAGCTAAGTTTTTGTTTTATTTTGAGAAAATGGTGACAACATTCATAGGACTCTCACTAGTTAAACATACAATGTTTACTTTTATGGTTTCTGCCATCTTTAGCGCTTGGGCAATGGGCATATGCAATCAATGGTTCTTTTTGACCGAAAAAAAAAAAAAAAGAGAAAAATCACCAAAAATGCTAATGTTATAATCCCAACTTTCAATAATGTTTCCACCTCATATAACATTTAACATGGGAAGCATTTGTTTCCCTTATAATTTGAGAAATTTGATGCTCAAAATGTTGCAAAATTGTGATATAAGCATGGGGGATGGCATTGTATGTTACTCGTATGTAGCCACATAGGCATCTTTTTGTTTTTATAATGGAATTAAGTCCTCTAATTTTCTTTTAATGAGTTCTGATTAGAGAAAAAGATTGGGTGGGTTCCTGCCGCTAGGTCCTATATTACGTAGGCTTCCGAATTTGACTTGAAAGATAAAGCTAAAAATCACACAGTAGTAATACGAGTATATGAAAGTAGCTAGAGATCTAAAGATGATGTAATTCACTTTGAATGAGCCAGATTTTGGTCAAGATCTGATCACATACCATGTGCATGGGATTACTAACCAATCTCAAACACCATTGCTGTTAATCACAAAGGATATATACAGGCTTCAAATTACACATCTAATGTTGCAACATGTGACTAGTATAATAATGTGCCCAGTTTCAAAAATCTAAGGAAAGTTAAAAACTATGAAGGTTGGCATTTCAAGTTTTGAATCCAATGATTTCTCTACCACCAACCAAGATCAAACCCATTTGTTGTGAATCTCAAAGAATATTGATACAGGTTTCAAATCTAACATTTAAGGTTACAAGTTTATTTTCAATTGTATCCTCTTATAAATTTAATGTGTTAGGTTCTAAGATTATCACAAACTAACAAACTTTCAAGATTAATGTTTCAGGTTTTTAATGAAATGATTTCGATAGATTAAAAGTCCAAGGCGTCGAAGTTTGAAGTCTATTGTACCCATTACGAGCACTTCAATATCTCGCCTCCCGCCACATGAGCAAAATGGTCCGCTTCACAGAAATCTCTCGTTTTACCTAGAAAGAAATTGTCAAAGGCTACAGCCCACAAGGTAACTGAACAAGAACAAACATGCTATTAATTAAGGGCTTCGAAGTCTCAAGAAGCTGTCAAAAATTTTTTTAAAAAAACAAATATGGTCCCAGGAACCAGACCCGAGAGGGTTGGCTACTAAGACCTACGCAGAGCAAGCCACCAATGCCTCTGTGGCTGGCTGTGGCCGCCTGACCCCGGCCCCCAAGAAAATCAGAAAATTCAGGGTCCCCCAACTTCTGTCAACACTTGCATCTTGGCTCTTGCCTTTCATGTCTATTACGTGAATCATATAACTGTGTCCGTGCTCAGTCCTTTCATGCCCCTACTCTTAAAAGAGTAAATGTTTGATACAACTCGACGAGTATCCAATGTGTTACAGGTTTCAGAAATCATTCAAAGTAGTCACTATCTCATGTAATGCCAATACCAAAGACCATATACTTTAGATATAGCCAGCCAGAGCCAAGACGTTCAAAGAATCAAACTAATAATAAAGATAATGATAGGTATATTTTAGCTCACTGAATTGAAGATATGGTGATGTGTGGTCGAAATGGCTATCACACTATTAAGTTTAGAGATGGCTCGCTATTGTTGTCCTTCAACTTAACTCCGGGAGCATTACAGCTAATGTGTGCCCATGTGTCGAACACAAACAGGCCTTCAACAATATTGAGCGTATTTATGCGGACTCTAAAAATAAATTAGGTTGCTGTAGATAATAACTGTTGACTTTGAAAAATATTTAAGGGATTTAGTAGAACTTGATTGTAAAATTAATGTACAACGAACAAAAAGAGAGGGGGAAAAAGAAAAAAAGAATTTGGTCAAGGGCGCCTAATTTTTCTTTCCTCAATAGTATTTGAACTAAAGCTCGTCCAATTTGTAAAGATGCTCGGATGGCATAATAAATGAACTGAAATCAAAGCTGAGGCTATTTCACCTAATCGATGCTTCGATGTCCTGGAAATTATGGAAGTTCATTAAAAATTTTTACTCAACAAAATCTCACAAGCGGGACCTCAATAAATAAACCTTCAATATGATTATATGAAACAATAATGGTAGCAGCAGAGCATTCGGTGGGTTACAGAGTTGGTCTTTAAATGGGTTAACTGTAAGGGGTAGATGGGCATTTGTATTTGCACCCAATTTTTGCTCTATTTAGCATTAATAATGTGGAAAATATTAAATGCTAAGGGCAAGAATGGATTTGGCTTTGAGGGCTCATCAAGACTGAAGGCGTCCCTTTACAATACTCAGAAAGAAAAGGACAAAACGAGTATTTGATGTTTTCCAGGGTCAGCTTGGGCTTGCCATGTCCCAAAACTGTGAAACTTGGCTGCAGACCTGCAGGCATGTCTGCTTCCGCAGACAAAGATTTGGGTATCTTTTTTCAGGATTGAGGGACAAGAGAGAATGACCCATGCGCCCCACAATAACCTAATTCATTATCAAAGAGGTTTTTCAAACAATAATATCTTGAACTATGGCCTCTACGGAGCTCTTTTGTGAAATACAAAACCCATCTTTTTGCTAAACCTTATTCAAGATTAGACCCACTTAGCCACCCGTGTTAATGGCCCCATGGTACAGACCTTTCCTGTCTTAGAGGCAATGAATTTGAGCCTCCAACTCATATGATACATATTCACACGTAATAGTTTCGTAATTATAATATCATAAGATTGTAATATAAACTCAAATAATAGATTTGATTACACGAATAATGAAACTAAGTTCAAACATTTGACAAATAATAAGCATACGTGGATACATATTGCCCACGATGAAATAAACATTGCTCACGTGTTACAATTCTGTAACGTCTCATAAATAATATTGAAACTATTGTTTAAACTAAGTAGGGTAAAGTTAAATTGCTGTAGAATTTCAGCAAAGTTGCTAATTGAATCATTAATGTAAGTGGATGACTGCGAGTAGGGGTGGCAATATGAGTCATGATTCGTTTATTCGATTCGATTTGATGCGAATTAAATAGGTTTGGATTTAAAAAATTGATTTGTTTAATAAATAGGTGAATTTAATTCGATTCACTAATTAAACGAATTGAATCCGGGTTTGAAGATATTAATTCTTTTATTCGTTTAGGATTAGTTTAATAAACGAGTTATAAATGAATCAAATTCAAGTTGATTTGTTTAAAATTCGTTTGATTAAATTATTTTTCTGTCCTTAAATTTATTTGAATTTTTTTTTAAATTTGAAGTTTATTTATATTATTAAGGATTTGTATTTGAATGACTGTATATTTAATTTAGATATGATTTGGTTATTTGTATTTTGTTGTAGGATATTAAATTTGTGGCTTTTTTTATTTTATTTTGCTTAATTTTATTTATTAATTATATTTTTCTAAACAATTGTAAACGAATCTTAATTTGATTCGATTCGTTATGGATTCGTAATATGATAAACGAATAATAAATAAATTCGGATCGATTCGATTCGTTTATTAATTCTACTAAACGAATTAAACGAATCGAACCGAATATTCGTTTAATAAACGAATTAAATTCGAATCATGAGACTTTAATTCGTTTAATAAACAAATCGAATCTGAATCAATAAAATTTTAACCCAATTCATTTACGAATTGATTTAAATTCAATTTGTTTATCCATTTTGTCACCCGTGACTGAGAGTCATAATTCTTTCACTTCTTTTTATAACATAAAATTCTTCTCAGTTTGCCATAGCCTCAATCTCTTTTGTCATAGTGTCTAGCCTTCATCAATATGAGACCATCTATTTTTCCTATCTATTAATCTATCCAATAACTTCATGGTGGGATGAGATTGATTGTTCAAATTCTCTCAAGTGGTTCTGATTTTTGCCATGGCTTGCAGCAACAATTAATGTTGCTTGGACCACAATTTTTACTACAAAACTTGAAACCCGTGAATTGAATACATCGAGTACCACATATGAAGATACCATAAAATCAAATTTCATGAGCCACAAGAGAACAGAAGACGGTGATTGAATTTACTGCCAAAATACCTGTGCAGTCGAAGGTAACTATGTCGTGCTCCATGAAAGCTCTAATAATTGAACAAAAAATAATTGCAGTAACAACGAAAGCAATTTCTAGAAGCATTGCAATTAATGGAAGCCAATTTTAGAAGAAACTAAATGAATCATTCATTTTGAGGGTCGGGTAATTTTTAAAAACCTCCCCTGAAGTTTGGGTTTGTTGGAAGTAGATGACGAGAATCTGTTTATTTGTAAAATACCCCCTACCGTCAGTTAATTTTAACATTGACTGTTAGTTGATTGTGTAAAGACAATATTGCCCTTAACAACAGTTTGTAAATTGACATAACTAAAAAAAAATTAAAATTGTTGGCGCGAAAAGCACAATTCCTATTTTTTGACAATTTTATCCTTATCAATTCCAAAGATTTATAATATTATAGATAAAGATTATGACTATTTCATTTTCAAGTTTTTAATTTTATCTTTCTTATAGGAACTTTAAGGAAATATCAATAATTTAAAGAGGATTTTTCAAGTTTTTAATTTTATCTTTCTTGTAGGAACTTTAAGAAAATATCAATAATATAAAGAGTGTAAAATAACAATAATTTTAGTTTTTTTTAATTAATTACATCTACAAACTGTTGTTAAGGGTAATATTGTCTTTACACAGTCAACTAACGGTCAATGTTAAAAGTAACTAACGGTAGGAGATTTTTTATAAATAAACAGATTCTCGTCATCTACTTGCAACAAGCCCAAACCTCAGGGTTTTAAAAAATTACCATTCGAGGGTCATAATTTCATGTTATTTAACAAACAATGTCACATAAATATGATGAGATTGCCCAAATATGAAAAGCCTTTGCGAAGCCAGGAAACTTCGTAAAGAATTCTGAATACAATCAAATCCAAGCTCCAAATGCAAGGTAAGAAATAAGGGGCAATATAATAATGTTGGTATTAGTATATATTCCAAAAGACGGATACGATTCTGCACAAACTTCTTTATATCAAGGCTAAAAAGAGTCTGCTATCAGCCGTTCAGCCTGAGACAAAGAGAAAAGTTGAGTCCACGAAACATCCCAATCTGTTACAGAAACGAGAAAAAGTCGAAAACACATTTGCACCTTTACATCTGATTTTAACATTTATCATTAAATTATCATGCATCTGAATGAACTTGGCGTAAAGCAACAGGAGATGAGTTAAAAGAGTGGAAAATAACTTAATGTCTTTGCCTAATAGCAGGCTATTAGTCTAGTACCCCTACAATATCGTGTTCACACTTTATATAATGTGAAATGCGAGGATAAATTGTAAGCATAAACTTTATAAACTTAGGGTGATGTGATAATATTTTCAAGGAGAACAGGCAGAGTTATATCACAATATAATTCATTAGACTGAGATGAAATGATACCAAAATATATGCACAGCCGTAAACAGTCAAAACAACAGGAACTACAAGAGCATATAATAGTACCGCCATCTATTGGCATAATCTAATACACTGCTTACATGCTCAGTAGGGAAGTTGGTAACCTTTGACGTGAAGTCCAACCAAGATAATAATGTTAACCGTCTTCTAAATGTCTAAGAACGATAGCAGAAAACAGATTCATCCATATCGATAGTTAAAACATTTGGTTAGTTACGGATTCATTTAATTTACTAGATCCTTCAACACACAAGTTATCAGTCATGTTACTGACAAATCATCCTCCTCGCATATGTGCTCCAAGTTCACCAAACTGATCATCAGCTTCTACTGTGTCCTCAGAGAGGCGAACTGCATCCAGCTTTTGCTTCAGGACTTCTATGGCGTTCAGTACCAGCTGAGACGCTTTAATTGCACCAGTAGATTCAACAGTGAATATAAAACTATCTTCTTTGGCATAGATCTCCACGAGTCCTGGTTTTCCCATAGCTTCGGCTTTCTTTATCACTTCATCATCATAAGTGTATGCCTCAGCATCGACCACATAAACCTATTAAATAAACAAAATATCGTATGACGTTAAAAGGCCATTTATTTTAAGTGAAAAGGGCATCAAAAAAGAAATGATCTCATTGGAACTATTAACTACTGCTACTATTCTCCTCTTCCCCTTCCTCCCTGTTTCCCTCACCCTCTATTTGAAACACCCACAAATGTCGAACCCTGTAAATACCTCCATGAACATTCTTCGTCTACTCTGGATTACTACATTAATATGCATCATACACCAGCATGGTGTGGATAACAATAAGAGAGAACTATGATTACTTCATTTTATACTATAGAACATAAAGAAAAGAAAACACTCAACACATTCAAAAAGCAGAGCTACAAGAAATTCACTCTGAGACTTCCAAACCTGAAATAACTTTTCCACCAAATTCCCAAACCAAGAACCATTGGAATTTGGAATATCAGATCGGCTACAAAAATGAGGTTTACATAAGAAAAGTCCAAGGATGAAGAACTGCTGAAAATTACCAGGTAAATATTTCCATTTGAAAATCTTATTTTAAGATTTTAGAAAACTCAAGGAGACTGAAAGAAAATAGATTGACACTCTAATTCTATAGATAAGAATCCAGAAAAGTGCTGCTCTATGCCCCTTTGGTGACAACACTAATAGACTACAAGGTCACTAACCCATGTGTCTAAACCCTTCATACTCATCTGTGTAAAACCACTCAATACAATCTAAATATCTTCCCAGATTTTGAATGTTCCTCCATTTTATTAACAGTAACTCTCAACTGAGCATCACAGTAGCAAATAACAGTTATTCATAAAATAGACCCAACTTAGTGTAAAGCTAGTTTTCACATGCATCCTCAACTCACTGTAAAATTGTAATTGACTTAAAATCTATGCGGAATGATACAGTGCTAAATATTGCATCTCTCATAAAAAGTCCCTCTCAAACAATTACCTTATTTAGCACATAAGAACTGAACATTTTACAACAAAAGCAAGCATGTTTCTCAAGCAAGTGAAATGAATGATAGAGCTACTAGCCTACTACCTAAATACAATTGACTAGAAACTATATTTTTGTATATAATATATATTTACAAACGAACCTGTCCGGTATTAGGATCAATGTCAAACACTTTGGTAGGGCTACTTTCAACCCAGCTTTGTTTTTCCTCAAGTGAAAGAGATTCCATCAAATCTTCATTGATGTGGATCTCTGGTTCATACATGAATGTAACTGTTGCAGCAGGTGACCATTTTGCATGATCTTTGCCGATCCCCTTCCTGGCTATTGCTCTCAGCCTCAATTCTTGCCCACGACGCAACTTTACAATGATAATCCCCCTAAGCACCAAAGAATCCAACTCCAATTCAAACTATGTTACTTATAACATGAACCATAACAAAAATATTATTTCTTTTTCATCCACAAACTAACATTCCTAGCAGAGGCAACAAAATGCGTTGCATTCTAAAGGGGGGAAAGGAAAATTTTAGAGAAAGAATAAAGGAATATACAGAATAATATTATTATAAATTTAATGCCAACAAAATGTGAAATAGTTATCAAGATTTGGATGTGTTAACACTTTGCCACACAGTGACCAAAACCAAAATCCTAAAGCCCTACACTAGTGGCAGTAGTATCTAAACAGGCAAAATAGAAAGTATAATGTCAATAACAAAACTATTAGAGATGGTTGGTATGAACAAAATGCCAACGCCCTACATTAGCAAGACCACAAACTAAACAAGCATTCTCTAAGATACAAACAAGAATCTAGCACTTCAAATCTATATTATGCAGGCTGAATGAGAAAGCAGAGAACCAAAAACACCCAATGCAATTGCAATGCAAAATCAAGCAATGGTGAACAGCCTTAAGATACTATGACACAGATATCAGCAATTCTATCCACACTAACTATAACAAATGTGAACAAAACAAAAATGGTTACATCTCAAAACCCAAAAAAAGCAATAATCAATTAAAAAAAAAAGAACTGGCCAGGTATAGTTGTGTACTCTCCAACTCAATCACACAGTAAAAGGAACAGTTTTCAATCTGAAGGTAACAAATTCATAAGAAAGAATCCTAAAGATAACGTTTTAAACTATGAGAAACTTTAATCCATCCTTCAGATAAGCTGAAGCAAATTCAGGTCCATTTTAGATCTTGTAACCATATGAATTTTATAATACTTCCAAGAACCTACTAAGCCTCAGTAATACCACCCCCATTCTAATTTCATTTTTTTTCTTAATTGAAAAGCCCTAAAATAGTTCGAACAATAAGATGAAACCACCAAAAATATATAACAATTTTCAAGAATTCAAGTCACACGAGTAAATTCGATAACTTAGGGAAAGGTATTAACAACATGACCACAACAAAAATTAAATTATTAAAAAGAAAAATTTCTAGGTTTGAAAATAAAAACTTTATAGTTAAAATTACTTTAAAAAAAATTAACCTTTGCTGATCCGAGGAATCGTAGCCAGCAGGATCAACAAAATCGACGGGAACAACCGAATGATCGGAACTGTACAAATCCTTACTGGTGACATCCAAGGTCTGGTCGGAGTGACACTTGGCTCTCAAGTGGAACTCGACCGAGCAAAACTCGCACTGGCCGTCACCGTCACAGGCGTCGCAGTCACGTGAGAAGCGCATGCTCATGGCGCGTTCGCTGGTGAGGGGAATGAGGCCGAGGCGGTGAGCGATGAACTCATCGTTGAGGACGGAGGAGTTGACCTCGATTTCGACGAGGTCGATGGCGATGGTGGGGACCTCGGCGATCATCACGCGCCGAAGCGCGTTGGCCATGGAGGCGTCGGTGTCCCGGAGCTCGAATTTGGCGTAGTCGTCTTTGAGCTCGCGGACTTTGACCTTCGGGAATCGCTGGTACGACGCGCCATCCATCGTCGTTCGCTCTCGTTGCTTAGCGAATGCCAAATAGCTACACCGAGGGAATACGGGTTTTTTGCGGATTGTTTTAATTCTTTAAACCCAAAAACAGGGTTTTTGTTGTGGAGTCAGTCAGAATATTAAACGGTGCGTTTGAGAGTATGTCGAGTCAAGACCATATTGAAAACGGTGTCGGTTTTTTCTCTTTTTATTTAGATTTTTTTTTAAATTTATTAGGTGTTCGGCTACCCAGATTAGTCTAATTAACCCGAACCGAAATCCATCTAAGATACGACTATATATGATATGATTTATAGCCGTTGGATTGAGTTAAACGTTCAAGATAAATCTTAATCAAATCCTCATTCAATTAGATTCTCAAAATCAATTTCTATAATATACAACAGATTCAAGTTATAATAGAGTCTGCTTCTGATTCAAGAATTCCATACTTTAATTTCCCAATATTATAAATTATCTTTTTCATTGTTACAACGTTATGAACACGCCCCGACTTTAATAAAATATGAGATTCTCCAACAAAAAGATGAGGCTGTGTATCTATACTGGGCGGTGCTGCAAATGTGAATGCATGGCTGTAAAGTTGAACCCGTCCCGTAGAGGAAGAAGAAAAAAGCTCCTAGAAAATCTTCTTCACAAGCAACTTTTTGTTTGCTAATAATGCTTAGGCTCCGTTTGGTACAGCTTATTAAATAGAGGTTATAACAGTAGAGGTTATAACAGTAGAGCTTATAGCACTAGAGCTTATACTAATAGAGTTTTTGGACAAAAAATCATTGGGTGTTTGGTTGTCAATAAAAAAAGCACTTTTGAATCATTAAACTTTGTGATATTTTTTATATTATATATTTTTGGAAAAGTTCTATAACCTCTACTCTCAAAAGCTCAAATTTTGGGTTTTACTAGTAGAGGTAAATTAACTTATTTAAATTAAAAAAACTCTACTAAAAAAATAACTAAACACCATAAAAAATTTAAAAAAGTGCTTATACAATTAAATAAGCACTTATATATCTTAAATATAAGCCATACTAAATAGGCACTTAGTATATTAGACACCACTGAAACCTAAGAGCTGGTTAACAATTAGGCTGATCATATTGTTCATTCTGATCATTCTGATCATTCTGTCTTCCAAATAATGGGAACAAATTTATTATTTTAGATGGAGGAAAGTAACATTTAGTAGTAAGTATTGGTTAAGATATGCCGTATTGGCATGTTGCCGTGTTCATGTTCGTGTTGAAAGCAACAGAAGCAACGCAGTGCCATGTGAAAGATGACTTCTCAAGGAACATTCATTTCACAAGAAGCCTTGATCCGAAATATTAGGCACATGGGCCATCATATTTCTCGTTTTGGACATCTATAAAAGGGGCCATTGGCCATGACATGCATCACTGACAGATTACATATAGCAGATCCTTAAGAACCAAAATAATACTATTCAAGGCTTTCTCCAGAAACTTGATGATCCCAATGGCTCACTTTAAGCTAAACTTTCTTGTGCCAATTCTCCTGATGACGATGTTACTAGCAGGAGAAGCAGCAAGAACTCCACCTGGAATTGCAAAGAACCCAAGCCAAGCAACTTGCAAGGACATTAGATACAAGCAATGATACAATTTAGTGCACGTTTGCCCCAGGTTTTGCCCTGATCAGTGATCGGTTCATTGCCCATCTTGCAAGCCTGTTTGCTCTGCAGACATTGTCATATCAAAAATTAAGGGGGAAAAAATTGTAATAGTACAATTATAAGTAGATTTTTCAGGAAATTAAGCAATATGCTGGAATCAAGCAAAAAGAATTCCAACAAAAATACACTTACCAGCAATGTTCCTATCCCTTATGGGAACATCAACTAACAAAGCAGGACCTGCAAGAACAAAAACATGTACATATGCAGTCACCAACACAAATATGTACATTAAAAAATTTAGAGAATTCAAAAAAAAAAAAAAAGGACATGATTTCGGGTTACAATTGAGCACTTGAAGATCAAGAGAATCAGCATCAAACCCAGCATTACAATAATTATCAAACATGTGGCTCATCGCGTGCACAGACATTTTCATTTCAGAAGCGTTAACATCAGAGCCATTCTTTATGCTTGCCAGGGGAAATAAGAACCGGCCTAGCCCATCCTTAGAGTCCCATGAAGACAAGTCCTTGGCGACCCTATGGCTAATATCAAACATTCTTCCATTAGCATAAGCCTCCCTCGTTCCGGGACCCCGTCGGCAGCTAAAGGCCGGCGAGTTGTTAACAAGACCCTCGTGCATCGTATTACCATGAGCAAAATTTTGTTCATGTTTGATGTTTGGTTTGAAAAGAAAGATAGAAACACGCGTTTTTTTTAATTATTCTCTCCTATAAAACTCACACGCTCACAACTGAAATGTGAAACTAATTAAATAAATAAATAAGCGATTACGATTGGAAACTAATTAGTTAAAGGCTTCATTTAGGACAATTTGACTTGAAAGTTATAATTACTGTAAAATAAAAGAACTAGTTATCAATTAGTGAAAGTGGATGAACTTTTGGTAATTATAACTTTAAAGTTGGGTTAAGAGTCAATTACAAAAGATCATATAGTTTTCATCAAACAACAATGTGTAAGATTAGCTTAAATAACTTCTTAAGTAATTAACCAACAACTGCGTAGATCAACCGGTATAAAGTTATTCTAACTTAAGGAAGGTCATCGGTTTAAAACTTGAAAATGCATCTACTTTTAATACTTGTTGGAAGAACTTTGCGACCCTAATGATGCTACCCAGTTCGAATCTAAATTAATCAAAATCTAATGTGGTATTCACATACTAGATAGTTTAATAATAAAAAATTCTTAACTAATTCAAGATGAAAGTGGCTACGAAATATTTTTAGCAACTTTCCTTTAGAAATACGGTTATTGTGTAGCAATAACATCAAATTAAAGAAGCTAATTAAGTTGCTCTCCAGTCTCCACCGATGAAATTACTGCTTCAAGAGATTTTACTACTTAGATTAATAGCTATCCTTAATTGAGAAGGCGCATTGCATATAAGAGGAAAGAAACAAAGAATCATCTTTATTATATGAGCCAAATGAGAAATGATCCGAATTTTACTGAGTCAAGCAATTTTTTTAATAGGAAATGCCGACTGTTTTTGGCATGAAATTATAGATATGCATGTTCTTATGAATGTGTAAAATCCAGGAGCATAAAGAGAGAAGATGCTCACAAGAATTTCAACATATTTTAGTTGTTTAGGTGTGGGTTTTGACTTATGTGCAGACTTGTTCAACTCAGTGCCCACCTATGAGTAATTGAGCATATTATAAGATATTTCACGTTAAGTCTACAGCCTCAGATAAGCAAAAAGACTCTTATTTTTAGAAATGTATACAGCCTCAAAAATACAAAAAGACTTATTTTTAGAAATATCCTTATCTGATACTCATACTACCACCTTCTTATCTGATACTCATACTACCACCTTAATATCAAATAAGGCCTAAAACAGGTTTACAAATGTTACATCAAAGTACAGCAATCCAATTTCCCAATGTCTCCAAGCTTTCCGCAACAAGAAAATTAAACCTTATGTGAAAAAAAAAAAGAAGCATAATGTCTTATCCATAACGAAGCTATGCATAAGCACACTGCAATATCTCTTCTGATGCATATAACAAGTATATGGTCTTGACTTTACTTATCATTATCTCATTCACTGTTTCCTGCAATAAAAAATTCAGTTTACATTATTTACCACATGCTCAACTGATCCTAGAAGCATGTTCTCGTTAAATTATTTCCTTATCAATTACACTGACGAAAGAAAGATTAGCAACAGGGGAGATATATAACTCTATAGCGGAATTGTTGAAAACAAAAGCCTTCATATGTGTATACATATATATGCATCAAGTGTTGTTGTATTAATAATTTAAATTCATTTGAAGTACAAACTCACATGGGAAAACTGATGTTCTCATTTGATGAGGATGCATCTTACTGGTGATCCCTCAGCACCAACCATTCTTAGAGGCAAGCAATGGATTGAATATAATCCTGATGGGACATGGTCAAGTTTAAGGCCTTCAACTGGGATGATTTCCTGAAGAAGATGGTACTAGTGTTAGCTAGTGCTGAGAACTCATGAGAAATTCACCCTAAATTTTCCCATGGAATTAAAACAAACACCATACAAAACTCTGCTTTCCTTTTGTAGACTCAAAAACTATTTTGTTAGTGAGTGTTGTGTTTTTAATGTTTACTTTTGAAGTACACCTGAAATATTTGCAAAATCCCTGTTTTTATTTTGGCAGTTAATGATTCCATTTTGCAGTAGTTGTGGACTATAACTATAAGCTATAAATCCTCAATGCCAAACATACCCTTAAAACACACTGCATCATATTACAAAGCTTTTGTCATCACATTCATCTGGATGAATGAAGCTTAATTAAGGCATCAAATTTAAAATGATTTTCTTACCCTGTTCCTTAAAAGTTCATGATGAGCTGAAATAATGTCATCAAAGGCAGCAACAGACAAGTAATCAACTCCTACATATTCCAACAATACATGTTTTTGAACAAATCATTTCAGCTCTGTGTAAATTTTAAAGGATACAGCCGAAGGTAACTGAAGAAAATTTAAACTACTAAGAAATTTTTTGTCTTACCAACAAGTTTGATATCAGTGTTTTCAACCAACCATTTTGCCCCATCTGCCATAAATCCCACATAGCTTGTGTCAAACTTTTTGAACATAAGCTGCCTGAAATATGAATCACAAGTTAATGCACACATTGTGATTACTTTGAAAATTCTGATTAATGAATGTCTAGTATGAGGGTTCAAGCAATGCCATTTCATCTAGGCTCTCTTCCAATTCCAATAATAAAACTAATTACAGGAACCCACAAGTTTACTGAACTGGAAACTCATTTTGAAACAGGGTATGTAACATTAGATTGATAATCTTGCCCTATATAATCGACAATTAAATCAGCTTTCGATTCCAAGTCACTAAATACAATACTGAGACGATCCGCACAGCAATGGCAATAAAATTTATGTGAATTAATATACTTACCTGTCTGTGTTTAGCGTTCTGAAAAGTACACGGCGTACCCCCTTGGGAATATTCAAGGACTCCAAGACTTCAGCTGTAAGAGAGAGAGAGAGAGAGAGAGAGAGATTATTACAAATTATTAACTAGTTAATTGCATCTACATACTAGCTGAGGTTACCTGCAATCATATGGAAAAGTGTAAAAAAAATTAAACTTCCATTAACAAACGCAAAAAGGGTATTAAATTAAAGAACACACGTACCAGTTAAGTTCTTATCTCGTGGAACATCAACTAACAGTCCAGGACCTATGTGACAAACAAGCAACCATAGTCACCAATCAAATTAATAACCAATTAAACCAAAATAGCATCAAGCAACAAATTTATGAAATTCCATTAGAAATGGATAAAAATTAATTACGAACATCTATAAAACTGACCGTTTAAGACATCCAAGTCAAGAGAATCCACATCAAAGCCGGCATCAAAGTAGTGATCAAAGAAGTGGCCAGGAGCGTCAACGTGGGTTCCCGTATGCGTCGTGAACTTCATCTCCGAAATGTTACAGAAGGACCCATTCTTCATGCTCACGGGCAGCCGTAAAAACTGCCCGAGCAGCCCGTCCTCGGTGTCATACGACGGCAGGTCAACCGTGACCTGGTGGGTGATGTCAAATATCCGGCCGCCACCGTACACCTCTCGCCGGACCGGCTTGATCAGGAGCTCATCGGACAGCGAGCAATCGGGTGCAGTAGTAGTTGTGGGGTAAGCTTCGTCGTTTGCTGCAACAGTGAGTGCAAGTAAAGTGAAGATTACGAATGGCAACAAGAACTGAAAGTTGATTATAGTAGTTTTGGACATGCTTATGGATATTATTTATTTTTAATTAATCTTTGAGAAATGAGATGTGATCATGTGAAGATAATTTATGCTGGTTACAAAAGGTGCGTACACGAATTTAATTTAATTGTGATACGATAAGATTGTGAAAGATGAGGTATGCACAGCCTGAAGACTTTTTATTTTTTATTTTGTTTTTCATGAAATTATTATTCATAATATTTATAATTATATAATTATAAAATATTTATATTAATTTTAATATGACTACTATTCAGATTTTAATTTTTAAATATTTTAATTTAAATTTTTTTAAATATTTAAAAGAATTTTCACTAAAATTTTAAAGAATAAAATTTAAATTAAACTACTATAATATATTTATAGGACTCGAATTATTTTCTTTCTACTTTCTACTTGTGAAGGAGTAGATTTTTATTAATCTTATGATAATAATTTTACTGTGCCCAAGTTATGGGTATAATACCCAAAATATGGGATACCATATTAATTATAATATTCATGTTATTACGGGCGGTGGCCATGTTTAGTAGAAAATTGTTTGTTTGTTTTGTATGCGAAGACATGTGGAGAGGCTTTTAAATAAAGATGGAATTTTTATTTTTTTTAGTGAATATGGAGATAATTTAAGAATAATCCATGAATTCCTATTTGCCTCATGTGATTGATTTAGAGTTACGTGAGAAATGTTCCTTGTAACTTTGTGAGAAAATAATACTATATTTTAGACACAACTTTCAATAATTTAAAAAATAGTCGTGATATATTTTGTTCTGGTCTAAAAAGTAGTACATTGTTTTTTTTTTTTCCCTTTGGAAATAAAAAAATATAGTACATTGTTGACTAAATTAGCCCACTTGCCGTATTGTTGACTAAATTAGCCCACTTGCCGTGAATGCTTTTAATTTTTTTAATTTGTTCTTATATTGTTTGTTATCTATTTTTTTTATCAGTAAAAAAAATCTTATCATTTTAATAGAATAATGATCTAGCGTGTGATACTAATAAGCGCATAAATCAGTTGATAAGAGGATGTTATAGTTTAACCAATGTCATTGATTCGACATTTGAGAATGTAGTTGTGTTAAATACTAAAAAAAATATCAGATGATTTAATATACCAAAAAACAAATCTAGCGTGCATTTACACACATGTTAGATTATTATTACTGGGATTATGAATCTCACAACATAGCCCCACTAATAATAATTTAATGGGTTGCAGTCGCGGATCATAAGATTCGTGACTGCTCGCACTAGATCATTATTATATTTTAACATCTCATAATTTTATGATATAATTAACAAAAACATGATATATGAACAACCACTGAAACTAAAATTGCTTGTAAATTATGATCTTGACATATTTTAAGATCGTTTAGGTGATACTCAAATTATTGAAATATTTTTTTTTCTTATTTAACCTAACAGCCATCTAATCACCTTTATCAGGCGCCTGAATGAAAAAACATTGGTATATTTAATATTTGATTGGAACAATTTTGACTTGTGGAATAGAAAAAATGATAAAGAGACCGGTATTGATTACATATATTAGTCTATAATCAATGCCCAAGTACTTGTTAACACTATAATTATCCCTAACATCAAGATTAATTACAATCACATGGTATGTACGTACTAAAACCAGCGCTGCTCCATATGAGCTTGGTCCATTATCAAACTTCTAAAGCACCTTTTAAGTCAAATTTAAACTCACTTAGAAATTAAAATGCACCATTTAATGCGAATGCACCTAATTGGTAATCCTTGAGCGCCAAGCAACCTTATGGTTAAGCAGTGGATTGAATAAAATCCTGCTGGGTCAATCGTCAAGCTTAAGAGCTTCCACAAGAATGATTTCTTGAAAAACGTACTTCTTACTTCTTAGTTGCTTCCGCCATTGATGAGAAGAAGCGGGAGAATTGGGCAATGTATTCAAAAAATTTATGTTTAACACAGGTTAATTATGTTGTAGAAATGGGAAAGCGACTTTCAGTTGGTCATATTTTAAAACTTATTTTGGGTCCTACGAAATCCCTGAACCCAAATCTGAAAATGTTTTTTGAGGCTTAGGCTCGATTTCATTTCAATGCATTTCCTAGGCCCATACCTGATCCAAATTAGGCAAGAGTTACAGGTAGTTGCGGACATATGTAACAAATCCAATTAAAGCAATGTTGAAATTGCTAATTATGTAATTAAAAAGATCATTAGTCAGTGTTCAAAACTTCCAAGTCAAGAAAGAGAATCAACATCAAAGTAATGATCAAACATGTAATCAGGAGCATCGACGTGAGTTCCCGCATGCATTGAGAGCTTCGTCCAATGCATTATTGTTGTTCATGCTTTCAACCAGCCATAGAAACTGACCCCATTTCATCCTTCTTGCCAAACGCCGGCACGTCAAAGGCTAATATCATAAACCTGGCCATTCCCGTAAACCTCTCGCCGAACCGTTGCGTGACTCCGGTTACTGAGCAATCGGAAGTTATTGGATAGGCAGTCTTTGCTACCATGGCTAGTGTGACTGTGAAGAAGCTTAGTAAAAACGGAGAGTCCTTACTGGTGTTCTTGGCCATGCTTATTAGAAAAATTGCTCTTTATTTTTTTAAAAAAGATAACACAAATTTCAAAATTTTGCCTGAGCTTTCAAATCTGGAATCAAACCACCACACAACACCTAAAACAAACAAAATGACATTTTGGTGGATAGAAACCATCCTAGATTTTAAGTCTAGATGAATATAGAGAGGGAAGACAAGAACTCTAAAAAATAAAAGTTACAAAAGTATTTCGGAAGCAAACGTTTTTGCGATTTCAGGAAAAAAGAGTTTTTTTTTATTGTTATTGCTATAGCATGAGGGTGTCATTCGAAAATTGCTCTTGGTTTGGTTAATTTTTATGAGGAGATGTAACGAGGGTTTAGCAATAATGTTACAGAAATCTTAAATCACTGCAGATTTAAATTTAATATGAAGTGATCAGGACATGGTTGATGATTTTTAGCCTAAAATGGCCCCTACTGGAATTATCTTAGCCTGAAATGGACAACATGATTGATGATTTCCTGAGGGGGAATCATAATAATCTTCCAAAAATAGGAACTTAATGAGCTATCACGATTGTTTAATCACACAGCTAATTTATTTGGCGACACAAGCATGTGGCTCTGATAGAGTTTGACTTCCCCAGTACTCCCAGTACTGTCTAATCCTTTGTTTTTTGTCTCTTAATAAATTCCACGCATTTATAACAACAACAACAATAATAATAATAAAAACATTAACCCACTTCACCACAAACCCCAACTGGTGCTCGTGAGGTATGTGAATTTCATAGAATATGATGATCTAGATTTCATCATCTTAGCCTAAAATGGACCACAGAAGGGGTAAGGGTTCAAAATAAAATTAAAATCACTTTTATGTAGACCTTATTATTTGACCCCTCAAATTCACTGTTTTCACGTTATCGCCCTTTCAAATTTGTTGTTTCTACATTTTTGAGTGTCATCAACGCGTCCCATGCCATGAGTTTTCCACAATCAAATACTAGTTAAAATCAAACCATGGACTTGTGGAAACTCTGATCTAATATCAAGAAAAGAAAAATGATAAGCTGGCTACAATAAATAATCAATGTACAGTATGTACTCATGCTAAAAGCCACAACAAAAGACAGTCATGTCCAGTAGTGTAATGGATGATAAACATACGCACATCTACTCGATTTAAATCAAAAAGTTTTACTGGATTTCACTGCTTCCTGATTCCAAGCAATTTACTCCATTTGATAGCTCATGAACCCATTACTGGGTTACTGCAAAAACAACCAATTTACATTAGATCACCACTAAGATTGATTCCAAGCAAGATAACAGAAATATTTCCTTTGGAACCTGGATAAGCATTTGATTTTTTACTAAATAGTGGAATCATTAATTGTAGAGGATCAATAAACTAGCTATAGCAAACACTCACGTGGACAATATATCATTTAATCAGAATGCATCTTATTGGTGATCCCTCGGCGCCAAGCAACCTCAGATGCAAGCAGTGGATAGTGTATAGTCCGGCTGGCACACCATCTAATTTAAGGCCTTCCACAAGAATGACTTCCTGAAGAAGATTAATAGTGTTAGCGTCAACTGATGTGTAAGCTATTTTTCTCTAGAAATTAAAAAAAAAAAAAAATCAGAACTTCATGATGAGTAAAACAACCAATCCTGGAGTACAAAAATGATTTTTCTTACCCTGCCTTCAAGGAATTCATAATGAGATGGAAGCAAATCATCATGTGCAGCAGCAGATAAGTAATCAATTCCTAAATTTTACAATGACATATGCATTAGTCTTCTATTAGAAGGCAAATATGTAAATAACAATAAACTGGGAGGTGTCCCTAACAAATCATACCAGCAAATGTTACTGAAGGAAATAGATGCACTTTCATATAAATTTCCAGAGTTAGTATGAAGTTACAAAAGAAATTTAACAGAAATATCTTCACATCATCAAGTTAAACAGAATAGACACTGAATACGCATAGGCATCAGACAACAAAATAGTGCCGGCATCAAAAGGAGCTTTGACATTCCTCAAAGACGCGAGAGGAAAAAAAATGTCAAACAAAATGCACCCTAGATAGGTAGCTCAGAGCTACTGAAAATAATTTATAACTTACCAACAAGTTTGATGTCAGTGTTTTGTACCAGCCATCTTGCTCCATCTTTCATAAATCCAACATAGCTCGAGTCAAACTCCCTTTTAAACATAAGCTTCCTGAAATGGAACTAAATTTTAGTTAGCACACAAGTACTCCAAGCTATAAATACTTTTCCCATTCAACATTTTCTATGCTTCTCGAAACAAATTGAATGTACAGTATAAGGGTTAAAAATTGTATAGACACAGGATGTGGGCAGTCCTCTCATCACTTAATAACTGAATTTTAATAATTCAGGAAACGAATGTTATAAATTACCTGTCTGTATTTAATGTTCTGAAAATCACACGCCGGACACCCCTGGGAATATTTAGGGACTCCATAACTTCAGCTGTGGAAAATAGAGTTCATGACAAACATATCTGAATTAAAGAAAAATAGAAACAAAAAATTATTCTTGTCATTTGTCCAGTACAGCACAGTTTTTGAATTTCGAATTGCTTTATATTTTTTTCTAGCTTATCTTTATATTACCCAAGACAATAAAGAAAATGAGAGGAAATTGGTGGCGTTCACACTAGTAGGAAGTGAAACCAAAATCAATGAAATAGCATTCTCTTAATATTATTGGATAGCTCCATGGGCAATTAGTATTTGTAGTTGAAAAAAAATGGCCCTTTAAGCTGCTGCAGTGCTACCAGAAATCCAAAATTTTGTTTTTAAATTCCTACTAAATATAATTTGAGACATAAAGTCATAAACAACGGTAACATACCCGTTATGTTCTTATCCCTCGGAGCATCAACCAACAGTGCAGGCCCTGCACAGAAACTCACACAACAGAACTTTCATTAGACACCTAATAAACACACACACTAAAAAAAAAAGATACAAATAAATAACAGAGCCACAACAGAATTAAATTACCATTCAACACCCCCAAGTCGAGCGTGTCAACGTCATAACCAGCATCAAAATAATGATCAAACACGTGCCCCGGAGCGTCCACGTGAGTTCCCGTATGCGACGGCAGCTTCATCTCCGAGTTATTAGCAAGCGACCCGTTCTTAATACTCTTGGGCAGCCACAAGTACTGCCCCAGCCCCTCCTTCGAGCCAAACGACGGCATGTCGCTCGTAATACGGTGGGTGATGTCGTAAATTTGGCCGTTTTCGTACACCTCTCGCCGTACCGGCGTAGGCACTTCTTCTTCTGATAGCGAGCAGCCGGTCGGCGTGGTTCCGGGAATCGTCGGGTAGGCGGCCGTTTCGGCGGCGGTGAGAGTGAGTGTCGCCAGAGTGAGCGTTAGTGAAGTGAAGAAGAGAAGCAAAAACGGCAATTTGAGTGTCGTTTTGGCCATAATTGGGAGAGTGTTGGAGTCGACAATGACTCTTGAGAGGTGAACAAAAAGGGGCGTAAATTAAAGAGGATGCTTAGTTATCCTTCTGTAGGAGTAAATCATCAATCAATATAATACAATCCTAATCCGCTTGTACTTGCATTGAGTGGTTTAATATAAGTGTATGACCCAACTAGGTCATTTATATTGAAATATTTTTTTTAAAAAATGTACTAAAATATGACAATCACAAATTTATCAAGGTAATTTTTTATAATTCTAATATATTAGACAATTAGAGTTCTAATTTTTACCTTTACAAAATACTGAAAAAATATCCATTTTATTTCTATTAATGAAAAGCTATTTTTATTTTTATTCAATATAATCAAAAGAAGAATTAAGTACCAACTATTATTGGGATTCGAATCCATCCACTCAAAGCTTATTAATAGAAAAGCATGTGAATAATTAATGATGAGCACGTGAATTTTGTAAGAGCAAGAGTAGAGATGACCAATGGGCCAGGTTGGCAAGTAAGGATAGTACGTGCTCGTATCCGTATTATATCGCTTTTATTATGTGTTTTATGTCGTACGTGTTTAATTTTTTTTCCTTAAGCCCGACCTGACATATATGTCATGTCCATTCATGCCGTAGCCACACGTGTCATACTTAAGATAAAATACTTAATAATTTTTTTTTATAATTTTTAAGAGCACATTTCTAAGCTGTTAGCGTACTTTTTTAAGTTTATTTACTTTTATTAAGTCTATATTTTTATTTAAATTTAATAGAATCGAAAATTTAAAACTCAAGTTAATATTTAATAATAATAAACTAATAATAGTAAAAAATATAATATTAATGACTAAATTTGACCTTATTGTATTAGAATTTTTTTAATATTTAACAACAATAATAATTATAAAATTTTGTTAAGGATTAACTTAATTGTTAACTTGATATTACATAGAGTCATAAATCATAGTTCACAATAATATTAATGCATATTTATAAAATCATGATATTTATAATTTTATTCACTAAAATCATGATATCAATTATTTATTTAATAAATTATAAATATAAATTAATTATAGTATTTTTTAAAACTAAGAATTAAATGAATTTAAAAAATTTAATTTCAAGTTTTTATAAAATTATAAAAGTTTAAGTTTACTTTCATTAAAAAATAAAATGTACTTATTGTAGGTTTTTTTATCGTACCGTGCTTAGCTCCATCTTTAATCGTGTCGTGCTTTTAAGGTTTGCGTACCTAAAATTCTAAGTCCGACTTAGACCACATGCGTGCCGCATGCTCCACCGAAACATACTCGTGTCGTACCGTGTTGTATGACCCATTGGCCATATCTAAGCAAGAGTAGCCGTCGGCCGAGTAGGACCAGCTTGAAGGTGGAGTAATTTAATTCGAACACCATCACAATTCACGGTCGCTCACTTCACCATCGCAGCAGCTAGCATGCATATGCAGGTTCTTGGGTTCGCAAATTGAACACAATTTCTCACGGCCACATAACTCATGTATGTCGAGCACCAGCAAGCAACACCTAATGCCGCGTTGCATCATTTCATTGTCCATTTTGGGGAGGGGCCAAACTAATTAAAAGCTTACCAATTTATTGCCAACTATTTCAAGAAGTTTGCAGCTGGAGAGGGCCTCTCATTTGGTAGTTGTAGTAGAATAATAATACCATCTTTTGTTGATATGTCTTGATTAAGATTACCATTAAGGATAACTTTTTTCGAAGCCATGGAAACTAGCATTTGAGTTGATAATTTTGGAAAATAAACTGTGTTTGAATCCGAGTAATTTACGACAATAAGTTCTAGTTACTGTATATCATTAAAGGTTATGAAACTAATAAGAAGGAATAAGAAACCTTTTGAAAAAACTTTTTAATTGATAGAAATATACAAATATTTTGGAATCTCTAACACACACTGTAGGAATGCATTATCGACACCTAAATATTTCGAGAAAATGTCATAACCACCACCATAATCTCCACCCAGCTTATGAGATGGAAAGTATTTAGTATTTACAATTGAACTATTGAGTAATTGCTAAAGACATGGGCAGATTCAATTAAGACTTAGGAGAGGCTTCAACCCCTTTTAAGTTATTATTTTTTCTTTTAAATGTATCCTAAATCTCTTTTAGAAGAACTAAAAAAATTAGATACATTTTTATATGATTAAACACTTGTAGTTTCTAAGAGTGTTATTTAATGATTTTGGTGATTAATTTGGTTCAAATTTCAATAATCACATAATTTTTTTTTAGATATTTAGTAGAGATTATTTAAAAAATAATATTTTCACAAATATGGTTACAATGGGGTCTAATATTTAAAATAAATAAATTATTACAATTTAAAATTCAAGTGAAAATAATAGAATTTGAGTTTTTGAGACATGAATAAGTCATCCAACATTTAAAATAAATGATTTAATAGAATTTAAGTTTTTGAAATTTTAAATTGTATTCAAGTGAATAATAAAAAAAATAGGTACTCTAAATTAAATTAAATTTTTTTAAATTAAACACCTAATAATTTAAGTGTATGGTCCGCCCACTTACTAAATGTGCCATGAGTTAAGTTCAATATAATGGGCATATTATTAATTTTCTTTCCCTTCAAGCATGGATTGAATATGGACAGGTTTTTCTGTTAAAAAGTCTTAGCATGTTAGAAGACAAAGGGGACCATAGCATATTAAATAGGAAGGTTTATACGTTAGAACGTGACAGCTAGCTCTTCCTATTTTTCATACAAAGACAGTTATTTGAGACAACTGCTGTTATGCTAATCGAATTTGTTATAAAATAAAAACAAGTTGATATCATTTGTAGTTACTACTCTGAACATATAGTTTGTGGTATAAAATAAAATAATAAATCTGCAACTGGTGCGTATCCTGTAACAACTGAAGCATTGATTCGGCTGAACCAAAATTGCCCACCAAATTATTCCGGAGCGAGTAGTGAGAATGAGACAATCAATGTTTCAATTAAAAAATTTATGAGTTTCAGACAAACAAAAGCTACGAGCCTTTGCGAGGAATCATGCAGCATTAGCAAATGAGTAAAACACAAGCAACTAATTCTCTTGTAGTTAAATAAGGGTCCGGCTATATTGAAACTATTTAAGGATCGAGTGTTGTTCATGATTGTATGATCATAAAAATAAATATTAAATTTGTACTTATTGTTGTGATTTGATTGTCATTATCGGTGCTTCACAATGGAACAGTTCCACGACAGCCACTTCCTAAAATAAATGATGAATAAATTTAGTTCCTTTTGAGATCAAATATTCAAAAACGGTCGTGTAATACAAATAGAAAAATACTTAGTGTAAAAAAGTACGAAAGAAAGACGAAAGAAACAATAAAGAAAATTGGAGAGAGAGAGAGCAAAATTCTCTCGTCTTTCTCTCGTGCTTCTCTCTCTCTAGCACTATTCAATACAAATATTTAAGCCAAAATCTTGAAATATTCACTCTCTTTGTGCACAAGTTTAAATTTAGAATCCAAGACCTCTAATCTAAATCAACAATCTTTTAATCAAGATTTGAATTATTACAACTTTTTAAAGATATTACATCATACACACATTTTGTTCTAATAAACACTTCTCACAAGATTTTGAATATTCTCCTCGTTACTAGATTATGTTAACATTAAATTAAAAATTGTTTTAAATTTTATCTGGTATTGAGATATTGTAACTTTTAAATTATAATTGTTGTGAAAAAAATTATAATTATAAAATTAATAATTAATAATATACTAAATATAATCTTAAAATAATAATTTTAATAAAATTAATAAATATATTATAAAATTTTCATCATAAAAATATAAAATTAAATCAATTTAAAGTGACGTCGCTTAAAAACTATATTCGCCCAAACTCAATTCTAAACAAACAGAAGACATGCATTAGTCATCAAAAGAGAGTGTAAACGAGTAAACGACCCACTTCGTATTCACAAATAAAATATCTCGGCATGGACATGTATCGGTCTATGCATTGACCAACCAAACTCCAACGTTCAGTGCTTTACACCCCACATACGTAATAAAAGTTATAAATTAAAACCCACAAACGTAAAAACACTCAAAATCCAATTAACCCGAAACCCACCAAAATTATTTTTCACAAACATGAAACTCTCTTCAATCTCAAACGCTGCATCATGCGTCCTTCTTGTTATTGTTCAAATTTCTTTAGCCCTAGCTCTAACTTCTCCACAAGACATATCAGCTCTCAAAGCATTCAAAGCCTCAATAAAGCCAAGCTCAATCCAGCCTTGGTCCTGTTTAGCCTCATGGGACTTCACAGCCACCGACCCATGTGCCCTCCCCCGCCGAACCCACTTCACCTGTGGCCTCCTCTGCTCGTCTGACTCAACCCGTGTCACCCAGCTCACCCTTGACCCTGCGGGCTACTCCGGCCAACTCACCCCTCTCATTTCCCAACTCACCCAACTCACCATCCTTGACCTCTCTGATAACTACTTCTTTGGCCCGATCCCAGCTTCCATTTCCTCCCTCTCAAATCTCCAAATGTTGACCCTCCGCTCCAACTCGTTCTCCAGCTCAGTCCCCGACTCACTCACCCAGCTCAAAAATCTCGATTCTTTAGACCTTTCTTATAATTCTCTATCCGGGTCTCTCCCAAAAAACATATTTTTGATGTCGAGTTTGAGAAGACTCGATCTGAGTTACAACAAGCTCACCGGTTCATTACCAAAGCTGCCGCCAAATCTCTCAGAGCTAGCTCTGAAGAACAATGTTTTATCTGGGGTTGTTGCAAAGAACTCCTTTGATGGGTTAACTCAGCTGGAAGTTATCGAACTGAGTGAGAACGCGTTCACTGGGACACTCGAAGCGTGGTTCTTCCTGTTGCCAGCACTCCAGCAAGTTAACCTATCCAATAACACCTTGACACGCGTCGAGATCTCGAAGCCAGTGGATGGCGGAAGCGACCTGGTGGCGGTTGATCTGGGGTTCAACAAGATCCAAGGGTACTTGCCCGTGAATTTCGCTGATTATCCGATGCTGTCGTCTCTATCGATGCGTTACAACCGGTTGCGCGGCGGTATCCCATTGGAGTTCAGTCACAAGAAGTCCTTGAAGAGGTTGTTTCTGGATGGGAACTTCTTGATTGGTAAAGCACCGATAGGATTTTTCACCGGTGACGTGCCGGTCGCCGGTAGCCTGGGGGATAATTGTCTACAGGGATGTCCAGTTTCTTCTCAGCTGTGTTCTCCTTCCCAAAAATCTTACTCCGTGTGCAAGCAAGCTTATGGTAGAAAGCCAAGGCCTTAGTGTTGTTCATATTATTATTATTATTATTGTTGTTTATTACTACATATTTTTGTTTGTTATTCTGAAAAAAACGAAAATTATGTGTATTGAAAAAAAAATAATAAGTAAATGAGATATAGAAAAGTTGTATAATGTTTGGATTGGATTAGTGGTTTAATGATGGTGAATGATGATGATCCTTGAAGTTGAAGTAAAAGGATCGCCTTTTGTGTCACATTCATCAAAAGCAGAAGCTGACCAAGGACAGTTATGATTATGCATTAGAAAATTGTACCTGCAACAGCATTTTAATGTGGTAAAAAAAAAATTCATGAAGTGAAAGTGAGGTGGTTTTCTAACTGCTTTTCCCACTTGTGCAATACTAGGATTAATTTCGATTTTTTTTTCTCGGCAATTTTTAATTTTTTTTTCAAGATAACAATAATTTTTTAATAATCTATCTTTATTTTTTATTATAATAGAAATTTATAATTACCATTTTTCGAGGGGATAATTTAAGATTTACCCTATATAATAATAATAATAGTAATAATGTGAACAGGATGCAGGTGAAACTTTTGAAACTTTGCATGTGTCATTTTCTTCGTTTTCAAAGTATTTGGTGGATCCTCCGTTAAAAGAGTGGCAAGTGGCAACTGACAATGGGGGGGCATATTAATTCCACGCCATATGAATGATTAGAGCATTAATAATAGTGCATTAATGCTTCTACAAGCTCCCTATTTTTATCGTCCGACATCTTAATGCCGTTAATTAACTGCAAACTTTTGTGAGTAATGAAATAATTATAAATTTTTATATATAAATTTATAATGTATAAATTGACGTGGCATAATAATATTAGTTGAATTAAATATTATTTAAGTCACATGATTTATTTTTATTATTTTATATTTTTATTCAATTAATAAATTAATGTCACGTCAGTTTGTATAAAATAAATTTATACAAAAGAATTTGTAACTGTATCTTTATTCAATTTTTTTTTTTCTTTTGCCACACTTGAAAATGAATTCATTCAAGTTCTGATGAGAGACTCATATTTTATTGTTAATATTCATAAGTACGAGGTAAATTTAACACGTATTAGGCATGCATCATAATTGAACCAAGGGTGAAAAAAAAAGCTGAGGTAAAGATGCCGGCAGTACGTTTAGGTAGCGCTATTGGTAATGAACGAGAGTAGAAATAATAAAGGTAAAAGGTAGTAAAAAGCTGTCTGCGAGGACAATAATTGAAGGGGATGGAGGGAGGGGACCTGCGCTTCAAAATGAGAGGAGAATATTGTTTGCAGAAAGTCTAGATGCCACCCACTCGGCCCCATTTGAGGGCCCTATTACAACTGGTACTTGCGGACCTTTATTATTTTCAGAAAGGCAGAGTTAAAAATATCTAGGATGCATATGCACGACAATTGCACGTGTCCCTTGCCTAAATTGTAATAACATACAGAATTCGACAAAACCATAATACTTGTCCTCGGATCTACTGAGCATATTTTTACCAAAAAGGATCGGTGTGTATTATTTTTGAATGATAATGCAAATCATTGCAGGGCTAGTGCTTGTAACTCTCCATTCGTCTTAGCTTAAATTCGAAGCCAATTCTTGACAAATTAGGAATGGTAAGGCAATAAAGATAACTTCAACATGACGTTTCTGGGTCCAAGTTTCCTGTCTCTCTCTCTCTCTTCTCAAACGAATTAAATACTCTCTGCATAGCTTGATTGGTGATGACATTTTATACACCCAGAATTCAAGATTCGGGTCCTTGAGACTAATATAAGATTCTTTTCTACTTTGATCTTCTTTATCAAGCAAGCTGGCAAATATCTTTTATCTCAATTTTTATAATATCTTCTACGATTATAAACATCCGATCTGGTCATCTAAGATTCTATATTATATCATAACCTCCCTAAGAGACAACTATTGAGCATTGATATTTATTTATAAATCATAACATATAAAAATTTATCTATAATATCTATTCTATGTTCACATTTGAAGGTTGGTCCCCGGAAAGGTTTAGCTTTGAATTTTTGAGCATGCGTTGGTTCAACTAATAACTAATACCTCAATGTGACAAATACCAGCTCTCAAGATGCTTCTTCGTAACTTTCAATTCAACCCAAGATTCCAATGTTACATCTTCAAATCAGAGGCTATATTATATTCATTGCCCAAAGAATCAACAATCAAGAGGGTGAAGTCTGAATTTCCTCATTAAAGGAAAAACATATAAGAAGCGAAGCAGCTTCACAAGAGGTAATTGGCCAAAAAGAAATCAAATAAAAAGTAAAAATAAAAACAAGCAGCTTGCAGCAAGAGGATTTGAGGATGCTCAAGGGAATAAGAGACCAAAGAAGTTGATATCAAATAAGCAAGTGTTTTGAACCAAAATTGGAAAACTTCTGCACATAGTGTATTTGAAAATCCGCAATTACAACGATGTGTTTGAAAACTCGCAATTACAATGATGAACCCTAACCTAAACAGCATTCCTTCATACATGTGCGAATAAAAACATTGACAGATGATTCCTCGAACATACATATATTCAGAAGTAAGAAGTACTGAAGATTAAACTGTATTCACCGTGTCTGCAAGGCAGCGCAGTATGCATCCCAAACCAGCCTTCTCTGTCAGCTTTTCATGTATCCGCAGGCACTGGTCACAGGTGGGGCGATCACCTGTAGATAAACCCCTATAGAGGTACCTGTAAATCATGATAAATATTAAATAGGTTAAATTTTCAGAAAAGGTCATGAAACCTGAAAAATGGTGGAAAGAATCACCCCTAAAGTTTATATATAAAATAAAGGGCATATTTAAGTCAACACCAGAATCTAGCAAAGTATCAAATCACTCTCCTTGAAAAACCATAACTAACAAGAACATTTTTTTTTTAAATACCCATTAAAAATGCTAAAGAGAAAGCAAGAAATATCTCTTTCTAGTGGCAATCCCAATGGTCCACAATGACTGTTTTCTCCAACATACAAGTGGGTCACTAATACTTAATGTCCCAAGGATAAATAAGTTTACCTCATTGGAGATGCCCAACCAACTATAAATTAGTGATTAACAGGTCCCAATTCAGCCATTTCCTTGGGTGGTCTTGGCTTATATGGTATGATACTCTGAAGATTCACCTATGTCGATTGAATAGTGCTTTCATTTCTCCTTTCCCTTTCCAGTTGCAATGAAAACTATATTGTAATTTTTACCAACTCAAATTCCTACTCTGCTGTTTTAAGGCAGTGTAGCCACATCTCTTCAATCTTGGTACAAAACTGAGAGTCCAATCACTAAAATTCTTACCATTCCTCTGCTATAAAAATATTTTCAGACCTTCGTAATTTCCCCTTTAATGATATCCCAACATTTTTAAATAATACCATAGAAAACCCTTGAGGACACATTTGTCCTTGTTCTAACCATGTTCAGCCTGTTTTACCCCATCCTCTTCAACTATTCTTTCCAGCTAGCTGCCTTGATTTAGTTTTAATTATTCCTAATCCAGGCCTAAATTTTTGCTAGTCAACTATATGAAATAAGATTATTGAAAATTTTTAATTAATCCATCATACAGCATAGAACTACTCCCAAACTCCAGCTCATTCTCCCTTTAGTTAATTACATATAAATTTTGAATTACTAGTCCCTTCTTTTTCCAGAGAAACTTTAGCCTTCTCCCTTCTTTTTCCATGCAACTTTACCCCTTCTGCCTCCAAATCTCAGAAGATCAATTCCTCGAGTGGATAACTAAGCATTGATCTATTCTTTTCTATTTGTTTTGTCATCCCCAAATTAGCTTTGATCTATACTAACTCTCTAACTCAAATCCTCTCATGTAACCAAAATCTGCCTTATGTGTAAAAACCTCCCTCCCTTTCAAGGAAAACATAAACCTTTCAATTATGCAACAAACAGCTCCTGATTGAAGTTAGACAATGTGAACCTAGTTCCGTGAAAAACAGTAACTTTTAAATTTACACATATTACAAAGCACCAAAATCCCTATTCTGCCACAAGATCTTTCTGAACTGCATCTAACTATATTAAACACCAACCTCCACAACCTTTAGCATTGCAATCGCAAACACCAGAAAACACTAGATGACATTGTAGCCCCAAATTTCAATTGGTACACAATGTTTTTCTACTGAAATAGTAATAACATTCAACATGGTCACTATACACTTGATCAACTGTCACATAGCAAAACGATTACTACAACTGACCAGCACATAGAATTGGTAAATTTCAAGGTAAGACGCCCCTTTGGGCAAAACAAATATAATGCCATATACTCTGCAACAGAACATATCAACAAAAGCATCAAATGAAAGCTAAAATTTGTCATTTGTCAAGTCAAGCTACAGTTAGTGCATGAAAGAAAGAATTATTAAAAGAACTACCTACAAAAACATAAATGGGGTTAAGGAAACTACAAAGAAGACAAAATTAGATAGAAAATTGACTCTAGAATCATAATTTGGTGAACTAAATTAGATAATCAAATGGACATACTTCATGAGGATATCATAGTACTCAGGATCCAAAGAAGAGAACATGAAATCCACATCTTTTATAGCCATGAGTGCTCTGTGAACAACTATCCAATTTGCTGACTGCAAAACCACCCCCACAGTTCACTTGATTAATTACAATAATCATCCCACCAAAAAGAAATCATTAAAAAAAATGAAGATAATGGTAAAGATAGAACCTTGCATCGCTCATCTTGAGTTTTAGGAGGAGCGCCTTCAAGGGCTGTTTTAAGAGCTTCTATTGGCTTACCCCTGACATCAAAATTCAAGAATTATAGTAAAAGTTAGAGTTTTTTAAAATTAAAATTCGAAAAAAAAAGAGAGGCTGAAAAAATGTTACTGTTTTAGTAGGCTTTCGATCTTGCGAGATTTGTGTTCGATTCTTATGATAATTGCCTCTGCATTGTCTGCTTCAACGAATCCCTCTGCTCCCGCCATTCCTTTTCTCTGTTTTTGAAACACGGTACAGGTTAACAGAACTCCAGTACTTTTTCTGCAGAACGTCGAAAATATTTTCCCGAGGAAATGTTCAAACGTTTTAGAATTATCAAATTTGGCTGTAAAATTACAACTATAACAAATTAGTCCATAATGCATTAATGTTGCGTTTACTTGTCAGTATCCGGAATGAGCTGAAATTCAAATAGACTGTAATAGGAATGAGATATAAGAATCAAATTAAGTTGTTTACTTGAACTGCAGCAATTGGAATGAGAATAGAATGAAATCTCATTGATATGTTTATTTTATCTTAAAATTAGAATCGAAATAAGTTAAATTATTACAAGTTACTAAAATAGTCCTTAGTTAATTATAATAATAACTATCATCACCATCATCATCATCATTATTTGTTATTTTTATTATTATAAAAATGATTATTAATAATAATATTATTAAAAATAATATCATTAATAATTTATTAAAATACCCTTTATTAATTATTGTCATTTGAAGATGATGATGATAATGGTAATCATAATGATGATGATGATGATGATAATTAAAATAATAAATAGATAAAAAATATAATAATTAAAAAATTAATAACAATAACAACAATAATAATAAAATTTATAATATAAAAATAATTAATAATTATAATAATGATAGTAATAATAATAATAATTTAAAAATAAATAATAATTATTATTAAATTAATAACAATAGCAGCAACAACAATAATAGTAAATTTTATTATAATAATAATAATAACAACAACAATAATAGTAACAATAATAACTGAATTTCATAATAATAGTAAATTTTCAATTTTTTTTTCAATTTCCAAAGAGCGAATTTTGAGTATATTTAAAGTGTAGTGGGGATAATTTTGTCATTCTGGGGAATGGTTCCCATTCCCAACCCTCTCTTAAGGAATCACAACTCTAGTAATCAATTCAAAATTTATGTGGGGCTCATGAAATTCATTCTCATTCCCAACCTCAATTTAACAAGTAAACAAATTATTTATTTTGATTCCCCCATTTCAATTCTCATTATGGGTAAATAAACACAGTATAAATTCTTGGGAGATTGACACTTTCCCCCCTGCAGAAATCAACATATACCATTTACCTCCTTACTGTTTTTATAATGGCCAAAAACCCCCCTGACAACATAAGTTTACATTTTTACCCTTATTTTTAACTACTTTTTTATTTACATTTATTATAAATTAAATAAATCACATGAATATAAACTAAATAAAAAATTAAACATTAAAAACAAGAAATATATATTTTGATATGAACAAAAAAATTAATAATAATTTTTTTCTTGTACTAATTTAATTTGTGAAAATTTTCTTATAATAAACGTTTTGTAATATTTTAAAATTAAATGTAAAAAGATAGGCAAAATATTTTATTATTTATCTTATAATAAATTTTTATTTGTTATTCAAGTTTTCTTATAATAATTTTATTATTATTTTATAATAATTTTCTTATATATTTATGATAAGAAAATTTTCACAAATTAAATTAGTACAAGAAAAAAAATTATTATTAATTTTTTTGCTCATATCAAAACATATATTTCTTGTTTTTAATGCTTAATTTTTTATTTAGTTTATATTCATGTGATTTATTTAATTTATAATAAATGTAAATAAAAAATAGTTTAAAATAAGGGTAAAAATATAAACTTATGTTGTCAGGGGATTTTTAGCCATTATAAAAATAATAAGTAGGTAAATAGTATATGTTAATTTCTGTTAGGGGGAAAGTGACAATCTCCCTAAATTCTTTTATAACACTCTTCTCTTAATCCATACCCATGTGAGGAATTGTGAATATGATCATTGTACTTTTAACCCATCTTTTCAACTTTATTTGTAATGAGACTTATGTAAATGAAATCCAATAATTTTTTTTCTCTTATGTTTTTAGATTTTAGCCACACACGTCATAGAAATAAATAATTATTTTTTGATATTTTATATCGTAAAGAGTGGACTATATGGTAAGCACTAAAATATGCATATCAAATTTGTAACACATTTTAAAAAATTGTTGATTCACTTCCTTACAGTCATTAAACAAATCAACTAAATATCTATTTAATTACTATTTTTATCAATTATTTTCTTATATAACATATGGATCAATGAATTTATATGTCTATTTATACGTCATCATATTTATTATAAAATCATCAATCTTTAGTTGATTGTTAATCATATTATAAAATTATCAAAAATATATAAAAGCTTGGTTTTCATTTGTCTTTCTTTGAATCCATTCCTTCATGCGTTTGGCATCACCACTCCCTTCGATACTCGTGATTGGTTTTTGCGGTCTAGACGGATTGTATGGACTAACATGAGACAAATGGGTGATTTGATCGGCTTACTTGTAACTTTTATAAACTACACCGGCAGATGTGATAAATTTTAAGGGTAATTTTCAGAGACCTCCCCTGAAATTTGATATAATTTCACTTAAATGACGAGTTTGATTGTATTCTCACTTACCTCCCATGTCGTTAGTATACATACGGTTTGACTGTTAGTTGACTTGTAAAATTACTAAAATATCCAAACCACTTAAAACCAAGCTTAAGATTTGGCACCAACAACTTCATGCAGATACTTTTACCAATGAGTGTGTTTATGGACAAAAATAGGGTACTATACATTTACCTTCTCTTCTCTCTAAATTCAACTTAGGTTTGATATCCCCATTTTGGCTGAATTTTTAAGAATAAGTTGCAGCTCTTGGTACTATGACTCTCCTCCATCTATATATTCTACACACATTACACAATACTTGCTTCCCCCTATTCTCCATTAATTAATTAATTTATATATTTTTTTAATTTTACAGGAAATTAACAAACATTTTCTCAAGCCCAGTTAGTCTTTTAATTAATTACTACTGTAAGTACTCAATATTTAAGCTAAAAAGTTGGATTCAACCCATCTCCTTCTTCCTTTTATATAAATCATTTTTCTTTTTCTTTTTTAACCATATTTATTTATATCGAAATGAAATGAAATGATATTGATAGCTAGATGAGTGTAAGATTGACTATAGATGAGTATTATGATTGATTGTAGTGTAAATATAAAAAACGGTTTAATTAAATTGGTATGTAAAAAATGGCACATGAGGTGTTCGACAAAATGCCTATTACAGTTTGTTTGTCTCATTTTAAGTAAATTAAGTAGAATGACACATTGATGGGAAGACAAAATTTGTAAGCTCATCATGCAGCACGACAAATCTGCGAGAAACGACTTAAAACACATTTACGAAGTTTGCAACATCGCGTGCGCGACGAGTGCAGTAATGCGCGCGCGACAAGCACTCGGCGCAAGCAGATCTCTATCTATGACTCAATGAAGGAGTTTCGCGAGGACAAAACGTATGGTCAGCTTTTGAAGCTACTTCAAGTTATCTTTCCCCAATGGCTCGAAGATGTTGGGTTTTACGACATCCGGCCAAACTTACATAGTGCAGAACCCTGAAAACTGGTGAGCGTTGATGATGTGCCTCAACAACAGCCCGGAAGCGGCGATTGTGGGGTGTTTATATTAATGTTTACGATATACTTAATGTTCAAGGTACAATTTAATTTTGACAGTTGACATGAACATTATTTTAGGAGGAATATTGCCATTGACATATTTAACGGTGATATTATAAATGATATATTAATATTTTATATTAATTATTGAATCTTGTGTCGACCGAACTTCCATTAATATATTTAAGATTGTTATTATGTCTGTTTTGATACCTTGTGTTAATGAGTTGATTGTTGCTCGGTGAGAATCAAGAGTTGCCTACTTTTTGTAATTTTATTAAGATGTTGGTTGGTGAGAATCTGTGTTGTGTTATAAGTTGATAGCAGCTTATGTCAAATATTGGTGGTTTGGTCTTTATAGTAAAATTGAATTCTTTGCGGGTGGAGACTGGTATAGTCTGTTGCTGAGAGAAGTGAATTATGTTTTTGTTGTTTTTAATTTCACCTCCAAACAAACATCCTGTAATTTAGGGAGATAATATTTATCTCCCGGGAGACAAGCAGGCGTCACTTCCTTATAGGGATGGCAATGGGGCAGGGTGGGGGTGGGGATGCCTACCTCATTCTCCACCCCATTAAAAAATTTTGCCTCCATTCCCCAATAAATTTAGTGGGTTGGGGATGGGGAATCCCCACGTGGGGAATGATTCCCCCATCCCCACCCAATTCCCATTTACTTATTTTATAGTATATATAAAAATATGATTTCAGTAAATTAAAAATTAGAGACTTAAAATAAAATCACACCATATTATAAAGTATTTAAATTTTTTTACAAAATCTCTAAAAATTTGAAACAATATCTTAAAATGATATTAAAAGTGAAAAATATTGAAAGAGAGCAGTATCTTAAAAGAGAAAAGAAAATATAATCATGTTTTAAAGTTGAAAAATATTGTAGGGTTTTCTTTTATTCATATTCTATTTATATTACATAAAAATTAAAAAAATTATTAATTGACATTATAGTTGATAAAATAAAAATTATTAAATAAGAATTAAATATATATATATATAATGGGGATTGAGGTGGGGGTGGGGTAGGGAGTGCAATACCAAACCCCACCCCGTTAACAATTTGGGGATTACTTTTCTCCCACTCCTCACCCCATTCCCCAAAAATTATTAAAAACTTTCCCCATTTGGGGTGGAGCCCCAAATCCGTGAAGGATTTTGCCATCCCTGCGCTCCAACTTTTGGAGACAAGCATTCTGAAATTTGGGGAGACAACACTGTCGCACGGGAGACAACATCTTGTCTCCCAAAATTTCAGAATGCTTGGCTCGAGATTTTGGAGACAAGTATTCTGTAATTTGGGGAGACAAGTACTGTCGCACGGAGACAACAACTTGTCTCCCCAAATTACAGAATACTTGTTTCTGCAATTTCGAGCCAAGCATTCTGAAATTTGGGGAGACAAGATGTTGTCTCCCGTGTGACAGTGTTGTCTCCCCAAATTTCAGAATGTTTGCTGGAGGTGAAATAAAAAACTATAAAAATATAATTTACTTCTCTCAGCAATAGACTATACTCTCCATCAAGTTGTTTGTCACCCAACTGATAATACAAATAATCAACATTTTAATTTATACCGAGACCTAAAAAACATTAATATTAGTTAATTAAATTGGAAAATAATACTAATAAGAATTGACATCATCACTTAAATAACAGTCACATGTATATTTCCGCAGCTTACAATTGGTCACAATCACAATTTGACTGAATTTCATCAACCTATACATCTAGCAATCTCCCATATTGGTTTCATCTAAATTACAACCACTATCATCACCAAATTGGTAGTCATCCAACCCATCATTAAGCACAGCGTCAACAACTTCATTAACCTCTCCTTCGCTATCAACATGAGGTAAATCATTTTCAATATTATTTTTTGTACATTCATCTGCAATGACATCTCTATTGTCATTTGTTGCCATAATCTCAACAAAATATTCTATTGCCGTCACTTGCTCAACTTCATTAACCTTATCATTCAAATCAGAGAGAGTAAACTCATTCTCATCCGCTAAGTCAAAGCAATCCATTTCAATTGAACTTTCGTCTCTATCATATGTGAATAAGCATACGTTAATAAGTGAAAGTAAAGTAATAATTATGAATAATAATAATAATGACATTGCTAAACAACAATAACAACAGTTATAATAATAATAAAAATGATAATAATAATACATTTTAATATTTTTCATGTCACATAACAAACAAAAACTGAGTACATGCGACAAAAATGTCGCACGGGTTTGTCTCCCGTGCGACAAAACTTGTCTCCCAAAAATACAGAATGTTTGTATGTGAGACAAGAGCATTTCACCATACAAAACACAATAATATTGTTTCACTTGTCGCCCAAAAATCCTATTTGTCGCCTAAAAAAAAAGAAATTGCGTTCGTGTGACAAACAACTGTCGTATGAGAGACAAATAAATGTCGCCCAAAAACACATAATGTATGTGCGACAAGAGGATATTGCCGCACAATAGACAAAAATACTGTTTTTGTGCGACAAGACTTATCCCCCATGTAACAATTTTGTCACCTTAAAACACAAAAACTCAATATGGGCGACATCAGTTTATCGCACGTGCGACAACAATGTCACCCAAAAGCTTAGTCTGTATTAGTACGATAAGGACTTGTAGTACGGGAGATAAACATGTCACCCAAAAACGCAGAAACTGTGTTTCTGCGACGGGTGCACACAAACACTGCAAATTCATAAACATATCAACTTAAGCAAATTTTGGCGGGAAAAATAAAAATTACAGCTAAGACTACTTCTATTTTACACACTCATTTGCATAACAATAAAATTTTTTTGGTTTTATAGCCTTATTACGCTATGTATGGTGTAAATTACAAATATAAAATAATTAATAATTAAAATTTTCAACTCATGGCCATATATGGCTAAACTCATTCTCCACCAACCCATGAACAAGACAAATAAAACACAATCAACAACCACTTATAAAACTCCAAAAACAAGAAAACCAAATGTATTTAAAAATTTTAAACTTTCATAAAGTAACTAACCTTTTACAAACTCCAATAACAGTGGCATCTTCCGGTCGCTGTTGATCGTCACCAGTCAGTGGCCTTCTCTGACCACCTATGTTTTTCTTCTTCATGGGTTATGTATGCTCTTAATGTGTATTTCTTTTTGTTCCAGCAAATGAGAGTACGTGAATGGAGTGAAAATGGTGAGAGATTGCCAGCCATTGTTTTTTTGTGTTGGGGAACGAGAATAGAAAGAGAAATGCACTCTTTTACACAATGAATATTGTGTCTAATCGGTTAATATAATTGTCCAATAGATTTTAAACTATTTTTTTATTGTTATTTGATTTTTTTATAATTTCACCTTGTCTTTTACATATTTACCTTCGTCAACTACCGGTCAAACCGTATGTATACTAACGGTAGGGGAGGTAAGTGAGAATACAATCAAACTCGCCATCTAAGTGAAATTATATCAAACCTCAGGGGAGGTTTCTGAAAATTGCCCTAAATTTTAATCTTATTTTTGTAGTGGGCCAGAAACTAAAGCGCAGAATGTGGCCCAACCCAATCAATTTTGACCGGGCTGGCGCCATCAGACACCGAAAAGCCTCCCGTTCCGCTCTCTGTGTTTATCTTGTCCGTAGCTGATTATGAATCTAAAACCCTAATTTTGTTTTGCTCTAAAACCCCTTATCCCTATTCTGCTAGACTAAAATAATGGGAAAATCAAGCGGGAAGTAAGAATTGGTCGCTTTTTTTTTTTTGTTTGGTTCTGTGGGATAATTACTATATAAATTTTGTGGGTTCATCCGTTGGTAGATAAAATTTTTGTTTTTTGGCTTACTTATCTTACTCAAAATAATTTGATGCAGAGCAGAATCATCGACTAAATCCGATTGCAAATTCGAAAAGAAGCTCCAGTTTTATTCCAGTGAGTTTGAATTCTAAAAACGATATTAAAAAAAAATTAAAAACCAATAGTTTTATCTGTTAATTGACTGGAAAATTGCTAATTTATTTTTTGCTATCGTTTTGTGCAGAGGTTAGGGATACTGTTGCTTCCTTGACTGCCAAAAAGGCCATTACAAAGGTGATGATGTTACTTTCAAACTATTTTCTTTGTTTTTCTTCAACCATCTATTGAATTGCTGCTGTGTTTTTGAACTCCCTGAACCCCGAAAATGCACATTTCTTTGAGCAACTTACGCATGCTGCAACATTAGTACATGGAGAGGTGAGGGGAAAGTGATGTACTTTTCATGGTAAAATTTGACCAACGATGTCATGTCAAGTAAAATTTCATTAAGGGAAAGCTTGAAGAACCGAGTTGATATTTTTATTTCCTTTATTGAATTTGTTAACAACATAGCACACTTTCAGAGGATGAATAACTCGTGTTTGCACTTCATAAAGCAAAAGATTTGAAGGCAGACCAGTTTCCTAGTCGATAGCCTTGGCACTGATACGTAGTTGAATTCTCTGTTGTTATGCAATGTTTAAAATATACGGCCTTTTCTTGACGTAGATGCATGATTATATCTTCATTTTGTATCAACCTTTATTTTAACAGCTATACCTCTCAACTTTTAATGATATAATGTGGGAATGCTTACATTTAGCTATAAAACCGCTTTACCTTTTAAGTTATTCATCATGTGTAGTATGAGCTAATAAAACTAATTTGTTTAAACAGAAGAAGAAGCTTAGAAGCCGACAAAAGAAATTGAAAGTATACAACCTCGCCACTCTCTCAGAATCCCTTCCAGAGTTAAAAGCTCCTCGGCAACCAATTCCAGCAGCCGACTTAAAGTTGAACTGCAAAGCCAGGCAAAAACTAATGTGCGTAGTTCAAGGCTATGTTACCCTGTTAAATTTTCTTATGCCATTTTTTTTTTTGTGCTTCATTTGTGTACTTGTCTATCATGACATAGAAGTAATGGGTGTGTTTTGATTAATAGATTGAAGGAAGGGAGACAGTTGAGTACAGTTCTCAACCATCCTGCTTTCCAGGTGGATCCATTGGCTGCCATTAATCAACATTTAGAGAGCACACAACCTGTTTCAGATGAGAAACCGAAGAAAAAGATGAATAAAAATGGAAGTAAAAAGAGAAAGGGGAAGTCAAAGACTGCAGATAGAGCTCAATCTATGGATGTCTGACTTATGAGTTCACGACTTGGAGAATGTGCCAACCCCACCCCCGACCACCACCACCACTCGCAACCCCCACAGAAGAGGAAATGAACTCTTTTGTATCTTCATTTGTAATGATCTTTTTTGAAATTATAAAACTGCACTATGTGTTGCAAAGTTTTGTGTTTGATTTATGATCAAAATTTGTGCATTGAACTATCATGAACGACCTTTCAAAAATGAAGGGGAAAAAAAACTATCACAAGGGACTGATCATCCTAAAATTGTGCATTGATTTTATTTTTTTTGGGGAAAAGTTATTTCTTTTTTAACGTTTAGATAATTAAATATGAAGAAAAATGTGTTATATTCTAATTTCACAGTAGTACTAGTTGAGTACCTTTTATGGTACAATTAGCTTAGTCTTGCTTGGCTTTCTGATCAGTAATATATCAACCGGTGCACCAAGGGCTGACTAAAACAACTAACTCTGTGTTCGTGGTGAGATAACAACTGAGCATACATAAAAAAATACTACTGTTATTATAATTTTTATTACTATTATTATCAAATGCAAGTATATGGCTTGGCGTGCAGTTTTTGTACAACGTATTAACATGCCTGGTACAAGTCTACTCCACATCTTTTAGCAAATGCCATCTCAGCATCAATTCTTCTGCGGTTGATTATATCAGCATTATTCTTCATCAAATAAATAGCCGGCTTAAGTACACTGTTTGCTGCTTGTCAACCAATGGTTCAAGCCATACACTTTAGCTAACTTGCACAAGGGGCTGTTTAAGTACTTGATAGTTGTGTGATACATGCTTGGCCCCAACATTTTCCCAATTCTATCAAGGGAGATGAAGGCCTCGTTCAATCAGTAGAGTTAATCTCTTCATTTTTGTTAACGAAACCAGTGAAGCTGTGATGGTCAGTTTTGCACTGAGATATTGTTGGATAACCAATCAAGACCTTCATAGAGACCCTGGCCAGAGATTGCAGAACAACCCTGGATAGACCTGAATAAGAAGATTCACAAAACATCACCAATCAAAGCATTAGCTCCGCTGTCGCCATTCTATTCCCAGCATTTTAATTGTAAAATATATCACACGAATAAAATCTAGGAACTGATTATAATCACCCCAGCTTATAGACTACTAGTTTAGTATTTCAACAGATGTCTATCAGTCTGTGAAAAGCAATGATTAGAAGCTAGTTTTTACCAGCGACGCTGACCGAGAGAGTAAAGTTCAAGTTTATCAGCAACTTCAGCAGCAGGCATAACATTTGGTAAATCTTGCTTGTTGGCAAAGACAAGTAGTGCAGCATTGCTCAGCTCATTCTGCAAAATGGAAATGGGAATGCAAAAATTGGTCTTCATGCTCAGCGTGGAATTTGGAATGATCCAAAAAGTGAAATTCATCAAAGGGACTAAGATTATAGTGAAAGATTCTTCCATATTGACAAGTAAACAAATTATTTTTTCAGAAATTATGAGCTTACTAACATCACTCAAAATCCGATGCAGCTCATTCCGAGCTTCTGAGATTCTTTCTCTGTCACTGCTGTCCACCACAAAGGTAAGTCCATGTGTGTCCCGCAAGTAATGTCTCCATAATGCCCGTATCTGTTTGCATAATAGAACAAGATTAATCTTTGCACAATTTTTGCCGTAAGGGAAATGAAACGTCAATCTCATTGAAATCTATATCAAATGAAATATTCTGTTATTTCCCTTATATTCAACCACATATACTTGCACCAGAAGCATCTTTTTGTAGAATCTCTGGAAATATGCAGCTCATTTAATTACTAATTCAAATATCTATGTAACATTGGAAATGAATCAATGATATTAGCTTTAGTACCTTGTTTTGACCTCCTACATCCCAGACACAGAAGCTTATATTTTTGTACTCGACTGCCTCTACATTAAAACCTGGCAATTAACAAATGAAGCAAGAGATCATCATTAACTTATTTGAAGATCGACAATTTTGAAACGAGAGCAAATTATGAAGAGAAATCACCCCTTTTAATGAAGGAAGAATCAACCCAGAAAGATCATCTTATATCTCAAAAATATAATAGAATAAAATTTTGTGCAAATATACTAAGGTTTATTCCTTATTCTGGTCATTATTATATGGTTATAGTTAACAATGTTATAAATAAGAAGTTTATTTGTTGTTCATAATGATTTTATAGCCGTGTGGGAGACCAGTGAGAGACTCAAAGATGTAAAATAAACAGAGAAAAATAGAAACAACATCTATATATATAGGGAGGAAAGAATCAGACGTAAAGGCTGAAAAAATTTATCAAAGCAAGAGTTAGTAGGGCAGATACCGATTGTTGGTGTAGTTGTAACGATTTCTCCAAGCTTCATCTTGTACAGAATTGTTGTTTTCCCAGAAGCATCTAGGCCCACCATCAGAAGCTTCATTCTACATTGTGGAAAGAACCTCTTTGCAAGTCTAGATACGAGTTTGCCCATTGCACAATTGATCAAACTAAAGAAACATACTCGAAATCGAGAACAAAAATATGAAGAATTGATTTTCTGGCGTGACAATCTTCGAAGGTTTCAAAAGAAATGGCACTAGAAAGGTGAAGAGAATAAGTTCTGATAGAAGTAAAGAATGAAGCTGATTTGGTCTCTTGACTAATAGCAGTTGTTGCCAGGACAATTCACAACAATAGTGGGACTAGACGAGATTCTGTCTGCTGTATGGCTGGAGGTTGAAATATAATATGCTCATAACTTTCCGAAAAGCCAAGCATACACTTGTCCATACATGAAACAAAGACTAAGCACCATGGATTGATTCTTTCGATCATCTTTTAGAATAGATCTTTAAATCAGAAACCAATCTAATCATTGCACCAGATGCTTTACTCGATTATCAGAAGTAATCTAACAGAAGCTCTTGCGTTAAACCAACTTTTGCTATATTGAGCTGGAGCATATGTAACAGTAAGTTAATTCATGTAATGAAACAAAAAAAATTAGGAAAGTCTCAACATAAAAATTTCCATTATGAGTACATTTTTCAAGTGTCAGTTTGAGACAAAATTACAATTAATGAACAAAAGATGTAGCTATTAAGTATCATCAGTAAGACTTTACAGACCAAAGAGCAACATCCAGTGTGATTAATTCTCAGAGGCAGATTGGAAGATGAATACTGCCGTTAAAACACCAACTAATGCTGTAACTGCCAAGGCTGCTGTTGGCAAGGGTGATGTAAGCCCAAAATTCTGCAAAACAAAAAATAGACATGGATGTAGTTATATAATTGCTCATAAGTGCTTTTATATTTTGAGTAGGCTTTAAGTGCTGAAATTAGGGACTCAGAGAATTTCAGGCATGGATTTGAAACCAACAAAATGGAGAACAGCAAAGAAATCATTAAATTGAAATCATTTGCCCAGGATTAGACCCATCAACTCATTATTGTCTTTGCCACCCTGAGTTTGGCATTTTCAGACAGTGGGTAAAAAATATGTCAATTATGTGTGTGAATTTATATTTTTCTTTTTCTCAGGAGGGGGGGAGGTGGGCGGAGGTATTCTGTGCCTGTACAATGTATTGCGAAGCTTCCATCCACTCTACATTCTAAGCTCTTCAACAAGAGTAGCTTCTTTGAGAAGCATATCTTTCAAGGGGACAAAACTTGTTAAAGCCTACTTTGTCTAAAGCACAGAAAGAGGAAGAGCTTTCTATTTGCTCTCTTGCGTGCCTAATATTGAAGCCCAAATGCATTAAAGCGAAAGGAGTAATTCACATCAGGCTAAAGGTTTCCTCACAATTAGGCAATCAAACAATACATAAGCCAATAATATTCTGGGTTCATTACTAATCAAGTCGTTCTACCCTTAGCATTCTTTGTTTTTGATTTGTCTTTGTTTTTTTACCCAAAAAAAAAAAAAAACTATATCATTTACTCAACTCGGTTATTTCTGGCCTTATATAAGTGTCTAGTATATTATCTGAACCGGATAGGTTTCTAATTCTTTGTTAACAATCAAACAATTCTGAGCTATATCACGTTAACTGGCAAAAACATCAAGAATGATACTTAAAACTTATGTTTGCATCTGAAAGGCAATAGTTTATTGGATCAGAATTAGAAAACACACAAAGAGCATGTCATACCTCCAGAAGTCCCTTGCCAGTTGATATTTCAACACTTATAGCCACTGCAAAGCCAACCATTGCAAGCCGGCCCAGCCATACATCCAAACTGTTACGGCCCTTGGTACCCTGCTCACATCTTATTGTAACTGAAGTTGCTTTCTGCAAACACTTCTTTTGAGGAGAAATTCTCCATACTATTGAAATGAAAGACAGCATCAAGTATCAGACCAAATATCTTAACACTAATGGACATAGAAGTGGTAAAAAAACATTTCTAGACATGCATTATATTGATTGCTATACAGTCCCAATTTAAAACAGAGCCTTCAAGAAAAGCGAATATCATTCGCATCACAAAGATTTAAAGTACAGTTGCTAGTGCCATGCTTCTACTTGATTTCGGAAGCACAACTTCTAGTGTGCTTCAGTAAACAACCATTACCCCCCAACTAGTGATTCTATTCCAAAGAGCTGTGGAATAAAAGCCAGAACACCTAAATCCAAACCATAACTTGAAGCAAAATATTTAAGATCAATCAAAGCTCTAGGTCAGTGCGCAAAAAGACATTTAGTCCAACTTCACATAAATATCTGTGGGTTCTTAATTCTTATGAATACACAAGGTTTCCAAGACCTCATTAAACTGATAATATTGACGAGAATGTTATAGGCTTAGAGCCACAGCATATATTCATAACAAATGGAAGCAGCAATCCTTACAAAGTGGAGAGCCAGTGGCAAAAGTGGTCCCAATTCTAGCATGACTCGACGTGGGTAATAGAGAAATGGTGCGAGTCTTCGCTGAACTGAAAGTAAAACCATCTGCAACATAAAAGACAAAAAACCAAGTATATGAGATTAGTGAAACTGTAAAACTTAGAGAAGGACGCAGAGAAGAGAAAGGTACCACCAACGGAGAGGCAAAGAGAAGCTGAGACTTGGGCTAACGCCATTCTTTGGTGAATTTGCAAGGCGAGGATGAACTAGACAACCTCTCAATATTTATCTAGTCTGTGTTGGAAAGATGACCAGGCATTTGAGAGAGGGGGAAATTGACACGTGTCTTGTTTTGTCCTTTTAGCTACACCAGAATTTTTATTCTGGAAATAATTCAATAAGTTAGTTTTCCGTGAGTATACATTTTTCCTTTTACGAGGGGAAAATGTTCGACAAATACAAGAAATTATTAGTCACTACAAACACCACTCCTATTTCTACTAGAACCACACCAATTTTCATCTTGGAGTAGCCATTTTCATTTTATCCTCTTCCACCAGTCTTATTTTCTCAGACCTCAGTCACCTCCATGCAACTTGTAAAACATTAGAACAGAAGAAAATACCAATTAAAAGTTAAAGCCACTTCCTCTTTCTTCTTGTTTTTCCAACCTTCATTTTGATAAAATTTCTTTAAAAAGCTAATCTTTAATGGCTGCCTTATCAATAGGGACCCACCTCTCTCCACTGCAGCAATTCAAGAAAAGTTCACTTCACACTCCATCTCTCACTTCTGTGTCTTCACTCCACTCTTTGTCTAGCTTTGATACTTATCAATGTAGAATTAGAGGTCCAAGATTGCCTGGCAATGGGGTTCTTGCTAGAGCTGAAGATAAGGCAAGAGAGTCTTCTTCTTCAATTCAACAAGAAACTCAACAACAACCCAACAATCAAAAGCAGTTCCAGGTTCTCTTTTACATTCTTTATCATGAAAAGGTCAAGTCTTTATGAGTAGCCAGTTGCGCTTTCCTTCATGTTTTACAAATTTTGTAGTTATTGATTGGCGATTTGATTAAGCATGTATAAATACAGCTCAACTTTTTTGAATGTTTGTGTTCTTGTTCTCCTGGTTTTGGTAAATCATTTTTTTCTTACTCAATTTTCAATTTTTAAGACAGCCCGTTTATCTATTTTGCTAATATATGAATTCGGATTAGTATATTGTGTAGGCGTGGGTGAATAAGAAATAGCTCCTATCGTCTGTTAACGTTTTCATTTTTTGAGATTACCCATTTCTTTGTTTAGCTATTTCATGAATTTGGGTGAAGGACATTGGTTAAGCATGTGTAATTCTGGATTAAAAAAATTTATTAAGTGGTGTTAAAAATTTTGATTAAATTCATGTGAGTAGTTTGGAAGTTTATTAATTTTTGAAGTTTTGCATATTAATTTGAAATATTTTGCAGTTAGTTCACAGATGCAATCTTGGCCCATTAAGCTGAAAATTTAAGTTGTTTTTTGCTTAAATGCCAGCTCCAGATTGGCCGTCCGCAGGGCAATGTTGAAAAGCTATTCAATTGTTATAGCTGTGTCTATTTGTTTATGGAGTTTTGAGTTGACGTATGTAGTAAGTCCTACTTGGTTTTAAATTGTTAAGGAGTGAATTGGATGTCACTATGAAAAATGTTATTATCATTTATGCTGCATCTTGTGTCTTCCTGCCAGTTGTATTGCTTCACATTGACCCTTTAGGTTGTAATCAGGAACTGGAATCATCATCTGGAACATGTGATCCTTTATGTTCACTCGATGAAACAAGCTCAAGTGATTTTGAAGCCAATTACCAACCAAAGACTGATTTGCTGAAGGCTCTTGCAGTGTTTGCAGCAGCGATCACAGGGGCAGTTGCAATTAACCACTCATGGGTTGCTGCCAATCAGGTTTATCTCCGTCTTGTCTGGGTTTTGTTTTCCAGGTTCATATGGCTTAGTTGTCTCTGAGTAGAAAAAGCACACATATTATTTTCAGTTGGTGTGTGACATGTTTTAGTTGATCTGATCGAGTTTCTGTAAATAGGATCTTGCGATGGCACTGTTATTTGGAATTGGGTATACAGGGATCATTTTTGAAGAGTCTCTGGCTTTCAATAAAAGTGGAGTAGGACTATTGATGGCTGTGAGCTTATGGATAGTGCGAAGCATTGGAGTAAGATTCATAATTTATACTAACCAGTTGAAATTACCACTGAGGTGGTAATATCATTTAGCTGCTTACTTACAGTCCCTCTTACTATCAATTGCTTTCATATGTACCAAAACTTCATATATCTAATAAGGTTTAGCATGTATTCAACTTTTGCTTTTCATTCTGTTGATTCTCTGTTTTTCTTGGATATTTTATGAAGATCGAGAACCTATGTTGCCTATTGATTTGTTTTACAATTATTTCCTAATTTTAATGGTTTTAATGGCTTTCTATCATAGAAATTAGTATGATAACAGAATTAATGACTGCATGTTGTTCGAGGATTAACAAAATTTGAAGAATATCCATGGAGCTGTTGCTTCAAATAAGTTTTATTTACCATCTTCTGATTGTGCTGGCAATATTTCCTTTTACTTGATTTTCAATCTTCATTATTGCTTGAACAGTATAATTAAGTACTTTTAACAAGACCAGTGTAACCTACGCTTCTTTAATGACACTTTATGTATTAATGACTAATTGCATTCATTCAGTTAGATCTATTTGTTTTGAGGTTTTCTTTTTCCTCTTAAATATGTATTCCCGTTTCTCTAGTTTTGGTGTTTGGAGTTTTAACTCATTTGATTTTCTTGAGTAGGCTCCTTCGACTGAAATTGCTGTGTCCGAGTTGTCTCATGCATCTGCAGAAGTCAGTGAAATAGTTTTTTTCTTGCTTGGTGCGATGACCATTGTAGAGATAGTGGATGCTCATCAAGGATTTAAGCTGGTTACTGACAATATAACTACTCGAAAGCCTCGTACTCTGCTTTGGGTGGTGGGTGCTTTATTTCTGCTGCATGGCCATGTCTGCAAATGCTCTGTAACTAGAGACAAATTCCATATTGCATCTATGAAACCTTCTTTCGGTTCCCCATAACCATAACATGCTGTGAAATGAGGCATCTTGTGAAATACTTAGCAGTTTAGCCATCTTTTTTACTGTATGCTTCTCAAATCGCCTCATGAATAAGGGCATTTGACCTTTCATTCTGAAAATTGCAGATTGGCTTTGTGACCTTTTTCCTTAGTTCTATCCTTGACAACTTGACATCTACCATTGTCATGGTTTCTTTGCTGAGAAAACTAGTACCTCCCTCAGAATACCGCAAGTAAGTTCTGGCTCTTATACATTCTTCGTGACATGCTAAAAAGTATTCTTGAGCACTTCCTGTTCCTGATGCTAGTCTTTATCATGTCTTGAAATTCATAATTTCCTACTCTATTTTAATAAGATATTACCAAATGTTTGGTAGTCTGAGTCGATAATAGGGACATTTTTATGTTTTCAAAGACACCTTCATTCATTGTAGTCATCATATATTGACTTACATGGGTTTAAAATGTTCAATTTTTCGTGTAAATTGCTTCTGGCTTTTTCCTGCTTCCCTCTAATGGAATCTACAAAGTCAACTCTTTGTTAGTTCTCTTCAGTGTTCTGTTCTTTAAGAAGAAATGAACTATTGCTTGGCTCATTGAAGCTGCACTCACACATTTGGACTTCTTCTGCAGGCTTCTTGGAGCTGTTGTTGTAATAGCAGCAAATGCTGGTGGTGCATGGACTCCAATTGGGGATGTTACCACTACCATGTTATGGATACATGGTCAGATATCCACATTGCCAACAATGAAGGTCTTTTCTCTTCACTCTGTAGCCCAAACATCTGTTTAGTGGGGTTTATGCATGATAGTAACTGTATTGTCTGCTAATAATATTCTTCGTTTTCTTGATGCATATTAAAAAAACTTTTAGAAAGTAGATAAAATGAACTTGGGAAGTTCTGGTGAAACTAGTGGACAGACTTTTTCTGGATTTCAAATTGCTCACTGCTAATATAATAAGTATGACTAGGATATGATTCACATTCAAAGAGTGCACTTCTGGTGACCTGATTGTGTTCTCAGATGCCTTGGTTAATTGAACTAGATATAGATGAGCCTTCTATGGAGCAGCTATAAATTGCAACTTTTATTCCCAGAAACAGAGCAACACTTTCCTCAAATGTGTTGATGTATACTTTCGTCTTACTCTGTCTCTCTCAATGACCCTCCTTGTACAAGTCTGAGAAGTACTGCACAGGATCCTACAATGAACCATCCAAGTTGAACCATGTAGCTGAAAGTTTGGATGGTTAAGTACAATTGCAAAGTTTTAGTTAACTCTGTTCCTAAAGTGAGTGGTGGAACTTACATTTCTTCAAATGGTAACTTTGAAGTAGGTTGAAATTAAGTGCTCACAGATTTGGAAAATTCTCTTCCTAACCAGCTTGATAATTAGAATGTGAAGATGAATCACAGTAAATCATCACATGTCAAGTATGAGGTTAGTGGAAGAGTTTAACACTTCCCATGGTACATCTTAATGCGCTTGAAGTATACTCATCTGGGCATCCTTTGACGGTTTCACACGTGATATGGACATTAGATAATCTGTTTAATTGCCTCCTTGGATACAATTTTATTTCACCGACATATTTAAATGTTTTCTGTGCTTGCAGAGTTTGTTCATACCTTCGGCTGTTTCTCTAGCTGTTCCACTGGCTTTTTTGTCTCTGACTAGGTACTTTTCTTGATTTGTTAAACCAAAGCCACGGAATTTGAATTTTGGAAAGATTTGGTTAGCGTCATCTCACAGGATTAAATGATATGAGTTTCTCTTCTTCAATTCAGTGAAGTTAATGGGAAGGGACAGGAATATTCCAATGTTTTGGCATCTGAACAGATGGCTCCTAGAGGACAGCTTGTTTTCGCTGTGGGTATTGGGGCATTGATTTTTGTTCCAGTGTTCAAGGCACTAACTGGTTTGCCTCCTTACATGGGTATTCTGCTTGGACTTGGAGTTCTTTGGATCCTGACGGATGCTATTCATTATGGTGAATCGGAAAGGCAGAAGCTGAAGGTACCACAGGCGTTATCACGGATCGACACACAGGGGGCCCTTTTCTTTCTTGGGATCCTTTTGTCTGTCAGCAGGTACAAAAACAAATCCTACCTGGTTCTCTGTTTCCCTTTAGGTACAGAAGATTGCAGTGTGCCATTAGAAGACCCCTAATTTGAAATTTGAAATTCTTGTTTTCCAGCCTGGAGGCAGCAGGTCTTCTCCGGGAAATTGCAAATTATCTTGATGCTCATATTTCAAATATTGACCTGATTGCAAGTGCAATCGGTGTCGTATCAGCGGTAATAGACAACGTTCCACTAGTTGCAGCAACAATGGGAATGTATGATCTTACCTCTTTCCCACAGGATTCTGAGTTTTGGCAGCTGATAGCATATTGTGCTGGTACTGGTGGCTCCATGCTTATTATTGGCTCTGCTGCTGGAGTTGCATTCATGGGAATGGAAAAGGTGGACTTCTTTTGGTATTTTCGGAAGGTAATTGCTGAAGCTTTATGCTATACTCTTGGATCAAAATTCCATTTTTTTATTTACTATAAGAGCCATTCTCCTTTGTATAGGTGAGTGGCTTTGCTTTTGCTGGTTATGCTGCTGGTATTGCTGCCTATTTGGCAGTTAACAGCCCTCATTTGTCTCTACCCACAACTCTTGCACAGGCACCTTTCCTTCCCGGTTCCTAAATGATAGTGCTGAGGTTTGGACGTTCTCTTTCTGATCCCAGCAATGGGGTAATGTATTTCTCAAAATGAGGCTTCACAGGAGATGAACACGGTGAAGAATGAGACTGGTAGAAGATGTTTGGCAATCTATACATTTTTCTAATGGGGAATATAGAGAATTTAATGAACAGAAACAAAAGCATAACTAACGGTTATTATATTCAATAAATTGAGGTTTATTAGATCTTTATGCCCTCAAAGACACATTATGACAAGTGCAAAATGTAATGTTGGTCGCAGGCCAATAACTTTTCTATCGTCTATTACCATATAGGAACAGCTTGAGTTGCTCATCAAGGGCAGGCCTATCAGAGGAATATATGCTTTGCTCCAAGCAGGGATATTTGAACATTGTACCATATTTGGAAATTTTTTTATCAGATGAATCTTGAGGGTAAACGTCAAATGAAAAACAGAATGTCTATCTGAATAAAGTAGCATGGGTGAATGTTTTCTGCCATCGTCAAATACTCGAATTTCATCGATTGACTTTGACTTTGACTTTTTAGCAACGTGGAGTATTGTCCGGAGCATGGTGAATTTTAATGTTGGATTGTTGTATTGTTTTGCTTGGTATTGAATTTATAAGCACTTGCTTGATTTAGTGCTGCTTCATAATTCTGTATACAAGCGCGGTTTGGACAATTACAATAATTTTGTTAGAATGCAGTTTATACCGTTGGCGTGATCCTAGGAAGTAAATATATAAGGTCATGTGGTCCGATCACTTTTTCATACTAGGTGTTTTTCTTTTTCCATTGAATTGAAATTACGCTATGATTTCTCAAGCAAAATCTTTGTGCATTCTTCTTTAAGGAAGATGATGGATGATCAAGCGACCGTAATCAAGTTGTGTTTGGTATTGTGGTTAGACAATCGTAAGTTAAAAACTGTTACACTAAAATATTTAATATACTTGCTAACATAATTTATAATAGAACTAATTTAGAATTTTAATAAAATCTTTTATTTTATATTTATATTTTATATTTTTTTTTCACAGCACTTGTAATATAAAAATCATAACACCTTAATACCAAAAAGACTTCAATATCTTAAGTGTCATCTTTTGACAAGCTTTAATCACCAGCAACCGAACTTAATTTCACATGTCATGTACGGTAATAAAATTGCTTCAGTTTTTTCCTTAGGGTTTTGTGAGAGTCAGTAAGCAAGAAATAAGCAGACTAAAGAAAACTTCAATTTAAGATGATAACAACTAGATTAAAGTACACAACAAACCCTTCTTCGCAAAGCACAGTTAATTATTCATTTATCTTTCCTAAAACTGCCAGCCTAACAAAGAACAGTAAAATGAAAGTCCTAAAAATCGTGCACTACGATGCGGTAAAGACACCCATTTCTCTCTCTCTCCGAGAACGGAAAAAATAATAGCATAAAAAATTTGGATGTGGTGGTGACGCTGAGACACATTACAACTTAAGGAAAACAAACTCTTCTATGGCGGGAACATCACCAATCTTTTTCAAAGTTTCTTTGCGGGGTTGTTCATCCACTCCAATTGCCATCACTGCATGCTTCCGCGGAGCAACCCTTCCAACACTCATGAAACTGACATTCACATTCTCACTTCCCAAAATACTTCCCACTTTGCCGATCATACCCGGCTGATCAACCTGTCTGCAGAGTATGATGCTGCCTTCCAAACTCACATCCACCTCAAAAGATCCTACCTTTGTCAAATGTGGAACTCCATCCTTCACTCGTCCCTCGACCTTGATCTCCCCAGACTCGGATATGGCACTGGCAAATTTTGATTCCACATTGGCAATCTGAACCTGGATGAATTCGAGTGGACTCTCAGGTGAACCATCTAGGAGAATTCGTTCTTCAGTTAACCGGAGGCCTCTCTGTTTGGCTGTGTAATCAGCATTAACTAAGTTCACAAAAACATCGGATATGGGCTCAATCAGACCCTTGGTGATCATGGCACGGAGCAATCTTGTGTCAAGGTCATCTGGGGCCCTCGAAGAAGCATACGACACTTTCACGGTTTTCACACCACTTCCTCCTGCTACCAGTTGGACAGCAAGCCGACCAAGTTTCTCAGCCAGTTCAACAAATGGTTTCAACTCTGTAAGGACCTGCAGTTGAGAATAATGACAAGAAGTGAAACCTTATTCACCTTCAATCTTTTCTCCATCTTGCTAAGGCAGCCATTATTTGGATGTTGTGGAATAAAGGCTTCTTATTTGAGCTATATTATCTCATCTGAACACTAAGATCAGGGAGAGTAAAACTGAGAACAGAAGATAATACCTCAGCAGGAACCATTGGTGCATTAACTGCAGTGGCAGCAAGCTCTCCCTTCAAGGCTCCAACAACAGCCTCAGCAATTTCAATAGCAACTCCTTCCTGAAACCAAACCAAGCTATGCACGGTTAGATAACACTAAACAGAGTTATAAAAATAAAATTAATACAAAAAAGGGCAGCATGCATCAAACTGATTATTAAACACACCTGAGCCTCCATTGTACTAGCACCAAGATGTGGAGTCACAGTAACCCTCTCATGCTGTACCAGCTTACTATCTGCCGGTGGTGGCTCCTCTGTGAAAACATCAAGAGCCGCCTGCAAAGAAGAGATGTATCATTCACTCTTCTTGACAGCAAATACATTCATACTTCAAATTATAAGGAGGCTCACCTGAGCAACACGTCCAGAATCCAGGGCTCTCACAAGAGCTTCTTCATCAATCACTCCTCCACGAGCAACATTAATAATTCTAACACCCTTCTTCATTTTTCCAAAAGTTTCATCATTGAGCACCTTTGAAGTAGCAGGCGTAAGAGGCATATGCAAAGAGATGAAATCTGCAGTCGCTATTGCTTCATCAAAGCTCACAAGGTCCACACCAATAGCACGAGCACGGTCAGCTGGTGCATACGGATCATGTGCAATGACATGCATACCCAGACCCTTGGCACGACGAGCAACTTCTGTTCCAACCTTTCCGAATCCCAATACAGCGAGTGTTTTACCCACAAGGGAGACACCCACATATTTGTTCCTTTCCCACTTTCCTATAAATTAAAAAAAGATAAAAAAATAAAAGAACATTTCAACAAACCAAACCTCCTTACACCAAAGTAGTAAAACTATAACTCTACATTTTGCACTATCCCAATCGCAGATATGTTAGATACAGATGCTATGAATTTACAGTTGCTGCATAAAGATCCCACCAGATCTCACAGTGTACTATAAATTCCCATCAAGTAAAAAAGGATGAGATAAAAAATAAAAATTTTTTTTTTTCATTGTTTCGAGATTCTAAATCGGTTTTTCAGATTTTATTGGAACTTGTTAAGACTTTTGCTAATTATCACTCAAACACGACAATACATTTTACTTAAAAATTGCGCCTTTTCTTACTTTATAAACCCAAAGTTTGGTCATTTAGCTTTTCAAATCTCCAACACGTTCGATATAATGCGGCAAAGAAACTCAAAAAGAAAACAATCAGCTACAAAAGCTCACCAGCCTTAACAGAGGCATCAGCCTGGGCGACATTTCTAGCCATGGCAGCCAAAAGCGCGATCCCATGCTCAGCGGCCGCAACTGTATTCGCCGTCGGCGCGTTCACAACCAAGCAACCAAACTCAGTAGCCGCAGCCAGATCCACATTATCAATACCAACACCGGCTCTCCCAACGACCTTCAACCTTCCAGCTGATGACTCGAACACGTCGCGATTGACCTTCGTGCCGCTGCGTACGATCAGCGCGTCGCAGAGCGAGATCTTCGTGCAGAGCTCCTCTGGCGACAAGTTGTATGCGCAGTCCACGTTGGCGAAGTCTTTAAGAAGATCCAAGCCGGCCTGTCCGAGCTTCTCGGCGATCAAAACGGTCGGTTTTGAGGAGATGCCGTCGGCGGCGGCGGATGCGATTATTACGAGCCGCGGCTGGGCCCGCTTGTGGTTGAAGGAGACGGAGAATAGAGGGGAAAGAGACTGTTTGGAAGACAGTGATAGCTTGAGGGAAGGCTGACGGAGGGAGGCAGCGCAGGAGGCTGCTGACGTGGCCATTTTCCGGGGTGGTTAAATCGGCGTCGTATGGGGAGAGGGAGTGCAGTGGAGCGAGAGCGGGAGAGATGAATGGAGAAATATGAATTTATAAAAGTGGCGTGTTTGGATGGTTGGTGAGATGGTGAGTGAAGGCAGCAAACGAACGAGGGTTTTGTTCAGGTGTTAGTGTGAATCAGACACTGAAATCAGGGTTTATGCAAGCGTGTGCTGTGTTTTGCGCGTGGTTGTGGAGGTGGTAAAGCCCCATTTGCTCTTTTTTTCATCTTGTTTTAGCAAAGTTTGTTTTGGTTTCCTTAATTATTTAAAAAAAAAAGTTTTCGTTTGGTCGTGTATATTTTAGAATTTGTAATTTTTGACATTTTAATCTTAATCTAGAATAGTTTCTTTCAAAAAAAATTATCTAAACAAAAATCTTTAAATGTTTGTCTAATAATTTATTAAAGCCCAAAATTTTTAATCTGGATAAACCAAAAAAAATTAATTCACATTTGTCTTTTAGTGCAAAAGACTAAATTAATCAGATTATCTAATTCATTTAACATTTTAATACAATATATTTTACCTGCAATGTATTAAATTATATAGTTTTTTTAATCTTTCATCTTGTTCCTTATTTTAATAATTTAAGAAATTACTTTTTAATTACTATATATATATATATATAAAGAGATTATAATATAATATATTTTATAAATAATATATTAAATATATTTTTAATTTTTAATTTTAATATAGCTAAAAATCACTATTTCAAACCTCAATCGTACACATAAAGCTACGGGTAGTTAGATGTATTTAATTATACCGGAAGCAATTTTTTAATACGCGATTAGGTCCAAAGGTTGGTGGCTTTGGTGGGAGAAAGGAAATCACTCGCTGTCGACGCTGCTTGTATTCGCGTGAACTACACTTTCTAGCACACGAAGATCTATGTAGGACAGTATCAAAGGATCTAGGATCCACACTTGTGGGACCCAAACGGCATATGCGGTTCGAGCTGGTAGGTAAAGAGTTTGGGGGAATTATCACGTACCCCCTCCCCATGTTTTGTGGTATTTCAATTAAATGGCGTATTCAGAAAATGCACCAACCTCCCTCCTCAGCGGGGGAACATAAAATTAGACCAAATTCACAGGCCAAAGGGGTGTATCAATCATTTTACATTCTACAAACAAAATAAAATTCCAAATTCCCAATTTATGGCTTTTACTAATTAACATAATCACTCATTAATTAATCAAGTGATAAATCACTTTTCAATAAATTTTCATATTCCTTTCTATCATCTTAGTTAGAAATCACAATTTAAATAGAATTCAACGAATTTTTAGTTGTAAACGCATTACTATTTGACCCAAACAAAACAAAAATTTTGTTGAGAGAGGGGGGTTAAGTGCCAATCTCTCAATTCCTGCAATTTAAGTAATAAATCATGAAACCGTGGGGAAGGTCAATGACAATACCCCAGAGTTCGAAAAGATTGCTTTGCCTTTGTTTTATCGAGGAATTTCAAGGGAAAAGTAATAATTTCTGAAAAGACATTTGTTGTAGTGGTAATCAAACTTTATTAAACACTATTTTTTTTTTTATTAAGTAAGCTTAATAAAGAATTAATATTTTTTAATATTAGATTTTTCTCATTGTCAAAAAGGCTCCTCCACTTGTCCGCCTGCTGGCTCACAGGCTCAGTGAGAAGAAAGACAGCCACGAAGATAATTTTGGTTCGTCTGGACTGGGGAATGATGCGGGTGATTGCTCAGAGCACGCATCAATCAATACGATCTTGGCCCAAAAAGGCAAAACTGCCCCCACCTTTTTGGTGATTCCCATGCAAGCACCCATGGGGATGGGGTAGACATTATTTGCAGGCAGACCTTGGCTGACTGGGCCGCCATTTCCTTAATTGAATTCTATAATCTTTACAGTAATATTATTATTCCTATAAGGTCGTTTAATTTTTAATTTTTTAAAATTAACCACCCTAAGTTTTTCTATCTTGTCTAACCATATATATAATTTATGTACCTAAATGCTTTCAGATGTATCAACAAAATGTCTAACAAATCACATTCTCAACCAAAACTCACCACCCTTTACTTAGCAAATCATCAATTGGAAAACAAGAAATTAAGGTCAGTATTTGTTTTTAAACAATGTGTATTGTTATCTTTGAATTATTTAAAATTTACGTAGATATTTTAAGTAAAAATGAGTTAGGAGACGAATGTAGAAAATGTCAGACAAACACTTGTTGCATATTAAGATTGTGCGATAGGCTTATATCGCACAACTTCATTGTGTGACAAATTCCTATTCCACGTGCGATATGTGTCTATCCCATGTGTTACAGGTGCATGTCGCACATTTAGGCATTTTTTTAAGTATTAATTTTTTTAATCTTTTCTTAATTATTTAGGCTTAATGGAGTCAGTTGCTCTTCAAATGTGTTTTGATAAATCACAAGAAATTGACAAATGGTTGCTTAAGTACAAAATTGGGAAAAAAAATTGGAGCTTTTTTAGTTCTAAAAATCTATACGTTTGTTGTATTTCTTGCAAGAGTATATAAAGTTTTACACATAAATTCAAATAATTATAGTGTCACATTAAAGAGAACTTTATAGTCAAGATGTTCTACCCAACTCATACATTCACTACTTATGAATGTACTTGATGATGAAATGGTAAGAGTTATGTTACATATAAGCTCTAATTCGGTGAACAAGGGGTGCATCCCCATTTTTGTTATCAAATCTCCTAAAGTGACAAATTAAGAGCCTATTGAAGAAGAGAACAATGTTATACTTACTAGTGGCTGCTGAAGAAGAGGTATTACCACTGACGACATCACTATAACAAGATTACTTTCTTTTCCAATACACCATTGTCAAAATTTTCATTATACTCGATTCTCTTTTTAGATCGGATGAATTATACTTTGCCTACAACTTCTTGGCCATTGTATCTATGGCAAAATTCAAATTTTATTTGTTATTAACATTCATTAACCTCAAAATATAAATTAAAAAATATATGTACATTACTGTGTTTTTTAGCAACAGGCGCTTGTTGCACAAGAAACAAGCGTCTGTCGCACAAACTTACAAAAACATAGTTGATGTGTCTTTGAGCGGCGGGTACATGTTGCTCGTGCAACAGACACCCTATCGTTTACAAACACAACAATGTTATCGCTGCCTATTTATGTGACAGGCTCCCGTCACACAATAACAAAGTGAGTATTTTGGTATAACAAGTATCTACCGTCGAAAACAATTATTGTGTTTTCCATTTGTGCGACAATCCCCCTAAGGCACCATCAACCTTAATCTATAAAAATGAGACAAATAAAGTTTAAAAGGCATTTTATCAAACATCTAACATGCCACTTGTAATATAGAAACTTGACACAAAATAATATTCACCAAATGCTCATCTATCATGAAATATACATAAATATAAAACTCAACTACATACAAATTGATGGTTCAATATTATGGAAAAGAAGAAGTACCTTGCTTTAATGTCAAAATCTTGAGATGCAGCCGTCCAATCACCAAAAAATAAAACAAAAAAGAAAACCATCGTCCAATTGTCGAAAATGTAGCCGCATCCTACTTCCCGAAATTGATGCTACCATCAAAAGTCTATCGAGTCACCATCGATTTTGTAGGAAAAACACTAACGAAAGAGGATGATCAAGTTGCCGCGAGTTTTAGGAGATAAGAGAAAGTGAGTTGTTCGTTTCAAAGGCAAGGGTTGTTTAGTCCAAAAATTAGGGTGGTTAATTGTGAAAATACCAAAAAGTTTTAGGTTTTTTTTTTTTAATTTCACAAATTGAATCGAGAGAAATTATTTAATGACAAATAAATTTCAGATATCAATTTATATGGAAGATCTATTTTGATATTAGTTGTAAGAACTCAATGAGGCAAATAAATGTCTCAAGTGGAGCTTTGAGGTTATATTTGGAAGACAAGATTTGATTGAATTAATTTTTAATATTATATTGAATTAAATTATATTGAAATAAACTAAATTATTATGTTTTACTTGGTGTAATGTCAGGCAACACTATAACAATGTTATCTTATGTTTGATATTTTATAAGATTGGATAATAAAAATGATAATAATTAGTATAGAAAGTGAAATAAATTATGCTTAGATTTTGACAATGACTTTTGAACAAAGTTTTACTATCTATAAATGACATCAATTTGAAAAAAAAAAAAACAAAAAAACAAAGCTAGCCACTAACTCAATAATATTTTACATTTCAATATTTAACCACCTGACATAAACATTATTTACACTACACAACATTATTATAAATCCCAACAACAATTCAATCTAAATAAGATATAGTTTATCATGTAATATATTGAATTACATAAATATAAATGAGTATAAAGTATTAGATACATTAATAATGTTTATCATTAAAACATTGTCTAATATGCGGTTAAATACTAACAAAATTATATTGAGTATCATTTGTAACCAATATTTTATAGTCACCCACAAACCAAATCTAATGTATATGATTAGTTACCAATAAATTAAAAAAATATGTCATCGTCAGCGTCATAGACTCACTTACACCAAATATGGTTAATCTTTTGTACAAAAAGGATTCTAAAATGTCAGCTTTATCAATCATCATACCCATTTAAGATAAGTTCTTTATAAATTCCTTTTTTTTTTTTCTTCATCGTCTTGTAATTTAAGATAAGTTCTTTGTAAATTGGTCCAAAGATTTTATATCACCATTGCCTATTGTGTCATTTTAGAATTTGAAGACAAGTTTGATGCCTAGCAAAAGTATGATTCTTCAGCACATATTTTTCATGAAAGCTTGATATTATATGGTGTAGGATAACAACTTTCATAGTATAGACATCCAACTTTTGTTTACAAATCTCGTTTGCAAATAGAAATAACATGATTTATCTTTCATCCATATGCATTCATCAAAAGATTTATAATTATGCAATTAAATATGAAATAAAGAAAATATGCCAGTGAATCCGTGCAAACTAAATAAATAAATAAGTTAAAAAGACAATATAAAAAAGTCTTAACATAATTAAATATATTTGTAATGTGAAGGGGAAAAAAAATCCAATAACAAAACCAGATAATATATATATTGATAATACAAAAATTAGAGTAAGGCCATTACCAAGTTGGAAAAGGTAAATAAAATAATTGAGATTTGGCTAGGGAAAGCATGCAGATTTACTTACCGAAGAATAAAAGTGTGTTTGTCAACTCCCACAACCAAAGCAATAAAAAAAAAAAAATCAATTTTAAGATCCATAATAAAAGCTCCCATTCAATTAAAAGATGAAGAAAAACCAAAACATAAATTGAAAATAAAAAATTAGCTTATTTTTTTATATTAAAAATTAGCTTATTTTCTTAATCCAAGCAGCCAAACATGGCTATAGATAGAATTTTTTTTTTTTTTTTGAGAGAGGCTATAGATAGAATTAAAATGGTTAGTCTTGAATATTAGTTTTATCCAACCTTTATCCCAAAAGCCAAACGTACCTTAATTTGCTGCGCGCATAGACTAGGTTTAATACCTGCAATGGGCCTTGGTAATTACAGCCTCCATAATTTGAAACCTAAAACATTGAGGATTTTATGCTATTCCCACAAGTTTTATGAACAAATATCAAAATAACTCAGGGCTAGTTTGGTATTGAGATTAGCAGTCAGTTGCTGAAAAAAATAAAAAAAAAAATTATTATGAGTATGTTGGTAAATCACTAGTTAGAGGATAAAAATCGATGATATTTGCAATATTTTTAGTCAAATAATACCAAATTATTTAAAAGAAGCACAGGTGGGCTGTGGGCCAGCTTTCAAAGCCCAGTTGACCCATATGGCTTAAGCTTGGCAACTTAGAGCCATACTAGACTTTAACTTTGTACTACGACAGTTCGGCCCTCAGTTTCTAGCTATGCTTTTATGTAGGAATGTTAATGATACCCACAAACTTGCCAATCCGTCCAAACTTATTGCGGGTAATTTTATAAATTGCAGGTAATTTTATAGGTTGTGGACGGATTTGATATTAACCAAATATTCGATGGGTATTCGCTAATTTACAGTTTTTTAAATATTTTTAATTTAATTTTAATTGAAAAATATTTAAATAAAAAAAATATAAAGTAAATAATGCAAAGTGCAATGGGCTTTAAGTCCTAATAGGCTTTAACTTAATGCATAGATTATTATATATTTATTATAATTTTGTTTGAACTATTATTCTTTAATTGAATGTGTGGATTTTTTCATTAATATAATTTTGTTCTTCGAATTAGTATTTAAAAAGTATTATTCTTTAAAAAATATTAATCTTAATTATTATTATAGAAATCATGTTGGATGTGTGCTAATGATGGTGAAAGAAATGAAAATATTCTCCCGGAGCTTGTATTGAATGATAATATGAAATGGTAATTGTTATTTTTAGATATTAGTTTGTGACTTTTTTTATGAATTTGTATATTTTATACTTGAATTTTAGGTTATTATTATAAATTTACAAATTGAACATTTTGTTATTTTAAATGTGAAAACCTAAAAAAAAAATACACCAGGTACCATTACAAATTAGGTAATTATCAAAACTTGTTGCGGGTAGATTTTCTTAAAAAAATTAAAACCTACAGTGGATTGTGGGTAAGTTTGATGATTTAAGTTTTGTGGGATTTGAGTTTGTTAATGTCAAACCTGCTGTAGGCAATACCTATTGCCATTCCTACTTCTATGTAGGCACTGTTGGTGGAGGTACTTTGTCAGGGTCCTCTATAATTTCAAGACGAATTACTATAATGTCTTATCCAATTGTATGTTTTAATATATTTCTTTATATTTATTTCAATGTCTATGATGAAAATGTAGCATACTTAGATACTTAGATTTGGAGGAAGGAAATTTATGTTTTTTTGACCAAAATAAAGTGTAATAAATAAGTGAGAAAGCTCATAATAATAACAAGATCATAAGAAATAACACTCCCACAGTAATCATGCTATTCAAGAGAGATGAAAAACATCGTACAAGAAATTTGTAGGTGGAAGTACAAACTGATATTTGATCATAAGATGTTATTTTTCAGCTTAATGATATTTGCTACAAACAAACTTACACTAAGACATAAATTCTATATGAACATCATAAATGTCAAGAACAATGTTCTGATTCTACAAAATATCATAACACCACGTAAAAATAGAGAGTCTTCCATGATGATTTCAGATGTTGAAATGCATAATTCTTTCAAGTAATCCAAGAGCTCATATATGATCGTCATAGCTTAGCTCCTCGCAGACTTATTAAATGCTTTGGTACTAGGCACATTTGTTATTGAAAATTTCCCAAACAGAGTAGATTAGCTTACCAATTAGAGTCAGTACCTCCAAACACTTGCAAGATTAATCTGATCCAGTAAAATGCTTCAAGTACGCCTCGGCCAGCATGTGACCTAACTTAACCTGAGCTTCCGTGGTAAGGTGGAGGTGATCTTCTTTGAGATGCAATCCCTTGGCATCGACACACACAACATTTTGAAGATTGATCCCCAGTTGCGCTTCCCTCACTTTCTCTTTGTACTTGTCTCCTGAAGCAAGCGCTACCTGCACAACTTTTCCCCATTCAATCAACAAACAAAATCAAATGTATTTCTATGATTGAAACGCAATGTACCTGAAGTAATATGGCTGGTCATAGGTGAATAAGGCCATAGACCCTATTTCTGGGTATACGAATTTTGATTGACACTATACTGGGTGTTTCTTAAATCAAAATAACTTAAAAGTGATTTAGTATATTATATACTAAAGACATTTTGGTCTAAATTTAATGCGCTATATACATTGATAGATATTGCAAAATTAACACATTTAATAATGGATACTTCTTCATTGAACTAACTATTTATGTGTATTATTTGATAGCAGATTATAAAATTAGAAAACCTCACAGTGACCTGAATTATAGGGAGTGAAGGCAACTCAAGATCTTCCCTGACATTACTAATGAATGCCTCCATGTTCTGCTGGTAAGCCTCGGCATCGTGATCCGTCGACGCGTCACTCTCCCCTTGGTACCACAACAAAGCCTTAATCCGTCCGCCGCTCTTGTTCACACTCTCTTTACTCCTCGCCACCATACTCTCGTACAACTCCTCTCCACGGGCCCACTCTTTGATGGCAGTTCCCCCCACCGCACACGGCACCAGCCCCACTCGCTCCCCCTCCGCACGCGCAACGACCGCATTGGCGAAAGACATCCCGGGCCCCACGCCGCAGGCCTTCTTGGTGTCGATGTCCGCGTGGAGAGGCTCACGCGCCGGCTCCCAGTGGAGCTTGGCGCTGAAGCGGAGAATGGAGGGGTGAGGTTGGCACTCGTGCGGGACTACCCCGTCCCAGTGGTGGTGCTTCGTTACACCGCCTCGGCCTGCCATGTTGCTCTGCCCAGATAGGATGAAAATCTGGGTCGGGTCTTGTATGTCCGATTTCGGGTCTGGGCTGGGAGCTTCCATGTTTTACTTCTGGTGAAAAAAAACAAGGCGTAACGTGAAGCAGCGTTGACAGGTAGTTGGTTTAAGCCTTTTAACGGGTAAGTTTCTTTGCTTCAATTCTACGGAATCCAATGACAACTGCAAAAATAATTGTGAACGGCGGACAGTGGACCCCAAGATGTAATCCTATATTTGGCCCATATTAAAAGCCCAAGTTGAGTCCAATTCCTCTGTGAATATGGGCTTAGTCTCATTTCCTTATCATCATTTGCTCTATCCACATAATATAAAAATTCAACCAAGAATTTTCATCTGTGGCTCCTATGAACTTTCAATGTGTCTAAAACACCAAGTAAATAATAAAACAACTTAATAGCGCTATATGTTTATGTTTTTTTAAAAAGAAAAAGAAAAAAAAAGGACTTTTTTTCACAAATCAATAATTAACTTAAATGAAAATGCACATGTATAAAATATTCTTTTCAACTTCGGTAGAAAGATGATCATAAAAATTGATAATTTTGAAATTAACTAATCCTAGTATTAAAACACCTTGTGGGAGTTAAATGGAAGATTCTATTGGAGCCGGTTTTTCATTTTTTAATTAAAAATTAAAAATTTATAAAAGATTTAGTGTATAACAATAACCAACTAACGAATTTAAATCCTCTCCTAATCTCACTAACTGATGAGTTTAGTAACTAATGTCATGAAGTAGTTAAGAAATTAATCTCAACCACACAATGGTGTGGTTGCCATATGTCATTGAATCCTCTAAACCTTAAAAGAAAAATTAGATTAATGTTTAATTAACCTACCCACTCTATGATAAAGCTAACCCGAACTACACCATCCTCTGATTTAAGAAAGACTAACTTATACATAGTTTACTTAATAATAAGGAGACATAAAGATGAGAGAAAGCAGAAAGAAATTCACTTTCTCTTTCTCTATCAACCCACTCTCTCTACCATTTCCTTCATTATTTTCTCGACTTTCTCTATCCACCCACTTTCTCTACCATTTTCTTCATTATTTCTCTGAATTTTCCCTCAACTTTCTCCACCCTTAGCATTTTTCATAATAAAATAGAGCCATGCAACAAGACAAAAGAATGGTCAAGAAGACAATTGTCACTTCACCAAGCTCGAAGTGTCTCCGAGAACGTATCTTTGGCAATTAATTAAGAACAAAGCCCAAGTCTAACATTTATTTCTCCTAATATTTAATATACACAACAATGGCATTTCATTAATCATTCAAACCATACAGCAATTAACTTCTCATTCTCAATTATCAACATATGTTGCATTTCTCGCTCCCGGCTTTTTATGCAACATGCAAGTCAACAAAACTAAAGATACCAAAACCACTTTAATCCAACAAAATACACTTTACTGGGACCCAAACACATCATTAGCAATTAGCATGGGATTATCTTTTCCAGGATTTGAGCTGCTTCTTTCATGGAAGGTCTCTTTTGCGGCACAAAAGATGCACAACGGAACCCTAACTTAAAACAAGCCAACATGGCATCCTCCCTGCTCTCCACGTCACCCCTAATAGTCACGTCAGCCATCCTCAAAACTCTAAGCTTCTCCTCCGAAGCTGAATTAGCAGTACCGTATTGATCCAACTCCCGTTCTGATAAAACTCTCCCTGTTAGAAGCTCAAGCAAAACAATCCCAAACGAATACACATCCCACTTAGGGCTTGGCTTGAGGGTCTTTAACAACTCTGGCGCCTGGTAAAGCGACATCGTAGGCCCCGGATGACCCGGCGGGGGCATACGGGCTCGAACTAGTAGCTGCATGTTGGTCTTGATGAGGGGTGGACTTTTGACTGCCGAAAAGCCGGGATGATGAATTGCTTTCTTTGTAGCTCGTGTTGTTGCTGAAGCGAATGTTGGTGGAAACAAGGCGATCTAAACCTAAATCGCCTATCACGGGTTCCATTTCTGAGTTTAAGAGAATGTTACTGGGTTTAATGTTGCCATGCACGTGTTTCTTCTCGTGAATGTAGGCCAGTCCTCGAGCTACTCCTCTTGCTATCTTGAGCCTCACCTCGAGAGGCAGATGCAATGGCGATGAGCTTGGTTTCCCTGAAATTCAGAATCAAAATTAGCATTGCATCACTATGCATGGTAGTGAAATGATAAAATAACTAGATAAATGATTGCTTTATTTGTTTGTTTAATAGGATAAAATATGATCGGTGTAATCGTACTTCAATTTATTTTAACCAAACAAATATAAAATTATCTCAGAACAAACATATACCACAGACAGCCACAAGCAAAAGTTAACACGGGCCCAAGAAGCTGTCTGCTCAGATAAAAAACAAAGACGTGGATTTCAAAAAACTGTGACCCAGACCCAGACATCCACTCAGCGGTAGCGCTCTCCTTACGAAAACGACATACACTTGTGACGTATTATGCGTTTTCTATGGATTTCCCTCTTTATTGAGTCTTACTACCATGCTTCGCGGGGCTACAAGACTTTAGCTACAGGGCGCCTAATCAAACGTTTTGACTCATCAAGCCCACGAGCTAAAGCAATCTAACGGTGTTATATCTCTCAAAGTACTAGAAAAGATTACTGCATTAACCTACTAAGCACATAGATCAGGTATCAAATCATGTTCTTTGGTTAATAAGAAATTTAGATCTAAAAATTTCGACTGATAAAAAGCGTCAGAAAAAAATTTAATTAATTATATAAAACCCAATTTATAAAATTTTATGCCTACATTTAACTTATAAAACTTTTTGACTCCGTGACTGAATGATGAATATACCCAAATTTGATTGAATGACTGCAGATACGAATCAAGAAGATGGCGTGGTATATGTTAGCAAAAAGGACTAAGTAGTGCTAACGTGTACCGAAAATGATGCATTTTAGTAAAAACGAGGTGAAGTTTGCTAGCATGCGCTGTAGAAGAGAAACCGGGAGCTGAGGGGTGAAAACTTACTGAAACTGAAGCTAGCAAGGCAGCCATTGGAGACGTAGTCATGGATAAGAAGCCTCTCTTCGTCTCCCCAGTAAAACCCACGAAGCTTAACCAAATTGGGATGCTTTAGTTTAGCAACGGCCTTCACTTGGCTCTCAAAATCCTTGAGTCTCTCAAAACAAGTCTCCCCAATTCTTCTCACAGCTAAAGTAGTTCCATCTGCCAGCACGGCTTTGTACACAATGCTGGAGCTGCTCGTGCCCAGAATGTAAGCCGATGCTTTGAACAATGTCTCCACTTCCAGCTCTGTCTCCCCATCAACTGTCACCAACGCGCCTGAAGCTCCCCTTTTGCTCTCTTGCTGCTGAACGACATTCGCATGATCTTCATATTCGTTGTTGCCGCCGTCTTGGTCACTATCAGAGCTTGTGTTAGCATCCGATGTCTCCTCTCCTTTTATCATTTTCAAGCACGACCATGTTGCATGTTCTGTTTTTGCCACTGTGGTGACTACTTCAACTGGCTGTTTCTTCTCTGGCTTTGCTGATGAGCTTGTATCCATTACTGATTTGTCTAGAGCTTTGCGCTTCTTGACTTGATAAACGTAAAAGACGATGAAAGCAAGAAGGCCTATACCTGCTAAATCCGCCACAGCAATGGCCGCTATACTGCCTGGTTTTAGCCCAGGTCTTTGATTTTGTGCCCCAGTTGCTGCTGCTGCTGGGGATGAGTTTGTGACTGGGACCGAGTCTATTGACTTTGGAATCACAGCAATAGCTGGCGACGTAGTGGTTGAAACATTTGGTGGTGTTGATAGAGTTGAAGGTATTGAACAAAGATTCTTTAACGGCTTCCCGCAAAGCTCAACGTTTCCTGAAAACGACTCCATTCTTTGATTAACCAACGGCAAAGCCCCTGGTATAGCTCCAGTTAAGTTGTTGAATGACAAATCGATGGTGACATTTTGTGGGATTCTTTTGGCAAATTCCGGAGATATCGAACCTGAGATCTTGTTGTAAGATAAGTTCAAGTACCGCAAATTGTCACCACCAAAATCTAAAGGAAGCGACCGGTTAAAAAGGTTGGAAGAGAGATCCAAAACTTCAACTGAAGTGAACCCGCTAGGGATGCTACCAGAAAAATAATTACTCCTCAGGGAAACAACTGTTAGGCTCTTTACGGCTGTCAAATTTCTAGGCACTTTCCCAGCTAATGCATTAACGGAAAGATTCAAGAGCTGCAGGCGGGGCATTTGACCAATAAGGTCTGGTAGCTCACCAGAGATGGCATTGTTGGAGAGAGACAGCACCTGTAGCTCAGTGGCATTGAAGATTGAGAGTGGGAGTGACCCATTGAAGAAGTTGTTGGAAAGATCAAGATGGCGAAGGTGTTGAATGAGGCCTAAGTCTTTGGTGACCGAGCCTAGAAGCTGGCTGTTGGGGAGGATCAAGCTAGTGACTCTGAACATGTCTGGTGACCCTGGGATGGTGGTGGCGTCAATTTGTGTGCATGTGACTCCAGTCCATGAACATGGAGTTGCATCGTCGTAGTTCCAGTTTTGCAAGACAGATAAAGGGTCGCTGAGGATTGAGTATTTGAAGGAAAGTAAAAGAATGCCATCTGTGTTAAGACCAAATGAAGGAACTAGATGAAGGAAAAAGAAAGCAAAGAGAATGAAACCCATTGTTGAACCCTTAACTGACTAACGATTCTGCAACCTAGAGTACGTAATACCTACATATTCATAGTAGGGAAGGAGAGGAGAAGGGAGAGGGTGACCAAATCAATTGCAAGGTTGGAAGTTGTTCAGGTGACCAAAAGGAAGGCAAAAGCAAAAACTAGAGCTAACTGACTCTTTTGTTAATGTGAAAGAGGCTGCAACTGTACTGACTTTCTGTGGAGTTGTTGTAATGAATGAAGTGAATGCCTAGAACTGGTACCAGAAAAAGATAATTAATGAATATGGGGCGTCTGCAGGACGGTGAGTGCTGCCAAAACTCAGTTTACTTTTGGGGAGAAAAAAATTTAATACATAAAATTTGGAAGACAGAGCAGACAGGAATCTCATGTCTACTCTACTACAAGACACCCAAGTGAGTTGGAGCCCATCATCACATCACCTCCAAGAAGATCCAAGCTCAATCAGATCATTTTGTTTTTTACTTTGATCCAAAGGTTTTTGCTGGTACCCCCTGTTTTCACTTTTTACCGTGGGTGAAAAATTCTCAAGACATTGCTTACTAATAAGGTAGAAAATTTTCCTTCAAATATGTTAGAAAAGATTAGTTCATTTGAGTCTTGATATTTATATAATAATAGCTAATATTCTTTTAGTTAAATTAGATGATACATCTTTTTTTTTTTATTTTAAGGTAGAGGGTTCGAGTTTTCTTAATAATTGTTGAGAGTTTATTTCATTAATTTTTTTATACTAGATTTCAATAGCTACATGTAGAGATATAAAGAAGAAGGTGATTCATGTGTTACTACAACTTGGGGATAGCTCTAAGATCATTGCAGCTAAGGACCACAATGAGAGTGAAAAGGCCAAGAGTAGACCAATTTTGACCAACTCAAGTCCATACATGTGATATTTGGCTTCTACCAAATGATGGAGAAATGAACATGGAAACACAAGATTTGGATATCTTGCATAGGATTTGTAGCAAGGTGTCTTTCATATTTGAACTTAATTGATATATGCAATTTACAAATTAATATACAGTGTATAATCAAGTTTTGTTCTCCTCTTTTTAACATGAGATCATGGTTGGATCAAAATGTTCTGCTCAAATTAATTGAATTGAATTGAATCTTTGTGATACGATCCAATTTCACCACTCAAGAAAAGAGAATGGACCCACTATTGGTTTTGTCATGCCACCAAAACAACTCAACTACCAAACAAAACTGATTCACAACACCTGAACCTGTAATCTCTTATTATTAGCTGAAAATTTCTTTGAAAATGGTTGTAATTTGATATTGTCTTAGTTTAATAATTATCGTCATGATTAAAATTAAAGCAGGATTATATGGGCAATTCCAAAATTAAAGTTAATGTTTCTGGTTTGACTGCTTTTATTTGGTGGACCATATATAATCCAAGAAAGGTTTGATTTGTTCCTTAAATATGAAATATATATAAAAAAAAAAAAAGATTTCAAGTCACGAGTTCCATTGTTTGTCATGTTATAATAATGCAGATATGTTTCCACAAAAATCATTTTTGTGTTTCTTTCAGAATGTCAAAAAGTGACAACTTTTTTAAAAGCATACGTTTGGTTCTTTATCCTGCATCCACACTTTCAAAAATAGTATTATTTACAAGCAGGAGATTTTATTATTATTATTATTATTTTTTACAAATAGAGCAAACTTATAGAAAAAAAATAAAATAAATTGATTGTTTAGTTTTCAATTGTAACAAATTCTGTTATGGTAAAAATAAATAAATAAAAGAACTAAAGAAGTCTTAAAAGATTATATAAGTTGGGTTTTTTTGTTTTTGAAAAATATAGTTTCATTTTTTCATTGTGCCATTAATTTATGAGTAATGATACAGCCACAAACTCTTGTACAAACTTATTTTGTATAAACTGACGTGGCATGATATCATTAGTTGAATGAAAATATAAATTAATAAAAACAAATCATGTGGGCCAAGTGATATTTAATTCAACCAATCTTATCATGCCACATCAGTTTGTACAAAATAAGTTTGTATAAGAGTTTGTACATGTATCATTACTCTTAATTTATTTTACTGAGTTAAAGCTTTGATCAAAGATCAATAGTTTAATGTGTTTGCGATTGATCAAAGCATGGGTGATGGGACTTTTGATATTGATATTATATGCTCCAAAGTTATTTAAATTCTGTTCACTTGTGACATCCAAAGTGTGGCCTACGGAGCTGTCGATGAGTCAAGAATTGGTGACTTCTTGTTTGGTTTTGGTGCATTATTTATCTATTCGCTCGTTCGTCAGACACTTTTTTGTTTGTATTTTTATTTTTTCTACCCACAATACTGATCAAATTAAATGGGCCTAATCTCTTGTCTTCCTAATAACAATATTCAATATTTAGTTGGTTTCCTGTCAGTGTTAAAAACTCAGAGCAAACCAACCAATATAATCTGAATTAATAAAAAATTCATTTAGTAATATGTTTATGACCATTAGAAGAAAATATTTCTTTCTTTTTTTTCGTAATATTGTCTAGAACTCTACCGAATGTCTTAAAATTTATGAATTTAGCAATATTCAATATTTATTTAGTAATATTTATAGAACTCTATAAATAACTGGATTTAAATTTTATGAATTATATATTGTGCTAAAAGCACAAAGACAATCCTAGGCAGCGAATAATGTCAACACCTATATATATATATATATATATTATATGAGAGTATTGTTCAAACTACAATTTATATTATATGAGATTATAACTGATATTTACAAATCAGATTATTACTGAAACCGACTTACATCAATGCTAATGGAGTTCTGTCCAGATTTTAACCCTCACTAATATTCGAAGGATATCTACTCTTCACTCTTGGATAAGGGAGAATACTATATTCACTCAATTATAATTGAAGGAGAAAATACCCGCACATTGTACTTGTGGGATCGAGTGGCTAGCTAATGCATATTTTATTATTGTCATATTTGTGCCTTCTAAGACTAAGAAGTACAGTGACAGTGCAACCAAATTATGTCAATATAGTCCCGCAATTGAATGACTATATTATATTGTACACATGAGCTTACTTTCAAGTTGATTATTATTATTATTTTATTTAGTTTTCCCTTCCTGTTTTAAGTTTTGCCGATTCTAATCGGATCTCCTCACAGTGGAAATTAGGCCCAGCAGTGCTGAGCCCAAATTTACAAGCCCAAAAGACAGGAATGGGTTAAAAACATCTGGATCCCCAATTTCCAGTGGCATACAAAGTAAATGTGCAAAATTACCATGCGGGTCCATACTCTTGGAATCTACTTATTCATTAAACACTTTTTTTTTTTCCCATGTTAAGGACATGTATAATTATGCCTGAAATTATTATACACTATAAATATACTATGATGTAAAATCTACTGGAACAACCCAAAAACTTGTTGAGCATTAAATTTAAAAAATCTACTCTTACAGTCTTACTAATTAAAAAATAATAATCAAAATTTATCGAGCATTAAATTTAAAAATCCACTCTTACTAATACATAAGAAAAAATTATCCCATAAGACGTGAACTCATGTCCTCAACTTCTTGCTAACCCAAAAAAATAATAATAATTAAATGAATAAATGGGTAGAAACAAAATATTCCAGTTATTGATTTTGCTAACGAAATACATGATAGAATATGACATCATAGACCAGAAAAAAGATAATTGCAAACCATGTCTTTCATTATTGTTTTTTTAAAATTGAGGGACCTCTATGTTATTACAAATAAAAATACACTAGAGTTTTGTAGACTTGTCTCACAGAATTGCAGCTTAGCTGAAGCTCGCTTTCTCCGTTTACTTTTTTCACCGATTGGTAATTTGTAAATTATGCAAACACTTTTGTTGCCGGCGGGTCGCTCCGGCATATCACCGACGGCGGCAGCGGCGAGTCATTTGCGCCGAGCGCCCTCCTTAAATATAGGGACCAATGTCTCCTTTTTGTCGTCAAATTCTCTCCCGTCTCTCAAAACCCTGCAGTCTTCGTCTTTAGCGAACAGAGGATCAAAACACTGCTTCCCAATACTCGCTTCTTCTCAAATACCGCCCACTTTCACTTCCCAAAATGACGAGTCCGAAAAAGCAAAACTTGCCCAGGTTTTGAAAAAATTTCTCTCTCTTTTTTTTTTAATGTTGATTGATTTGTCTGTTTGGAAATAGGAAAATTGTGCTCTTTATCATCATTGAATGCCCAATTATGAGTTTTATCACTGTTTGACTTGGTGAAATGAGTTGTCCTTCATTTTATTTATAGACCCAAAAGCCAAATGGAGGGTGGAATATTGATAGATTACAAGTTAATGAGTTAATTTGTAGAATGTTGTTATTTCTTGTCAAAATTTTGAAATTTATGTAGGAAATTACAGTCCGTCTTCTTTGCAATTGTGAAGAGCATTGTTTGTGTAAAGGGAAAATGAAGGAACATTCAATGCATTGATTAATAAGGTTATATGAGGTTTTGCTTATGTTTATGAACTTGGTGACTTGTGAATATTTGAAAGTGTTTGTGATTTGAACTTTCAATTGATTTGATATAATGTTTCTGTAATTTGGAAATGAGGGTAAGAAGATTTGGGTTTGCATGCTGTAAATTGTTTGGTTATATTCTATGCAATAAGTTAAACCATTTTATGTTATATTCTATGCATGCAATGTTTAATGTAAGCGAAGATGGTGGGTTTTACATGGTATAGGTTTCGAAGAGATTAGAGAACACAGCAAGGCATTTCAAACGATTTGGTAGTTTCGGCTTTTGGGGTCAGCTAGTGTGCACGGTGGTGTCTGCAGCGATTCTGTCTTTTTCTATTATTATTACTGGGAAGGTCACTTCACCTACAACATTTTATTGCACGGCTGGTGGAATTGCTGCTGCATTCATTTCGGTGTTTTGGTCGTTTGGGTATATTCGGCTTTCTGAGAAGCTTCGGAAAACTGCCAGTGATCCTTCCAAGGTACTATTGTAGTTACATAGGCAATCTTAAGATTCTTCTATCAATGTACGTGAAATGTTCTCTATAGTGTTTATATTGTGCCTTTGTTAGTTTGACTGAATGTTAGTGCTCCAAAGAACAGATGTCAAAAAGAATTGATTTAAATCGTGTTCGCCTCCCTGAGCCTTTCCACTGATGCCTAATAGAATTGTTATTGTATGAATTCCACATTGCATGAATTAATTGATTAGGCTTGTATGTCTGCAATTACAATGGCAGCAGAATCTTCTTTGTTGAGGATGGTTCTCATAAAATAAGTTACCATGGTCAAAAGGATCCGAGTTACTTTTTATCTCTCTTATATATCATAATATGTGATTCCTTTGTGTCTAAATGAATAACTAAATGATTAATTCGTCACATCTGTAAGATTGCTTCAAGTGTGGAAGATCAGTTAACCATTAGATTTCTAATTGCATTGGGTAATGCTTGTTGCATAGTCCTGGAACCCAGGAAATGAACAAAAATCATGTCTTTAAACATTTCAGTGAACAATTGCTTGATATTTCAGGCTCCTCCTCGCGCTGATGTGGTGAAAAGCTTGAAAAATGGCATAGGGGTGAACCTCGTGGGAATGGGTGCTGCTATTCTTGGCATGCAAGCCACAGTGGGATTGTTGGTTGCTAAGGCTCTTACAACCTCAGCAAATCCCTATTACCAGGGCATCACTCCAGGCTACAGTCCAGTTCTGGCATTGGATGTATTTTTGGTGCAGGTACTTATTACTGACTTCAGATTTCCATTACTTAACTGAAATCTGTAAAATGTCAAATATCGAATCTATTTGTTCTACAAATTTCTATTATTCATCCAAAAGCAATATGATGGATTGGGATATTTCTGAAAGAAATGAAGCCTTCAGATTCAAACTTTGCAGCTTAAGCAGCAGCATTTGACTAACGTCATTTGGCACCAAAAACAAAATACATTCTAGGGGGGGGAACAATTAAAGAGATCCTTCTGAAGTTTGTTATGCTTGAAAAGAGAAAATGATAAAAGAAAATTACTTAGAAGTGCTGAACTTATACAAGTACTTTGTCTCTGCCTTGTATTCAGTTACATGGATTCTTGAAATTGTGATTTTCCATGAAATTGAGGTATATATTGAGAGAGTCAAATGAACCAGAAGTGCTTCACCAGGCCAGCTAAATGTTTGGATTAATAGATTGTTGAGGGGAATTCCAAGTCATACTATTTGGTTGGGTTGTTATTTCTTATTTATTCTCTCTTCAATCTCATTTATCTATTGATTGTACAGGCATCAGCAAACACTATCTTGTCTCATTTCCTGGGGCTTCTTTTCTCGTTGGAGCTATTGCGTTCTGTGACACTACCACCTTCCGAAAGCATACCAGTCCCAAGGGTCGCTTAAACTCTCTCTTTGGATACCCACAATGTCCTTCAATGCTACTTGTGAAAACATGATTTTGTAGTTTTGAGAAATGGAATGTTTGCATGACTTTACTGTAAGTTTCAAAACATGTGTTGCAATTCTTACATCTCACAGCCCACATTTCTCTGGATTTATAATAAAAAAAACGATTGAACTTATTTTTTTTAGTATATTTTAGATCTCACAGCCCACATTGGACTTCGTGATTTTCATTCTTTTGGTTAGGCAAGAATTGAGAGAATTTTGCAACGTGATACACTTTAGTATCTCCATGACACTTCTAACAAAGATTACCCACGACATTGCTGTTATATTTCATGCCAAGTAAAAACACAATTGCTCAATGAAAACCAATTTTAAGCAGCAATTCTTATTCACCAATGCGTTGGGCCAACCATGTCAGAGGCTGCGAGTTAACTAGGCTGGAAAATTGAAGACCGGTGCAGAATTCCATCATTCAAAATCACTCTGTAGAGAATAACCAAGTTTGACAATTCAATTTACTAAACAAACCACCTTACATTAAATTTAACTACCAAAACGCCAGTTTACTCGGCCATTGGAGGGCTTCATTCAGTGGACAAGATTCAGTGATCACATGATGTTAAAAACTCATACCAAAACTTATGAAGAATATTGATTCCCTACATGGGAAGGAAGCCAAAATGGCACGTGCCACAAATGTGGAGGCTATTGAGGTTAGTCCAGCGCCCAAAGAACTACCCTACTAACTGGCATTTGATTATGAATACCAACAGCATCCCAGCAAAAAGATCCCAAAAGCTTCAAAGTTACAAAAATCCAAATGCAAGATCTAGGTACTTCAATGAACTTATAGGCAACCTGCAACATGGGAATCCATAAGAGTAAATAACTGCATTATGTAACGGATGTCCCTTTCATTTTTGTACACTAAATACTTAAGATGTGTGTGTGTGAGATGATATACGAAGTCTAGACACTTGCATTAAATGATAGCAGCTAAGTTTTGTACACTAATTATTTCATCTCACATGTTTAATTAGCTGCATCAACATGTTTATTACACTGAAAAATTGGAATTTAAACTTATACATTAAATGATTGATGAAGCATCAATGAATTATAAACTATCATATGCTGAAGGGTATATCACCATAAAAGTTCAAGAATCTCATTTCACAGCCAATAGTACAGAAAAGTATTCTAGCCTACTAATTAAAGTACAGTAGAACCTCTATCAATTAATATTTGATAAATTAATAATCTCTATTATATAATAAATTTTCATAGTCCCGACCTGGGCCAATAGACTCAATTAATAATTTTGATAAAATAATAAGATAGTACTTTTCTAAAAAAATCTTATATAACTTTGTGGTCTCATTCAAATCATAAATTAATAATTTGCTGAAATTACAAATTCAGTTGACCATGATATTTTAATCCCATAAAATATGACTCTATTGTTACTTATTTACATAAAATATGACTTTATTATTACTTGTTTTTTCTTAAAATTTAAATCTAGTTAGAGCTCATCTCTTATTTTTCTCATTGCATCTAAAAGCTTTGGGGTTGACTTCTCAAATTATAATAAAAAATTATGAAGTATTATTGATTTGTGTCAATTGAATTGTAAATAACTCAGTAAATTAATAAATTATTAATTTATCGATTAATTAATAAATCATTAATTTATTGATTATTTAATTTCTCTTTTAATTAATAGATTTTATATGCTCCCAACCCTATATGGTCATTTATCGATCATAGAGGTTCTACTGTACTAATCATTATTATAATTTTTTTTTTGGGAAGTACTCTATCATGTTATAACTTAACAAAAATTACCCTAAAACATAGTTATAGAGCAATACGTAAGCTATATGGTCATCATCTAACATCCAACATGCAACATACTGAAATAAAATGCATAGCCATACAAGGAACCGAAGCATTCAAAAAGGAATTAAGGTCATGGCCCATGTGATGTTGGAGGAGACAATACAGCTTAAACAGAAAGAAAAGACTGCTCAATTTCCTCATAAGTCGCAGTTGTTTGGAAAAACAACCGTCTAGAGAGTCAAGTCAACAAAAACAGAAGACTTTCTGGCTGTGGCACAGCATTCTTACCACGAACACAGCCATCTGCAACTCTCCAATGAGAACCAAAAATTCACCGCAAGCAAAAGTTCAAACAATATCTTAAGCTCTAAACTAAATAATACTACTTCAAAAGACATTGCAACCACAAAACTCATATTCTTGCAGATATATACTCAGAATTAATGGAACTAATTTACATCACCAAATCCTCACTCATTACTACATCAGTACAAAGAAAGAAAGAAGAGGAATCCAGAATCATCTAAATATGACAACAAACTACTTTCCCATACAGGTAGATACTTTTCTTTTGACATCTTGGTCGGTAACCTATGTGTCATGCTTCTGTCCTAGAACATTTAATTAAATTCTTGTGACTGTAAGTCTGCAACGTACAGACATGCAACTACACCTGGAGGATATATATCTTCCTAAAATAAAGCCATCATAACTGCAAAGAGAACACCCAATTTTTCATGCATTGCAAACTAAACATTTACAAAAGCGAGAGAGTCAGCAACTTGTACGATAACAAAGGAAGCAGCAGACTTGCCTACTGAGTCTTCTTTTGCTTGTTTTGGGGCAGTGGAATCTTTTTTAGGAGGCTTTCATCAATTTTCCGGTATTGCATTTGAATAACTCTCTGTATTTTGCACAGCTTTTCGTCAATGTGGTCTTGGAACTTTTCATACAACACAGGCACTGACAGACTAAGGAGAACCCCTGCAGAAGTAACAAAATGATATAATCAATTTTGTGCATAAAAGATATTATGAAAACATGATCATAAAATTAGTAGAGAACTCACCAATATAGACAAGAGTAAGAAAGTTGAAGACACTACCAACATAAGATACCACCCACAACAGAAAAGCAACCTGATGGTCAAACCCCCGCATAAGAAAGAAACGCCTCAAATTATTTTCTCTATTGATTAACATAAAAAAATATGATATCTCACTGGAAAAAACTCAGAAAAAGATCAACAGCCAACCTGAAGAAATCTGCTCAAATTTCTGCCCATGGCAATATCCCTTGCAATAGATAAAGCATGGTTGACCCACACTTGAATTTCATCAGCAGCCTTCACAACAGATTGGTCTGAAATTTCCAGATCAGGAAGGGGAGGCAGAGGCCTAAACCAAAAAATTCCCTTCCATCACTTACAACAAGCCGCATCATAATTCAATCTCAAACTCAACTTCATTTTCCAACAGATTCAAGTCTCAGAACAATATGAGTACCTACATATTTGTTCTCGACATAACTAATTCTAATATAGTATCATCAAACTTCCTTATTCTCTACAATCCTTTCATTAATTCATCCGGTTGGAAGCAATCTTCCAAATAAAGGCCTACCAATTAAGCCTTCACACTTGCACTTGCTGTTGCGATACAATTACCATTACTCCAATCAAAGTATTTAAAGTAACACAACACATTCTAACTCCTCAAACAAACAATTACATACAATCTGATGCGAAATGATTATATATCAGCTGATGCATTAGACTGGTTTTGATCCACCAACACTAAAACATTATTTATCCAAGTTGATAATTTACATCTAAAAGTGCAAGGTATTGAAATGTTTCCAGCAAATTACAACTACAGTAAAGAAACTAAACCTACCTGTTGAGAAGGGAAGCAGATTTGCCCCAGAAGAAAAGGATTGCGACGAGAAGCAACAAGACGTTAGACACAAAAGACAAGAAATTATAGCCAGCTCGTTCAAAGAGAAACCACAGAATCGTAGAAGAACCTAGCAATACAACACCTCCACGCCGTTTCCTCCATAACAACACGTCAGCAACTACACCGAATAATTAATATTATGATTAACTCAAAATAATTTAAAATAAAAACAAAAAACTCCAAAGTGTCAGATACAAAAAAAATATAGAAAAGAATATTAGAATAATCAAATCAGTTAAGAATCGAAATTATGTTTGCTTATTGTATGTACGGATAAATAGCGATGTATATATTTTTAAAAAAAAATTGTACGTGCGAGAATTTTAAGAGAGAAGAGGGGACCTGAGCCGCCGCCGAGGGCTTGGTGAACGGATATGCGATCGTAAGAATGAGAGTCTCCCATGGGCAGATTGTGGTAAGGGTTTTTGATCGAACCGATGATGATGATGTATATGAAAGCTTAACGGAAACTGAGAGATTAAGAGAAGTAAATCGAAAGGGAGGGAGATGAAGAGTATAAAAGAAACGGAGAAGTTGACGAACGTCTTTGACAACTCCAAAATTGGTGTGCCATTTCACTGGGCCGCCCTGGAATTGGACTGAGTCGGCCCAAAAAGAAGCTTCTAAGGAGAAATATTATCATAATTTTTAATTTGGTTACAAGATGAAAAGTAATTAAATAATCCAAACATGCCCTTAAAATTTGCATAATCGAGAGGATCGAATTGGTTTGATGGAATGAAATCAATGAATATGATGGTCACCATGTTAGAACTACATTCATTCTCTCGAGTCTCGAATATACATGGAGAAATGGGGACCATCGGATTCGTATCTTTGTTTGCATGACATTAGAAGAGGTAGGCCACGTTTGGCTGGTGGGATCGACACCGGAACCACCGCCACCTTACTTGCTTAAACAAGAGCCAAAAGCAGTTTTAAGGTGCATGTCATAAAATAGAAAGTTATGATATGCGAATGTTCACAAATCACAATCGAGTCCAGATCCAGCTTGCTAATCACAGTGTCCTAAATAGGCATTTGATGGGAAAATTGCAACCACAGATGCAGATCACATATCCATGTTTTGACATTTCCTCTGTCAGTAAACTTCACATTTTACAAGTGAATGGAATCCAACTTTGCTCGAATAGCAAAAACTAGACTACAAAAACAGTAAAAATCAGATTTGTATAGTCCCAGCTGCAGTTGTTAGGTTCATGGGAAAGTTGATTTTATTTTGCTGCCTCTTCACCATTATTATCAGAGTCCCCACTATCATCATTACTCGAGGACACTTCTTTCTGATGCTCTTCTCCGCCAGCATTCTGTTTGGCCTTTTTCTCTTTCTTCCTCTGCTTTTTCTTTTGCCGTTTCAATCGCTTCTTTGCTGTTCGTTCCTCTGCAGCTTTCACCCTTTCTTCCCTTCTCATGCAAAATTCCGCCAACTCTTTTCTTTTCTGGTAGTCAGCATCCATTCTAGAAAGCCGATCTTGCTCCTTTCGTCTCATCTGCCGATACTGTAGAAAACAGACGTTAAATTGAAGCCAAATACCAATATGTGTATTTGTATATATAAGCAAGTCTTCTAGTTTAAACAAAACCACATAACAACCACTTGGCCTTTGGCCCAGAACCTTGTTCGCACAGCGGTTCGAGCCCCCACGACGCATGTAGGGGCTTATTTATTTCCTTCCTTAATTATGGTATATAATTAATTAAAGACAGTCTTTTCTCTTTTAGAATGTGAGTGGAGTAGACACCCTCGAATATTAGAGAGAGTAAAATTTGAGCAGTGCTATATAAGAATTAATGTAAATTAATCCCAGTATGTGTCTGATTGTAAATATTAGTTGTAATCTCATACAATATGAGTTGTAATCTGAACATTAGTCTCATGTAATTAAAAAAAACAAACAAAACAAAACCACATAACTCACATGTATTAGAAAAGCATAAACAGAGCATTTAGTTTGATTGTCACACACCCAACACCATGAAAAGAAGTTGAATGTAAATAGAACAAAATCAAGTGCAATACCATCGGTGCTTCAGCGGCTAGTATAAAAAAGGGAAAAGGGCTCAACCATTCTCACGACATATGTGCTTATAAGCTATGCATAAGAAAAAGCATGTTAGAACAGCTCCTCAGAAAAGAACAGCAGCTGTATTAAACCTGCTCTACACGATATTGCCCGGATTAGGGCGAAATGTGTAACGCATAGAATACAATCTTTACTTCGGAAAAGAATCTTCATCTCCCTAAAACTGCAGACATTTAACTCTTAAAAGATAGATGAATTCCCTTGGTGGCATACCACCATTCTATAACAAATTCCCCTTTTATCTCTAAGAATAAGTAGCAACCTATCTGAAAGCATTAACTTCCCTGGAATTATGATATTAACTCTAAAAACCTAAGCTACACTAAAGCTCTTGACAATATTAACTCCAAAAATCTAGACCACAGACAATCACACAACTACACTGTTATCGCTACTTTATTGTATGTATAATTGCCTAATTACTATGCAGCCTGGCATTCGAATGTAGGAGGTAATGATAGCCCCCACATTAAGTTAGCACTGGTAGTCTAAATTATGTCAGAAATTATTCTCTGCAATCACTCCACAGTAAATCCAAGGCAAGCAAAAATTGCCTTATCTGCATACCCCTTAGTCCTCAATCTTTAACTTCAGCCTAATCAATTCCTTCTCAAACCAGGTTTAAACATAGATACCGCCCGGTCACTAACAAATAAATACTCTATCAAGAAAATGTTAGCACACAGCTTATGGCTTTCTACAACTACAATGGGGCCAAGAAAAAACATATATATTTGCAGGCATTGCTTGGTTTAATTTCGCATGTTATATAGAATTTCCAACATCCTCAACTCAAAAAAAAAAAAAAAAGTGAATTTTAACGTGACTTCGCTAGGCTTAAGCTCAAATGCCATGAAAATAAGCTAAACTAAAGAGTTACCTGGTGAAAGTCGCCGGAGCCGGAACCGGCGGAACTTCCGGAGGTGTTACTGACGCGAACGGGCACGTTTTCCATGATGCGGCGGAGCTTGATCTCCATGTCCTCTTCCTCCTCCTTGAAAACCGGCGGCTTATACTCCACCAGCGCCGTGGACGACGCCCCTTGGTTAGACTTATCGGCCACCGCAGCCAGTTGTAAGTCGCCGTCTTTGGGTCCCCCCGTCGACATCATGCACCAAAAACCCTAGAAATATTCCGGTTTGGTCTGTGTATTCTTTTAGCTACTAATTAAGAACCAAAACCGATAGAGTTACTAAATAAACTCCATCGACTTCTTAGACAACTCTAGATAGTAGATATTCTGAATGCTACGGCGAGGTAAAGCTAAAAGAATCAGAGGAAAGAAATTTCAGTACGAAAAATGAAACTTAACAAGTGACAACAAGTTAAAAGAAACAGATTGCAAGTTTGGGCTCATCTACTGAGGCCCATTTAACTTCATGCCATCTATTTTCTTTTCTGCGCACGGATGATGCTAAATGTAGCTCTTTTAACAATTAAGTACACCCATCACTGAAAAAGGCTCCCTTCGTGACATGAAAATTTGTACATTAATACGAGAAGGGTGTATTTAGAGTTGGGATCGCTTACCTTTTAGATAGATAATTGATTTAATTTTTTTTTGAATATTCGCTACCCTTTAGGTAGATAATTGATGATTTTCCAATTCTTATTAAACTGAAAATGATAAAAAATTTAATTAAAATAATGTCTCAATTAAATTAGTGTAAACGAGATTTAACCCTAGGATCTTATACCTTTTATTTATTATTATTACAAGATGCCTGACCAACTGAACAATAAATTAACACAATTTATTACACAAAATTATTAAGCCTTTAGAGGCAATGAAGGCAGCGACATGTGCAGTGCTTGGGAAAAGCAAGCTTTACATTTCATTAAAGAATTATTTAGTAAAGAGAGACATATTAATTAAATTGGTTAAGGAAACATCCTCGATTGTTCATAATCCACGTGTATCTACTGGCCATTGCTTGTTTTCGATATATTTTAAAATCACACAGCCCCAAAATCCGATGCACTTTCCAGATGATAATATACCTTAATGCGCCAGCATGTTTTCTTTCCAGTTTTCATAGGATTAGGGCGGTTGTGTTAGATATTGTCTCCTCTTTTAGATTCTTTGTTTATCAAGTTTCATTTTTATTTTTTTATTTTTTTAACTAGCAAGAACCCTTCAGCCTTATACAAATTATTTTATATGACTAGAACCGTTTGTAATAATTATCTATAGATTATACATACATTGCCCTGAGATTAGGCTTTTTATTGGGAATCGCTCTATAGATGAGTTTAATTATAGTGCATCATGAATTTTATTTAGCCCATATATATACTATGTCTACATTTTAGTATGAACGAAAATTACTCGCACGTTTATGTATTTGTTGGTCTTTCCTTGCATGCATGCGTGTTGAAATGAGCAGTAATTTGGTTTTTATAATTAGAAAATATAAGTAAAAAGGAAAAAAAATGACTCATAAATGTATGCAAAAGACTCGAGTAACTCCCTTATATTCATACAAATTCACATTGTAATTTGCATTTACTCACGTTCTAAATCATTGTAGTGGTTGAGTTAGAAGTTAGAACCAAACGTGGGAATTGGAAATTAATAAGTTGATCTAACTAAGTATGCGTTTGGGATTAAGATTAGGTAACTGTAGCTTTTAAGTTACAACATTAAAGTGTTTAGCAAACACTAATTGCTATATATTAAAAGTTATGTTAATATGATTTTTCACTTATATAATGAAAAATTTATTATATCTTTAATAATTTTATTAAAATCATTCTTTAAAATTTACATTTACTATATATTACTAACTTTTATTTTATAATTATAATTTTTTTTCTACAACAATTGTAATTTAAAAATTACAATACTTCAATTGTAAACACACCCTAACTGGATCAAAGCAACTCATCATATGATCAGATTCATATAAAATGAATGAAACGACATGTGGAATGCCTAGGGAAAATGAAGATACATATATATATATATACCCAACAGAACATTCTGGGTTTTGAGTTCTACAGCATGTGTATAGCATTTAGTTTATGTAACAATGTACCCACCCCACTCCCAGGAGCCTACCCTATTCCCATGAGTCAGTACCCAATGCAAAAAGTTTTGAAGTTTGTCTTCTCGTAAATTGACAATTATTCAACATAATTCAATGCTCCCTCATGTTTATCATGCTAAAATTACATATAAGTCAGTCAAATATACACGTTATATCGCTTGTAAAAGGTACAATATATGGGGGAAAAAAATGTTTCTGAATTATTTAGTTTCCATTTTAGTGTCCAAATTAAAAGTATATGAAAGGGATAGTTTATCCTGTTTAAGCAGTCCATTCGTTTATACGTACAAAAGAATGTGAACTAGGGTAAGTTCCACATACCACATTAAACTATTAATAGCATACTTGATCTATGGCACAATAGGTGATTACCTTTAAATGGATGTGACCTAATCACATCTTCTAGTGTTGACTAAGACTACCATTGAATTTTGCGTGAGTTATACTGTTTTCGGAACTTTAATTTGAATTTGAAATATCTTTTAGTCGCTTGAGAAAATTTTGAGGAAATATTATGTTAAAATTTCGGAGGAATTTTGGATACCTAACAAAATTTATAAACCTGATAATCTGGTTAAATTTTAATTAATAATATGCCCTCATCTAAACTTATCAATCTAAACGCGTAACGTGAACAGCGTCAAATTGCAAGGTGTGCCTTTCGCAAATTATTAGTGAGGAATTACTTGCAATACTTGGCAAGCAGATCACAGTGTGGACGCAACCATTGACGTCCACGTGTCAAATTTCAATAAAACACGTTTCCCTAATCAAGTCTCCGCATTTATTATTTTCGTAAGTTGACCAAATTGAAAATTAAACTTCAACGTACCGCGCCAACTACAGCGAGAAACATAGCCAAGCGTTAGGTGGATAAAAATCCAGTTACGAATCCGTTGTGTGATTAAATTATTCATTTATTATTAAATTCAAATTTTAAACTAAAAATTATTTATGGAAAGTGAAGGGGGAACGAAACTCCGTACACGTCAACATAACGGGAATTGAAAGTGATGTTTCCAAAATCGCCACTCGCTATTACCGGGAGAAGTTCCACGCGCCGTTATAAGGTGATAACCGATAAACTGTCAACTACCGGAGTCATAGCTATTTCCCAAAAACAAAAAAGTTCGAGTGAGTGAGGGTTGAGATATTTTTAATGAAAATCTTGACATAAATTTTAATCTATTAATTTTTAAAAATTTAATAGTGGATGAATAATTTTTATTAAATATTATTTTAATTTTTAATATCTATTATTAGATTGTTTCAATAAAATTTACTTAAAAATTTTAGTAAAAAAACTCAGTTTTAATTTTTAAAAATAATACATGTCACAAATATTTAAAAATAGTGAGTAGATTTCATTAAAGTATATTATAATTTAGATGTGACATTACTAAAATTTATTGCTCAAAGACCGGAGAATCATAATATGATTACCATTATAATAATAATAATAATTTGTTTTGTATTTGTTATCACTATTATTACTACAATCAATAATACTAAAGATACAAGCACTCATTAAATTTTTTTTTTTTTATATATAAACTGATATCATATTTTACAACATGAAAAACTTATTGTTCCATTTTTTTTAATGTTTATGAAAAAAAAAACTAAAAACACTGTATCTATCAAAGGGATAGAAAGGTAAAAGCTGTTGATGAAGTCAAATCACAAATGCAAGGTCACACGTGTAAGTTGCAGGTGATGTCCTCGTTTGTTACTTAAAGTTTAGCAAACGGCGTCGCCGCGTGACTAAAAGTGGCTCATTGAGCGCCGAAACAGTGTCAGCGGTTCAAAATGGTGGGGACTTGGGTGACCAAATGAGGCCGTTCAGGTTTACAGGCTGGCCTGACAGTTTATCGGCCATCATCGGTTCTCTGATTCCGCGACCTCTTTTGTCGCTTTCTCCACCTCATCGTCACCCTACTTTCGTAGTTTCCTTCGCACTTCGCAGTCCGCACCCGCTCCCCAGACAACTGCCCCAACATTATTAACGAAAGAAAATCTTGATTATTTTGATTAAAAAAATTAGAAAACCAAATCAAAATCCTTCACGTTATGCTTTCCAGCCTGGCTCGGTCAAATCCACGTCCCTATCTACATTACATCAGCCCTTGTTCCAGTTTCTCACTAATACTCTCTCAATTTATCACGCTTTTTGCGATTATTCCGTTTTATTAACTACTATGTACGTTCAACAATTTCAAAAACATGGAAACGATACATAGCTTTCTATGTTTGTTTTTTTAATTTCTTTTTGGAGATATGATACAATTGATATATTTATAACCAAATTCAGTTTAATACCATCTAAAGTTTTATCCTTACAAATTACTCACAAATACATTCAAGAATTTAAATTCAGTTTAATATCTCCAAGAATTTATACCCACTGTTGGTTTGAAAAGTTTAAAATTAATTTTGAAAATCTAAAGGTTAATTTTAGCGTTTAGTAATTTTTTTAAAAATTATTTTTGCCAAAATCACCCCATCATACATAAGATTCTAAAATATACGGAAATGGTAGCTTTTTAAAATCTGATTTTGAGAATCACGTTTATATTTAATACAATTTCATATATGTCCTCATATATATTATAAAAATTTAAAATTATTCTCATTAATTAGGAAATAAAATCATTAATCTTAAAATTATTATTAATAAAAATAAAATTAATAATAATAAATATTTATTTTAATCATTAATTATTATATGTGCACAATAAAAATAATATCTTATACACATGTTTAAAATAAATTTTATTCAAAAGTATGTCTTATTTAATTAATTATGTTTTTATATCAATTTAACAATAAAGTTTACCAAATGCATTATAGTTATTTTTAAAACTCACAACACTTTTTTAAATAAATCTTTTAATTGATTCTCTTCACATTCGATTTTTTTTACAACACAACTAATAATAATTATTTTAAAAGTTATAGCATAACCAAATTGGCCCTCACAAATATATTTTTGAATTAATACACACACATATACATTTTTAATAGTTTGCATTTCTTTAGTAAAGATTTATTTTATTATCTTAATTTTTTTTAAAGATTGGAGTAGATAAAATATAAATTAATTTATTGTTAATTTTAATAAATTAATATTTTTATTTTGAATTAATAAAACTGTAATATTATCATTATTTTACACGAGAGTGTTGAGTATATGATAAATTATAATTTAATTCGGTTTTAAAATAAATATTGTTTTTATTAATGCTTACATTTAAGCTGGAATTTTCTCTCATTCAATGTAAAATTCCAAGGAGACCCATGGACATTCATTTCGTTGGCTTTTTTTCACAACAACTATTATTATTTTTTAATTTTTTAACTTTAGTACTTTACCGTATTATTAATTCATTTTACTGACTGGTTTAACTCAAACTTGAGAGTCAATTGCTTCGCATAATGTAGAGAATCAATATTTTAAAAGGCTAAATATCTATTCTGACTTTTAAATCCATTTTTATTATTTTAAAAGATTTAGCAAAATTTCTCTAAATATCCCGCTTTATTAGTAAAAGGCATATAACCATATAGATGTTAGCCATAGAAAAACTCCGATATTTAAAGGGTTTACTGAAAATATCTTATTTATAAATAATTAACATTACACTAATAAAGTTAAAAAAATGATAAAATAAACAATCATTTTTCACGTTATTTTATCATAATAAATTATGGTGAAGCCATTTATATGTCATATTAGTTGTAATATAATTTTTTGTATCTCAATCTTATTTACATTATATTACTATTTACAAAGAGTGCCCCAAAATTTCTTAAACCCCAAAAAAGGAAAAAAAAAATGTTTACCTAGGCTGTGTCGTATAACGACCCCAAATGTCCCCAGTCACCATAACCGTTAACGAGTCAAATAAGAAACCAAGAACTCTCTCGAGAAATTCCAACTTTAACCGGTAATATATTACCGGGATTCTTCCAAATTGAAGCTGCTGACGTGGCCCCCGCATGGACGTTTTAACAACTGTATAAAATACTAATTCAACTGGTCACCTATTAGTACCGGTCGTTCGGTCCCCAATAACGTTTATTACCCGTATTAGTTAACCGGCTCCGTCAGTTACCCATAACTATCTCCCTTTTTAAGCTCCTCATACGTCTCTGCTCTCACAAACAATACCACATCTTTCCAAATTCTCTCCTCTTTCGTTCAGATTTCAGTTACTAGTGGGGGCTAGGTTTTTGTAAAATGGATCGGGATTCGGTATCGGAACGGGTTAAGGGTCCCTGGAGTCCTGAAGAGGACCAGCTATTGCTGAAACTCGTGCAACGATACGGCGCGAGGAACTGGTCTGTGATATCAAAGTCGATCCCCGGTCGCTCCGGGAAGTCCTGCCGTCTCCGGTGGTGCAACCAGCTCTCGCCGGAGGTGGAGCACAGGACGTTCACGCCCGACGAAGACGAGATCATTATTAAAGCCCATGCCAGGTATGGCAACAAGTGGGCCACCATTGCACGGCTCTTGAACGGCCGTACTGATAACGCGATCAAGAACCACTGGAACTCGACGTTGAAGCGGAAATACACCGAGACTACTAGGTCGGCGTTGGCGGCTGGAGTTGATGAAGACAGCGAGGATAGCGATGAGAGAGAAAAGAAAAGGTCGGCCGTTTCTGTTTCGGGCATTTCTTGTAGTCCGTCCGGATCCGACGTCAGTGATTCGGGTCTTCCGGTTAGGGTTTTTGAAAGCGAGAGCCGATACAACGAAGTGTTTGATGTGTCGACTGATCTTACTCTGGGCTTGCCTGTAACTGAGTTGAAGAGGTGTGACTCGGTTTCACAACAGGAAAATAATAGCGATGATGACAAAACGAGCAATACGCCGTCGTTTGGACCGGAGTTTTTGTCTGTGATGCAAGAGATGATTAGAAACGAAGTGAGAAATTATATGGAGGAGGCGGTGAGGAATGCTGGGATTAAGCGAATAGGGATTAGCAAGATTGATTAAGAAAATTAAGGAACGAAAATTAAATTTTCATTGGGATAATTCTGGACTTTGGTAGGAGATTTAGAAATTAGTTAAAAAGAACAAAAAAAAAAAATTCAAAAATTGAGGCTTGTATAGAATCAGCTAATGAGAGAGAGAGAGTTCATTTTGGAGTAGTTATTTTGTTAGTGAAATAATCAAACTTTCCCTTGTGGCTAATTTTCTGGCTTTTTGAAAATTTCAGTTGGAAATTCAGTTATATTTTGCGGTTGCTGGTTGTGGTTATTATTTTTGTTAGTCAAGAGTTTTAACAGAATCACGGTTCATGAATCATGGCCATATCATGCTGGGGATGTGCTGGAACTGTTGGTTACATTGGATTGTAATCTGGATTTATAAACGATTTTTTAATGGCGTCACGGTACGGCGTGTACTGGATGGTACAAGATTCAACTTGGTGGTTGATAGGTTCATTTCATTGACCCTTTTTTTCTTTCTTCTTTTCTGATTACGTAGCACAAAAACGACGCCGACTTGGAGCATGATAACTGTTAAATGTGATGATTCTAGAGTTTGTTCACTTTAGTCATCTTCAGAAAAAGAGAGAAAATTGAATCAAGTCGTTAAAAAGTGGAAGAGTTCTTCCCTGTTAACTAAACAAACTCGTACGTTTACATAATAAATAATTAATTGAATAAATAAACTAGTATCAAATTAACATTTGTTTTTTTTTTATCACAAATCTAAGTTATGTTGCATAATAAAAGTTAATTTTGCATGTATGTTCTTTTTTTAATTTGAATATCATATTAGAATGCCTTGAGACGCTACCCACACCATAGCCTCACACTGCATCTTCTTCGCTTAACAACTGCAAGCTACCATCGTCCAAATCCCTAACCAACGGCAGCCACACCAACATATCCCTTCATCTCATCACCGAAGAAGAGTAGTTGCACGAAAAGCTAGCAGCTGCACCCTAGCCAGAAATAGCCAACAGCTCTTGTCTTTCAGCCATCATTCGTTGCAACACCAATCACTAGCAATAGCTTGCTGTTTTATGGTTAATTAAACGCTTGTTATATTCTAAATAATTTGTTTTATAATTAACTAAAAGTTTTTTTTCATAAATTTAACAATTTAATTTTGATGACATCCATGATCAAAAATGATCAAAGAGAGAGGACAAAAGGAAAAAAAAAAAAAAAGTGACTGTCGTCTTCTTTTGTTAAGATTTCAAGCCAGAGAGTTTTTTACATTTTAGTTGAAGAAGAATGAATAGTGCTAATTTTGGAATTAAATTAGGGTTATAATTAAAAAAGTAATTATAAAATATATTTTATGGGGTGCAGCAAGAAGGGGGCGTTCTTAAGGAAGTTGAGTTAATGATGTGCCGACACCACTACTCCAGATAGAAAATTGAACTAAAATGCGTGGTCTGATCTCCGACTGGAAAGTGGTGCTATTAGGATATGAGTTGGGTGTGTTTAGCTTTTCAAAACGTGAGGTTGGGCTCCATCATTCGAGTCCAACTCGAAGCCCGAACGAAGATCTCTACACGACTTCGTTACTTGCTTAAAAGAAAGATAGATGGAGTGAGAGAGCAAATCGACGTCGTTTTTGTGTCTGCTTCTTCCCAATTCCCATCCGAACTGAAACTCGGAGAAGCTGTGAAAAAAAAAAAAACAAAAGAATTGCTCAGATCTTCGATCAATATTAAAAATTGACTTCGAATTAGAAGAAAGAAGACAGAGAAAGAGAGCAAAGGAGAGAAGAGATGCTGCCAACGTCAGTCTCGAAAGGGCGTTCATCGTCCTCGGCGTCACGAACAAACCCCATGTTCCCTCAGTACCTCCGTCGAATCATCAAGGTTCTTTCTCACCATAGATCTGATCTGTTTCAATTCATTTTTAGCATTTAATGATCAACTTACCTGTTATAAAGTATTGATCTTTCAGTTTACTCGTTATAGTTTCTTCTATGCTTAGGGAAATTTAGTAATTTTCCCGCTCGTTTAAGGCTTTTAGGCATTTACGATTACTAATCATACAACCGACTCACCGGCTGCGTTTACATTTTCATGATTACATTAGCTTCATATATTCGATTTTTCCTTGTAATTAAATGGAAGTAGAAAAATTCTAAGAAACTAAACCAGTGCCTTTTTTTGTTTTTGGGATGAATTTGCGTCTGATGTGAACAGAAAATGAAGGATTTAATCCATATTAAAGTTAATTATTTTCCTGTGATTGTTTGGGTTCATTGTAGTGGCAACAAATGGATATTGAATATACTTTCTGGCAAATGCTGCACCTATGCACTTCCCCAAAAGTCGTGTAAGTTTCAACCCATCTCATTTGTTTTTGCCACGGTTGATGTCATAGTTTGTTTTACTCGATATGATTTCTTTTTATAGAGGTTATTTTGTTCGTAGATATATATTGAATCATGGGGTAGGAATACTCATCTTTTATAAGAATTAGAATGTAGAAGTAAGTTTTTGAGTTTGATAGATGTCAATGTTCTTACCATTTCTATTTCTGCATTTTGCATGTGGAACTGTATGGTGATGCAGCTACCAACACACAAAATATCACAAACGTAAGTACATTTTCCATTAAATTGTTTTTTTTTTTGAGGGGTTAAAAAACTATTTAAAAGAATGTGGTTGAAAACCTTATGGCTGATGCATTACACTACTTCCATTAATATTATGATGAAAGTGGTGGAAGAGAGAATTTTCATCATGCAACTTTTTACAGGGTATAATGTCTTTTAAGAGTTCATATATTAACTCCAACATACTGGTAAATTGTCTGTTTTCCTTTTTATCTCAGAAACTAAGAATCAATGGGCACGAGATGATCCTGCTTTTGTTGTAATCTGCAGTCTCCTTTTGTCAGTCGCAACCATTGCATATTGTGCTGCGTAAGTTTATTATGTACATTTTAAGAGGCTGGGTTTTTAAATGTGATAGAGAAGGGTGGGTTGGGTTAGGGAGGCTGTAAATTCTTATTGTACAAATAAAAAATTACGAAGGTTGACCATATTTTGGTTAATTAAGAATTTCTACAAAATTTCACATTCACATCCATTTTCCTAGGAGATCTTCCATAAGTTCCTTTGTTGTTGGACTACTTCTCAAAGTTTTGGTTATTTATATCCTTAATCAGTCAGTTCTGTAACTTGGATATTCCCAGTACTTCCATGTTTAGTGATTTCCTGGCACAATTTTCAGTTTTTTCCAAAATTTGTATGCATTATTGATCTCTTATTTTACTTTTAGGCTGTTCATATATTATATACTGCTTCATTCAGCTTTCATTCTGATTTAATCTTATCAGCAGTATTCTCTGTGTTTCAGGTATGACCATAGTGCCACACATGCTATTTTTGTAGTTATTTCAGTCTTGCTTTTCCATTTTCTGATTACCGGAGCTATGCTGGCTACATTTTGTTGGTAAGAGCTACTCTTACATGTATGTGTATGATTTTACTTGCATTCTTTTTTGAGTTGTGTAATTGGATGCCAACATTGGTGGATTATTTAGTTCTTTAAATTCTGTGGCTGCTTATTAAAAACATGAATGCTCTCTGGTATTCATAAGTAGTGTGTCTTCTAGGAAAACTATCGCTCCTGCGCCCGACCCATTTTAGCTTTTTGTTGCTTGTAGCTTGTTTTGTCTATGTGATAGTAAAATATTGATAAACTCTAGAATTCATGTCTCATCGTTTATTAATATATTTCACATTGTTATTCCCTATTTGGTTACTTTATGCTGAAATGTATATTGGTTCTTCTTGGTCACTTTTTCTTCCTTCTCTCCCTTCTGAAAGCGTGTCAAGTGTATGACATGTAATATGCAACTAACTTGGCTCTGAAATCCTTTCCTTTATTACATGCAGGTTCTTGACAAATTCGTACCTTCGGGAGGATTCTCCAAATAGTCATGTGGTCGAGCAACGAGTTGAATGGCAAGTCAGGAAACTTTTATTTCCCAATCTTACAGTTCGTGGTTTTGCATCTGCATACTTGGGTTGTTTGTGTTTGTACAGTATACATATAAATAAATGCTTGAATTTTATATTTCTTTATGATTGTTTTCCATATGCAGAAATGAGGTTTATTTTTTATTGAATATATAACAGTATTATTAATTGTTTAGTGGCTGACTGATCTTCTTTGGGCTGAAGGCTGTATGCATTTGATGTGCACTGCAATTCTTTCTTCCCAATGTTCGTTATGCTTTATGGTAATATCTCTGTTACAATGCACTTGCCTCTTACATCTTTTAACCTGACTTTATGCATTACCATAATTTGAAGATTGTTTGTTTTGTGGCAGTTATACATTATTTCCTGTCTCCCCTATTGATGGTACATGGCTTCATTCCTGTATTGCTATCAAATCTGCTTTTTATGGCGGCAGCTTCTTACTATCATTATCTCAACTTTTTAGGTTATGATGGTAAGCTGATTTTGTTGGTTGGTTGTTTTGCATTGCTACTCAATGTAGGTCAGAAAATTTTCAGAGCATATTTTGACTTTTTATTATTGAACAACTCATTTATTTTTTGGGAACATGATTACAAAACTCGTGGGTTTTCATTGAGTTTTTTTAAATAAGTTTGGGTTCCAAAAGATTGAATATCTACTACTAACCAAATCAAATATTTTCTCTTTGTTTGAATTCATGCCTGGTTAGTTGTCCGAATATGATTCTGGAGTTGATGGTTTTTGAATGTTTACCTGAAGCACTATGTGGTCCCCTTGCATCGATTTATTAACACTTGTTTTATTCTGCAGTACTGCCCTTTCTGGAGAGGACCACATTTTTCCTCTATCCAATTGGTGTTTGCATTGTCCTTTCTCCTATCTGTAAGTTCTGGATATAGCTGCTGATTATAGCCTTTCCTTTTGTTTCCTTACTTCCGTGTTGTCTGAAACTCGAGTTCTGCTCTGCAGTGATTTTAAGTGGCTTCAATCCTTCAAGATATTTCATGAACATGTACTTCAGCCGGAGGTTATGATTTATGCCTCGTATAGCAGATAATGAGGTGTCAATTAAACTCAGACTGCATCAATGCTTGATTGCTCAATGGTTCGCATACATGTGGAAGGGAAGTCACAATTACGGTTTGATATAAGTCTCTTTACATTTTGTAGGCTTGTAACGCTGAATGGATAATTCATAACTGAATGAGCTCAGGGTAAAGAGACACTTATTGGTGATCAAGATAATTGATAAGATTGATTTAGAAAATGTAATGATTTTGATCCGCGCCATTTTATTCAGTATATATTGTTCTTTATCTGGAAAACAAGGACAAAGATTCAATTTAAGGATTGTATCCCTCACCCCAATTTACAAGTGTCTAGATGTTTCATATGTTTCTTCAATTTATGAGTTTGTATGGTCTTACCTTTGTGTCCTTCTCTCGCGATGAGATGTAATAAAAAATAAAACACGTTTGCATAATTCGATGATGATCACAAATTATAGTCCCATGAGGAGCTCAACACCTGTTATTTGAAAAAGAAAATTACAAGTTCAAGACAAGACCACGCATATCTCGACGATCTTGGGGTTAAAAAGCTCGAGAGGATCTTTAATAGCTCCCAGCAATATTAACTTACCATCGACTTTTAACCAAGAAAGGTAAGGCTCAAGAGGGTGAAGCACAGGCACAGTGACCGTGTCACTGATATAATCAAATGAGTCACCGGCGTCTTGGTGTCCGAGCTGACCAAGTATTCACCGGCATCAAAGATGCTCCAAAGTTTTTTTCTCTTTTATTATCAGTAGGCTTTAGTTAGTCAGAGTCACATGGTGTGTGCTATTTACCTCCGTTATTTTCGCTCCCGTGTATCCCGCTATTCCAAGCCCTAATAATCCTCCCTTTGGTCCACTTTGTTTCGGTCCAAATTTTCAAATTATGATTGAAGTATTTTTTAGGCTGTGCTCTAAAATATTTAATAAATATTTTACAAGTATTTTACAACATTACCATGACACGACAATTGATTAATTGTCATAATTGTTAGGTTTAGAAGTTAGAATTAAGAAAAGAGATTTTACACCCGCCTGGCTGTGTGCATTTTCTAAGCCTTTGTTGCTTTTCGCCGTAACGCAGTTGACTAGACGTGATGCTCATTATGTCTCTGTAAATTTATTCACTTAACAAAACTCTACCCACTCCATACAAAGGTTCACACAAAATTCACTTGACCTAAAAGCTTAAACTATAACGATATCCTAAAGATTTTATATGTATCTATGATCAATAACAAAGGTTCACTTTACCTAAAAGCTTAAAGTATAGGCATCCAACAAAATATTAGTAGTTAGAAACAAAAAAAAGTTGAAATTTTGAATAGAGATCGAATGATTTGTGGAAGAGGCCTTGGCACTAGACAATGGCTGTACTGGCAGTACTGCAGTCATTTTCTAGTACAGCTTAATGAATATTAAATATTAACTGCAGTATGTACACTCAAGAACAATTGGGAAATGGATTATGCCAAGATCATTTTCGCTCATATGAAGCTCAGTGTGACAAACTCCACCATAAAGAAAGTGTAGGAAAACATCATCTGGTCCTGTTTTCTTGTAGTTAACTTTTAGCCCAAACATACAGGTACCATAAAGAGGTTAATTACTTGGATAATTACATCAATAAAAGCGAAAACTATTTCCATATATTAAATTTTTGCCTAAGAGCATACGTATAAAATGATTGAATGAGAAATTCTACCATATATTATAGGCTTCACGTCAGAATCTGATATGAAATCATTGATTAATAATAACTAGACATTTGGTCGAGTGGTTAGAGTTGCTGTCCTTAATTCAAACCCTCCACAAACGCAATGTGTGGGTAATTCATTCATTAATTATAATATATAATTGAGTGAAGTGAAGTAGACATCCCTCTCTTTTACCAAGTGCAAATGAAGTACATATCCTTTGAGTATTAATAAGGATTAAAATTTTGAATAAAACTCCATAAATATTAATGTAAGTTGGTCATAATAATAATTTGATTTATAAATATCAATTATAATATCATGTAATATGAGTTGTAATTTAAATAATAATCTCATATAATTAAAAAAAAATTAGACACATGGTGATATATGTTGAAAAATCATAAATTTCCTCTTTTCATTATCCCTTCAAAATTTTAGAATTTCATAAAACTAGAGAGAATAAACTAGAAAAGATAACTGTTGCTCGAATAGTACCCTCGACTTGCGGGCACGAATCGCGGTAAAAATCGTGTTCCATAGAACAGTAAGCCCCCCGCCTTCTTCAAGTTTGCCGGCAGCGGACAAGAACAAGGGCGCCCCAGCGGCTGCCACAAATGCAGAAAGATCCGACGCCGCATACTTAAAAGAAAAAGAATGCGAGGTAGGGCTCGTGTAGATTTGGCAATTGACTCCCTCCGATACAACCAAAATTTCTTCTAGAATGAGTTAGACTCAGCATTTGTTCGAACCTTTGACTCAAAAACCCACGTGGGGCTTCTTGTTTTTCCAACTCATTCATGGCAACATAGCAAAGCAATGGTTGCAAATTGCAATTCAGTGAAAAAAAAAAGTGGGAACGTAGCAATGAAGCAGAGGTTTGCTGGCCAAATTATCTTTGTTAGGGAGAAATACTGTTTGGGATAAATACGTCGACGAGACCAGGCATGGTGAGCAGATTCCTGATAGCAGAAGAACAGGAGCAGAAATATCCTGCTCGTCCGCGAGCACGCCATCCGCGAGGCCAAATTCCTGCAAGGGGCATATGGCCGTCCCGGCTTGTGGTCGAGAGGCGAGGAGACCCGGCCGACGGCAGTTGACAAGACATGCTCTCCAGCCCAAGAATCTGGGCACAACAGCCACGTTTTCCCCTGAACCGTGGCGTAACACGCAAGATCTCACAGAACCACGACAGCCACGCTTTCCCCTGAACCGTGGCGTGACACGTAAGATCTCACAGAACCGCGACCGCCACGCTTTCCCCAGAACCGTGGCGTAACACGCAAGATCCCACGTTTGCCCATAACGCAGCAGTCAGAGTCCCATACCGTCAGGAAAAAAGCGGAAAACTGGGAAGCCTATAAAAAGGTAGCCAACGAAGGTAAAAGGGTTAGCATTTTTGAGATTAGAGAAAGAATTAAAAAAGAAGAGAAAACCACGAAAAAGCCATAAGATTTTTGGCAAACGTTCCCCGAACCTTCGTATCTGACTTGAGCGTCGGAGGGTTTGCGCCGAGGAAATAACCGGCGCCCTCTGACTTGCCTGTGTGCGCAGGAACCTCTGGAGAAAAAGCCTCACGAGGAGACCTCCTGGTCGTGATGAAGTTGATCGAGCCGAGCTCCTGGTTGTAGAACGAGGAGAACCAGAATCTCGCATCAACAGCTTCCAAATGTGAACGAGTCTTACTGGAAGTATTTCCGGAGGTGTGCTGCGTTCCATGGGCGTTTCACCTCGTGCCCGTCCGCGCGGACCAGCTTGTAAGCTCCGGGTCCCGCTATCTGTTTGACTCTATATGGCCCTTCCCAATTCGGTCCCAGCACTCTTTGAGTCGAATCTTTGGTGCTCTGATTCACTCTTCTCAGCACCCAGTCTCCGACCTTGAATTGCCGTATGTTCACCTTCTGGTTATAGTACCGAGCAACTCTCTGTTGGTAAGTGACTGACCGCTCGGCTGCTCGCTCCCTCCTTTCCATTAGCAGATCGAGATTCAAACATATCTGCTCGTCGTTCTCCTGCTCATTGAAATGATCTGTCCGGTGTGTGGTCGTTCCTATCTAAGCCGGCACGACCGCTTCATGTCCGAAAGCCAAAGCGAACGGTGTCTCCCCAGTTGCGGTTTTGTGGGTTGTTCTGTATGCCCATAGCACACCTGACAGCTCGTCAACCCAAGCACCCTTTTTTGCTCCGAGCCTGGTTTTCAGAAGCCTCTTGATGGTCTTGTTGGCTGCTTCCACTTGTCCATTCGATTGAGGGTGAGCAGGCGAGCAATACTTCAGCTCTATCCCGAGGTTCTGGCAGAAATCACTGAAGCTGTGATTATCGAACTGCCTGCCATTATCCGTTACCAAGGCATAAGGGATCCCGTATCGACAGACCAGATTTCTCCACACGAAGTCTGTTGTTTTCTTCTCTGTGATCCTGCTAAGGGCTTCTACCTCTACCCACTTCGTGAAGTAATCTATAGCAACTGTTGCATGTGTTGCTGCTCCTCGTCCCTTTGGCAATGGGCCGATCAGATCAATTCCCCATTGAGCAAATGGCCAAGGGGAGGCCATGGAGGTGAGCTTCTCTGGTGGTTGGTTAGAGAAATTTGCAAAACTCTGGCAGCTTGCACAACTCCTGGTCTTCTTTTGCGCGTCCTGGTGCATTGTCGGCCAGAAATATCCCTGCCTTAGAACCTTGTGGGCTAGGGACCTCCCGCCAGAATGATTTCCGCAAATTCCTTCGTGTACTTCTCTCAGTACGTAATCCGCGTCGTCCTCATCCAAACACCGAAGGAACGGTAGCGTATATCCTCGCCGATACAGTGCCCCATCGATCATCGTGTATCTCGAGGCCTGGGCTCTAATCTTCCGAGCTCGCGACTTATCTGGTGGTAATACCCCGTCTCTAAGGTATGAAACTATCGGGTCCCTCCACGAGCATTTTTGTTCTATCCGCAACACCCCCAAGTTCTGCTCGATGCTTGGGCTGGACTTCACCTCCAGAGGGACCGACTTTGGCATTTTGGATCGGCTACTGCTGCCATCCTAGCCAAAATGTCTGCTCGGCTATTCTGCTCCCTGGGGATTTGTGTCACTTCCACTGCTTCGAACTTCCCCATCATCTGCCTGACTACCTTCAGGTACTGCTCCATCTTTTCCTCTCTTGGTTGGAACCTTTCATTGACATGATTCGCAACCAGTTGGGAATCAGTTCTGATCTTAACTCTGTCTGCTTTCACGGCCTTAGCCAATCCCAGACCTGCTATCAGGGCTTCATACTCTGCCTGGTTATTTGTGGCGGCAAATTCCAACTTCACAGCATAAGAGATCTGCTCCCCCTCTGGGCCTTCCAAGACAATCCCTGCTCCTGAACCCCTCTCCCCCGATGACCCATCTACAGACATCTGCCATACTTGAGTTTCGTCGTTGCCTATAACTGCATCTTGTTGATCTAAGCATACTTCAGGATCTGTGAACTCAGCTACGAAATCGGCCATTGCCTGGGCCTTTATCGCTGCGCGGGGTTTATAGTCTATGTCGAACTCGCTCAGCTCTACAGCCCACTTGACGAGCCGACCAGAGGCATCTGGCTTGTGTAGAATTTGACGCAATGGCCGGTTGGTTATTACCGAGACCGGGAATGCTTGAAAATATGGCCTCAACTTCCGAGCAGCAACCACAAGGGCCAGTGCCCATTTCTCCAACGGTGGGTATCTGGTCTCAGCGTCGAGCAGGGCCTTGCTGGTGTAGTATATCGGATACTGAACTCCTTCTTCCTCTCTCACCAGAACAGAACTGGCGGCCCGATCCGATACCGCCAAATACAGATACAACTTGTCCCCATCCCTCGGTGTGGATAGCAGCGGAGCTTGCTGCAAGTATTGCTTCAAGTTCCGGAAGGCTTCTTCGCATTCTGGGGTCCATTCCGTTTTCTTTCCCCTCCTTATCATTTGAAAGAATGGCTGACACTTATCTGTAGCCTTGGATATGAATCTGCTCAAGGCCGCCAACCTCCCCGTGAGGCTCTGCATCTCCTTCAGGTTGCGAGGGGATGTCATTTGCACAATCGCCTGGATTTTCTCGGGATTTGCTTCGATCCCCCTATGGCTCACCATGAATCCCAGGAATTTCCCTGACTCGACCCCAAAAGCACACTTCTCCGGGTTGAGCTTCATCTTGTACTTCTTCAAAAGCTCGAATGTCTCCTCGAGGTGTCTGACATGTTCCTTCGGGATTTTGGACTTGGTGATCATGTCATCCACGTACACCTCCATGGTTTTCCAGATCAAGGGCTTAAAGACTTTGTTCACCAGCCTTTGATAGGTGGCCCCAGCATTCTTGAGACCGAATGGCATCACCCTGTAACAGAACAAACCTTGGTTAGTGATGAAAGCCGTGCTCTCCTCATCCTGCTCGTGCATGGGGATCTGGTTGTATCCCGAGAATGCGTCCATGAAGCTAAGCAGACCATGTCCAGCCGTTGAATCTACTAGCTGATCGATCTTTGGTAAAGGGAAGCTGTCTTTTGGGCACGCCTTATTGAGGTCTGTGAAATCCACACACATCCTCCACTTGCCGTTTGCCTTCTTTACCAACACCACATTTGATATCCATTCTGGGTAACTGACTTCCCGAATAAACCCTGCTCTCAGGAGCTTCTCCACCTCGTCATTTACAACCTCATACCTCTCCTGGTTGAAGCACCTCCTCTTCTGTCTTACTGCCCGAGCACCTTTCTTAATTGCCAGCTTATGGCATGCTACCTCAGGGTCAATCCCCGGCATGTCTTCATGTGTCCAGGCGAACACATCAGCATGATCCTGTAAGCATTTCACCAACTCCTGCTTTTGCTCCCCCTTAAGTCTCGACCCGATTCTGATCGTCTTTCCCGGGTTCTCTAGTCCCATGCTTACTGTTTCCAGATCCTCTACAGGTTCTTGTCTGCCAGTCGTGTTTTCCACTCGGGTATCGAGGGATGTTATCTGCATTGCCTCCCTTGCTGCCGAGGAGTAGCAGCTTCTTGCGATCCTCTGGTCTCCTCGTACCACTCCTACTACCCCCTTCACCCGGTACTTCAGAGCCAGATAATGGTTGGACAACACCGCTTTGCTCATCCTTAAAAATGGCCGACCTAGGATCATCTGGTAAGGGCCTTCCTCATCCACTATGACAAAGTCCAGTATCATTGTTCTTTCTGTCGGGGGGCTCCCAATTGTGATAGGCAGTTCGACCACGCCCAGGGGAACCAGCTTCCCTCCTCCGAACCCCTTCAAGGAGGTGTTGGTGTATTCCAACTTCCGGTCGGCTATTCCCATCTCTTCCAGGGTTGACTTAAATAACACATCAACTGAGCTCCCTGTATCAACCAGTATCCGGTCAAACTTCTTGCTAGCGACAGTAGCCTTGATGACTAAAGCATCCTCGTGGGGGTATAGAATTCCTTCCTCATCCTCATCCGTCCACATGATTGGCACTTGCCTGACCCTCGCTCGTTTGGCTGCTGGGGTATTGAGGAGTACCTCTTTACTGGTCATGGCGTACCTAGCATAATTTTTTCTCGATCTGTTGGAATCTCCGGCCAATGTTGGGCCCCCAGCTATCACCCTTACTGCGGGCTGCTCGCGCCTCAAGTTTCTATCACTCTGCTCTCCTTCATCTGCTGTGGCCACCATCGGGAAAGTCCCATCCATAAACTCGTCCAGGTACCGATTTCTCACCAAGTCTTCGACCTGGGTTTTGAGATCTCTACACTCTGTTGTGGTATGACCATGGGTGCCATGGAACTTACAATAACGTCCTCTGTCCCTCCTGTTGGGTAGCTTTGTTATTGGTGTAGGGAGGCGCAGCAGCCCTCGATCCTTTATGGCCTCGTACACCTCGTCCAGGGACATCTTCAAAGGAGTGTACCGCCCATAGTCCTGACTCTGGTCGATCAGGTGCACTGCTCTTTCTCTGTTTGCCCCGCTCTGAGCTGGGGGCGGTGGAAATACTTCTGGTCTGCTCGTTCCGCTACCGTGGGAATGTTGATGATGACCACCAGATGCCGAATCATGCCTTCTCCAAGGCTCCCTAGCTGGGGAACGAGGAGGTTGCGCCCTGCTGCGCTGATACTGTGGTGGCCTCTGATGAGGCTGGTAAGCAGCGACCCTAACTCCTGCTCCGCTACCGGAGGCCTGGTGGTCCCTCCTCCTGACCGGCCCATTCCCTGGTAATGCTCTCTTCTCTTTCCTCCCCAACCCTTCTAACTGGTCTGTCTTAATCCGTGCAGCCTTCTCCTCTTCAATCTCGATGTCTCTTTTGGCCTGTTCGTATGCGGCTGCATACGTTTGAATAGCTGGGCTTCTCAAATTGTACCACAGCCTTCCTATCTTTACCCCCTCTTTCAGTCCCCTTAACGCCTGAGGGTGGTTGAAGGCTCCCAAGTCGAGGACAGCCCGATGAAACCTCTTGATGAATTCCCGAAGGGTTTTTTGCTCCCCCTGTTTCATGCTTTTCATCTCCATCACGTCATCTTCCGGTGACATTGCCCCACTGAACTGCTCTGCGAATTCCTGGCACATCTGCTCGAAGGTTTTAATGCTGCCCCGAGGAAGTTTCCTGTACCATTCTCGTGCACGTCCCTCGAGGGATAGTGGGAACACCCTGCACCTTTGGGATTGAGATAATCCTTGTACCCCAGTTATGTCATTGAAGCGCTCTATGTGCACCAGCGGGTCAGTTCTTCCCGAGTATCTGAGGTCGGGGAGGCGGAAATCTCTCGGAATAACTGCCCTCATGATCTTTGCTGCGAGCGGTGATTCTCCGTCCAGCATTATCCTCCAACCAGGGGCTCTGTTCCTTCCTTGCATGTCGTCAATTATCTGCGCTAGTCCGCGGACTTCCCCCTCCAGCTGCCCTGCACGACCAGGGTCACGTGCTGCAACTTGATCCCGCTCTCGCTCTACATCATGTAAGTGTTGCCTTAACTCCGTCTCCTCTGCATTCACCACCCCGTCGTCCTCGTCACAAGTTCGTCTTGCCGGGGACTGCTCTCTTTCTCTATGAAATTCTTCCCGCAGAGGTACGTTACCTCTCTCACCACCGAATCTCCCGGTGGTTTGACTTCTCCCCGCACTATCGGGATCAGGTGCCATTCCGTCGCCTCTCGCCCTTCCCTCTTGGGTTACCCTTCGCTCGCTCCGCAGCTCATGCAGGATGGTTGTCAAGGTCTCCATCTGCTTTTCCATCCGTTCCATCCGGTCGAACATGACTTTTTCCCGTGCTTCACTGACTATCTCCCTCAGCGTCACGGAATCGTTAAGCCTCATATCACCCCCTTGTGCACTACTTCCTCCTGTCTCCATCGCTTTTCACTTGCTTCACCACTCTTCCTGCTATCAACAGAAGCTTTTTGCTCTGAGTCCCCACAGACGGCGCCAAAATGTTGATGCGAGATTCTGGTTCTCCTCGTTCTACAACCAGGAGCTCGGCTCGATCAACTTCATCACGACCAGGAGGTCTCCTCGTGAGGCTTTTTCTCCAGAGGTTCCTGCGCACACAGGCAAGACAGAGGGCGCCGGTTATTTCCCCGGCGCAAACCCTCCGACGCTCAAGTCAGATACGAAGGTTCGGGGAACGTTTGCCAAAAATCTTATGGCTTTTTCGTGGTTTTCTCTTCTTTTTTAATTCTTTCTCTAATCTCAAAAATGCTAACCCTTTTACCTTCGTTGGCTACCTTTTTATAGGCTTCCCAGTTTTCCGCTTTTTTCCTGACGGTATGGGACTCTGACTGCTGCGTTATGGGCAAACGTGGGATCTTGCGTGTTACGCCACGGTTCTGGGGAAAGCGTGGCGGTCGCGGTTCTGTGAGATCTTGCGTGTCACGCCACGGTTCAGGGGAAAGCGTGGCTGTCGTGGTTCTGTGAGATCTTGCGTGTTACGCCACGGTTCAGGGGAAAACGTGGCTGTTGTGCCCAGATTCTTGGGCTGGAGAGCATGTCTTGTCAACTGCCGTCGGCCGGGTCTCCTCGCCTCTCGACCACAAGCCGGGACGGCCATATGCCCCTTGCAGGAATTTGGCCTCGCGGATGGCGTGCTCGCGGACGAGCAGGATATTTCTGCTCCTGTTCTTCTGCTATCAGGAATCTGCTCACCATGCCTGGTCTCGTCGACGTATTTATCCCAAACAGTATTTCTCCCTAACAGAAGCTATTTTTGCTCATGTTCATTACAATTTATCTTTCACGCTTTATGTCCGAACAATTTCATGTAAGTCAAATCCCGCCATTAATGGAACGTCGAGAAATCTCATTCGCTTGAAACCGAAGAACTTCCTAAGGCACGTAAAGGCTCGATAAAGTCTCAAAGCCAGTCTTATGGCGAGACAGAAGCCAAGCGTGCCAGGATCTGCTCGGCCACGAGAAGGCAGCAGAATCCAAAACATCCGAAGAAATTCCTAAGGCACGTAAAGGCTCGACAAAGTCTCAAAGCCAGTCTTATGGCGAGACAGAAGCCAAGCGTGCCAGGATCTGCTCGGCCACGAGAAGGCAGCAGAATCCAAAACATCCGAAGAAATTCTTAAGGCACGTAAAGGCTCGACAAAGTCTCAAAGCCAGTCTTATGGCGAGACAGAAGCCAAGCGTGCCAGGATCTGCTCGGCCACGAGAAGGCAGCATAATCCAAAACATTCGAAGAAATTCCTAAGGCATGTAAAGGCTCGACAAAGTCTCAAAGCCAGTCTTATGGCGAGACAGAAGCCAAGTGTGCCAGGATCTGCTCGGCCACGAGAAGGCAGCAGAATCCAAAACAACCGAAGAACTTCCTAAGGCACGTAAAGGCTCGATAAAGTCTCAAAGCCAGTCTTATGGCGAGACAGAAGCCAAGCGTGCCAGGATCTGCTCGGCCACGAGAAGGCAGCAGAATCCAAAACATCCGAAGAAATTCCTAAGGCACGTAAAGGCTCGACAAAGTCTCAAAGCCAGTCTTATGGCGAGACAGAAGCCAAGCGTGCCAGGATCTGCTCGGCCACGAGAAGGCAGCAGAATCCAAAACATCCGAAGAAATTCCTAAGGCACGTAAAGGCTCGACAAAGTCTCAAAGCCAGTCTTATGGCGAGACAGAAGCCAAGCGTGCCAGGATCTGCTCGGCCACGAGAAGGCAGCAGAATCCAAAACATTCGAAGAAATTCCTAAGGCATGTAAAGGCTCGACAAAGTCTCAAAGCCAGTGTTATGGCGAGACAGAAGCCAAGCGTGCCAGGATCTGTTCGGTCGCGCGAACGCAAACCGAATCCCAGGCATTGAAAAAACCTTCAACGGCATGTGGCAAAGCCATGAGCCAAGCCGGAACCTGCTCGTCTAGACAAAGACAAGAGTATTCTCAAACGAAAAGTAATTCATAATTACAACACAAGAAAGTAATAAAAAAAAAACGTTTTTATTAATTTGTTAACGATTAACAGAATGGATAATCTTCATGAACATTGTCCATTACAATAAAAGAAAGATAACAAAAAGGCGGTGGATCAGTGAGCCGAAGCAGCATCGGTTGGCTGGACCTCCTCAGGTGCAGGGGGGGTATCACCAGTTGCGTCCGGGGGGGTGTTCGCCTCGCCAACATCAGCAGGGACTGCATGAGGAGGAGAGTTTTCCTCCTCAATCACGATCGGCTCCACCCCTCCGGCGTCTTCCTTGGCCGCCTCCTCGTCCATATGTTGAGCAACACCGGCTGCAAGGTCATCCATCTTCAGATCAGGGTGTTGCTTCCCGAGGACGGCCATGATGCAACGATAGGAATGCCGAAGTCCCTGGTCGTACTGGTTGTCGGCTTCTCTCTCCAGGTTCTCGACCTGAGCTCGGTGGGAGTCGCGGAGAGATTCGAGCTGAGCCTCATACATAGCCTTCTGCCCCTGCAGATCCTTCTTGACCTTGGTAAGCTCCTCCTCCAGGGTAATGGCTTTTGCTTGGGCAAGTGATTCTTGCTCTATCAGCTTGAGGTTCTCGAGGTTCAGCTCCCCTGCTTCCTTCTCGGCAACGTCAGCTCTGGTCGTCGCCGATTGAATATCCTCCTTCATCTTTCGGTCGTAGCGGCCAACCTTAGCCTTGTAATAGGTGGTCATGCAGCTGAGGTGGAAAGCGCTATGCTGCATGGCCCCCACCAGCTCACCCAAGGTGCGGCCGTCAAAGTCCTACAGGTCCTTCTTGCTCACGAGTTTAGTTAACTCATTGAGGTAAGGGACCAGATGCTCTGCTCGGCTGTCAGGTAAGCGAGATCGAGGCCCGACAGGAGGAGAAGAAGTAACAGGATCTGTGGCTGCTCCACTAGTTTCCCCAACTTTTACAGGGGCAGGAGGTAAAATCTTCAAGGGCGGGGCCTGCTGCACGATGTTGGCCCGCTTTGCAGTAGGGGCATCCTTACTCTGCTCCCTCTTCGCGGTTGGAGGTCGAGAGCGTTTTCGGGTCAGAGCCCCAATCACAGCGTCCTCCATCATATGGCCGGGAAGTATCAAGCGAGACTCGAGCAAGTTGTATGTACTTAACAGTTCTCGGCTCGAGCAGGAATTGGCCAGTGCCGCCTCGACCCGTTTGAGCTGGTCAGGTGAGAGCGGGAAATGGACACCCCAAGAGACTGCAACACAAACAGACACTTGGTTAGAGACAAACCAATAAAACAAGGACAATTATGGATACAAGACATCTGAAGCGAGCAGGCAACCTGGGACCGTGAAACGGGGTGGGACCCGATAATCCTTCCCGTCCATTTGTGCAACCTGACCCCAAGGACCCCCAGCAAAGAAGAACTTCCTCTTCCAATTCCCACCACCACCAGTAGGGAGATCGGTTATGGGTTTCCTGGCCTTGGTACTTGATTGGAAGTAGTACCAGCCGGCATCTTTTGGGCTACTTTTCAGCTGGTACAGGTGCTTCACCTCGTCGACCATGGGCTCGCTTTGGCAACACCTGTCCCACAGTATGAACAGACCAGAGAGCACTCTCCAACCGTTGGGGTTCAACTGACCAGGAGATAGATTCAACCCGCTAAGTATCCGGGCAAAGTAGGGTTGCAAGGGACACCTCAGCCCATACTTAAAGCTATCCAGATACAGGGTAACGTATCCCCTGGGAGGTCGGCTAGGGGTATCCTTCTTGCCTGGAACCTTGAGAAGTATTTGACCAGGAATGCTATACCTACGACGGAGGTCAGCGAGTTCGTCAAACGTGGTCGTGCACGCCATATAGTCGATGGCATAATCACGCGACAAGACTCTGCCCCCTACTGTACCCCGTCCCTCTGGTCGTGACGCTCCGGATGGAGATACCTCGCCAGAGTCACCCTCGCCACTCTCACTCAAAGTATCCTCGGAGCCAGAAGATCCCTCCTCACCATTACTTCCGCTCGTAGAGGTTGTTTGGGGAGACATCCTCCTAGCACTAGTCCCGACACTAGACCTAATGGGCTCTAAGGGGATCCCGGGATCAAAAGCAGGATCGGTGAGCAGACTAGGCAGGAAGTCCAACTCGTCGTCATCAACCTCAATGACTTTCTCTTTGCCTTTCGACATTCCCTAAGCTCTAACCACAACACCACCAACTACTACCCAAACAGAAGAGAAGAGAAATTATCTACAACTATCCGAGACCAAGGAGATAGAAGAAATACCTGAAGTAATGGTTCAGCCGGTGAAAGTCTGAGATGGAGGCCTTTTATGCCGGAACTTCTTCGCCGGAGAGACAGAGACGGAGACGAAGTGAATAATGGATATGCCGTTCGAGAGGGTTTGGCTTTTCTAATGAGAACGGACTCTTGGGTTGCCAGCATTCAACAGCGCCGAATCCCGAGGGTCTCGTAACCGTCGGTTTGAAATTCAAATGGAGGGGGGGATTTCTGCCACGTCACCTCGTCCGCAATTAAATGCGACATGACTCTTGGCAGCCTTTTCCAATCCCACGCGAGTGATTACTATCAAGTTTCTACTGCTGGTCCACTACATTACCCAACACCAGAAACTGGGGGACCGGTGTTAGGGAGAAATACTGTTTGGGATAAATACGTCGACGAGACCAGGCATGGTGAGCAGATTCCTGATAGCAGAAGAACAGGAGCAGAAATATCCTGCTCGTCCGCGAGCACGCCATCCGCGAGGCCAAATTCCTGCAAGGGGCATATGGCCGTCCCGGCTTGTGGTCGAGAGGCGAGGAGACCCGGCCGACGGCAGTTGACAAGACATGCTCTCCAGCCCAAGAATCTGGGCACAACAGCCACGTTTTCCCCTGAACCGTGGCGTAACACGCAAGATCTCACAGAACCACGACAGCCACGCTTTCCCCTGAACCGTGGCGTGACACGCAAGATCTCACAGAACCGCGACCGCCACGCTTTCCCCAGAACCGTGGCGTAACACGCAAGATCCCACGTTTGCCCATAACGCAGCAGTCAGAGTCCCATACCGTCAGGAAAAAAGCGGAAAACTGGGAATCCTATAAAAAAGTAGCCAACGAAGGTAAAAGGGTTAGCATTTTTGAGATTAGAGAAAGAATTAAAAAAGAAGAGAAAACCACGAAAAAGCCATAAGATTTTTGGCAAACGTTCCCCGAACCTTCGTATCTGACTTGAGCGTCGGAGGGTTTGCGCCGGGGAAATAACCGGTGCCCTCTGACTTGCCTGTGTGCGCAGGAACCTCTGGAGAAAAAGCCTCACGAGGAGACCTCCTGGTCGTGATGAAGTTGATCGAGCCGAGCTCCTGGTTGTAGAACGAGGAGAACCAGAATCTCGCATCAACAATCTTCATCATAAAAAATCTTCAAATGGCAGCGACCAGGCTGGAGATGAAGATTGGAGTGAGGAAAAATAATTAGAATGACATAATAAAGAGAGAGAAACTAATATTCAGTGTCTCTAATTTTTTGAAATTTAAAAATTGTGGAAGGATAATGAAAGGAAAAAAATTAAAAAATTTTCCAACATATCTCATTCATTGTTCAATTATTATTAGTTAGTGATTTTACATCAGATTGCGACGTGAAATCTTCGATGCATTTCAAGAATTTCTGGTATAAGGTGATAGAATGCCATGTGCGAGCACTCTCCGAAAATTAGATAAAAATTGTGACAAAAATAATGGTCCACCGTCCACCGCCCTGATATATTTTATTTTATGTTTTTATTTTTTTTCCTTTTATATAATGTAATATTTGAGTTCTCCAATTTCTTTTTCTTTAATTTTTGGGATTACAGATACAGTTCTTTCTTCCCCACAATTTATTTTTTCCCTTTTTGGTCATGGTTTTAATTATTTCTCTTATTTATTCTTTCCAAGATTTAATGTAATCCAGAGAAATTTGGCCTGACTTATTATTTAATAAATAACAATCAACAATCCTTCATCTCTTGCCATCCTGGCTTATACTCCAATAGAACTCATGTCTTCAACATGAGTGTGAGCTCCATGGGATTCATTCCATTCAAATAAGAATTAAGTTTCAGGTTACATATCGGTGGGAACAAATTTCCGAACTTATTCATTGTCTGTATATAGAGTCTCAACAGTGGAGATGGCAATAATTTATGAAAAAAAAAAATAGATTCCTTTCATCTCACTTTATCTTCTCTCTTTATCAACAAGGTTTGGTATCTTTCATTGTCAAGCCCCACCAAATCAGTGGACAGGTTACCGCACCACAAACACACAATGCATAAATTTAAAAAAAACACTGATTAAAATAACACACTGTCAGTAAACACCTCAGTTTTTTTTTCAACTTATTAGGAGAAATTGTAAACACGGAAGCCACGTATGGTTAGGCCAACGACGAAAGCATAAACCAAACAAGGCACTCAAAAAACAAAACGAGTAATCATGCCAAAATTGAATTTCTCTACGGATCGAGTTTGCTTCCGGCAACGTCCACGACGAATCTGTACCTAACGTCGTTCTTTTCGAGTCTCTCGAATGCTTTGTTAACGTAATCCATCTTGATTACTTCAATCATGGAGGTGACTCCCTTCTCTCGGCAGAATTCAAGCATTTCCTTTGTCTCCTTCATGCTCCCAATGAAGCTCCCCGTGATTGCCTTTCTCCCTATATAATATTGCAAACAGAACAATAAAAACAGAGTAAGAAACAGAGCAACCATTACCAATGACATTGATGTTAATGAAATCATTAATCGAGAGAGGAAGATATAGAGACTTACCAAGCATAACCATAGGGGTAAGAAACTGCATGGGAGTGTTAATGACACCCGTCAAGATCAACTTTCCATCAAGCTTCAACAGCGAAAGGTAAGGCTCCAGAGGGTGATTTGCGGGTACGGTATCAATGATATAATCAAGCGAGTCAGCGGCTTCTTGCATACGAGTTGCGTCGGAGCTGACAAGGTACTGATCGGCACCGAGATGCTCCATAGCTTCCACTCTTTTCTTATCAGAAGAGCTAATCACGGTAACATGGTGTCCCATTGCCTTAGCTATCAAAACCCCCATGTGTCCTACTCCTCCGAGCCCCAAGATTCCTCCTCTCAGCCCGCTCTGCTTCAATCCAAAGTGGCTCAGGGGACTGAACACTGTCACACCAGCACACAATAGCGGTGCCGCCTGCTCCAGTGCCATTCCATCTGGTATTTTCACCACAAACCTAGAGACAAAAATGAAAATTTCCTTCATATGAGTATTCATTTTGAGCAGCCCATCAACCGAAAATATTCATTTTAGTTGAAATGTTTTTTTTTTCTTCTAACGCAAGAAAATCATTATTGATTAACAAAATTTCTTGTAGCACAAGCAAAAAGAACTTTATGCATATTATAGCCATCATCATATCCATCTATAAAAAGCTTAAGCAACAAAAAGATTTAAAAAAAGAAAAAAAAAAAGAAAACAGTTACCTTGACTATAAAGAAAATAGTTTTTGATTATTTTAAGAAGTAAGTATAATTTTAAGAGATTGACAGAAGGGATGTCGTGATAATTACTTTTGGTCAACGACCATGGATTCAGCAAAGCCGCCTTGTGTAGGCTTGCCATCGGTGTAAACATCGTTATAGGACCAGATTTTCTTATTGCAGTACTGCTCAACATCTGCGTCGCACGGCCTGCAGTTTCTGCAACAACCAACGAGAACCCCAACACCAACCTTATCTCCTACTTTAAAGTTGCTCACTTCTGAACCCACTTCCTTCACTTCACCAACCACCTCATGTCTGCAAAAGAAATTTGTTTTATCTTTTAGCAATTCTTTTTCTGACGATCTATGACACAGTTGGCTACATAAAGTAAAGGGATTGTTAATAATTGTACCCTGGAACCATCGGATAGTTAGACATGCCCAGATCATTTTTTATTTGATGAATATCAGTGTGGCAGATTCCACAGTAAAGAACCTTAATGTAAACATCTTCTGCTCCTGTGTTTCTGCAATTAATTTACACATTTAAATAGAAAAATTCGCATCGGTAAAGCCAAAAAAAAAAAACAAAACAAAAACCGGATAAAAGAAAAAGAAAAAAATCGAAGAATCAAAGAATTGGATAAGTGTTATTGCTGTTACCTGAGAGTGTAATTGTAAGGTGATAGAATCCCAGATGGATCCTTTGCAGCCCACCCTATCGTTGCTCTCTCGGTATCAAGGCTTCCCATTTTTTGTGACTTTTTCGTTTTAGCGTCTGAGTTATGTGAATTTTTGTTTTGTGGGGGGGGTATCGAATGAAGCGTGTAATAAATTTAAATAGGAAGCAGAAGCCAGCTGACAAACGTGTAAGCAAAGCTTTTTTGCCAATATGACGTGGACATCTCAGCAATTGGTGGTATAGTTTAGTTTGGGGTTGGTGAAATTGTATCATGTTCGTATGCTTTCAAATTCACGTACAGTCTGTGCAACGACTCCATCTGATTGTGGCGCGTCGGCATCGGAGTGGATTGTTGGGGTCCACTGGTTGTGATCAGCGATAGGAATAGGACATTAGGTTTGGTTTGGTCATCCGTCATGCAAGCGTCACACTGAGGTTGCGTACTGCCCTGCTGCCGCTGGTGTCAAAAAAAACAATTGACTTATTGTGTTCCGCACTCTACGATTCATCCACGTTTCGAATCAGAAATAAAGACCGCCATCCAAGCCCATAAAGGCATAAATTCGGAGCAGCACATCACGTTAAGAAAAAAGTCCGAACCTGTTTATCAATTTTGTCAAAAAATTAAATACTAGTATGATCTGTTTATTAAAAATGTTAATTTTATCAATCCATTTATTATATTCAATAATCAAATAATATTAAAAGTTAATTCAAATATGATAAATATATTAACATTATTTTTAAATAGAATATATACAGATCGATATGAGACACAAACATGACATGAATAATAATTTATATCCGTAGATTATAAGATTTATGTGGGATTATTCCACCACCTCACCACTTAGTATGTTAAGGTGATGAGACAACCTAATATTACTTTACCACGAGATCTTGTTGCGAGACCACCAGTGAATCTCTTAATAAGATCTATTATTCAATTTTTGTCCCAAAATACTGTGGTAGTAAAATAGCCTATAATGGCATAATGCTATGCTGTGTGGACCAGCGTATTATGGCCAAAAATGATTATCGATAAACTCAGAATCATCTCAGCATTGATTATTATCAAATCCTTGTTGATTTTTTTCTTAACTAGGGCTCAACTCTAAATAAGGTCAGTGTTAATGGCGTCATGTCAGCCAACAATCTTTTCTTTAGTGGACTTTATTTTATTTGAGTCAAAGCAAAAGCGATGGACCATGTTGACTGCTCACCCTCCTTTGACAATCTGTACAAGTAAGAGGTTCATAAGTCTCATTTTATTTCTTAATTAACGAAATTTATTATTTCAAAGGGTAATTTTTAAAAATCTCCCTTGAAGTTTAGACTTTTTTACAAATAAATAACGATAATTTATTTATTTGTAAAAAATCCTCTACGTTTTTGTTCCGTTTGATTACCGTTTGGGTTGTTGTGTGCAGTTGTTGACATTTCACAATAAAATAAATCTTTTGCAACTTTCGTTGCCTTGAGAACAGTAATTTGTCATTTCAATTACTGATGTTCTGACACAAATAAAAACCAAACTTGCATCAAATAAAAACAGTAAATTTGTCCTGCACAGGCCAAATCCTTTCGTTATCATCTTTACAAAAGCAAACGCCCTCCACATTTTGTGCTCTGATTCTTCTCCATGGATTCCACCAACGCGTCATCAGAAGTCGCCCATGACTTCTCTCCTTTGATAAAAGTACACAAAGACGGTAAAGTAGAAAGGCTTAGGGGCACCGATATCGTTCCCCCATCACTTGATTCTTAATTAATATTTAGACATGTAATGAGGAAATATTGATTTTAAAAAAATTTGACTACAAAGTATATGTCATAGTTAAAAAAAATAAAAGAAAACAAAAAATTTTAAACAGTCATTTTTTTGGGTTGGTTTTTTACCCTTTTTATTCTTATTCTTCATGGTCTTCTTCTCTTCCTCCTTTCTTTGGATAGTATTTATAGAATAATTTTTATTACGGTATTCTTGTTGCAAGTCATTTTGGGTGCAAAATCTAAGATTAAACATTGTTTAAAACTTAATTTGATTATATTATTGTAAGTATGTGTTAAATCTCTTCAAATCGGCTATATCAAATAGATTTATTAATGTTTTAAGTAAATAAAGTTAATTAACTTAAATAATTAATGTAAGGATTTTTTTTTAAATTTAAAAGAGTGTTAAAAGTAAAACTCAATATTTTAAAATTATTATGTGTGTAAAAAAGTATCAAAGTATTTAAAACAATTTCTACATTGTAAATAACCCCATCCTTTTTAGTATGATGTTTAAATTGGTAGGTGGTTTGGTAATTGAGATGGTAAAATTAAATCTCGTGTTCGAAAAAAATAAAATCTTAGATTCGAACTTTACTTACATGAATGAGGAGGAAATCGGATTGCTGTTAGGCTCATGAATAAAACAATAAAATACTTAATTATATATCCTTTACTTTTTCAAATTATGCTTAAAAATTCCATTAGGATTGCATTCCAAAAAGTCCAATACTCATTTCTTGATTAATATTACAAGATTTTTTATGTTCGCCAACATTCAAAAGCCTACAATTTCAACCGACAACAAAAAGAAGCCATCAAGTATACATCTTGTAGAAGCAAAAAATCTTTTAAAAAAATATTAGCAAACAATATTAGCACCAGCGCTGTCCCTAGAGTAAAACACTGGCTCAAAATCAGCATTACGGTTGAGCCAATCTTCAGGGCCATTTCCGTCAACATGGGAAGCAACCCATTTGACTGCGTCCCATGAATCTTCATAAGTGATAGGAAGGGGATGCTCTGGGGCTCTTTGGTGCAAAAACCTCCGCCGTGAAAATAAACAAGAAGGGGGAGTTTTTGGTTTTGATTTGTGTTTTTTGGGAGGTAAAGCCTAGCAGATAAATTATTTTCAGGAGAATACACAACGTCTTTGGAATCAACGTTTGTTTTGGGATCAAGTGATGGGGGAACGATATCGGTGCCCCTAAGCCTTTCTACTTTGCCGTCTTTGTGTACTTTTATCAAAGGAGCGAAGTCATAGGGGACTTCTGATGATGCGTTGGTGGAATCCATGGAGAAGAAGCAGAGCACAAAATGTGGAGGGCGTTTGCTTTTGTAAAGATGATAACGAAAGGATTTGGCCTATGCAGGACAAATTTACTGTTTTTATTTGATGCAAGTTTGATTTTTATTTGTATCAGAACATCAGTAATTGAAATGACAAGTTACTGTTCTCAAGGCAACGAAAGTTGCAAAAGATTTGTTTTATTGCAAAATGTCAACAATGCCCACAACAATCCAAACGGCAACCAAACGGAGCAAAAATGTAGAGAATTTTTTACAAATAAATAGATTCTCACTATTTATTTACAACAAATCTAAACCTCAAGGAAAGTTTTTAAAAATTACCCTTATTTTAAAACAATCTCAATATTAGTCTTTTAGTGAACCATAATAATAATCCTTTAGAAATATAACCTTTCGTAGGGCCAGGGCCAGGGCCCATTTGAAATTTTGTTGACGTATAATGAACTATAGGTCCTTTAGAACCAGCGACATGTTCACACTGACCTATAACCTTTTCAGGCAATGGCTTTATCTTATCTTTGATCAATGGTCATCATAAATCATGATTATCTTCTCATGCTTGCCACCAACTCCAATCGAGAATTTTCATAATCATTGTGATTTCACTTCTACAAACACATATAAGAAAAAATGTCAATAATTTAAAAAAATAAAAACCATTATCTTGAAGCTCTCCACCTACTTCACTTGTGTTCATCTGTCAACTTTTCAACTCACCTACTACCTTTGCTGTTTGGTAATGCAAACTGTTTTTCAAAGTCAATCTCGGAAAAATTACTATTTTATAGATAGTTGATCTAAGCATGTCATTTTCTTGGTGTTATTTGAAAGCTGTAAGCTAGTTTAGTTTGAATAAGAAGATTTTGAGGGTATGGGTACAAAAAGAAGAACGACATGAAATGTCAACCATATAGAAATTCAGTTCAAATGTCTTAAATGGAAAGTTCCAAATGAGATGATGAGTAATTGAGTATACCTAAGTTTCAAGATGAGACTAAATCAAACTTGTAAATATGTTGCTAAGTCATGCTGCTACTTATGAGTTCTACGAGTTGCAGAAACAGTTATATAGATCCATAATTAATAGAAAATTTAAAAGTAATGCACGCCGAAAGTAAGTCTAGCATTAAATATAATGACTTCCAATTAAGCTAGTGGAGACAATCAGATCATGTGACCAAATCTATGTTAGTATTAGAAAGCATAATATATAACATTATAAATAGATGAATTATGTGACCCTTCAGAATAGCAGATCATGGCATTTTTTGATTCAAAAATGATACCTGCTTGTGGCAGCCATGAATCTGTTAATTCGGTGCAAAGGCCAGCACTCGTATGGTACTAAACTGGTTGGTGTATAGACATGATGGACAAACAGTGAAAACATGACCATCAATCAGCAGAAAAAAGTCAAAACAGATTAAAGAAATTCAAGGCACAATCGGTTAACTTGAACTCGACAGAGTCAGTCAAGCATATCATCACAATCATAAAGAAATTCAGCATGCTCTACTTGACCACTACTATCAAGCTAGCGTCATGTGACTTAACACATTCTTTGTTTATGACGATGCATTTATAAAATATCTCAAAGTCACCTCCAAACAATATTACATGAATAACCAATTCAAAATTTGTACATCCTTGTTCGCGTAATCTGATTGTATAACTTGTTATTTACCCCATAGGAATTGAGATTTTACAATCTCTCAAGGAATAATCTAAAACTCTAGAGGTATCCATAAGATATGTGCTAAAAGTTTGGTATTTAAACTTATTTTTAGCACTATTTTAAATACACTAATTTAGACCCCCACATCAACATCACATTTAAGAAATCCAGCAAACTCGGCAAGGAAATCTTGTGTGGATTTCTGTTTCCCTTTACTTAAAACCCAAAAAATAATAGATGGCACACCCATAAGTTTCTGCGTGATATACTTGTAGCTCAAGAGATCAAAACATCCCAACTTCTTTGCATGTGTGAAGGCAAAGGTGCAACCAACTTGAGAGTTTCTAGTTTGGAAACATCACATCCTGAAGATAATTGTACCTTTTGTATAGCTTGAGAAACGTTAGGCAAAGTCATTTCCTTACAGTGAAGATGCAGCCGAGGTTGCTTTTCCAAGATACTCCCGCTCTCCAAATCAAGGCCAAAGTGAAGAGTTTTTTCTTTCGGAATCTCCTCATTTGAGTCCTTATTAAGATCAGATGGATGGAATTGTTTCCGCTTCCTATGAGTTTGCCACCCGTATTTATAGTCTCCGACTATAGGTGTTCCTAATACCTCAGCACAATGTACTCGAAGCTGTTGGACCCAAATGTGGTTAAATAGGATTTAAGACAAGTACCAAAAAATAAAAAATACAAATATTTATTCAGATATCACAAATGCATGGAGCTGTTCATTTCGTTCTGGTCTGTACCTGATGTTTTCTACCAGTGAGAGGAGACAATTTTAACCATGTGTAACCTGCATCATAAGACAAACATAAGCAGAAACTAAAAGCAACTATAAAATAATCATCATAAGACAGACTCAATATGGTGGAAAAGGTTGAACTGCACCATTTTCATACAGGTGGTAGCCAAATACACAAGATATTAGTGCAACAGGCATTCACAAACTAGATCGCCGGACAAGTCCTAACAATGTATTTACACCCTCTTTAGAATGTCTACTCTAATATGCATATTAATTCTCTTCCTTGACACCAAAGTCACAAGTGCACACATGCAGCAAGAGTAGAGCACATTTAAATTTAAAATGGAACTAAATCTTGCAATGAAGGTCTATACTAACCATGACATGAAGGTTTAATCACTTGATATCTTGTTACTGCATGCTGAGCTGACATAATTTGATCATTGTTAACCACTGTGATTCGATCGGACTTTCCATTGTCCACCACCACCTGAAAGCAATAATAGCAATAAAGTTAGAATTAAACTAGGTGCAGATGCTCAGCTTTCATTAATCCATAGCAAAAAATTTATCACAAATGCTCCAACTGAAACATAGAGTTGAAGCTATGTTGGGACAACCGCGCAACTAATTTTTTCTCTTACAAGACTGAAGTTATGTTGTTAGGTAAAGGTGTAAGTTAATCGACAATAATTACCACGATCCATTCTAAGAACATAAAGTACTTGCAATATAGCCTAAAATCCAGCATACTAATAAAATGAATAAATGAAGAAGCAATAGAGCCAAGAGCTACATTGCAGTGTAGCTGACTATCTTCTTGTCATTCCCACTTTATAGAGACAGAAATAAATTAATCGAAAAGGGTATGTATTGCATAGGAGGTGAACCAGCTGTTAACAAAATCCAAGTGGTACCTTGGAACACTAGTACGATTTGAGCAACACAAAAACAAAATCATATAGAAAAAGTTATCAGGCTACATAGCTCATTATCTTTTACCATCCCTCATCCAGATGTACGAGAAATCTCTCTCACACACAGAGAGCAACATGATACAATAAACTAAAATGCACCGAGTTTGGATATATTTTACAAGCACTCCAATAAAAAAATTCAGGGACTAAAATAAAACGAATTTTCTAATATAAAAGTTAATAAGAATCAAGTACTAACCTTTCCTAGCGGTGCTGAAATCACCCCCTTCGAGCACCTTGGAGTTCCAACAACAAGGGCCCAATACCATCTTTGCAAGATTCTTTTCTCGTTGTCATTATCCTTATACATAACACGTTCAACTGTAATTATCCCAGAACTAACAGCAATGCATTTCTCATACACATGTGAGGTTGTTATTGAAGAAAGCATAAATGAGAACAGGGGAGATTTACCTCTTTTGATGCACTAAATGTTTTCTCACGGAAAATAGAATGCAGAACTGTTGCACTTGTTTGCGTCCTCCCCATCACCAAGATGCCACTACTGTCTCTGTCAAGTCTATGCACCTAAAAACCAGAGATAAAAAAGGAGATTTGTAATGAGTACAGAAATCTATAAGTCTACATTCAGTCACTTCCTTAATCCAAGTTTGAACTTTTGACACCCAGCTAGGTTAACAAAAAAGAAGATCCTGAACAATGAGATCAAAATAACCCACAGCAATGCTTAAATATGCAATGGTGTCAATCCAATTTTAATCTTACAGCACAATATAATCAAAGATACAAGTGATCAAATGAATGGCAATGCACAACACAGCTAGCATTATGTCTGTCAGGATAAACATGCTGCATACGGCACTATTATTTATCATGTGAATTGTTTATATTTAAGTCCAAAGGAAACTCACCAGTCGTGGCGGTTCTGAGTAATCATAAGTTAAACAAGTAGCAGCCAGTTCATCGATACTTCTTCTAATTCCTATGCCCCCCTGTTTAAACATAAAACCCAGACAAATTTTATAAAACGACCACCGAAAAACATACAAATCTGGAATAAGAATTAGTGATCAGAAATCAGAGTCTCATAGCTTACTTGTACAGGCATCCCATGAGGTTTATTGATAACGATAATGGCTGAATCCTATATTTGGAAAGCCGTACGGGGTTATGAGACAGAAGTGAGTTAGTGAAACACCAACCATGGAAGAGTTAAAATTGAGAACCTTATACAACTCTAGGCTTTGAATAAACTCCACTTCTTCCTCAGTGCAAGGGCACTTTTCTTTCCTAGAAGGTGACTCCTGAATGCTAATCGGGAGAAAGATTCGATCTCCCAACTTCAATGAATCCTTAGCTGCCACCTTCCAGTAACATATGGCACCCATTAGTTCAAGGTGACAACGAACACATACCACATTCATTACACTAAAGCCTAAGCTAATTTTAATCAAATGAGAATGTAACAGCATCTTCAATTACTCTTTTTAGTTTAATTTCCTGTTCGTGCCCTTCATTGGCAGAGCTGTCCAAACTAGGGGATTCTCTTCGAACCTGCATACATAGCATTCCATGAAAAACTTGCTTATCCTCAACAAAGATTGAATTTTTAACAGTTAGTATACTTTCAAGTTTCAACTAGAAGCTCGAAAAGCCTTTTTTAAGAGATTCCACACCCCCCCCCCCAAAAAAAAAAAAAAAAAACCTGTCTCAAGCGAAAGAGCTTCTGAACAAGATTTCTGGGCAAGCCAGGACAGCACTGAAGAACCCACTTAAGCGCTGTCGTTTCGGAAGTGGGGGATTTCGAGGCGCAAGCGAGCTGTCTTCCCAAGGCTGAGCCGTCGATTGTGGAAGTAAACGGAGGTAAAGTGAACCACTTGCCTCTCCTTTCATCATCACCATTATTATTATCATCACAATTATTAATGTGTGTTTTATTGTTGCGTGTTAAGGTTTTAGTTGCGTAACATGATTGGCGATGGTGGAAGGATGACGATAGGGAGAGTATAGCCTGTCTAGCGCCGCCGTGGAGGGCGGAGAACGGTCGTGATCGGAGGAGGGGAAGCTTGCGGCAGAAGAGCATCGCCGTCAGTTTTTGGTTTCGAATTTTGACCATTTAGTGTTTGATAGTATTAGTAGGCCCCACTGCACCAAGCCAGTGCGGGAGGGATCAGCAGGGTTTTGGTACCCGGCAAAAAACTTATGGGTTTACCCGCTACCCGGTGAATTTGTTATTTATGCATTTGATTAATCCACTTCATGTACGGAACTGTGCTCACTATCATGGAAAAATATATGGTTAATCTACTGCTTAAAAAGCCACATAATTCCGCCACGTTATATTTTTTATTTTATCAGTTATTTTGAGATATCATTTTTATTTAATTATCATGAAACTATTGGGAATAAATAACGCAATATTTTTAAAGATGAGTATAGACTAAATTGAGTCCAAATTAAACGGACTTCGAACTCACTTTGGTCAATGTGAGGGTTTTGAACCCGCTGAAGAAGATTACTTTGAGAACATAATTTGGGAAGCAAAAAAAGCAAAGCAAGCAGTTGTCGTGATAAGCAAGATATACCATCTCATTGGAGAAGGAATGGAGTTTACAGGAGGCATTGGCTTTTACATATAGTACGTACGTATAAATATAAAACAAAAATATTGTGTAAAATTAAATTGGAACAAAATTTTTTTAAAAAAAAAAAACCACAAATAACAGTTGTGAATTAGTGGTGAATGCGGCTGAAAGAGTAGTGTCCGAAGCCTTTGTCTTGAATTTCAGCAGGACTTACAGACCTGTGGCCAGGGCCTCCGGGGCTTGGCCCTGAATGCTTGATTGCACCCAGAGAAAATTTGTCCGCCACCATCTTTTTCGTTGAATCTTCGACCTTCAAATCGTTCATCGCCCGAGCTTCAGATTCAAAGAAAGTGAAACCGAGCAAGAGAAGAAGAAGAAGAGGAGGAGCAGTGACTTGAAGAGACCTCAGTTGAACTCTAGCCATATTTGTTGTAAAAACAGTATACTGGCAACGATGATTGAACAAGCAGGCTATATAAATAAATAAGGGGCTCATGCACTACGAGCATATTAATGGATTTAAGCCTGAAGGGTGAAGTCAATGAGAGGATATATGCTTGGAATTGCTAAAAAGGTAAATGGTGCAAGTTGAAATTTATAAATTAGACAACGGGATTGGGTTGCTTTATCCTTCAGGGAAAGTAAATACCAATGTTAATGTCGTAGAAGTCAGTGAGTTTTAATAATAACTTACAACCTTTTACTGTTTTGCATTTGTATTACATAGAAATTGTCAAGTTTATTGTTAATTAATATAGAAATCGTTAGGTTCACAGCCCACACTTATAAAACAAGTTTGTTTATTTTTTGTTATTTTGGAGTTAGTAATTTTTTATTTGCATAAATTATTTCTCACTTATCAATAACTAGTTCAAAAATTTAAATTAGTATTTAAAAGAAAATACAAATGTCACTTTAGATAAATTCGTCAATGTATTTTATTTACTTACCTCAAAGCTTGATTTGAGTTCAGTATTGAGCTCACTTTTTTGCTAACATTTTTAAGAAAATATAATTGATAATTATTAGATAAGAATATAAAATTAATTAATTTTAATTATATATTATTATATATATGTGTGTGTCAAAAGATTACAAAGAGTTGAGTATAAGTCAATTCGATAAAATCTTTTTTTTTTCTTTTCCTTTTGACTTAATGAACTAACTTGACGGAGAGAAACTCTCGAATTTTCTGAATAAAATATCAATCACTGCCTCCTAAAGTTTTGCTACCAAATTCTCGGGAAAATAAGGATGTCAAGTTTCAAAGAAAACTTTGAGAGCACGCGAAAAGTATTAAGCACGCAACTTTAGGATTCAGCCATTAATGTGAATTAGGAACTTGTTTGACTTTGAGTTATTTTGAATATTTTATTCAACTTTTTCACGGATCAGTGACCTTATGGTGTTGAGGATCAACAATCCATTGACCAAAATGCATATATAACAAAAATTCTATGTTGCTCTAGCGACAAACAATGCTCCTGTTTCGAGCTCTAACGACAACACCACCGCCTTTCCCCCACACCCCCCAAGTTGTACGTATTTTTTAACCTTGCGTATCATTGCAATTAAGCAAGTCCTTAGTCCTATGTGGATAAATGACTGATAGAACCTTTATTTATCCAATTTGTATCAATTAGGTGCTCGACTCATTGTGAAACAATTTAAACACCCTTTAGTTTGAAAGAAATTTCCAATACTACAAAGGGTATTTGGGTTGTTTTAATCTAGATGAGGAGGGATGGCAATGTGACAGATCAAGTTGAGGATTATCGTCCCTAAGGCTTCCTTAAAAATAAATTGGAGGAAATAAAAGACATAATATACCATCACTGAATTTAGAATAGAGGAAATTATGAGAAATTATCGGGAGGACAAGAGGATGAGCCTATATTCTCCTCCTGGTATCGTCCCTAAAAGTAAATTGGGAAAAAAAAAAAAGAAACATCAATCATAAATTAAAAAACAAATGCTAAAAAGAGAGAAAGATGAAAGAAAGTGTGTTGATAAAAGAGAGAGAGAGAGTAGATTGAATAGAGAGGGAGTAAAATTCTCTCATCTTTTATCATCTTTCTCTCTCTTTAGCATTACTCAATTGAATAACATGGCCCCTGCATGCGTCCACCTTGTCTGAAATTTTTTCCACAACTATCGATTGAGGACATAGTTGGTATCAATGAAAATAACATGGCATTATCTGTGAAATTGTAATACATGTTACACCAATTATGAAAGACCCAAAATCCACAAAAAATGTAGGCCTAATAAAAATATTTTACATAAAGTAACCTGGGCTTAGTCTCTACAAGAACGACCAATGTACTTACAATTCTAACTAAAATGATACGACAAAACACCAAAAGCGTAATTCATTAAAGAAAGACTTAAGTCCATTCTTTACACCAAGATCCACTTTTTACAAAAAATAACCTAGCTCCATTCCTTACAAATGATGACCTAGAGATACATAAAATATTTTTAAGTAAAACTTGCAAAGGGTGAGTTTTCGACAAAGTGTCAAAAGCATGATTTAACAAAAAATGGCCTAGGTCCATTCTTCACAAATAATAACCTAGGTTCGATCTTTACAAAGAATGACCTAACTTCATTCCTCATAAAGAATAACCAAGGCACTTAGAAAATATTTCTAAGTAAAATGCCTGAAAGATAAATTTTTCGACAAAGGGCTAAAGGCATAATTCAACAAAGAATGACCTAGGTCTGTTCTTTACAAAGAATGATCTAGATTTACTCTTTACAAAAAATTACATAAGTTTACTCTTTACAAATAACGACTTAAGTTCATTCCTCACAAAGAATGACCTAGACACTTAGAAAATATTTCTAAGTAAGAGCACACAAGCTAATAAGCATTCTACGAAATGCACTTATGAGCAAATACATATTCTACTGAATGGGCCTACGAGCAAATACACATTCTACGGAATAGCCTTTAGGTAAATACATATTCTACGAAATGTGCCTACATGCAAATACTCATTCCGTACGGAATGCACCTCCGGGCAAATACACATTTTACGGAATGCGCTTATGAACAAATATACATTCTATGAAATATGTCTAAGGGTAAATATACATTCTATGAAATGGGCATACGGGAAAATATACGCATTCTACTAAATGCGCCAACGGGCCAATAAACATTTTACGGAATGAGCCTGCAGGCTAACAAATATTATGCGGAATGCGCTTACATGCAAAATATTGAAAAATCATTCCTCTTTATAAAGAATCAAATAAGTGTTGAATTCAAACTAAAGTCCATTAAAGGTTAAGGGCCAAAAAAAGAGAAATGTCTAAAGGTTACTTGTCATGAATAAGTATTGACACATATCAATATATGTTTCTATGCATAGGCTTTGGCCAACACTTGTCAAAAAAAAAGTGCCACATAAACTCTCCAATTGACTCTAAGTTGCCTATATAAAGACTAACCACTCCCCATTTAAAGGTAAGAGAAAAAAAGGGTAAAGAAATGTTGTCCTTCTTTCTTTAGATTCTCTTTCTATAATCAAATTTGAAAGGCGACTTAAGTGTCGAAGCGTTATCACCGGCAACCCCGTCACCCTTTGATAATTATTTTTTTTTCAAAACAATTAACTACAAGGAGATACGTGATTTGAGGCAATCGTCTGAAGAAAAAAATAAGGCACAAAACTCGATTTAGAAGAATGTCCGAAACACAAATTAATCATTGTACATTGAGTAAAAATTTGCATCAACAATACCTTAAGAGCTATACTTTATTACTTTATCGACCCAATGAAGAACTTGTTCCAATTCTTAATAATTAGCTTGAGTGGGATTATATTTAGGCCAAAATGATGTTTATTTAGGTAAGATCTATTACTTTCCTTTCACATTTCGGTCCCCAATTTTTTTTTTAATATTTATTGTATCCTCTACATTATAATTTTGTCCTTTAGATTTTAATTTGAAGGATAAATATGATTTTTTAACAGGTTAATTACAAATTATCTCCTTATGAAATGATAATCTTCAAAATACCCTCAAATTATTGCAAGTTGAAATTTATAATAGTTAAGAATATTTTAAAGAATGTCACTTCACAAGAGGATAATCCGAAATTTATCCTTTTTTTTAACATGTATTTTCCTAATCTAATTAGATGTGAAAGAGAAAGCTCGCAGGTATTTAAATGCAGCAGTTAAATTTGGGTTATATTAAAATTATCAAATCACTGTGAGGACTAACGAAGGATAAAATTATGGATATCATTTGAAAATGATGCCATCCTACTTTATTTTAGCTTCCTTCCACGTAACCTTTGCAAATTTCATTTTCATGAGATGATACGAAGCTGTTATATCAAATTATTGCACAATTTCAAGTCTTGATAAGCCCCAATTAGAAATATTCATACAAAAAGTTGAGAAACCATCACAAAAACTTGACTATTAGTCATTGCAGTGATTTTCATTCTCTTTGAATAGCAATCACTAATAAAGCCATGATTACTCGATTTCGTACCCCAAAATAAAAAATAAAAAATGATGGGTACTTATCAAACTCCTAATCATCTGGACTTGAGTTAGGTCAAGCACCAATCTCAAACTGTTAATTCCATGCGAAATATTTCACTGAACCAGTGATTGATGTACAACCGTTCAAAATGATTTTGCCCAAGAACAATCTTGATTAATTGTTTGAGCATGATAGCATTTTTAGAGGTCAAGATAAGCACCTCCATTTTTTATCACATTGCCATTGCAATAGTAAATCCCATTCCAATTGATAATTTTGAAGATCTAATAGAGAATCCCAACTTTCCTGAAAATGGCTACTTAAGCGGTTTGGTTTTTTAACTGATATTGTAGATAAAGTTGGAATGTATGCATCATGGCATTAACCATTATATGCATATGCACCAACCTTGCATTTTTTTCCCCTTCGAATTTTAAGATTCCACAGGGCCTTGGAGATCGAGTCATCTCTTTACATTTTGGGTCTAAATGTCTAGGGTCATTACGTAATTTCAACCTTTGATATGGTTTCCTTTCTTGTTCTTTTAGAAACATGAAGTTTCTTTTCTACAAAACGCAATAAAAAGAAAAAAAAAACATAATAACGTTGGTAAAAGTAATTTTAGCATTTAGTAGCAAGATGTAATTAACGTTTTAGAATTATGAAAACACCTAATTAAAATGGGTGAAATATAACTATCATACTAATTTTAAATATTAAGCATCATACAATCGATAACAGATTATGTCCGCACATTTTAAAATATAAATTTGAAGCTATGGAGTATGGAGTAGTATCAATTTCCAATCGATAACAGATTATGTCCGCACATTTTAAAATATAAATTTGAAGCTATGGAGTATGGAGTAGTATCAATTTCCAATTATCAGTAAGACATTGCCACTAATTTAATAAACGTATGTAATTATTAATTTTTTTTTTGGGAGGTGCCTAATTATGAACCTCGACTCTAATTTAATTTGACTGCGCATGCATGGATTCCTCACTGCAAAGGCCAAAGAGTACCGAATTAAAAGTCCCCATTTCTGCTTTATGGAATTGGTTTTGAGAAATGACAGGTGAGGTGATCGACAATCAACAGCAAGTTTGGACGTTTTGGAGCTGTCAGGAATTTCCATTGCTCTATTATTAAGAGCTACGTTCAATAAACATTTCGAACTGAGACTAATGAGGATCAACTTATCCATTCTAGTGGGCTCTACGACAAAAAGTTTCACCGTCTAAATCTGTAAAATTGATTCTCTCGTCGGTATTGTTTGGCATACTTCCCTTTCAGCTTTAAGAACGTTCAACAATTTCGGTTCACGAGCACTAACCCCTCAAATTTCTCAATTTTAGATCACTTTTGTTCTATTTTTAGTTTATTCCCATTTCAAAGTTTACTAAAACTCTTATGGTGTTTTTACTTCCAATAAATAATAATGAAAATAATAATAAATTATTTAATTGAGTTGTAGGAATTGAAATTAGAATAAATTATATTCTCATGATTTGTTTATTTTACCTTATTATAGGAATGAATTATTGTAAGTTATCAGAATGCCCTTAGTTAACATTATATATTCTTCACTAAAAAAAACAAATAAGTAAACATTTTAAAGAAAAATATTTGCATGTTTATTATAACATCAAATCGTAATATTATAGTATTTTGAATAAACTAGTCCTTCTTCTTATCATCATCATCTAATATTTAAATAGGTAAAATGAATATCTAATTTTCTTTAAAGACAAATGTGTAAATTCATTCCTCATTCGGTCATTCTCGTTCCTTTATTTTTATTGTCACCTCTCTTATAAAAATAAGATTCTCATTCCTCATTCAAAAATTTAATGGAAACCACTACTCTTCATTCCACTATTCATTTTTATGGTAGTAACCACACACAACGGGAATTATTCCTCATTTTTCATCCTCAATCCAACATGTAAACACACTCTTAATACTTTCTTTGTCCCTAGTGTTAGAATAGCTTTTTTAAGAAAAAAAATATGCATAGATATAATTTTTTCTCATACAGCTTAATTGTCTGAGACCTCTGCAAATTAAAATGATTAATTTTATTTTCTATAAAATTATTTTTATCGCTCAGCAATGTCAGAGTTTATCAATGACTTGAATGGTAAAAAATAATTTCTAAAGGGGACCAAAATATCATTCACTCGAATAGAAACTTCTTAGATAATTCGTTCTTAAAATCTGATTATATTGGTCTATTCAGTATTCACATCAAGTGGTCCAATCTTATTGCTTGCATAAACCTCATTAATCGAACCTTACTCGTATTTCCTTAAAGTTGGAAATAATAAGTGGGCATCACTGTTGGTTCCTAGACTATTATCTAAAAACCTTGATTCAGCTCATTATCTAATAATAGGTAAAAACCTAGATTATTATGAAATATGGACAAAAGCTAATGCAATTATTATAATCTCCCTCTATATTTGTAAATTAGCACTGATATATAGTTAGCAATTATTGAAACTAGTAAAATTAATGTTTCTTGTTAGACCAGTGCTACGTTACAATTAACGTAACGTACGCCCACATACAGCAACAGTGGTGGATCTCATTAATAGGTACTGTTGCTGTGTGTTGGTGTACGTTACGTTAATTGTAACGTAGGGGGCTCCTTCTTGTTAAAATCAAAACCAAAATTGTAAAATGTCCATCACTCGAATTGGGAGATTGACACGCTCAATTATCTCTCCCAAAAACAAAAATAAAAATAAAAATAATCGATAAATTTAATTTAAAGGAATTTCAGGCCAAAATATAGTTTTTCTATATAAATATTTTTACTACTGGAAGTCCATTATAAATTTTTGGGAAAATGACAAATAAATTCCCAATTTTTTCTTTTTTGAGATTTTACCCCTCATTCCCTAGGAATTTCATAATAATCTTTTACACATGATATCAAAATTCTTAAGAAAGAAAGAAGACTATGAGAAATGAAAGGGTAGGACTATTTGAACCTATTAAATTTCTCACTACACCCTTTTTAGAATTAAAATTTTATTGTAAAAATATAATTTGATCAATTACTTGTTTCACCTTATTCTCTCTCCCTCCATCTCCTTCCCTTATCAAAATTTATTATGATACATGAAGTAAAAAAAACTTTTAACAAATGAAATTGTTCAAAAATTGACAAATTAGTCCTATTGTAATTTAAACAAAATGAAATGATCAGCAAACGTCATGTAAAAATCAAAAAAAATTTTTTTATATCACTTTGAATCTATTAGAATTTTTTAGTCAAATCTCATAAGTACAAACTCTAAACGATAATAATAGGTAAAAATTGACAATATTATATTGAAAAAAGACAAATTGATTTAGCAAGAAGAATGAAAAAAGGAAAGAGAAATACACTAATTTAGGTTTTGACCACTGTTATAGTAGAGAGAGAAAGCAGTTAATTAAGTGTAATTTTATAATTTTTTAGATTTAATGAATTAAAATAACAAATTATAATTTAATAATAATTATAATTAAAAAAGGGGACGTTGAAAGAAAATTAGGGAATTTGAATATCCCACCCTAAATGATCGTCATTCACCTTTAAATTAAATATAAATGCACACATATCGGCTGCAAAAAAGTCTGAAACTGCTGCCACCTGTTTGGTAGCCTAAGCAACGTTAATTACAAGTGTATAGCATCAAATTTATTCCCATTTGACTATAGAGAGAAATTTTGTTAATGTCTTTTCAACAAACCAAACTTCTTTGTTGCCCCAAAATTGAATTTCATTTTCCAAAGATCCTGCTTTGATGGTTCCTAATAAACTTAAACCTTTCGTAGACGGCGCCGGCATGCACCTTGTTCAACATCTGTTAAAAACTACATGCTTTTGTTCTCATTTTGTCAATGCCCTATCACAATCACAAGTAGTAAAATTGAACACTATAAATATCAACAAGTGCAACGCATTCTTTGCAAAATATTTCAAAACACAAATAGATATTCATTAATTAACATGGGCGCCGGAGGAGCACTTAAATCTTTTTGCTACATTTTCATTCTTGTTCTTGTTTATTCGGTCTTGCTAAGCCCCATGCTTGAAGCTGAATCAAGGCCATTCCGTGGTTCAAGATTGCGCTGCGACGCTGTTGAGGAGATCAATGGAAGGTTATTTTCTCTTAAGATGAGGAAGATGTCAGGACCAAGCCCTGGCATTGGACACAAATATGAGAACTTTAAAGCCCTAGGAGGATTAAAGAACTCGGGTCCTAGCCCTGGTGATGGGCACCACAAGACAATTACAGGCAATAAGCAATAAATGCATTGTCATGAACTTGTGGAAATCTATAGAATAGTGATTCTGGTTAGTTCTGTAGCATGTAAAAAGTTTCTGATAGGATTGGTATTTTGGTCCTTGACAAATAATAAGCTGTTTGTGCATTGAATTTCTCTATACTTTTGAAATGACCTTCAGTGCGAGTGATTTTTTCTTTTTTCTTTCCCTACATACTACATAAATTTTTTTCTAATATTTACTACCATGATCTTGTCGAGATAATTAGTTTTATAATATATGATGCAATGTGAATATTTAAGTCCAAAACAGGCCGAATCTACCTCATAGTGCTGTGATCGATCGGTTCACTATAATTAATACAGCTTAAGGTAAATATATTGTGATTCTACTAATTGGTAGCCTCCCCCCCCCCCCAAAAAAAAGAAAATAAACAATTGTAACAAAAATATTGTCAAACTCGTACTGTAGCATTTGTCAATTCTGAGAAATAAAACGGTGGCACGCCTGGCTTTTGAAAGATATCTTGGTGTTTGTTAAGATTACTTGCATCAAACATGTGTGTTTATCTAATTGAATGAGCAATCTTGACTAAGCTCGTTATAATGGATAATTTCGGTGGAAGCGAAACTTAGCATCAAAGATTTTATTCACGAGATTTGATTATGATATTTTCGTGTTAAAAACAAATAGTTTATGTTGATTTGTTTAACAGTAATTAATCACGGCTGCATGAACATGTGGCGCAGCGATATTAATCCAGTTCCTTGTCCTAATGGCTAATGATATCTTCATTTTCTCCACCATTCTGTCATCACCAATCAGGGCATGCCGCATTCAAGTTGATAACTAAACGTTAAATTGAGGAAATATAAGGTAAACAACCCACAATTTAAATAGTTAAATGGAGCAATATCATTTGGATTAATCCTGATTTTCATGATTTTTCAGGTTAGGACACAGTATGTTATTTTTACAATTAGGTCCTTAATCTGTATTCTTTAATTTGGTTATGCAATGACGACTTTTAAAATAGAAAAATTGCTATAAATAATTTTATGATTTATGAAAGAGTGGAACTATTAGGAACTTGATAACTAATTTTAGAGAAATTATCCACCATCCACTTATTTGTTTTGTCTTGTTAAAAAAATACACAAATTTTTTTTTTCTTTTTCAACGAGCCACCTGAAATTAGCTTTTTATTGCACACGTTCACTTTTGTCTTATATCTGTTGATGGATTTAACATAATATTAATGAAATGAATTTTTTGCCCCTCAAAGGAAAATTACAATTTAACCCAAAATATATGGAAATTGGAGATAAATTGGCTGGATTTAAATTTTTTCAAGCAACAGAGTTAAACGCAAAGGTGGATGCTAGAAATTAGAGGAAAATAGTGTTTGTTGCTAGGCTTAGAAAATTTGTATTTATTTTTTCTCTTTCAGTTAAGTTAAACGACGTCGGTTTTCTTTCTCTTTTTTAATTGTCAAATCGCGTTAAATGACATCGTTTTTCTCTCTTTTTTTAAAAAAAGTATAATACAACATAATTTTAGGTATTTGAATGAAATGTCCATTTTACCCCTCTAACGTCAGCAACGTTCTAACAACAATTAGATGAAAGTGGACGAGTGCAATAAAAGACTAACTTCAGGTGGCGCACTAAAAAAAGAAAAAAAATATTTGTATATTTTTAAAAGGGTAAAACAAACAGGTGGACAATATATAATTTCCCATAATTGTCTCTAAAAAGCTTTTAAAACCCTTTTTCTTAACTCATCCCATTAAAACATTAAGAAAAAATTAGACAATTTTATAGTACCGCACTTATTCCCAAAGTAGCCCTAAATAGTAAAAAATAAAAAATAAAACGTTGTTGATAAACCAGAGTAATGACTAAATACATGTTCTTTCGAATTGGTACCTACCTGGGTTTGTTGTTTTGCCATACTTTAAGGGTTGCCGACTTGCCGAATTTTTAAGGACAATGCTGGGGTTTTTTGGTTTGCTCAAATATAAGCCAGCAAAGAAATTTGAGAGTTGTTTGTTTTGATTAAAATAGCTATTGAGTTTATTTTGAGAGGTTGACATTCTGCTTGCTGATTCATGGATGATCGGTAAAGAAATTAATTCATGTTTTATAAAAAAATTTGGTTTGGATAGACTTCATGTAAGTACTTACAGTATTGACTTTATGTGATCAACTGTAAATTGCACAAGAATTGTGCACTCAAAGCCTCAGATTTATTAAGAGTCAGTTTGGGATTGCGAAAATTGATGAAATAAGCTACTTGTGCTGTGTAGGGATGGCAAACAGTGGGCTTGTGCCGGGCTTTTTCAAGTTCAGGTCCAAGCCCACTTCAAGTTTTGCGTGAAGGCCGGGATCAGGTTGGGCCCATTGTGAGCTTGGGCTGGGCTTGGCCAGACTTGGGCTTTATTTTTTATTTTTTAAATTTTTATAAATTTGAAATAAATTAATTATCAATAAGTTATTACAATCATAGATACATTAAAGAAAATGAATATTTTAAAAATAAAATAATAAATAAAGCAAATAAAGCTTATAATTTTAATTTTCTTTAATACCAGATTCTCTAATTTAAACGTTCTTTTAATTAATTAACACAAAAGAGAGAGGGTTTAATATAATAATTTTAGTTGGTATTTTTAAGTTACTTTTCAATTTTAATTATATTATTCTAATTTATAAATTTATTTTAAAAAAAAAAATAGTGGGCTTGGGCCTAACTTTTATTTCTTGGGCTCTTGTCAAATCCCTCATGTGCTGGGCCGAAACTTGCGGGCCTAAATGGGCTTGGGCCGGCCCAAGCTTTTTTGCCCACCCTAGTGCTGTGTAGCTGAAATAAGCTGCTGATTGAAAAAGTAGATTAGTGTTTGATAAACTGTACTGTTGCGGTTGCCGTGAGTTTGAAAAGTAAAATGTATTTGTTTGATAAATTTTATTATAAAAGTGTTGTTTTATTATATAATGATCAAAATAGATATAAGTTTTAATTACTTTTCATTTTTAGAATATGTTTAATAAATTGTTTAGACATATCTTTTTTTTTCTCAAAATATGTAATATAGATCAAACTTTAAAAGCTATAGTTATGAAATTAGAATATAAACTTACTAGATCAAAACTAGAGAGAACGTACGTAGTTATGATGGTAATATGATATCTGATGATTTATATATTAGGGTTTGTGAATAAGTGAGATACAATTGTCTTTTTATTAAAATATAGGATTATAATATAAATTTTAAAAAGGTGTGATACTTATTCAATAAGCTGCTTATGAAAAATAGCATTCTACCTGCTTTTAAAAGCTGCTGATAAAATTGAGAAAATTATGAAATAAATTATTTTTACAAAATTTTCCAAACATTATTTTTATAAAAAAAATTATAAAACAAGCAGCTTATTAAATTTATTGCAAGATTTGGACTTATTAAATTTATTGCAAGATTTGAAAAATGTCTCAGGTTGTGTTGTTTTCCCCGTGGTGAATAGATTTTAATTGAAATTTTGAACATATAACTGAAAATGAGTGTAAAGAGTCTTCGTTGAAATCAAATTAATATGTTTTATCGAATACATATGTCTTTTTAGGTAATTTTAGTTGTGAGTAAAAATGTAAATACATAACTAAAGTTTTAATAAATTTTAAAGAGGTGTTAATAGTTCAACTCTTTATGAAATTGAATATCTAATGGATGACTGCTATTTTAGCACTTGAGATAAAAATATTGAGTTACTTCTTGGAGAGGGTAGAATTATACTTTAATTTTATTTTTTGTTGGTCACGCTTGTAAATAATCATCTATGGGGAGAATAAAATAGCCAAGTTGAAAATTTATGTAAGTCATTACTAAATAAAAAGTTGTTTGTATATTGAATTAACTTTTAGCGCAAAATTGTGCTTTTATTTTTTATTTTTCTAAATATTATGATACAAATGTTTTGCTATTCAGTACAGAATCTTGTCGAGATTAGTTCATAATCATGCAACTTGAACATTTAAATGCAAAATAGATCAAATCTACCATGTAGTATTGTGATTAGAGATGGCTAATGGGTTCGACGGCACGTGGCACGTGTTCGTATAGTATTGCACTGTGTGAGTACGTTTTGGTGGGGCACACGGCCCCTGGCACATGTCCGTATATCACTGTACGGTATGAATGCATTTTGGTGGGGCACGCGGCATGGCATGTATGCGGGATAAGCTGGCCTTAAAATTTTTACGCATGTGGGCTTTAAAAGTACACTACGATTAGAGATGGTTTAAAGTACTGCACATGAAAAAGACCCCATAATAAACATGTTTTACTTTTTAATAAAAGTAAATTTAAAATTTTATTATTTTACAAATAACTTGAAATGAAATCTTTTAATATATTTTATTAGCACAAATTTTTTAAATTCATTTAATTCTTAGTTTCAAAAAAAGTTATTCTAATTGATTTATATTTATAATTTATTAAATGAATAATAGATATCATGATTTTATAAATATGTATTAATATTATTACGGATTATGATCTATGACTCTATATAAGTCCAAGTTAACAATTAAGTTAACCCTTAAAAAAATTATTATTATTATTGTTGTTGTTATTAAATATTAAGAAAAGATTATAATACCATATGGTCTAACCTAATAATTAGTATTAATTCTCTTACTATTGTTACTTTATTATTGAATATGAACTTGAGTTTGAAATTTTTGATTTTATTGAATTTGACTAAAGGCACATGGACGTACAAAAGTATATAAATTTAAAAAAAATACGCCAATAACTTAGCATGTTTTTTAAAAAAAAAGATTTATAGTGTTTTTTTTTCTTTGGCAAGGCATGAGACAGCACAAGTGGGTGTGGCATGTGTGCTGGCCCCGGCTTAAGTGAAAAAAAATTAGACGCCGTACGAATCACATGGTAGGCACGGCACAACACGAATAAGAGCATGCATGGGCCTTCCTAATGGCCGGCACACCTGTTGCCCATCTCTAATTGTGATTATTTTACTATTTAGTTCTTCTTAAAGTATATGTCATGATGATTCTACTTATACGATAAATTCTCTCTCTCTCTCTTTTTCCCTCAAGAAAATAAACAACAAAAATATTATCAAACTTGTGCTTTAGCCTTTGTCTGGGAAATAAAATGGTGGCAGGCTTAAATTTTGAAAGATACCTTGATTGTTAAGACTACTTACGTAAAACATGTGCGTTTGATCTTGAAAATCCATCAACATATGTTTCAAAATTCAAGATTAAACAATATGAAGTGGCGTCAAATGTTATTCATGTGTCTTGGATCTAGTTTTGATCCAAGATCAGCAGAGTCTGGACCGATATTGGATCAGAATTCGTTCGGAAACTCAAAAAACGAACATTACATTATGCAGGTAAGTTTCATTGAAAGGACCCTAGGCTCTATTATGGGCTGAGATGAGCTTAATTGGGTAGCTTCTATCAAATCCAAACCCTAATAACCCCAGCCTGCTTCGGCCTTGAGGCCCATAAAGTGGTTGGGTCTTGATGCTCGGTCCTAAAAAACTAAAAGATTACTTGAAAAAATATGAGAGGGAAAAGCGAAACAATGATCTCTGGGCACCACACACACAATTCCGTGGCCCAGACTTTCATGCAAGTTACTTTCAAACAAGGCTTTTCATCTGAAAAATAAAGATCATTGTTATTTTATTTTTTCCCCCAAAATTCATTGCACAGAAGTGTCGTGAGCCTACCGATCTTGAACGAAGCTGGAATCCAACCTCCAAATTCCAAAATGAATTCATCAATCATCATCATGCACAATACAAACAACAGCAAAAGGGCTGGAGCAAGTATCAAAATAGCTTATTGCTTCTAAATAGTAAATTTAAGATCCAATTATATTAGAATCGCTCTAAAGTATAATAATTTTTTATTATTGTATAATCAAAATTATAATAAATTTTTTTATTATTTATTAATTTATTTATTTAGTTAAAATTCGTATTATACCTTACAATAACTCCAAAAATAACCGTAGTCATAAATTTATTGCTTCACTGAAACTTAACACGAGCGTCTCATCAAAAAAACAGTTTTCACTCATTTGTATAATTTTTTTAGATCTTACATGACATTCTTTACATATGGTTTGTCTTTTGGGCCTTCACTTATTCTTAGTGAGAAGAGGCAATTATTTCATCATTATATTCAAATCACGAATCATTAAAAGCCATCCTCCATTTAATTACTTCTTACTGTATGTTTCCCACTTTATGAACTAAACTTTCAGTCAATTTTCTAATTATCTTTACAAGAAAAATGACTAAATGAATAACTGCAGAAAAGATTCAAAATATTGAAAGCCCGAAAGTTTGTTTGATTTGATGATTTGATCCCCACTTTGCAAATTTTCACCCGTTATTTTAGATGAGACAAAGAAAACAGAATATAAAAATAAATCGAGGACCATCTTATTCTGAAAATCTTTCGTGGCATCAGCTTCCAAAGATTTCCGGACAAAGCGAAGGCGACAAGGAGAGAAAAAGATATTTATAAAAGAGAAAATTTTTATTAACGATGATAAAAAAAAAAAACAAAAACCAAAACTGACAAAATTAGGATTTTGACACTGAAACCTTTAAGTAATAAAAATAACTATTTGTCTAAATAAGATAATAATTAAATACACTTCAACAAAGATTTCCTGAATCAATTTCCACTTCAATATTCTTCTTTAAGTTAATGGGTTACAGAGGGATGGAAGGAATTAAATCTTTTCTAAAAAGATGATGAAAACCAAGCTTAGTAAGCACCTTTGTATGTGTTTCATATTTTAAAATGTAGAGAGCCAAAACTTTCAGTATTTTCGAAATGTGTAGTGTATGTAATTCCAGGAATGATGATTTGCACTGCTTCATTATTATGCCCAAGCCCCTGCTACCATTTACCTGCAAGGTTGGGGCTTACATTATATTGACCATAAGTTGCTGGACTTTAGTTATCTCTATCTCTTTCTCTAAATTTGGTCACATGATTCTTGATTCATCTAATTTACTTGCTGAGATGCTTCCTGGCAGATATGGTAGGTTGGTTGTAATTAGGCCATATCTTCTTCTTTAGCCCTATTATTAGTCGACTTGAAACCTTATGGACAGTCTATGCTGAGGTGGTGGGATGGTCTCATGTAAGTTTCTCTCAACTTTGTGATTAGTCCGTGGCCTCCCAGTGACTGGTCCCTAGTTATTCATTTGTCTTATTCATGGTCCCGTTTTACCCATCCACTATTTTTGGCTTTTCATATTTTCTTGTTACAAAAATCACAATGAAATGTGAATAGAGAGCGAACATGTCTCCTGAATATTATTGTGCCATGATATAGCAAATTTAAGTTAATCTTAGTGTTTTTTTAAAATTGTGTGTGTGTATATATATATAGAACCAAAATTTTAATTTGCGGGTTGCCGAGACATATTATAGGTTTGTATTTTAAGAAAATTGGTGGTTGCCTGTAAAAAAAAAGGTAGAGATCTTCCTGAAAACTTTTTAACTTTTACTTATTTTTAAAAATTTTAAAAAAACTTGGGGTTGCCAAAAGCAAACGTGAATATACTATGCGTGTATTACACATAAAATTAGTAAATAAGTAAATTAATATAAGAGCAGTAAATTGATGTTTGAAAAATTGATGCCGTGATAAACATAAATTTTATAATATTGCACATAAGACTAGTAAATAAAAGGTAAAATAAGTAAATTAATATAAAAATAATAAATTGATGTTTTAAAATTACAAACACTTGTAAAATCAGCATATGTATAAGTACTAATCTGATCCAAAATCCTGAATTTTATTAAAATCTGAGAAAACTATTAAATTATATGGTTGTATGTACATGTTTATAACTATTCTCAGGTGCGGGCGTCGTCATTATTTTAATGCAGACACATTATTAAACCGTGTGGTTTAATGAAGTTATTTTTCAATGCACACTAAAATAATGTTGTTTAATAGTGTATCTATGCTAACTCTATTAAATTGTATTGTTTAATAGTGTATCCACATGAAAAAAGTGAGGGCGACTGTACTAGAGAATGACTCTACACACACACACACACACACATCATCATCATCATTCTCTAGCGAAAAAAAAAAACATAGACTTTGAAATACTAATAGATAAAAAAAATATGGTTTTAGTATATTAAAATTTATAATTTTTTTTTTGTATTTTAAAGACGTTCTCATTCTAATAAAGTGAGAGATCCTATATTTTATTAAAAAAAGAAATTCTCTGTTATACATTACATTGTAGGGATGGCAAAAATCCTTACGGGGACGGATACCCTCGGAGATTTTCCTCATTCGGGGAGGATACAGAAATAATTTTATACCTGATTTCTTATTCGGGGAAGGGACGGAGATGAGGTGGAATCTCCATCCCCTCCCCATTTCCCCCATTACTAGTAAATAAATAATAAAATTTGAATTATATTATAAAATTATAACTATTGGTAAAAAAACAAATATCAAAATATTTATATTATTAAACTTTTAGACCTAATTAACTAATTAAAGTAATAAATTATTTAAGACATTAAAAAAGCCGGGTAGATTCTATTAGCTCCAAAATTTAATTTTAATTTTAATTTTGTTTTATTAAAAATATTAATTAAGTGTCTACATTTATTTTATTGTCAATATAAAAGTAAATTCTTTTTCTTTTTATTGTAGGATTATGAAGATTGACAAAAATAATTATTTTGATAATTTATATTTTGCATGTGACTTTTATAATGAATCAATGTTAATATAAGATATATTTCAAACTTTACTTTTATTTAAATTTTTATTTTAATATAATTAACTCAAAATAAAAAATAAAGAAATATATTAATTATTCAGGGATCGAGGACTTCGGGGATCCCATGTTATTATTCGGAGAAGAAATGTGAATTCTTTTAAATAATTTTGATGAAAATAAAGAGGAGACGGGGTATACGCAAAATATCGGGATAGATACTCCTCCATCCCTATTACATTGAAATGAGTTATTTTTTTTTTTTAATCTTCTTCTAATAGCGTAAGAGATGACTTATTTCAAACTCGACGACTTTTATCTTTCAGCAGCTCAAATAGTTACTTGTCCATATCAACTTCTCACCATATTTAACCACATGTAAATCAAAAATATATTTTGTGGCCCAGCTGGCATGCAACTCACTTAATAGGAAGGCAAGCATCTTATCTAAAAATTTTGAATTTGGCAGTGCTTATACTAAAAAAAAAATTGTGTCTCGAGGACGTATCTCCCAAAAAAATTATTATGTCCCTAAAAACAAAAACTATCAATTAAGACACGAAATGTATGAATTTTTTGTCTATTCACTTTCATGCAGCGGACGAATCACAATTCGACACTGCGTGTCATTTCGTTGAACGTCTTCATGTTTTCATCAAACACTCGCTTTCTTCAACTCTTTGAGATGAGAAAAATTTTAGGTGGGATATAGCTCTAACATGGTGGCACTAGCCAATTAGTATTTGATAAGTGAGATGGCTAGGGAGGACTCTCTTTTTTTTTTTTCCCAAATTTCAATTTTTGGATCATTTGGTGGGATCACTGACTTTAATTGGGCGGCCTGGTGGGAACACACCACATTTAAACTACAAAATTCATTTCCCCATCAATTTCAGCCCTAGACATTTATGGGCCCTGGTTTTCAGGGAAGAGTTTTTTTCAATTGCCATTTTTGCAGGATTATGGAAAGACAGTTCATTATTTCAGTAGCGTCATTGCATACGCACTTTTGCCTGAATTACACATAAATTCAGATTATAAAAATTTTACCTCTTGATTCCAAAGCTCCTCATAGCCTTATCTTTTTTCTTCTTCTTTCCAGGAGCAGTCAAATGGATTTGAAAGAGGAAAAAGAATCTGTTCATCATGTGCTAATGGTATCACTCGCAACCCAAAGTCATATTAATCCCATGCTTAGACTAGGCAAACGCCTAGTCTCTAAAGGTCTCAGTATAACGGTTGCCACACCTGAAATTGCCCAACACCAATTGCTCAAATCATTCACCAGCAGCAAAATCAATGATTGTGTTTCTGATGATATACCATGTCTATTTTTCTCCGATGGGTTCGATTTAGATTACAACCGCAAATCCGATTTAGATCACTACATGGCAACTATAGGGAAAGCTGGACCTGGTAACCTCTCAAAGCTAATCAAAAACCACTACCATGATAAGCACAAGAAACTCTCTTGCATCATTAACAATCCATTTGTTCCATGGGTTGTTGATGTTGCTGCTGAGCTTGGAATCCCGTGTGCCATGCTTTGGATTCAACCATGTTCACTTTTTTCTATTTACTATCGTTTCTATAACAAATTAAACCCATTTCCCACCTCGGAGAATCCAAATTCAAGTGTTGAGTTACCAGGGTTACAAATTTTGCACTCACATGATTTGCCTTCATTTGTTCTCGCTTCAAATCCATTTGGTAGCTTCCCAAGAATTCTCAATGACTTGTTCCAAAACCTGAATAAGCAATACAAGTGGGTATTAGCAAATTCTTTCCTTGAGTTAGAGAAAGAAGCCACTGAATCTATGTCTCAGCTTTGTCCTATACGACCTGTCGGTCCTTTAGTCCCACCTTCATTGCTAGGCCAAGATGAAAAGCTTGATGTTGGAGTTGAAAGGTGGAAGCCTGAAGATTGTTGCTTAGAATGGCTTAACAAGCAATCAAATTCTTCAGTTGTTTACATATCATTTGGTAGCCTTTCTCAGTTATCAGCTAATCAAATGGAGGTCATAGCCACAGCTTTGAAGAACATTAAGCTTCCATTTTTGTGGATTGTTAAGCAAGCAGAATCTGCTTCTTCTGATGGTGAGGGTACTTTGCCGTTATGGTTTCTTGAAGAAACTAAAAACCGAGGCCTTGTGGTATCATGGTGTCCTCAAACTAAAGTGTTAGCTCATCCTGCTCTTGCCTGTTTTGTGACTCATTGTGGTTGGAGTTCGTTGCTGGAAACAATCGTCGCCGGCGTGCCAGTGATTGCATACCCTCAATGGAGCGATCAGCCAACAAATGCTAAACTCGTTGCCGATGTTTTCAAGATAGGTCTAAGGCTTAGGCCCAGTGAAGATGGCTTCGTTGGCAACGAGGAGTTGGAGAAATGTGTTGAAGAAATTATTAATGGACCGAAATCAGAGTATTACAAGAAAAATGCAGTGGAATTGAAGCATGCGGCAAGTAAGGCGGTGGCCGGAGGCGGCTCGTCGGACCAGAATATTCAGTTGTTTGCTGATGAGATTCTTGGAAATTATAGTGAAAGTGGGGCACGTTGTGGAGAAAAATTGGCTTCATCAATGAAAGGTTAATATTTATTTTCAATATTGATTGATGTAAAATGAAGTCATAAAAGTAGTACTACAAGAATAAAAGGTTGATAATCAAGAAACTATTGGCTCCACTAGCAATAAAATCCCCTTAAGTGGTTTGATTAAATTTGTTTCTCAATTTGAGTTACAGGAAAATTGTTTTTGTTGGGAGAATCTGTGCTTGCTGGTTTGAGTGGAGATTTCTAATCTGAATTGTAGTACGAGCTTAAAGGTGCCTCCTACAGTTGGAACTCTCCCCAAAATATCTCGTGGTTAAGAAAAAAAATAAAATAAAAGGTTGATGGTCCACATAAACAAGTATTGCTACATAGTTCCATTAATTAATAATTATTTATAATTGCGAGCCATATTTCAACTAGAATATGATTGTTCGATTAGTTTTTTTTTTTTTTTTGGTAAACAGGAGCTCTAACCAGAGCTAAAGAACAACAAAGTGAGAATGGACTACCCAATAAATATCATGAAACAAAAAAATATAACGTCCAATGAAGGTAGGGTAAACAACAACATCAAGAGGAATGGAGAAAGTTAAACTCGCCATATAATCGGCCGCAAAATTTGCTTGCCAATCTAACTTAAGATAATCCTTGATAGTTTGAATTAGCGGGGTATAGTGATTGATTTCCAAGGTCGGCTTAGTCACCAATTGAGACACACAACGACTATAGACCCATTTGGGGCAGTTGTGCTGGCACCGCGCAGCTGTTCCCGAGGCCAATTTAGGAGAATATTCTCCTAAAATTGGCATGGGCGCAGCTGCCCCAAACAGTTCCATATCTGTTTCAACTTTGAACCTTCTTATGCTAGAGTTCCAAGCTAGATGCAACTCTTGATACAAACCCCAAAGCTCCGCCCCTGTAATATAGCAGGAGCCGATTAGTTTCTTTTGACAAAGCTCGCAACCAGAAAATTAATGATTCACAGAATGAGTAAATTAATGATTTTGATGCAAACGTGCACAAAAAATAATATAGAAAATAGCACCATCATTAAAAAAATATTAAAAAATTTATTATAGAAAAAAATTTATTATAAGATATTAGTTTTTTTTACGTGTGTTTTTTAATTAATTAAATTTTTTACTATTTACTACACATATAACGTTATTACTTATTAGCAAATTAATGGATGGCACGACAACGAACCAGCCCACCGTCCAGACACCGCAGGTTGCCAGAAGAGCTTTCCAACCAGACAGCAGTGAAGAGCTTGCACAACTTGCAAAGATCCATGGCCATGAGGCCCGTGACAGCCAATTGAATGTAATAATTCCATTATTCGAAGAAGACAAAGATGTCTATTAATGCTTTGTTAAAATAATCTTTGAAACATCGAAGTGGTTTTGGATGGGACAAATATACTGCAAAACATCAATTATATATTGAGACTTTTATTTATTTATGTATTTATTTTAGATCTGAAACGGATGGGCTAGCGAGGAAGTTAAAAAAAAATGTTATCATTTTACCAATAAATTTTAGATATGTCAGTATTAAAATTTATCGAAAAATATATTTTATTAATTTTGTACCGTTATCAATTCACTACTATTTTGTTAACAACGTTAAAAATTTAGTGATGTCATAAGGGTATCAAATACATTTTCAGTTTTAAGAGTAAAATTGTCTATTAATTTAATAGATAAATTATCATTTTACTATCAAATTTTTAAGAAAATTATTATTTTACTACTAAATTTTTAGGGATAAAATTAATTTTTAATTCAATTTTTATTAAAAATTAATTTTTTCTTAATAGAATAGTAATAAATTGATAATAGTGTAAAATTTTGATAGTAAAATATATTTTTTACCAAATCTTAATAATAAAATAATAATTTTCCAAAAAAAAATCAAATGTGTTCGGTCCAAGTGGTTTCACTTTTATATATTTAGGTAAAAAGCTATTCTAATTATTTAAATTGAATTTCCACAATTATAGGGAGTCCGATGTCATTATTGCTCATTACCGAGGGAGACGCGTGCTAGTTCATTTTTAAGGACCTGTCTATGTTACAGATTCTGTAACAACATCTCCCGTCAATCCACCATCCGATTTCTTTGTTTTGTTTCTTCTCCTCCACTCCAAAACCACAATCCACGGCTGATGCTGCACGTCTGTACCGTAAAGAACTGTAACGTAGTTTTGTCCCATTTTTAATTAATAATCATATTTGTATGCTGCCACAGAGAGCTACGTTTACGGTACAAGTTTTCTGATTCATTTATGTAAAACGACGACAAGGACGTACACGCATGCATTAATGATTTAATAATACCAACAAAAAAAAAAAAATCAAACCGGTTGTGGGACACCCACATTACAGAACACTGATCAACAGAGTGTCGTCAAAATACTCTTTTAATTTTTTAAGTTTTTTTTTTCGCTTATTTATATTGTAAATACAAACATAAGTACTTCTTCGAAAAAAATACTTCTGATAGATTCAACTTAATATTATTTAATAAAATCTTTTCTTTCATTAAATTTAACTACTCTCATTTTTTCTCAACAAATTTAATTACCATTTATTTTATTATACTTTCTTAAAAAAATAATATAGTATTAGTACAAATAATATAGTATTATACTTTCATTTAGTAATATTGACGAGACAAATGTATATTATTCAATGAATTTTATTGAAGTATTTTTAAATTTTTTTTTAATATTAATGTGACTTTTCGAAAATGAAGTAAAAAATTATTTAAAGAGTGTTTGGTGATGTTTTACAAGAATAATAATAAACATGTGAAGCTGGCCAAAGCCATTAGGCTGGACTCTAGAGTGATCCATGGATCTAGATCAATGCATAAAAATAAGGACATTGTTAAGTTTATAATATATAATAATAAGAAGGGTACCCTATGACTAATATTAAAATTCTATTTTGATACTAAAAATTTTCTAATAATACAATTTTATATCACCAATTTTTTTGTTTTTTATTAAAGAGTAGGACTATTGGCATTCCTTAATTAATCTCATAAAATCCCTATTCAATTTAAATTATATTAAAAGACAATTATGGATAGAATTATATAATTAACACCTCCAGAAAGTCTTTAAAAAACTCATCCTAAAGATACAAGAAAATTTGAAAATTCATATTCTAATAGCATCACTATTATCCTAGTACAGTCCCTATCTCCCCCTTTTTATTCGATTTCTACTGTCAAAATTTGCAAAAAAATGTTTAATAAATGATATTTCCCTCTCAATGTTTAATATATTGAGTTTTTTTGTTTTTAATTAATTAGAATAGTATCCTCTTTTCTCTCTTTTTTTCCTTCAAATTTCTTCTTTGTTATTTGGTTTATTCTATTTCCTTTGTTTTTTGAAGTTGCAGGATGTTGTTTTCTTAATAAATTAGTAGTCCTTTTTTTGTCTGTCATTTTATATTGATGCTCGAGATAAAGAGGAAAAAATAAATCAAGAGTTTCATTTGAAGCGTAGAACTGAGAATTGGTTTCATACGTCATTGAATTTTGTTACCCAAATAATATTTTAGAGATGGTTATAATTAGCAGCAATCATTAGTATGAATTTGGTTTAAATTTTAGAAGATGACTCAAACCCAAGTCTTGATCTTGAACAGCGAAGTGGGAGAAAAGAGGGGTTTCATCATTTATTTACAAATAAAAATATTGTTTATTAAAAAAAAGAAAGAACGGGCGATGAATTCGGATCTTGCCCTCTGGCAAGTTTTGTTTGTCTTGTCCTACTGACAAGTTTGCTTGTTATACTTTAAGGATTAGTTTTAAGTTTCTTCTTTTACTTGTTTGGGGTGGGTTTATTCTGTTAACCACAAGTAGTATGCCATCTAATAGCAATTCAATGGTGCCTGAGATGACTGCTGCATATGATTCGTTATCCATAGGAGAGGACGAGAAGGATGGCCTTGTCTTCCAAAGTGATGATATGGCAATGGGGCAGGAAGGTTTGAATGATGTTAGATTCTATTTGGTGGGGCGGTTCTTAACTGATAAGGTGATTAATTTTCCAGCAATGAAGAATACAATGACAACATTATGGCGGCCAAGGAAGGGAGTATGCATTAAAGATTTATCATCCACCCTTTTATTGTTTCAATTTTTTCATGAGATTGATCTGAAACGTATCATTGATTCAGGACCGTGGACGTTCGATCAACATATTCTAATTCTATAGAGGTTGGGGGAGAATGATCAGCCACATAGGGTCCCTTTATATCATACTTTGTTTTGGATTCAAGTGTATAACTTACTTATTGGATTCCAATCGGAGAAGGTGTTGACAAACATTGGTAACTATATTGGTGAGTTCCAATCTTCGGATCCTAACAATCTCATGGGAGTATGGAGGAATTATATGCGCATAAGAGTCTCAATAGATGTCTGGAAGCCTTTGAAGAGAAGATTGTGTCTGAAGAATGAGGGGGAGGGAGTGGTTTTAGGTTGACTTTAAATATGAAAGGTTGTATGGTTAGGCTATATAGACCAGAGATGAAGGCTCCAACTTGTCGGAATGCAATGTCCTCCGGTGAATGGTGGCTACGTTCAGTACCTCCGGATGAAGGTGGGTTCACTTTTGGCAGGTCCACGGAATTCGTAAGTGGTGCAGAGATTAATAATATTAATGCCATAAAATTAGGAGTTACCACTAATAGGAAAATGCCTAACAGTTTAGGAAGGGATGGGCATGAGAATATGGAAAATATGGAGATATTAAAGGAATTGGCAGTTGTCAAAGTACGTGAGAGTCAAAGGAATGATAAGGGGATATGGGTGGATTGATTTACTAATGGGCTGGATCTTGTTCACGCGGCTGATAGCTGTAGAGAGAAATGAATCGTTCTAAAGGAAGCTAAAAGGAGACGGGTTGAGATTGTGTTGGATGGGCTTGGGCAATCACAGGAAGATGTGCAATCTATGGTAGTGGATCTAAAAAACGAGCTGGCGGTGGGACTTAGTTTTCAGGCCCACCAAGACTAATGAGTACCTTGAGCTGGAACTGTCGTAGTTTGAGCCAGCCACGAACAGTTCGAATGTTAACAGAATTGGTTCGTAGAAAGAAACCTTCTTTTATATTCCTTATAGAAACGTTATTTAGTAAAAGTAAACTCGAAAGTATTAAAAGACAGTTGGGCTATGACAAGCTTTTTGTTATTGAACGAGTGGGCCGAAGTGGAAGACTCGCGCTTCTTTGGCTGGCAACTAATTCTGTGAGGCTTCTAAAGTATGTTACTAATTTTATAGATGTTGAAATTGCAGTTCAGGAGATAGGAAAGTGAAGGCTGACTGGCTTTTATGGCTATCCTAAGACTAGTATGAGACAGGAATCGTGGGATTTGCTTCGCTTACTTTCTACTTCATCCTTTCTTCCATGGCTATGCATAGGGGACTTTAATGATTTTTTGGCGGCAAATGAGAATAGGGGTAAAATTGTTCATCCTAATTGGAAGTTGGTTGGCTTCCAGAGAGCTATTGAAGATTGCAATATGATTGATCTTGGTGTCGAGGGATATCAGTATACTTGGGAGAGGGCTAGGGGAACTGATAGATGGGTTGAAGAAAGACTTGACAGAGCCTTTGCTTTCGAGGCGTGGCTGCAGTGTTTCACCAGAGCGAAGGTATATAGTTTAGAATCTTCTTGTTCTGATCACCTCCCTATATTTTTGGATCCTAGTTCAGCTCAGTATGTTACGAGGAATAGGCGTTTTCAGTTTGAAAATGTTTGGCTGCATGAGGCTGATTGCAGTGATGTTATTCGGGAAAGTTGGCATTCTAATCCAGGGAATTCTATTCAAAACAAAATTCTGGCTTGTGGGTCTGCTTTAACAGAGTGAGGGGGTTCATTTAGGCCGAAACTTTCGTAAGCGTATTATGGACTGCAAGAGGTTAGGAATCGTTATAATGAGTTGTTGCATAGTCACGAGGTGTTCTGGAAACAGCGGGCAAAATTGCTTTGGCTAAAAAAAAAAAAAGATAAGAACACTCGTTACTTTCATGCTTCGGTTTCAGCACGGAAAAGACAAAACTCCTTGGGGAATCTTCGTAATGATCAAGGAGAATGGTGCGCCAATTCTAATGAGGTGGATGCATTGATAGTGGTTACTTTAAGAGCTTGTTTACAGCTGGAGGGGAACAAACTACCGAAGTTATTCAGTGTGTGGATACTAGAGTTACAAGTGAACATAATTCAATGTTGTTAGCTCCCTTTTCTGCCATTGAAGTGAAAAAAGCAGTATTTGGTATGCACCCGGATAAGTCCTCAGGTCTTGATGGGATGAACCCGGCCTTCTACCAAAAGTTCTAGCATATCGTTGGTGAAGATGTGGTTATGGCTTGCCTCAATTTTCTTTAGGATGCTTCCTTTTCGGTAGGCTTGAATGATACTTCAATTGTATTAATTCCGAAGAAGCAAAAGCCTGAATTTTTATCATATATGAGACCTATTGTGTTATGCAATGTTCTTTATAAGATAATTTCTAAAATGTTAGCTAACCATATGAAATTAGTGCTTGATTTGATTATTTCAGATTCACAAAGCGCCTTTGTGTTGGGACGAGCTATCACTGATAACATAATTATATCGGCTGAGATTATGCACTTCTTAAAGCGAAAACAGTAAGGAAAAAATTAGGTAGCTGCATTGAAAATTGATATGTCTAAGGCGTATGATAGGATCGAGTGGAATTTTCTTCAAGATATGATGCTCAAGATGGGGTTTGATGCAAAGTGGGTGGAATTAATGATGCTCTGCATTTCTACTGTCCGATACCGTGTGCTCCTTAAGGGTAAGAAGATTGGTCCGATTGTTCCCTGCAGAGGCTTTCGCCAAGGGGATCCTTTATCCCAGTACTTATTTATTATATGTGCGGAAGGTTTAAGTTCATTGATTCGAAGGCAAGAGAGCAATGGATTGCTTCACGGAGTTAGAATTGCGAAAGAAGCTCCAACGGTGTCTCATTTGTTTTTTGCGGATGATAGTTTCCTGTTCTTTCGGGCAAACAACAATGAAGCTTACTTAATCAAGCACTTGCTGGTAGTATATGGACGAGATTCTGGCCAAGTAGTTAACTTCAGTAAATCTTCAATCTCATTTAGTGCTATTGTAGTTGAAAGTGTAACTTAGGAGGTATGTGTTATTCTTGCGGTTAATTCTATTACTAATCATGGGGCTTATCTTAGGCTACCATCAGCCATTGGTAGGAAAAAGAAAGAAGTGTTCAAATATATTAGAGACAAGTTATGGCAAACACTTCAAGGGTGGAGTACACGGATGCTTTCTCGGGCTGGGAATGAGATTTTGTTAAAGACAATGGCACTTGCTATGCCTAATTATTCTATGAGTATTTATTTACTACCCAAAGAGCTATGTAGAGAACTAGAAGTGTTGATGAATTCATTCTGGTGGCGTAACAATCGTAGTGGTGGGAAATGAATTAATTGGGTTAAATGGGAATACTTGTGCAACCCAAAGGGTTGTAGTGGACTTAGGTTCAAGCAACTTCATTTATTTAACATTGTGATGTTATGAAGGCAGATGTGGAAGTTATTAACATGCCTTGATTCTCTAATGGTGAGAATTGTCAAAGCTCGTTACTATCCCAAACTTTTGTTGTTCGAGTTTCGTTGGGGTATAATCGCAGCTATGTATGGCATTCCATTCTGGCTGCAAAAGAAGTGGTGGTCCAAGGGAGTAGAGTGCAGGTTGGCAGTGGTCGTTCGCTCTCCATTGGTAAAGATCCTTGGCCTCCAGACCTCAAAGATAGGTGTGTTTCTACAAATCTTAACGAGGAGCTAGCTGCAACTCCTGTCAGCAGTTTAATGATGCCTCACCAAAGAGCTTGGGACTATGATGTTGTTTCGGACATCTTCAATTTAAGAGATAAGGAGCTGATTATGAAGATTCCTCTTAGTTCTCGTCGCGAAAATGATGTGTGGTATTGGATGGCTGATTCCTGGGGATGTTATTCGGTTCGTAGCTGTTATAAGATTTTAACTCCTATCACTATTGGATCCTTTGCGGATGTGTGGAGGAAATTGTGGAACTTGAATGTGCCGAACAAGGTTAAGAACTTTATTTGGAGAGCTGCACACAATGTGTTACCTACAACAATCACTTTAATCTCTAAAAGGGTGGATGTTCCCTCTACTTGTTCTGTATGTAATGCTTATGAAGAAACAATTTTACATTCCTTGGTTGCATGAAGTTTTGCTAAGTCTTGTTGGATTTCTTCATCGGAGGGTTTTGTTGGCTATTGCTGTACTTTTTTGGACTAGCTTGCTCATGTGTTTACAAGGTGCAGTAAAGATGAGTGTAATATTGCTATGATGATTGGTTGTCGAATTTGGTTAAATCGAAACAATAAAGTTTGGAACAACACAGCTGTTGAGTGTTAGAAAATGTATATTTATAAATGAGAAAATCATCATTTTACATTTCAAGTCTTACTAACAACCCTTACTTTTATGCATTTTACCTTTTTGTAATTTAATTACGTGTGTTTTATTTTAATTAAGTATTTTATGTATTTTAGGGGCATTATAGTCATTTCACAATAAAGAGAGATCAGACAACGAAACAGACATCACTTTTGAACTCAAGACGATCGAAAACCTTAGGAGGAACATAAAAGGAAAAATGATACTATTCACATGTACGTTACTGTTCATGACACTGTTCACATAGACGAATCGATGACGTGGCATTGACCGATGATGTGGCATTGACTGATGAGGTGTCGCAATCCTGTTGGACTAAAATTCTTATGTACTGTTGATGGCGACGTGGCAGCATATCAGTGGACGAAAAATCTCGCATACGGTGCATGCATCACACAGGATTATTTTCAGTCAAACCGCGTCATTGTTCACCCGGGTCAAACCGCGTCACTGTTCACCCGGGTCAAACCGTGTACTGTTCATCCGCGTGGTCAAACCACGTATTGTTGACTGATGACATGGCGCAATCCTGAGCGTCCAAACTATTTTTAATCCGATGGCCATGATTTACTCCATGTATTTATAAAAAAATGGGGCCTCTCCCCCCTAATTTGATATCTCTGAATCCATTTTTGGGATCCATTTTCTGTAACTCCTTCTCCATCTTATATTTTCTTCGTATTTTAATAAATTTCCATTTTGCCCCTAGTTCAATTATGAGTAGCTAATTCCTTTCAAGGTTGGGTTGAAAGTGAAGTCTCAACATGTGTCATGGGCTTTATTTGGTAAATTTATTTTATTTTCCCCTCTAGTTTTTGTGGATGTTTTGACTTCTCGTCGACAAATAATACTAATCTTGTCTAGTACCGCCTTGGTTTCACCGGCCCTCTAGTACAAGGCTATTATTATTTGGTACGATAAGCCCTTAGCACCATATTGATTAGAGCGTGGTTCATGAGGTGTGGATTCCCCCCTCATGATTTAATTGGCATTAATACGGATTATTTAGCTCATGATGCATGTTGATACGGATCCAGATACCCAAGTACGTCATTTCAATAGATTTCTCTTCAATTTATTTTCGCCATTACAATTCCAATTTTAGAGTTTATTATCGCCATTTCAATTCCAATTTTAGGATAATCTAAATCACTTCCACCACAATTCCAACCACCCATTTACAAAATTAATTCTACACACAATTAAAATCCACCTCCTCGTGGAATCGACACTCGTCACCATTGATCTATACTACAATAGATTCGTGCGCTTGCGAGTACATTAAAATTTACACAACAACAGCCAACTCAGTTTGTCAAATTCTCAACTCTGCTGGGCAATTTCTCTATCAGTGGCAAGCGGCAAAACAACAAGTATTTGATATTAATGATGATACTCACAGGCTGGTTCATGGGGCATTGTGTTGTGAGAAACCTAAGTTTAGTTAGGTAAAGTGCAATGTGGATGCAGCTGTGTTTGCTTCTCAAGGGAAGATTGGGATCGGCTGTGTGATTCGAAATTCACAAGGAGGTTTTTTGGCAGCAAGGTGTGTGGGTGTGGCAGGAAATTTTGGAGCAAAGGAGGTTGAAGCTCTTGGCATAAGAGAGCTCTTCGTTGGATGAAAGAACTGTAGTTCCCATGTGTTATCATTGAGATGGACTACCTACAAGTGTTCCGAGCTTTGGTTGAGAAGTTTTCAAGTCCAAATGGGTTTGGTTTGATTATTGAAGATTGTCAAGCTTTAGTTAAGTTTATAAGAGAAGTGCAATTCTCATTTGTATGTCGATCTGCGAATCTTGCTGCTCACTCCGTTGCGAGGGCAACATGTTCTTTGTCAGGTCCCCGGGAGTGGAATGTTGTTCCACCTCTGTGGTTGTTAAACAGTTTGTAAGTTTTTGCTTAATGAAATTTCTTCCTTTTAAAAAAGAAGAAGAAGATATTTTTGATATTAAGTGGGGTATAATTAAAAAAAAGGGAGATTTTAAGAGAATTTTGCAGGGTCCCCAATAGTTCAACTCTATAGCAAATCATCACCGCATCGTATTTAATGTCAAATAATCGGTTTCAATTTTTCAACAATTTGGGTCAATATGATTTTAAAAAATCGATAAAATGCCTTAATGACGTCGTTTTACTTAAATTCTAATATGAAAACAAAAAAAGGCAGTGATCCAGTGCCAATAAATAAATAAGTGGTAATTAATTAATTAAAATAAATTAATAATTATATTATCTCATATTATATACGAGCCTTCCTAAATAAAAATTAATGTAATTTACAGCAGCTCACTTAATGATATTGTTTTATAACTTACTTTTATATTGAAAAATCTGATTATATATTACCATAAATACAACCTAAGAAAACCCGTATATATATTAATGCAAATCATCAACTCAGTCGATAAGACAGATAGCGACAATCATGTGGAGCCGGAATTGCCACATATTGACATAGGCATTGCCATGCAATTAAACATAAATTGCAGAATAATAATAATAATAATAATAAGTAGCTCCACGTGTTTAACGTGTTCGCTGGGGGCTTTAGTTATATGACTTTAATTTCTCTATTCATGTTGGAAGCCAGCTACGCGTTACCAACCATTTCATCTCTTACCGACGAACAAACAAGACACAAGTAAGGGCACTGTTGGTTCCGACGAAAACAACGTTCATTTTGATTTTTTGATCCAGCTTTTACAGACCTAATTTTCAACATAATAATTCTAAGGGTTCGGTTATGTTAGAATTTATCTAGACGAATCTTAACAACACACATAGACAGAACTCCTAACACATCCATAGTCTAACCCTAAAGAGGCGGCTTTTATTTTGTGTATGCATTATTTCTGTCGGCCTTTTTTTATCATTCTGTGTCGTTATCACTTCCCCACGAACAGTAATGGAGCATCTGAAGACAAAACTTCTTTTGGCCAGCTTGTCTCTGCTACCATGTTCATTTCACCTTTGAGCATCTCAAGACTGCGTCGTAGAATCATACCACAGTGGAGCAGTTTGGTGTCACAGTAGTGAGAAATTCTAAAATACGTTGATAATATAATCAATTAATATAGATAATAGAATCTTATGTAATTTAAATGGGACCTGTCTATGTTACAGATTCTGTAACAAACATCTCCCGTCATCCCACCATCCGATTTTCTTTTGTTTAGTTTCTCACTCCACATCCAACCACATCCAACGGCTGATGCTGCAGTCTGTACCTTACAGAATCTGTAACGTAGTTTTGTCCATTCAAATGAATTAAGTATAAATTAGTGGGGATTAAACAGCAGCACTATTAAAAGCAATTGGTGATTGGGTGATTTGCAGTATGTATGTCCCATCCAAAACCAATTTGATTCTTTAAGATTATTTTATTAACAAAGCAGTAATAAATGTCCCAATCTCTTTACAATGATGGAACTGTCACATTATATTGACTGTGATGGCCAGAAATTTCTGGTTAATTAAATTGGCGATAACGAGTTTGATTTTTTTTTTTTTTTTTTTTGGGATCTAAACATCAAAAGCTTTAGATCAGATCAACACAAAAAAGACATTGAAACAATACAACAACAAATAGCTCGCAAAGGACACCACATATCTACATGCAAATGAAGATAAAAAGTATAAAATCACATCATATCTATATCTAAATGAAAATAAATAAAATCCTAAAAAATCTAGACCTAGATAAAAACAAATACCACCACAAGTGATTTGGGTGGAAAATAAGATATACATCATGGGCGGAGATCAACTGAGATAACCACCATCATACATGATAAACAAGGAAAATAAACACTGAAAAACAAGAAGAAAAAAAGAGAGAGAATATTTTATTGTGAGATAAGTCTCAATTGATTGGCTAACTTTTCAGGTTAAGAATTAGGTCACGTATATCACCATAAATGATAAAATTCAAAAGCTGAAAATGAAAGCGAGAATTTGATGAAAGCAAGTCTAAAAAATCTAACTTTTGTGCCGTAAATTATGATCACTCTGTCACTGTTCGTTGTAATTTTCTTGGGTAGGCTGATTTGGAAAATGTAGTCCATTTAAGCTCATAGTTAAATATTATTATCTCACTGCGTGTTGGTAAAGACCTCTCGTATAGGGCGATCAATTGGATAGCAAACCAACAAAGACAAGCTCGAAGGTCAATCAATGACACTCTCAGTTAAATTAAAAGAAGTGATCGATCATATTATTATGGCAAAGAAGATCAATCATACTTTCGTTCCCTTTATAGAATTTTTTTTTTTCCACTATTTGAGTCTTGTCAAGCCATGTTGATCGAACTAATTTTAATTTGTATCCATGTCAAATAATTAATCTATACGTTAAAGAGACTATATTTACTTTCAATGGTTTATTTTTCAATTGTTACGCAATTCCTATATATAAATTCGGAAGGCTCGTTACCACACATTCCAACTAATTCGGTGGTGGTTGTTGTTGTTGTTGTCCTTTTCGAAGCAGCAACATATTCAATTTCAACCGCAAACATACGCCAATAAAAAATTATCACATTACGTGCAGCATTTGGCCAAAGAGCGAAGATCTAGAAACATGCCGAGATAAATAAAACAAAAGACGAAGAAAGGAAATTTGGTTACCTCTCTTGTAGTCTTGTCATATATCTAACAAAGGAAGGAAAAATCCATGAGAAATACGAAATTAATGAATTATCTTACGTTTGATCCAGAAGGACCATCGCTTTCATTTTAGGTAGTTTTATTTAATTCATATAATTTCTATTAATCATTCGTATTATTTCTACCAATGTTTAAGTAAGTAATGGAACTCCCAACACGAGCAAGTTAAAAACAAAATGAGTAGAGAATATTCATTATTATCTAAGTTGATATTAATTTAATTCCCTCTCCACCTACAATACATAAGAGTATCCGAATCTTAAATATCTTTTTTTTTTTTTTAACTAGATATACATCCATAGAGGATCTGAATCCACTCAGCATGTACAAAAAGCATTTACTGAGTTAAAATTGCAACGAAAGAATTTCTTGCAGAAACAATTCATACGTAAGTGATCTTTATGATTGGTCTTGCTCAGCTTTATGAAGCCTTTCATCTTCTAAATGATGAAGGGGCTTTCATCATTTTTAGGATCAAAATAACTTGTTACTTATCATGGGCAGATAAGCAGTTTCCAAATTTTTGCGAGAAATTTAATTTGCTAACACGAAAAAAAAGAAGAAGATAATAATAATAAATAAGTGAAATGATTGTTGATACAGTCAGTGTGAGCCGTCGCATGCAGACTGTGTGTGATGTCACGCACTACATCAAGCTCGCATGGTAAATAAATAAATAGCATCAATGATTGAGGGAGGGAGATACGCAAGCAGGGGTAATAAATCACTTCGGACGGTACCATCAAAGCTGAGTCAGGCCGCAATTCTAGACGCCCTCATAAATAAACATGGTTCTTCCCCCAATCCGTAAACGTACCCATCGAAACTGTTTGTAATTTTTTTTTTATGCGATATTATTATTGTTCAAACTACAACTCATATTATATGAGATTATATTTTATATTTATAAATTAAATTATTATTAAAATTAAGTTATATTAAAATTTTGTTCAAATATTAACCTTCATAAATATTCGAGAGATATTTACTCGCACTCATAAATAAAAGAAAAAACTATTTTTATTCAATATTTAATTGAAAAAAAATACCCAAAATACATTTGTCATGTATTAAAATTTATATTTATCGTGTATTCTCACTTTAAATGTTCCCTCATTACAAAAGGGACTTATATATAGACAGTTAGACACAGAGTCGCGCACACAAACGCGCAGTCGAGGTAGCTCGCCAAGCCCATCTGTCATTTAAATTGCTAGCTAGCCAATTTTAGAACAAATTATTCGAGAATAATGGGAACTGAATCTCTTGTTCATGTCTTACTAGTTTCATTCCCCGGCCATGGCCACGTAAACCCGCTCCTGAGGCTCGGCAGACTCCTTGCTTCAAAGGGTTTCTTTCTCACCTTGACCACACCTGAAAGCTTTGGCAAACAAATGAGAAAAGCCGGTAACTTCACCTACGAGCCTACTCCAGTTGGCGACGGCTTCATTCGCTTCGAATTCTTCGAGGATGGATGGGACGAAGACGATCCAAGACGCCGAGATCTTGACCAATACATGGCTCAACTTGAGCTTATTGGCAAACAAGTGATTCCAAAAATAATCAAGAAAAGCGCTGAAGAATATCGCCCCGTTTCTTGCCTGATCAATAACCCATTTATCCCTTGGGTTTCTGATGTTGCTGAATCCCTAGGGCTTCCTTCTGCTATGCTTTGGGTTCAATCTTGTGCTTGTTTTGCTGCTTATTACCATTACTTTCACGGTTTGGTTCCATTTCCTAGTGAAAAAGAACCCGAAATTGATGTTCAGGTTACCGTGCATGCCACTACTGAAGCATGATGAAGTGCCTAGCTTCTTGCATCCGTCAACTCCTTATCCTTTCTTGAGAAGAGCTATTTTGGGGCAGTACGAAAATCTTGGTAAGCCATTTTGCATATTGTTGGACAATTTCTATGAGCTTGAGAAAGAGATTATCGATTACATGGCAAAAATTTGCCCCATTAAACCCGTGGGCCCTCTGTTCAAAAGCCCTAAAGCTCCAACCTTAACCGTCCGCGATGACTGCATGAAACCCGATGAATGCATAGACTGGCTCGACAAAAAGCCACTATCATCCGTTGTGTACATCTCTTTCGGCACGGTTGTCTACTTGAAGCAAGAACAAGTTGAAGAAATTGCCTATGCCTTGTTGAACTCGAGGATTTCGTTCTTGTGGGTGATGAAGCCGCCGCCTGAAGACTCTGGCATTAAAATTGTTGAGCTGCCAGATGGGTTCTTGGAGAAAATTGGAGATAAGGGCAAAGTTGTGCAATGGAGTCCACAAGAAAAGGTGTTGGCTCACCCTAGTGTTGCTTGCTTTGTGACTCACTGCGGCTGGAACTCAACCATGGAGTCGTTGGCATCGGGGGTGCCGGTGATCACGTTCCCGCAATGGGGTGATCAAGTAACTGATGCCATGTATTTGTGTGACGTGTTCAAGACCGGTTTAAGATTGTGCCGTGGAGAGGCAGAAAACAGGCTAATTTCAAGGGAAGAAGTGGAGAAGTGCTTGCTCGAGGCCACGGCCGGACCTAAGGCGGCGGAGCTGAAGGAGAACGCGCTGAAGTGGAAGAAGGAGGCGGAGGAAGCTGTGGCCGATGGTGGCTCGTCGGATAGGAACATTCAGGCTTTCGTTGATGAAGTAAGAAGGAGAAGTGTCGAGATTATAACCAGCAGCAAGTCGAAGTCAGTCCACAGAGTTAAGGAATTAGTGGAGAAGACGGCCACGGCAAATGAGAAGGTAGAATTGATGGAGACATGATGGACGCGTGTAGAGTATTGATTGGAAGTTCTGACTCAAAGCACTTGTCGTAAATAAAAAAGTCTCATAATAATCATATTTTGCACTACTTTATAAATTATAATTACGTGATGTTTTTATCTTAATGTACTTATCTATTTCCTTTAAAAATAAAATAAAATATGTACTTATCTGCTGGCTTAAAATTTTGGGGTTAAACGATTTTTGGGTTATATAGTCAAATGTTTATACCAATGAATTTATGTTATTTTACTATGCGACAAAAGATTAGGTGAAAGAACAGATATGCACGTGATAAGGCGATAAAAGGGGAACAATACGATATCATCGGTGATGTACAAGAGAGCTGTAAAATTTTGAAGCGAAACATCAATTATATGCTCGCAGCTTTCTTACTACAGTGCTAACATACTCCATTTTTTTTTTGTCTTTTTCTAAATTAATTACACTGCAAATCTATGTTTTATTATAAAATTAAAAAACAATCAGAAAGTCCTAAATTTTGACTCATTAGTCCTACCTGTTTTAATTTTCAAACTTAAATCGAAGGGTAGGCTATTTTTTTTAATTATTAATTCATACACTCATCATCAAAATCTTAAAAAGAAAATTTATTCTATACGTCTACCTGAATGTTAAGTATACCCTTTATAAAATAATTTTTTCTTACCAAATAAATTAAATAAGATAATATATATATATATATATGTGTGTGTGTGTGTGTAAATTGGTTAAATTGTTTACATACCCACTAGATTCCGCTCCATATCTCTATCAATTAACAATATTGAATTCTATCCCTGACTCAAAAGTTATTGAACCTGAGACGTGGAAAAAGTCACTGAATAAGTGTGGAGTATAAAGTGACTTTTTTAACTCTAAATTCTTGTTAAAAAACTTCTAAATTTGTTCATGAGACTCTTAGATGTAAGAATAAATGAAAAGCACTCCACTTTTTGATACATTCTTATTAAACAATTGAAAAAACACACGTGAGTAATTGGTAAATTAATATATTTTTATTATATATTGGAACGATTGACTGTATATTGAACAAGTAATTTGAAAAAATATATATTAACTACAATCTAAGAATAAGAGATTAAATTCATATTCACATTTATCATAAAATATTGTATGTATTTAATATATGATTTAATTATATATTAAACTAATCAAATAATAAAAAAGATTATTAATTTGAATATATGATTTAAACATAAAAATAAGTCATTTTATAGGTAAAATTATCTAGTTCAATACACTTAAGTGGAAAATATATCCTGTGTGTCAAAATTTTGAATTTTTTTTCACTTTTTTAATTGTGTCGTAAATATGAGAGGCTATAGTGTTGATAACCCAAGAGAAACATCTAAACAATTGCATTAGTTCCGGATTAGATTTTAACGTGGATTAGGAAAAGTCAGAAAATGGGGGAGGACCCTCGACTCGAGCCAACAGGAATATTCAATTCAATTTTTCCGATCATTCTACTCAATTATTTCTTCAACTTTTGTGTTGACACAATTGATAAAATAATGTTAATCGTGCCGTCATGCATGACAGGCGAGACACGCGACTGACGTGATACACCATTAACAGCAACACGATCTGAATTTGTTAGTTTTTTTTTTCTAAAATAAACAGCATTATTAATTTTTCGTATTAATTTCCACGTACACGCATCTTGTTTTATAGACAATCGCGAACACACATCCTGGCTGGTGATTGAGTGATGATACTAATAGGCACAAGCTATGTACCCATATAAAAAGAACAATAATATACATTGTGTTGGTACGTACGCCAAGCCCAAGCCACTACAATTAATTTCCCATAAAATCCACTCGTTGATCATGTTAAACGATAATATCAATCAAACGTTTAAAATGTATATTCTCGTATTCTTCAAGTTCTAGTTATGTACGATGCGAAATCAGCCACATGCGCACAAAAGAGAAGAAGGCTAAAGATGTACTGGATTTGAACAACAGAAAAAGGCCAAAGAAATAAGAAAATGACTAAATGGTAAAGGATGAGGCCGCTCCTACAGTCCTACTTAATGGCAAAAAACAAAAACATCAAGCTCAAAGTAAAATAATTATTTGATTCTATAGTTTGTTTCTATCTAACTTTTTCCAACCTCTTCTGGTCCCCGAATAAATGACGCAATCAATTTGTCGTTGCACATCACATCACCGAAAGTGACGATAGTTCACGAAGTGAAGACGACAACAACACCTTTACGTTGAGAGCTTCTGCCCCGACGACAAAGTGAACAGGTGCATACGTACGCACGTACATACACATTATCTCCAAATACTATGGCGTGCGTACGTGTTCAGCAATCCTTTTTTTCCTCTAATATTAGAAAGACAAGAAAGAGAGAGGAATTTATATTTACAACAAATATACAGAAATATTATCTGTAAGCACATAATTAAGGATTGAACTTATCAGATTCAAAAGCAGTCCCATCAAGAGCTGCTAGACTTTCCCAAAGACCTGAAAAATCCAATCATACTGTTGTAATGATCTTCCTTCCCATTTATGCTCAAAATAAAGTCCATATGACCGTAGTTCTCAAGATAAACCAACTCCGGAGTGGACTGCAACTCATTGAGAGTGTGCTGCACATCTATCACGTCTGCTAAAGCATCATTTCCCCCATAACTCATCCATAATGGTAAGGACTTGGGGATGCGGGTAAGATCGAATGCTGGGGGTTTCGTCTGACCATATAGCCTCAGGTTTTTGAAAAACCCATAGTCATACTGGGAAAAAGTGCCCTGACGGATCACTGCAAAACATGGGAAAGCAAAGCACAGGTTTTTGGTAGAGTTTGCAGCATCTCAACAAGATATGCATAATCATATTTATGTAAAGAAAAACATAACGAGTTTTGCCATAGCTGAAATTTCATTTCTTTTGAATTATGAAAAGAGACTAACAATGGTCCGTAAGAAAGATAAAGGGGTTGGCTTTCTAACTACTTTATAACTGAATGTAAATCCTGCACTAACAACAGCCATTTAGAGGGCCAAGGACTACCTCTAGCGTGCAAGTGATCCTTTATACAAAAGTATAAAAAGAAAAAATAAAATGGATTCCAACTACAAAACTTATTATCTAGAAAAATAAGGGAATTTGCAACCGCAGTAAGAAGTAAATAGACTAGAAGGTTCAGAAAAGAAAGGATATAAAGCATACTCTGGAACAGATGATGAATGTTTTTTGCAGAAGAAGGGTGAGGTTCATTTTCCAAATAGAAGTCCACTCGTGAGTTGTTGAAGCAACAATTCTTCCCTGCAAGGTAACAAAATGCCTTCCTTTACGTAAAGTCCATGCATATGAACCATTTTCCATCGCACAACACCAACCTCCATCTTTTGTTTCTACTTTACTTCGAGAATAGCATGTTACAAGATTGCTTTCACAAACACTTTTTTCTACCTTTGGTTCCAGTTTTTCAATTTACTGTCAAGAAAATGTAAACATAGCTACAAAATCCTAAAAGAAAAGTTAGAAAAGGAAAAAGGGGGCCGGGGGTGGGGGAAAAGGGAGAGAGAGAAAAAAAAACCTGTTATGGCAGTTAGAAAGTCATTGCAATCTAAATGGCCATCGCATAGGGAGTCGATGAGGTCAATTAACACATTACTGGAGATGAAACTCACAAAGGGTCAATAACAATAAGCTACAAAGATTCTACAACATTTAAGCCAAAAAAATTGGGAAAAATAAGAATAATTAAACCTTCTAAAATTCAGTTGATGTATGCCCAGAGCCAAAACCATCTGCAAGAAAGAATTATGATCATTTCGGTCACCAGCACCCATTTCTACAAAGTAATAAAGATCACTATAGAAAGATTACCTGATCAAGATGCATGCTAACCATTCTTCGTACGAGTGGAGCAGTGATATGATCCAAGTATGATATAGGACTCAAAAGCGCAGCAGCCTCAACCATTTCCACTACGTCTGGCTGAGTAAGAGCAGCCAAAGACACAATGGTTCCCTGCAAAGAATGCAAATAAAATGAGTATGTACTAATGCAAGGATCTTATGCCTAGTGAATTGTCAAATAAAATGTTTCAACCTGTGAATGTCCAACAAGGAAAATTTTGGAGCTTGTTTTCAAATTTATGAAACATATCATTTCAGCAAGGTCATACAGAGCCAAATCCTGCCAACTCCAATCCCAAAAGCCCTGCAAGGTAAAATCATGCTCATTATGCTCACATTAAAAGTACCCGAAAATGTTTATGTGGAGTGTATTTTGATCTTTAATCCACTTAAATCTTCAATTCCTTTGCTCTAGTTTCACTGCTCAACCTTTGTGTAGCCAAGGCAAACAGCAGTCCTCATAACTCATTTACTCGCTGAATTTTTTTATGACTGTCTATTTCATGAAATTGGTCAATCAAAATGCAAAGAATATGAACTCAAACCAGCCAATTTTTTAACATGCAATGACAGGATCTAAAGAGTGGGTAAAGCTGACCATGAATAACTGGATTTAATCACAAAATCTACAATAATAAGCGAGACAGGAAGCGTGAACTCCATATACCTTACTCTTCTCAGATAAAGTTACATGGCCATGACTCCAATGCGTCCCGCGCACATTTGCAACCCATACATCAAAACCATGATCTGCAAGGATGAAGCCCAATGACTCTTCCGTAGAATCCAAAAACCACGCATCACCTCCCTGCTTCATAAACAATAAAAATTCAAATAAAGAGACCAAATGTCACTTAATCCATATATCTAAATCTCAACCTGGAAAACATACACCACACTCAAACCGCCAGAATTCAAGCATTTTGATTTCATTTGATTTCAGTGCATACATTTCTTTTTTATAAAATCATTTCAACATAGATGATGCCTGAGCTAAAGTGGTAGGTTCTGTAATAAAGCAAAGTGAGAATAACAAGAATTAAGAAGGATCACCATGAAGAGTCCATGCACAAGCAAAACAGGGGGACCGCATTGAACTCTTAGATTCCCATTGCGAGATGACACTCTTTGAAGAGCCAGTAAGTAACCATCCTTTGTTTGAACCTAAAGAAAGGGACAAATAAAAAATCTTTCAGTCATCAATCAGTTAAATCGAACAATAAAAATAAAATATTAAAATCTCTTAAAAAAACTAAAACAATTGATTAAAAGAAGTCTTGCAAAATAGATCAATAAATTACTCACGAATTTACGCGAATTGCATAGAAGAGATTAATTAACACCTCGTTCCGCTACTTAAGAAACTTCATAAAAGGAAAAAAAAGACGAAAAGAAATTGAAACAAAAATCTAGCTCGACAACTTCCTCACATTCGCCAAAATTTAATTAGAGCTACAACGACTAACAGGTGATTAATCAACTTCATTAAAAGGCTCAATCAAAGGATGGGAGAGTGAGAGAAACAGACTGTACGGTGTGTTCGGTGCAGGGATAGCCGTTGGGCCGGATGAGGTGAGAGCAGAGTGAGCGAGTGCCATCGGCCGGTGATCGACGGCGTAGATTCGAAACAGCGGTTTTGACGGCGGAGATTTCGCGTAGGAGGAGAGCGAAAATCGCGCCAACCACCAGTGATGATGACAGTGACCTCCTCATATCTGTAATCTGTCTCGGAGATAATTGAGTGCGCGGGAAGATACTTTTGCCCCTCAAAAGAGGATAAGACAAGTAGGTGAGTGGATATTTATTTCTCTCTCCTTGTTGAGGAACTTTTTCCCACGCTCCTTTCAGCGCGTTTGTCTCATCTGCAAACGTGGAGAGAATATTTTCATTGATAACCCCTGATACTTAATCAATTTCCCATAATGTTGAGATTAACCTTTAATAACCCTAACTATAAGTACCAAGTTGAAAGTTGAAACGGTATCTTCCAAGTAGGGTTGGGTATAAACCTACGACCCATAGATTTACCCAAACACAAATTAAATTAAATAGTTTGGGTTGGGTAAATTATAAAAATGAGTTAAATGTGAGTTTTATATAAAAAATTATTTTATTATGGGTTGGGTATGGTTTACCCATGGGCCATGAACAAAATTCCAACACTCAAACTTGTCAAATAAAATAAATGAAAATAAAAATAAATAAGTGAAAGGTCATTATTAAGTTATTCACAGCGTGATCAATTGTTAACAGTTATAAAAAGAAAGCAACATGTAAAAATAAATATGAATAAAATAAATGTTATTGTAAATAATTAAATGAGATGAAATTAGTGTTTGATGAAATGATTTTTTTTTTATTTATGAACTCATATTATGTTTCTAACAATAATAAGAAAAACACCAAATCTATATTGTTGTCTTCATATTTGAATCAAGGAAAATGATAGTAATAATGCTGAGATGGTTTTTGAGGGCAAAGTTACCTAGCCCATTGGAAGTAAATAATTAATAATTATGAGAAATGATATTTCCACTGATAAAATATTATTGTGACAGAAATTATAAAACCTTATTATAAATAAAATTAACATTTTGTGTGCTATATTGATAATGTAGCATAAATAATACTTCGTTTTTTATTTTGACGGGATTTATTGACAATGATCCTCCATCTTGAAATTTATGAGCAATTAACCTATTGAAAAAATAAAAATAAACACAATTTGATAGAAAATTATCATCTCAATAATTATAAGTCAAAGGATACATTTTTTTTAGTTAAAGGAATTTTATTATCTTAACTAAATGGCACTCACATAAGTTGTTTTCTTTCTTTCTTTGAATTTATTTGTTGATGTCATATTTGTGGAAGTTTATTATTGGAGTTTACGTTCTTATTTATTGAGAATTAATTATTTTTGTGATTAAACTTTATTTTAATTTTCTAGTATTCTTTAATTTAAGGATTAAATTATTGTAATATTTATTATTTATAATTTTTATCCACTATATTTTTCTCATATTTTAGTATCAATTTAATAATTAATAACAATTAATAATTATTATATAATTAAATTTATCAAAATAAAAAAAAATTTGATTATAAAATTCAAACCAAACTCAAATGGGTTGGTTTGGGTTAGGTTGACTTAAAAACCAATGGGCCAATCCAAACCAACCCATACCCACCCCTACTTCCAAGTAATCAATGTTGCCTAATGTCCTATGGGTGTGTTTGGTAGATTGGATTGTAATGGATTGTACTTGTTTGTAATGGATTGTATTATATTAGAATGTACTAAATAATACATTAACTCTTGTTTGGTCTAAGTATGGAATGCATTGTAAATTTTTAACATTGTTTGTTTAGGTTATAATTAGTATCATTGGAATTCTCTTATCGAGCTCTACACAATCGTACTAAAATCATCGAAAACGGAGCCCTCCTTCGCCGTAGATCTACAGTTAAAATTTTGAATTTCAAAACTTCAATTGTATATCTACGACAAACGGTAGCTCCGTTGCTGGAGATATTGATACGGTTGTATAGAGCTCATGACAATAATTCTACTGATATTAATAATAATGTCAAAAGATACCAAAAAATAACAACAGCCGGTGCCCGGCAGTGGTCAAATCGCCAGCCATTATTTAAATATTTATATTTAATACATAATTAAAATAAATTTAAGAATAGAATTAAAAATTAAAAAAAAAGGTGAATGTGGCAAGACCCGCATAAACCCAAGGGGGTGGGCGGGTCTCTATAAGCCACCCAAACTTGATTTATTTATACATACCCTCAACTTCATTATCTGCACCAAACATGGTGCTGAAAATTTTGTACAATCCATACCTCCTGAAACCCGCGCGCCAAACATGCCCTATAATACGACATTATTACAATCTATCGTGTGTTTAACTAGTTATTTATCTTACTCTATCATATTACAAATAAAATATACGAAGATTACGTATATGGCATAGAATATAAATTTATGATTCTAATTTTGTAGATGTAACATTACTTTTATTTATTTTTATATTATTAATTTATGATGATAGATTTATAAACTGTCATACAAACTGACATAGTATAAATATATTGGTTAGATAAAAATAAATCAAATCATATAAGTTAAAGGTACTTAATCCAATTAATTTAATCATGGCACTTTAAAAACAAATTTGCACAAAAGTGTAACTCTATTATTACTCTTTTATTTATTAACTAGTGCGAGTACTCAAATGGTTTAATAATGCTACCAATGATTATTACATGTTTTTTTATAAGTTAATATTATAACCAAAATATTACGATTGATATTATTTTATTTGGAAGATTAATTTTTAATTTTTAACAAAACGTTATTTTTACTTCTCAAATTTTAAGTGAAAACATAAATAAAGGGAAATATTCCTTTCACATTATAAAACTAAGCTTCACTGCGTCAATAAGCTAATCTAAGGGTAGGTATAGTTCCGTTCAATTCGATTTTTTACCGAATTGAATAAATTTCAAGTAAATTATGAAGTTTGGTTCGATTTTTTTTATTTTTCTACAATTAAAATCTTAGTTTTATATGATTATTCGATTTTTGGTTCAGTTTTTTATTTATTCAATTAAACCAATCAATTTTTCCTTAATTTTTAGATTCGATGTGGTTCTTCAGTTTAAATGCCCACCCCTAGCTATTCCACACAGAGCAAATTATTCTCACTTTAATTAAAGGAAAATTCTAGCTAATTATTCTCACTTTAATTAAAGGAAAATTCTAAATCAAAATATTCTTTCGGGAAAAAAAAGTAATAAATAGATAAATATGTAAATAAAACAAGGTCCAAGTTCAATGAACCCAACAAAGTTTCAAAAAGTCCGCACCTTTTACTAATCTAGGGACCAAAGACCAAACGCAAACAGGCATTTTGCGCGCCACTATTTATCTGTCAATCTTTAGAAGTGGCCTCTTTTAGAAGTGGCCTCTTCTGCCGCTCCTTAAAATCCGCGATCTCTATTAAGCGACTATTCTTCACGCCCCCATTCACTCTCATCTGCTTAATCCCCAGCGCCGACCAATCTCACGACCAAACATATGGCTTTTACGGAGTTTCGACCACTCGACGATAAATCTCTGTTCGAGTATATTAAAGCGACGCCGTCTTTGTCGTCTAAGATTGGTAACAAGTTCGACGACTTGACGATCAAAGAAGTCGGAGACGGCAACCTTAATTTCGTCTACATCGTTGTCGGCTCTTCTGGTTCTTTTGTCATCAAGCAGGTGTGCTTATTTTTATAGTTCATTTTAAAAGCACTAAGGCATCAGTGCTTTTCTAGGAAGTGGAAGCACTTCAGAGCTCATTTTAATTGATTGGATGTGATTTGATTTTGATATTTTATATGTTAGTTACTGCTAACAGCAACTATTGACATTGATTTCGGGTTATGGTCCTCTTGGCTTGACCCCCTTCTTCATTTTTTTTCTTTAAAATTATCATACAGAAACAAGAAGATGGGAAAATTGAATTTAAGACTCTGATTATTAGAATGTTCATATAGATATGGAGTACAAAAGCTTATTTTGTAACAGGCTTTTCTGTTCGCAGGCTCTTCCGTATGTACGTTGTATCGGTGAATCATGGCCCATGACAAAGGAAAGAGCGTATTTTGAGTCAGTAGCATTGAAAGAGCATGGCCAATTGTGTCCTGACCATGTTCCCGAAGTCTATCATTTTGACCGTACAATGTCTTTGATTGGTATGCGGTACCTGGAGCCTCCTCATATTATCCTGAGAAAGGGGTTGATTGCTGGAATAAAGTATCCATTACTTGCGGAACACATGTCAGAATTCATGGCAAAGACTCTTTTCTACACATCTCTTTTATATCGTACCACCACAGAGCACAAGCGTAATGGTAAGAGTGTTTACATCAACTTGATTTTGGACTATGTAATGCATTTTATTTTCAGATTGGCCTTTAGGTATATAAATAATATATATCTTTTACTTTCTCTCACATTTGGAGTTTGTTGATTTCGCAGCAAAATCTAATGGCAGTCATATGTGATTTTTAAATTATTACATGACATATTTCAGTTTTGTGTTTTGGATTATTGCTGTGTTGAAGTATTTGGTTGTTCCATCTGTGGATTTGGAGTTGGATTTTTTCCTTTAGATATAATTATTTTTTGGTTCTCACTTCCTTTAAATGTACTCCATATGTCTGGTTCCGTATCTGTTACTCTAATTTGTTTGATCAAATGTAGCTGATGTGCTCCCTTTAATTTTTGTTGCAGTTGCTGAATTTTGTGGGAATGTGGAGCTATGCAGGCTCACGGAGCAGGTTGTTTTCTCGGACCCCTACAAAGTATCTAAGTTTAACCATTGGACTTCTCCTTATCTTGATCGTGACGCTGAGGCAGTTCGGGAGGATAATACATTAAAGCTGGAAGTTGCTGGGTTGAAATCCATGTAATAATATTTTTTCTTCCTCAGTACTGTTTTGTTTCCTAGTGCATAGAAACTCTTTCTTTTTAAAATTTTCCTTTATAATATATCAAAGCTTCCTTTACCATAGGTTCTGTGAAAGAGCACAAGCCCTGATACATGGAGATCTCCACACTGGCTCTGTTATGGTCACTCCTAATTCAACTCAGGTTATAGATCCAGAATTTGCATTTTATGGACCAATGGGTTTTGACATTGGAGCTTTTGTTGGAAACTTGATTTTGGCCTTTTTTGCCCAAGATGGACATGCTGCTGAAGGGAATGACAGGAAAGTATGTCTCTGTATCTTTCTTTCTTCTCTCTGCTTTCATTCTCTGTTTCTCTTTTCTTCCAATTGGGTCTCATTCTGTCTGTCTGTCTGTTTGTACCACCCCCGCCTTCCCCCCTGCGGGGGCGGGGGTTTTTGGTTCCTTATGACCATCTTCTTCAGGTTATAGTATTAGCATGTAAAAAAAAAAAAGAATAAAAAAGACAGTCAAATTGCATAACTCATACTATCTTCAGGCGAAAAAATATGTTTCTAGCTGAAGGTGCACAAATCGCATCAAGAGAAGGCGTCAAAACACAGGAAAATGAGTTTAAGCCTCTGCTGGTAGTTTTTTAAATTAAAGCTGAAACTTTATGGCTTTTAGTATATATTAAGCCACAAAACTTGTAATGATGCTGATTATAATCTTGTATTTCCTGTTTAGAGACAAATGAAAGCATGATTGTACGGGCATGTCTTCTCTTCTTTTTTTTTTCTTTTGGGGTCAACTTGGGGAGTAGACAGGGGTGTGGGGTTGGGTTGGGCTATCCTTCATTTCTAGTCAAGAATTAAAGCAACTAGCATTTCATTTTTCTTATCGCCGGGAATGGATAAGTTATAAACATTCTTGCAGGGTTCAACTTCTGTTTACTTGTTTGTTAAGGGTCATGTCCTATATTTATGTCTATGTGTAGGAGTATAAGGAGTGGATTTTGAGGACAATTGAAGAGACTTGGACTCTGTTCCACCAGAAATTCACTGCACTTTGGCATCAACACAAGGATGGTTCTGGTGAGGCATACCTTCCAGAAATTTATAACAAACCTGAGCTTCAGCAGCTTGTGCAAGAAAAATTTATTAAAGATCTATTCCATGACACCCTTGGATTTGGTGCTGCCAAAATGATAAGGTGAGCTTAAGTCTTTTTAGTTTGTTCATTTATTTTCTTTATTCCTAGTTCCAACACTCACAGGGACCCCATTTCATTCTTTTGCTAACTTTTAGTAGAGCCTTCTTGATCCGTTTTTGATTGGTTACAATCCTATTTTGTCAGGAATAGACTCTTTATCATTTGGGACATTGTCCGTTGCTCAATTTCATTTGTTCTATATTTTGGGAACAAAATGTCTATGGATTTTCTTTTATCTATCAATTTGTGTATTAGACCTTTGAAAAGCCTTGCTTGTCAAATCATTATAAATCCCAAAATCAGGAACTCAGTCTCAGAGAAAAACAGATGAATTGGGGTTCTAATTTTGTTTAGCTTAAAATGGCTCCATGTTTCCTCTTGAAAGAATCTATCATGAATGTTAATTTTAGATTTCGTTTGGTATAGTTTTTCAAACAGAACTTTGTTAGTAGAGATTTTACAAGGAGAGTTTTTTTTTTTTTTAATAATTGTTTGGTTGTCAATAAGAGTTTTTATTTAAATTTGTAAAATTATTTTAATAGGCAAGTTTTTTAAGAGTATGTTATGAAATGAATGAAATAATATTTTGAAATAAGTAAAAGATATTTTGGGCATTATAACATTTTAAAAAAGCTTTTTAACATTTGCTCTCAAGAGTTCAAAATTTGAACTTTTATTAGTAGAGTTAAAATAGCTTATTTAATCTTAAAAAACTCTAGTGAAAAAGCATTCAAACAACAACAAAAAGACTCGAAAAGAATTGATGAGATTTAATAAGTATTATGGTTATTATATAAGTTACATCATACAAGCACTTAGGTTGATATCACTACAGTTATTTTGTTCCATAAATAGTTCGTGCAGGTATCAAATTGTTTAAAATTTTGATGTGCGGCTTGTCTCAAAATCATCTTAGCCGTCAAACATATTTAGATTTAATCCTGTGAATCTATATAATCATGAAGTTTTTTGTCATTTTGATTGATAGGAGGATTGTCGGTGTAGCCCATGTAGAGGATTTTGAATCAATTAAGGATGATAGCAAGCGAGCAACTTGTGAGCGGCAAGCTCTCGAACTGGCAAAGTTGCTTCTCAAAGAAAGGCGGAATTTCCAGGCCATCACTGAAGTGGTCTCAGCGATTCGGAAGCTCCATGCGTAAATCAGTGAATTTTAATTGTTTGCTTAATATAGTAAGGTTTCATCAAATAGTTGGTTTCACACTGTCGATAATATTTTGGTTGTCGTCATTATGATGGCTTGTTTTATGTCACATAATAATAAAAATATTGTTACCTTTTGACCTTTCATCACTGTTGTGAATGCAGGCCTGCCTATCCTTAAATCAGCTTATAATCTAAGCTCTTACGTGGATTTAAAAACTTTTTGTCTTAGTATTTGATAGTATATGATGGAGATTTTTACTATTTTTATATTTTTGAGTAGTGATAAATTTAATACATAGTTTGTTTCTGATCTTACATGAAAATGTTGTATGTTCACTTGAATGAAAAGTGATAAGGATCAATAATTAATTATTATATGGGCCAATGAAAAAATTCATATTATTTGTCCCATTGGTCAGAATATAAACTCTCTACATATTTTAATTACTTTGTAAACATAATAATGCTTTATTTCTATTCCTTAATTACTAGTCAGCGTGAGAATTTTGCTTAAAATGAACTTAGAATTTTAAGTTTATCTGTCTTAATTTGACAAATGATGTTTATAATTGATAAACTTATTTGAGAGTTCGTGATGCACATCTTAACCCTAAGTTGGCCGTTACTAAATATGAAAGACATTTTAGGACCAATCTTGGTACCTAGAACAGTAGACATCAAAAACATTTTAAGAGCCAAAGTAATATTAAAAATCAATGGACTTATGGTAGGAAGAATTAGAAGATCACTATCATTTTCTAGTAGAGGTAAAGAAATTATAGAAAGAACTAAAGACATAATAGATGAAAAGGATTCACTCATTGGTTTCTTGCCTATATAAAACGAATTTTCAAAAAGTTTTTTGAAAACTGCGGAAGCTTCCTAGGCAAAAACTGGCATTTTAAAGTTTATTTAACTGCTTCTGAAAACATGCTAGTTAAAAACACTTTTAAACTCCGAGCTCGTGCCCAAAAATGCATTCTCAACATATTAACGACTAAACAAGCCAACATAGACCATGTTTAAAAAGAAGATTTCAGAAAATTAGTTGAAACTTTTACTAAGTTATTATTATTTTTGTCAAAAACAAAAATCTTAATTTTCAAAAAAAATTCATCCAAACTCTCTTCCCTTGAATAATACTGAGAACTGCCCTTTGTTAATGGTTTAAATATAATTTATACTTTCGTTAATTGGGTGAGACTTTTGAACCCAAAAGTTAAATAAATTAAACTAAAGAAATTAAACTACTTACTTGATAAGGGCTTGCTAGTTGCTATCTAACGGATTGCCAAGTGTTTATGAATAAGAATAATTTTTTATTGCTTTTGATTTTCGAGTATAATGTTTTTCTACAAATGTGCTCTCTCGCTCACCTTCCTTATCTCTTAATGACTTGAGAGCTCTATATATACAACCAAAGACTCGATATAATTTATGACTCTGTGTGCAAAAGACAAAACTTTAAAATTCCACTTTACATGCGGCAAAAGCCAACGATAAATTAAAGAGATGAAAAGCGAAAAGGCAGACTGGCTACTATTACTTTGTAGTGACTCACTATCGGTAAATAGTGATTGGCTGCTATTTTCTAAGCTAACTCATTGTCGTTAAGAAAAAATAAAACGAAAAGATGTTTTCACAGTTTTTCTCTAGTAAAGGAATATTATATGTAAAAACACGTGACTATTTTAACTTTTGACTAATGTTATTGTTGGCTAATTTATTTTTTGTGGTGTCTCTATTTGTCCATCATTTCATTAACAGGTTTAGCTTTATCCTCATCCAAAGATTGATGATTCATAGTATCGGCTCCTCATGATGACATGTCATTGATCTCGATTAGCACTCCAAATATACTTCACACTTTTCTAGATTATCATATTTTATCTGTAATGAAAAAAATAAGTAGTTCCTCACGTATAAGATGTTTTTGGGCTATAATAGTATAATGTTTTGCTTGGACTATAATCTTGTTAATTAAACCCTAACCTAGCTTACGATCATGAGGTGGATTCAATCATATGTGCTTTGGATTGAGCAGGATTTTAATTAACAATGAAGTCAAGATTCATAAATGGGGATCATAGCCCAGTCAAATTTAGACATCATTGATGACCATCTAGACCAAAAAAAGTATTATAATATCTATAAACATGACAAGATATTGGGAAATTTACAAAAATAGCCATAAAATTTTTGACTTTTTCTATCTTAACCCCCCAAACAAACTTCTATCAACATTAGCCATAAAAAAGCCTTTGAGACCAAAATACCCATCTCTCTCATCTCTCCCCCAACACTCCTTCCCGTAGCCGGCCGATATCATGCAGTCGGCGATGGCTTTTAAATCAGCCATGGTGGCAGTAGAAACACGCTCCATTTCAGAAATGGCGTCGTTAGAGATTCTGGACTCGGTTTCACTAACCTCGTAATCTTCAAGATCAGAGAAGCTCGCTCTAGAGGCCCTGGAAGAGGAGAGGAAGACAGACTCATGGTCGAGATACTCTCCGTTGATCTTCAGCATATGATAAAACTCCATTTCGAGTCTTTTCATGGCGGTTTGCATTAGGATTTGGACGAGGACGAGCTTGTCAGAAGTGGAGTGATGGGTGATGAAATAGTGCATAGCGGTCTGCAAGTCGTAAACGGCTTTGAGGTAGTCCTTGGCGTCTTGGCGGTTGTCAGAGGAGAAGAGAGAATAGATGCTACATGATAGAGAGGTATCGTTCCATTTGGTGATGAGAGAGCGAGCAATTTGGATGTTCTCGTCCATTAAAGAATCGGAGAATGTGACCCGTTGAGGCGACGATGAAGGTGTGGCCGCCATCGGAGATGTGGATGGTTTGAAGAATATGTTTCTACTGCCTGTCGCACCATGCAAGGCTTGGCGCTTGCTTGGCGCTTGGTGCGACAGGCTTGGCACTTGGTGCGACAGGCGCCTGTCGCACCAAGTTTTGACAAAAGTTGCTTTTGGTTTGTAAAGAAGGGTAATTTGGGAAGAAAAACGTGTGTTTGGCTAATGTTGATAGAAAAAAGTTGAGAGGGTTAATTGTGAAAATAGCAAAAATTTTAGGAAATTTACAAAAATAACCATAAAAATTTTGGTTTTTTCCATCTTAACCCCCCAAACAAACTTCTATCAACATTAGCCATAAAAAAGCCTTTGAGACCAAAATACCCCTCTCTCTCATCTCTCCCCCAACACTCCTTCCCGTAGCCGGCCGATATCATGCAGTCGGCGATGGCTTTTAAATCAGCCATGGTGGCAGTAGAAACACGCTCCATTTCGGAAATGGCGTCGTCAGAGATTTTGGACTCGGTTTCACTGACCTCGTAATCTTCAAGATCAGAGAAGCTCGCTCTAGAGGCCCTGGAAGAGGAGAGGAAGATAGACTCATGGTCGAGATACTCTCCGTTGATCTTCAGCATATGATAAAACTCCATTTCGAGTCTTTTCATGGCGGTTTGCATTAGGATTTGGACGAGGACGAGCTTGTCAGAAGTGGAGTGATGGGTGATGAAATAGTGCATAGCGGTCTACAAGTCGTAAACGGCTTTGAGGTAGTCCTTGGCGTCTTGGCGGTTGTCAGAGGAGAAGAGAGAATAGATGCTACATGATAGAGAGGTATCGTTCCATTTGGTGATGAGAGAGCGGGCAATTTGGATGTTCTCGTCCATTAAAGAATCGGAGAATGTGACCCGTTGAGGCGACGATGAAGGTGTGGCCGCCATCGGAGATGTGGATGGTTTGAAGAATATGTTTCTACTGCCTGTCGCACCATGCAAGGCTTGGCGCTTGCTTGGCGCTTGGTGCGACAGGCGCCTGTCGCACCAAGTTTTGACAAAAGTTGCTTTTGGTTTGTAAAGAAGGGTAATTTGGGAAGAAAAGCGTGTGTTTGGTTAATGTTGATAGAAAAAAGTTGAGAGGGTTAATTGTGAAAATAGTAAAAATTTTATGGTTATTTTTATAAATTTCCCAAAAATTTTATGGTTATTTTTGTAAATTTCCCCAAGATATTGGATATGCAATTTATGTACATATCTAAACTTATATATTCCTTGAGTAAAAGAAGTAGAAAAATCTTCATTGAATCGAATATAACACTTCAAAATATTTTTGTTCAGATGCCTGTCAACGCAATTTGAAACTATTAATTGTGGGGTGTATATTTATTTTCAGATATATTAATAACTCGATTTCTTCACCTGGCCAACGTATATACTAAAAGCGTTATAAAGTTAGTAGAATAAACATGTTTGCTGAAATATTTTGTTTTGAGTTTTTTTCCTTTTTTTTGGAAACTCAACGGAAGGATGGAAATTTATTAATTAAAAAAATTATAAAATTAATAAGAAAAATGAGTAATACACTCCAAATATTTAGAAAAAGAGACACAAAACTCCTAAACGTTTAAAAAAAACATTTAAATTCTAATTTATTAATGATTTAAACAATTAAAAAGTTATTATGGTATATTCGCTTACTAATAATTGGTGAATTTACTTAAAAACCCTCTTCTAATAGTCACAAATCTAAAACGCTAAATTCAATCGATTAAACTAGAAACCCTAGCAAGAAAATCGCAGCCGTTGTTCGTTCCTAAACCCTTAATAGAATTCTGCACGCAGACCCCGCTGTGTTCCTTATGAAAATAAAAATAGGGTGAAAATCTCATTTTCTTTACAGAATAAGAGCTGGGGTAAGAAAAAGTTAGCACCATGATTTTGGTGATAATGCCACTAACAAGAGAGAGACTGGGAGAGTTATAATTAGTCAAAGAGCTATCTCTATCTCTATATCTTTGTACATATCTCGATATTCTCTCCCTATAGGCAATTGGATTGTTCTTCAACGTTTCAACGCCACCACCATCATTATTACTCCCTTACTACCACCACAACCACTCAATATCTTTCAGCCCTTTTCAGTATTCACATCCCAAAACCAAACCAACAACAACAAAAGCCACAATCAAATGGTTAAATTGAGTAAAATAAGAAATTAAATTGGATTTGTACAAAAAAAAAAATTCAAACACTTATAAATAAAGGTATGTTGATAATTTTATTAATAATTTATGAGTAAAATGGACAAGTTAATATATTGACTTGTTTTTTAGAGGGAAATAATAGTAATTATAAGTTGAAAATAAATTTTCTGTTACAATTAATAGAGTCGGTTAACAAATTAAAGTTTAAATGTCTTTTTCAAGATGTTAAGTAAGTTTTGTGTCTCTTCCCCTAAATGTTTGGGGTATATAAGTCATTTTCCCTAAGTAATATAACAAGCAGCAGCGATGTGATCCAAAGTTCTGTTGTTCAAATTTGTTGACCGTTAAACTGAGGTGTTCATGAAAATATATATATATATATATATATATATATATATTTCTTTTAAACTAATACACTAACCAATAAATTAATGATGTTCAGCAACCAAGTAGCTAGCCATTCCCAAACAAACCACATAGTTGCAGAATTAGAATTTTATTAACTGTCATTTAGACATATTATTAATTAATATATATGTAGCTTACCTTAATAATAAATAAAAGCCACTAACATATTATTATCAAATACTTAAGCAAGCAATAGCATTGCTTATTTTCCATACTTAGCCTTGTAATCACTCCACAGCTGATCAACATTCTTCCCCAGAAGCTCAACAAAATAGTTAGCGCTATACCCAGTCCTCATCTTTTTGTTAAGCTCAGCAACAAAGCCATTTCTCAAACTGTTAAGATAATCCAAAAACCTAGCCGTTACGTCATATCCTTGATCCCACCTATCCCCCTGCCCCGGCTGCACCCAGTGGCTCGGCGCATAGTTAGCCTTCAGCCTCACAAAATCGGCAATCCCTTCGATCAATCCCCCTGGAGCCTGCCCGTTGCCGTTCCACTGCCATACATGCGTCATCTCGTGATAAAGCACCCCGGTGATTTCTCTCTTCACATCCCCGGAATAACTGCCTATGTATCTTTCACTTACGTGAATCTCATTGTTGACGGCATACGCCACGCCGTCCATGTCATCGACGAACAAGCTGACTTTCCATACTTTTTTCCTGTCAGCTGGCTTGGTTTGTTGGAAGGTTCTCCATATGAAGTGTGTGGCGGATGCCAGGGTTTGCTTGCTGTAGCCGGCGCCGATCTCTTTTTTGAAACGGGCGCCGCCAGCGGTTGTAGGGGCGGTGTTGGTCACGACGTAGTGGACTGCATGGATCGTTTGTGTTGCTGCTAGGGTTAGCAGCAATGAGAGGAAATGCTTTTTGAAGAGAGCCATGGGGAATTAATTAAGACGAGCTAGCTAGTTTTTAGTTGTTATTTTGGTACAAGAATTGTGTTGAGACTCCATGGTTTCTATGGAGAGTTTGAGGTCAACGAAAGGGTCATATTCATGATAAAGAATTAATAAGTTATGGATATAATAAAAGAAGGGTAGTCCCTTTGGTTCATGATGTTAAATTTGGCCAAAATATTAGGCTCAGCCAATAACGATGAATTTTCATGCTTACAAAAATACAGGTATTTTTATTAGCATATCATGGGATTCATTTTTTACTTTCTCTTAAACGATTAATGTTAGAGCCACACGGAATTCTTTATATAGACAATTATGTATTAAGTTTTTATGGAATAACAAGTATGGATCGAATGAAGAAATGAACAACACATAAGAATGAAATGAACTAACTATGTAGATCATGTATGTAGAATTTTTTATCTAATCAATAATCTTATATTACATTAACTTTTATAATTTGTATAAAAAATTTATTTGGTCCAGTGTTACTAGTTTTATACAGCTATTTATTTTAATATTCATACATTAAAGATTACTGAGATATTTAGGGATGGCAATGGATTGGATCTGATCCAAGATCCACGTGATTCAAATTCAATCGGATCGGATTTGGGTCGGTTTAAAATAAATTTGGATCGGATTTGGATATTAATGTGCGGATCTAAGACGGATCTGGAGCAGGTCTGTATCTATCCTAATATCTAAATCCATATCCATATCCACCCATCTTTTAATTTAATTTAATTTTATTTTAAAAGTCTCTTAACAATTGTAGAATTATAATGATAATAAATTTTATTCATATCATATTAATGGTATTTACCATGCATTTAAACTCTTAAAACTTAAAAGTTAGTTTTGTAAATTTAAAGGTCAGCCAGCCCCAAAACATGTACATACAAATTGCAAGCCAAGTAATACAACTTGGCAATTTATTTTATTATATTGACTAAAAAAATTTTAAGGAATATAGTTATTCATATATTTAGTCAATTATGACCATAATAAAAATAATAAAATACTGAATATAAATCATATTTAATTTATATGTCATTATCTAATGTTGTAAGAATGAGGGTGGGTGTGTGGATATTAGAATGATGAAGGAGATAATAGAATATTAGATTGATCTTACTCCTGCAATTACTTTTGAAGAATATTTATTATCTTTCTTATTTGTTGTTTTGGTGTAAAAGTATCAACTACAATATTTATTATATTTTGAGATAAATTATATAATTTATTTGTTATCAAAACATTTTAGTTTTCAATTTTCATTCTAAAAAATTATTACTTTTTTATTACTGAGTTTTAGAATTCATGACGGATCTATAATATATTTGGATTTTAATTTTTTTTCGGATTTGGAGTAGATATAGATATATATATATTTTTTTGGATCTGGATATGGAGCGAAAATATGGATTCATGACGGATCTAGAGCAGATACGGATCTTGATTTTTATTATGGATCTGGATCTTGAGCAAAGTAGATCCAACCCATATCTGCCCCATTGCCATCCCTAGAGATATTGAATAATTAGCGTAAAATGATCAAATTTTCTAAATTATGCACCGAGATAAATTTGGAACTCAAACCCCATCCCACAAAAAGGTGTTTTACCACCCACCATAGTGGCTGATTTTCAAATCCATTTATGTTTTAAAATTGAAAAAAGTGGCTTCAGCGTTGATTTTGACTTGGACTTTGCTTTTTTTCATTGGCGCCCTGAAAAAAGTTTTCAATTTTCACTACAAATTGCATTTTATTTGGTGTATATAGAAATGGACTATCTTTTCCTTCTAAAATGTCCTCTCAGTTTTAATTGTTTCCTGTACTCCCTACCTATCAAGTATCAACTAGAGAGGACTACGGATCCTTTGCCCAGGATTGGCGGTATGCATTCACTTGCCTCATAAGAGTGGGAACTGGAAGTTTGTTGTTCATTAAATACGCATTAATTTATACAATAATCAATTCAGTAATTACAATTTATAAAGAGTAATGATAATTGAAAAAAAAATCACTTGATTACTTATTATTTTAATTCTATATGTTGATACCGTAAGAAATTTACAGGAATGCTATATCAACTAGGATTCAAACTTAATATCATATACTAAATCGTTTAGAATTTGGGAGGATAGAATTATTGTTACAATGAATAATGAAATATCATTATATATATTATTACTTGGTAAATGGTACACTACAGAATCTTTACGTTTAAGCACCTCTAAAATATGCGATCGAACTTGGTTAACTTGTTTGATCAAATGTAGCAAATGTGCTTGCTTTAATTTTTGTTGCAGTTGCTGAATTTTGTGGGAATGTGGAGCTATGCAGGCTCACTGAGCAGTTTGATTTCTCGGACCCCTACAAAGTATCTAAGTTTAACCGTTGGACTTCTCCTTATCTTGATCGTGACGCTGAGGCTGCTCGGGAGGATAATACATTAAAGCTCGAAGTTGCTGGGTTGAAATCCATGTAATAATATTTCTTCCTCCGTACTGTTTCTTTTCGTAGTGCGTAGACTATTTGTTTTTAAAATTTTCTTTTATAATATATCAAAGCTCCCTTTACCATAGGTTATGTGAAAGAGTACAAGACCGCACAAATTCATAGCTCAATTTGTTCACTAAGAGTCCAACACAAGGTCAAAAGTATTAATTTGACCCAATTTCAGAAAGTTTTAGGCAACTCTAGCGCATTAAACTTGTAAATACTCTAGAATTCTCCTTACAATTCCAACACATGTAAATAGCTAGGAAATGGTAGAATTCTCTAGAATCTCTAGAGCTTGTCAAGCCTCCCCTATAAATATGGGATGACATTAGACATTTGCATCCAACAAACACTACAACAAGCATTGTAAGCAACTCAAGTATTGTAATCTCTCTTTGTGCAATACAAGTTTCTTATTCAGCTCCATTGCTCTCTTCTCTAGTTCGAGAATCTCTAAACTTACTTAACAACATTCAGCAAAGTTGTCTAAGTGCCGCACGGGGTAGTTGTGAAAAATACTCATTCCGTGACAAGTGGTATCAGAGCTAAGGTTTGCACGCACGCAAGTTAGCTTACGAGCAATGGCCAACCCTTCGAACGTAGCACAAGAGGGTGTTGTTGGTGTGGATGTTTCACCGGAACCAAGCCGCGGCCGTGAGGGAGAGCGCCCCCAAGGCAAGACTCGCGGCAAGTCTAAGGCCCCATCCGTGGATGCGTTGGAGCCTCGTGTGACTACTCTCAAAATCACATTGTCCGCCGCTCAAGATAACCTCGAGGGATTGGAAGAACGAGTGGACGGTCTCGAGGGAGAATATGCCGAGTTCACGGTGGCAACGAAAGCTCTAATCCAAGAGCAAGCGAACACTCTCCGAGGTGAGTTTCGTACTTTCCATGATTAGTTGCTCAAATTTCGTAGTTTTGTTCAAGATGAATTACGAGCTATCCGTGCGGAAGTGGATGAGGTCCGCTCGGATTGGGCATGGCACGAGCGCACACTCTCCGCAAGTCCAGCTTCCGCAAACTCAAGTGATGCGCACCGCATTGACGTGCCAAAGCCCGACACTTACGATGGCACACGCAATGCCACAATCGTGGACAATTTCCTCTTTGGGCTTGATCAATACTTCAATGTCATGGGTGTCCGAGATAAGGCATCAAAAGTGGGCACTGCACTCATCTATCTTAGAGGCGCTGCACAACTATAGTGGCGTCGCAAGCATGGAGAGATGGGTAAGGGCATTTGCACCATCGATACTTGGGCCGACTTCAAGTAAGAATTTCGAAAGCAGTTCGCCCCAAACAATGTGGAAAAGGAAGCGCGAGTGCGCTTACGTCGCCTCAAGCAATCAGGGTAGCATGCGGGACTACATCAACGAGTTCACTACCCTTATATTGGAGATAAGCGACATGTCTGATAAGGATTCACTCTTATACTTCTAAGATGGCCTCAAGGATTGGGCCAAGACCGAGCTTAATAGGCGTGGTGTTCAAACACTTGACGACGCCATCGCCATTGCGGAATCGCTCACCGAATAATCTACCCAATCCAAGGACAAAAAGGCCAACTAAAGCAAAGGTGAGGGAGAGAGTCGCAAGGACAAGGGAAACAACCGCAAAGATTGGGGGCAGAAAAAGCCGCCTAACAACAAGAGCGGGAAAGAAAAATCGGAGGGTAAGAAAGAGGCGCCAAAGCCGCGAAGCCCATGCTTCATATGCAACGATCCTCATTGGGTACGCGACTGTCCGGAGAAGAGGTCGCTCAACACTCTTGCTGCCCAACTCAAGAGCAACCCCACAATGTCCACGGAAGAGCCCCAACTCAGCATGGGTTCTCTCCAATGCCTCGGCGCACTCAATCGCTAACAACCCGCACTCGTCAAGAAATGGCTCATGTATGTTAGCGTGAACATAAATGGCCAGTCTGTTCGCGCGCTGCTAGACACGGGAGCGACGCACAACTTTGTATCCATAGATGAGGCAAAATGCTTAGGCCTCATGGCCACCAAGGAAGGAGGCACAATTAAGGCAGTAAACTCACCCGCCAAGCCAATTGCGGGAATCGCACAAGGCGTGCACATTACGCTCAGTACGTGGAGCGGAAAGCTTGATTTCTCCATTGTGCCCGTAGACGACTTCAAGATGGTCCTCTGCATGGAATTCTTCGACCAAGTCCATGTCTTCCCGCTGCCCGCTACAAACTCCCTGAGCATCCTCGACGGGAGTAAAGAATGCATGGTACCCACGGAGCGAGGCAAGTCCGAGGAGAAGACACTCTCCACCATGCAATTCAAAATGGCTTTCAAGAAGGACCCAAATTTCTTGGTTTCCATCTGGGAACTAAACGAGGAAGGAGATTGCGGTAACAAGCCAAGCCAAGTCTCTCCGCAAATTCAAAAAGTCCTCAACGAGTACAAAAAATTGATGCCTCCAGAACTTCCGAAGAAGCTCCCACTTTGACAGGAGGTAGATCATGCGATCGAGCTGGAACAATGCGCGAAGCCACCAGCCTTGGCCCCCTACCGCATGGCGCCACCCAAATTAGAGGAGTTGCGGAGACAACTCAGAGACTTGCTGGACGCAAGCTATATTCGTCCCTCAAAGGCCCCATTCGGTGTACCGGTCCTCTTCCAAAAGAAAAAAGATGGTCGCTGCAGATGTGCATTGACTATAGAGCATTCAACAAGATCATCATTAAGAACAAATATCTGATTATCTTGATTGCGGACTTGTTCGACCAGCTTGGCAAAGCACGATACTTCACCAAACTTGACTTGCGCTTCGGGTACTACCAAGTACGCATCGTCAAGGGAGACGAACCGAAGACAGCGTGCACAACAAAGTACGGGTCTTTCGAATTCCTTGTGATGCCTTTTGGCCTTACTAATACACCTGCCACATTTTGCACGCTCATGAGCCCAATTTGCTTATGACCGCCCAAATTCGTAGCCCAATTTGCTCACCAAGAGCCCAACACAAGGCCAAGAGTGCTAGCTTGGCCCAATTCCGAAAAGTTTTAGGCAACTTTAGCGCATTGAACTTGTAAATACTCTATAATTCTCCTTACAATTCCAGTACATGTAAATAGGTAGGAAGTGGTAGAATTCTCTAGAATCTCTAGAGCTTGGCAAGCCTCCCCTATAAATATGGGATGACATTAGGCATGTGCATCCAACAAACACTACAACAAGCATTGTAAGCAACTCAAGTATTGTAAACAACTTAAGCATTGTAATCTCTCTTTGTGCAATACAAGTTTCTTATTCGGCTCCATTGCTCTTTTCTCTAGTTCGAAAAGCTCTAAACTTACTTAGCAACATTCAGCAAAGTTGTCTAAGTGCCGCACGGGTTAGCTGCGCAAAATACTCATCCCGTGACAACAAGCCCTGATACATGGAGATCTCCATACTGGCTCTATTATGGACACCCCTAATTCAACTCAGATTATAGATCTAGAATTTGCATTTTATAGACCAATGAGTTTTGACATTAGAGCTTTTGTCGGAAACTTGATTTGGCCTTTTTTGCCCAAGATGGACATGCTCATGAAGTGAATGACCGGAAAGTACGTCTCTATATCTTTCTTTCTTCTCTATGCTTTCATTTTCTCTTTCTCTTTTCTTCCTATTGGGTCTTTAGTTCTTTATGATCATCTTCTTCAGGTTATAGTATTAGCATGTAAAAAAAAAAGAATAAAAAAAGAAAGTCAAATTGCATAACTCATACTATCTTCAGGCAACAAAATATATTTCTAACTGAAGGTCCACAAATCGCATCAAGAGAAGGCGTCAAAACACAGGAAAATGAGTTTAAGCCTCTGCTGGTAGTTTTTTAAATTAAAGCTGAAACTTTATGGTTTGTTGTATATATTAAGCCACAAAACTTGTAATGATGTTGATTATAATCTTGTATTTCCTATTTTGAGACAAATGAAAGCATGATTGTACGGGCATGTCTTCTTTTTTTTTTTTTTTGGGTTGGGGGGTGCGGGGAAGATATTTCAACTTGGGGAGTAGCCATGGGTGTGGGGTTGGGTTGGGCTATCCTTCATTTCTAGTCAAGAATTAAAGCAACTAGCATTTCATGTTTCTTATCACTGGGAATGGATAAGTTATAAACATTCTTGCAGGGTTCAACTTCTATTTACTCGTTTCTTAAGGTCATGTCTTAAATTTACATCTACGTGTAGGAATATAAGGAGTGGATTTGGAGGACAATTGAAGAGACTTGGACTCTGTTCCACAAGAAATTCACTGCACTTTGGCATCAACACATGGATGGTTCTGGTGAGGCATACCTTCCAGAAATTTATAACAAGCCCGAGCTTCAGTAGCTTGTACAAGAAAAATTTATGAAAGATCTATTCCATGACACCTTTGGATTTGGTGCTGCCAAAATGATAAGGTGAGTTTAAGTCTTTTTAATTTGTTCATTTATTTTCTTTATTCCTAGTTCCAACACTCAAAGTGGCCCCATTTCCTTTTTTACTAACTTTTAGTAGAGCCGTCTTGATCTGTTTTTGATTGGTTACAATCCTATTTTGTCGGGAATTGACTATTTATCATTTGGGATACTGTCCGTAGCTATATTTCATTTGTTCTATATTTTGATAACAAAATGTCGATGGATGTTTTTTTATCGATCAATTTGCTCATTAGACCTTTGAAAAGCCTTGCTTGCCAAATCATTCTAAATCCCAAAAGCAGGAACTGAGTCTCCAAGAAAAACAGATGAATTGGGGTTCTAATATTGTTTAGCATGAATGGCTTTGTGTTTCCTCTTGAAAGAATGTATCAATAATGTTAATTTTAACCTTCGTTTGGTGTATTTTTTCAAATAGAGCTTCACTAGTAGAGCTTTTACATTTTCTAAAAAAATAAAAAATAGTTGTTTGGTTGTCAATGAGAGTTTTTATTCAAAATTATAAAATTACTTTAATAGGCAAGATGTTATGAAATGAATGAAATAATATTATCAAATAAGTAAAAATATTTAGACATTATAATATTTTAAAAAAGCTTTTTGACATTTGCTCCTTCTAGTCCAAAATTTGAGTATTTATTAATAGATTGAAAATAGCTTCTTTAATTTTAAAAAACTCTAGTAAAAAAAATTCGAACAACAACAAAAAAAAAATTGAAAAGAATTGATGAAATTAAATAAGTATTATGGTTACTAGATAAGTTATATCAAATAGATACTTACGTTGACGATTGTTTTGTTCCATAAATTGTTCATGCAGTATCAAATCGTTTAAAATTTTGATGTGTAACTTGTGTCTCAAAATCGTCTTAGTCGTTAAATATATTTGGATTTAATCCTGTGAATCTATATAATCATGAAGTTTTTGTCGTTTTGATTGATAGGAGGATTGTCGGTAGGGATGGCAATTTGCGGGCTTGGGCTGTGCTTTTTAAAGCCCAGGCCCAAGCCCGCATCATTCAAACGAAGCCTAGGCCCTTTAAAAGCCCGCCCAACTTGGACGGACCGAACTCGGGCCGGGCCTAGATGGGCCTGGGCCGGGCTTGGGTTTTTAAATTAATTATAAAATATTTTTTAAATTAAGAAAAAATATTTAAAGTTTTGTTTCCTTCTGGTATCAGAGCCAAGGGGAGGAAAGTGTTTTATTGTTTAGAGTTTTCGTGTTTTAAAGTCTTGTGTTTTATTTTAAAGTTTTGTTTTAGTGGTGAATTTTTACTGGTAGTAAGTCCCGTTTTAGAATAAGGATTCCGCTGAGGGCTGTAAACCCATACCTGTAGCCATTCTGACCGAACCAAAAGTAAACTATAAGGTTTTAACCATGGACCCTCTACTCTGTAGGACATCATCCTTTTCTAGCTCTTCTTCCGGGAAGACTAGTGATTCTAAGCATGTTGTGAGTTCAGAAGAATTCATTATTGAGAACTTTGATAAAGCAATTGATTGTTGGGAACTTCCAAAAATTTCCAAAGAAAAGATTTACAAAACAAAAATGCTTGATCTCTTAAAAAATGATTATATTATAAAGACTGAAGAACGTGACATAACTCTTTCAGAGCCTTTTGAAACAATTCATTTGTTTTCAGAAAAGTCTTTAAAGAAGTTAAAAGAAAAGAATTTCAAATATATTCACATTGGTCTAATCCAAGTAGGAATAAAGCCTTTAACGAAAGAAGGTCTTGATACTTCTATTCTTACCGTTATAAGAGATGGGCGATTCATCTCTTTTGATGATTCATTGCTAAGTAGCATCAAATCTAGTCTTTGTAAAGGTCCAATATCTTTTGATTGTTATACAAATATAACAATTTCTCTTAAAGACAAAAATGTTTTAAAAAGTATGATTTTACAAATTAAAACCCATAATTACAAAATGATTAAAGGGTCTATTCCAGTAGCCTTAATTTTTAAAATTTCATACAAGGCTATGGTCTCTGCGTTTAGTACGCAACATAAATTCCAGTCAAAAAGAGATGAAACTCTTCTCTTGCAAACTGACTTGTCCAAAGCAAACACTGTCATTCTAAAACCAATCCATTGGAAAGATGTCAATCTTCCAGATGAATGGATCCTTGAAGGAGCTGCTCCACCGGCAATTCCGAAACAACTTGAGCCAAATACAGAGTTGCAAAATGTGACTCAGTATTCAGATGGTAAAGTCAAATTATCATTCAGAAGATCTACCTCATCCAGATTTTCTGATAAAGAGTCGTGCTCAAGCATTCCTTCATTAGAAAGGAAATTTACAAAAATTCCTTCTGTCATAAATCTCTCTTATCAACCAGTAAAGAGTCAACCGAGGTTTTCCACCTCAGACATTCCTAGTTCTTCAATACGTTCTGTTGACTATACCACTGATGTCCCACACCCAGTCTATACTAGTAGTCAACATGTACAAAGTCAGGAAGAGAAGGAACCTTCTCTTCCAACTTCTCCTACGTTTTCTGCTGTTACAGAAAACAATATTAATGTTATTGAAAAAGATTTTGAATTGGATAAAACTTTATTACATAATGATTTTTATTCTGATTTAAGTAAAGAAAAAAGAATTTAGTTTTTTAAACATTTTTTAAATCAAAGAAAAGAAATCCAACAAATCTATTATGAATTTGTGAATCTTCATAAAGTTCATATATTGTTTTTTGATTGGTTCGAAATATATTCTTTTGAGAACAACATTTCTTATCCCTTTAAAGAATCAAACCCTATTACTATTAGGAAGAAAATCCCCGAGTGGAATCTTACTGATAGTAATAGATCCATCGAGTCTGATCATCCACCTCTTAGGAGTATAACCATAAATCATGGTGAACCTCCTGTTGAGATTAGAGCTTCCCCTTACAAAATTCCAAAACCAAATGATTCCGAAGCAAATTTAAGTAGTATTATCCAACAGAATAATTTCTGTAATACTAACTTAAATACAATCGGAAAACAGTTGACTAGGATAGAAAACCAATTCCAAAAGTCAACCGTTACTGTTTCTTCTATGTCTCATATTCCATCAAAATCGGATTCTGACAAAAAGCTTAAAGAACCTATTTTCAAACCTTTCCAGGTTTCGAAAACTAGCCAAAAGCTTGTCTAGGAGTCAAAATCAGATTTTGCTAAAGCCATTAGAGAACAACTAGATAGGATAGAAGCTGCTTCGTCCTCATCCAGTAAAATCCAAATAGCTCCTGATACTCCTCAATCTAGCAAGATTGGAGTATTAGAACAAGATGACCAAACTTCTATAGCCTCTTCTGATTTAGAAGCCTTCAAAGAGGAACCTATTCCTAAAGCCAACAAAATCCATTGGGAATTAGTCATTCCCACTGTCAAATCTCCTCCTGATTTGACCATAGACAATAGGCCTAGTGCATTAAATCAATCCCGATATAATGCATCCTCTGTCTATGAATGGAACATTGATGGTATGTCGGAATACAATATTCTAGGTGTTCTACAACAAATGACCATGGCAGCCAATGCCTATAAAACTCAATCGGGAACCTCTGACATGGCTATCGCAGAGATTCTCATTGCAGGATTCACTGGTCAATTAAAAGGATGGTGGGATCATCTTCTCACCAGGCAGCAACAGATGGATATCCTTAATGCTATCCAAATTGATAAAAATAGTGCCCCTATTCTTGATCAATTTAATAATCCTATTCAGGATGCTGTTGCTACTTTAATCGTTACCATTTCTCTTCATTTTATAGGTGACCCATCGCACCTCAGAGACAAAAACGCTGAGTTATCACATAATTTAAGATGTAGGAAACTTAGTGATTTCCAAACTTACAAAACCACTTTCTTTACCAGACTCTTTCTTAGAGATGATGCGAATCATACTACTTGGAAAGAGAAATTCTTAGCAGGTTTACCTATCCTTTTAGGTGAAAAGGTTAGGAATTCCGTCAAAGCCCTGTATGACAATCGCATTCCTTATGATGAGCTCACCTATGGTGAACTTGTCAGCTTTGTGAATAAGGAAGGATTAAAGATTTGTCAAGACTTAAAGTTACAGAAACGACTAAAACAAGAGCTTAGACAGTCTAAGCGAGAACTTGGTAGTTTCTGTAAACAATTCAATTATGACCCCTTTAAAGCTTCCACCTCCAAAGATTGTAATGGTAAGTGCTCTTCGAGACCTTACAAAAAACATTACAAATCTAAAAGCCATAGGAAACCCTTTCTTGAACATAGGGAATCCTTTTATAAGAAACCCTCGAGGCCTTATAAAAAGCCCAAATTCCCTAAAAAGAAAGATTTTAAAACCAAACTAAAAACTCCTTTTAATTACAAAGAAGCCATTTGCCACAAATGTGGTATGAAAGGCCATACTGCAAAGTATTGCAGAATGAACAAGAAACTTAATGAGCTTGACCTTGATGATGACATCCTTTCCAAAATTGCTCCTCTCATGATAGAGTCCTCAGACTCTGATTCTTCCATGTCGGGAGAAAGTGACCCCTTTCAAGTCGATGAATTGATTGATTCAGATACCTCTGTATCTAACAGTAGTGATTCTGAATCAGAGTCTTATTTAAAGAAAATCAATGTTTTGACTAAAGATCAAGAGACTTTTCTTGAACTTGTAAAGCATATTTAGGATCCAAGTCTTCAAAAAGAATATCTTGAAAAGCTTTTAAAAACCATGGATTTCAACAAAACTGAGACTTCTAAAGTCCCAATTGTAAAAAAGAATTCTTATGATCTTACTGAGATTTTGGACAAAAAGAAAACCAAAAAATCGGTTCCTAATATCCAAGACCTCCAAAAAGAGATCAAAGATATTAAGTCCGAAATCAAAGATTTAAAAGAAAAACAAAAAAGTGATTCTGAAACCATCCAACTTCTTTTACAAAAGCATTTACAAGATGATTCAGATAATGAGTCAACCCATAGTGATAATAATATTGAGCAAAATGTTGAAAATATTGAGTCTATTCCTAGTGATTTTCTTTTTGTTATAAAGCAAGTTACTACTAGAAAATATTTGATTAAAGCCACTTTAATTTTTTCGGATGATTTTGCAATTGATGCCATTGCCCTTTTTGATACTGGTGCAGATTTAAATTGCATAAGACAAGATATTGTTCCAAAGAGATTTCATGAAAAAACAAAAGAAAGGCTTTCCGCCGCTAATAATTCAAAATTGAAAGTTGATTCCAAAGTAGAAGCTTCTATTCATAACAACGGTTTTGAATTTAAAACTTCTTTTATTCTTACAAATGATATTCACCATGCTGTAATATTAGGAACTCCTTTTATAAATCTTATAACTCCGTATACTGTTAATTATGACAGTATATCTTTCAAAGTAAAAAAGAAAAAATTCATTTTTCCATTCATTGAAAAGCCAAAAACAAGAAATTTGAATATTGTTAAAGCTTGTTCTATCTATAAAAACCAAATTAATAATCTTATAAAATCAAAACAAAACGATTTAATGTTTTTACAAAAAGATCTGAGTTTAAAAAGAATTGAAGACCATTTACAAAGTGATTTTATCAAGAGAAAGATTTCTGATCTTAAAACTCTAATCGAGAAAGAAATATGTGCTGATCTACTTTCTGCTTTTTGGAATAGAAAACGACACCTTGTAGATTTGCCTTATGAAAATTCTTTTGATGAAAAACAAATACCCACTAAAGTTAGACCAATTCAAATGAATATGGATTTAGAGCGACATTGTAAAGAAGAAATTAAAGACTTAGAAACAAAAGGTCTCATTGTAAAATCTAGGTCACCGTGGTCGTGTGCTGCTTTTTATGTAAATAAAAATTCTGAAATTGAGAGAGGCACACCGAGACTAGTTATAAATTATAAACCCTTGAATAAAGCTTTAAAATGGATTAGGTACCCAATACCTAATAAAAAGGATTTGCTTCAAAAACTGCATTCTGCATTCATATTTTCAAAATTTGACATGAAGTCAGGATTTTGGCAAATTCAAATTCATCCAAAAGACCGTTATAAAACTGCTTTTACGGTTCCATTTGGACAGTATGAGTGGACAGTTATGCCATTTGGTTTAAAAAATGCACCGTCAGAATTCCAAAGAATTATGAATGATATTTATAATCATTATTCTGATTTTTGTATTGTTTATATTGATGACGTGTTGATATTTTCAAATTCAATTGATCAACATTTCAAACATTTAAAGACTTTTTATTTTGCCACCAGAAAGGCTGGATTGGCAATTTCCAGTTCTAAAGTTTCTTTATTTCAAACAAAGATTAGGTTCCTAGGCCATCATATTTCCAAAGGAACCATTACTCCTATTGAGCGATCACTCGCTTTTGCTGACAAATTTCCTGATAAAATTCTTGATAAAACCCAATTACAAAGATTTCTTGGAAGTTTATATTACGTTCTCGATTTTTGTCCTAACATCAGTAGGTTATCTAAACCTTTACATGATAGGCTGAAAAAGAAACCTGCTGCATGGACTGATGAACATACCAAAACTGTTAGATTAATAAAGAATTCTGTAAAAAGCATTCCATGTTTATATCTGGCAAATCCTGCATTACCTAAAATAGTTGAGACAGATGCATTTGATTTAGGATATGGAGGTATTTTAAAGCAAAAACCTTTTATCTCACTTGGTGATGAAAATGAAGATGACTGCTTCAGCATTTTCTCTCCTGTAAAGCATTAATGTTGTATTAAAGCAAAAGTAAGGTTTTACTTAAAAAAAAAAAAAAAAATTTCTTCCGGGTGGTCCACTGGACACAAGTGAGAGCACACATGTCTCTTCACCCGTATTATGTATTTCATACGTATGTATTTTGTACTTTGTATTTTGTATCTTCTTGTACAAAGACTACTGTTCAAAGATACGATCCAAAGGTTACTGTTTTCCTAGAGGTTATGACACTGTTCACTGTAGCGGAGTTTTAAGTGCACAGTAATCTTTGGAAGTCGGCACTGTTCACTGTAGCGGGGCTCTGGGAAAACAGTAACCTTTGGATCGTATCTTTGAACAGTAGTCTTTCTACAAGAAGATACAAAATACAAAGTACAAAATACATACGTATGAAATACATAATACGGGTGAAGAGACATGTGCGCTCTCACTTGCTTTAAAATACCTCCATATCCTAAATCAGATGCATCTGTCTCAACTATTTTAGGTAATGCAAGATTTGCCAGATATAAACATGGAATGCTTTTTACAGAATTCTTTATTAATCTAACAGTTTTGGTATGTTCATCAGTCCATGCAGCAGGTTTCTTTTTCAGCCTATCATGTAAAGGTTTAGATAACCTACTGATGTTAGGACAAAAATCGAGAACGTAATTTAAACTTCCAAGAAATCTTTGTAATTGAGTTTTATCAAGAATTTTATTAGGAATTTGTCAGCAAAAGCGAGTGATCGCTCAATAGGAGTAATGGTTCCTTTGGAAATATGATGGCCTAGGAACCTAATCTTTATTTGAAATAAAGAAACTTTAGAACTGGAAATTGCCAATCCAACCTTTCTGGTGGCAAAATAAAAAGTCTTTAAATGTTTGAAATGTTGATCAATTGAATTTGAAAATATCAACACGTCATCAATATAAACAATACAAAAATCAGAATAAGGATTATAAATATCATTCATAATTCTTTGGAATTCTGACGGTGCATTTTTTAAACCAAATGGCATAACTGTCCACTCATACTGTCCAAATGGAACCGTAAAAGCAGTTTTATAACGGTCTTTTGGATGAATTTGAATTTGCCAAAATCCTGACTTCATGTCAAATTTTGAAAATATGAATGCAGAATGCAGTTTTTGAAGCAAATCCTTTTTATTAGGTATTGGGTACCTAATCCATTTTAAAGCTTTATTCAAGGGTTTATAATTTATAACTAGTCTCGGTGTGCCTCTCTCAATTTCAGAATTTTTATTTACATAAAAAGCAGCACACGACCACGGTGACCTAGATTTTACAATGAGACCTTTTGTTTCTAAGTCTTTAATTTCTTCTTTACAATGTCGCTCTAAATCCATATTCATTTGAATTGGTCTAGCTTTAGTGGGTATTTGTTTTTCATCAAAAGAATTTTCATAAGGCAAATCTACAAGGTGTCGTTTTCTATTCCAAAAAGCAGAAGGTAGATCAGCACATATTTCTTTCTCGATTAGAGTTTTAAGATCAGAAATCTTTCTCTTGATAAAATCACTTTGTAAATGGTCTTCAATTCTTTTTAAACTCAGATCTTTTTGTAAAAACATTAAATCGTTTTGTTTTGATTTTATAAGATTATTAATTTGGTTTTTATAGATAGAACAAGCTTTAACAATATTCAAATTTCTTGTTTTTGGCTTTTCAATGAATGGAAAAATGAATTTTTTCTTTTTTACTTTGAAAGATATACTGTCATAATTAACAGTATACGGAGTTATAAGATTTATAAAAGGAGTTCCTAATATTACAGCATGGTGAATATCATTTGTAAGAATAAAAGAAGTTTTAAATTCAAAACCGTTGTTATGAATAGAAGCTTCTACTTTGGAATCAACTTTCAATTTTGAATTATTAGCGGCGGAAAGCCTTTCTTTTGTTTTTTCATGAAATCTCTTTGGAACAATATCTTGTCTTATGCAATTTAAATCTGCACCAGTATCAAAAAGGGCAATGGCATCAATTGCAAAATCATCCGAAAAAATTAAAGTGGCTTTAATCAAATATTTTCTAGTAGTAACTTGCTTTATAACAAAAAGAAAATCACTAGGAATAGACTCAATATTTTCAACATTTTGCTCAATATTATTATCACTATGGGTTGACTCATTATCTGAATCATCTTGTAAATGCTTTTGTAAAAGAAGTTGGATGGTTTCAGAATCACTTGTTTGTTTTTCTTTTAAATCTTTGATTTCGGACTTAATATCTTTGATCTCTTTTTGGAGGTCTTGGATATTAGGAACCGATTTTTTGGTTTTCTTTTTGTCCAAAATCTCAGTAAGATCATAAGAATTCTTTTTTACAATTGGGACTTTAGAAGTCTCAGTTTTGTTGAAATCCATGGTTTTTAAATTGCGAAAAAATTAAGAAAAAATATTTAAATTAAGAAAAAATATTTAAATTAACGATAATAATATAATATATAAATAGAATAATGATCAAATACATGAAATATTAGTAATACAACCTAATAAAATAACAAATATTAATATAAAAAATTAAACTAATTTAATATTTTAAAATTTTTTTATTTAAATTAAATTTATTTTTTATTCATAAATTTAAAAAAACCGAACCAAGTTCGAACTTTTTTATTAAACCCTTGTTCAGACCCAACATATGTGAGCTTTATAATTTTTAGACCCATATTCAGGTCCACCCATACGAATCAGACTTTAAACCCGCAGGTCTGGGCTGAACTTGACCGAACCTGAATAAGTCCGAACTTTTTTATCACCTCTAATTATCGGTGTAGCCCATGTTGAGGATTTTGAATCAATTAAGGGTGGAGAGCGAAAATCGCGCCAACCACCAGTGATGATGACAGTTACCTCCTCATATCATATCTGTAATCTGTCTCGGAGATAATTGAGTGCGCGGGAAGATAATTTTGCCCGTGAAAAGAGGATAAGACAAGTGGGTGAGTGGATATTTATTTCTCTTCTTGTTGAGGATTTGTCTCGTCTGCAAACGGGGAGAGAATAATTTCATTGACACCCCTGATACTTAATCAATTTCCCATAATGTTGAGATGAACCTTTAATAACCCCAACTATAAGTACCAAGTTGAAACGGTGTGTATCTTCCAAGTTCCAAGTAACCAATGTTGCCTAATGCCCTGAAATATGACTTTATTCTATCATATTACATAATAAAATATACGAAGATTATGAATCTGGTACATAAATTAGAATATAAATCTAGGGTTTTAATTTTGTAAATGTAACATTACTTTTATTTGTTTTTATCTTATTAATTTATCTAGAGTGATAATAAATTTATAAACTCTCATACAAAGTTACAAACTAATATAGTATAAATATATTGGTTAGATAAAAATATAAAATAATAAAAATAAATCAAATTATATAAGCTAATGATATTTAATCCAATTAATTTAATCATGCCACTTTAAAAATAAATTTATACAAAAGTGTAACTCTATTATTACTCTTTTATTTATTGACTAGTGCGTGTATTCAAATGGTTTAATAATGCTACCAACGATTATTACATTTTTTTTAGAAGTTAATATTATAACCAAAATATTACTGTTGATATTATTTTATTTGGAAGATTAATTTTTAATAAAATGTTATTTTCACTTCTCAAATTTTAAGTGAAAACATAAATAAAGGGAAATATTCCTTTCACATTATAAAACTAAGCTTCACTGCGTCAATAAGCTAATCTAAGGGTAGGTATAGTTCCGTTCAATTCGATTTTTTACCGAATTGAATAAATTTCAAGTAAATTATGAAGTTTGGTTCGATTTTTTTTATTTTTCTACAATTAAAATCTTAGTTTTATATGATTATTCGATTTTTGGTTCAGTTTTTTATTTATTCAATTAAACCAATCAATTTTTCCTTAATTTTTAGATTCGATGTGGTTCTTCAGTTTAAATGCCCACCCCTAGCTATTCCACACAGAGCAAATTATTCTCACTTTAATTAAAGGAAAATTCTAGCTAATTATTCTCACTTTAATTAAAGGAAAATTCTAAATCAAAATATTCTTTCGGGAAAAAAAAGTAATAAATAGATAAATATGTAAATAAAACAAGGTCCAAGTTCAATGAACCCAACAAAGTTTCAAAAAGTCCGCACCTTTTACTAATCTAGGGACCAAAGACCAAACGCAAACAGGCATTTTGCGCGCCACTATTTATCTGTCAATCCGCTTTCATGCCTCTTTTAGAAGTGGCCTCTTCTGCCGCTCCTTAAAATCCGCGAGCTCTATTAAGCGACTATTCTTCACGCCCCCATTCACTCTCATCTGCTTAATCCCCAGCGCCGACCAATCTCACGACCAAACATATGGCTTTTACGGAGTTTCGACCACTCGACGATAAATCTCTGTTCGAGTATATTAAAGCGACGCCGTCTTTGTCGTCTAAGATTGGTAACAAGTTCGACGACTTGACGATCAAAGAAGTCGGAGACGGCAACCTTAATTTCGTCTACATCGTTGTCGGCTCTTCTGGTTCTTTTGTCATCAAGCAGGTGTGCTTATTTTTATAGTTCATTTTAAAAGCACTAAGGCATCAGTGCTTTTCTAGGAAGTGGAAGCACTTCAGAGCTCATTTTAATTGATTGGATGTGATTTGATTTTGATATTTTATATGTTAGTTACTGCTAACAGCAACTATTGACATTGATTTCGGGTTATGGTCCTCTAGGCTTGACCCCCTTCTTCATTTTTTTTCTTTAAAATTATCATACAGAAACAAGAAGATGGGAAAATTGAATTTAAGACTCTGATTATTAGAATGTTCATATAGATATGGAGTACAAAAGCTTATTTTGTAACAGGCTTTTCTGTTCGCAGGCTCTTCCGTATGTACGTTGTATCGGTGAATCATGGCCCATGACAAAGGAAAGAGCGTATTTTGAGTCAGTAGCATTGAAAGAGCATGGCCAATTGTGTCCTGACCATGTTCCCGAAGTCTATCATTTTGACCGTACAATGTCTTTGATTGGTATGCGGTACCTGGAGCCTCCTCATATTATCCTGAGAAAGGGGTTGATTGCTGGAATAAAGTATCCATTACTTGCGGAACACATGTCAGAATTCATGGCAAAGACTCTTTTCTACACATCTCTTTTATATCGTACCACCACAGAGCACAAGCGTAATGGTAAGAGTGTTTACATCAACTTGATTTTGGACTATGTAATGCATTTTATTTTCAGATTGGCCTTTAGGTATATAAATAATATATATCTTTTACTTTCTCTCACATTTGGAGTTTGTTGATTTCGCAGCAAAATCTAATGGCAGTCATATGTGATTTTTAAATTATTACATGACATATTTCAGTTTTGTGTTTTGGATTATTGCTGTGTTGAAGTATTTGGTTGTTCCATCTGTGGATTTGGAGTTGGATTTTTTCCTTTAGATATAATTATTTTTTGGTTCTCACTTCCTTTAAATGTACTCCATATGTCTGGTTCCGTATCTGTTACTCTAATTTGTTTGATCAAATGTAGCTGATGTGCTCCCTTTAATTTTTGTTGCAGTTGCTGAATTTTGTGGGAATGTGGAGCTATGCAGGCTCACGGAGCAGGTTGTTTTCTCGGACCCCTACAAAGTATCTAAGTTTAACCATTGGACTTCTCCTTATCTTGATCGTGACGCTGAGGCAGTTCGGGAGGATAATACATTAAAGCTGGAAGTTGCTGGGTTGAAATCCATGTAATAATATTTTTTCTTCCTCAGTACTGTTTTGTTTCCTAGTGCATAGAAACTCTTTCTTTTTAAAATTTTCCTTTATAATATATCAAAGCTTCCTTTACCATAGGTTCTGTGAAAGAGCACAAGCCCTGATACATGGAGATCTCCACACTGGCTCTGTTATGGTCACTCCTAATTCAACTCAGGTTATAGATCCAGAATTTGCATTTTATGGACCAATGGGTTTTGACATTGGAGCTTTTGTTGGAAACTTGATTTTGGCCTTTTTTGCCCAAGATGGACATGCTGCTGAAGGGAATGACAGGAAAGTATGTCTCTGTATCTTTCTTTCTTCTCTCTGCTTTCATTCTCTGTTTCTCTTTTCTTCCTATTGGGTCTCATTCTGTCTGTCTGTCTGTTTGTACCACCCCCAACTTCCCCCCCCAGGGCGGGGGTTTTTGGTTCCTTATGACCATCTTCTTCAGGTTATAGTATTAGCACGTAAAAAAAAAAGAATAAAAAACGACAGTCAAATTGCATAACTCATACTATCTTCAGGCGACAAAATATATTTCTAGCTGAAGGTGCACAAATCGCATCAAGGGAAGGCGTCAAAACACAGGAAAATGAGTTTAAGCCTCTGCTGGTAGTTTTTTAAATTAAAGCCGAAACTTTATGGTTTTTAGTATATATTAAGCCACAAAACTTGTAATGATGCTGATTATAATCTTGTATTTCCTCTTTAGAGACAAATGAAAGCATGATTGTACGGGCATGTCTGCTCTTCTTCTTCTTTTTTTCTTTTGGGGTCAACTTGGGAAGTAGACAGGGGTGTGGGGCTGGGTTGGTCTATTCTTCATTTCTAGTCAAGAATTAAAGCAACTAGCATTTCATGTTTATTATCGCCAGGAATGGATAAGTTATAAACATTCTTGCAGGGTTCAACTTCTGTTTACTCGTTTGTTAAGGGTCATGTCCTAAATTTATGTCTATGTGTAGGAGTATAAGGAGTGGATTTTGAGGACAATTGAAGAGACTTGGACTCTGTTCCACAAGAAATTCACTGCACTTTGGCATCAACACAAGGATGGTTCTGGTGAGGCATACCTTCCAGAAATTTATAACAAACCTGAGCTTCAGCAGCTTGTGCAAGAAAAATTTATGAAAGATCTATTCCATGACACCCTTGGATTTGGTGCTGCCAAAATGATAAGGTGAGTTTAGGTCTTTTTAGTTTGTTCATTTATTTTCTTTATTCCTAGTTCCAACACTCACAGGGACCCCATTTCCTTCTTTTGCTAACTTTTAGTAGAGCCTTCTTGATCCGTTTTTGATTGGTTACAATCCTATTTTGTCAGGAATAGACTCTTTATCATTTGGGACATTGTCCGTTGCTCAATTTCATTTGTTCTATATTTTGGGAACAAAATGTCGATGGATGTTCTTTTATCTATCAATTTGTGCATTAGACCTTTGAAAAGCCTTGCTTGTCAAATCATTATAAATCCCAAAATCAGGAACTCAGTCTGAGAGAAAAACAGATGAATTGGGGTTCTAATTTTGTTTAGCTTAAATGGCTTCATGTTTGCTCTTGAAAGAATCTATCATGAATGATAATTTTAGATTTCATTTGGTATAGCTTTTCAAACAGAGCTTTGTTAGTAGAGATTTTACAAGTAGAGTTTTTTTTTTTTTAATAATTGTTTGGTTGTCAACAAGAGTTTTTATTCAAATTTGTAAAATTATTTTAATAGGCAATTTTTTTAAGGATATGTTATGAAATGAATGAAATAATATTGTGAAATAAGTAAAAGATATTTTGGGTATTATAACATTTTAAAAAAGTTTTTTAACATTTGCTCCCAAGAGTTCAAAATTTGAACTTTTATTAGGAGAGTCAAAATAGCTTATTTAATCTTAAAAAACTCTAGTGAAAAAGTATTCAAACAACAACAAAAGGACTCGAAAAGAATTGATGAGATTTAATAAGTATTATGGTTATTATATAAGTTACATCATACAAGCACTTAGGATGATATCACTACAGTTATTTTGTTCCATAAATAGTTCATGCAGGTATCAAATTGTTTAAAATTTTGATGTGCGGCTTGTGTCTCAAAATCATCTTAGTCGTCAAATATATTTAGATTTAATCCTGTGAATCTATATAATCATGAAGTTTTTTTCATTTTGATTGATAGGAGGATTGTCGGTGTAGCCCATGTTGAGGATTTTGAATCAATTAAGGATGATAGCAAGCGAGCAACTTGTGAGCGGCAAGCTCTCGAACTGGCAAAGTTGCTTCTCAAAGAAAGGCGGAATTTCCAGGCCATCACTGAAGTGGTCTCAGCGATTCGGAAGCTCCATGCGTAAATTAGTGAATTTTAATGGTTTGCTTAATATAGTAAGGTTTCATCAAATAGTTGGTTTCACACTGTCGATAATATTTTGGTTGTCGTCATTATGATGGCTTGTTTTATGTCACATAATAATAAAAATGTTGTTACCTTTTGACCTTTCATCACTGTTGTGAATGCAGGCCTGCCTATCCTTAAATCAGCTTATAATCTAAGCTCTTACGAGGATTTAAAAACTTTTTGTCTTAGTATTTGATAGTGTATGATTGAGATTTTTACTATTTTTATATTTTTGAGTAGTGATAAATTTAATACATAGTTTGTTTCTGATCTTACATGAAAATGTTGTATGTTCACCACTTGAATGAAAAGTGATAAGGATCAATAATTAATTATTATATGGGCCAATGAAAAAAATCATATTATTTGTCCCATTGGTCAGAATATAAACTCTGTACATATTTTAATTACTTTGTAAACATAATATTGCTTTATTTCTATTCATTAATTACTAGTCAGCGTGAGAATTTTGCTTAAAATGAACTTAGAATTTTAAGTTTATCCGTCTTAATTTGACAAATGATGTTTATAATTGATAAACTTATTTGAGAGTTCGTGATGCACATCTTAACCCTAAGTTGGCCCTGGCTAAATATGAAAGATATTTTAGGACCAATCTTGGTACCTAGAACAGTAGACATGAAAAACATCTTAAGAGGCAAAGTAATGTTAAAAAGCAATGGACTTGTGGTAGAAAGAATTAGAAGAACTGAAGACATAATAGATGAATAGGATTCACTCGTTGGTTTCTTGCCTATATAAAACGAATTTCCAAAAGTTTTTTGAAAATTGCGGAAGCTTCCTAGGTAAAAACTGGCCTTTCAAAGTTTATTTAACTGCTTTTGAAAACATGTTGGTTAAAAACACTTTTAAACTTATGGCTCGCGCCTAAAAATGCCTTCTCAACATATTAATGACTAAACAAGCCAACATAAACAATGTTTAAAAAGAAACTTTTAGAAAATTAGTTGAAACTTTTACTAAGTTATTATTATTTTTGTCAAAAACAAAAATCGTAATTTTCAAAAAAAATTCATCCAAACCCTCTTCCCTTGAATAATAATGAGAACCGCTCTTTGTTAATGGTTTAAATATAATTTATATTTTCGTTAATTACGTGAGACTTTTGAACCCAAAAGCTAAATAAATAAAATCAAAGAAATTAAACTACTTACTTGATAAGTGCTTGCTAGTTGCTATCTAAAGGATTGCCAAGTGTTTATGAATAAGAATAATTTTTTATTGCTTTTGATTTTCGAGTATAATGTTTTTTTTACAAATGCGCTCTCTCGCTCGCCTTCCTTATCTCTTAATGACTTGAGAGCTCTATATATACAACCAAAGACTCGATACAATTTATGACTCTGTGTAAAAAAGACAAAACTTTAAAATTTCACTTTACATGCTGTAAAAATCCAACGATGAATTAAAGAGATGAAAAATGAAAAGGCTGACTGACTAATATTACTTTGTAGTGATTCACTATCGGTAAATAGTGATTGGCTGCTATTTTCTAAACTAATTTATTGTCGGTCAGAAAAGACAAAATAAAAAGATGTTTTCTCAATAGTAATGAGTAAATAAATGTTATATGTAAAAACAAATAACTCTGAGTACTTTAACTTTTGACTAATGTTATTATTGACTAATTTATTTTTTGTGGTGTCTCTATTTGTCCATCATTTCATTTCATCAACAGGATTAGCCGTTTAGCTTTATCCTCATCCAAAGATTGATGATTCATAGCATCGGCTCCTCATGATGATATGTCATTGATCTCGATTAGCACTCCAAATATACTTCACACTTTTCTAGATTATCATATTTTATCTGTAATGAAAAATATAAGTAGTTCCTCACCGATAAGATGTTTTTGGGCTATAATAGTATAATGTTTTGCTTGGACTATAATCTTGTTAATTAAACCCTAACCTAGCTTACGATCATGAGGTGGATTCAATCATCTGTGCTTTGGATTGAGCAGGATTTTAATTAACAATGAAGTCAAGATTCATAAATGGGATCATAGCCCAGTCAAATTTAGACATCATTGATGACCATCTAGACCAAAAAAGTATTATAATATCTATAAACATGACAAGATATTGGATATGCAATTTATGTACATATCTAAACTTATATATTCCTTGAGTAAAAGAAGTAGAAAAATCTTCATTGAATCGAATATAACACTTCAAAATATTTTTGTTCAGATGCCTGTCAACGCAATTTAAAACTATTAATTGTCGGGTGTATATTTATTTTCAGATATATTAATAACTCGATTTCTTCACCTGGCCAACGTATATACTAAAAGCGTTATAAAGTTAATAGAATAAACATGTTTGCTGAAATATTTTGTTTTGAGTTTTTTTCCTTTTTTTTTTGGGAAACTCAACGGAAGGATGGAAATTTATTAATTAAAAAAATTATAAAATTAATAAGAAAAATGAGTAATACACTCCAAACATTTAAGAAAAAGAGACACAAAATTTCCAAACATTTTAGAAAAGACATTTAAATCTCAATTTATTAATGATTTAAACAATTAAAAGGTTATTATGGTATATTCGCTAACTAATAATTGGTGAATTTACTTAAAACCCCTCTTCTAATAGTCACAAATCTAAAACTCTAATAAATTCTCAATTGATTAAACTAGAAACCCTAGCAAGAAAATCGCAGTCGTTGTTCGTTCTTAAACCCTTAATAGAATTAGGGATGGCAATGGGGAGGGGAGGGGAGGGAACCAATCTCCCCATACCCATCCCCGATATTTTGCGTATGTCTCCGTCCTCGTCAGAATTACTTGAGAGAATCTCCATCCCCTCCCCGAATAATAACAGGGGATCCCCAAGGGTCCTCGATCCCCGAATAACTAATACATTTTTTGTTTTCGATTTTGAGTTAATCATATTAAAATAAAAATTTCAAATAAAAGTAAAGTTTGAAATATATCTTACATTAATATCAATTACAAAAGTCACATACATTAAATTAGTAAGTAACACAGCATGTAAGGGATACAAACTTCTTTTACAAACTATCATGAATAAATTAATAGTCTAATACAAAATTATTACAAATAAAATCGAATTTAGATTCAAAATTAACTTTTTCAATGGTGGCGTGACACTTTATAAATGTGGACTATTCCCTTTATAGCACAATAATTAAGTCGGAGCAAATTAAGAGCAAATATTAAATTAGATTAAATTAGATATTAAAAGTGTGATTTGCTGTGGGCAATTATAACATCTAAAAATAAATAAAAAATAGATTTAAGTTTAAAACATTTAATAAATATTAAAATTAAAACAAAATTTTTGGGCTAATAGAATTTACCCGGTTTTTTTAATGTCCTAAATAAAAATGTAGGACTTTAATTAGTTAATTAGGCCTAAAAGTTTAATAATATAAATATTTTGACATTTTTTATTTTTACCAATATTTATAATTTTATAATTCAAATTTTATAATTTATTTACTAGTAATTTTTTTTAAAAAATTAAAATTAAAATTAAAATGGGGAAATGGCTAGGGATGAGGATTCTACCTCATCCTCGTTCCCTCCCCGAATAAGAAATTGGGTAAAAAATTTTCCCCGTCCCTTCCTCAAATAAGAAATTAGGTATGAAATTATCTTTATATCCCCCGAATGAAGAAAATCTCTGAAAATACCCGTCCTTGTGGGGATTTTTGCCATCCCTAAATAGAATTCCGCACGCAGACCCCGCTGTGTTCCTTATGAAAATAAAAATAGGGTGAAAATCTCATTTTCTTTACAGAATAAGAGCTGGGGTAAGAAAAAGTTAGCACCGTGATTTTGGTGATAATGTCACTAACAAGAGAGAGACTGAGAGAGTTATAATCAGTCAAAGAGCTATCTCTATCTCTATATCTTTGTACATATCTCGAAATTCTCTCTCTATAAGCAATTGGATTGTTATTCAACGTTTCAACGCCACCACCATCATCATTAATCCCTCACCACCACCATCATCATTACTCCCTCACCACCACCACAACCACTCAATATCTTTCAGCCCTTTTCAGAATTCACATCCCAAAACCAAACCAACAACAACAAAAGCCACAATTTACAAGCACAAGAAGAGCAAGAACAAGGAACAGCAAAATTACGAGCAGCGGTTTCATTTCCCAGTTCAACTGCTTACTCACCTGTACTCTTGTAATTTAATTAACAATCAAATGGTTAAATTGAGTAAAATAAGAAATTAAATTGGATTTGTACAAAAAAAAATTGAAAAACTTATAAATAAAGGTATGTTCATGATTTTATTAATAATTTATGAGTAAAATGGACAAGTTAATATATTGACTTATTTGTTAGAGGAAGATAATAGTAATTATAAGTTGAAAATAAATTTTCTGTTACAATTAATAGTGTCCGTTAACAAATTAAAGTTTAAATGCCTTTTTCAAAATGTTTGTAAGTTTTGTATCTCTTTCCCTAAATGTTTGGGTATATTAGTCATTTTCTCTAATTAATATAACAAGCAGCAGCGATGTGATCCAAAGTTCTCTTATTCAAATTTGTTGACCGTTAAACTGAAGTGTTCATGAATATATATATATATATATATATATATGGTGCTTTTCCAATCAGGGATTCCTGACTTTAATAAAGTCAGGTAAAAGACAAAAACACAGTACGTTAGAGTATGTGTTTATTTTATCTTTTAACTGATCCCTGACTTTAATAAAGTCAGGATCCCTAATTGAAAAACTACTATATATATATATATATATATATACTTTTTTTTTCTTTTAAACTAATACACTAACCAATAAATTCATGATGTTGCCCAACCAAGTAGCTAGCCATTCCCAAACAAACCACACAGTTGCAGAATTAGAATTTTATTAACTGTCATTTAGACATATTATTAATTAATTTATATGTAGGTTACCTTAATAATAAATAAAAGCCACTAACATATTATTATCAAATACTTAAGCAAGCAATAGCATTGCTTATTTTCCATACTTAGCCTTGTAATCACTCCACAGCTGATCAACATTCTTCCCCAGAAGCTCAACAAAATAGTTAGCACTATATCGAGTCCTCATCTTTTTGTTAAGCTCAGCAACAAAGCCATTTCTCAAACTGTTAAGATAATCCAAAAACCAAGCCGTTACGTCATACCCTTGATCCCACCTATCCCCCTGCCCCGGCTGCACCCAGTGGCTCGGCGCATAGTTAGCCTTCAGCCTCACAAAATCGGCAATCCCTTCGATCAATCCCCCGGGAGCCTGCCCGTTGCCGTTCCACTGCCATATATGCGTCATCTCATGATAAAGCACCCCGGTGATTTCTCTCTTCACATCCCCGGAATAACTGCCTATGTATCTTGCACTTACGTGAATCTCATTGTTGACGGCATACGCCACGCCGTCCATGTCATCGACGAACAAGCTGACTTTCCGTACGTTTTTCCTGTCAGCTGGCTTGGTTTGTTGGAAGGTTCTCCATATGAAGTGTGTGGCGGATGCCAGGGTTTGCTTGCTGTAGCCGGCGCCGATCTCTTTTTTGAAACGGGCGCCGCCAGCGGTTGTAGGGGCGGTGTTGGTCACGACGTAGTGGACTGCATGGACCGTTTGTGTTGCTGCTAGGGTTAGCAGCAATGAGAGGAAATGCTTTTTGAAGAGAGCCATGGGGAATTAATTAAGAAGAGCTAGCTAGTTTTTGGTTGTTATTTTGGTACAAGAATTGTGTTGAGACTCCATGGTTTATATGGAGAGTTTGAGGTCAACGAAAGGGTCATATTCATGATAAAGAATTAATAAGATATGGATATAGTAGAAGAAGGGTAGTCCCTTTGGTTCATGATGTTAAATATGGCCAAAATATTAGGCTCAGCCAATAATGATGAATTTTCATGCTTACAAAAATACAGGTATTTTTATTAGCATATCATAGGATTCATTTTTTACTCTCTTAAACGATTAATGTTAGAGCCACACGGAATTCTTTATATAGACAATTATGTATTAAGTTTTTATGGAAGAACAAGTATGGATCGAATGAAGAAATTAACAACACATAAGAATGAAATGAACTAACTATGTAGATCATGTATGTAGAATTTTTTATCCAATCAATAATCTTATATTACATTAACTTTTATAATTTGTATAAAAAATTTATTTGGTCCAGTGTTACTAGTTTTATAGAGCTATTTATTTTAATATTCATACATTAAAGATTACTGAGATATTGAATAATTAGCGTAAAATGATCAAAATTTCTAAATTATGCACCGAGATAAATTTGGGACTCAAGCCCCATCCCACAAAAAGGTGTTTTAGCACTCAGCCACTCACCATAGTGGCTGATTTTCAAATCCATTTATGTTTTAAAATTGAAAAAAGTGGCTTCAGCGTTGATTTTGACTTGGACTTTGCTTTTTTTCATTGGCGCCCTGAAAAAAGTTTTCAATTTTCACTACAAATTGCATTTTATTTGGTATATATAGAAATGGACCATCTTTTCCTTCTAAAATGTCCTCTCAGTTTTAATTGTTTCCTGTACTCCCTACCTATCAAGTATCAACTAGAGAGGACTACGGATCCTTTGCCCAGGATTGGCTGCATGTATTCACTTGCCTCATAAGAGTGGAAACTGGGAAGTTTGTTGTTCATTAAATACGCATTAATTTATACAATAATCAATTCAGTAATTACAATTTATAAAGAGTAATGATAATTGAAAAAAAATTCACTTGATTACTTATTATTTTAATTCTATATGTTGATACCGTAAGAAATTTACAGGAATGTCATATCAACTAGGATTCAAACTTAATATCATATAGTAAATCATTTAGAAACTTACAATGAATAATGAAATATCATTATATATATTATTACTTGGTAAAATATGCTATCGAACTTGGTTAATTTGTTTGATGAAATGTAGCTAATGTGCTTGCTTTAATTTTTGTTGCAGTTGCTGAATTTTGTGGGAATTTGGATCTATGCAGGCTCACTGAGCAGGTTGTTTTCTCGGACCCCCACAAAGTATCTAAGTTTAACCGTTGGACTTCTCCTTATCTTGATCGTGACGCTAAGGCTGTTCGGGAGGATAATACATAAAAGCTCGAAGTTACTGGGTTGAAATCCATGCAATAATATTTCTTCCTCTGTACTGTTTCTTTTCGTAGTGCATAGAAGCTCTTTGTTTTTTAAATTTTCCTTTATAATGTATTAAAGCTCCCTTTACCTTACCATAGGTGCTGTGAAAGAGCACAAGCCCTGATACATGGAGATCTCCACACTGGCTCTGTTATGGTCACTCCTAATTCAACTCAGGTTATAGATCCAGAATTTGCATTTTTTGTACCAATGGGTTTTGACATTGGAGCTTTTGTTGGAAACTTGATCTTGGCCTTTTTTGCCCAAGGTGGACATGCAGATGAAGGGGATGACCGGAAGGTACGTCTCTGTATCTTTCTTTCTTCTCTCTGCTTTCATTCTCTGTTTATCTTTTCTTCCTATTGGGTCTTATTCTCCCCCCCCCCCCCAAAAACCCGAGCGGGGGTTTTTGGTTCTTTATCACCATCTTCTTCAGGTTATAGTATTAGGCATGTAAAAAAAAAAAAAGAATAAAAAAAGAAAGTCAAATTGCATAACTCATACTATCTTCAGGCGAAAAAATATATTTCTAGCTGAAGGTGCACAAATCGCATCAAGAGAAGGCTTCAAAACACAGGAAAATGAGTTTAAGCCTCTGCTGGTAGTTTTTTAAATTAAAGCTGAAACTTTATGGTTTGTTGTATATATTAAGCCACAAAACTTGTAATGATGCTGATTATAATCTTGTATTTCCTGTTTAGAGACAAATGAAAGCATGATTGTACGGGCATGTCTTCTCTTTTTTTTTTTTCTTTTGGGGTCAACTTGGGGAGTAGCCGGGGGTGTGGGGTTGGGTTGGGCTATCCTTCATTTCTAGTCAAGAATTAAAGCAACTAGCATTTCATGTTTCTTATCGCCGGGAATGGATAAGTGATAAACATTCTTGCAGGGTTCAACTTCTGTTTACTCGTTTGTTAAGGGTCATGCCTTAAATTTATGTCTATGCGTAGGAGTATAAGCAGGACAATTGAAGAGACTTGGACTCTGTTCCACAAGAAATTCACTGCACTTTGGCATCAATACAGGGATGGTTCTGGTGAGGCATACCTTCCAGAAATTTATAACAAGCCCGAGCTTCAGTAGCTTGTCCAAGAAAAAGATCTATTCCATGACACCCTTGGATTTGGTGCTGCCAAAATGATAAGGTGAGTTTAAGTCTTTTTAGTTTGTTCATTTATATATTTTCTTTATTCCTAGTTCCAACACTCACAGGGACCCCATTTCCTTCTTTTGCTAACTTTTAGTAGAGCCTTATTTTGGTTGTGCTCATTATGATGGCTTGTTTTATGTCACATACTGATAAAATTGTGGTTGCCTTTTGACCTTTAATCATGTTGTGAATGCAGGCCTACCTATCCTTAATCACCTTATAATCTAAGCTCTTACAAGGATTTAAAATTATTTTGTCTAGTATCTATTAGTGATAGTGCATCATTGATATTTTTACTATTTTTAAATTTATGAGTAGCGATAAACCTAATACAAAGTTTGTATCTCAGCTTACATGAAACTGATATATATTCACGACTTGAATGAAAGGTGATAAGAATCAATAATTAATTATCATATGGCCCAATGAGAAAATATTACATTATTTATCCCATTAATCTCAATAAAAGCTTTTTGCATATTTTAATTACTTTGTAAACATATTATTCCTTTATTTCTATTCAGTAATTACTAATTAGCTGAGTGAATTTTACTTTAAAGAAACTCGGAATTTTAACTTGATCTGCCTTAATTTGACAAGTGATGTTTATAATTGATAAACTTATTTTTTGATATTTGAGAGTTGGTGACGCCCAATCGCCCATCTTATCCCTATGGTAGCCCCTGCCAAATCTCTTGCTTACGATCATGAGGTGGATTCAATCACCTGTGCTTTTGATTGAACAGGATTGCAGTTAACAATAAAGTCGAGATTCATAAATTTAGACACGATATTTATAAATATGACAAGATAAAGGAATATGTAATTTACGTACAGAACTAAAACTTATATATTCCTCGAGTAAAAGAAGTAAAAAAAGTCTTCATTGAATCGAATATAACACTTCAAAATATTTTTGTTCAGATGCCTGCCAACGCAATTTAAAACTATTGACTCTCGGGTGTACATTTATTTTCAGTTATCTTAATAACTCATTTCTTCACCTAGCCTGCGTTTATACTAAAAGCGTTATCAAGTAAGTACAGTAAACATGTTTGCGGGATTTTTTTTTTTTTCAATTTTTTTGGGAAACTCGACGGAAGGGTGGAAATTTATTAATTTAAAAAAACTATATAATTAATATAACAAGCAGCTATGTGATTCAAAATTCTGTTGTTCGAATTTGGTGACTTTTAAACTAAAGTGTTCATGGGAAAAAAAGAAAAATTATAAGCGAGGACAGTATTTACAAACCAATAAATTCATGATGTAGCCCAACCAAGTAGCTAGCCATTCCCAAACAAACCACACAGTTGCAGAATTAGAATTTCATTAACTGTCATTTAGACATATTATTAATTAATATACATGTAGCTTACCTTAGTAATAAATAAAAGCTACTAACATATTATTATCAAATACTTAAGCAAGCAATAGCATTGCTTATTTTCCATACTTAGCCTTATAATCACTCCACAGCTGATCAACATTCTTCCCCAGAAGCTCAACAAAATAGTTAGCGCTATACCCAGTCCTCATCATTTTGTTAAGCTCAGCAACAAAGCCATTTCTCAAACTGTTAAGATAATCCAAAAACCTAGCCGTTACGTCATATCCTTGATCCCACCTATCCCCCTGCCCCGGCTGCACCCAGTGGCTCGGCGCGTAGTTAGCCTTCAGCCTCACAAAATCGGCAATCCCTTCGATCAATCCCCCGGGAGTCTGCCCGTTGCCGTTCCACTGCCATACATGCGTCATCTCGTGATAAAGCACCCCGGTGATTTCTCTCTTCAGGTCGCCGGAATAACTTCCTATGTATCTTGCACTTACGTGAATCTCATCGTTGCTGGTATACGCCACGCCGTCCATGTCATCGACGAACAAGCTGACTTTCTGTACGTTTTTTCTGTCAGCCGGGTTGGTCTGTTGGAAGGTTCTCCATATGAAGTCTGTGGCGGATGCCAGGGTTTGCCTGCTGTAGTCGGCGCCGATCTCGTTGTTGAAACGGGCCCCGCCGGCCGTTGTGGGGGCGGTGTTGGTCACGACGTAGTCGACTGCGTGGACAGCTTGTGTTGCTGCTAGGGTTAGCAGCAACGAGAGGAAATGCTTGTTGAAGAGAGCCATGGGGAATTAATTAAGAAGAGCTAGCTAGTTTTTGGTTGTTATTTTTGCTACAAGAATTGTGTTGAGACTCCATGGTTGATATAGAGAGTTTGAGGTCAACGAAAGGGCTATGTTCATGATAAAGAATTAATGAGATAGGGTCAAAGTATTAGACTCAGCCAATAACAGTGACTTTTAATTCTTACAAAATTCAGAGTTTGATGTAAAAGTGTTTTAATTAGTATATCATAAGATTCATTTTTTACTTTCTCTTCAACGATTAATGTTAGAGCCACACGGAATTCTTTATATAGACAATTGCGTATAAATTGTTATGGAATAACAAGTATGGATCGAATGAAGAAACTAACAACGCATAAGAATGAAATGAACTAACCATGTAGATCATGTATGTAGTACTTTTACCCAATCAATAATTTTATATTACATTAACTTTTGTAATTTGTATAAAAAAATTATTTGGTCCACTGTTACTAGTTTTATACAGTTATTTTTTTTAATATTCATATGTTAAAGATTACTGAGATATTGAATAATTAGCCTAAAATGATCAAAATTTCTAAATTATGTACCAAGATACATTTGGGACTCAAAAAATATCATCTAAACATTTTATGAACTTATTAATGTAATTTTAAAATTGAAAAAAGTGACTTCAGCGTTGATTTTGACTTGGACTTTTCTTTTTTCGTGGCCGCCCTGGAACAAAAGTTTTCAATTTCCACCACAAATTGCATTTTATTTGGCATATGTAGAAATGGACCATTTTATCCTTCTAAAATGTCCCTCTCTGTTTTAATTATTTCTTGTACTCCCTACCTATCAACTAGATAGGACTCGGATCCTTTGGCCGGAACATCCACCCCTTCTGCAGGATTCTATTCGCCGACAAATTCTTGCGCGGAGGCAGGATTGGTGGCATGTATTTACTTGTCTCATAAGAACATCATTAAAAGACTTTTTAAATAAAATTTTATTAATTATTTGAAGAGCCATCTCAATATATAAAATTTTAAAAGACACTACAATTAAGATTTTTTAAATAAGAAATGATTCTCTCTCTTTAAATTTGGAGAGTTGATTTCTCCCTCTTTAATTTATACTTTATTACTTTCATTGAAGAAAAAGAGAGAAGTGATTTAATTGCTATTAACTTTAAAAAAAATAATTATTTGATTAAAATAATATTAAGTTATTTTTATTTGAAGAGTTTTTTGGAGAATATCATATGTTTTTACCCTTTTATTTGCCACATAGGTCAGCAAATAGATATTTGAAGAGTAAAATTTATAGTCTTTTGGAGATGCTCTAAGAGTGGGAAGTTTACTGTTTATTATAAAACAATAACTTTTTTTTCTCACACACCATACACACTTATAAATACACATTAATTCATACAATAACTAATTCAGTAATTGCAATTTATAAAGAGTTATGATAATTGAAAAAAAAAATCACTTGACTACTTATCATTTTAATTCTATGTGTTGATACTGTAGGAAAATTACACGAATGTCCGATTAACTAGGATTCAAGCATAATAATATATACTAAATCAATTAGAATTTGAGAGCATAGAATTATTGTTGCAATGAATAATGAAATATCATTATTTATATTATTACTTGGTATCCTATAAAATATGCTATTGAACATGTTTAATATTACGCACATAGCTAAACGCTAACAAACTGTAAACAAAATAAATAGATAAACAAATAAACATATCATTGGCTTTGCAATTTTTCACGAATTATTTTTTCCCCAGTAGAATAAAACAAAAAGATAGTTACATAGACGAAATCCGACTTGAATCAATAGCCAAAAGAAGTGGCTTTCAAAGAAACTATCCAGTTAATCTAATTATATATATAATTGTTGCAGTGGTCGGAGTAATCTATTAAATATTTCTCTTAGGTCTTTGTTTATTAATTTTATCTCATTTACAAGGAAACAATACAAAAAAAGAGGGGGGGGGGGGGGGAGGGAGCTGAAAATTAACCATAGAAAAAACAAGAAGAAAACACCAAACAGATATAAGCGAAAATAAAAGCAAGTAAACCACTCACACTAACATAAGAATGTATAGTATATCCTCTAAATAATCAAAGTCAAGCGTCAGCTACATGCAGACTTAGCAGGCGTGCACATATTATTATGCATGTATTGTAGAAAATAAAGTCCAAAAATCCAACTCCATACGGGGCTGAATTGAAAAAGAAGACCTGGTCTTTGTTGAATTAATTAAATTAATTCTAGAATATGTGACTTCTTCTTAGTTTTTATGGGATTGTACCAATGGTGATTACCAGGCTTAGCAAAGACTTTTTCAATTAACCTAATTAATTAGCTAGGAAATACTTACAAGTAAAGTGATTTGATTCTTCTAAGATTCACATAACTCATTTATTTGGGCTTCTAGAATATGTGACTTCTTCTTAGTTTTTATGGGATTGTACCAATGGTGATTACCAGGCTTAGCAAAGACTTTTTCAATTAACCTAATTAATTAGCTAGGAAATACTTACAAGTAAAGTGAATTGATTCTTCTCAGATTCACATAACTCATTTATTTGGGCTAAATCTTCCATTGTTTTGAGTTAAATGTTTGTAACGTAGGGTAAAGCTAAAGATAAAGGTATGAAGAGAAATTTTATTGAATAAAAAACCCAAAAAGGCAGAGAGAGGGGAAGGGAGATTTTATTGAATTAGAGTTTAGAAAAGAGATAGAGAAGAGTTATTTATATTATGTGAATTTTTAAAGTTCTTGTTTGATTATATGCTTTAAACGTTCAAGTACGTTAATATGTGTCTTCAATGATTAACGAAATTTTGATAATTTAAATTTTTAACTTGACAGGTTTCACTCCTCATCAGTCGATTTAGTAATTTAATATGAGACGATTGTTAGAGAAATAAGAAATAAGGCAAGAATTTTTTTCTTTCTTTTTTATCAGACATCACAAGGGACATCACAAGGGAAATTTTAATGAAATTTATTAAAAAAATAACATCTAAATATGGGGATAAAATAAGCCCTACCCCCAAAACAAACTAAAATTCTGAAGCCAGAAAAGCCCATTAACAACCAATTCTAAACAAATTGTTGTCTAGAAAGATATATCTGCAAAAATGCATAAAAAACAAAAACCAAAATGACTCAAAAACAATATTTCGTAAGCCCCTGAGCATCAAGATACGGAAACAGCTAAATCTCGGGCAGTGAATCAGACCACCAAGAAGATAACATGGAGATTTTTTTTTTTAATATATAGAGAATATATTTAGAAATTAGACAAATCAAAAGTGACTTGTGACACTATACGTTAATGTATGTATCAACTGTTTGGGTTGGATCTTGTGAGTTAATAAATGTTTGCTTAATAACCCAATCCAACCCTCGAAAATTTGGGTGACTGATTTTAAACCCAACCCAAAACAAAGAGAAATAATATCGTGGTGTGCTTGTTTGATTCTATTATAAATTCGACACTACGGCTGCCATCAGATATTCAGATTGAAAAATAAAAAGAAAATCACAACATGTATGGCTGTGAATTGTGGAAGTATTGTAGCAAAACGCCTAGCAAGGTCTTAAAATTTCCAGCAGAAATATCGAAGAAAGCTCAACACAGAAGTTTAAACTTAGCATAGAACTTGGAACTCTTTATTCATCATGGTGATCCAAATAACAAAAATACAAATACTATCACCTTATTTTAATTATCTTTCAGATATAATAGCACAAAGTTAAAAAAACTAACATGCATGCTTAATTTGCAAACTTGGCTTTGTATTCCCTCCACAATTGATCAACATTCATGCCTAGCAAATCAACAAAGTAACGGTCACTATACCCATCTTTAATCTTCTTGTTCAGCTCGGCAACGAACTCATTTCTCAAGCTATTACAATAATCCAAAAACCTAGCCGTAACATCATAGCCCTGATTCCACCTCTCGCTGCCGCCTGGTTTCACCCAATGAGGCGGAATATAATTCGCCTTCAACCTAACGTAATCTGCTATCCCTTCGATCACTTCTCCGGGAGCTTTCCGGATCCCGTTTTGCCAAATATGTGCCATCTCTTGAAACAATACTCCGTTGAAATCCCACTTGATATCACCTTTTATGCCTTGGATGTAATCATCATGTATGTGGAGTTCATTATATATTGACGACGTAAGCTATGTACTTTGAATCTTGATCGACGAAGAGGATCACTTGTTGGTGGTTAATGCGCTGTGCGGGAGTGTTTTGCTGAAAGATTCTTCAGATGAATTCGGAGGCTGCAGCCATTCTTTGCTTGGTGTATTCGTCTCCAAGCTCGTTCCGGAATCGGATACCGCTGGGGGTTGTTGTTGCCCTATTGTTGACTATATACTCGACGGCATGGAAGCCATGCAATGCCGCTAGGGCTAGCATGCAAATGAAGAAGAAAGTTGAGTGAGCCATTATTCTTCTGGGATATTGAATGCTTGCACTTGTGTGTTGTTAACTTGTTATCTTAGTTTATATAGTGAAATTGTCAGCGTGATTAACGTTGAATGCTCTACCTTTTTTTTGAAAATTTTTTTTGAAGAGGATAAATTAAAATATAATGCTATACCTTATTTTATTTTATTTTTTTGCAGAGGATAAATTAAAGTATTAGAAGACATACTTGAAGGAATAGTATAGGTCTGGATGACATTATGTAGTCTTCCAATAACAAAATATAATGATTAAGGAAACAAAACCATCATTAGAAATTAACTTCGGTTCTTTTAATTATATTCTAAAATTAATCGTGCCTGATATTAGGCATAGTTTGAATTGTAGACTATGTGAAATTATGTAGGATAATGATTAATAATGATTAATCGTAAGTGAAGTGATCTCGTTAGAAATATTCAAAACAAAAAAAGAAATGTCACTCTCAGAAATTGAATAAAAGTAAGTGCAAGTGATAGAAACTAAATGCTTGTCTTTCTCAAGCAACAAACTAAAGGGCGATTGAAATCTGGCGTTGATTTTGACTTGGGAGTCTTGGCTGGCTTTTCTACTTTAATTTTCAGATTTTCTGTGGCGAATGGCTCTGTACTCGGTGGCCTCCAGAAGATTTTTCTTTTAGTCTGTTCTGGATGGCATCAAAGAAAGCAAGCTTATTCAAATTGATACCATTTGCTTTTTACGTCCAAGAGCTATTCATTCAAAAGTTAAGTCTAGAACGCAACGTGTTGGTAATTTGTATCCCATTGTTCGCAGTGTACGTGTGCCAAAAAAACATAAGTTACGTACAGAAATGAATGTAGTAAAATTTGCAGCTTTTGCCGTTTGTTTGCTAGAAAATTTGACTTTTCGCTGCTGATTGAGTCCAACGATCCATTGGGTAACATTTGATGAAATATCAAGCAGAATTTATTGACAAAACTACCTTATCTGCCGACAAGGTTAATTGAATGTATATTGTTGGGTATCCGGAAAAGTACGTACGACATGTCGGCATAAGAGAATGGGACTTGTGACGTGAGTTATGAAGAAGAAAAGTCATATATAGTTTGTATGGACGAGAAGTTTTTGAACTTGATTGATGAAATCATTTGAGGATATGATAAAATCACGTCAAGTTATTCCACATGCATGCCTGTGCCTCTGAAGCTACATGCGCCCTTGTAATTCAGGAGAATCACTTACATCAGTTGCGTACTACTTCAATAACTCTCACTCAGAACTCAGAAGCAGCCAGCTGCGTGCTTCATCCATTGCACAAGCATGTTTCGTGAATTTGGAAATTAACATGCCTGCAATCACTTGGTTCGATTAATTTATTACTTCAATTCAGTCCACCGGATTTTGTCATGAAACATAACAGTGAGTTCTCCTGTGAGCTACTAAATTAAATATTAGAATGTCCATGGATTTCATAATAGGATCTTCTACTCAACCTCGAGTGATAGGGTAGTGCCGCACAATTTTATTTTTTTTCCCCATAGCTAAGGTAGGGAGCAAATTAAATCGATAATCCGAGCGAGTGAAGAAGAAAAGAGAAAAGAAAGTGAAAAAGATAAGTGAAGTGAGAGAGTGCAAAATAGAACAAATAAAAGAAAATGAAAAAGCAGAGACTAAGGCTATCGAGGGGGTAGTTTTACGACTTCTACTTTCCTCGAAAAATAGTAAAATTTAAAGGACGCCGTCTGTGGGGATCGAACCCACGACCACGTGGTTAAAAGCCACGCGCTCTACCACTGAGCTAAGACGGCCTTACGCTTGTAAGTTTCAAAATTAAGATAATAAACAAAAGAATGTAAGAATTCAATCACCAAAACTCAAAATCCCATAATTAGAAAAAAAAAGGCAAAGATAGATACATGCACTCATAACAATTTTTTTTTTTTTTTTGTACAAGAGGAGCCTAGATTGCCGCTAGGCTAAACAAAACGAGAAAAAACAGTCCCTAATTCATCATTGAACAAACAATAATGCACATTTATGGGAGGTGAATGAAAAATATATCACCCAAAGGGGAGGTGAGAGTCATCCCTGCAAGGAAATTGGCAGCAAAATTCGCATCTCTCTGTACACATGCTTCATTGATACTTGCCAATCTCTATTAAGTAAATCTTTGATTCCCTATAACAAAGAGGATATGCTATGACAGTTACCACTGGAGGTAGTCAAGAGTTGCGTGATACCCAATTATCCACCTCAATCTGCAGGAAGCGAAAACCATAGTCCTAAGCAATTTTTAAGCCTTGGTAAACCCCCACAGTTCAGCTTCCATAATGGAACAACTAAACAGAGATTGGCTATTAAAAAGTTAATCATTTTATTTAGTTCAATGAGAATACAAAATAACCATAAAACCCTTTACAGATTCGTTTTTTATTCGTAGATATTAATAACTAAAGTAGCTACCTAACAAAGCTTAATTAATTCCCATACTTGGCCTTATAATCATTCCACAACTGATCAATACTCTTCCCCAGCAACTCCATAAAGAAATTATCATTATAGCCATCTCTCATCTTCTTGTTAAGCTCAGCTACAAAGCCACTTTTGAAATCATTGCAATAATCCAAAAACCTAGCAACAACACTACTGTGTCCTTGATTCCACATGGTCCCCTCCCCTGGTTTCGCCCAAACTTCGGGGATATAATTAGCCTCTAGCCTCACAAAATCAGCAATCCCTTCAATTAGCCATCCAACATTAGGAGCATTGTTGTCATTCCACTGCCACACATGCGTCATCTCATGATATATAACTCCACTAAACTCTTGCTTGATCAAATCAACGGGAATGTTTTGAATAAAATCATCACCGTAATGGATTTTATTGTTGGATGTAGTGAGAAATCAGAATAAGGATGTTTGGAAGCTAAGAAAGTAAAAGAAAATTTAAGAATTGGAAGCTTCTAGCTCACACGATTTTATTCATTAAAACCAATTAATAAAACTGTACACAGAGATTGTTTATATACACAACTGATGCTCAGCTCGATTAGTTAACTAATTACAAAACTAATTCTAACTAGCTATAACAACTTCAATTAATCATCACGTGAACAAGCTGGCATGCCATGTCATCAACTCTTAACTGTAAGCCGGAGCTGCTGCTATCCTTTGCTTTACAGTCTAGGCTACTGATGTGAGCTTCCTTAACATCCCCTCTCAAGCTCAAAAGTCTACTAACGACATTGAGATTGGATCTAAAGAAACTAAATTTAGAAAAAGACAAGGGCTTAGTAAGAACATTAGCTACTTGTTCTTCAGTGGGAATGTATCTGATCTCCAATTCTTTTCCAAGCACTTTGTCTCTAATATAATGAACATCCAACTCTATGTGCTTAGATTTTGAGTGAAATACAGGGTTGCGAGCTAGCTCCCCTACACTTTGGTTATCACACCAAAGAACTGGAGTGGGTAGTTTAGTAATATTGAGTTCTGAAAATAAAGACTGCAACCAAGAGATTTCTGAGCTTGCTACTGACAGGGCTTTGTATTCACTTTCTGTGCTTGACTTTGCTACAATTGCTTGCTTTTTAGAAGACCATGAAATCAAATTGTTATCTAGGTATATACAATAGGCTCCAATTGATTTTCTATCGTCAAGATCATAAGCCCAGTCTGCATCTGAATAGCCTGTTAACCCAATTTCCAAAGTTGCTTCCTTTCTAAGATAGAGACCATAAGTGATAGTTGATTGAAGATATCAAAGAACTCTTTTGCAGGCTAACCAGTGCTGAACAGTAGGAGAACTGAGGTACCGATTTAGTTTATGAATTGAATAAGCTATATCAGGCCTGGTAAGAATTAGATATTGTAGTCCTCCAACAATACTTCTTTAGAGTGTTGGATTTTCAAACTCCTGACCCAATGGACCCTTAACATTTCTTTCAAACTTCAAACTAGTACTAAGAAGAGTATCAGACCCTTTGCAATTATCCATAGATGCTTTACTCAGTAAATCTTTAATATATTTTGTTTGAGATATATGCATTCCTTTATCTAAGTAATTGACTTCAACACCTAGAAAGTAAGCAACTAATCCTAGATCTTTCAAGGCAAAGGCCTGACTGAGTTTAACAATAAAATCCTCTAGTAGAGCAGAATCTGGTCATGTGACTAGGATATCATCCACATAGATCAATACTATGATTAAGCCCCTTGTATCATGTCTAATGAATAGAGATGTATCAGCTTTTGAGTTAAAAAATTGCCAAGTTGTAAGACAACTCTTCAATTTTTCATACCAAGCTCGTGAAGCTTGTTTTAGACCATAGAGAGTTTTATTGAGTTTGTAGATGTACCATTCCCTAGTTACAAAGCCTTATGGTTGTGTCATATATATATATATATCCTCAAAAAGATCTCCATTGAGGAATGCATTATTGACATCAATTTGTCTGACCTTCCACCCTTTCATAACTGCCAAGCTGAGTATTACTCTTACTGTTGAAGACTTCACCACTGGACTGAACGTTTCTGAATAATCTACCCATGTTGTTTGGTGAAATCCCTTTGCAACTAATCTGGCTTTATACTTGCTAACAGTTCTATCTGTGTTATATTTTGTTCTGAGTACCCACTTACAGCCAACTAGCTTGTAGGTTGAAAACATTGGCACAAGAGTCCAAGTGTTGTTGTGAATAAGTGCATCATACTTAGTTTGCATTGCTTCTTTCCATTTAAGATCTGATAATGCCTAAGGAACAATGGATGATTCTAAGCTGTTGTGAGTTGTCAAAAAGGTCTTTGGTTTAAAAATTCCAGCCTTAGCTCTGGTTAACATATGATGGGTGGAAGTAGAAGGTTTAGGCTTAGATGTATGTGTTGTACAAGGTATTTGTGGTGCTGGTGATTGGGATGCATGTGAAGGCAAATATGTGGAGGTATGATTTGTAGGTAACTGACATTGAGGTGTATTTGATGACAAAGAATGATTGACAGGGAATTGATCTGCTGCAGTAGCTTCATGACTATTCGGATTGCTATTAGGAACTGACAGGGTAAACTTTTGAAAAAGATTATATTGAAAATCAGAAGAAGTGTGTTTAGAAATAGAAGAAAAATTAGGATTTGAAGTGTAAAGGAAATGGGTTTCATCAAATAATACATGACTGGCAATATAAATCTTGCCTGATGAATGCAGACACTTATAACCCTTATGTGAGGGACTGTATCCTAAGAAAACACACTTTGAAGTATGGAAATGGAATTTATGGTTATTGTATTCTCTAAGAAAATGAAAGCAAGAACATCCAAATGTTCTTAGAAAGTTATAGTCTGGTTTGTGATGAAAAATTCATTCATATAGAGTTTTCATTGATAGAATAGGTGTTAGTAATCTGTTAATGAGATATATTGCTGTATGAAAAGAATCCCACCAGAATTTGATAGGTAATTTAGCTTGTGCAAGAAGAGTAAGGCATGATTCAGTAATATGTCTGTGTTTCCTTTCTACCAAACCATTTTGGTTATGTGTATAAGGACAAGAGTGTCTAAATTCTATCCCCCCTTCTTGAAGATATTTGGTAAAAGATCTGAATTCCCCTCCCCAATCAGATTGGAGACATTTAATGGGCTATTGTAATTGTTTTTCAACTTGGGCTTTGAAAATTTTGAACACATGTAGAGTTTCATCTTTGGTTTTCAAGGGAAATATCTAAGTGAATCTAGTAAAATCATTCACAAAACTCACATAAATATTTATAACCTTGTATGGAAACCACTGGAGCTGGTCCCCATAAATCAGTATGTATAATGGCTAAAGGTTGTTTTGTTTTTGTTTCAGTTGCTGGAAAGTGTAATCTATGCATTTTCCCCAGTTTACAAGCATCACATGAATCAAAATCTTTATTTCCATTAATAGGTTTGAAAAAGGAACACGATTGTATTACATGATTTAAGACCTTAGAGTTAGGATGACCTAGCCTCTGATGTAATACAGAAGTGCTTAGAAGACACTTAGAGTTCATACAAGACTCTGTTGCTACATTTTGGAACCAGTGATTTAGTTTATTTGAATGACTGAAATTGACAGCTGAGAGCATTGAAAGAGGAACAAATGATTGAAAGGAAGACTCAATATTAGCAACATGACCTTGAAAGGAAGATTGAGCAGAATTTTTATTTGAGGAAACTAATAGCAATCTGTACAAGCCTTTTTCAGTCTTCCCCTACAGTATGATCAAATTCTTCACATTATCCTTCACAAAACAAAATTTATTAGTAAACTAAACTATGATATTATTGTCTTTCTTTAGCTGAGAAATGCTTATGAGGTTTTTGGTTATTTGTGGAACTAAAAGTATATTGTTTAGTTTAATCATAATAGAATCAGTGTAGTTGTGCATTCTTAAAACAAATTTTCCAATATGTGTAATATTTAAGCCAGTACCATTACCAATAATAAGTTTAGATGTACCTGCAAATGATTCAGAAATCTGCATATTATTCATGCCATTTGTGAGATGATGAGTGGCACCACTGTCAAGGTACCAATTTGCATCAGATGATCCTGTCATGTTTGACAGATATGTTGATTTCGGATTCCTAGGTGGTTTATAAGCACCAGAGGCAATAAACTCTTCCAGCTTCCAGTATACATTGGCTGTGTGACCTATTTTGAAGCAAACTTGACATATAGGCTTAGAATGATTCCACTGAGATTTAGTATTTCCAGATGTTTTGCCATTATTGACAACATTATTATTATTCCAGTTTCCTCCTCCTCCATAATTTCCTCTGTAACCATTATTTCCAGCACTTTCAACAACAAAACTAGATGATCCATAATTTCCTCTGTAACCACTATTTCTAGTATTTCCAGCAGCATTACTATAGCCTGAATTATATCCAAGGTTACCAAAACATTTTCCTCTTGAGAAGCTTCCTCTTTTAGTTCCTCTATTTTGTGTAAAGTTAGCTTCTAAATTGTGTTTAACATCTATATTAGCAAGCAAATGAGTTTGTTGATCAATCCTAGCCTCTTGAGTTAACAGCATAGCATAAACCTCATTAACATTCGTTTTTCCAATTCCCACTTGTCCAGTAATGTAATTAGCAACAGAATTATAATCAGGACCTAGACCAGAGAGTACATGTAAAATCAAATCATCATTGCTTAGTGCACTTCCTGCTGCAGCCATGTTATCAGCAATAGATTTCATTTTAATGAAATATTCAGTCATTTTAAGATCATCTTTTCTAGTGGAATTCATCAAATATCTCAAATGTAATAGTCTAGACTTTGATTGAGATCCAAATTGAGTTTCAACAGCTTTCCATACCTCCAATGAAGTCTTAAGGTTGAATATCAGACTGATGATACCTTCACTCATGGATGAAAGAAGCCAACCGAGAAGTATCTGATCTTGTGTTATTCAGGTTGCAAACTCTGGATTCTCCACAGATTTAAGATCATCACAACATCTCTGAGCAATATGAGAATAAGGTGGAGTGATTGATTCATCGATAAATTTCTCAAGTCTATTTCCTCGAATTGAACCAAGAACTTGAGATTTCCAGATCAAATAGTTTGATTGATCAAGCTTAACAGGAGTATTGAAAGTGAAATTGACGGTTGTTGAATTAGCAGCATTGTTATGAACTTGATTTAAAGAAGAGGCAAGGTTCACAAATGCAATGTGGCTCTGATACCAAGTGAGAAATCAGAATAAGGATGTTTGGAAGTTAAAAAAGTAAAAGAAAATTTAAGAATTGGAAGCTTCTAGCTCACACGATTTTATTAATCAAAACCAATTAATAAAACTGTACACAAAGATTGTTTATATACACAGCTAATGCTCAGCTCGATTAGTTAACTAATTACAAAACTAATTCTAACTAGCTATAACAACTTCAATTAATCATCACGTGAACAAATGATTACATAACCACCAAGTGCCAGCTTGCATGCCATGTCATCAACTCTTAACTGTAAACTGGAGCTGCTGTTATCCTCTGCTTTACAGTCTAGGCTACTGATGTGAGCTTCCTTAACATATGTGAAAGCAATTTCCCCAAGTTTCATGTCGTCAATGAATAAGTCAACTTGAGGGATATTTTTGCGACCGGCTTCGGTGTCCTGCTGGAATAGCCTCCAGATGAAGTCTGTGGCAGTTGTCATTGTTTGCTTGGCGTATTCGGCTCTAATCTCGTTGTCGAAGCGCATGCTGCCGGGAGCTGTGGCAGTCCGGTTGCTGACTATGTAGTCCACTGCATGGATCCCATACATGGCTGTCAGGGTTAGTAGAGAAATGAGGAAGAAAGCTGAGTGATCAACCATGGTGTGTTTTATTTAGTGCTTCTTTTTTTTTATATGCTTTTTGAAGGATAGAATGAGCGAGTCTCCATGGCTTGCATTTTTTTGTGCTGTCGTACAATTACATTTATTTATATGGAGTTTGTATGCCGTGCATGGACGATAGCCCTTGCAATTAATCAAATCACATTGCGGTCTTGACTAATGGAAGTTGGAAATTTCCACCTCTTTTAATTTTCGAAGAAAAATATGATGAAAACAATTAATTGTTGGGCAACTATAGGATATCTAGGTATTTAATTTATCCATAAGACTCGTTTCTTAGTTAGAGTGACACCTCTTATATACATATAAGTTCATGTATCACCCATTTTCTGACTAATGTACAACAACTTAACTACTCAACAATTCATCCTTGCTAATGGAAGCAACTTTGTCCATTCATCTGAAGTCGAATTTACCACATCCTGGCTATTAAGATCGTCTGACTCTGAAAAACTAATGCGTTCAACACAAATAAACACAATAATATTAGTTTTGGCACAGTACTCATGAGCCAATTTATGCCTTTATTTTAAAAACAAGATAATTTTAGCTAGCTTCTCGCAGCCTTCTATGTTTCTTTAGCATATTTCAGTCCTAGTCAACCCTTGAAATTTCTAATAACAGTTAAGCTTTCCCCTATATGGAACGTTTTTTTGGGAAATTAAATTGACTCCTCTATTAACAATGTACGTGTATGTAATAAAAAAAAAGTCATTTGGATTTGTTAGAAAATTATTAACTAACCCGATAAGGTTAAACTGCGATTGATGGTTGTTGTTCAAATCAAATAATATCCAAAAATATATAAAGATTGAATGGAAGATGTGTTGATTACGTATTGATAAGAAATCAATAATATTTTCATTCTTATTCCATTGAATCAGGAACTGTACTCATACTAGCTATTTATAGCCACCGCTAGAGTATTAACTAATCGGTACTTAGGTAACTATAAATCCATTAACTAAGTAACTAATCACATGTTGTTAACGCTTTGAGCTTAGCTAGTTTAGTTAGTTAGCTCATACTAGCATGGACGGACCCAATTAAGGTCTAGGAGGGGCTTTGGCTCCTTCTGGGCCATGATCATAAGATTCAACAACTATATCAGACTAAACAAGAATGACAATATCATTGGAAACAAGAATGACAATATCATTGGCAACAAGATCATTAATACAATTAGAATTAGACTGAATCTGGCTAGCTAAGATCATCCCATCATTATGAGCATCAGAAACAGAGATTCTAGCATTCAGAGATGCACGTGCAGTAACACCGGGCCTCATAGGCCGAACCAAAAAACAAGCTATTCAGCAAACAAGAAGATTGCCCTAGAACAAAAGAAGGCTGATCAACAGGATCCTTGGGCCGATTATCTGTAATAACAACATACTGAGGAACAGTGGGAAGTCGAGGTTGAACATTTGTTATAGATATAAGTGGACTTGTACTTTTTATTATTTTTTAAATATTTTTCTTATAATGAATGTATATTCTATATTCTCTAAATAAATTATCAAGCAAATGATCTATTTTCATTTACTCATTTTTTGCTTTAAATGTTTTTATGTCAAGGTTGTTTTTGGGATATTATAAAAAGAGTAAGAATATAAGTACTATATATATTAATTTTAATATGAGAAAATTAAGAATCTCTCATTTCGGAATACCATTCTATCATAAAACTAAAAGGACAATACGAGTGCAATGCTAGTCTAACATACAATGGCTTTCTGACAAATTATTCTTCATTTTTCGTCCCCTTACGACATAAACAAACAATTGATGTGCTTATGACAACGAAGTTTGCGGGCACACATATTCACAATAGAAGCAAATATATGATCCAAGCTTATTCACACTAGAAAAATAATGTGACTTCATAGTGAGACGATAGGTCAAGAGTTAGAGGGATGCCTTAGGCCAAGGATTTTATTCTTGGTCGATGTAAGGTTACCTCCTAAGCAACCCGTCACATTTACGTTGGCCCCTTTATTTTGAGATTATAAGATGAGAGCGTAGTATATTATGAGCCATATTTGTACATGAGTTGATGTCTTATACATATAGAAACCCATAAATTTAACTTATACTCAAAAGAATATCTCATAAATTGAATATTTCTCCAAGACTTGTATAAAGTGGTGTTTCCTTATTACACTTTAGTTTGTCTCTATTTAGAACATGTGCTTTAAATCATGATCGAACTTGTAAGGGAGATTTGGATGCATAAACTTGGCAAAATATCATTATTTTTGTTCTCAACTGCTTTAATTACCTCTTAATTTCATACAGATTAAAGCAACATGCATGTATTCAATGCCACAGGCACAGCTGCTATGAAATGCGGAAAGTCTAAAATAAATCAGGTGTTTGGTAAATAATTAAACATCACTTTATAAAAACAAAAATTTAGACTAGTTAATAAAGATAAAAAACATTTTAATTAAATATAACTATTAATTATATGATGATTTTTTAAAATAAATATATATATATATATATATTATACATACATTACTTAAATATAATACTTTTAACGTACTCTAAAATCTCTCCACAAGTTCCAAAACTTGTTAAATTAGAAGGGGCATGTGTTTAGGTGATACCTGTCACAGTTAAAAGAGTCTAAATTAATATGTATCTACGCTAAACTTCGGGGATATATATGTAATAGCCCCTTGTTGGAAACTGAAAATATCTCTGCTCATTTGAAAACTACTTGAGCGAATGGAAAAGGATGTGTTAGTTTTTCAACGCTCTATATACTGTTGAAATTTCAAATGTAGTTGGCTACCTAAAATACTCCCAGCTGTTTGCCATAAAGACCGACAGTTGCTGATTGATTTAATTGGAAAAATGGTGAAGAGCCAGTGAATTCTACAAGAAAACTTTGGGATATGGATCATTAAAGTCTCGCTATCACACTTTGAGTGCAAGATGCCGAGTTCCATTTGTCATCTTTCACTTTATTAATAAAGATTCGACAACATTATTTTACAACAACACGAAGCAATTAAATTAATTAGAGACCTGACATGTTTATTAAGAAAATATGCAATTTAGCCCCAGAGGCTTGACGAGTGTTGGGTAGAGTTCAAATTCTCGAAAGGTAAAAGGTTAAAAAAATCATATCAACTTTATCCACTCTCGTTATTAAATTATGTTTTGATAAAAATAAAATAAAAATAAAAATACAATCTAAGATGCATAAAAAAAACTAAACAATGCTTTGAATTTTGATAACTTTGCGTTCACACAATTTCATCCTCGGACAACAATATTTTAAGGGGAAGAAATTGGAGAGATTTTGAAAATAATTCTAGGAGAAAGTCCTAAATATAAAGTGAAAACTAAGATTTTTCCTAATGAATGAGTAACTAATTTCTACTTTTGATAAATGCTTCAAAAGTAGAAATTATTTAATTTCATGCTTTTAAAAACCCTTCATATGAACTTAAACGATCATCCACACATTACATTACTACCCAGCCTCAAAATCTGAAAATGCTTAAATCCATTTCCACTAGCTGCCTTGCCACTCTCGCATGCTGCTTCAACCTGTTGCTTCATTCCTACGCCTTTGCTGGCGCCCCATCAAATGAGACAGATCGTTTGGCTTTGCTTGCAATAAAGTCCCAACTTCATGATCCACTTGGAGTTACAAGTTCATGGAAAAATTCCATAAACTTATGCCAATGGACAGGTGTGACATGTGGTCATCGACATCAAAGGGTAACCAAGCTATATTTGAGAAACCAAAGCATAGGAGGTATCTTATCTCCTCATGTTGGGAATCTCAGCTTCCTCAGGTTAATCGACCTCGCGGACAACAATTTCTACGGAAACATTCCCCATGAAGTTGGTCGTCTGTCCAGGCTTGACACTCTAATGCTGGCAAATAATTCTTTTTCAGGTAAAATACCAACCAATTTGTCTGGTTGCTCTAATCTCATCAACTTCTTAGCCCACGGAAACAATCTGGTGGGTGAAATTCCGGCAGATGTCGGCTACAACTGGATGAGGCTTGAGAAACTGTCCATTTCTGATAATCGTCTAACAGGACAGCTCCCAGCTTCCATTGGGAATCTTTCAGTTCTTAAAGGAATTAATGTTGAAGAAAATAGGTTGAGTGGAAGAATTCCAAGTACTCTAAGCCAATTGAGAAACTTGTTTTATTTGAACATAGCTGGAAATCAATTCTCCGGTAATGTTCCTCCTTCAATTTATAATCTCTCTTCCCTTGAGTTGCTTTATCTCAGGGGGAATAGATTAATTGGAAGTTTGCCAATTGACATAGGACTCACTCTTCCAAAACTTACAAATTTTGTTATTGCCGAAAACAATTTTTCTGGTCCTATCCCAAATTCATTTTCCAACACTTCAAATCTTGTGATGCTTGACCTTAACTTAAATCTCTTCAGCGGGAAAGTGCCGATTAATTTCAGCAGGCTTAAAAATCTATCGTGGCTACTGTTGGCAGGAAATAATTTGGGAAATGGAGCTGCCAATGATCTTGATTTTATAACCCCTCTAACCAACTGTAGCAAGTTGATAGCCCTTGGTTTATATGGGAATCGATTTGGAGGAGTGCTGCCACATTCTATAGCCAACCTCTCGACAACAACAGTCCAAATCAACATGGGAAGAAATCAAATATCAGGCACCATACCTTCTGGGATAGCAAATCTCGTCAATCTAAATGGATTTGGTATAGATCTCAACCAGTTAACTGGCACTATTCCTCATGAAATTGGTAAGCTTACGAACTTGCAATTACTATACCTAGACTTCAACCTTTTAGAAGGTAGCATTCCCTTGTCTTTAGGTAATTTAACACTGCTGACTAAACTTGAACTGCAGTCCAATTACTTGCAAGGCAATATACCCTCCTCCTTAGGAAACTGCAGGAGTTTGTTGTCGTTAAATGTCTCCCAAAATAAGCTCACAGGTGCTTTGCCCAAACAAATTTTCAACATAACAACTCTTTCACTTTACCTAGATCTGTCTAATAATTTTCTCAACGACTCTCTTCCTCTAGAAGTGAGCAACTTGCAGAATCTTGTTGAATTGGATATATCAAGAAATCAGGTTTCTGGTGAGATTCCTGCGACTTTAGGTGCTTGTACAAGCTTGGAATATCTTAATCTTTCATACAATTCTTTTAGAGGAGGTATTCCTTCTTCTTTAAGTTCCTTGAAAAGTGTTAAAGTGCTAGATTTTTCAAGCAATAATTTATCTGGCCAGATTCCAAAATATCTTGAGAATCTATCATTCTTAGAATACTTGAATATTTCTAGCAATCATTTTGAGGGCAAGATACCAACAAAAGGAGTTTTTAGCAATAAAACAAGAATTTCATTATCTGGGAATGGAAAACTTTGTGGCGGTTTACATGAATTGCAATTACCTTCCTGCCGCTCTAAAGGATCAAGAAAATCAACAGTTGCTCTTGTCAAAGTGGTGATCCCAGTGACAATTTTATGTTTGATCTTATTAGGTTGCTTTATTATTGTTTATGCCCGAAGAAGGAGATTTGTACATAAATCTTCTGTAACATCACCAATGGAACAACAATTTCCAATAGTTTCTTATGCAGAGTTAAGTAAGGCAACTGGTGAATTTTCAACATCAAACATGATTGGTCAAGGAAGCTTTGGCTTTGTGTACAGGGGAATTTTGGGAGAAGGTGGATTGTTGGTTGCAGTGAAAGTCCTTAATCTTACACGAAAAGGGGCCTTCAAGAGTTTTGTGGCCGAATGTGAAGCATTAAGAAATATTCGTCATCGAAATCTCATCAAAATCATCACTATTTGCTCCAGTATAGATTCTCATGGGGTTGATTTTAAGGCACTTGTTTATGAATACATGCAAAATGGAAGTTTAGAGGAGTGGTTGCACCATAGCAATGATCAACACGATGTATGCGATTTCAGTCTGATACAAAGATTAAACATAGCCATTGATATTGCCTATGCAATCGAATATCTTCACCACCACTGTCAACCACCCATTATTCATGGAGATCTAAAGCCGAGTAATGTTTTGCTTGACCATGTCATGGTTGCCCATGTTGGTGATTTTGGGTTGGCAAAATTTCTGTATGCCTGTCAAGCTGATGATGTGGAAACACCTTCAAGTTCAATTGGAATAAAAGGAACTGTTGGCTACGTTGCTCCAGGTAATTTTCATGTCCAATATTCGAATACTTTTTTTAAAAAAATTGTCCATTTACTAGATTTAACATCCATACGGAAATTAACACGATTCTACATGTTTAGAGTACGGCATGGGGAGTGAAGCCTCAATGGCGGGAGATGTATACAGTTTTGGTATTCTGCTGCTAGAGATGTTTATTGGAAAGCGACCAACCGATAGCATGTTTAATGACGGCCTAACTATCCATGAATTTGCAATGAAGGCTTTGCCACAAAGAGTGATGGAGATTGTTGATCCTTTGCTATTGTTAGAGGTAAGGACAAATAACTCTAAGAATCGTTGTGGAGATGGAAGAGGTGGAATTGAAGAGTGCTTGGTAGGTCTAATCACAATTGGAGTTCTTTGCTCAATGGAATCTCCGATTGACCGAACATTGGAGATGAGAGATGTTGTGGCAAAATTGTGCGCTGCAAGGGAGGCTTTTCTTAGCGTGTACGATTTGATGTAGTAGTAATGTCAAGTGTCAATTGAATCTATGCTTAGATTTTTCGAAGTACTCATAGCATCAAAGATTTTTTTTTTAATTTCCACCGCATGTACTAATTTCTTAACAGTAATTCTACACATTCTAAATTTTTTATCTCAAAAAGTTATCTCAAATGATATGTCATTTATCAATTGATTGGTGAGATGATATAATTAATTCACTTGAATCTTGTAAAGAATTATCAACCACTCAATTAATGACACATCATTTAGGATAATTTTTTAAAATAAAAAATTTGGGATGTGTAACACTACTGATTTCTTAATATCCTCCCTATATACTAATTAATGTGTCAAGTAGTTGTGAGAATGCTTATGTGGCATTGACTAGTGGTTAAAATAGTTAAAGTCAGTTGTTTAGCTGGGAAACTGCAGTTGTTCATGCATTTGTCTTGTGTTCTTGTTGTTGTAACAGTGGTTTTATTTTGTATTAAGGTTTGACAGCTTAAAAGTTATAAAATTAAAGTAATCGATAAATATTAGTTTGTATAACTTGAAAGTTGAGTCAATCAATAAATAAATGATGAAAAATCTAGAATACATCTTTACTATTTTTACTAAAATTATTATTTAAGAGTCAAATTAATTTACTACATATAATTAACTTTTATTTTACAGTTTTAGATTTTTTTTTCTATAATAATTACAACTAAAAGTTACTTACAACATCTCAATACCAAATATGGCCATCATCCTTTAATTAACATATATTTAAAGAAGCTGCAAGAATGTGTTTAAATCTGGGAGCTAAGTTGTTGATACGCTAGACATTGATCAGAATCTACTCTTACATGTAACGAAATCAATATATTAAATATAATGTACAAATTTTGAAGGTCAAAGACTTTTATGCTGGTCGGTCTGTACGAATTGTTTCCGCTTTGTCAATGTGGGTGGGCAGCAACTTAATTCAAAAAGTATATATGCATGCAAATTTATCTTATTAATATCTATTAAACTAATGTGTTTTTAATCAAAGCAAACCCGATTTCGTTTTCATGTTTACACAAGGCTGCGTCATCCTCGATACATGACATTGAGGTTTATACATGAATATGAAATGAGGGGTACTAATTTATTAGGGTGTTTGACTTTCGTTTTCAGGGATGATGCAGCCTAGCTAGTGTAAACCTGAAACGAAATCCGATTGCTTTAATTACGGACGCATTAATTTAATAGCAGAGAAATGATATGGAAAATTTTCATTCTGAAATTAAACCTCAGACTTTATTAATTTTGACCTCGTTAACAAAGTTCTCTTTGTATCGTTGAGGCTTGTTTTCTTAAAAAAAAAAAAAAGGAGATTATTATTATTTTTAGTTTCCGGAGGTTGAGCTAATTAATTATCAAGTTAGTCGATGCATTTCTAAAATTGCATCTTTATTTTGTTGAAGAAATTCTTTCTTAGAAATTTTTGGGTGCTCCTTCAGATGTTGGAAAATGTAGATTCGGTTAGTCTGGTTGCTTGGATCTTTTTTCCTAGCACAATCTTTCTTTTCTAGTGCCGTGTTTCTTCTAATTAAGGGGTAAAGTAACTGAATCTATGCTTTATAATGCATTTCTACTCTTTGCTTTACATTTTAATAAATCTTCTCGCTTGCCGAGGTTTAATAAAAAAAATTATTTTTATTTAATATAACTTAAAATTTTAACAAATCAGACATGTAACTATTGAAAAATTAAGTATAATGAGGTAGATTATTTGGTAGTTTGCTTCCCTCCCCACTCATTAAAGCAAAAGTTAGTATACACTTTTCAAAACCTTGAACTCCAAAAACTGCAGCTTTGGATAAATTTATTGATGAATTCAAATTTTGAATCTTGTGGAATTAGATATAAATTAATTTCTAAATTCGATAAGAGTTTGGGTGCTCTTGTAACATTATTCCTTAATAATTCACTACTTGTCATGTATGTAAGTAAATTGTTATGATTAGTTGGAGAATACGCATGATAAATAATGAATGCGAAAGGAGCAGTGGTCTAGGAACACTCAAATTTTTCCTCTAAACTGAAAAGTAGCAACTTTACTCACTCATGTGAGATCACTTTAAACATAAAATGGTTGATATTCATCAGTTCCTAACTAAAATTTGGATATCTATGTCTTGAAACTCTTTTACTTACGTTGAATATAAAGCCAATTAAAGTTGCCCTTCCCAAAAATGATGTTACAGTCCTTAATTATTATGACTGCTAATGAAGTAACATTAATTAACTGGTGGATATGTACACGTAATACTATGGTTTGCAATAATAATTCTATACTTACATAGTTTAAATGCATAATTTGTATCATCTCTAACTTATTTTTTGACAAAAAAATGAAAAGATGAAAAAGAAAAGAAAAGAAAAAAAGTACATATCACAAACAATCACAAAATCAATAAGCTGGTTTCAACATTGGTATACTTGAAGAACCACTTACATAAAATGAACTATAATTTTCTGTTTTTGAGAAGAGCGAGAATAATAAATAATTTAAAATAATAATAATAATAGTAGAGAGGAGTCTGCCTACTCTTCATATGAGCAATGATATTCAAATTGAAAAAAAAAAAATATATGACAGATCGCTCCCAAAAATAATTATAAAATAGGTCTGTTTATCATGTAAATTGAAAAATATCAATTAACATGATAAAATAGACTTGTTTTACAGTTATTTTTGTCAGCTTCTATTGGGCTTCAATTTCTTTGGCATTTTTCTTCATACACATATGCACTTATTATTGTTCTGAGAAGTAACGCTAGCTTATTATAGAGTAATATTAAAGTAGTAATTGTATAATGAGTTAAGCACCAAAACACGTTACGGTGCTTGCCAGTGCCCGCGACCATCGTGGCTTGGCCCAGAGTAAGCCATGCCTAAACCCTTTAATATTGATGGAAGGGAATTAGATTGATGATCATGCACATGCAGCATCCTTGAACCATCAACACGCATGGAGTAAGAGAGCAAAAGGAAGAGGATGAAGATGGAAATGACATTTATAGCCAATGTAAGAGAATAAAGAGGACTCATTTTCAATTTTCCCTTTAATTTCTTTCTTGCTTTTGTTACTGGAGAGCCTCTATTATTCTTGATGGTCTTTTGGCTGAAATGTAGCCGGTATATATAAGGCGATATGCAGATACTATTTCGGAATTAAATAAGCAGATGTCAAATTTGACCACTTCTGTTAACTAATTAAGCGAGTCGGGAAGTAGAATTCCGGGTGGATTGGTCATGAACATGGAGTTGATAAACGTAAGAAAACAAAAGAGCAGGTAAAAGATTATATATTGTTATTTGCAATTGCAATCATAAAGGCCAGTTTGACTACGTATTGGTTTTTTTTTCTTTTTAATAGATGGACCGGAGAGAGATATTTGGGCGGACATATAAGTCCTTCAGCTCTGTTTGGTATAACTTTTCAAATTGAACTTATTTAAATAAAATTTTTGTTAGTAAAACTTTTGTAAATAGAGTTTTTACTAAAAAAAATTTAGTTGTTTGATTGTCAATAAGAGGTTTTATTAAAAATATATGAAATTACTTTAATAGTCAAGTTTTTTAAAGTCATATTATGAAAACAATAAATAAGATTGTTAAATAAGTAGATGATATTTTAGATATTTTGACATTTAAAAAAAAGATTTTCAATTTCTACTCTCAAAAACTCAAAATTTGAGTTTTTGCTAATAGAGGTAAAATAACTTATTTAATTTTTAAAAGCTCTATTAGAAAAACAACCAAATAACAACAAAAATTACGATAAGAGTTTATATGATTAAATAAGCACTTATAGTCATTAAATAAGTCATAATAAATAGACACGAAATATACACATAAAAAGAGTTAATGAAAAATTAGCAATATTCCTAGAATACTCAAATATTAGACTTTTCCTTGCCTTTGCGTGTTAATAAATTATGAAGAATATGTTTAGATAAAACACCAAAAGCTCCCCCCTTTTTGTAAAATTAATCATTTCTTTCTTCATATTTGAAAACTTAGCAAAATCCTGTTGTTGTCGATTTTTTTTTTCTTTAACAGTTTGGATGGTGATAATATAGCTTATCTACACAATGCTGCAGGGAGATAGCTAATTTTTTTCTTTATTGAAATCAATGTATACCACTTACCATTATTTTCAAATTAACTTTTATTCATATTTATTATCAATTAAATAAATCATATAACTAGAAATTAAATTAAATTTTTTTAATAAAAAAATAAAAAAAATATGTTTCAGTGTGAATAAAAATTAATAATTAAAATATTTTTTTGTATTTTTTGTTATTTTTAAACATTTTATTATAAAATATATATATTTTATAGTCTCATGATAAATTATCAAAAAAAAAAAAGAAGTTCTATCTACCTTTTTTTCTTTTAAATTTTTGGTTCCATGAAGGTGTTTGGATATTATGAAAAACTGTTAATCTCTCTAATAAACAAACTTGTCCACTATTATTACTCCAATTTACATGACAATAGGCACAATGTGCATATATGTACGGCCAGTCAAATCCTAATGTTACGATATTGGACAAACCGATGTACTTTTTGGAAGGCAATTCAATCTTTTTTTTAACAGACAAATTAATCCGATAATGATAAATAAAATGATTTAACACGAATTTTGAAGTAAAAAAATTAATGGTTAACAAATTATTAAATATTAACATCAAGGAGTTTTTGTAGGTTAATTTCACTAAACAAGAGAGCAGTTTTAGTCATTTTCCCATATGCTGTTTGATTAGATACAATTTTTTTTAAAAAAATTATTCTTATATATACAAGTTGTTTTTACTAACTCTGGATCTTATCTCTCGCATCTTTTATTATAATTTTATGTATAGTCAAATTTTGAATAAGTTCAATTAGTAAAATCTCTTAAGTTAAAAAAAGATGTTTGAGATTCAAACCCTCCTCCTATGGACAAAGGGGCTAAACTAAATAAAAAAAAATTATTAAATCACTTAGTTTTTAACATCGTTCACTAATTTGCTATATTATATAACCAATCTAATGTGCTGACAGTAGTGAAAAAGCACATAATAACTTCTTAAAAGAAGGAGAAATTATCTTCATATTGTAAGTGGGTAATTGACTTCAACTTATTGCGAGTAAATAAACATCTGCTCTGATTTAATTAATAGAAACATGGTAATTGTTAGGTAATATTAGTAAGTTATAGACTTTTTAATTCTAAATCGACACAGACTGAATCATTTTGACGTAACAAAACGTTAAATTTGAAATAAAGATTATCATATAATAAAATATACATACGTTTCATTCATGACAAAATCTGAGACTGTACTGAAATTGTGTATGTTGGTTGTTGATTATATATATAATATATACAAAAAAAAATTGATCAGAATATAATCGCCCTATATTCAACGGAACCAATATAATAATAATAAAGTCTAAAATCGGAAGGTACAATCCGATGTGCTGGTCAGTCCTCATGTATTAATTATTTTCTTACTTGTCTTGTCTGTTGCGGTGTGGGCTGCACCAATTCATTTCAGAAAATAAATGGAAATCATTATCTTATTTTGTGCCTTTGATTGTTTCTCGCATGTTTGAGTCCCATTCTACTGTACTTGTTTAATCATCAAGGTTTCTCAAAACCGATTAAATTCGGAAACTGTAGTTCTTTTTTATTCTCTAGGAAACGAACCAGGTACTTGATAATTAAATCCTGGACAAACTTTTATCCATACCCGACCCTTATTCAATAAAGCAATAAACAGTATATATACTAAATAATAAAATTGACTTCCTAGAGGAAAATAATTAATAAATTTCACTATTTTTTAACAGTCAAATATTTATGAGAAAGTAAAGTAACAACTCCTAAGTTGAGTTAATTAGTATTTTTTCCTCTTATTTATAAGATGAAGAGTTCGATTCTTCCTATGTTGTGATAGTAATATTAAAAAAATAAATTAAATTTTAAATAGAATTTAATTATCATGATTTCAAAAAGAAAAGAGGGACAATTTGTGAATGATTTTGTTTCCCTCTCTTGTTTTTTTTTTCTTTTCCTTAATGATCTGAACTCTACTTATTGAGCTCAGATAAAATTATGTTTTGTGACCAATATTAGATTAAAGTATTATACTCTCCAGATTAAAATCATATACACCTTTTTTTTTTGTTTTTTTCTAATAAACCATCAGGCAAAAAATAATTATAAGAGAGTACACCATGAGCGGAACAAAGGTTTTGGTCAATTAGTGACGGACGGCCAAAATAAATAAATTACAAACTTAAAGGAAGTTATATTCAATTAATATAACTTAAACAAGGTCGGCCAAAACGTAGATTTTTCAAAGAAAATGGCTAAATTTCAATTAGAACCTTTATCTTCCATAATTTTTTTCGGACTGGATGGCCAGGCTACGACATAGGTTCCCCCAGCCATCGTAATATAAAAGAAAAAGAAAGAACACATCAACCGCAATCACAAAATCAAGAAGCTTTCACACTTTCATTGTTTGGTTGTTGTAGTATTTGAAGAACCATTTACATGATGAAATGAACTGCATATAATTTTCCTATTGCATGTTCACCGGAATGATTAGCAATAAGCTAGATCAAAAAAGGGAGACTAAATAAGATACTGCATGCATGTAACATGTTTCATGTTACATGTGTAGGTATACATATGCACCTCTTGTTATTCTAATGATATCTCCTTGGTCGTTGGGAGATACAGTCACAGAAGCCCTTGCTCCTACTTCTGCTCTGCTGGATTCTTATGAGTAAAAATCAAAATCTAGTGAAATCAAGTATACAGAAACAAACATTTGGAGAACTAAAGAATGTGTTAAGCACCCAAAAAAAAAATAAAATTACACAGTTCCCATGACGTTAGTGACCGCGACCGCGATGGCTTGGCCCGGAGTAAGCCATGGCTCTGACACCCTTTACCGAAGGAAGGGAAGGTTGATGTTCATGCAGCAGCCTCGAACCTTCAACATGCATGGAGTAAGGAAAGCAAGAGGAAGAGAGGATGATGATGGAAATGGCATTGAAGGCCAATATAAGCGAAGAAACCCTCATTTTTCTGTCCTTGTTTCCTGTTGTTGTTATTAGCTAGCTTGGGATAGCTGTTTTGGACCGAAATGTAGCAGATTCTGGTCATATATATAATGTGATATAAAGTTATTACTTGGGTAATAAATAAGCGTATGTTCTTTGACTGATTGATATTAACTTCGGCACCTACTCGTTGAGGAAAAATTATGCGTTGTATAGTTTTGAAACATGGCTCGTTTGAAACCGTAGCCAAGAAATTAAATAAACATCAAGTTAAAAAATAACACTTGCCAGTGAAATCGTGAAGGCAAGTTTGACTATTGGTATGTTTTTTTAAATGAGATAGAGATTTGTAGCTCAATGTCAATAAGTCGGGCTAAAAATATATTTCGGCATGCCGTTTGGTGGGATGCAAAATTTTATTTTATTTTTTTTAACGTATTTCTCTAATAACTTGCTTGAACTCTTCCCTTTTGGTTGTTGTTGTTGTCGCTGCTGCTTTATTGACATGATAATTTCAAAATACAGAAGCTCGTTTCTTTCTCCCGACCAAAACTACTCGAAAATTGTCCCTTCATTCTGTTCTCATTGCTAGATCCTAAATTGGTCAAACATATCTCTCTCTTACTAAAATATTGTAGCATGCCGATTCATTTTTCATTAAATAGTTGCTAGACTCCCTTTTGACGGTTACCACCTTAGAAACCCTTAAACACGGAAGATATAAATGATGTGAACAGTGATTAAATTGATTCAATGAGTACGACCAAATTCTATGGCTTGAATTGTGTTCTATTAGTATAGTCGTAATAATATCGAAGATTTGAAGTGAATATCCAAGCAATAAAATAATCAAAACTTACTGAAATCTCGCATGACATGAGTGACGGTCAACTTAAGCAAAGTAAAATAAGAATTAAAAATTCAAAAAGTTGACCACGGACTAGAAATAGTCATTAAAAAGTATACAAGCATCACAAGTTAGCTATCAAGATAAAGAATTTCAAAATATAATAATAATCAATTCCCGCCACGTGATAGCGATCAAACACACGAATCAAGAATTCATGAAGCTTTTTCTTTTTTAAAAAAAATCCCATACGTTAGTGTTAGTGTGTTAGATAAGAGCAAGTAATAAACGAGAGAGGAATGCTAGCTATCCAAAAATCTAAATTTTAAGTTGTAATTAATATGGCATTTATTGGATGATAGTTAAATAATTTTATTAATTATAAAATCTACCATCTAATAGTTAAGTGACATATAACATTGAAATTTAAATTGAGAATTAAATATTCTGATATTTAATATTTATCTCACAAATGAATCCTATTTAAGTAAAAGAAAAGTTGTTATTATTATTATTATTATTTTAATAACCTAATAGAGTCAAGAGGAATAAGCTGGGCTGGCAGATCAATTTATGCAAAAATGTTTGCATAGCCGTTTGAGTGGCGATTCCGTGTACCCTCAAATGTCGTAAGTGGTCGCTTGTCAAAGCCAAAGCCAAATGCTGCTTTCCTCTTATTCAATCTCTGCAGCCAATTCAGAGACTAACAGGCAGCGTCTCCATGTAAATAAGCGACCGCCAAGTCTGCGGTCCACACCTGCAAATTATAAGGAAAGCAAATATATAACAAATAATTCTAATTCTTTATTTCTTTATGTTTCATTTTCATGACACCTATAATACGAAAGCAACTCGCATCAATAACGAGACGTGGTCTTCCACAGTATTATAGACTACTTTTTTTTTATTAAAACACCAACCTTGATGATGGCAATGGGCAACAAACATAATCAGATGCAGGAATCACCGAATCATAAGTTACTGAGTATAAATATTTTAACTGTACTTGTTCTCCGGTTTTATTTTAGTGTTCTGGGTTAAATTTCTTCCATATTAACCAAGCACATCGTTGTCCTGAAAGTGGAACGTACCGATACTAAAGTAAAAAGATTTGATATTAACGACTTTGTCAATTCAATTATCAGCTACGTCATAAATTTCTCTTTTGACAAGCAGAATTGAATGTCAAAATGACGACTAGGACAACTTAATGGTGGCAAAACAAATTGGTGAATCGAATCTATGTCGATTTCTGAATGAATCAAATCAAAATTCAATGGATTCGGATTCATTGCAATTCATTTACTATACAAAATTAAATTAAATAATAAATGAAAACGATAAATAAAGAATCGAATAACTTCAGCTAAGTTCGTTTACAATCTAACCAGCAAAATCGATTCATTACAACTAGATCCAAATTCCAAGCTAAACACAAGTGCAATTAAAAAAACAAGAAGCTGAAGAAACTTATTTGCCATCCCTAATCCAAGCTAAACAGAAGGAAGAATGAAATTGACGGTTAGATCATTGGTACGTTTAGCTATTCGAGAACTTGTCATTGCAGCAGCCAACAGAAGTGAAGCTTTGGCTGAACATTTTAAGTGAGAGCATTGATCTAATTTTTGGGAGTGTTTAGTTTGGCTTTCGTTTGGGAAATGAAGACACATGTTTTTTAAATGGTTATGACTATCTTAGAACTGCTCTAAGGTAGAGTATGAATTACAACCATATACATAAAGTGATAAATAATAAAATATTCATTATAACTTTAATTGTGTAATTATAAAAATATATTCTACCTCAAAACAGTTTCAACATGACTAAACCCTAAGATCAACTGATGAGTGATGATGCTTTTACTTTCATTTTCTTTTTTGGCTTATTATCATTTCCTAATAACAAAACTAACCTTATACCTTGAAAATGTTTAAACAATTTTTTTTGAATTTTAATGGTAAATAAGTAATTTTATTAAAAAGATTGTCTATTATTTTGTTCATTTAAAACCCGCTTAATAAATAAATTCTAACGAATAACGAATAGGTAACCTTAAACCTGAATTCAATTAATTTATTTAACTGAATTGAATCAAATTTGTTGATTTATTAAACGAATTATTTTTTTTCAAACTCAAACCTATTTAATTTGACTCCAATCGAATAGAATTAATGAATCCTGACCCAAAATTTGATGACCCATGAAGGAGCATTGTACAAACATAGAGCATTACAAGATTGTCAGGTAATGAGAATGCCATCAAGGATTTGGAACCTAAAAAAAAAAAGGTTGGTTTGAAGATGGCACGGACCACCCTATCCAAATGGCAGACGCATTCGAATCAATCCACCACCACCGTCCCCGGACTTACATGAGAACCTACCACGAGCAAACAAAAGAATAATGCACGGCCCCCCTTCGAAAATTCCAAGCGGGGCGCTGGGGGTGGGGGGGAGATGAAAGAAAGAAACTGAAGTGCAAACAGTTTCTTCACTAACCACCATTGTATTTGCAATGATACTTTTAAGAAGATAAAGGCCAACTATCGAGTGGCTTTTTCTGCAGTCATTGGTCGACAAAGGACTGAACCAGCAGCAAAACAGTGAGATTCACCAAAGACCAATCATTTCACATATTGCTAATAAAACTCGAGGGTGGCCACTTCAGTCTCTAGAAAAAAAACATAGTGAGAGCACATTAGAAAACAATAACCCAATTAATGTGTTAATCAAACTAGGAGCAGAGGAAGTACCAACAAGTTGATCTTGTATGCAATGCCTTAGACCCAATTCATGAATTCAAGATACTTTCCAATTTATTCCATAGCGCCAAGTCAAATATACAAATCTCCAGTACAAGATGGGGGATTCAGGTTGAGGCGGGGAGGTGATAACAGCCCTAAACAAATCAAAATGAAAAGAGTGGCTTCAGTGAAGGGCATTCCAAATAACATCCAATGTGCAAGCATCAAGAACAAGATTCAAAGTCAACATCTCTTACAGCAATCAACATAAATCTTTGAAAACCATAAAGAGGAAAAGAACCCAAATAACTCATATCTAGGTATCAAATCATCTCTGAAATGTATGTAATCAGATGATTATACATAAGATCAGTAACACATCCTAGGAATGTTATAGAAACTTGAATGAGAAGTCACCAAGCAACTAAACCATCTCTTCATGAAAATTAGACAGTATTATGCCAGTTGTTTCTCAGAAGCCAAAACAGAATAACTGAATGCTCTTCTAAGTGTGCTACATTTAATCAGAGACCTTTGTTGCACAGTGTATGGCAAAAACAGTTGAAGATGATATCTATAAAGAATTCAGCCATAATTAGAAAATGTGAGATATTACCCAAGTATTTTCAAGAATCCTCAAGCCGACAACAAATGTTTTGGAACTGAAGTGGATTAAATTGAACTTAAAAACAGCATATTCACTTGAATCGCGACATAGAATAGCAAGCTCAGATGCAAGGTGCTTGGAAAAGTTTAACCCCGAAAGCATCATTAAATAGTAAGTCTGCATATGAGATTTGAATCATTTTAGAAAATAAGCAATTAGATTCAAAGAAGCTTAGATCTCGGTAATTTGGCAAATAAAAAACTACTCGAATAAAGGGCAGAATTAAGAAGATATAGTCTATGTACTTTATTTTGAATTTGGGGAAAGATTATTGAATCTGAAGCCCAGAGATATAAATATAATGGACTTAAATCTTACAAAAACGGTTAGCATTAAAGAAACACAGGTAGAACCCAAATTAGGGACAGCAAACATTTAGAAGTAAACCTTCAGATCTTCGTTGTGAATTGCAGGGGGTGCAGCGGGCATTCAAAATACCTCAGAGCAAATGTGAGAAGCTCCATGGTAAGAGGAACTACATTATATATGCATGTTTCCTCCATAGATATGACCTACAGATGCCTGTAAAGCAAGATTTAAATACAAGCGGAACTGAATCAGATATCAGATGCAAAACCTTGAAAAAGAAAGTCATCTCATCATATCTCCTTTCATGATAATCAAGAATGTTTTTAAAAGCATAAAAATTAGTAGGAGTTCAAGTAGCAGTTCCAACATGGAGTTGAATGCAAACCATTACAAAGAAAATCTTACACCGGTGATTTTGAGTGAACTACCTAACATACTGATTAGAACACAATGTCAAGGGAACACCAATGCCACCGGCAATTCTAAACATGCACAACAGAGTAGCGAAGTCCTAACTGTTCGTTAAGAAACTAAAACATAAGGATGAAATTTACTATCCCTAACCCATCAGTTCATAGATTACAGTTTATAAACTCTAATATGTAGACTCTGTAATTAGCATAAACATGTGGACTTCTGTCTTAATATCCCATTGTAATACAACTTTGTGGAGAAATCCCATCAAGTATGTTTCAAATACCTTATAGTACATATTGGTAGTCTAGTAATAGAAGCACAGAGTAACAAAAAGCAGGATTTCTAAAGATAAATGTTAATTGTTACCATAAGACGCTCTTCTGTCCAAGAAATTTCAAAATAAGAAAAGTAGACATACTAACCTGAAGGTAAGGTACGACGATGTCATAAACTTGTGAAAAAAATTCTGACTTCACCATAATCCTGAAAGAATAAAACCTCCAATCAAGATATTCTTCAAAGTTATCAAAGAATAGAAGTTTAGGACAAACACAATTGGGAACTTCATTTCCACATATTCAGTAAGGTATATTTTTTATAGCGAAAACAACATTGATAAGACTTCAAACAATATCAATCAAATAAGGCTCTATCCCTGAAAAGAAGTTCAACAGAACTCAAAATTAGTCAGCCAGCTTTGCACAAATACCTTTTCAGAAGCCGAAAACAAATGTAGATTTCTTCGATATCTACTTCTAGCCTCAGTTCAATATATTGCCTGAGAAGTTCACACATGTAATGAATGGCTTCATCCCATCCATCAGAACTTGCATCCAGAGGATGTAGAGGTATGGATACAGTATGTTGCAATGTTGGAGATAAATTCTCAGTTGATCCAGACTTGTAGTACATGTCTGCCAGAATGTTCAGCATCAAGAAGTTGCTGGCTTTAAACTTATCAACCCACAGTGGAGGATTTCCAGCCCAAAGATTATTGTTAACCACAGATTCATTTAATCCAGAAAGATTCTCAGTGGTCTTGAAACCTAATAATTCCTGTGCATTTTCTGGAAGAACCAAGGCAGCACTACAAGTGAAATCCTGCTCTCTGTGTGCAGGAAGCTGCTCAAGTATATCAACTCTCACTTCTTCAGGTAACTGTTGTAACACTGAGATATCTACCTGACTAAGAGATGAAGGCATTAAATCAATTTTATTAAGACCCAAAGTGGTACTGGCCCCACTGCAGGATCCTGCTCTCAAAACAGATACTGCCTGCATTTCCTCAACTGTATACTGTTCAGCCTAACAAAATGTGCAAATATTTCATCAACTAGTGACTGAGAAACAAAGCCAGAATGATAATGATAAGAAGTTACCTTTACTTCCACAGGCCCTCCTTTCAGGGTGACCTCAGAAAAGAGAGGTTGCTTTCCCTTGTTTACAGCACCTTAATCAACAAAACCAACACATCCATAAGGGACTGGTAGAAACTAATGAATATTACCATATTATTCCTTTAAAATCCAGGTAAGAAAAGATCACCTTCAGTTTTGTAAGGAGAGTTACATAAAGAACTGCTGGTATTTTCACTTCTACATTTGTTCTTAGCAAGAAAATCAACTAACTTCCCACCATAGGTTTCATTCAGTTCTGAAAACAGTTCTGGAGGAAGATTCTCTACAACTCCCATATCAAGATGGCACAAAGGTGGCAGAGTTTGGTTCGAAGAAGCTTGACAACTGGACAGATTATTGTCCATTTGAACAGAATGCTCACCTGTATCAGCGCACAGTTGACCCAGACTTCCATCACTATGTCTCACACAATCTATCAAGAAAACCATTAATGGAAGGGCAGTCATTTTATTTCATCTTTAACCAAATCAACAATAAAAGCAAATGTTCAAATAAACATAATTGAAAAATTAAAATTTTTATATAACACATCCGGCCTTCTTTTGCCTGAAGTTGGAATAATTTCCAAATGTTGCTATCTTAGAAATTATAATAGCTTTCATCGTGACTTATCTTAGAACCTAATTCAGAGTCAAGAGTCGGCGTAGTAAGTTCTACAATACTATACCAATAGATAGGACATCCCAATATCAGGTTATCAACATATCTTTATACAAGATACCAATAAAAACTTAACATCGTGTGATACTCTCACCCTAATCCCTAATGTTAAGACAACTAAACTTCATGTATTTCCAGAAACATGATTGTTTCTAACTCCTTTTCCCGATCGACTCAGTAATATCATGAATGCTAATAAGATCTTTCGTTGTCATCCTAATCAGTAAATGTACATCTCAAATAAACAATTTTGATAATCTCATATACAAGCATTTAGAGTTTCAAGCAGCAGAAGAAAACAGAAAATTCTGCTAAAACTCTATTATATTCCATATATAACTGAGTCCTCCTCTGTGCCAGTAATCATCCAATTTTTATAATTTCAGTGTTCACCTCAGAAACCAGACGCAGATAGATCAGATATTTTAATCAAAATGCTATTAGAAGTAATCGAGGACATGTAGTGTGCAAAATGCAACTTTAAAATACCTATATTAGTTCTCTCTCCAGTCCTTCTATTGATATCATGTTGCTCTTCTGTAGTAGCAGATGCAGATGTGAGCCAAGATCTTAAAGTGTTTCTTTCAACCCCTTCATACCACCAGAGTTAAAAGGAAAACTTTATCAGAAACAAACTTTGATTATTAGAACAAATGACATTGTAGTGACTAGTAAGGGAGAAAATCTGTATTATATATAAGTTAGCCTTAGAAACAGCACGTATTTGTTATAGCTAAAACAATGTCATGAAATATAAGAAATTAGGCAGAATACAATTGGTATGAACTATCTTCAGCACCACATACCTTGTTTAGAAGTGTCGGCATTTTCAAGCTTCGAAACTTGCAAGCCAATACCCCGAATGTCCTCAACATCTGTGCAAAATCAATCAAAATATTAACAGAATGCTATCTATATCCAGAAAATACAACATGAAACAAAAAGAAGGTTTACAAAGTTTATAGATACAAAATAGCTGACCATTAAATTACACACACCAACAACATGGATACTCTTATCCAAAATGGAAGTTTAAAAATACTCTAATTTGCTACACTAACTTACCTAAATGGAAAGACCCAAAAAGCTGCTTGGTTATCCTCTGAAGCACTTCCACATCATTAGTAGCAACTGGAACCTATAGCAAACCTTAATAATCTTAATACTTCAACCTCCAATACACATAGGGATTAAAAAAAATAATTGAAGCTGCATTTCATCCATAGCTAATACCGTTGTGGAGTGGCTCAAATTATCACAGACCCCACAGCCCATATATTTTGTAGGCTCGCCAGCATCTTGTTTTCTCTTTTTCATCTAGAAGTATACAGGAATAAACAAATAAATAAAATGAATTTGTTCATATCACATCCCTATAATAACTAAGACGTAGCTTCTCAAGGGATTAAGGAGACATAATACATCAAGAAGAAGCTCCACTCAACTGAGTGCATTGCATGATTTAAAGATAAAGAACAATGGCAGAAAGACATACCTTGAGGGTAAATGTACGTCCTTTCACTCCACACCCCTGCAAGCGCAATGAAACCTCCTTGCAAAGGCTCAAAAGAAAATGTTGACTCTGCAATAAATAATAAATCAATTCATGACCTTCCCAAAGAGAGAGAAAAAGAAAAAGTGAGAGTAGGATTTGAATACCCACATCATTCAAATCCTTAAACCTGACCCCCCAATTTACTTCAGCACCTATAGACTTGCTTTCCTGCAGATCACATCATCTGTCAGCAAGCCTCAGATGATGTCAAACAACATGAGAAAAGAAAATAGAAAAATAAGAAATAAAAATACATAGAAGCAAATATACTAGAAAACATGTATGTTAAATATAAAAAGCAACTCAATAAGCAGAAGGATAGCATACTATGCATTTTCCAGCAAATTACAGGATATTTCTTTTTGTCAGCTCAGGCTGGTCCTATTTTAACAGACTGCTTATTCTTTTTGTATAATCCTCATTTCTAACAACAATATAATAATAATAAACACGAGGTTCATCTTTAAGAGCACATAGCAGTCTAAAGTATACAAGTGCTGGCACAAAGAACAAATATATTTTTCCAAACCTGAATGACCCCAACTTCCCGGTTATCTACTCCTCTACTATAATTCCATCAGCATCTCACCAGTTTTTGCTCCAAAATCCTTTTGAAGAGAGTCCTGAAATTCCAAAAAACTAAATGCATTAGAATACACAGAAACCTCGTTGCCTATTGCTTTTTTGACTTTTAACAAATTAATTCTGATTAAGAAACACTTCAGAACATATTTCAGTATTTTCTTGTAGAATTTAGTCCCATTCATTTAGTTCTAATTTAGTCAATTCATTTTGTTCTAGTCAATAAAGAATATTTACCCTTTCAATTACTTTTCTTTTTTGTCTGCAGAGACAATGTGGTAATCCAATGTAAATAAAGATTAATGAAATAAAGGTCTGTATGATGCCATTGGTCAAATCATAACCTGCTAGAGTCTATCGGAATTATACATTTGTAACCTAAAGTAGAATGACAAGACTGGGTCTAATATCAAAAATTGCAAACTAATATCCGCAATTAGAGATGAGACATAATAGACCTTGGAAATCGTACGCAACTGACCACAAGTCCAAACGTTTTGCTTCTTCAACTTCTCCTCTAAAGCATAACCTATTCCTGGAAGTTCTTTGATTGGAAGTTGATTCAGATACTCATCCACCTGCAACAATTCAACTACTTTAGTCAAGAAGGTGACCTTCATGCAACACTACATAACTTGTATGGATATATAGAAGGGATAGTGTCAACTTCATAAGTTATACAAAGCATAACCAGAGTTATTTCTTAAAGCACTTGAAAACAATTACATTAAGTTCGTAAGTCATAAAAAATTCGCTAAAAAGGAAAAAAAAATGAGAGAACAATTATTTTGAGAATGTAACAAGTTATGGCATGGAAAAATTATCATTTAGCATATCAGAACATCTACACTGCAATACTAATATAGACAAATTATTAGACAATGCCTCCTATAAAAAAACAAGTCACAAGATATACCCCCTCTGGAGGGATGTAGCATTGACCGTTAGGTTTAGCTGTTCTAGTGGCAAGGCGGGCAACAAGCATATTCCCAGCTATGCCAATACTTGCTGTGCAACCTGTGGTTTCAAAAATCTCTTTTCTTATTTTTGAAGCTAGAAATTCATGATTCTCCCCTTCCAAGTTTGTGACATCTAAAAATGCTTCGTCACAGCTAACTGCCTGCATTCAACAAACATTATATTGATAAGAACTCAAAGGAGGAAAGAATTAGCATTCAAGGAACCATGACCAGACCTGAACTTTATCGCAGTGCTTATGCAAGATGTCATAAAACTGATCGGCAACCTTCATAGTTTCACAAAAAAACAAGAAAAAGATCAGGAAACCCACTAGGCTGCAGAAGTGCCACATCCTTTAAACATACTCAAAGTGGATGTTCAAATTTATTACCTCCTCATATGCTTCAAAGTTGTAAGGGACAATGACGAGGCGGGGACAAAGAGCCTTGGCATCTCTAACAAACATTCCAGCCCTAACTCCTGAAAGTAAGGATTAAAATCAACTTGTATACAGAAAATACATAAACCATAAAAAATGTAAGTGGACTGAGATATAGAAGACTTAGAATAGAACCAACCATAAGATCTAGCAGGATAATTCGCAGATGAAATTTCAGCAGTTCCTTTAGGATTGTCTGAATGACATACAGCTACAGGCTTATCCTGTAATTCAGGACGATTCCTGATGACAACTGACACAAAGAAGCAGTCCTGGAGAAGAATAACAGCATCAATGGTTTATTACAAACCCAGATAAGGACAACGCAGCACATGCATCTATGAAGTCCAGAGGTCATCCATTTTGTTCAACAGGTTTCACATTGCTCTAGAATTGGTGAAGTTCACAACCATAATAATAGGCAAAAGAAAAGATGTCTATTAGAAATCCTGTTATAAACCCCATGATAACGAGATTACCATGTCAACATGAATGATGGCAGTCCTCTGAGAATCTGATGAAACTCTTGGGCTAGAACTCATGCACTTAAGCCCACTGCAGTTGGGGAAACGTTTACGATACCGATTTCTCCAAGTACCAATGAAGTGAAGCCTTGAACTCTACAGAAACCAGAGTCCTTGTTAGGATATAACCAAGACTAAGTTCCTGCAGATAACTTTTTGTGCACAACTGGTCATACAGATTCATCAAGAGAGGTATCAATTATGTAGATTTAAAATGCTTAAAATAACCCATGGAGCACAGAAGAAGACGATATGAAACTAAAGCAAAAACATGCAATCACTTTCCATTTCACTACCTTGAAATAATTTTCCACAAAATTGGGATCCCCAAGGGTTGAATGGCATTTTCTAGAAGAGGCAACAGTTGAACGTGTAGCAGGTTGAAGAGTAGAAGACTGATGTCCATTTTTCACACTGCTTTCATTTTCTATATCAGAACTACTGCTGTTCTGCCACGTTTTCTTCACAAGATTTTCCATCACAACAAAATTGTTGCTCAGTTATCTTTTCATTATCATTATCTAGTGCAGGATTTTCAATTTCTACACTAATCTGCCCTTCGTGTTCCGTAGACACATCCATTTCAGACAAACCATCATTATTTGAACAGCCATCATTCAGAGATGCATCCTCTGTTTGAAGTTTTGCTTGATAAACCGTGGTTATAGGAGCATCCTCAGGGACATGGCTGCCCTTTGAAGCAAAGAAGTCAGACAACTTCGGTTGATTATTAGCAAGTTGATCAAGCTCGTAAGGAACCCCTAATGGTAGCAAAGCAACATTGAAGAAAATTAATTTAGAAAAACAAAGATAAAAGAAAAGACAGAAATAATAGTCACATAATCCTTTTGAAAGAGAAACTTGTGCATGATCCATCACTCCAGTTGGAGAAATATTCAGGAAATCAAGATAAAGTCAGCAAAATCACAAACTTACAACTCAAAATTTTGTTAGCAGCAACAGAATCCAGAATCCATGTCGGTTTCACTACTGGGAGCCCACGACTGAAGGACCTACGTTTAAATTACCAGCATCATAACTAATTCTATCCAAATAAAAATTACAATTTTTTAGTTTGGACAAGAAACCAAGGTTAATAATGTGAACCTCAAATTCTTGATTTTACTGTCTGGAAGATTGCTACAGATGATATGGGTGACATGACGCCTGGAAAAGTAATTCTCAAATCGACCACCATATTTCAACATATAGCCTCGCAGTTCCTAAGGCAACAAATTATTCACTACCAAAATCCACACAAAAGATAAAAGCCAGACAACTTAGGAAAAGAAATGAAATGAAGATGGTACATCCAAACGTTTTACACAATGAATTAAAACCATAAAGCATAAGCATTAATTTTTGCTTTTCGAAATGTTGATACTTAAGTCTCCTTGCAACCAAACATAGCTTAAGAAAACTATCCTATGAAGAAAACATACCTGACTTGAAGGAATCGTGAAACCGTCAACAAAAATTGAAACCCCCTGAAATATAAGCCTTCCAGAGGTTGAAGCACTATGCGAAGAGCTCGAAGCTTCTGCATCAAACTGATTTTGAAGTTTCCGGTTCTTTTCTACCATATAACTGTATTCAAAACAACCAGCACCAATGAAAAAAATAACAACATTTATAATAATGATAACTTTTTAATAAAATGTCTCTGATTCATCTTAAAAATACGCAAGCATTTCAGTTACACGTAGTAAAAATTAACAAAACTAAAACTTTATCAAAATTCATAGAAACAAACAGAACGATTAGCAAAATTTAGTTAAATTCACATGTATTAGTACAATAACTAGCTGTACCTCATGGTTCATATAAACAATGGGCTCCCCTAAACAATTTCTTTTAATAATTCAATACAAATCAATTCTTTCAAAAATTTAAATTACAGGCCATGCATCAAAACCGATGAGAATTATATCAAAATACTAGAAAAAAAAATTACCTGCCAAAATCGGGAAAATTAGATTTGCGAAAAGAAGAGCGAGAGGAGTAAGAATTGGAGCCCCAAGCTACGCCTAGGGTTTTCTGGTTGCTTTTATTCTTCTTGTTATCATTGTTATTGCTATTGTTATTTGAATTACTAGAATTAAAGCTTCTCTTTGATTTCTGGCCCTCTGAATTTGAAGAATTGAAACTCATTTCTTCCGAGGGAGAAAGAGTGTAGAAGAAGGAAGATCCAAAAGAAATGATTTAAATGAAGCGGCAAATTGTCGGTTCATTTTTTATATGGGAAGTTCGTGAGTTGGGTCGGAGGTAAATGACTTAATCGGGTGGGTTTCATCACTTTCATGGACTAGAGGGTTTCTGACTATTGAGAACGTTGACTTGTTTTTTAAAATTTTATTATTAAAGGGAGTAAAAAAATATGTGTGTATATATATAGAGTATTTTTTTAGTGCAGGCGTCCTCGTTTATTTTTTATACGACACATTTTAAAACCGTAAGATTTAAGATAGTTAGTTTTTAATTTTTTAAAATCACACAATTTAAAAATGTGTTCGTATTAAAAAAATGCGAACGTCTACACCTGAAAATGATTATATAAATATATAACCTTGTTTTTTTTTTTTTGTAATTTACTATTTTTTTTAAGTATGGTTGACAACTAATTGACTGACAATTATTTAATTAAAAAAGTTTTATAAAGAGATGTTATGTTAAGGAGTAAAATGGATGAGATTGGTCTAAAATTGACATGAGTATAGCATGTGTCCGTGTATATATAATTAGGTGACTAACACGATAAGGTGTAAAACTGGTCATACGATTCGGCTTCTAAAAAAACTTTCAACTTTTTTAAAATAAATTGTCAAAAATTATTATTTTTATCTAAATTTTTATCTCTTGTATCTTGTAATATATCTCTAAAAGATTGACCATTTCTCTTTTTAAAAATCAACATTATAAATAATCTAGAAGTTTGTTTTAAAATGTGATTTCATTATCTTTTTTAAGGTATGATTGATGATTAAATAATTGACAAAAGATGTTTATACTTATATGTGAAAGTGCAAAATAGGTGAGGCTAGTCTTAAATTGATACGAGTACCAATTGTCCGTATATGGGTCTGGAGACTAACACAAGACTTAAGGTATAAAAAGAGAACATATAATTAGGTTTTAAAAGCTACCATTAAATTTAAAACCATTAAATGTGTTTTTTTTAAAATAAGAATTACACAGCAAATAATAATTTACCACTAACATAAAGTGATTAAAGCTGGAGATTTAAGTATTAAACCCTCACTTCAGTTTTATATGAAAATTAATTTAATTTATGTGTGCGCTCGTGTGTATATATTGCAAAAAATTATGTGTATATGTATGATATTAAAAAAAATTCAACAAAAAAAATAATGCATTATTTTTCTTTTATACTCCACAAATTAGGTTGTAACATTTTTGTCAGAAATTTATAGCAATCTTTTATACATGTATAGTAAATATATCATAGTTTAAAATTTAACATCTCTAAAAGTAACTTTTGAAATGTATGTATTATTATTTCAGAAGAAGAAAATTTTACATCATGTCAATTTCATGATCATGCTATGTGTATTTAGAACTCCCTTATAAATAGTATGAGCTTCTCGTGATCAAAATCTACCTGGTGATTAGAGATTAACTAAAAAAAATAAAAATAATGAAATCTTAAAAGACATGTGATACAAAATTGTCTGAGAAGATTGGTGCCAGCTAAATTACCTGCATTGTTTCTGCCAAATGGCGGCAGCTCTCTTATAAAGAGAAAAGAAACGTATCATGGAAGCAACCATTCGGTTATATATATTTTGAGTTGCAGTGTGTCTATTATCAGTCATATGACCAAAGAGAAGAAAAAGAAGAAGAGATCAAGAAGAAGCAAAATGTCAGATTACATAACCGAAGAAGTTCTGGTTCAGATCCTCCCACGAGTGCCCGCAAAACCGCTTTCAGAGTTCAAGTGCGTGTGTAAATTATGGTACTCTCTAATCAACAACCCATATTTTATTTCTCAATACACCCAGATGGCCATCAAGAGCAGTGCCAACAAATCTCAGATAGTTTTAAGGCACTATGCTAGACTTAACCGGCAAGAAAGATTCACGTTACACCATGATGATAGTAATTCGTTTAGTCAAATAGTTAAATAATTTGATTTACCGTTTGAAAATAGACTAATGCTGTGTTTATTTTCTGGAGTGGGAGTGAGGAGTGTAGATTCCTCCTACTCCAATGTTTACTTCAACAAATTGGTTCCGGATTGAAATTATTATATAAATTATATTATTTATTCCTCCCAATCCAAGACAAAGTAAACACATAAATTGAATTTTGATTTCCATTCCATGCTTCCACTCCAATGTAAGTAAACAACATACTCTCACTTCCACTCTACACCGCCAATCTTAGGATTCTCACTTCTCAGGATTCCCGATCCAATCCAAAAAATAAACGCTACCTAGGTACTTATAAAATAATTGGTATACATTGTGGTCTAGTGTGTCCGATTGAATATTCCCATGATGGTTTGTCCAAATCTGCGATTATATGGAACCCTTCTCTAGAATCATGTGTTAGAGTTATGTTTAAATTCACTAAGGGTTAATCTTGAAACAATTAATGGATTCGGGTTTGATCCCAAGACTAATGACTACAAAGTTGTCAAAATTGTGTGCCGTAAACATCATATAGAAGGTTTAAGGTATAATTGATATCACGCTCGGCAGCTGGAACGGACCAGCCGGCCGAATCACCGACTTTGTAAACAGTAGTTGTTGGGAAAATATGCTCTTTAAAAGCATATATGTTTATTTAAGTGTAATAAATAATTTTTCTGATTAATAGAATAAATGAGGTATTTTATTCAAATATCTTAATTGCATTAATATTTGTATTAAAGTCCATTTAATCATATTATATGTATTTATGTGATCACCATGTGGATTCACAGAAGACATAAATACAAGTTATCTTATGATTAAATAAATTTAGTTCGCAGTTGATAAATAAAGTTGGGCACTTTATTTAGGTATAGACTATAATAAATTCATTGAATGATTTGTCTTAATCATATATGAATTTATTGATGTAATACGACTACATTGAACAGAATCACATATGAGATTTAATTAACTTTGTAATAACTGTCAGACTTATTAAATCTCATAGGCGTTGATTTTACTGTAATCTTAATCTTGAGTTAATTATGATTTCATGATTGTAATTGTTATTACATTTGAGTTACCAATGGGCACGACACATCCTTGTGGTCAAGATTACCCGGTATCTTGGTGGGAGCAATTATGAGTATTGGAGTTATGAATTAACAATATAGAATTTGTACAACACATCTCTTGATGGGTTTTCGACACTTGATCATAGAATTCTCTGGCCAGAGTGTGTCAACATATTTAGTATGTTGAAAATGATCATTAGAGAAAACCAGTAAGGATCAAGGAATAAGATGTTATTAAATTGATTGGACAGTTGAGATATCAATTTAATTAACGATGTGGTACAAAGGATTGTGCAGTAAAGAAATCAATGTGGCTTGGGTCGAATTATTATTCGAGCATACAATTATGGAAGTCAGTTCCAATCTTTTAGTGGAGTAGATTTGGAATTAAATAATTGGGCTAGTTTAATTACATGTCTAATTATTGTAGCCACTATTGTATGTTCCCAAATGATCTCCGGGTTAGTTCATTTAATTGATTGCACCACTACTAGACTAATAAGTAAGATAACTAGCTATTTGGGTCAAAAACCTAAATATATCATTTAGTGGGAAGTTCCATTTAATTAACTTTTGTCTAAGGGGTCTTATGTTATTTTACAAGGTGGGTCCCCTATTGAAAAAGTAAATACCGTGAGTTTTATTTTTGATTATTTAGAGCCTAGTGTTTTCACTAAAGGGTGATATAAAAGGCTTATTTTTCTCTAAAGAAAGGGAGAAGTCACTTTATACAGATAAGAGAATAGGATTTTTCTCTCTATTGTTGAGAGAAAAAATTTCTCGTGTTAGTTGCTTTGGTAGTGATAAAGGCGCCCACACGTCAAGTGTAGATCGAACCTGAGTCATAACCTAGAAGATCATTGGTGACAGTTTGTGATCTAACAAGCGTGGTGGTGACGGATCGTGATCTAACAGGAGTGGTGGTGGCGGATCGTGATCTAGGAGCCTAAATCACTTCAGCGGAAAAAACTAACTCGGATTTTCAAGGTACGATTTCTAGAATACAAATTCTTATATATTATATGAGAGCGATCTTCAAAAGGTTTTAAAAATTTAAAAACCTAATTTTTCCCCATCAGTAGCAACAGAAACCCTGGAAACAACGGCCATCACCAAGAACAAGGCAATAGCGCCCTTTGACAAGGTAATAGCCATGCTGTGTTATATGGCGATCAAAATGAACACTGCCCTTGCGTGCTTTGCCTTGTATAATGGTTTTTATAGTAGTGTGTAATGGTAAAGCTAATTTACTAATTAATAAATTACTCTACCGGAATAATGATTAGCATCCAAAATTTTGCCTTAAATTTCATTTTAAATAATGTGTCATTTATCAAGTTCAAATAAATTAATTATATTAGAGTGCTAATATTTGTCTGTAAAGGCCCCATAGCCATAAAAATAACAGCTTCCTTCTGCTGTTTTTATAGCGAAATTTCAAAATATATCAGAGCTAACATGTCAATCACGCATGTGTTTACTTTGAAAAAACATCACATAAATGGTGATTATATTAAATCAAAATACACCTATTATATATGCATTAGTTGCTTATAATACCTCTTATTATTTTAGGATTTCTCATTTTTGTGGTGTACGTTTTTTTTTTAACCACCGACCACAAAACAAGTAGCAGGAGGCCGCAATTACTATCGTTATAGTGGGCCCTTTATGGGTGGATGTATATTTTCATTACATTATGTCACCATTTACTTAATGAATACTATATTATAGAGTTTTAGAATATCGCACTACTATAATCATTAGTTTTCTATAATTATTAGTTTTCTTGTTATTTATTTAGGACATTATTGAATTTTCTTTATTCAAAAATAAACTAGCTTCAAATTCTATCTTCGATCGGCCTTGGATACTTCGAAGGAATTGATCGATCCATGCCGTTCGATATTTAGGAGAATCATGGAAGCACGGCAATATTAACAAGGATTTGCATGTCCCTAATTAAATAGACTTTTTTTTTCTCTTACAAGAAAAAAAAAAAAAAGAAGGCAAATAGTATTATTAATAATTAACATATTAAACTAGATTACTTTTTAAAGGAAACATAACCCGTATAAAATTTCATGACAATGATGATATATTAGGTTATGATTGATAAAATAGAGCTTTTAAAGAAATGTAATATTGTTGTCCTTTTAAAAAAATGTTTAGAATTATTTTTTAAAATTGACTTAAGAAGCTCAATTTTTAAGCTATTTTTAATTAAGTAATCAAAAAGAATCTTTTGTCTAATTTTTTTCTCAAAATTCTTGTAACATATGCTTCTAAAACGCTTTCTTTAAGGTATTTTCGCCATTTTTATTTTAAGAAATGATTGTCAACCAAAAAATAGATAGTTATATGTTAAAAGTTTTATGTACGAAAGATTTAATGATGATGAAAACACCATATCAAAAAGTTTTATAAGGAGATGTCATACATGTGAAGGTGTAAAACATGCGAACCCACTCAGGGTTTGACACGAGCACCTCATGTGTTTAGCTAGCGACCAAAACGAGACTTCAAAATAAGATATTAAAGAAAATATAGAATTCAATTTTTGAAAAATACTACCAAAATTTAAAATAATTAAAATATATTTTTTGAAAATACAAATAATAAAATATACACCAAATATTGACCACTTGCATTAAATAATTGAAGTTAGAGATTTAGGTATCGAATCCTCTCACGTCAACGTTTTATGGAAATTAATTTAATTCTTGTGTATCTCTCTATTTAGGATATAAAAATTTAAAATTTTTAAATAGATGATTTTTTTACAAAAGAGTTGATGCTATGGTTACATGTGTGTCAGAGAGAGAGAGAGAGAGAGAGAGAGAGAGAGTTAAAATACAGTACCAAAACTAATTTTGAAACATGTACAAGGAAAATCTTTTATCATGTTAACTATCCATTACCGATTCATAATCATGTCATGTGCATTGAAAAATTACTTGACAAATTGATGGTTACCAAAAACGAAACTTCACTTATCAAATTATTACCAATTAACTGACTGTACACAAAAGATTTATCATTTTTTGAGAAGACAGCACTAGTGCCAGCTAAACTACTTGTATGTGATCTGCCAAATGGCAGCAGCTCTCTTATTGAGTGCAAAGTAACGTCTCCTCGAAGTAACTCTTTGGTTATAAAGTTTGCAGTAGTGTCTATTGTAAATCATAAGACCAAATAGAAAAAGAAGAAGAGTATCAAACAGGAAGCAAAATGTCAGATTACGTACCTGAGGAAGTTGTTGCTCAGATCCTCTTAAGACTGCCAGCAAAATCGGTTTCAGAGTCCAGATGCGTCTGCAAATCATGGTGCGCTCTAATCAACGACCCAACGTTCATTTCTAACTATACTCATTTCGCCATCAAGAACATCACCAGCAATTCTCAGGTAATTTTGAGGCACTATGATAGGGTTAACTCCCAAGAAAGATTCACATTACACCATGATGGTATTTCATTTAGTCCAATTAAGGAACTTGATTTACCATTCGAAAACAAGCCTGACGCTTTTAATGTAATTGGTATATGCTATGGTTTAGTGTGTCTTCTTGACTATCACCAAAAAGGTTTGTCGAAATCCGTGATTGTATGGAACCCTTCTCTAGAATCTTGTGTTAGAATAATGTTTAAGTTCACTGCGGCTAATTTTGAATCTGTCCACGGATTCGGATTTGATCCCAAGAGTGTTGATTACAAAGTCGTGAGGATTGTTGTTCGTGACCATTTTATAATTGGTGTGAGGGACGCTCCAAGGCCAGTTGTTCAAGTTTTTGCGCTGAAGGTGGGAAGTTGGAGGAACGTTACTACGGGGGATACGAGTCTTTGTAGAATCACTGTAAAAACTCCACAAGCTTATGTGAATGGGACGCTTCATTGGGTTGGATACGATACAGAAAGTCATCATGTGGCTCAGAGAATCCAACGCAGATTGGTCTTGCTTGCGTTTGACTTGAGAGAAGAGGTGTTTAAGGAATTGAACGTGCCAGATGAACTGAAGACAGACGAATTAGCTTATGGGAGAGAACAAAAATTGTTTATTGGGGCACTTGATCAAAAGCTTGCTTTAATGCATTATTATACGCAGTGGTACAATAGCCCGTCCTATGACGGCTGTTGCATTTGGATGATGAAGGAGTATGGATTAGGAGAGTCCTGGACGAAGCAGTTCAAAATTGATCTAAGGTTAGGCCTAGGGAAGATGGCGGGGCTGAGAAGAAATGGAGAAATGCTACTGGTTACAAGATATAACGAGGAGTTGGTTTCTTTTAATACTGTGAACCGGAAGATGCAGAAGCTTGGAATTTATGGTGAGACATGGTCTTTTTTCTTGGATACTTACATGGAGAGTCTAGTTTTGATGCAAAGAATAAATGGGGTTTTGAAGATGCCTACGCCGCCTTTCAATGCAACTTCTTCCTCAAAGGCACATCGTGGCGAGACAAGTGGAGTTTAGACCACCGGTAGAGGTAATGACATCAAACAAGAATAATATCTCAAATTATCTTTTTATACAATCTCATTTTATTGACATAACGCTAAATATTTATATTGTGATATATTGAGCAATGGCTTCTTTTCTACTCTCAATTAACCAGAAAATATGTCAAAACCTCTCGGGGGTTTAATTGTCAAGCTTGAGGGTGGCTAGAATCAGTGAAGAGCAAAGAGCAAACACAAAATAATGGAGATGTATGCAAACATCAAACCTCTGTTTTTTCATTTTCAGTTCTGAAACATGGGTCTTTTTTTATATTGTCGATTTTATCCATCAGAATGAAAGATGTTTAGTTTTTGCTGTTATATATTATTCGATTCATCATTGCTTAATTATTAGCAAAGTAGACTAGCGAGATGACTTCTCTTTTGAATGAACTTAGATCGTATCAAGAACAAGATTATGAAAAGAATGCGCGTCTGAAGTTCAAAGAAGACAATATCTTATTAGTGGTTAGTTCTTTAAAAAAGTAATATATCCATATATATTATCACTAAAATTCATCAACAATACCATCACTCAACAACTCTGATCATTCTCATTCCTTGCAACCACATTAATAGCAAAATTATTTACAAATCTTCCCTAGCTAATAAATGAAACCAATAGAAAAAATTGCAAGAGCAGCCGCAGCTATCACAAGCTTTGTCGCAAGCTGAAGCTGCCAAGCGGAAGATTCGAACCATGGGTTCCAGCCAGGAGATGAATACGGTGACAACTGCTGCATTGGCCTTGTTGGAACGTTAGGCGAATTGCCGGCACCATTTGTGCTAATTTCAAGTTTCATTCCCATTTGGCAGTGCCCTGGTGCTCCACAAATGAAGTAGCGAGGATCTGATGATTCTAACGTAATCGAGTCCTTGCCAGTTGTGTATGATTTCATCGGAGATTGTGTGTTGCATGACTCGTAATCTTCGCGGCTCACTTCCAACACGCTGTGAAATAAGGAGTTGTACTCGAATGCTGGATTAATATTAACAATTGTACAGAGTCTCAGCACCTTAGCCCCAAGGTTTATACTTATAATGGTCTCACTTGTAATGAAAAAATATAACATCGCATAATAATCAAAGATGTTAATGCATAGTGAAAATAAGTAAAGCTGAAATCAGTTTTTTAACCTCCAGAATTTGAGACTGAACTGTTTGAAAAAAATACGAGTTCATAAAAGTAATTAAAAGCAACAATATATATGAACCGACTCTAAACCTAATTTATTAAAGAACTTGATGTTTATTCACAAACAAAGGAAATTAAAATGGCTTAAGCTTACAAAGAATGTCGCCAACATGGAAGTCTATAGCCTCAGCCCAAGCATTGTAATTAACACTCTGCGCATTTGGAATAGACCAACCAGCATCATCACCGACTTTGTAAACAGCACCAAAAGAAACCCTGGAAACAATGGCCATTACCAACAACAGAGCAACAGCACTCTTTGACAAAACAAAAGACATGGCACCACTAATTAACTATCACAACTAAAATAATACTAAGAGAGGAGATATTTAAAGTAGTATAATTGTGCTCTACTGGGAAAGAGAAGATTTCGTAGCAAATATTTCATTAATTAAAAACAAAACTAGCATAAAATATCCATCCATATTTTTTTTAAGGAATGGACCAATCCATGCCGTTCGATATTTAAGAGAATCATATAGTCAATTCCTTTAGATCTCAAGGCTTTTATGTCCCTGATTAAAAAAGGATATAAAATATCCGAGCCTAATTTTATTCTTAATAATAAAAACACTGCGTTAACTTGTCAAGGTCTTAACTACCCAACTACACGATGTAATTGAATTTGAGATTTAAACGAGTTGACTACATGTTTAGGATTGACGCGGGTCAAAGTACACAAAGGGTAAGACTATTTCTACTCTAAAATCTATTCTTAATCACTTGGAGTACAAGTAAAAATAAAAAATTAAACTTTTACTATACATACTTTATTAAATCTTAAAAATAACCTTAATTATTTTTCTCAACACCCACTGTATTCTTCTTCTTCTTCGTTTTCTTTATTTGTATTATCTTGTTTTTGCTTTCTTAAAACATATTTGACGATAAGATTATTCTGAAAGGGATCACTACTCTTTCAGAATATTAGAATATTTGAAGAATCAATTTGTAGTTGTAGATGTATTATTAATTGATAATTGTTCTTATTGAAAAATTCTGAGTTCCTTCACAAAAATTAAGAGCTGCAGCAAATTGTTTAATCCTTTCATGAATGCCTTTTTTTTTCTTTTATGAATCATCATTCTTGCTATTAGAATATTCAATGCAAGCTATAAGTTACAGAATCTATTATAATCTTTTTATTAATGTGATTTGTGAGATATGTAATTGAAGTTCATTGGTGAAAATTGGGGTGTTGATCTGTGTACCAATGAAGAATGTACAATTTTGGTTTTGTATCTTCCATGAGCCTGAGATGATGAATTGATGAAGTAAATAAAAATTTAGGATTTATAATAAATGGGTGTGTAAAGTATTTTTATTTTTAAGTTAAAGTAATTATGTCTTTTTTAATAATTTCATTAAAGTTTATTTTATAATAAAATATATTTTAAAATAAAGAATGATCAAAGTATCTTTTAGAGTGCAAATAGCCTCGTCCGTCTATAAAACTTCAATAGTCAAAATTTGTTGATTTTTTTTATTTCCTTAAAAATCAAATCAAAATTATTGACCTTTTTAAAATAATTTCTTATTAATCAAACATGTAAGTCTAAAGAATTTGGCTGCTCAAGTCACACTCAAATTAAAGAATATTTCATCAATCGGCAAAATTATTCTTTCATCAAACTTGTTGTAAATAATCAATAATTTTTTTTTTGTTTTTCTTGAATTTCATGAATCCTAAATTAAAACTCGCTGCATAAAGAAGGGAACGGAGAACAATTCCCAAATAAAATCAGAAATCAAGAATTTGATAAAATTTTATGGAAATTTTTTGGCAAAGAGTTTAAGAAATTTTGTTGAAAAAAGGAAACAAAAAGAGTGAAAAAAAGGTTTCTTCAAGAGTTCTAGCGAGTTCAAGACGATAATGGTCGTAATTATCTTAGCGGATCACGTTTCTCTTTGCTGCTGCCATTGCTAGGTACATATTGCTATTTTCTGAGATGGCGAGTATAGTGTTCTTGATTCTCTCACTTGTTGAATTCGAGTAGTAGTTGTTCTTGTAGGATGAAATAATTTTTGTTATAGGTGAACGTTTACAACTAGATAGAGATTGATTAAAAGTTTGGGTTGTCAAAATGACTGCCACAGTAATAAAATTGTGGAAAAATTAGGATATTTTTTATTAAGATTTAAGAGAGAATATGATCACATGAAGTTATAAACCACGACTAAATAACTAATTTTTCCTTGAACATAAATTTACTTTTGAATGAAAAGCTATAATCAACCTACCCTACAACCAAGATTCCAGCTGAAAAATGCCTTGAAATATCTCAAGGGACTTTGCCAAATGCCAGAAATTCACGCGGGCGCGCAACGCAACGTCACCTCACTGCAACTTTGTTTTCAAAATGCTTCAAGAAAAGCACGACACATGTGAAAAATCTCTTGTTTTACAAGTTGAACTGAATCGCAGATTCTGTCGAAGCCAAGAAACGGCAGCATCGATCGGCAGAAGATCTTGTGGATGCAAATACGTGTCATGTCAGAATACGTATGTGAGGAAGTTGTAGTTCAGATCCTCCTAACACTCTCCTCAAAATCGCTTATAGACTTCAAGCTCGTCTGCAGATTATGTTACTCCCCTATCCTTAAATACACCCTGTTTAGCATCAAGAAGGCTGACCGTTCTAAGCTAATTTTAAGGCACTATGATACACCAAATCACAAAGGAAGATTCACATTACACTATAATGGTCAGTTGTTTAGTCCATTTAAAGGGCTATTTTGTGATAATTGGTCTGCGTTGCGGTTAATTGTGTTTGCCTGGACGTACCATAGGTGGCACAAATAGTCTAGTTATATGGAACCCTTCTTTAGAATCTCGCGTTGGAATAGAATTCCTTTTGAATTCGTTCTGCGTAGCCACACAGAACCCTTTTGCGGCTATGGGTTTTGATCCTGTGAGTATCGACCATAAGGTGGCTGGTGGCGACAATTGTGTATTGGGGTGCATGATCAACCACTTGCTTTAATGCAATATTACACAGAGTGGCAAAATAGCCCGATCTATGATGGCTGTATTACTTAGATGACGAATGAGTATGGTGTAGCAGAGTCCTGGACGAAGCAATTCAAAATTGATCTAAGATTAGGCTTAGGGAAGATGATGGGGCTTAGGAAAAACGAAGAAGTTCTCCTAGTGACAAGACATAATGGGGAGCTGGTTGCAGTTGATACTGTGAATTGGAATATCCACAGACTTGGAATTAACAGTGATGCCTGGACCTTTGCATGGATACATACATGAAGAGTCTAGTTTTGATGAAAAGAGTACGTCGGGTTTTTGGGATGCCAAGGCATTCCATTGCAACTTGTTCTGTTGTGGCTCATTGTGGCGAGACAAGAGGAGTTCAGACAACTGATCATAAGGCATGACTTTTGATCTCACTTATATATCCTTCTCTATTAATTGCTCAATTTATCCCTTTTTCTCCTATATCTTCTTTATTTTGACGCAGCAATGAACATATATATTGTAATATAGAACAATTTACTCTGATTTGTGGCTCGCTTGGCAGGATAGATTTATCATCAATTATATGCGTGTGAGTTGTGACAATGGCCTAATGTTGCTTTATTATTACCTGTATTGTAATATTGAACAATTGCCTCAGTGTTATATCAATTATCAGGCTTTCGGCTAGCATTGGTAAAGAGGAAGCACAAAATTATGGAGATGCATGTAACATTAGACTTATCTGTTATTTTTAGTGCATGGAGTATCATAATCAAACTCATGGAGGATTACAACAAGTTCTGTAAGGGACAATTACTCAGCTTGTATGGTGGATTTGGCTTGAGTTACCTCAGCCAGTATTTGTATGTGAATTAAACATGTTTTGGTGCGGCTTATATGAAATTTGAATGAATTTTCTTTTAAAAAAGCATTGTCCGGAGAGATTGATTGGTTTTCACCCAAAGTTATGAGAATTTTATTGTGATCTAGAAAGTTTCATTGATCTAATTTTTTATTTGAGTAAATACCCAAAGGTAATTTGTTGTGATTAGTGTTAAAAATCATATGTTTACTAAGGGGTGAAAATTTTTTTTTGCTTATATTATAATTTACATATGTAATTATGTAAAATATTATGAAAATATTTGATTTTATGTATTTTTGCGTGTTTATTAGGTAAAATATTAATTTTACAAAATTCAAGACTCCAAATAGATAAACGGGTGTTAAGCTTGGATTCTGGAGGTTCAAAAAAGTTAAGTCATTGTCGAGGAGGATCAGCGCCCTTTGTTATGAAATTATAAGTTTTTATTATGATATGTGTGATAAATTGTTAGAAAAATATTTTTTTTGTAATGTTAGGTGTAGTAATTGTTAGTGGAATAAGTTGAGTGTGCTTGAGTAGATTAAATTATGTTTATTTTTTGTTAGTGAAACAAATGTATGGTTATGAAATAATTGACTTTAGTTATATGTGTGGTGTGGATTGATCATGAATTAATGTAAATAGAAGGGAATACCCTTCTAGACATCTCTCTACACCTTTCTTCACTTTTTTATCTCAAAGTTCTTCTCTTCATCTCTCTATCTTAATTATGTTTCAATATTTTTAATATATTTTCAATAAATCAATTTTGTTTTACTTTCAAATTTTAGTTATTTTTATTTCTTTCAATTATGAATAATTTAATTTTTATAATTATTTTTATTTTAATTATGCTTAGGTAAATAATAATAGTTAGGGTAAAATGAAACTCTTAGTACAAAAATATGATTTAATTAAATTCAAATATGATTGTGAAGCTTTGGATCCTTTTATACTACAATCTATCTCTATGCAGATAACAAAAAGGTCTTAAGAAAATGTCTTTAAAATTAAAGGCTGGTGCATTCGAATGATGAACGAGTATGGTGTAGTAGAGCCATGCACAAAGTAGCTCAAAATAGATTTAGGATTAGACTTAGCGAAATAAAAGATAACACAATGAAATTCTGAAAGGAGGTGTTTGGCACCTTTCATTACATGGGGTTACATTGTTAATGTTTGGTGCACCAAATTGCTGCAATAATGCAACCTAATGCAGCAACTTGGCGCATTAGCTAAACCCAATAGTTAGTTAGGTTTACCTAATGCGGTAGTAACTTGTTTTTTTTTCCTTTGTAATAATAAATAAATAAATTTTTAATATAATATTATTTTTATTTTTGCATTCTAATTACTAATATAAATTAATTAATATATAATTAATATACAATAATATTATATTATATTATATTTTTATTATATTAAAAATATAACTAAATGATGTTTTATTTTATTATATTATGATAATTAATATATAAAATTGATTAATATTTAATAAGTGAATATAACTAATAACAAATACTTAAATAATATATAAAAATAAAAATATTACATAATATTAGATTATTCAATTATATATAGTAATTAATATATAAAAATTGATTATCATTCAACAATTTAATATAACTAATAATAAATACTTCGATAATATAATAAAATATTAAACTATTCAATTATATTACAATAATTAAATTAATTATTTATAAATAATTTAACATAACTAATAATAAAATATTTAAATATGAATAAATTTAGATAATATTAATTTAAAATTAATGATATAAATAACTACTGGATTATTTAGCACAATTCATTTTGTTAGTGAATTTTTCATAACAATTATTTCACTTTATTATTTTGTAATTATATTGTGGTATGTATAAACTTTTATTCTATCATCCTACGATGACTTTTTTAACTAATGTTGTAAGTTTTAACTATTTATTTATGTTGTTATAATATTTAGAGATTATTTGATTAAATTATTTACTTTGATTTTTATTTCACAAGTTATATATCTAGAAAATATTAAAAAACAAATATTATGCTTTTGAAAATTTAAGACTATAAGCTCTTATCTTTATGAAAAATATATTTTCTAACATTTTAATCAAAAAGGTTAAATTTCGAAAATTGAAGACTTCTATATTAGTATTTTTCTAAGTATTAATAAATATTATTTTCTAAATATATAATCTAAATTAATCACAAAAAAATTAATATAGTATAGTGTAGCACCAAATATAGCATAATTAAAAATAAATATAGTACAGTGTAGTACTAAACATTGTACAACAATATTATAAAACAATATTAATACAATACAACATAATATAATACTTAGTTTGATTTCGCAATGTCTTATTGTTGTATGCCAAATTGCATGTTCAATAGCCTTCCATAATCTTACTATTATTTGAAACACTTTCCAATGTCAATTTGGCCTCCTTTGCAATTGCAACCAACGCAGATTAATTGAAAGTAAGGGTGTCAAAAGAATCCGTCCGGACAGGACCCAACCAATCCGATTCGAGCAAATATTAAAAAAACATATTCGTGCATGAAATTCTCAAACCTAAATATTTTCTGGCACGTGTGGGCACAACACTAAAAACCTGGAACTCGGACCCGGTTTCTTAATAATACACACACACACACACCAAAATCAAATAACCAAAGCCCTAAAAATCAAAGCCGAAATACCCAAATCACCAAATCCCAATCGAACCCTATTTTGAAAAGCATAAGCAGTAGCGCTGCCACCAGCTGCCGCGCCTCCAACCCTCAAACACTCCAAGCTAGCAGCAACCACTACCCACCTCAGCATCATCTCTTCTCAGTTGCTCACTTGCTAGCCTTGGCACACAGCTTTGCCCTATCTCAAATGCCACTGTCACAACCTATAGCAGCATTCATGTAGCCCACTCTACTGCCGTCACAACCACTGTCTCCATTGCCACTTTCTCAACTGTCATCGTTCTGCCACCATAGCCAGTCAACCTCAGCCACCAGGTATTGATTTTTTACTTCTTAATTTTTCCTTTCATATAATTTTTCCAACTTAGTTAAAAAAATGATGAAATTATTATTATTATTATTATTATTATTATTATTATTATTATTATTATTATTATTATTACTATTACTATTACTATTATTTGGTGTTATACTATTTTATATATGCTTTATATTTTTTTTTTGGATGCTATCCTCGAGCTTTTTTTTATAATAATAAACATATGTAATATAGTAATAGAAGTTGATTTTTTTATAATAATAAACATGTATAATATAGTAATAGGAGCTGATTTTTGAATTTTGATAATAATAAACATATGTAATAGGTGTTATATTTCATTAACACAAAAATATAGTCGCAGCACATATGATTGGTAATTTATGCAGAAAAATCATTAATTGTGTAGTAAAATTATAGAGACAAATATGGAAACTAAGTTGCACAAGTTTTTCGCACAAGTTTTTTGACAATCTACTTAATTTCTTTGCTATTGTAACAGCAGAGCAATGCGATGTTAGACAACGTGGAAATCAATTCATAGAGTGCACTAGTTTTATCTTGTAATGTCGAAGATAAAACTGATAATGTGGTTGAGGAAATTTCAGTGTCAATCGTGAATGATAAGAAGAGAAAATAAGAAATCAGAAAAATGAAGAAAGTCTTTAATACTTGGGAGCACTTTACAAAAATAATTGTTAATGGAGAACAAAATTCAAAGTGCATGCATTGTAGTGCAATTTTAAAAGCAATATACCAATCAAGGACTTCGACTTCGAATAGACACATGGAATTTTGTTTTAAGAAGCATCAACCGAAAATAGATGAAGCACTTCAAGAAAGTCTCAAAGTCGTTAAAAGAGCGGATGGAACTTGTGGCATTAGTTATGGCAGTTTTGATCAAAATGCTTTATAGAGTTTGATAGCAAGAATAGTTATAATGCATGAGCTTCCACTTAGATTTGTAGAATAAATAGGCTTTCAAGAAATGATGGCACAAGCTAACCATGTAGTAAAGCCAATGAGCATAAACACTTTGAAAAGTGAGATCTTGAAGTTATATCAAATCAAGAAGGTTAAGACTTTGCATTTATTGGAGAAAAATCATGATAGAGTGGCCATTACTACGAATTTATGGACAACTAGTAATCGGAAAAAAGGTTATATGGTTATGACATCTCATTTCATTGACAACTCCTAGAAATTGCATAGTCGAATCTTAAGATAATTTGTCTATAATTTTTTATTCTCTTAATTTCTCTTTTAAGTTGTTTATCACTTATATTATATTTGTTTTCAAGTTTAAATTGTTATAAAATTTTAAGTTTGTGTATTTTATACTAACACTTGAATATTTGATAGGTTTATTTATGTTCTGAGCCCCTATACTGTTGATGCCCTTTCTAATGAGTTAGTATAGTGTCTACTGGATTGGAATGTGGATAGAAAGTTATCCTCGGCGACATTGGATAATTGTACCACTAATGACGCGATGGTGGAGAAATTGTTGTTAAGGTTTGATATTGATACCTTAATTTCCAGTGGTAAATTTTTTCATATGAGATGTACTACTCATATATTGTACTTGGTTGTGCGAGATGGGTTGAAAGTTATAGAAAATAAGGTTGGAAAGATTAGAGAGAGTGTGAGTTACTCGCATAAAAGTTTTTTTTTCTTGAAACTTTTGAGCTAGTTACTAGACAATCACAAATCAATTGTAAAAAAAAATTGAAATTAGATTGTCTTACTCATTAGAACTCTACTTATGTCATGCTTGAAGTATCATTGATGTACAGAAGTGTTTTTTCTTGGTTGCAACAACGTGAGCCTCAATATAAGAGCTTGCCAACTGATGAGGAGTGGGATTTGGCAGTCATAATGGTGGAGTATTTGAAATCATTTTACATGTTAACGGAGATGTTTTCGGGTACAAAATATTCAACTACTAATTTATTCTTTCCGTTGATATGTAAAATAAAATTGTTAGTTAATAGGTGGCGCACTAGTAAAAACCTTGCTATTAAGATTATGGCTGATAAAATGGCTAACAAATTTAATAAATATTAGAATGACATTCATTCAATATTAGTTGTATCTATTGTACTTGACCCAAGATATAAGATGATGTTAATTGATTTTTATTTCCTAAAGATATATGATGATACATTAGATGAGCATATTAAGCGTGCACATTAGCTTTGTCATGATTTAGTGAAAGAATATTAATTGAAAGCAACGGTTGTGAGTGGTGAGCAGAATGCTGGATCGGAAATTTCTCGTTTTGAATCTTGTTTGAATTCAAATAAATATTGGAATGTAGATGAGTTTGAAACATTTCGAAGCCAAAATAAGTGTGCTAAGGTAACTAAGTCAGAGTTGGATAGGTATTTAGATGAGGAATTGTTGGATGTCACTCCGGACTTTAATATTTTATAGCCTTTTGGAAGATGCACACGGGCCAATATCCTATTTTGGATGAATTAGCTAAGGATGTCTTAGTCATTCTTATATCCATTGTTGCATCTTAGTCAGCTTTTAGTACCATGGGCAGATTTTTGAGTTTGCATCGTAGTATACTTTTTCCTACCACTCTGGAAGCATTAATGTGTGCTCTGAATTGGATTTGGGCTTCTACTTCTCGAGGTATAAAGTTATTTGAATTATATTTTAATAGTATTTGTTTGCTTAAAATGCTTTAAATCTTAATGTGTTATTTTTATTGTTAGGTGGAGTTCTGGAAGATGAGATTTTTATTGGGGAGGAGGTAATTTCTAATGATGATGATGGGCCACAAGCGTCTAGCAGCATGACATGAACTTTTTTTTAATTAAACATAAACTTGTTATTTACTTATTTTACATGAGAGTATTTTGAGACTCTTTTATGAACTATTTTTTGAGTTGTTGATCATTTTAGGATTTTCATATGTTGTATTGGTAATTGGTATCATAATTATGAACTTATGATATGTTGGATGTTATTTAGATTTATTTGGTGATTATTGTGTTGTTGAATTTAAATTTTTTTTATATAAATTGAATGAATTTAGATTAGAAATTGGATGAATTTATATAGTAGAAAGGATATTGAAATAATTTTGATTTATTATTTGTGTAAAATTTGTATTGTTAGTATGTTAAAGGTTTGGTATTTGATTATTTTCTTTTTTAAAGCTTGAGATTCATCAAACCTTGTAGTATGACACAGAAGAAACGTGCATGCATGTTGCATGTTGACGATATATAAGTGTGTTCGATTGTAGATATTTTAGTGAGAGAAATGAAAGAAAAAAATGAAGGAAGAACACATGCAGGCTTTGAAGCCCATATAAAAAATCCAGGCTCGAGGCTTGACCCGGCCCGCACGTGGAAAAGTCAGGCTTAAACCCTGGTCCGGGCAGCCATTTCACTCATCTAGCTGGTCCCGGACAACACCAAACCTGGACTGAACCCAGAATTTTACCAAGCCTAATTGAGAGAAAAACAATTATACACATCGAAAATAAAAAGATAATGCATTGAAATGAAAGGGAATAATTGAATAAATTAAAGACATTTACAAGCCTCTATTTGTGCGTTACTGTAAGGCGCAACAAATATGTGCTTTGGATTTGGATGCATGCTTTGTCCTGTTTGTAGTAGTGGTCGGCCGGTAGCCTGGTAGTAGGAGAAGTGGTGGACCTCACCGTTACAGTAATGTAACGGTAGTTACTTCGGAACGACTCACGGCAACAGAGGCCCGTTACATTATTGTATAACGTTAATAAGTTGTCCGTAAATTCGTGAATTATCCACGTGAGGCGTCAGAGTCCCATTACTAATAGCTGAGCTGACAACCGATTGATAGACGAAGACTAAAGCCACTTGCTTACTTGGCGTATGATTGTCAAGTTTGAAGTTACAAGATTGTGTGCAATGCGTTTCATAAAGCGAACAGCAAGAAGCACAAGCAGAAGCGAAAAAGAAAAAAAGAAAGGCAAAAGCAGAAGCAAGAGAGCCAGGAGAAGAAGAAGAAAATGTCAGATTACTTACCTGACCAAGTACTGGCTGAAATATTCTTCAGGCTGCCAGCAAAAACAGTTTTAGATTGCAGGTGCGTATGTAAATCATGGTGCTCTGTAATCACCAACCCCAATTTTATTTCTGAATACAACAAGCTCTCTTTCAAGAACACAAACAATGTCACTAGGTTCCTTGTAAGCTACTACGACATGGATGAACAGAGAGAAATTTTCACATTACACCATGGCGATTACTCGATTAGTGACCATTATCATGAGGAATTAGAATTGCCATTTGATCATGGACTCTCCAGATACATGATTATTGGTTTTTGTTGTGGGTTAGTGTGTTTGCTTGAGATTTCTAAAGCTGAAAGGCTGCCGCAATCTTTACTTATTTGGAACCCTTCTGTTGGTTATTCTTTTAAAACGTTTCCAATTCATTCCCCTGTGGCCAAAATTGACCAACAATCTTTTGGGTACGGGCAATATGGCCCTTCTATTCAATTTTCTCAAGGGAAAATTCTTGTTTCCATTTTCGGATTCGGGTATGTCCCCAGGACTAATGACTATAAGGTTGTGAGAATTGTGTATCATTTGGAGACTTCTTGTGTAGTTTCTAAAAGGGTTGTAGAAATTATTGATGTTTTAACTCTAAGTACAGGAGAGTGGGAGAACATCACTGAAGCTGCACCGCCTTATTTGATTAAAAGAAATTCAGTGCATGCCTCTGTGAACGGAGCTGTGCATTGGATTGGATATTATGAAGGGAGTGATGAGAGATCAGTTTCTCAATTGGTTGTGGCCGTGTTTGATATGTATGGTGAGGTATTTAAGGAATTTAATTTGCCAAACGGTATGATGAGCGATACAGTTAAATTCGGAGAAAGGGAAGTGCAAAAGATCTCTGTTGCGGTAATCAAACAATCGCTTGCTTTGCTGCATTATCATTCACATGCTAGAGATGAGGCTTTTCTTAGTTGTAGCATTTGGTTGATGAATGAGTATGGTTCAATTGAGTCTTGGACAAAGCTGTATAATGTTACAATACATTCAGGTGTAGGCAAGATACTAGGAAATTGGAGAAAGGGGGAACTTCTAGTCGGGACAGTATACAATTGGGCATTGCTTTCATTTCATCCCAGGTATCGAACAGCCAGGAGACTAACAGTTCGCGGTGAGCCATGGTGCTACTACGGGGATGCTTACATGGAGTGTCTTGTTATATGTAAGAAAATTGATGGGGTTTCTACAATGTCTACTTCTTCTGATGAAACTGCTACCGGACAAGAACTTGAAACTGAATCAAGCTCATACAAGATAACTGATAAGGGCAAAGAAATCTTGGAAGAATAAGAAGACCAGGCGAGACAACTTGATCTCATTTATGTTTCTCTAATTTTCAAAATATATTTTGGCAATAGCATTGGTGCTAAGTGAGACAATTATCTGTCGAGGTGCTTCTGTTAATCTGATTGAATGCCATATCTCTAAAAGATTGAATCTTTTTGTGTCAGGTTTGTGCCTGGAGAATTCGGTGATGAGCTAAGTGCAAGCACAGAATGATGAAAATGGATGTAACATTTGGTTGATGAATGAGAAAGGTAGAATAATCTATTATTTTCTTCTTTGTTTTGTCTGTATATACTGTATAATTATGATCCTGAAATAGATTTGTGTTCGACTTAATTTGGAAGATGTATCTAGCTTGTTTGATGCCTTCTGCAGTCTTTTGAACAATCTACATTCTCTTTATTGTGCTATATTACTCTCTTTATTCGATAACCCGTTCTTCCTTTTTATGTCGCTGAGGTTTGAGCTAAAACTTAGTCGCATAAACCTTTCTTGGAAAGGTCTGCTTTCTTTGCCTGCCCTCCATGACTCAATTCCTTGGCAAGTCCTAAAATTAGATTATGGCTTTAGTCTTAAAATTTTGACACATGTAGGAGTAAAATACAACATAATTTATTCATCATTGCATAGAATTTAATTAAGATATTGTATGAGTATGATCTCTTGAATTCTCACACAAGAATTAAAGGATTTTTGTTTTGATTGAGTCAGTTCCAAGAATTTTTTTTTTTGCCTACCTTTCTTTTTTTTTTTTTTTCTTATATCAATAAGATATTAATGTTAGAAACATGCAACTTTATAAGTACAATATAATTGTAAATAACAAACAATATCTGATTAGGAACAAAGGCAGATAACAAGCATAAGCAAATCAAAGTTACACAAACTTACAATAGTGACTTTGAACAACAATTATTTCCCAAGACACAAGGGGAAATAACACCCACGTGAGTCAAGCTAAAAAGGAGATGGTCTCTGTGCTTATGCTCTGAGCATGCATATATATATATATATATATATAAGTAGTTGTGTACAAATCTTTCAAACTTTACTACTCTTTCCCGTGTGGGACAAATGCCTTTTTTTTTTTAATTTTTCGAATTTAATGAGTGTATTTTAATTAATAATTTTTCATTTGCTCGAGCATCATATTGGGCATATAAATATATCATTTTGAAATACTCACGGAGGAGTATTCAAATCACCTAGTGAATCCCACTCAAAATAGCCACTCGAGCGCTATTTTTCCAACAATTAATAACTCAATCAAAATACACGTAGCCGCCATATCGTGCTAGCGCTATTTAAATTGAGAAAAAGTAAAATTGCTTTGTTCTGAGCTCGATCTTTTGAGGGTTTTCTAGCAAGTTGACATATAATAAAATTTTGCACTGGTAAACCGTAAATGTAAGCATGTAACCTTCCGCCCTTACTCAAACTCGCAGTCACCCTAATGGACAAGGTGATAAAAATTCGACCAATTTATTTCAGATCAAATCTTCAGCGGGATTATCACCTCTAGCCATTGTGATCCTATATGGACAAAAACAAAGATAATTCTTGTGGTTTACAATGAATTTGAATAGATTACAATGAATTGACGATGATGATGATAATGATGATAATTAACAAAATCACAACTTTCATTTATAATTGAGCACTATTATTTAAACAGCAAGAAGACTGAAATATGGGTAATGTCCATACTACCATTGTTCATACTATAACACTGTCGTTACTATCTTCTTACTATCTTGTTATTATTGACACAACATTTTCCTAATTTTCTATCTTAAGAGTAAAATAGTACACAAAATCCAACTTAGAGTATCTCCAAAAGTCTCTATAAATTTTACTCTTCAAATACCTATTTGCTTACCTATGTAACAAATAGAATGGTAAAAATATATGATATTATCCAAAAAAACTCTTCAAATAGAAATAAATTAATATTATTTTAATCAAATAATTATTTTTTAAAGAAAAAGTCAATAGCAATCAAAGCATTTCTCTCTCTTTCTTCAATGAAAAGTAATAAAATACAAATTGAAGAGGGATAAATTAACTCTCTAAATTTGAAGAGAGAGAATCAATTCTTATTTAAAGAATTTTAATTGGAGTATTTTTTAGATTGAGTAGGGATTTGAACAGAGGTGGACATGTACCCTCAGGCAGGCCTGAGTCTCGAGGGTAGGCAAATTCCCCGTCGATTTCTGGCCCAATCTAGCTGAGCATGGGCCCAAATTTTGAAATTTGTTTAGACCGGGTCTAGGGTCAGGAACAAGCCCAGATCTGGGGTTGTTCTTGGGCCCCGAACACCACCCGTGTCACTATCTTATGAATTTTTTTTATATTGATTTTCAAAACAATATCTATATATATATATATATGAAGGGAAAATTTTAACTAAAGCTAGATCCAAATTTCAAATAATTCCGGTTGCATACATTCTCAATTAAAAAAATTGAAAAATCCCGTTGCTGCTCTCGCTCTCTCTTTGCTCACGGCGTCCCCCGGCCATTGAACCACCATTTAGCACCTTGCTCTCTGAGGCTCCATCCTTGTTAAGCTTCACGATTTGAGATCGATGGATTGTCTATTCAATTGATCTAGGGTTTCAAGGTGAATTTTTCTTCTTTCATCTTAGTCACCCAACAATTTTTAATTATTTTCCATCGTTTTTTTTTTTTAATGATTGTTTCAAGTCTTGCACATGTTCATACATTTTTATCAGTTATCATAACCTAAATTACTAGAAATTTTGTTCCCGCTTAGTTCGCTGTTAATTCGATTTTTCATTTTTGGTAAAAAAAATCTAATTTTTATTAAGGTTTTAATTAGGTTTTAATCTCAATGAAATTGTTATGTTATTCATGATAGTGAATGATAATATAAGAAACTGATAAGTTGAACATTGATTTATCCAGCTGAAGATTTAATAGTTAATTCATATTTTTAACCCCAGAGGTCTGGATATTGGAATCATAGAGGAATAAATGGTGAATTTTTATTTATTTCCCACATTAGGCCTAATTCTAGTACGCATTTGGCATCTCTTTTAATGTGTACAGTTTTATGCGATTATAAAGTTTGTTTTCGGCTTTAATTGGTTGGATATTATCTTTTTAGAACTTAGGAATTGTATGAGATGTAAACACGTGGATTCATCATGTCGTTTTGTGTTTAATCTCGTGGTTGAACTAATGTGGTGTTTTGTCGGTAGTAGATGACTGCCTTAAGGAGGCAGTTTCAACAAATGTGTGTCCGATAATTGGACATTCTAGGAAGTTGTTATTGGACTTGGGAACCGCCACTTGGGCATTAATGATGGCTTTGATGATTTCCATATTGGATATATACCTCCAACTTTGGTTTTTGATGGGAATATACTTCGTTTGGCTTTTGCGTCTTCCCTTCTCCTCTCCTCTTTCTCATCTCTGTAGCCGCTTTTCTCTGGGGATCCTAGCTGATTTATTTGCTGCTGATCTTGCATCATATCTCTTTTATGTACTTTATATTGGGATTCTACAATGAATATGTAGGTTGAGAAGTATAGGGACTGGCATGGCGTCTATGCACCTAGATTTTCATTTTCTAAAATATGAATAGATTGAATTTTAAAATATATAATGTGGGTGAAAGCTTAATTTTTTTCACAAAGCTTAATTTTATCCCCTCCTTCTTTGTGTTTTTTTTGTTTCATTTGATGATCTCAAGTGCATATTCATCTTTGATTTGGGATTGGCCATTGAAGCTGTTGATTAATTGTTATTTTTATTCACGATAGAGTACATATTATCACAGCACAAAGGCCGCACAAGTGGACTATGGCAGACTTAGAAAATCTGCTCCTGGAGGCAGCCGGAAGAACCAATTCCGCTGGAAGAAACCGGCACTCTGCATCTTCCTCTAAAAGGCGACGTGAGGGTTCCTACTCTGGAAGTGACTCAAGGGATGATGATTCTGATGATAATCGTGGGTATGGTAGCAGGAAACCCTCTGGATCTCAAGTTCCTTTGAAGAAGAGGCTGGATCCTACTGAAAGAGATGATGACCAGGGTAGCCAGGAAGAAGGTGATTATGATGGTGGTGCTTCAGAACATGAAGGTGATAGCAGCAATGAGTCTGATGATGACAACCATGGACAGATGACTGAACTTGAAAGAGAGATGATGATATTCGAACGAGATGATAAGAAAGTTGATAAGAACTTAAGGGACAAGTTTAGATCAAGGCGGGAGGAGAGGTCCACCCGATCTACAAAAGAGACTCCACCTCTTCCATCATCTCGTAGTGCGCGTCTTGCAGCTAGATCTGCTGACAGGGCAGCTGCCAAGGACGATGCATTGAATGAGCTAAGAGCAAAACGGTTGAAACAGCAGGACCCGGAGGCTCACCGTAGATTGAGGGATGCATCTAGAGGTGGTTCTGGCAGCAGGGTTCTTTCACCAGTCAAGCGAAAAGCATTTACTCCTGCAGGTCTGAGTAGCTCCAGTCAGAGTGAGAGTGAAAGTAGGTCTCATAGTGACGATGAAGGGTCAACTGGGGATGGTGGGATGGCTGACAGTGACGATGACGGGGCACCTGGCTCAGGCAGACCAACATATGATGACATAAAGGAAATTACCATCAGGAGGTCAAAACTTGGTAAATGGTTCATGGAGCCATTCTTTGAAGAGTTGATTGTGGGTTGCTTTGTGAGGGTTGGAATTGGGAGGTCAAAGAATGGCCCTATCTACAGGCTTTGCATGGTCCGAAATGTTGATGCCACAGAGCCAGACCGGTCATACAAACTAGAGAACAGGACAACATGTAAGTATCTGAATGTCACTTGGGGCAATGAAAGCTCAGCTGCCAGGTGGCAGATGGCTATGGTTTCAGACTCCCCACCACTTGAGGAGGAGTTTAAGCAATGGCTTAGAGAGGTGGAGCGAAATGGTGGCCGGATGCCAAGCAAACAGGATGTGTTGGAGAAAAAGGAGTCGATACAAAAAATCAACACTTTTGTCTATTCGGCAGCCACTGTAAAGCAGATGTTGCAAGAAAAAAAATCTGCCTCATCAAGGCCATTAAATGTCGCTGCTGAGAAGGACCGGCTGAGGAGGGAGTTGGAAGTTGCACAAAGTAGGCATGATGAAGTGGATATGGAGAGGATCAAGAAAAGACTGCAGGAACTCGAGGCATCCCGGGATTCAAAGGTAAAAGATGCCAAAGCTATTAGACTTGCTGAGATGAACAGAAAGAACAGAGTTGAGAACTTCAAAAATGCCTCAGAACTGAAACGAGTAAATACAAGCTTGAAAGCAGGGGAGGCTGGATATGATCCATTTTCAAGGAGGTGGACTAGGTCAAGGAATTACTATATCTCTAAGCCTGGTGAAGAGGTGACTGCTGAGGCAAATGGTGATAAGAATGGTGTACCAGGAGGTGCAAATGGGGAGGAGGGTGCTACAGGAGAGGTTGGCATGGCAGCCACAGAGGCGGCCTTGGAAGCTGCAGCTGGTGCAGGGAAGTTGGTTGACACAAATGCTCCTCTTGATCTAGGAACAGAATCAAATATGTTGCATGATTTTGAGCTTGATATTTCCTTGAATGCACTTAAGAAGTTTGGTGGACCTCAGGGGGTGCTGGCAGGATTCATGGCAAGGAAGCAGAGGATAGAAGCAACCGTTGGATGCCAAGTCCCGGAGAATGATGGGAGGAGGCACGCTTTGACCTTGACAGTTGGTGATTATAAGAGAAGAAGAGGGCTACTCTGAAATCTGTTGTGGCATCAAGCCATATTTGAACAGGTAACCTTTGGACTGAAAAAGTTTACAAAGAAACTTATAAAGAAGTGACTGGAAGCGCAGTTGTAGCTTTTGTTCTGTTTATTGATCCAAGCAAAATGAAAGTGATGGACATGTTTTTTTTCTTTTTTTTCCTTTTCTTCTTTTTCCCCTTTTTTGAGAGCGAGCGATGGACATCTTAATATCAGTTTTATACTTCTATATACCCGCTCACTCTGTTTGTATGACTATACCATGGCAGCAATGATCTATAGAAGAATATTTTACAGTGAAATCCATTTGGGCTTTACAGTATATGTGAAAAAGTTTCTAGTGATGAAAAGTTTAAGAAGTAAAAGCACTCCTAATAGCCTATTTCTACTATATGAATTTTTTATGGTTTAGCGATCAAGAATGCCATCCACTCGCCACTGTTTATGCACCAGACATGTGACGCTCATGATCTCCCAATGCTAATCTCACCTCCTCGTCATTCCCTCTCATCCCGAAAAAGCATTTCTATTTGCTCCAAGGAATTAACTGAAATTTTACAAATTTTATGCCCCCTACAACCCATTTATGCTGTGTTTACTTGTTGGAGTGGGATTGAAAAGTATGTATTCTTCCCACTCCAACGTTTACTTACTCAAAATAGGAAAGGATTGAGAATCGTACTCTGTGGGTCCTATTCATTTTTTAAGTGGGGAGTGGGAGTGGGACTCTCATTAGGAGAGGTGGGAGTGGGACTCCCATTGCCCACTCCCACCTCTCCTATTTTTACCTTTTTTTTATTTTATGTTTTATAATTAATAAAATAAAATAAATAATATTATATTTATTTGAATAATATTATTATATTTATTGAAATAATATTATTATATTTATTTGAATAATAATATTCTATTTAATTAAATAATAATTTATATTGATTCTAAGTTAAAATTATTTTAAAATAATATTATTATATTAATAGAGAATTAATAAATATAATATTATTATATTTATTTTAAAAATAATAGTACTATATTTATTTAATTTTAATAATAATAATAAATAGTTTATTTTAAGAAAATATTAATTTTGTACTAAATAATATTATATTATTATTTTATATAATAATAAATTTAATATAATTATATTAAATAAAATAAATAAAATAACATTTTATTTTATATTAAAATTAATAATTTATTGTTCATAATTAAGAATATTAATAATTATAATAAATTTACAAATATAATAAAATAAATATTATTCATTAAATATATTTTTTTATTAGTTTTGGAAATAAAAACTATAATTCTTTAAATAATGATAAAATTATAATTTGAAACTATTTACTCCCAATTTAAGACAAAGTAAATACATAAATTGAATTCTAATCTCCATTCCATACTTTCATTCCAGTGTAAGTAAACAACTCACTCCCACTCCCACTCCACACTCTCAATCCTAAGATTCCCACTCTCAGGATTCCCAATCCAATTCAAAACGTAAACGCTACCTTAATTTTGATGATTTATTCATTATGGTTCTCGACGTTGGCCCTCTTAGTTTTACTGATTTTATCTTTTTGTCTATTTAATTTTTTTAGTTTCTATATTATGATCTTCATCAAACTAAAAATAAACCCAGTGATTCATTTAATAAATTAATTACGGGTAAAAATTTATTTACTTTTTATATTTTGATGTTAGTATTGTTTAATCTCTTTATTTTTTAAAATATCTCAAAAAATTTATGCCGTTAAATTATTAACACCCTTGTCGTTATTTTTTGTTCTTTTACTTGTTTTTACAATATTTCTCTCTTACAATAATATTTCATTTTTTTACATTAATAAAAAAATAAATTACCAATTTAACCCCTAAAAAATAAAATATAAAAAAGAGTATACATTAATTTTTTGTATATATATATATATATATATATTCTTTTTTGTTTAAAAATTACCTTAGAATAAATATTAGTTGATCAATTATTATCTATTCAATTTTCTCAAGGGGAAGTTATTGTTTCCATTTTCGGATTTGGGTATGTCCCCGATAGGCCAATACTAATGACTGTAAGGTTGTGAGAATTGTGTATCGATTGGAGAGTACTTGTTCTAAATGGGCTGTCGAAGCTGCTGATGTTCTTGCTCTAAGTAAAGGAAAGTGGGTGAGCATTACTGAGTCTGCGCGGCCTTATGTTATCAAAGAAAATTTATCACGCACCTTATGTTATCAAAGAAAATATTTTTTTGTTGTGATCAACATTAAAAAAATAAGAAAAATTATTCACCATCTCTATGTTTATTTTATCTTTTTTAAAAATATACAAACACATTTTCTTTTAGCGCGCCACCAGAAATTTATCTTTTATTATATTTGTCCACTTCCGTCTAACCGCTGTTAGAAAGTTGCTGACGTCAAAGGGGTAAAATGAGTATTTTATTCAAATATCTAAAAGTATGCTATATTATATTTTTTTTTTAAAAGGAGTAAAATGATGTCATTTAATGTGATTTAAAAATTAAAAAAAAAAGAAAATTAATATTGTTTTTAATTGAAAGAGAAAAAATAAATACAAATTTTTTAAATTTATTAAATAACAAATATTATTTTTTTCCAAAAAAATAAATACAAATTCTTTAAATTTAGCAAGCACCGAACACTATTTTTTTTTTTAATTTTTAGTATCTACCTTTGTGTTTAATTCTATTACTTAAAAAAATAAATTCAATCAATTTATCTCTAATTTTTATTTATTTTAATTAAATTATAATTTTAAAAGATAAAAATATCATTTTATTAATATTCTTAAATCTATTAACGAAGATTAAATGGAAGTGGATGTATATAACAAAAGGTGACGCTTTTAAAAAAAGTTTGTATATTTTTTAAAAAATAAAATAAATAAGTTGACCGTGAATAATTTTATAAAAAAAAAAAGAGAGAGAGAAAACACGTGTGACATCAATTATTGACAATTGCTGCAAGTTGCAAGCAGGAGAGTATGAATGCGGGAGAGAAAAAAGCTGTCCGTAGACCGTAATTTCATTCGTTTACGACTTTAACCACGTGACGCGACAGACAGAATCATTATTCATTGGTTACTAAAAGAGCAGAACAGACAACTAGGTTGACTCTTTGAAGACTTGAGCTACTTGGTTTCTCCACGTATAATTGGAAGTGACAGAGCTGAGAGCTTAGAGGTTAGAACTTATAGCATCTTCAAAAGACTCTATAAATTTTATTCTTTAAATATCTATTTATTTATTTATATGGTAAATAAAAAGGTAAAAAAATATAATATTCTCCAAAAGACTCTTCAAATAGAAATAAATTAATATTATTTTAATCAAATAATTATTTTTTTAAAGGAAAAGTCAATAGTAATTAAAGCATTTCTCTCTCTTTCTTTAATGAAAAGTAATAAAATATAAATTGAAGAGAGAGAAATTAACTCTCTAAATTTGAAGAGAGAGAATCAATTCTTATTTGAAGAATTTAAATTGGAGTATCTTTTGGAGCTTTAAATATTAATGTGACTCTTCAAATAAATAATAAAATCTTATTTGAAGAGTCTTTTGGTGATGCTCAGCTAGATCTAGATTTGAAAAAATACAAAAATTATTTAACCCTCAAAATCTTGAAATTGCATATTTATTTCCAAAAAGACAAATTATTGTGATTAATCCGAATTTATAGTGAGATGTCGTAAATACCCAAAATTATGCTTTTTGGTTCTCTCACAATAAATTTAAAAAACAAAACAGAAAAATATGTTCCGATTATGTTAAATCATTTTTGTATAATTGCAAAATTTTCTCAATATATTAAAGTCGACATGACCTTAAAATTAAATTCATGTTCACTTACACACAAATCACTATGGTACACAGATTAATAGCTATTATTATTGAGATATATCAATACAAAATCAAATCAACTCTAGTGATAAAGAAGAACTTAAAATAACAATATCTCTAATAGAATTTAAATATATTATGTACACATCCGGTGAGTGTCTCCTTTGAAAACATGTCGAGTACACCTACTTTCATTTCCATATGTCAGCAGTGTTTTGATAGTTTATTAGGATTTGCATCTAAATTGATTTAAACGTCACCAAAACCCAAAAGAAAAAAAAAATTAAGAAGTAGATAACTGTACAGGATATTTAAGTAGTAGATGACTGTACAGAATATTTAAGTAACCTCATAAGAAAACTTGGCATAATCTTGCGACGCTTGACAAAGTCACCTATTGCAAGTCTTTGCACCTTGCGTAGCTCAGTTTCAACTAAAAGTTACAGTGTTTCAATAAAATCAAGAAGCAGCAGAAGCAGAAGAAGGGAATTAAGAAAAGAAAATGTCAGATTGCTTACCAGCGGATGTTCTTGCCGACATCTTCTTCAGACTGCCCGCCAAAACGGTGTTAGATTGCAGGTGCGTATGCAAATTTTGGCGCTCTGTGATCAGCAACTCTAGTTTCCTTTGTGATTACAACCGCCTCTCCTTCAATAACAAATATAACACCCGCTTAATTCTAAGTCGCTATGATGATACTCGTAAAAGAGAAGAAATTATGACATTACACGATGATGATGAGTCATTTGCTGAGCATTTTGAAGAATTTGAATTCCCATTTGATCACGGGCTTTCCAATTATTTGCTTATTGGTTTTAGTTGTGGGTTAGTGTGTTTTCTTGAGAGTTCCAAGGCTGAAAATTTGCCGGAATCAATACTTATTTGGAACCCTTCTGTTGGGTACTCTTTCAAAACATTCCCAATTGAGCCCCCAGTGAGTAAAATTTATCGACCTTACTCTCCTAACGGTCCTTATGTTAGGTCTTCGGAGGGGAAACCTATTGTCTCTTGCTTTGCATTTGGGTATGATCCTAGGAGTTTTGACTATAAGGTTGTGAGAATTGTGTATGATTGTTTAGATTCTAAAAGGGTTATCGAAATTGTTGATGTTTTTGCTCTGAGCACAGGGGAGTGGCACAACATTACTGCTTCTGCGCCGCCTTATGTCATCAAAGAAAGTTCTGTGACTGCTTATGTGAATGGAGCAATTCATTGGATTGGATATTATGATGCAAGTCATGTGGAGAGATTAGTTTCGTGTTTGATTATTGCGGTGTTTGACTTGCATGATGAGGTGTTTAAGGAAATTAAATTGCCGAGTGAGATGATGGAAGAAGCTATTGGAATTGGACATGATGACAGGCAGAAGATTTCGATTGGAGTGGTCAGGAACTCACTTGCTTTACTGCATTATCATTCAAATTCGAGGAATGATATGAGTATTTTCTATGGATGTACTGTATGGGTGATGAATGAGTATGGTGCAATGGAGTCTTGGGCAAGGCTTTTTAATATTCATTTCGTTGCAGGTGTGGGGAAGATATTAGGGATTAGGAGAAATGGGGATATCCTTGTAGTGGCAGCACAAAACTGGGAGTTATGTTCCGTGAATCTTGGCAGTCGCCCAGCCGAGAATCTGAACTTTATTGGCCATCGTCCAACCAAGAATCTGAACATTCATGGTGCTCATTCGTCTTTTTACACGGAAACTTTCATGGAGTGTCTAGTTATATACAAGAAAGTTAATGGGGTTCCAACAATGTCTACAAATTCTGCTGCAACTACTTCCACACAGGCACTTTGCATTGGGACGAGCGGAGTGAGGGTAACTGGAAAGGGGAAAGAAGAAGAAGACAAGGCAAGGTGATTCATTTCTTATTTGACAGAAAGGTAAGACAACTTGATCTCACTTATGCTTCATTTAGTTGTCAAGTTATTGCCATTCTTCTCAAATCCCCTGTTTTGACAAAACAACGAGTGTATATTTATGTAGTGAATAATTGCGTCTGCTATGTGGTTTGTTTAAGAGGATGAATGAATCGTTATAGGTTCCATATATGTTAGAAATGACATCAGTTATGAGTGATACAATTATTTTCATCATTGCTCTTTTTGTTTTCAACTGATGGTTTTATTGAGCTGAATATATGTCTATATCTTTTAAGGATTGATTCATTTTTTATCCCAGGGTGGTGGCTGGAATCAATGATCGGGAAATGATAAGCACAAACCGGTGATGATTTATGCAATAGTACTAGAATAATCTATTTTCCCTGTTCTTTTTTCTGTATATTTTGTTTATAGATTTGTGTTGAACTAATTGGATGAGGCCCTGTTTACTCTTCAAGTAGTCAGATTTGGCTCTGATCAATGGTATTTATGTATATATTCAATTAATACTATCGTCGTGAAGAACTGTACTCATTTGATCTTTTCCAACTGATGACGTGCTATGTCCCTACATTTTTCTTTGTTCTTGTATTATTTTGAAAATGTAGGGCATGTGACAATGATAGAACATTATTAAATTAATGTGTGTAGAGTTAATGAGTTATGCATACAACTGAAAAAACTTAGTGTAATAATTTTGTTTAATCTTGTTGTCCTTTTCTATGCTTCACTAGGATACATTTGTGCTAGACTTGGACTATTGACTCTCTCTGGCCATTTGTAGATAGATATATAGTATTGTAGCGTGACTCGTGCTTGCGTGTAAGTATCTGTATTTTAAAAATTGTTCAACATTATTGAAAGATTAAAAAAATGTGAACTCTAATACAATAAAATAAAATAAAAAAGTACAGTAGAGTTCGTGTTTTTCTTATTTTTTACCTCCATTCATAGTTTAAAATCGCTCGAATGCCTACATCTAAGAACTATTTTAGTATTGTACATCACTTACATAGTGTGTTGTATATCTGTGGCTATAGTTCAATTTAGAATCTACAATACTTATATTGACCATTGTTAGAAACATGCAACAGTATGAATATAACAAAAACTGAAATACACCTGAACATTAAAGGTAAATGACAGTAAACACAGTAGTTAAATAAACACCGTAAACAAAATAATATTATAGAAAAACCCAAGGTCTGTACCCGACAATTTTCTTAAAACAGATTTACCACCTATTTTTAGATGTTATAGGTTTTAATAAGAACTGTTTTGTAGGATACAATGGGAATGAAATGATTTTAGCACACCTCTGAATTGTTTCTCAGCAAACTTCCAGCGTGCTTGAACTCTTTGACACTAATAAAACATTAAAAGAGAGGAAAATTCTATGCACTCGTTTTTGTGTAATGTATGTTGTATGTTTAAAATGAAAGGAGCATCCAATTTATAGACATTGAGAAGGGACGTTTTGGTCCTAATAAACTGCATTAAGGAGCTGTAATGGCTGTCTTAAATGTTATAATTAAAAGCTTGTAATTGTTATAATCAATTCCAAGGTCAAATTGAAATTTAAAATTAGAATTAACTCTTGTCTGTTACAATTCTTTGATTTTAATCCAAAGAGAGTCAAAAAAAATTATTAGAAATTTCTTTGCTTTTAATTCAAAGTAGTATAAGAGCCAAAAAAAATTAATAAAAATTTCTTTGCTTTAAATCAAAGCAGTATAAATGCCAAAACATTAACAAAAATTATAAAAACAAGGCTAAGGTGGGCTTGGCATAATTTGGGCCAACATTCGTATACGCAAGATGTGAATACACGCAAGTCAAGTTAATCGGGTTAGGATTTGCACCCCCCCCAATGGATGCAAGCAGGGTAATGTATATAAATATTCATACACATGAATATTTATACATAAACCTTTTATGCTTAACTTTCTTTCTCATGTGGAATAAATAATTTTTTCTTTAATTTCTTTCAACTCTATGATATATTTTGATTAACAATTTCTTATTTACCCAATCATCATTTTAAACATATAAATATACCATTTCAAAATAGTCACAGAAGAACATGTGAATTGTTTTAATTACACCGAATGGATCTCACTCAAGACAGCCACTCATGTCCTATTTTTCCATCGATTACTTCCAAGATTATAAAAGAAATCGTTCACACTTCCTCGTTAGTTCTCTCGCATTTAAGAACGAAACTAGTTGCATACAATAGATAATGTTTACCAATGTTTCTTATTTAAAAAATAACTTATTACGTTGTTGACAGTGATATAATTTTTTTATTTTATTGTAAGTGGTATTATAACAACCTAATCTCCTTTGTACTTATATGAATCATTTCAAAGCCCAATCTTTTTTTATTCCCTATTAAAAGAAAAAAAATTATCAACTAAATCGATTGATACCCACAATTTAAAAAAAAAAATTTCCTGGAACCATTCTATGTAAATATTTAACCTTATCTACGAAAGTAGTTGGAATATACAATTATATACAGAAACCTTTCCCCTTTTTTTCTGAAAAGTTAGCAAATACTAACCTTGAAAAAATGATTTCAAAATAAAACGGTAACATAATAAGTACAAAAAACGGCGCCGTTTTACCACCGTTTGCCGTCATACTTTTGTTTTATCATTGCTGAATAATACTCGGATATAATACTTAATTTTGACCCGAAAAAAGGATTAGGACGCTTACTCGAAAAGCAGAACCTGACAATAGAGTTGACTGACGAAGACTTGGGCAAATTATGATCGGTTTACAAACAAACAAGTGACTCTTTTTTTTTTTTTATAAAATAAATCCCTTACAATTTCAAAATTACAAAAATATCCCAAGCACAGTAGTAGTCGGCACTCACAAACTGACCGTCCGAATTTTACGACCAAGAAGACGTAATTACCCCTGTATATTGGAGTCCAAAAGACCAAACAATGTCTTCACTCTTCGGTACCTCGCACCTCACTTTTGCAAGTTCAATCTTTGACCCCTTAAATGGCTAAACTAACTAGACAATAATTTTTTAAAAAACAATTCCCTCTTTAACTATAAAATCTTAATCCAAAAAAAAAAAATTCCCGTTAGTTTAATTTGAGTGTAGTCCTTTATAACATGAAAATTAATAGAGTTGATTAAATTTTTTTTTTATTTTGTCTAATTTCTCAAACTCTTGAGTTTTCTCTTAATTGAAAACTTAAGAAAATCAGTAGAAAATATAATAAAAATAAAGAAATGAATTTTGATATATAATGAATTAATTAATTAGTTTTAAACTAAAAAACCAAAAGGAATTAATTATTATGCTATATTATTATCAATAATAGGCTAGAATACCGGGTGCTAGTCACACATACTGTTGGTGGTAAAATATAGACTAGAGGTATCAAGGACATGGTACACAGGGAATGTGATTCAGGATTGTGATAAAGGATGAATGAGAAATTGAGAAGAGAAGACAAAATGAGAAGATCTCGAAGAACTAGCATCAACCATTCAAATTGTCTAACAGTGATAGAAAAATACCTCCTACAAAATATCTAAGTTGTCATGTGTCTATACAGGACCATAGAACAATGATAGTCATGTTATTTGTCACGTGTCTATTATAGACACATAAAACAATGATAGTCATGCCAATAACACCAAATCACATCATTTTAGTAGGGTCCCCACTTGAGTTGTCTCCAAAATAACCCATTATAAGCTGCCAAAATCATAATTAAAGAAAGGGGATTACAAACAAATCTGCATGCACCACTTTCAGTGAAATCAGGTGCTCCTCAATCCATTGGCTCATTTAAAATGGGTCCATTATAATTAAAAGTACATTGCCAGCACAAACTATCCCTAAAGGACAGCTCTCCAACCCAAGCATGCTAAAAGACCTCTACAAAAAGGGCCAAATTACTCAAGAACCCTACATGAAGAGGGAAATCACCAATAGTAGTTGTCATGTGTCTAAAAGGAAATAAAGATGCCCTTAGAGGTACTCCATTTTAAAAGATTATGTTGATTTTACTAAGAAGATAAGTGAATTCATTCACAAACTGACTTAACTTTCTCTTATTCTAAGGTTTCTGTGAAATACATCACCTTTTTTTACTTTTCACTGACTTGATCGTCCGAGTGCCATCACTGGCCACCATTGGCAAAGCCTCTAATAGTTAATTTTTGTGATTTTAGGTTCGTCTCAATCGTCATTATCTTCAAAAATTTACTTTTAGTTCAGTCTCCATTTTTATTAGAAAATCACCCCCTACTGAGAAGTTATCATAATATTTTGGGCTAAACTAAAATTAAGCCAAAACATATACATAAATAGACATAATCAAATAATTTAGAGATTCAATAATTATAAGAAAAAAAATCTAAAATTAAAGAAGAATAGATAGAAAGTAATAGCTGGAAATATTAAATGATTATGAAATTGACCCATATATACAAGATGTAGTCAATTTAGAAAAAAGTGTGGAATGCCTACAGTTAATCAATTTAGAAAAGGTGTAGAATGCCTAGAGTATGAAAAATAACCTAAAAGACATTAGAAAAAGGTAGAAAATTTAGAAATAATGGGAAATAACCCATATTTTGAACAATTGTGTATTTGTGTTCATTTTTTTAGCTTGCTTCAGGGGTATTTATGTAATCTCATAACCCATTTAGTAAAATCTAGTAAACCTTTGAAAGGTCAGCATACGTAAGCATGTCGTTCAGCATACATAAGCATTTTCATGAGTATCAGCCTTTTACATACGAAACAAAGGAAAAAGCAGAGGAAGCAGAAGAAGAAAATAGTTACGGAAATGTCAGATTACTTACCGGACGAAGTTATTGCTAACATCTTCTTCAAGCTGCCGGCAAAAACCGTTTTAGATTGCAGGTGTGTATGCAAAGTCTGGTGCTCTATAATCAGCGACTCTAATTTCCTTTCCAATTACAATAAGCTGTCCTTCAATAACAACAAAAATAACAAGCGCTTACTTCTAAGTCACTATGATTCAAAACAACGCAAGGAAACTTTCACTTTACACAGTGATGATAAGTCATTTGGTCAGAAGTTTGAAGAATTGGAATTGCCATTTGATCATGGACTTTCCAATTACATGATTATTGGTTTCTGTTGTGGGTTAGTGTGTTTGCTTGAGATTTCCAAAGCTGGAAGATCTCCAGTGTCAATACTTTTTTGGAACCCTTCTGTTGGATACTCTTTTAAACCATTTCCAATTGAGCCCCCAGTGGGTAGAATTCTTCAGCCGTATGCCAGACACGGCTATGGCCCTTCTATAAAGTTTAAAGGTGAGGAAGCTTTCCTGTCTTGTTTCGGATTTGGGTTTGATCCCAAGAGTAATGACTATAAGGCTGTGAGAATTGTGTATCGGTTGGAGAATACTTGTGAAGGTTCAAAAAGGGTTATCGAAGTTGTTGATGTTTTCACTCTAGGTACAGGAGAGTGGGAGAACATTACTGAGTCTGCGCCGTCTTATGTTATCAAACAGGATTCAGCGCATGTCTGTGTGAATGGGGCATTGCATTGGATTGGATATTATGAAGGAAGTGATGAAAGATTAGTTTCACAATTGATTATCGCTGTGTTTGGCTTGAATGATGAAGTATTTAAGGAATTTAAGCTGCCAGATAATGTAATGAGAGAAGCAAATGAATTAGGAGTCGGAGAAAGGCAGAAGATTTCTGTTGGACTGATCAATCAATCACTTGCTTTGATACATTATCATACAAATGCAAATACTTATGTGCAATTTTTTTATAGATGTTGCATTTGGGTGATGAATGAGCATGGTGTGGCAGAGTCTTGGACAAAGCTATATGATGTTCATTCTCATTTAGGTTTGGGGAAGATATTAGGGCTTAGGAGAAATGGAGAAGTTCTAGTAGGGACAGTTGAGAAGGGCAAGTTGTCTGCAATTAATCCTAAGGGTGGTCGAAGAAGCAGGAATATGAATGTTCGTGGGGAACCATGGTCTTTTTACATGGATGCCTTCATGGAGTGTCTTATTATATATAAGAAAGTTAATGGGGTTCCAACAATGTCTACTTATTCTGGTGCAACTACTTCTAGACGGACCCTTGGTGTTAGGACTAGTTCTTACGAATGGGCGCCTGGTTTTGGGACCAGTTCTTACAAACCAGCACTTGGTTTTGGGACCAGTTCTTACGAACAGGCTCTTGGCGCTGGAACTAGTGGAGTGAAGATGACTGAAAAGGGTAAAGAAATCATTGAAGAAGAAGAGGAAGAGCAGGCAAGACAACTTGATCTTCGCTTATCCTTCTTTTATTTTTGAGTTATTGCCCTTTTTCTTAAATCCCCTGTTTTGACATAATACTATATATCAGCCAAATAGCCAATTATCTGTCATTGCTCTTTTTATCTATTACCACTTGTTCTGTTAAGGTGACCATATGTCAACATTTCTAAAGAATTGAGTCCTTTTATCAGGGTTTATGGCTGGACTTCGGACTAATGTTCGCCTATCACAGGCATTTCGCGTTGGGGAGAATGGAATAGTATAATAATCTATTTTCTCTTTTGTATTTTCAATTTTCGCTTGCATAATTGTATCTAAGAACAGAGACAGGTTCATTTTGACCTATAAACTGGTTTGAAAGATGTATCCAGCCTTGTATAACCCAGAAGGAATGTGTTGTATAATTATAACCCGGCAGCAATTAAGTTTTTGTTGATCTAATTTTGCCAGTTTGTGCAGCTTGTACGGTGCCCTCTACCCTTTCGAGTAGCCAGAATTAGCCTTGTCCTTGTACTTTTTGCATTTGACCATTTTTTCAGCCCTAACTTTTTAACCAGTTTCCATTTGAACTGCATAATTGTTTTACTGCATTATTCTCTATAAAAGCATCTTACTTTTCAATCACCCGTTCATTCCATAAATAGATTATTGTTATGCTTTTCCCATACAATATAATGGTTCAAAAACAACCAATTAATCGACTACTAGGTTCTATGCACTGCATTCGACTAATGACAGGAACTTCAAGTAGCAAGAAGAATACACTAGATTACAAGAAATATATTTATATCTGAACAAAACTGAAGTGAAACCTCCCACATATTGCCTATTGCCGGAATCTGCGTGGCTCAAACATGCCTTCATAGGATCACTTCTGACTGCGACGATTACATGCATTCTTCTTTCGGTTCCCTCTTTTTTACAGCATTGTTAGGTTTTGGTCACCGTCTTCTTCCTCTTCATGATTTTACCACCACTGGCCTTGCTCCTGTTCTCTTGCCACCGTTGCCTTTATTCCTATTGCTCTTGTGTTTCTTTCCACTTCCTTTGTGGTCCTCAGTTTTTTCATGAGGGTTCACTTCCTCAAATTTGATCGGTTTTATAATGATACCAGATTTCTTCTTCACCTGCAAATATCATATTTAACGTCAGAAATGAAAAATGAGGAATATATGCTAGCATTAACATCTTAAACAGTAATAAACCTATATTCCCCTCTTCGAAAGTAAGGTTGCAGGGACAAGGAACCACAAGTCGGTTCATATGTTCCTTTTCTTAAGACGAGAATTAAAAACTTGATGTGGTGGTTTTTATAAGGCACTCACATCTGGCCGAGTAAGAGCGCCGACAGCAGTTGCTGGATTGAATTCGGGTCCAACAGGGACACGAATGCTCTGCTCAAAAACCTCCTTAGACGTGAAAGGGTAAGGCAGAGTTTTTGTATGCAGCTTTTCAGCCTGCCAAGTCAACAAAATACAAAGACATGTTAACCAAAAGAAAGCGTAGTAAAGCATACGATAATAAAGCATGTGGCAAATGTGACCTAAAGTGCACAACACAATTCCTAAGGCTAGCAAAACTAAAGCTAACATACAGATTTTTACTCGTACTTCAACTATGTTATTTTTATATTTATCATTTTTTTTTGCAAGGTATATCATTCTTTATATCTATTTATAAACATCTATTAAAAGGCACAGCCCATCAATCAGCCGTGCCAGGCCAAGCTTTTCTGCCAATGCGGCGTGCCGTGCTTGGGCACAACATGGCCACAGCACGGTAATGGCCACCGCAACATAAATGGTCCAGCAACATAATTTAACTTTGAGTTTTTTACTTCCAACGGTTGTCAACCATGTCTCTGTTTATCATACTACCTTACATGACTAACTGCAAGAAGTCTAAACACCAAATGGAGGGGTAACAAGAGTAGTTTGTTGTATGTTATAAATTATCATATAAAGAGGACAAACCTTTTTATCCAACTTCTCAGAAATAATGACATGTTTGAGATGTGCATCCTTTCTCTTCTTAAGAGCTTCTTCCCTCATCTTCTTGGCATTTTCATGCTCATCCAGCATCCATGAAGGTACACCTTTCTTTCGCTGCACATCTGTCCATTGTCCCCAACCAGGGATTAAATTAGGTTTCTCAGGTACAGGATTCTCCTCATTCAGAACCTTTTCTTTATCATCCTCAAAATCTTCCTCCACATCATCCCCGGCAAAAGCAAGGCGTATAAGCTCTTCTTGGGAAGGAAGTTTGTATGATGCTTTAGGAGCTGATGATAAAATCCCATCTACCATCTGTCCTTCACTATCAGTCTCACTTTCCTCACCCACTTCCTTTGCAGTTTCCTAGACCATTAACAGGCAAGAAATTGTAAGCCACGAATAATCACGTAACTGTAGAGCAAAAGAAAAGACCAGAAGGGAACTACCTCTAAACCTTCATCATTCAATGCAGGTTCAACAACCTTCATAGACTTCTCATTGTTGGCATCCACATCATTTCCGCTTTTCATCTGCTAATTATATACCTAGTTACAGTTAGCGTTGAACGCCCGATCACCAATATAAAAGAAGCTATAGTAACAAGGGAAATTAAACCTTTTTCCATGTGCCTGATGCAAAAATAGCAACATCATATGATGTCTTCGGACCTGGGTCCCTAACAACATCTTCAAAGCTCTGTGAATTTCAAAACACATTACTCGTGTTAAAAAAAAAACACACAATTTAGGTAAAAACTCCACTGAAAGCTCAAAAACAAGAAATCCATTACCTTAAACACAGAATCTGGATGATTCTCATGATCTACATGAAGAGTGAATAAATCAGTTTTAACATTCTTCTGCACATCATTATTAGTACCATTTCCAGCATCCATATTTGCTTCAGCTTCCAGGTCACCTTCACTGTCACTGTTACCATAGTAATTATCTGTTTCAATCTTTTTACTTGGTACCAAAACCTCCCTTTTAACTGGACCAAAGACCCTCCTACCACTTGCAGCGCCTCCTTTTAAATTTTCTTCCCCACCTGTACCCTCCAACTTCTTCAATGATGATTCATACTCTTGAAGAGCAGCATTAGCTTCTTGAATTGCTTCTTCTTTTCTTTTTTTCATCCCGCGTACCTACATTGCAAATTACGAAGAAAAATTAAAATTAAACAAATAAAGAAAATTAATAGGTGCATGAATCTGCAGTCATAAGTAAAATATAACAGTGATTCACCATAAAAGGTAAAGAAAGCACTCCAGAGTCAGGCACTTCATCATCTTCTTCTAACACTTTAAGTGTCTTCTCTTTTGCTGTTGCATACACCTTGGATGCCCTGTCCTGGTCAGAACCCGCAGAGTTTTCATCCACATCATCCTCATCACTACTATCATCACTGCTGCTGCTATCCTTCATAGATTTCATTTTTCTAGTCAAAAGTGCATGTTGTTGGAGTTGTTCAGTTATAGCTGCTCGAGTACCTTCATCTTGGGCATCCAGACCACGCTTTAAAATGCGCTTTGCCCACCTTGAACTGTTTTTGTGCTTTAGAGTCATGCGTTCCTGCATCAATACAGAAAAAAGAACCAAAAATAAAAAAACTACTTTTAACATCTCAAAGACAATACTTCTTAGGACAGGGGATGTTTATAATAATCAATGGAGACTTCCAATCACCTCCGCTCGTTTAAATTCTTGCTTCCTCGCCTCTTCTTTTGCTGCTTCAGGATCCATCAACATTTCCGCAGATGCTGCTTTTAGCCTATCTTTCTTCAGCAGACGATGATATGTTTTTGATTTGATCTTCTTGATGCGTTTTCTCTTCATCTCATGACGAAAAAGAAGGCTGCGCATTTTAGCTACATGATTCCGCTCTTCCAAATAATCTTCAACAGAAATCTGCCAAGCATAGTTAAGAACAAGAGACACTCAACAAACCTGAATAACTAAAGAAATTAAGCCTAAAGATTTAATGCAACAGCACATATATATATATTTTTTCCAATAGAATACACCACGAAACTATAAATTCATCTAAAAAGAGCCACAGCATAAGAATTTGAAAGATCAAGCTGATGTCTACAGTGTCACATAGCAACTCCAGAATATGCACATGTAAAATAAAATCAAAAAGCACAACTGCATAGGAACCTAGCTGACAACAAATTTTCTACTGCTTAAGAGAATTTGGTTTTGATCATATCATCGTACAGTAACTTTCTGACTATTAACTTTATCATGAGAAAAATACTCTCTGACATAGCTAACTTTTTGTAGGATAATAGTTCGTTAATGACATAAAATATCAGCTATTACCTTTAAATTGAGTTCTGAATCGAACCCGAATTCAATGAACAAACAATGCATAGAATCTCCATACCTTGTTTAATTCAAGAAGCTTTGAACCATCATGCTTATGAGCTTCCTTAACCTTGTCGTCATTGACTAATGACGCCATTTTCTTCTCAAACTCAGTTCTAGGTTCAAATCCAGCAGCAATGGCCCCTACAGTTGAAAATCCCAAGTTTGTATCTTCATCGAAATAAATAGAAGGTGCCTCCCTGTTCATCTTGACTAAAGGCTCCCACTTTGTAATATCTTTCTTTGATTGTTCATACACTACCTTCCGCTCCAATTTTTCTTGTTCTGGTTTTGGAAGCGGAGCTAGGACAGATGTCGACTTTTTACGCATCTGATGCATCCTCTTTCTAAGTTTACTGTATCCAGATTTTCCTTGAAGAGGTTCCAAAAGATCATCGATGGAAATCTGACCATTGCCATCCAAAACATCCCGAGTAGGATTAAATTCAGACTCTGGGTATGCCTCAGATATAACTACATTCTTCTTTTTCTTCTTGCCTGAAATGGATATAAATTTGAGGTGAGTCATATTACAACAAGAAGTGGCTATATAGCTTCTAATCAGCTCAAAAAATTCATGCCCTAGGTGGGCAAATTTCCTCTGGAATAACTATGGGTGCGTTTGGAATTAAGGTTGGGCAGCTGTATCTTAAAAGTTACAGCACTAAAGTGTTTGATAAACACTAACTGCTGTAGCTTAAAAGCTATGTTGATATGATTTTTCACTTATATGATGAAAAATCTATTAGATCTTTAATAATTTTGTCAAAATTATTAGTTAAAAATTATATTTATTATATACTATTAATTTTTATCTCATAGTTATGGATTTTTTTCCATAACAACTGTATCTTAAAAGTTACAGCACCTCAATCCTAAACGGGCTCTATGTCAGCAATATTTCTAACTTAATGATGAATCTATAGTGACTTCCCCAAAATTTTGTATTATGTCTGATTCAGGAGTCGAAACATTGCCTACACATGTATACAATTTCCACCTAAAATTAAAAACAGAACATGGAGAGAGATTGCCCAAAGAATTGCTATGTTGCACATCTCTAGGTTTTGAGGTGGTTACCACGACTACACAAACCTGAGGAATCCAGAGGGTTCTTTTTTATGCATATTGTCGACTTTTATATCACAAAGAAGCTTGATAATTTATTCATTAAATTACTGAATCAAAATCCACGCAACTGAATTCTTGACTATTTGAATTTCAAAGATTTGAACACTAAACTTATCTACTGAAGACAGTTCTACTAGTGATACCTTCAAAAAATTCGCTTGGCATTCCAGTAACCCCTTGCAACATCCTCAAGTGCCTTTCATTGTTGTCCCCATCTTGAAACTCATCACCAACCTGCTTTGAAATTCCCCTTCTCCCACAATTATTTTCAATATCATTATTGTCATCCTCGTCATCTGACAGCACGTTCTCATCCTACAAATGCAAACAAAATCAGATTCCTAATTTTGGAAAAATGAACCAAAATAGCCACGCGTCAATCTGCAATAGAGAAAAAAACCATGAGGTGAAAGTATAGCCCTGATAAATGTGAGACAGCTACCTCCAAAATGTAAAAGTGATAAAGCAGGAGGAATGCATAGTTTTGAGTCACCACTGTTATTGATTTATTACAGCAAACTGGTCAAGCAAGTGTGGACTTTCTGCTGAAATTTTTCCTCTGTAATTTTTTCTTTTTTTATCCTTAACACCTATAGCCTACACAAGCTTTTAGCACAACCAACCATCCTTAAGAAAATTGTAGTTCCAACTTCAACCAACAACATCCATTATCAGCTCACACTTTCATTCACAGAACCTAACCAAATCCATATTTTCCTAGCTGCAGAGTTCAAGGTCAAACATTATTTGTCCCATTAACATAGATAGTAAATATTCATATACAAGTCCTTGTCTCCCCAGATGTCTGTATTTAGACTAGCAATGCCGGGCATGATGAGTCAATAAATGATAAAAAATATCCAACCCTTGGGTGTAAAGAATTTCATGTCAATGCACTTGAATTCACTGTTCATATAGTTCATGGTTCAAAATTTTAAACAAATGCCGATATTTACACCTGATAATGTTCAGATCACATACTCCTTAAATCATATCGTTCACCAAAATAACCAATTAGAGAAATATTTCAACAAGCTTCCATCAAACTTCTAACTTCAAAACTAAGTTTTTCCACAAAGAAATTTATTATCTAATTCAAAAGTTCAACAAAAACTGGCCAAATCAAAGTTCATCAACCACAATAATACAACAAGAAGCACCTAAAAAACATAGCTAAAATTAAAAATAATTCATGCAAATGAATCGCATTATCACAAACCTCAAACTTCTCCGGAAGCTCGTACTCGTAATTTTCGACCGGATCAAACCGGCGGTTCTTCCCCGATTCTTCCTGAGGCAACGGTTCCTCGTACTCATAAAAATCACGCGCCTCGTCAGAATCAATATCTTCGTCGCTTCCGTTCAAAGAATTTGTGTTTAAGCGGTCGATTTCTTTTCGCAGCGAATTAGGCAAGCGCGGTCCTTTCCTCTTCTTCTTCTCGCCGCCGCCGCCGTCGAGTTTTTTGCTTTGCCTTTTCGGTTTCTTACTGTGTTTCATTTTGTGTTTCGTTGAGTCTGCTGACCCCGCAGCTTTTCTCTTCCTCTCCGCCATTCTGTTCGTGCTAGTGCAGGTGATGGCGGCGAAATATGAAGCAAGTAAACTGACGATATAACACACAAATTCTTTCCTTTTCGTTTTTCGGTACTTCGTTAGTAATTGAGCTAACGAGTCGGTGTCGTTTTGGGTTGGTCCGTAGACAATTTTAATAATAGGATCGGACCTTAATACTTTTAGTTATTGCAAATTATATATGATTCTTAAATTATTAAATGGATAAACAAACATTTAATCTCTCTAGTTTGATTTTAAATATTCATTTAAGCAGTTTTTTTTATATCTAAAATCTAAATACACATGAATTAGTCTAAATTCTAAGTAAACTGAATATCTAAATCTAAATTATATATTTAATTTTTTATCTGAATCACTAAAAATAAATATTAAGTTGTTTTAAAAATAATTTGAAAACTAATATTTTTACATTTATGCCCCTTATAAATTATAAATGTTAAACAAATAATAAGTACCTCGAAGAATATAAATAAGATAATAAATTATCATAACATAAATCATATTCAAATAAATACACCTCTTTAATAATCTATATTATATATGTTAATCAATTTTATTATAATTTATTATTTTTATATGAAAAAATTATGAAGATAAATAATGTTAATTTGAAGAAAATAAAAGGTTAAAAATAATAATAGTCTACCAGTACGTATTATCATAAGTTATATAGAGATGAGTAATAATGGTAATTATTAAATTTTATTTAGGTAAAGATGAAAATTAATTAATTAGATAGAGATATTTTGGAGAATATCTTTTAATGATATCATTTAGATTTTTTAGAATAAGAAAAAAGCTAAAAAAATTAGCTTAATAACTTAACGACTTAATGACTGAAAATTTTTATTAACTTGAAAAAACAAATAGGGTTAATGACTTAACTGATTAAAATTAAGTCAATTAAGTCATTAAATAAAAACAATGGCCCTTTAGTCTCTATAATTTAAAAAATATCTCGAAATATTTTTAGAACAATATCTTTGCAAAAATATTCTTTATATTAATTAATTTATCTATAAAAAATGAATTAGCAAATTAAATAATAAATATCAATGTTAAAGAATTATTTTTTTTGTACCATACAACGATCTTGCTAACAATTATTTATAAATAAATTTATATATGCCAAATTAAACAACTATTTATTGTCCTTTCAACAATCTTACTAATAATTATTTTACCAAAAATTAATTTACCACGTTAATCCTCAAAATAAAATAATAATAATAATAATATTTGTATAATTGTTTATGTTACTTTGAAGGTTAATTTGATAAATTATCATTTTTTTCATTAATATCCTCAAGAATATAGTTAATGTTAGAAGTGTAATATATTTCAACTGTAAAGATGTCTTGAGGTATTTTTTTTAATATAAGGATTAAATGAGGACTTAATTCAAAATATAAAGACTGAATAAATATTTACTCTTATGAAATCCTCTTTTTTTTCTCAAATTAAGAAAGGATTAGACGATGCCAAAGTTTAAAATAACAATTACTTTAACAAGAGTTTATTTTTTTCACAATTGAAAAAGAGGAGACTGCTTCGTTGAAATAGATTTTTTAGCTAAGCTGTGTAAAGCAAGTATGTGAGACTTGTGGTACAACTATCAATATAGAGTATAACTTTCAAATATGAATACTTTATATAGGAATAACCTCTTCATAGTAATAAAAAATTGTTGCCCCAACTTGGGACCAATTATAATTAGGAATAAACTCCACATTTTAATAAGTTATATTTTTTATAGATCCCGTCTTAATAAACTTACCTCCACATAGTAATAATATTTCAAAAATATATGATACATTACATTAAATAATTAAGATGGAACAAAATATCTTTCTAAAGTTTATTGCGATAATAATTTATTTTTTAAAGTTGCAACCACATCTTTTAACTTACAACTTGCGCGTATGTATTAATTAGTCAGCATAGGTATTTAATAATTGGTCAACAAAATAATTAATTAATTAATGTCTATACACTGAATTTGACTCATTTATTAATTTATTAATACATTATATAATTTACTTTTATATCACTTGCATTACGGATAATTAAGCAAAACAATAATTTTTGTACTATACCTCTATTGAGTTATAATCTCTTTATAAGAATAAATTTCTCCAGTCCCAACAATATGACTATATAGAAATTTTATTATACTTCTAATGTTTAATTATTAAAGTGGAGCTAATTTTCAGCAGCCACCTCTCATTCTCCTAAGGCAAATGCTACTTTGGGGCTCCCTTCTCTTAATTTGCTTGTCAGATTCTTATCTCATTATTGAGATTGAGGGTTGAGGTCTCCACATGTATATATGTGAGAGTTCATTTCTATTGACATGACAATATATATCGACTTCAATAGAGCAAAATTCCAAACAGTGTTAAAGTATGTCATGGCAAATTTGTGTATGTTATACACATTAACATTAAAAAGGTTTGGGGGGGGGGGGGGGGGGAACCTTACTCTTTTGTGCTCTTTCGAAAGGTTTTACTGGTCATTATCATTTGTCACTATCGTTTATTTCTATTTTTATGAATTCATCTACAATTCTCTTGAGACTTTTAATTACTAGTGATGTGGCCACCCGATAATAGTTCTAAGTGCAATTCAATTCTTATTTATCATTTACACTATATAATTGAACTTAACATTTTAGTTGTTTATAAACATTAGTGCCTTCCTTGATAATTATACTATTATAATTTGCCGTTGGTAAAACAAAATTACAAAATTTCTTAACTATCATTCTAACTTTTTTCATTCAATTACTAAGTGATTCTAACATTTTTCATTCAATTACTAAGTGGTATTCACTCGTTAGATGATAAATTTCAACTAATAAAATTATTTATTAGTTCATTTTACCATTCAAATGATGAATGTCACTTAAGTTTGAGAGGATAGCAGGTAGAATGATAGTAGGAAATGTAGCATTATTAAACAAAATTTATATTGAAAACTTAAATTAATTACCTTAATAATAAATACATTTTTAAAAATTACCATAAAAAAAAAAATACCTCAACGATCCACTCTTTTCCTAAACGGTAGTTCTGCTTGGGCCCTTATATTATCCTCGCTCACCAGTTTCGACTTTCGAGTATGGAAAGACGCGCGGGCTTAAGAGTACAACTTTGCGCTGAGCCTAAAACATAATGCAAGATTCAGCCCATCCCCATTTGAGGGAATTTGTTTTTTTTCTTTTTTCTTTTTTTCCGATTTTCATCTAAGATAGCAAAGTAGCAACATGAAATGAATTTGTATTTGAGTTATGAATTGGGATGATCTATAAGACTATAACCCAACTTGTATTCACACACATACATATACCATTTAATCTTTCCCTAAAATCATGTGAAATGTGATAAACATCTCTCGTCAAGTTTATGATTTTATCCACTGAAAAGCCAGCGCTAAGAGAGTCTAGCACGAAATTTGAACTTCTTTTCTTTTAAACTAAAAAAAAAAAAAAAAACTTTTCAAGAAAAGAAAAAAGCAACAAGGCCTCTTCTAAAAAATTACATGGGTCATTGCCAACTTTATGACATTTTCAAGTGTTAAGCGGTGAGCGATGCCACGCTTAATCCATTCAAGAGACGACAAGACCAGAATCCCCACTTGTATTCACACGCATGCATATGCCAAAAAAAGGTCATTTCCTTCTGCTTCTTCACATTAATAGTAACACTCTACCACCAAAACAACCCAGCTTAGATTACAGTAACTTTTTACTTGAAAAAGCAGGTGTGAACTTTCCCCAGCCTCCTTTCTCTGACTTTTTCACACTGCACCATAAAAGCTCCTATTTTTGTGTTTTTTCAAAATAACATGAGTTGTCAAATCTGTTTAGCTTTAGCTTAATAAGGCAGAAACGAGGCAAAAAGCATGTACATAATAACTTTTGACACTATGGAAAAAGAAACAGATTCACTTCAACTGCCGCTGCTTTGTAATTGTTACAGCTGGTGCTCCTGCTGGTGATGAAACGTTGCTCCCCATGGCAGGTGCCCAGAAATCAGCACCGTTGCTGTTCGCCACGTGTACGGTGCACGCCACGGGGACCAGACACAGTCCCTTGCTCTTCAAATCCTTTCTTGATTCTTCTCCTCCGTTTTCTCCGCCCTCCTGTTAATCCAAATTTCAGTAAAATTAAAAAGAAAAAAAAAGGGCAATAAAATTAACAATATGAACAGTTGACAATTTGACAAAATCAAGTCACCATCACTATAAGTGAGTGAAGCGAAAAACTCACTGGGAAATGATAAGTGGGACCCATAATAAATTGTCCACATTTTACTTCAGACCAGGTGAAATTTATAATTAATTGCATGAAAATGGAAGCAGTGGAAGCAAAAATAAAGGAAAAATGTTTCCAAATTTTGGTTGCATGAGCAGTGGTGCGTACAGGTTGGTGGTGTTGCAGGTACGGCGAGCACAGGACCTGAACCTGATCGTGCAGGAACCTGATATATCCCATCGCTTCATGCAGCACCGATGCCGTATCTGTCTGCATATGATTATTTTCATTTCAATTCCCCATAACCAACAAACACCACTCAAATTTTATCAATAGTTAATTAACTAAATAAAGAACTTTTTAACTTAATTAACTGCCTTCTAATTAACAAAATTTTGCACCTTGCCAAAGGGTGACACAAGTTGCTGCAATGCCGTGATTCGGTCACCTAGCTTCTCTTTCTTGGCCTTTGCATGGGCTGTAGATGATGGGTTATCAGCAGCTTTTGTCTTTTTGCTGGTTCTCTGGCTTACCACTGGACCTGTTGTGGTAGCTAAATTTGAGCGCGGAACAGATTCTTGGCCTGACCCATTTCTCTTTTTCTACAAGAAGATGAAGGGATGAACTGTTTTTCTTTTTTTCTTTTTTTCCTCCCCTTTTTAAAAAAATTTATTAAGAAACCCCAAAGATAAAAACTTTATGAAAATACCAAACACTTACGGTAGATTTGGAGGGAGTATTTGCACTGCTGTTGTTACCAGAAGAAGCTGAAGAAGAATCACTACAAGTTATGCCAGATTTTGGAGTAGCAGCAGCAGTAGCTGTTGTTTCACCATACACAACAATATCACCATCATTTTGCTTATTATAGTCACCAAAGCAAAGCATTTTGGGAGGCTTTTCATTAGCAGAAAAAACAGAAGAACAAGTGTAGTTGTTAAAATCAAGACCCAAAACAACATCATCTGAGAACAACAACTGAGAGAAACTTGTAGTACTCCCTTGTTCGCCATCAAATCCTCCATTATCAGCCATCAAAAGCCACCAACCAAGGTCAACACAAAGGCCAAAAGCTTCAAGCTTTTGGTCTTTTTTGGTTTGCTTTGGTTTTAGTTTTTATGATGTGAATGTGACTATGTGAGATTGTGAGTGAGCATCAATAGTACAAGTGTAGTTGTTAAGTGTGTTAAGACTTGAGAGCAGCCGTTACAATGAGAGGTATTCGGTTTTTTCAAGGCTTTGGTTTTCGGCTATTTTCAGTCAAACCCACCTGGCCCGAGAAAACCGTGGTTTAGCTCTCCAACGCGTTGTTGCTTCCATATGTAAGCATGTAACCGATTTTTTTTCTTCTCTCTTTCTGTTAACTCACCCGCTCACCGACTCAGTGAGTTTCACTTCCAAGGGTAATTTTAAGTTAAGTTCTTGGAAAGAATAGAAAATATTTTTATTACATTTGCGGCAAAGCACGGAAAATAAAACCTCCCAAACGAAAGTACCTTTGTAGCGAGGGGTCCAAACTGGCAATTCGGAGAGCACCTTCTAAAATTTCATTCCCATTGGCCACTATTTAATTAAATGGTGGGATTAATTCACTTAAAAATTATAACAAATTATTAATTAATCATTCAGTTAAACTTTGGAGCCATCCAATACGTATTAATAAGAGACGTGATCAAATTAATTAACATGATAAATATTGAAGTGTGATGACCTGAATTGTAACCCCAATCATATGTGAGACTATAATTGAACTTTTTATTATGTTCCTATTCATTATGATATAAAAGGTGGTGCAACATATATATTATAATTGTGATGAAAAAAAATTATAATTATAAAATAAAATTTAATTGTGTGTATTAAATATAAATTTTAAAAAGATTATAATTTTTTATTTAAATAATTAATTAAATTAAATTAATTATTAAAACACTAACTTCGTTAAACAATTAAATACCTCTTTTATTTCAGCTAATTCGTGGAATTAGCAGGACTGCTTATAGTCCGAGCGCAAACAACTAAAAATGCCAGAAAGATCAAAGGGGATGAAACCGTGGGCCCCATTGCCGCATGATCAAATCTTCATCCGATGAGAGACGACGAAATCAGAGGGTCATCCGCACGCTTGGCAGATGGCACCGCGTGATGAATTGGCAGCTTTTGATCATTTGCATGTATTGGTAATTGGGGTAATGTACCATCTGTTTCAAATTTTGGACCCGTAAAATTTGACTGAGTCAACTCTTCTAGTTCAAATTTCAGATATTACCCTCACGATTATGAAATTACTATAAGTACCAATAAAGTGTCAGCTCCATTGGTAATAGAGTTTTCTTAAATAATTTGACTGAATTTATTTTCAGTTCGAATCGTAGAAAAATCACCTGTGTTAGGAGAATATGTGCCTCTTAGTTCGAACGAAAATTTCTAATCTAAATTGTAGTACGACTTAAAAATATCTTATACGATTGCGAACCTTCTCAATATATCTGTCGGTTAAAAAAAAAAAATTACTAAAAGTGATATCTATCTTATTAGATAGATAGATAATCTGTGAAACGAGCTGGAGCTGTGAAGAAGCAGACAACATAGAGCAAGTGAAAAATCAACTTTTACCGCATCCCGTGACAATGAGTTTCCATGATTTTGGTTTAGCTGGCAAGTGAGTGCATATATATATATATATAAAGAAATGAAAGACACGTGGACAAGCAAGCCAATACTGTAAGGAAAGGAAGATGGAGGGTGAGAGGTCCGGTCAGATTTTGGAATTCAGACATTTGTTTCTGCAACGTGTCGTATGGGATGTCGCGTATCCCGACACCTCGTTGGTCGTTGGCTCCGTTAATGTACGATGTCTCAACCTTCACCATCTCCAATGAACAAGCCTGGCCCTCCAACTATTCACGAGATTGCAACTCTTTACAATCTTATACAAACTGAGATCCGGCCCAAACTGCCGACATTCCGCCCACGCTCGTACATGAGCAAATTCTAATTCCCTTTGGAGCCTTGAAGCATCAAGTTTTAATAATTTCGAAAGCGAAGTAAGAGAGAACGTGTGAAATTCAGCGTACGTTAACCATGTCAACAAGTCCATATCGAGTTCATCGCTACAAGAAGAAAGCTATGCAAACAAGTCTAAAGATGAATAGTGTTCAACTGAGTAACACGTAAAGGAATTAGAATCCGCAGCTTTAATAGTTTTGGATCATAGATTCGACAGCGTGACAACTTGATACTGGGAATTTTTCATGGTAACAGCCTTAATTTGTTAAATTCTTAACCTCTCCTAGGAATGCCGGCAAACGAGTAGGTTTAAAAAGTTAATGACATCTATAATAGATACCAAGATGTTTTCAAAATCAATTACTGTATAATAATACTCTATACAGGAATAACTTCCATATAGTCAATTATAAAGAATAATAATAAACTTACACTTTATAATAAGTTATTAATATTTCTACATCCCGATTGAAAGAACTTACCTCCATATAGTAGTAATTATCAGTGTGTTGCAAAAAATATATGCTATTTTACATTATAGGCTTGAGATGTAATAAAATATTTTTTTCTAAAATTGTTCTAAACAATGATTTATTTTAAGATGACTTTACATATTCCCAACACTACATACATGTATGTATGTACAAACCTTTTAAAACTTCGATTAAATTATAACCTCATAGTAAAAATAATAATTTGATCCGAACATTATGACTAAAAAGAAGTTTTACTGTATAAACAATGTTGCATAGAGCTTTACAAAGGGTGCCCAAATTATTGTTAACCAATGACAACATTAGTGCTTCAAGCAAATTATCCAGAAGAAAAAATGACTCTTTGGAAGTGTGAACATCAATGCTTCTATCCTTCAACAGCATTAACCAGGCTGAAGCTGTTGTCGGCATACCATCATTTGCCAATAATCTAGACTTCCCAGCATGATCATCTGCCGGGCAATAACCTATTGACAGTTAGTAATTATTAGTATTCCGTCCATTTCATCTCCATCTGATTCTAGCAAAATTCACATCCTAAACCCCACAATTTAGCATCGAAAGTTCCTGGAAAAGAGAAACCGTGCAAATAACTATCTAAAATGAAACTGCAAAAGTAAACAAATAGTTTTTTGTAACCTATATGAAACTATATGTTTCAGATAATCCTAAACCTGACGGATGACTCCCCTTTCTGAGATACAAAAATATTGGATTTCACGAAGTTGATTCTCAGGAAATCTCGAATTAGACCATTTGTACTACTTCACCAAAAGAAGCTTATCCAATGTTGTCCGTACGGATACTTTAATTCCCTGGAAAAGATGCCGAAATCAGTCTTGACAAATTGTCAATTCTCGGCAAAAGACAAATAGAACGTGACAGCAGCTCCAGACATCGGCATCAATTCAAGGAACTAAATTAATTACCCCAACCAAAAAAAGAAAAAAAAAAGCTGACATTATTAAACAAACTATATAGAACGTAATAAAGCAATAATATGTTGCATATTGAGGTGCGTGGCAACCAGCGTGATAATAAAAAAGCAAACTTTATTGTAGTACAATTAATTGCGCATAAAGCTTCCTGTGCATGAAACGCATTTAGACTGCGAATTGCAGCAGATAGAAAGCAAGACTATTCCGGTCGATTGCAGGAAACTGCACTCCATTTACTGCATTACCAAATTTTCAATTTATTCTTAAACATTACGCAAGCTATCAAACCCAAAATCTATAAAATATCACGTTTAGCAAAGCAAGAAGACAAAATCAAGAACGTCACTACTCATTTAGCCATTAGAACAAACATCTTGTAGACACAAACGCATCCTTTAACCGCAACAAATCTCCTTCAGCTTATCAGCGGCTGATTCTTCTACCTTATACTGCATTCACAAGAAAACGACAAATGGGTCATCAAAAACTCGAAAATCAATCAATATACACGTATACATAAGCACTTACAAGTACATACTATGTATAAAAAAGTGTGTGTGTGTGAATCGAGCACCTTGTTGAGGACCCAGATGGAGTGATTATAAGCTCTGTGGAAGAGCTCGTCGAGGGAGCTGGCATCGTTGCCGTCAACTTCTCTATAGTTGACGAAGTTTTCGCGGGCGTATTTGGCATAATAAGGTCTCGTGTCTTTTGGCAAACGCCGAATCAGCCTCAGAACGGCAGCGTATGCTTGCAACGCTTTGTCCATTTTCTGTTCCAATCGCAGATCACAGCAAACCCCGTGGCTTTTACTAGTTCGAGGCTTCTGTGTTTCTTTGTTTCGACCGATTGGGCCAGAACCAGACAAGGTATTTGTGTTAAGCCAGCCCAATATTGAGGCCCAATTCATTATTTTGTCCACTTCTTTGCCATTTGGTTGATTTTCCTTGTATCAAAATAAAATTATGTTAAATTTACTTATATCTCCCGATTGTCTAAATTCATAAAATTATAACATAACTATTTTCCTCACGTATTTAATAAGGCAAGATCAATTTTATAGTAAATATTTACAAGATCGGAATGAGTATCTTGAAGATTTAAGCTCTTGTCCTTCAAGTTGGAGGGTTCTTCTTCTTCTTTTTTATTATATTTTTTTGTGAAAAAACTTAAATTTGATTTAATTTGTATAGATAATCATAACATATATTTAAAAAAAGGGGAATTATCATAGCACCACCTCTATTTTGTCTTATGTTCATCCAACCACTACAAAATTCTAACATAATCTATGCATCACCTTTTTTTTTAATTTGTATTAATTAGCCATTTTTACACTAACACCGTTAAATAATTTAAACAAAATGATAATTGTACGCCTAAATAAATTAAAAGACCAATTTATTTTATAAAAGCTTGGAAAAATAAAAAAATATAATTATAAAAATACCCCTAAATTTAATTAAAAAATAAATCCCTTGAGGTTGCGTTCCCTCATTTTGCTAGGCGTTATTTTAGGGAAATCCCTTGAGACCATTTTTTATTGCTTTATTATGCTCTATATAATTTGTTTAATAATGTTAGCTAATCCCTTGAGATTAGCATGTTTCAGTGCACCATGTGTGTAGAGAGACGAATTTTGCTGCTGACTTCCTTGTGAGAATGGTTCACATTCTCCCCCTTGAGTTCCACCTATTTCATCAACCTCCCTTAGGAGTGAATTTTTGGTTGTTTAATGATGCCTTAAAGACTGCGTTCCCTCATTTTGCTAAAAGAACAAAAAAGTATAAACACCTTGTAATATCATTAAATCCCTACAAAAGTGCAGTGAAATATTTGCAGGAGATATAAAGCAAAATCGAGTTAATAGTCATTTTTTAAAATTAATTTTTGCATGAATGCAATTTAATATCAAACCCCTCTTGAATTGCAATGTGAGTGTTTTTCTTCATTTATTATTATTTTTTTAATTAACTTCAATGTGAGTGTGATTTGAACTTAAGAATCATTTTTCCAGTGCCAATGTAAATGATTTTTTATATAGCAAAATGCATTTCGTGGTACATAGTTTTCCAACACCAAACCAAGAAGCGAATTAGCAGATGTTCCGCACATTGAGTCATACTGGCATCACATATTCATAGCTTGTCACATGAATGTTCGACTGCCTGCCTTTTGCCACGGTTCTTGCTGACCATTAATGCTAAATCTTCTTGCCACACACATTAATTACATCAACTACCAGACCATTTCAATCCAACTTTCTCAAGAAACCAAAACCTGTGTTTACGGCATTTGTTGAAGCACGTTTCATTAATTGTTGTAAAATCCTTAACCACACTCGAAGTATCAAAATTGCTATTCGCTGCTTTGAAGTTCCACACTTCCAGTCTTCACAAGACTTCTATTAAATTGAGAGACTTGAGAAAGAAGAAACTGAACACCTGATAATTGCTATTGATTGTTTTTTTCGAATTTTACTGTTTTGGCCTGCTTTCAAATGAAAGATGATACATCTACTTAATCAAAAAGTAAAAATAGTGATATATTATTTACAAAAAGGAGGGAAAAAAAAACAAAGATTTTACAAGCAAGTCAACTTTTAGATTTATAAATATGATTGCAAGCAAATTTGTTTACTTTACGGTTTCAATAATTATTATAAATAGGCTGGTGCTACGTTACGTTAAACGTAACGTACGTCACACACAATAATAGTTGCGGGTTCTACCACGGAAATTGTTACTGTGTGTAGATATACATTAAGATAAACGTAATGTAGCGGGACCCTTATAAATAATGTTAGAAAACAGAAAGAAACTTAACAGTGCCATTTAATGATATTGTTCCGCATTACATGAGCAACATTGCTTAGTGATTAAATTGTTACCATACATATTACGAACAGATTTTTAATATTAGTAATTTTTCTTTTAAACCACCATTCGGCTGAGAATTTATACATAAAATGAGGAAGTAGATTTTTTTCCCAAAGATAAAAGAAAATACGTATTATAACTATTTAAAAACTTGTTTCATAATTAATTTGCGCAGAATTTGTGCTTTCTTAAACAAAGTCCTCCACCCAGTTTATGCTATCCCACGACTGTTTTCCACTAAATTTTTAGTAAATTAAATGAAATATGTAATTGAAGATAAATAAACAATTTTGTGAGATACACATACAATTCATGCAGAACCTTTCGTAATATCTGATTAATTTCATTTTTGTTCAGTATTTTAATTTTATCTGACTCAAAATTGAACATGCAAAAGTCCAACACGTATAAGCCGCAGATCAGAAGCCGTCAAAATTCCACGTCCCACATTTACTACAATCCATGCAAACATCCCGACATTAAACCGTCAAATCTCTTAACCTCCAAGACAAGAAAATGAAGGAATTGAAGAAAGAAAGTGAGAGAAAATGAGCCGTCATTAATGCAGCCATAGATGAAACCCACATGTCACAAATTAAAACCACTAATTTCGTAATTCCCATTACGTGGTTTGTGTTACTTCCAAGTTAGCGAATCGATTGTCACTCATTTTCATTATAAAACTACAAGAATCTCAAGTATCCACTCTTCACGTACATTTTCCCATCAACTAAACACCCCCTTTAACGAAACAATGTTGGATATATGGTCGTGGATATGTGAGCTCCCCTACTCAGACGAGTGGGCCGAGTCAGATTCACCATTCATACTTACACTAGCGAGCTCCTCTGCGAGTAAAAAGAACTCAGCTCGGGAAATTCAACTCAGAGCTGAGCGGACGTTCGTGTCCGAATCCGACGTGTCATTGACTTTCAGTGTGTGCATGGAGGGCTTTGAATCTTTAGAGCCTCAAAAGACTATGTGGGTCTCTGACAAGTGTTTTCTTTCTTCAGAGAAACCGTTTCTCCCGCTGGTACTCCAGCTTCTCCAAGAAATCATCACCCGCTCATCCACGGTTCACGATAGCTCTTGTCCCCGTTCTCAGCTTCAGAAGCTCAAACCCGAGCCCATATCATGGATCATGGACTCTCATTCGCCCGAATCTTTCTCAAGTTTCTTCAATTTACTGTTCCTCACGCGCTTGTTTTGGTCATGTGCATGTGACGCTCCTAGTGAGGTTGGCTCTTTCTACTTCAACTCGGTATTGTCTCCCAACATCGAAGCATTAGCGTGCAACCATGCGCCTGTACTGCGAACCTTTTTGGAAACCGTAGGAGTGGATGCAGAGCTTTGCTTTACGCGCACTCTCGGGTACATCACAGCAAAATTGTTGATTTTAAGGGAGGTGGGCGTAGGATTACAGACGATAGCACCGTTGCCAGATCAGCAGCTTGGACTTTCTTACGCCACGGAGGCACACGGGTTTTGGATTCTAAAGGGCTACGCGCCGGTGTCCGCCATGAAAGTCACGCGTTCCAACGAACGTAACGGCAAGTTTCCTATCATTGAAGCCAAAGAATCAGTGCTGCGATACGCCTTGGCGCACCAACAGCTTGAGGCGGTCATTCAGTTGGAGTATTCAGTTGTATTCCACGACGGGTATATTCAGGTGAACGCACGTGTCGATAATCTGCGCTTCCACGTAGCGAAACTCGGGTTTAAAAGAAATGACGACGTGGAGTTCAACGAAGAGAGGCATTTCCCGTCGAGGGTACGGGTTTGGGTCGGCCCAGAGGTGGGGTCCACTTACGTGGCCGGGTTGACGTTAGGCCGGTCAACGAATAACGGCGAGAGGGAAGTAGAAACGCAGAGGATTTTGAAGGGCAATTACGGAAACACAAAGATTCCAAAGGTGAAAGCTCGGGCGAGGATGACGACAAAGACAAGGATGAGAAACTGGAGGTGGGATCAGGACGTTGAGGGAAACGCTGCCGTTTTCGACGCGGTGTTGTGTGATAACACGACTGGTCAGGAACTTCCCACGTGGAAATGTGATAATAATGGTGATGGTGGTAGTAGGAGTTTTAGGAATAGATACTCGGGAGCGAATAGGCCGTTTACGAAGAGTGGTGGGTTGGTATTCGGTAGGGATGAGTATGGAGAAGGGGTGACGTGGAGATTGAGTAGAGAAATGGAAGGGAGTGTGTTGAAGTGGAGAATTGGAGGGCAAATTTGGTTGAGTTATTGGCCTAATAATGTGAAGAGTTCATATTTTGAGACTAGGTGTATTGATTGGTGTGATGAGGTTGATTTGCCTTTGATTGCTGGAAAATAGCCAAGCTTGAGAAGGAAAATAAAGAAGCTACATATCTTGTAAATTAAATATTTATATTATATATGTGTGTGATTTCATCATTACTCTTCAAAGTCCTTAGTATGATTTATGAATATTGCCTATGTTAAGCAAATAATTGTTGCCTTGCACGCACATCTTCTACACATTCAAACAAATGAATGCATATATAGTCAAAACAAACCCTGAAAATAATTCATACAACAACATAAGAACAGCCACTGCTAGCTCTGTTCACTAATTAATTATTATTAGAAGGGCGAATATACGAAATCACAGCAAACGCAGCCTGAATCGTGGTGAGTATCAGAAGAAAGATGGCAGCGAGCACTGAAATGCCCGACCATGGAGAGTCAAAATACTTGTGCCTAAGGCTCGCCCATCTGACATGCCAATCATTCCAATAATACTCATTCACGTCCTCAATTAACTTCGACAGATAGCTCCTCCTTATTTCAAACGCCACGTCCTTCCCCACATTAGTAAAGAAACAAGCAACTTCCTCATCAGTACCGAAAAAATTTTCAATAATTTTGTGGTCAGAGAGGAACCCTGCATCAGTTGGCGTGTGAATCAGACCACCCAGGAAAGTAGTATAATCAGTTATGTACTTGGGGCAGTGACCATAGCATTGTTCGAAAGCAACACAATTGAGAAAAAAAGAGCTAATAAAATCATCCATTGGTAATGGTGGGATCCTGAGAACTCCGTTGGCGAATTTGATGTCCAAGAAGCTGTCTTTGTTGTTCCTTGTCTTGAACTTAATTCCGGCTCGGTGTAGCTTCTCCGCCGGCTGAATGAACCGGAGGAATGTGTCCCTTCTTTCATCTCTTGGCCTTTCTCGATTATCCGTAGGGCAAAAGCTCAAACGAACTAAATCGAGCAAATGTTTCCCATCAAAAGTGCTTGCTTTGTCTAGGACTGAAGCTGGCCTTTCCAGCATGTAGCTGAAGAATTTCAAAGCGAGCCAAGCTAAAGAGATTCCGGAATTCAATGCTAATATATCGAACAAGGATTGAAGAACACGGAAGGGAATTTGGTTTTCTAGCTTGAGAAGATCACGCATAAGAAAGGGGATAATCCAATTCATTTTAAAGATTGGATCATTCGGGTCTTTATCAACCAACCTGGTGAATTTGCAAAATAGCTCAATGATAAAGCATCCGTCAAGAACCATCATTTCAACAAAGTCATGGCTTGTGAACTCATTAGTCTCTGAGTAGCACTCTCTTATATTCATCTCTAAATTAGCCACAGCTCGGAAGCAGAGGCTGAGGGTTCCACTGGGGTCTTGTTTTCGACTGAGAAGATGGCGAAGGAATCGCCATTTGTGCTCTTCAATCATCATGAGGTGTTCTTGGCCATGATGATAAGGGCCAATGGAGACTATGCGGGGCTTGTAAGCTTTCTCATTGATCTCAACAAGGCTTTGAGGGACTCTGAAGATGCAACAAGAGCTGCTACCGGCTGTCTCGCTTAATAATTTTGGCATCCTGTCGATTTTTCTTTGCATCTGGCTTAGCCAATTGTGCCATTCTGCTTCTCCTGCCCTTGTTGCCCTCGCATGATCATGTTTGCCCCTGGTGTGATTCAAGTGACTTTCCATGATTAGATTTGTTGGAGGATTTGGAATTATACTAATGCTTGAAAATAAAAATTGAACCTATTTTTTAGCCAAAAAAAAAAATGAACCTATTTATGCAGGCTAAATAGTGCTGGCGGCTGTGTGGTTTATAGGAAAAGAAGATGAGCAAGATATTATTTTAAAGTTAATGCTAAGTTACATGTATGTAACTTATACAACCCTTTCACATGAATAATGAATGGTGTGAGTACATTTACTATTTATATAAGAGAATTATAAGTTACATGCATTTAATTTAGGAGAATCCTTATTTTAATACAATATTTATGTCTTTGTAGCGCATTGAAGTTCGCTTCTTTTTTTTTCCCCCTTTAATCAATATATAATTTATTAAATGCGCTTGTTGGCTGAGCACTTATGGAGAAGCGAAAATTGATAAGTAATTTAATGAAAAATTATATAAAGAGTTGGGTTATATTAGAAGTGTTCTAAGATAAAATATATCTTTATAACTAAACAATTAAATTATATCGTATTTTTTTTATTATTTTACGTGTGTGATTGTCATATGTGCGCTACTTTAGAATAGTACCCATTGCCAATTACACGTTTCACTTCATGACAACTTAGAAAAATCATATTAATTTGTTTCAAAATAAATGCACCTACCTACCCACTAGTGGCTTGGACTGACGTGCAACTTTCACATACACATATAATTTGCAATCGTGAAAATCAAAGTTGGTTGATATATATGGTTCGGTATTTTCACTTCTTAAGAGAGATTTGGGGTTTAAACCTGCTCTCGTATAGAGTCACCATTTTGGCCAGTATTTTACTTTTTATGGATCGACCCGGTGCGAGCGGGTATTAATTTGAGTTGTGGTACATGCTTAAAGATACCTCTTATAGTTGGGATCCACTCAGGATCACCTCGTAATTAAAATAAAAATAAAAATTTACCATCTTGAAAATGTCTCAAAATTTCATGTATTTTTTAGTTGAGGATAAATTATGTAGGCAAACTACTATTTAATAATAAAAATTTGTTTCTTAAACTTTTCAAAATCATTTGAAAAACTTAATTAATGCTAGTCATTTTGCCTCTGTTGAAAGACGATGATAAACTTAAGGGAAAATATCTACCGTCCACCTATTTTTTACACTTTTTTTTAAAATACACAATTCCTTCATTTTTTGGCTGGAATCCACCTAAAGTTACATTTTTTTTCACTTTTCCACTTTCGTTTGGAATCCGTTAAGAAAACTAACGGAAACTTTAAAAAATGACCATTTTACCCCCAAAACGAAAATTATAATTTCACCCTAAAAATGTCAAAAATAATCAGATTTAATAATGAATATCATTATTGGTATGTTAATGAAGTACAAAAAAATCTTAACTACTAGAGATTATAACTCAATAAATAATAAAACTTTACTTATATTAAATTCAATTGATGGTTTGTGAGATTGGACTATTTTTAATACTACTGTTATAATTTAGCATCTTAATTACCGACATATTTTTTAAAAAAACTTGCATTTGATGGTTGTGAAATTAATTTCTTTATTGACCGATGGGGAAAATTATTAGATTTAATCTGATTATTTTTTATAATTTTTAAGATGAAATTGTAATTTTCGTTTTGGGGGTAAAATGGTCATTTTTTTAAATTTCCGTTAGTTTTCTTAACGGATTCCAAACGGAAGTGGAAAAGTGAAAAAAATGTAACTTTAGGTGTATTTCAGCCAACAAATGAAAAAATTATATATTTTTATAAAAAGTATAAAAAAATTAAAGCTAGTCATTTTGTCTCTGTTGAAAGATGATGATGTTGGAAGATGATGATGCTATTATTGTATGGTTACTAATAATCCACCTCACTGAACACGGGGTCATGAGTACATGACTCCGACCACCAAAGTCAATTTTTTTTGGTTTTTTTAGTCGGCCAATTATTGCACTCTTTCCCAGTTATTGCTAAGAGGGTCCGGAGAAAAATTAATTTTAAATACAAAATATTTGTCAGTGACTCAAAGAACCAACCTTGACAAATTTTTCATGGCCGAAGGTGTCGGTAAGAACTTTTTCATGATCTGAGTGAGAAGTTAAGTAGTGATTAATATACTTCTAATTTTAAGATTATCAAGGAAAAATATTTTATCTATCAATGATTTGGACTAAATTCTTATTTTTCCTTGATTTGCTTAAGGAACTTCATTGGTTGAGCTTTAGGCATGGTATTTGTAAAAGATACTTCAATTTGTGAGAATTTTTACTGAAAGAAACAGATGATTAGGAGTCTTGTTTTGATATTTTGACAAGAAATTGGTCAAAATTAGTTTAAGGATTGGATTTTTTTTTCTTATTATAATAATCAGACTATAACTCATATTATATAGTATTATTATTACTATTTACAATTAAACTATAACTCATATTTACATAAGAATATTACTGTGATTAGTTTTATATATTACAATTGAGAAATTAATCAAAGCCCCTACAATTATTTTGTGGGACTTGAACAGCTGCCAATCACTTGACCTTTGATTAAGATTCATTTCTCTCTCTTTCGCTCTCCCTTTTTATTTTTTATTTAGTTCAACAGCAACCTAATTTCTTCTTCACTTATGTAAGCAGAGGTTGAACCTCAAAATCTCATATTTTCAATACAAGAGATTTACTATTTCGGTTGGATAGCACCTGCCATTTCTCTTCCATTTGGGTCTCTATTTATAGAAAAAAAAAAAAAAACTCGAAGTTTGGCAATGGGCATGATCACGATTGCCCGTCCTGGGATTCGAGTGTCTTTCCATGATTAGACGTTTTTGAGGATTTGGATATATACTGATGCTTGAAAATAAAAAATGAACCTATTCATGCAGACTAAATAATGCTGGCAGCCGTGTGATTTATAGGAAAAGAAGATAAGCAAGATATTATTTTAATACAATGTTTGTCTCTTTGCAGCGCATTGCAGTTGACTTTTTTTTTAAAAAAAATCTTTAATCTATATATGATTTAGTAAATGCGGTTGCTGGTTAGCACTGATGAAGAAGCGAAAATTGATAAGTAATTTAATGAAAAATTATATAAATTGCACGTAAACCTTTCACTTCATGACGGCCTAAACAAATAAGATTGACCGGTTTAAAATTCATGCAACCCATCTACCCAGCATTAAAAAAACAAAAAAAAAATTGAATGAAGTGACGCACAACTTTCATATACACTTGCTACCGTGAAAATGTCTCAAAATTTCGTGTATTTAATTATGAGTTGAGATTAAATTATGTAGGCAAATATTTAATAATAAAACTTAATTGATGCTATGAATCAGTATAACCAAGTCGTTTTTGTCTTTGTTGAAAGATGATGATGCTATTATTGTATGGTTAATAATCCACCTCATTAAACACAAAGTTAATTAATAATGACTCCGAGTATGGTGAATACATGACTCCGAGAACAGAAAAGTATGAATTGGTGTGCAATTTTTCTTCTTTTTCATGTCGTCTAACTTGTACCCTGTTAATCTCACATACATTGTGGAAGCTGAAAAAGCTTTCTTCTTTTTTTCATGTGTCCCATTTCATTTCAGGAAACTCTCCCGTATGTACGTGCTGGTTTCCACAGGGAGCCTATGCAGGTCTTTATATCAGCATGTTCATGGTGTGAATGATAAATAAATTATGATTTAATCAGACCAATTATAAAAATAATTTGTGTCCTTCTAATTTTCATTAAGGTCTACTTGTAGGGTTCATGACAAGAGATTGAGAGTTAGAATATAATTTAATTGTTATTTATGTAAGAACGTTGATTAAATGAAAGTCTTCAGTCGGTCTTAAAAAATTAATGGAATAATTTTGAAACAATCTTGTTTAGTTAGGGTTCCATTCTTAGAAAAGTAATTAAGAGATTATAAAATTGATTTACACTTTCCCAGTTCCTTATCATAAAACCGAAAAAAGAACATTGGCTGACAAGTTATCATTCAATGGATACATATGCTTTTATGCCTTCAACTAACACCAATTCATTTAAGTCAAAGTCTTTCATCAGCATGGCTCCATAATTCATACGGCCAAAAATAAAAGTATTCAAGTTGCATATATTAAAATCCTTTGGTCCAGAAGTTCAAATTAAGTTTAATGAGTTTGTTATAAAAAAAAAAAAATTATGTAGGCAACTTTCATATATACTAAGATAGTCATTTTTGTATGGTGAATACATGACTGCGGGTCTCCGACTACCAAAGTGAATCTTTGTTTTTAGTTGGACAATTGTTGCACTCTTTACAAGTTATTGCTAAGAGGGTCCGGAGAAAAATTAATTTCAAATGCAGAATATTGGTCAAGGACTCAGAGAATTTCCATCGCCGAAGGTATCGGTAAGAATTTTTTTTTATGGTCTGAGTGAAGAGTTCAGAAGTGATTAATAAACTTTTAATTTTAAGATTACCAAGGAAAAATATATATTATCTATCAATGAGTTGGATTCAATTCTTCTTTTTCCTTGATTTGGTTGAGGAACTTCATTGGTTGAGCTTTAGGCATGGTATTCGTAAAAGATAGTTCAATTTGTGAGATTTTTTACTAGAAGAAACAGAAGATTCAGGAGGCTTGTTTTGGTATTTTGACGAGAAGTTGATCAAAATTAGTCTAAGTATTTGGATAAAGATTTATTTCTCTCTCTTTCGCTCTCTCTCTCTCTTTTTTTTTTTAATTATTATTTAATCTGACGTCAACCTAATCTCGTCTTCACTTATGTAAGTTGGAGTTGATTTCAAAATCTCTTAACAATTTATGGTCTTAACTAAATAGCACCTGCCATTTCTCTCTCATTTGGGCCTCTCTTTATAGACAAAAACTCAAAGTTTGGCATGAAATTATTATTATTTTAAAGCGCGAGATTAAATCTTACTACATTTTATTCTTATTTTCATATTCTTTAGAATTCAATTTTTTACTTTATTCTTATTTTTGTATTCTTTGAGTTCAATTTACTCTCTTTATTTTAAACTGATGTTGTTTATTTCCTGGGTTATTTCCACCCTGCCCCTAAATGTTTTGATAATTTCCACCGCGCACCCATTTATTTAAACAATACTCGCCGCACACCCAAAATTGTCAATTTACATATCTAACTTAACAATGCCGTCCAAAACCAAGCAAATGGACAATATTGCCCATTATTTGAATTTAAACGAGTGAATTGTCAGGAAACCCAAGCCATCCATTCATAATTACAATAATGTCATGTTTGTTATAAAGTGTTTAATTACCTTATTATCCTTTTGAATAAAGAGAATTATGTTGGTACACGTGGCATTATTTAACCAAATTGAGAGAATTAGCCAATTTCAGGCATAACGGCTACTAATTCCAACGGTCATTTTTTGAGAAGGGTGAAGTTGACTCCAATTTGCTATAAAGCAATTTAGCTGCACTATCTCATCTTCATTTTCACATTCTATACTACCAGTCTACCGTCTTCGAACATATATAAAACACTGCAACACCTTTTTCTACTTTAATGGCTCATCATTATTAACCATACAAACATACACAGACAGCTATAAAACTTCATCTCTATCACATGCTTCAACATATACAGTTCAAATTGCAGAAAAATGTCAGCATTGAGGAGTGCTTCTAGTTCATCAAATTCCCCCTCAAAGAAGAATTTCATCAATGGTGGTCTTATAAGGTTTCATAATGAATTTTGTTACTGTCGATTAAGAGCTGAAATAAAAATTTCAGAATCTAAAGCAAATGCAAATCGATTATACTACAATTGTTCTAGAACTGCAAAGTGTGGATTCTTCAAATGGTGGACACCATCCATGGAAGAGATAAAAGAAATTCGAGCATTAGCACACATACTTCAACCAGTGCATCACAGTGTCCATGAAACTGATATTTATGACTAGGGTGCTCTTGTTAATAGACTTAACAAAATCGAAGCAGTGCTGAAGCAATTGAAGAAGTGTCAAATCATGATTCTCATGTTGTTCATTGTTTTGTTTATCATATATTGTAATGCAAGCTAAATAAAGCAAAACATAAATTCCATATATCAGTTGTCTTTGATCCATATATTCACATTGGCAGCAATATACATAGTCTTAAGTTATAGTAACCAAAAAACAAAAACAAAATCTATTGTTGGTGTATCATATCAATTGCCTGTATACCATGCCCAACAACTTACAAAATACCACAAACTAGTCCTATTGCTTGTCAAATAACTTAGAAGCAAACAATTAATTGATTGAAGCTGTAATTGTAGCACAAAAAAAAAAAAAGATGACAGTAACTCATCAGTAGAATAAACTTTGCTTTGGTCAAAATGAAGCCGTCCGGACCTGGTTCAAAGTGGCATTGTGGAAGGTGTCTAAAAATTAGATATGTACCTTCAGTAGTTGTTAATAAAAAATATTGCTGCCAATATATCCACCAGTGTTCAACATTCACTGCATACCAAAATAGGATATTACAATGGTTATAGTTACTTATACCTGAAATAAATTAAGTTAATGTGGTTAAAAATGGATATAGGCTCTTACCTTCCATGGTGGGAAGGCATGTGCCTTCCTTTTGTCATTCTTTCTAATACCTATTTTTACACCATCGTTCATTTTCAGCATCATTCCAGTAGCTGTTACTATCTTTTTTCCTTGCATCCCTAACGAAACAGCAGTAGACCCACCCTCTGTAATATGCATATTCACTACTTCTCTAGCACCAGATATGCCAGCCTCACTAACCATTTTTCTTTTCTTTGAAACTTGGATATTTTCATGTGACTGGCTATGACTATCATTTATAGCATTGTCACTGCCTTGTACACCTAAAATAAAATATTTATATCATATTACAATATAAATTAATCTAAAATGACGGCTAGATACATGTGCTTTCACTATGAAAATCACAGCAACAACACTGCATTTGGGACCTAAGATATATTATTTATCTAACTTTACACTCTTAAGTAATTATAAAACAATATTCATGATGAACGCACATGTGCTTTTACTGTGAAAGTCAAATTCAATGTCATTGGAGCATGAGGTAAATTGTCTTACTTGTTAATTATGCTCCTGTTCTGGAAACATAACTTTTTAGATTGTTCTGTGATAAAACAAATAAAACAAAGCACAAAAAACAAACAACATATAAGTATAGTTATAATATGGAGCACATGTGATGGTTTTCATATAAAGTTACAACAGTGAAGCTTTTCTTAGAAGCATTTACTTTTACCTTATAATGTCTAGTCCTTTTGTTCGCATTTTGAAGATTAACAGGGCATCCTCTCTTGTTGTGTCTGAACTCCTTGCAGTGCTTGCATTGCATTCTATATCTTCTTTTCTCCACTGGCACTTCATCAGTTTCTCGCCTCCTATTTTTCTTTGGTCTTCCAGGAGGTATTATGAGTAGTGGTGGCAATATACAATCACCATCAGTTATTAGCCATGATGTCTTATCTGGAATCGGGTGAATCAATCCAGAATATGTGGCCAAGTAACTATCCTGCTTCAGCCAACCATGTATGAATTGTGAATTATCCTTTTTTGCATGTGGAATGCAAGGCATGGCATGGACACATGGAATGCCACTCAATTGCCAGTAGCCATAGTCATAAACATGATGTTCAAGGTCAACGATGTAAATCCTACCCCTGTCATCCACTTCGTACAACCATTTACTTGCTTGACAAACTGGATTTGCACTTCTTATTTGCAAATTCTTCATCATCTTTGCATAAATTCTTCCAGGTATTGTTGTTTCCCAAGCTTGAGCTTTTTGTCTTCTATTAACCATCCTTTTCATTATCTTTTTTCTTATCCATTCCAGCATAGTTAATATATGTAGGTTTCTTTGTACTCCAAGCCATGCATTAAAAGACTCTGTCATGTTATTGGTGACATGATCTGTCTTGCACTGGTTATCGAATGCATGTCGTGACCAATATTTTGCTAGTAGTTTTCTTAGTATTTTATAAACAGCAACATCAACTTTTTTCACATATTCCATAACCTCTTCAAATGACCTTTTGCTTGATGCTCTTGCGGCTGCCCAAAATTATGCTTTGAAATCAGACAAATGGTGCTTAGCTTTTAGATTTGATAATATATGTCTACCACAATATCTCATATGAGCATTAGGAAACTCAAGTGCCAATGCATTCTGAATCCTTTTTGGCGATCACACATGACGGTCAATTACCTTGTATCCCCTATAAATGTCTTTAAATGACCTAGAAACCAAGTCCAAGTAATTGTATTCTCAGCGCCACAGATACAAACATCGAGTGGGAATATACTATTATTGGCATCAAGTGCTACTGCTGAGAGAATGATACCCTTATAAGGACCCTTTAAATGACATCCATCTATGCCAATAAAGGGTCTACATCCACTGTTAAAACCATCTATAACTATTGGAAATGATAACACAAACTTGTCAAAATGAGTAGCTGCCTCATTATCATTGTATCTCACTACGCTAACCAGGGCCAATGGTTGTGGCATCTTGCTAAGAATTTGTTGCGCATAAGATCTAATAAGCCTATAACTAGATTCATGATCTGCACATTTTGTTTCTAAAGCCTTTTTCTTTGCCCTGTAAAGTTTAGTTTTGCCAACCTTAATCCCATACATTTTCCTCAACGTAGATTGTATGAAATTAACATTAATCTCTAGATGGTCAATGATAGCATTTCCAAATCTCCATGCAATGAACTCTGCAGTGCATTCATGATTCTTCAACAATTTAACACAAGTATGCAAATCATTATGCCTTTTCACCATGAACATTGCTCCAAATCTAGTTTTCGTAGCAGGTAAAAACCATGGGCACTTGTAGTACTCACAACCAACAGTGATTCTTGTCTTTTCAAACTTGTGCCTCTAAGTTTTAAACCTATTCTCCACAGCATGTTGTCTCACTGCCTATGCTAATTCTGTAAAGTTCTTGAAATACAGCCCAACTCTGAATATCACAGGTGCATGACTAGGAATGTATAAATTTGCTCTCATATCAGCATCCATTATACACAATACATCATCATGCTCATTATCAGAATTGACACCAAACTCATTATCATCACTTTCACAATCAGAAAGAATACAATCACCATAACTGGCATCGGAAGGCATATACCCTGGATTAAATGTGAGAGTAACAACCTTTAATTGATTATCGTCTTCATTATTATCATTCAGACTAAAAACACTGTCATCAGGAGTCATAATCTAGGGCTGTTGCTGCATTGGTGTTAGGATTATGGTTGGTAGCTGAAGAATTAGGCAAAGGGTTAGAGGCCTAATATAGTTGCGATTCCGGATTCTGTATCATTGGTTGTGATGGCATTTGAAGTGGGATTAGAGATGGACAAGGCTGCTGTTCAAGTGAGTTTGCTGCAGAGTTATGGTTAGACAAGTCATTTTGGTGACAAGTTGGGGATCTAAAATAGGTGTCAAGGAAATCCTCAAATAAATCACAATTGGCCTCATTGTGGTTCTTAATGTTGAGGGTATCAGTATGGATTGAAGCTTCAGCTCTTGACTGCGATTGACCACTATCTGGTAAAGTATCAATTTCTGAAAGAGTATGTGTAGCAGGGTTTGATTCATTTGTAATGGCAGTTGGTGGTGATGAAATAGGGTTATTGAGATTTAGAGTGCCTGGGATGGTAAGTTGTAATGTGTTTTGTTTTGAAGTGTTTGAAGGTTGGAATAAGGCTCTTTTTGCTGATGATTCGTTTGATGATGGTTGTTGGTAAAGATAAAATTGCATTTTGTAGAGTTGCATCTTGTGGTGCTCTTTTAACTGGAAAAAAGAGATCTTCATCATTAAAGATTTCGGCATCTTTTGATTCCCATGGCACCCAAACAGTCAGCCGGAACAATTCATCAAATTTCATCATTCTCCCATACACTCTCACAAGTAACTTGTTGATTAGGGAGACCTTGCTGAATCTATCTAAATCCATTACACCAAGATTATGTGTAGTGTCCTTGAAAGTGACACACACGGTTCTTTCATCTTTGTAATTCATTCTCACCTGTAAACATATTTACTATCAATTTTTCTAATATGGCAGTCATGGCAAGATAATGCACCTCATATCTAAAACTTGATCATAATTTTGAACTTAACACATGTTTCCTGGATTATATACTTAAGCTTTTTTTTTTTTCCAAAAGCTGCCAAATTTCAACAAATAATAACGGATTCAACCATAATAATAATCTACGAAGCAAAAATTTTTACCAACAAGACCATGAATCCCTAGCACAGAAGCTAAATTAAAGCATGCATAAGCTGAAACAACAGTACCAATAATTTAAAAAATAATAAAAAATAAATATTGAAATAAATCCATAACAAAATAAACCCAAAACAAACTAATCAAATAAAATGAAAATAACAATTTCTTTTTTTGAAATAAATAAGATCAAATACACAGTATTTTGTATTTCAAGTGTTACTAACCTTTGCCTCTCCAAAAAGGAAACCATTGATGTAGTTCTCCTTCTCCTTACAAACAAAATAACTAACAGCCAAGCTATTCATATGTGGTACCACGTGATGAAGAAAAAAAACCTGCCAAAACCGATTCCCAAAGCTCGATTTTGGCTCCAAACTAGAGTAGATGTCAGTGCTACATGTTGCTAGTCTCATAACAAAATCAGTTAACTGAAATGATGTAGTCAGTAGCTCACATCACGAAATCTTCTTTTGTTTCTCATTTCTTTCTTTTACCTGAAATTTCTATTTTGCCCTGGCACTGTTAAGTTTGACAGGTAAATTGACGATTTTGGGTGCGCGGCGAGTATTGTTTAAACAAATGGGTGCGCGACAGAAATTGTCAAAACATTTGGGGGCAGGGTGGAAATAACCCTTATTTCCTGAGTTTAAGTTTGGTACTTGTCACGCGGTTTTTATTAAAGCACGTGGCGCTGGGTGCAATTTTTTTTTTAATTTTCTGAAGAACTTCGCGAAAGTCATCTAATCTTTTAAGCGATCACATGAGTTATTTTTTAAGCATTATTTTTTTATGCGCCTTTGGAGTTGTATTTAGTGCGATGTAGGTGGTTAATTTTATGTCATCCATTTGGGTGAGAAATTTGGGTTTAGATTATTCCAATCAAATTTTAAATTAATTGAGTTGGAAAAAAAATCATTCGAACACCATTTAAACTTATAATTTATGTTAAATCGAATAAAAAAATTAGGGTTGAGTTTATATCTTATCATATTCGAATTGCATTATTTTTATGCAAGGCAACATGGAGAATTATTGTAATTATTATTATTATTGTTGTTGTTGTTTTAATCACCATATCATAATCTTGGATTTGATAGCTTATATTGAAATCAATTAAAACATAGGCTACAAATTGTACTACAATAAGAGGAACTTCGTATCGTAGTTCCAATCCAATGTTGAATACATATCATTTCAACAAATCAAAAAACATTATAAATTACAATTATTCCAACTTCTCATACCTTTTGCCGATATCAAATGCTTTCACAGCATCCCTTATGTCAACAAAACAATCACAAGCCTAAAAAAATTTGACCAACTTCTACAACTCAATATCACTAGCATCACTAGGAAAGGACATCATTGGAAAACGCCATTTCGGCAGTAGAGATAATTTGTTTCTTATTTTTGTTATAAACAAAATCAAATTCAAAGGCAAGTGTTACAAACAAAATCAAAGCAAAGGCTGGCACCGGGCAGGCTATTAACTTGGCGGATTGGCACAACCATAAATCTACTATGTTTGGTGATGGCTGGTGCGATCGTGGATCTGCTATGCTTGTTGGCGTCTAGAGCAATCAAAGCAGAGGCTACAACTTGATACAATGTACAGTGTTGGTGCGATTTGCTAGCTTGATTTTGTAGTCGATAGTGGTGGCTTGGCGGTGGTGACTAGAGTTAGCAAAATGGGTAATGGGTCGTGTTCATATTGTGTCAGCCTTGTGTCATGTCAAATTTAGGTCGATCCTAATATGAACCATTTAATAATCGTGTTAAAATATCCGATAATCTGCTAAATATCTATATATATAGTAGAACCTCTACAAATTAATACTCGATAAATATATAATCTCTATTATGTAATAAATTCTTGTGGTCCTAGCTTGGACTGATGAACTAAATCAGTAATTTTGACAAAATCATAAGATAATACTTTTGTAAAAAAAATCTTATATAACTTTGTGGTCCCATTCAAATAATAAATTAATAATTTGCTGAAATTATAAATGTAGTTGACTATGATATTTTAATTATATAAAATATGCTCTATTGTTATTTATTTTTTTCTTAAAATTGAAATTTAGTTGGATTTAATCTCTTTTTTTTCTTATTGCATCTAGAAGTGCTGGGTTGACTTCTTAAACTGCAATAAGAAATTATGGAGTGGTGTTGATATATGTTGATTGAATTGTAAATAACTCTGTAAATTAATAAATTATGAATTGAATGATTAATTAATAAGTTATTATTTTTTGATTATTTAATTTCTCTTTTAATTAATAGATTTTATATGGTCCCAATCCTATTAATTTTGATATTGTTTTACATAAAGTTACTTACAAAATATATATGTGTAAATATATTACATATTTATTGAGGTTTTAATTATATATGTGTAAATAATATTATATATCGATATTATAAAATATATATATACTAATATTTTACATATTTACACCATTAAAGTTTTAAATATATATAAAATTTTATGAATGAAACATTGTGTATATGTTCATCTTTAAAAAAAAGAAAAAAGAAAAAATGTTCAATATTTGAGTTTTGATAAAAAAAACCTACAAATTAATTTAAAATAGAAAATATAATCATGTATTGATCGACTGAATGAGTTAAGAACTTTAATCTTAACCTGACACAAAAAATATCGTGTTGACTCAAACTCAACCTATTTAATAATTGTGTCAAATTTTAACGATCCATACCAATTTATTTATGTCGTATTCGTTTAAAATAATCGAATCGTGTTAAATTTTGTATGTGGATCATGGGTGCAGAGAAATTAGATTTTTTGATTTAAATTTTGCATTTATGATTTTTTTTCTAAATTTGATCGGGTTTGACCTCGATCCAATCTGAAATATTCAGGTTAGATCAGTCAGAACATGTTATTTACCCACCCTTAACATCTATGATGGCTTATACTCATTAGAGACCAATGATTTTATGGCAAAATATGGTGACTTTTGGCTGAATTCCTAATGCTGAAAGCTGGAAGGACATCATCTTGCCGATGTAAGTTTCTACTTTCTATGTGGCTTTTCGTAATTTTATTTAAGGAGAAATTTTAATTAGAATAAAATTGAAAAGTCAGCATTAGCCAATTGAAAAAGGACTTCAAGAGATATGAAAAGGTGTTTATGCGGGCTGGGGCGAGAGACCCATGGGCCAAAAGGAAGTTGGGTGCGCGATGGGCTCTATTCTATTTTGCCCCAACCCGTAACACAATCGACAAGGAGCTTATGATGTTCTGTTTCACATTTAATATTTTTTAATCAATAATAAAATATTTGTAAACTTGATAAATTATGACACAGAAGGAGCTCAAATTTTTATAACATAATTTACAAATAAATATATTATGATTATCATTCTCGTATAATTAAACAACACCAGAATAGTGATTCTTGCCGTTTTTGGTATCGGCACAGGCGCACAGCGAATCTATTTTCCGGATTCGGAGCCTCTATGACGCTCTATGTAAACGCGCTGTTTTCATATACTGATAGATTTTGCTCTATCCGGTGATGAATTTGGGTTTCAGATTCTATTCAACCTTTTCAAAATCAAAATGACTTTCATTCTAATTCAGTAATTCTTTTTCAAAATCAACGAACCTCGTTAGATGATGGAAATACGAAATGGTAAAAAGATAAAAATATCTTTTTAAACCTTTTATTTTATCCTCGTAGACAGAGTCTTTAGCCTTAAGCCTATTACTTTGAATCTATCTTACTTTATTTCTTGCTTACGTCAGCGCTTTTTTTTTTTATAAAAATAATAGTTATAATTTTGTCATTACTGAATACCTTAACTTTACATTCTCTCAAAGAAAGAAAAAATTTATAACAAATAGGTCCCTGACTAGTGACCACTAATTGTACAATGAATATAATTTAATTTCTTTATTTTTTTTATTAACTATCATTATCACTTAAATTTTTACTTAATAAAAGATCAAGATAATATCTGAATAATAATAATTTTGGATGAGTTTTGTTTACTTGGTATTTTTTATAAACAATAGATGACATATTTTTATAGTCTTTGCTGTCGTTACGTTACAGTTATTATGCTTAAAATTCAACATTATAAGCTAAAAAAAAATATTGACCTATTATTTCGTGCGGGGTAATTTGGATATTTCAAATTTCAAGCGAACTGTAAGGACCTATACGATACAAATTTGAAAGGTATGTGATTTTCGGAGAAAATAAAAAAGATCAGGGAATCAAATGTTAATTGACGGTGTCGCGAAAAACTGTAACAGTAAAACGACAACACAATTAAAGTCGTGAAAATGGAGTGATCTGCCTAGGCAATTTCGTGATGATTCTTGTCAGCAGCTGCCCCGTACTTCACGCCGATGGCCCCTCTTAATATAATCACCATTATCGGACAAATCTACACCTTCCCTTCAAATTCCGAAGCCACAAAATCACACCAATAAATGCCAGTTAAACTGGGCCCCAAGGTTTTACGACACTACACGCCATCGTATTCAATGCAAAACTGACCATGTAGCCATAAGACACAGTCATTGCATCACACTAACTACTCTCTCTTTCGTTTCACTTCCCTTCACGTCATTGGGTCGTGCACTTTTGATTTATTGAGATAATGGAGGAGGATATTGGAGACTGGGTTCTGGTTCGGCGATCAACAGAGAAAGATTGGTGGAACCCGAGTGGTACTGTTGGGGATGGAGGAGGGGAGAGTTCTGAGCCGTTGAAAGTGACGTTTGGTGGGCCAGCTAAGCACTGGACGGATGCCATTCCCATTGGGAATGGCAGGCTTGGTGCCATGGTCTGGGGTGGCGTTGCATCTGAGATTCTCCAGCTTAATGGTATTTGATATCTTATATTTTTCGCTTTGTGATGTTGTAAGTTGCTTCAAATGCTTGGATTGGTTTTATACAAATGTGGGGGTTTTTTTTTTTTCGACTTGATATTCATATCATGTATTTGCAACTCCGTTTAACAGACATGGTTTCACTCTGCTGCAATGGTGGGATTTTATGAAAAGTGCTTATTTTTCTCTCACACTATTTGTGTCTTATGTTGAGGTTTCTATTTTTTTGCAGAGGACACACTCTGGACTGGGACCCCAGGGAACTACACTGACCCAAAAGCTCCAGAAGCCCTAGCAGAGGTCAGAAAACTCGTTGATAATGGCGAGTATTTTGCAGCCACTGAAGCAGCAGTCAAGTTGTCAGGCAATCCTTCTGATGTACGTTATTCTATGCCTAAAAAATGCTTATAACAATCAATGCACGCACAATTGTAGAATTTTGCTATCTGATTCAAGGTTGGTTTCAAAATGGTGAAAGATCACCCTACTTTCATCTTAAAGTTATTAAGCAGTGGTAAACTTGTACTTAAATTAGCTATATATACAAATTATATGTCTCTGTAAGTATTTTCCATCTTGTGGATGGAGGTCATTGAAAACTAAATGAGAGATTAAAATCCAATTATTCCATCAACTCCACTTGGAACTTTATCCTGTTTATAATGATTTGATATTTTTGAATTTTAGCCAAATGTTAAGACATTTGGTGCTATATGGAAAATGGTGCCCAAGATATTCCTTAATCAGAAATTTTACTATCTTCTGTGTTTGATTCCTGACTAATGGCATCTTTTCCTAAGGCACATATGACTTTAGATCTATCCTCTGCTCTGTCACAGAGTCTGTTCTTAATGTTTTCAACATAAGTGCATTAACTTCAGATATAACTTAACCACTGGCTGAAGTTAGAAATGCCATTAGCCTAACATGTTAGTTTTGAAAGCATAATCAATGCTTGACCTTGGTGCCACTGTTCATAGCGCATCATCTGTTTGATGGATATGACTTTTTGATTCTCTCTTCTAAATTGGAAGTTCTTCAACTTCTTGAATTATGCAAATAAATTATTTCTTTCAAAAATGTTCAACTACTCTCTAAATGATTTTTCTCGTGATTTTGAAGGTTTACCAACCTCTGGGTGATATCAAGCTAGAATTTGATGATTCCCATCTTAAATATACAGTGCCATCATATCGCAGGGAGTTGGACTTAGACACTGCAACAGCTAGAATTAGTTATTCTGTGGGTGATGTCGAGTTTACTAGGGAACATTTTGTTTCTAATCCTAATCAAGTCATTGCATCAAAGATTTCTGGAAGCAAACCAGGTTCTTTGTCATTTACAGTGTCATTAGATAGCAAGTTGCATCATCATTCACAAGTAAATAGCACAAATCAAATTATAATGCAAGGAAGTTGTCCCGATAAAAGGCCCTCTCCGAAAGTGATGGTGAATGACAATCCGAAGGGTGTTCAGTTTACTGCAATTCTTGATTTGCAGATTAGTGAAAGCAGGGGCTCTATACAAACTCTGGATGACAAGAAGTTGAAAGTTGAAGGTTGTGATTGGGCTGTGTTGCTTCTGGTGGCATCATCTTCATTTGATGGTCCATTCACTAAGCCTTCAGATTCTGAGAAGGATCCTACATCAGAGTCTCTCAGCACATTGAAGTCAACAAAAAAATTGTCATATTCTGATCTATATGCACATCATTTGGATGACTATCAAAGTCTTTTTCATCGTGTCTCCCTGCAACTTTTAAAAAGTTCCAAGAACATATGTGTTGATGGCTCTCTGAAGAGAGATAATCATGCATCCCATATAAAGGAGAGTGATCATGGTACAGTTTCTACTGCAGAGAGGGTAAAATCTTTTCAGACAGATGAAGATCCAGCCTTGGTGGAGCTTTTATTCCAGTTTGGTCGATATTTGCTTATTTCTTGTTCACGCCCTGGAACTCAAGTAGCAAACCTGCAGGGTATATGGAACAAGGATATTGAGCCCCCATGGGAGTATGTCCTGCATTCTGTTCTATTTTCCTCCACAGTCACTATTTTTTCTTACCTATTTTCTTCCTTCAATTTAACTTAGGTATTTGCTAGATGTGTTTGCCTTATTTTACCTGGCTACACTACTTGTTTCCTGTATTTATTACTGTCTGGTGCTGTTTGCAGTTATAACTGTATTAGATATCTTATTTGAAGTGGAAAGGACTCTGCAGACAATTTTATGTTGATGTTCATGATTTTAAGTTGATGACTTGTTATTTTCTCTCCCGCTGAAGTATTTTCAGTAAGGATCTAGAGATTTTTGTTTCCTGTGATCTTCATATAACATAAATGTACGGGAAGTTTGGGTTTCGGGAAGGGTTACGGAGATAGTGCAACATGATATAGCAACCTCAGCATTGCTGTTATTTGATTTGCCTCTCATAAATTTGTAAATGATGGGAAGCATTGCATGATTGAACTGATGCCTTTGGGTTATATGCTTCTACTGCAGTTATTACCTCTGTATGACCCATTTGCGGCAATCTTCATGTAGTTTATCTAGAAATTTCATTACATAACCCTCTCATTCTGTTCAATTCCAGCGCTGCTCAACACTTGAACATTAATCTTCAAATGAACTATTGGCCTTCCCTTCCTTGCAACCTTCGCGAGTGTCAGGAGCCATTGTTTGACTACCTTTCCTCTCTATCAGTCAATGGGAGTAAAACTGCGAAAGTAAGATGCTCTTTTCTTTCTTCAGGGTCTCTTTCTCTTTCTTTTTCCCACAGTTCCACAGGTTCCAGTATGATTCTGCATGTAGTCTGGGGACTTCTAATATGAGGTTACTGTGAAGTTGGAGAGACTGAAAATTTAAAAGAGCATTCTGATATTTATTCAGCAAACCTTTAGATAAAGAACTGGAAAATAATGTAAAGCCTTCATCACCCCATCTAGACGCTACAGAAGCTATCAATGATCCAATGGAAAATGAATTTGAGGCCATTTTAATCTTTGATGCTAGCTAGCTTGCTACTAGAATCCATGATCTTTGATTTCTGCCAAATACTTATCATATTTTTATTTTAAAACACCTTTCTGTAACCTTTGCACATGGATTTTTATTAATTAGTTCATGGATGTTACAGGTGAACTATGAAGCTAGTGGTTATGTGGTTCATCAAATATCTGACCTATGGGCGAAAACATCACCGGATCGAGGTCAAGCTGTTTGGGCTATGTGGCCAATGGGAGGAGCCTGGGTTTGCACCCATCTGTGGGAGCATTATACTTACACAATGGACAAAGTAAGATACTGATTTTGTTAGATAGTCCACGTCTTGCTTAGGTTAAATTTTTGCTTGAAATTTGTATTATAAAGGACTTTGGGAAATTCTCACGGTGAGCGCTTGCTCATTGAACAGAACATAGAGACTTGTGTTGATAAGACATTCAGATGCATAAACCTTGATATGTTGATTTCATGAACCAGATAATTCTTCTGAGTGATAAGCGTGCAGTCATTTTCTGCAATAGTAGTTACAATCCCGTTCTTTTTAGTCATATCAGTCGTTTCTTAATTACATTCCCATGGGAATCAGAATTAAAAATGGCCCAAGTGATATTGTTGCACAATACTGTACATAAATTTTTTTTATAATTTGAACTTTTCTTTCTTGTAAGTGATTTCTAATATTTTCTACATATTAGGATTTTCTTAAAAATAAGGCATACCCTTTGTTGGAAGGATGTACATTGTTTCTGTTGGACTGGTTGATTGAAGGCCCTGGAGGATATTTGGAAACCAACCCATCAACTTCTCCGGAGCATATGTTTGTGGCTCCTGATGGCAAGCAGGCTAGTGTGAGCTATTCGTCAACAATGGATATTTCAATCATAAAAGAAGTTTTCTCTGAAATCGTTTCTGCTGCCGAGGTGAAGCTCTTATCCTAAGTGATAAAATAACAGTCAGTTTTGGTCTTAATAAGCTTTGCATAGTTATATGATATAAACTTTGATGGCTAACAGATTCTTGGAAGAAATGAGGATGCTCTCATTAAAAGAGTTCTTGAGGCGCAACCAAGGCTTTTGCCAACAAGAATTGCTAGAGATGGTTCCATTATGGAATGGGTATGTGGGTAGCTTGAAATTTAATTTCACAGATCTTTATAAAGTTTTTATGTTCTGGATTTTTGATGAAGTAAAGATCTAGAAGAGGCTATTAGTTATTATGGGCTAAGAGATTCTGTTCTTTTTCGTGGCAGGCACAAGACTTTCAGGATCCAGACATCCATCACCGACATTTATCACACCTGTTTGGCCTCTATCCAGGACACACAATTACTGTTGATAAAACTCCGGACCTTTGTAAAGCAGCTGAGAATACCCTCCATAAAAGAGGTATGTATGTCATAATTAACTGGTTAGATTACTTGTATCGCAAAATGCCCTTCAGTTCAAGGTCAATTTGAAGCCAAATTGATGTCCTGTGTTTCTTTTGGCCGCCTATATAAATGTGTAGAGAAGGATCTTTCATATTGAATAAATCTTTGCATTTAAACATTAACACAATTTTTGAGGTACAGACACATTACGGAGCAAAGTTTTATAATCATAAATCTATCCAGTTAATATAACATTTGCAGTGCGATTATTTATTGAACATACATGAGTATCTTTTCCTTCAATAGCTTTGAAAATAAGTAAATATAACGTAGCCATTTTATACAACTTTGCCATGGTCCACTAATCAACTATCAGAACAATCAGCTATTCACACCAAGAAGATCTCCTGCTGGATAATTGCTTATAACTAGCCATTTCATAAAATATCTAGTAGTTGGAATTTTTCTAGATTTTAAACTTCAACATGTTAAATGTTAATGTTTTTGGTGTTTTTGTACATTCCTTGATCGGGACAGGTGAGGAAGGTCCAGGTTGGTCAACCACATGGAAAATCGCTTTTTGGGCACGTCTTCGCAATAGTGAGCATGCCTATCGCATGGTGAAGCATTTGTTTGATTTGGTGGATCCGGATCACGAAGCTAAGTATGAAGGAGGATTGTATAGTAACCTGTTCACAGCGCACCCGCCTTTCCAGATTGATGCCAATTTTGGGTAAGCAGCAGTTTGTGTGCATGTCAGCAACTTTACATGTAGATAAAATGTGCAAACTGTAAAGAAAAAGCTCAACAGAGCAAGAAAACTAATAAGAGTAACAGAATTGACACGAAGTCAAGTAGAAAATGTTAGTCATTCGCAAAGCAATTAACCCTCTCATCATTTTGTCTCAGTTTTTCAGCAGCAGTTGCGGAGATGCTCGTGCAGAGTACTGTAAAGGATCTCTACTTACTTCCTGCACTTCCCCGAGATAAATGGGGGAGCGGTTGTGTAAAAGGATTGAAAGCGCGTGGTAGGGTCACAGTCAATATCTGCTGGAAAGAAGGGGATCTGCACGAAGTTGGTCTTTGGTCGAAGGAACAAAATTCTGTTAAAAAAATACATTATAGAGGAAGAACAGTGACGGCAAATATATCAATCGGCCGAGTATACACATTCAATAATAAATTAAAATGTGTCAGGGCTTATTCTCTCTAAGAAGCTGCTGCAAACACTTTGTATTCCGCAATTCCTAATAAATCAGCAAAGGAACTCGGTTCCTTTATAATTAGAGAATCTTATCATTAACTTTTAATGTCTTAGGACTAGTAAAGATGTGTAAAGATTCTTGATTTGTTTATGACCATTTAATTGTCGATTCGTTATTGATGATCTGATATTACTGCCTCTGGCATGTTTAATTTACTTCTAAGATGATATCAATGTACCCACTCAGAAGCTGCAGGAAACAATGGGAAACAAGTAAATAGCTTAAATATCGACTCCCTTTCCTTTTTTTTTTTTTTTGTTACATGAGACTATTGCTCAGATTACAACTCATATACATGAGACTATAACTGATATTTACAAATCAGACTAGTACTGGGACCTACTGACATCATTATTAATGGAGCTCTGCCCAGATTTTTAACTCTCACAAATATTCGAGGGATGTCTACTCCTCACTCATAGGTAAGAAAGAAGACTACCTTCACTCAAATTAAATAAAAAGGAAATACCCCCACAATACTTTTGTGCGAGTTTGAACTGCTGCCCTCCAACTTGGAGGGCAGCAGCCCTGGCCACTCGGGTTGAGCCGAGTGGTTCCTTTCCTTTTTAAACCATGGACGTCAAACTATGTCAAAATGGCTTAACCATGTCTAAGTGGTTTATAAAATTTTGAAGCAATTATCTCCCAAGTTATATTTCTTTATATTTACAATCTTCCAAGAGGCCGTCTTAGCTCAGTGGTAGAGCGCGTGGCTTTTAACCACGTGGTCGTGGGTTCGATCCCCACAGACGGCGAATTGTTTTGTCCTTATTCGGACGTGGGAGTTGGAACCAATAAATAATTTATTAATTTAATCTGAAACTAATCACACCCCATGACCAGATTCAAGGTGATCCGGCAACCGTCCTTCCGCTTTGTCCTACTCCATTTGACTCGTGCGTTTGGTTATATCGTCTGGAGGGGCTCACTTCCAACAGCAAAAGCATTTTCTTCTTCTGACTCTGAACACGTTAAATGATGAACGGTGAGACTACTTCTACTACTAACCCGTTAAAGATCACGTTCAATGGGCCAGCCAAGCATTTCACTGATGCAATTCCGATCGGCAATGGCCGGCTTGGAGCCATGGTGTGGGGCGGCGTTCCCTCAGAAACTGTAAAGCTCAACGGTATAATGTAAAGAAGCAAGCAAGTTTAACATTATACGTAATGTAAATGAGGATTAATTTCGTGACCGACAGATTTTTATTATTTGAATTAATTATTGTGCAGAGGACACGCTATGGACGGGAGTTCCAGGGGACTATACAAACCCCGATGCTCCAAAGGCTTTATCAGATGTGAGAAGTCTCGTGGATAGTGGCCAATATGCTGAAGCTACTGCTGCATCAGTCAAGTTGTTTGGACATCCTGCAGATGTATGTATGTTACTTGCTGTATATCTTATATTGACATCTGATTTTTACAAAATGAAGGCACTTTAAAAAGGGTTGCATTCATCTTGTGGTTGCCGTGAATAGCATATTCCAAGTGTTGACTGCAATGTTGTTATTGTTTATGCTCGCTGTGAGGCTTGTGTTGTATGAAGCAAGCTGCCATTAATTGCATACAGTTTATTCATTTTTTGATGATTTGCATCTGATGATGAAGGTTTACCAACTTCTTGGGGATATCGAACTAGAATTTGATGATTCCCATCTTAAGTATGCTGAAGAAACATATCGAAGAGAGCTGGACTTAAATACTGCAACAGCCCGAGTGAAATATTCTGTGGGAAATGTTGAATTCACCAGAGAACATTTTTCTTCTAATCCTGACCAAGTCATTGTGACAAAGATTTCTGGAAGTGAATCTGGGTCTTTATCCTTTAATGTATCACTGGACAGTCTGTTAGATAATCATTCTTATGTAAATGGAAACAATCAGATTATAATGGAAGGACGTTGCCCTGGAAAAAGAATACCACCAAAAGCAAATGCAAATGATGATCCAAAGGGAATTCAATTTTCTGCAATTCTTGAGATAAAGATTAGTGATGATAGAGGCACGATTTCTGCCCTAGAGGACAAGAAGTTGAAAGTTGAAGGTTCGGATTGGGCTGTTTTACTTCTAGTGGCTTCATCTTCGTTTGACGGACCATTCATCAATCCTTCAGATTCTAAAAAGGATCCTACTTCTGAGTCTATGAGTGCATTGCAATCAATCAGAAACCTATCGTATTCCGATCTTTACACACGTCATTTGGATGACTATCAGAAGCATTTTCACCGTGTCTCAATTCAACTTTCAAGAAGCCCCAAGGACATTGTAACTGATACGTGTTCCGAGGAAAATATTGATACGGTTCCTACTGCAGAGAGGGTGAAATCTTTTCAGACTGATGAAGATCCATCCTTGGTGGAGCTTTTATTCCAGTTTGGTCGATATTTGCTTATTTCTTCTTCACGACCTGGAACTCAGGTTGCCAACCTGCAGGGCATATGGAACGAAGATCTTAGTCCAACATGGGAGTATGTTTTATTTTCTTCTTTGTATATATTTCCTTGATTTATATGTTTCTATCTCAGACACTTTTAATCATTTCAAACAAAATTCAGTAACATCTTAAATTAGCATGTTTGAATTTATAGAGGATAAAGTGGGACATACGTGGAGCATGATTGGTACTGGGAACAGAATGTTAGTTAAATTTCTACATTAAGGCTTTGATCAGCATTTGTATTACTTGTAAAATGTTTGCTGTCAGTGACAGCACAATCTTAACTTTCAACAGATATAAGGATAACACTCTGCTTTCAAGTGCATCATTTTTATCTGGATCTTACTAACTCATTTATATCATTCTCCAGTTCAGCTCCTCACGTCAACATCAACCTTGAAATGAATTATTGGCAGTCATTGCCTTGCAATCTTAGCGAGTGCCAGGAACCATTGTTTGATTTCCTTACCTATCTGTCAATTAATGGAAGTAAAACTGCACAAGTAAGAATTGTTTCCCTTCAACTTTATAGAAGACTTCCATAATTGTTTAATTATTTGGGACAATCTGAAAGTAGGTGTTCTCAAGTTGAACTGATAGATGACAATTTATAGATCTGGCGTTCTGCACCCTTAGTTCTAATTGACATTTTTATTAAACTGAGATGATATCGGGATGATGGGTTGCATATAGTTCTTCTTAATAAAATAAAATGGCCTAAACTCAGAAATATTCCATCCATATTCTTGCTTTGCTCTCTGATTGTTGCTGGGCAGTTTATTTTCTTTGTGCATGACTATTAGAAAGTAAATATTTGTCATTTATCATGCAATGTTACAGGTGAACTACCTAGCAAGTGGTTGGGTTATACATCATAAGACTGATATATGGGCAAAATCATCTGCTGATCGAGGTAAGGTTGTGTGGGCTTTGTGGCCAATGGGTGGAGCATGGCTTTGTACGCATTTGTGGGAGCACTACATCTATACAATGGACAAAGTATGATTCCTATTTTCAATGAGCTGCTTATTCCTTGGATGAATCACTGCTTTCTATTAATTTTCCTTGTGGGTGGATACTTGCACTCTCAAGAATGAAGATATGTTCACTAGGTTTTGAATTCTGGACTTACATGGATTGCTTCTTCCTGTATTTGATATGAACCTTAATTCTACAATCTAAATTTCTCCTAGAAGTTTGTAATCATTCATTTTTACCTTATTCGTGCCAATGCTTTTTATAGAGTCTAGAAAGTGCAGTTATTGCTGAAGTTGAAGACTTTGTTGACTTAAAAGTCTCAAATATTGCTGTTGCTTGAGATCCCGGGCTTAGGACAAACTCAAACTTGAAATCTCATCTTTCTTATCAAATTCATGTTTAATGTTTTCTATTTAATTCTACTATTTCCCTTTTTTTCCAAAGACCTTGTGTTTCTATCTAGCTTGTAGTCAGATGTTTTGGTTAGTAGTGTACCGTTGAAACCTTTTTTATTTGGTGGGTGATTGGTATTATGTTCTGCTCAAATAGGATTTTCTTGAGAAGAGGGCATATCCTTTGTTGGAAGGATGCACATCATTTTTGTTGGATTGGTTGATTGAAGGCCATGATGGGTATCTTGAAACCAACCCCTCAACTTCTCCTGAACATGAATTTATTGCTCCTGATGGTAAGCTTGCTTGTGTGAGCTACTCATCGACCATGGATATGGCAATCATTAGAGAAGTTTTTTCTGCAATTATTTCTGCTGCTGAGGTAAAGCTGTTATTTACATTAGCCATGGTAATCATAGTATTCTATATTCATAAGTTCTCTACTATTCTAGCCTAAAATACATTTTGCTATTAGGTTTTGGAAAAAAATGAAGATGCTCTTGTAGAAAAAGTGCTCAAGTCTCTACCTAGGCTTCGTCCAACCAAAATTGCAGAAGATGGATCAATAATGGAATGGGTACAACGTAGACTGAATACAAGTTTCTCAACATGTAAACTGCTCAAGTTTGTTGTATCCTAAGAAATTGTGTACTTTTTGGGGCAGGCGCAAGACTTTAAGGATCCAGAGGTGCATCACCGACACATGTCTCATCTATTTGGCCTGTTTCCAGGGCACACCATAACCATTGAGAAAAATCCAGACCTATGTAAAGCTGCTGAGAAGACCCTTCAGAAACGAGGTTTGTGTATTGAATTTCTTGATCAATCATTTTGGTGTGGCAATAGCCACATAGTTTAGGACTATCTAGTGACCCATCATCTTATTGAAATTAAATCTTTCCATTCTTCCTTTCTATGATAGCTTGTAGGCTTGAAAATGACAATTTTCACCTAAGTTAACAAATAAAACATTATTCTAGTGGAAAGAGTTAATTAATATAAAATGTTAAAATACTTATGGAAAACTAAAAACTTGTTCCAAGGGAGAAAATAAAACTTAAACATACAGAAGTATAAAGAGGGATATTCTAACTTAACATGAAAGTTGATGAACTAGATAATAACTTACAAAAGTTGGTTTTATTTTTGTTACTCATCCCTTCACAGAGGTCAAAACTTGCTGAGATATCTTTTTCTTAGTAACTATGGCCAGTTTGCAGCTTTCTTCTGCTCAGTTAAATTGTTTGAGACATTATGAGTGCTAAGTTTATCATCTCTGTTGTTGGATTATTGGAGAATGTTGTCGCTGATGTTGTATCCTTGGGAACAGGAGAGGAAGGTCCAGGATGGTCAATTACGTGGAAAACTGCTTTGTGGGCACGTCTCCACGATCAAGAGCATGCATATCGGATGGTCAAGCGTTTGTTTAACTTGGTGGATCCAGAACATGAGAAGCATTTTGAAGGTGGCCTCTACAGTAACTTGTTTGCAGCTCACCCTCCTTTCCAGATTGATGCCAACTTCGGGTAAGCTCACTGACTCTGTGTTTATCAGTGGAAATGCATGGTAACCAAAGCTCTGGGTGTTTTTGCGGGCAATTTAGAAGAAAAGCTTTGAAATGTAATGATCTTGCATTATGAACCAATGATCAACTCAGGGATAGAAAATTTTAACTCTTCAACATCATCCTAAAGCTTGTAAAGCAAGTAAAACTTAGGTGAGTAAGATGAACAGTTTAAGAATTCTCCTTTAGTGTCGAAATGAAGTATCTCTTAAAATCGTTTTCCCAAGAACATATTTGAACTTTCAATTTTCTTCCTGATGATATTTAGTTTTCATCTTGGCAGAATTACATTTTCACCTTACCTTTCGGCAACTTGTGGTTTCAGTTTTACAGCGGCAGTTGCAGAAATGCTTGTCCAAAGCACCTTGAATGACCTGTACTTACTCCCTGCTCTTCCCTGGGATAAATGGTCGAGCGGATGTGTCAAAGGACTGAAAGCTCGCGGTGGCGAGACTGTCAGCATATGCTGGAAAGATGGGGATCTTCATGAAGTTGGAATTTATTCAAATTATTCTAATAACGATCATGATTCATTCAAGACTTTACACTATAGAGGCACGAGTGTCAAAGTGACTTTATCAGCCGGGAAAATTTACACATTCAATCGACAGCTAAAATGCACCAACGTACATCAGTCTATAGTATAACAGCTGTACCGTGATTCTCACCAATTTTTTTTAATTATATTTCTTCAATTTTTTTCATCATTTTTTCGATAGGTCTGTTACATTATACTTTTACAAGGAATTTGGGATTATATTCCGTTGTTTTAGGTGCTCTGCTGCTGTATTTTATGAACTAGTTAAGACTATTTCTTGAAGTAATGAACAAATATGCGAGGTTAATTTCGTCCTTTCGTATAACGCTTGAGGTTGAGGCTACGTGTGAGCTGTATGACAGTATAACTGTATAAGTAGCGACCACTTCTGCCTTCGAGTTACTTCTGTACTTTTTTTTTTTTTTATTTAATGGGCCGGGCTGAGGTCGGGGCCCGGTACATTATACTGTACTTGTCCATAAAAAATGTGCAATGACACACATCAGCAGCTATCTAACGGTCGAAACCAAAGCGTCAGCATCTCAAACCTTTAGTTGACGAAAATGAAAAAAGTCAATCAATCTGACGGATCTCAGCCACTGATCAACATCAACAATCATACTCAACCACAAAAAACAAAAAAACCCACCCCTAAACCCCTGACGAATAGAAAACCCTCGCCTCTTCCCTTCATTTCACCGTTCGAAAGAAAGAAAATGGCTTGGCGAAGTGCTGGATCACTGTCACGTTCGCTGTCTAGGGTTTCGTCCCTCCGTTCTCCGCCGGCGATCCCCCGCATCCGTCCGCCGCAAGCGGCCCCCCGCCTCCCCTCCCGCCGCTTCTCCTCCGTCGCTCCCAGGTCCCTTTTTGTTTCCGGAGAAAACAAAAAAAAATGCTGAATATCGTTTATTTATTTTTCAATTACGCTATATTATCGGATAAATAAGTGAACTTTCCTTTAGGTGCTTCACCGGTGTTTGTAGATCTGTATCGTTATTTATTATGTTTCATTTGTTTATTATTAGTGAATTATGATTTAACATTTCAAATAATTTTAATTGTTATGATTTTTTATAAGTGTTTACAGTTGTTGCTTTGAATAGTATGAAAAGATAAAAAAATGTTCTTTTTGTTTGCGAGTACATTTCCATTATAGAGAATTTGGAATTTGCTGTTATTTGTGGAATTGATTTGCATATTGTAAACAATCTTTTTGAGTCCCAGAATGTAATAAGTGGGTCTTCTATTTAGATTTTTAAGGTTCCTAATTATCATAATGAATTTTTTTAACTTTACTTTCCTTTCAGTTAGACTTTCTTACAAACAAAAGTTTCTTTGGTTTTTAGTCTCTTTTTTTGCTTGTTATTGTTGTTTAGTAAGGTTCATCTTATCATAATATTTTTGTTTCCAGCTTAACACTATTTGAATTTTGATTTGTGCTATTCTTTTTAGAGTATACGGTTAAATGTTCTATTTACATTGGTTTTGTTACATATATTTATTTGCAGGAATTTGGGGGAACTAGGTTGCACTGCTTCGTTTTTGCCTTTCCATGGTCTGGCAGCTGCAGGCAGCTTCCCGTCCTTGTCTGTCAACCCGCGAGCATTTTCTGAGCTGTCTCACGGTACCTTCCGCCGTACTTGTCAAGATCGCTAGTAGTCTCTTTGTGAGTCTTTTCTAGGACGCAAGGAAAACTGAAAACATAATGATGTTGAGTTATTAACTTGAATTTAACCCAGAAATTTTATTTTATTTATAATTGATTTATTATTGCTTCTGTGTTATATTGATAAGATTGGCATAACCAGATGGGCCTTTTTCTTTCACTTTTTTATAACATTAACATAGTTGATAAGAAAAAATTGGGATTGGGATTTATAGGAAGGAATGGAAAAGATGGGTGACCTGCGTGGAGTTCCAATCAGCTAAAGGCACAGGAATGATGCTGCATTGTAGGTTTCTTGTTTTACACATCTCTTTCTATTAAAAAAAATGGTGTAACAATCAATTTTATTTTAGTGAATAATAGCCTTTGAAATGAACGTAGAGGCTTTGATCCAATGGTGTATCACATACATGTATCGCAATTGTTCATTTATGCTATTATAGAACTAATAGTTAATCTGAGGAATCAAGCCTTATCTATTGTGTTCTTTACTTCCATCTGGCTGTTTTTATGCACTAAAAGATTTTTGTAATGTCTCTCGGTTATTTTGTAAACTTTATTTGTATCTCGTGCTCCTTTTTAAACTTTGATTTCTTTACTACTTTACCTCATCCTTTCCTTCTTATTCATTATTGCTCTTTCAATAGTCACTAATACTCCAAAAAATTTAATGGTAATGAAGAAATTGTTGTTGCTGATTAGTTTACATGTTGGTTTTGTTATATTCTCAGCTTACCTTTCTTTGCCCTCCTATCTATCCATTTCTGAAGGTGAAAAGATTGGTCTTCTGCAGTATAACAGTGACTAGGAATTTTTTGTATTTTTTAAATTTTGGAAGTGCTCCTGTAAAATTTCAGAGCAAATATGCTATCTTAACTTTTGTCAGACAAAATGTCTTTCTATCTCTGAGATGGAAATTTGGAAGCACTGGGCTGCCGTTGGTAAATTGCATTGTGTGTCTTCTGAGTGTCAATGTTTTCATTCATGCTACAGTAAGTAACATAATGTAATGAATTTTACTGTTTACTGATCGTGATCTGTTTGTGTAGGGAGTGGTTTCGCAATCAAAGAAGTTAATTTTCTATATTTTGGGAGCACTGCATAGAGAATCTGTAGGAAGTGGAAATAATAATTCTAAAAAATGATTATCTAATAGTGTAAACGCACTGCATAAAGAATCTGTAGTAAGTGGAAATAATAATTCCAAAAGATGATTATCTAATAGTGTAAACCCATGAGGTATCTGGTATTTTTGTCATCATCTATATATCCTGTTTTCCACTTTTAGAGTTTCCCTGTAAATTATAATGTATTTGCTCTGCATGCATGTAGATTTCAGAACTTAGTATTAAAAAATGTTTACTTTTTGCTAATAAATATGTCTCAGATTAACATTTCAACTGGTAAACTTGTTTTGCATGGATGATGAGTAAACTTGATAGTCATGTGTCTTTGGATTTATTACAACTTCAGAAATTTTAGTTCAATGTGATTCAAATATTTTACGATGACTTTTCGCTGTTGGTTTGCAGTTACTTGAAGGGCTGGTGCATTAGCACAATGAAGTGCAAGAATTTATTGAGGCAGTGAAGAGAGTTCTGTGGGGAGTTACAGGTCTTTTTAGACCTGGAAAAAAAAAATCCATCTGTTATGCTACTTTTGAGAATAGAATTGGAATTTTTGCAACTTAGTGAACAATCTTATAGATGGTTGCATCGAACATGTTCATGACTATGGATCTTTCCTTGTTGATCATTAGCTTTTAGTCTCTTTCTTGTCATATATTTGTTCAGTGAATTCATTGCAGCGATATTTGAACCACTCAGTTGCAAAATGTTTAATGGTGACTCCTGAACACCACTTGGCTTGCTAGATTGGAGAGTTCTTGAATGGTTTGGCTTTGACAAACTCTGTTTTGATTGGTGGTTACGACCATTGATTTCCTACCAAGTGAGATCTTCAGGTTGTAAGACTTCAAAATTTCATCTCTCATGATATGCTGGGATTCATGTGGGCAGCAATAGTGAATCAGAATTGTCACTTCTAGAGGATGAACCCTATTAAGATACCGTTACCTAGCTTTTAGGTTTCCCGATAGGCCATGTCTACCGTGCATCGTTCGGTTTCAATGATATATAGACAAGTTTCTGGTGGCACTTCTTTAAGTTACAAGTTGAATTGCTCATTAAAACGTCTTAAAAAAAGTGAAAAAAGAAAATTGTGGCAACATGACATATTGACATTATTAACCCGGCGTATGGCAGATTGTTCCTTCTCTTGTCTCTAGATCTTTTTCTTGTTGATAAACTTAGTTGAGTTTTCTGTCATCAGTTGCTCATAATCCTGAGGCGAAGGGAAGATTTGATCATGGCAAAATCGAATACAGTACAGCACGTGATGTGCTTTTATTGACAGGAGCAATTAGCACTTCGGCAGCAAGTCACTGGAAAATAGGAACTGATGATGAGGGTTGCTGCCATCGGTTGATGATGCCGCATGACCCACTTGATTGACCCGTTTGTCAGTTTGCGGCAGCAACTGGAGCTCTGACCGGATGAAGTTGGGGCAATGTCCCAATGCAACGTAGTTGAGAAGGTGGCCCATTGCTACAAGTACTAAATTTTGTGCCAAATATTGTCATTTTGCATATCTTTGGAGAGCACTGCCATAAATAGTTTGTTTGTAAAGCGACTTCACTTCTTCTGAGCTTTATCTTCTCCGTTTTATTCATGCTTCAGCTTTTTTACGGTTCAGTTTCACAGTTTACGCTGTCGTTTATGTTTGTCGTTTTCTGCTTGTTCCAAAGTTCTTTAGATGCCATCTTTGGCTGGATATCGAACTTTTTTTCATTGGGCATTCTCACTTTGGTTTAATTCCCACAAATGATAAAAATGGGTGCAATTTTCTCCTGTTCTTCGGCTTGGTTAACAATGTTCTATTGGCGCAAATTTTTAAGTCACACCCAGCAAACTCTTAAAGCTATGCTTTCATTCTATTTATTCAGACTTCCCTAGACCCATGTATATTATTATAGATATTGATCGACCCATTGTAATATCAATATGTATATTATACATTACTTCATCGTGCAAAATTTTCAAGTTATGCTCATTAGACTCTATAGTTATATTAGTATTCTATGTATTTAGACCCTCAATAGGTCAATATCAATGTTCTCAATACACCCAGATTTTAATATCGACAGATTGTATTAGAAAAAAAGAAAAAAGTGTAATTGGAAGTCTTAGAGTTTGTTTGGAAAAGCATTTTTGTTAGAAGCAAACAAAGACTAAAAAAATTAATAAAATATAATATAATAAAATAAAAAGATATAAACAAAGAAAAAAAGGTATTTTTTGATTATTTATTCATAGCGGATAAGCTCCAAAAAAATTATTAATTGGTTTTTGAAAGAACTTGGTAAAGAATTTTCTGAGAATCTGCTCTCCCATGGCCATGCTTAATCTTGAAGATTATGAAAAGTAATGCACAGAAAGCTTTTCCAAACTCAACCTCAATTGGACTTGATCTCTTGATCATCTATCTACTTTTTATTATCTTTCTTTAACAACAAAAGTAGACAGCTTCTTCAATCAATGTGTAGACCAGAGAAAAGTAGTTTGAGTTCCCCATTGTAAAGAAAGTAATTGGGGCCACATGCAAATTGTTCAACCCTCCGCATTCTGGATTAAATAGAACTGATCCCAGAAAAATTAAATAAATAAATAAATAAGTGAAGACTTGTACTTTGCATTTTCATTTCAAGTGGTCCATCAAAGCTTTTCAATTTCACTTGGACCATTATTAACGAAATAGTCCTTGGGGCATAAAAGTTCCTTGGATTTTGAGATAAAACTTAAAATATAATTTTCTTATCTCACATTTTCATCATTTTAAAAAGTGAATAAGGGAGTCATTATATCCCTAAGATTACAGCTAAAATGGAAGCCAGCCAAAGCAATTATTTGGACGATTCTCTTGCTGCTCTATATCCTTTTTTTACTTTTATTTGTGATGTTTGTGTAATTATTTTCAAGTTCGAACACTTTCATTTTTTTTTTAATGCTGACACATTATTAAGGCATGAGATTTAATAAAATTATTTTTTAATATATTATAAGATAGGATCGTGCGATTTAATAATTTTAAAAATTAATTCTATCAAATTACATGAAGAAAAAAAAAAAAAAAAACCTCCCACTGCTGAAAAAAGACTACGTTTGTGCTCTAAGAAAACCAGTTATGAAATCAAGTGCACAAAAGCTTGCGACTGATTCCAAAAGTAATGGACAGAGCCACTTGATCACTTTGCATCATCATCGTTATCGCTAGCAATCCCTTATCCCCAATTATTTTGGCGTCAGCAGTGCCAATTTTATTCTGTTCTTGGGATCTGTCAGCAGCAAAGAATAAATTAAGGGAATAATTATGTCAAATCCCTCAATTAAACTATCTATTTTCAATCTGATTATAGCTATTAAAGTCTAATAATATACCCCCACTTTCAAGTTAACCAATTTTCTTTCACCACTTAAGGCCACTTAAAGATTTCTATCAATCTCTGTCTGATATGAAAGTTACCAGTTCTGATGCCTTCTTTCACAAGACACTTGAAAAAAAAAAAAAAAAAAAAGTCTCTCAAATGTATCCCCGCGCTTTAATTGGCCTATCGTTAATCTCTCAAGGAATTATTGGGGTTAATTTTAAGATTTCAAACTAAAATTTTAACTAAATTGAGATTTCTGATTTGTCCAATAAAATTTTAGCCTCGGAACACTACCATAAAGGGAAATGGCTATGGTAAAATAGGTATACGGTACAAAACCCAAGTTCTCTTGACAACTCTCAAGTTTTTGCTCCTCTCCTACTTTTCAATTTATAATAGTATAATAGAATTTTTTTTATTAAAAATTAGAATCGTCCACAATTTATTAAGGATTGGCATACTGTAGACAAATCCATGATAGTGGACAAATCTAATTTCCTCTCCAATCATATAAGTGAAATTCGAATCCCCAAACTTTTTTTATTTTTAAAATAAATAAAAAAAAAACTTTTACTATCACAACCAAACCACATCTGTCTTTATAATAATGAGCTTTGGCCACAGGTAAGAAAATGGAAAAGGTGGTAGAAGGAAAGTTAATGCACCGTCCAGAAGAGGGAATCAAGTCAACATTGACTTGTTTTTAACCTTTCCTCTCCTTCCATGGATGGTGGCAATTAAATTAAAATAAATAAAATAACCTCTTTAACCCTTGATAAACGTTACTTTTGAAATCTCACCGAGGAAAACAGAAAGTTAACCTCTGAATGTGTTGAATGAAAGACAGCCGCGAAGGAAAATTAAGATTAAGATTTTCTTATAATCTGATTGATAGTTAATAAATAAAAAAATAAATTAAATTTTATTTATGTATTATTATTTAAATACATATGACATAAGATTATTAAAAATTTATAAGAATTCAGATCAAGAGAAGATGTTTATCCGACCGATTTTCTACTTAACAGAATTGAAAAATTCACTGGTGGGGTAAAGGAGTCTTTTCTTGTCTTGTGTGGGTGTATTAAGATTTAAGAGAGAGAGAGAGAGAGAGAGAGAGAGTATAACCATGCAGCAAACAAATCCTTGTGGGCAGCAGAGCTCCAGCTTTTATGACCAAAAGAACTCGGAATAAATACAAGTGGCTCTCGATGCACTTCTCCCGCTTCCTACTACTGTACATATAAATTGCCCACTCCATGATTAAAAAGAACGGACAGAAACCCCAACATGAAGACACCCACATAGATCCTCTTGTTCGATAGAAACACTAAAAATAAAAATAAAAAATGGTGAGATGCAACCCCATCTTATTTCCTGCTTTTATCGCCATTATTGGCAATGCTTTGGGCCCCATCACCTATTAATCATCAGGCAATGAAAATGCAAAAGCTCATCCTACCATCACCACCACCACCACCCACTTCATCATCTTGATTCACATTCAGCACAGCTTATTACTCACTCACTGATTTCATCAGGATATACATCTGCTTCCGGTGTGGTGAGTGCAATTGTACTGCCTTAAAAGTATGCAGCATTGTGTGATGTGCCTGGTCACTATATGAAACTTCCTAATCGCAATCGATACGTATCTATGAAATTAAATCATGTAGATTTAAAAATCACCTGCTAGTGCTTGTCTTAGTCACTTTGATATGATTTATCTAATGATTGTATGTGCTTATTTAATCCTATATGTTTTTTTAAAAAATTTTATTATTATTTAGTAGTTTTTAAGTAAAACTTTTAAAGATTAAATAAATTATTTTATCTCTACTACTAAAAACTCAAATTTTAGACTTTTAGGAGTAGAAATTAATTTTTTTTAAATATTAAAATATCATTTTATTTATTTGACAGTTTTATTTTATTTTATTCATAAGACAACTTTAAAAAAAATTATCTATTAAAGTAACTTTACGATCTTTAATAAAAGTTTTCATTGACAATTGAATAAATAATTTTTTTTGGTTAAAATTATACTTGTAAAATATTTATTAACAAAAACTACACTTAAATAAACTCTATTTTAGAAGTTATACCAAAAGAGAAAGCAAAGATGTACGTGAAATCGAGGCACATCGGAATCATCAATCATCTAGCTTGTGTGCCGGGGGCCTAAATAGATAGATCACTCATACATCGATTAATATTGCAAAAATCAAAACTTTAGATCCCAACAAACACAAGTGCACAATTAATACCACGTGATGCATCAAAATTTCTGCATGCATATATAAATGAAAATGCTGCAAATTAATTTGTTTAATTGATAAATATAAGATGCATTCATCACAAGCAGTATAAGTAAGTTGTAAATTTAAACTTTAATTACCTTATATAATAATATAAAATACATAACTTTTTCACAATCATTTAATAAAAATTAATAAATATAAAAATAACATAATTCTGCTATCTCATATTTTCATCTAACATTTATAAAAAAGTTAGCTGATAATTATACAAGGTAACAACTTTCATAGCTTTATGATTTTAACCTTAAAAGCAATTGTTGATGGGTTGTCAACCTTGGATTTCAGGAGCGACTGACAAAAGAGAACCATGTAAAACGGTGGTTTAATTTGTGGAAGAGAAAAAGGAGAGTAGAAAAATGAAAAGTGGGGAATCCTAAGCTTGACAAGTGCAATAGTAAAGATGACATAAGCATTGTCCCCTGGAACACCAAGCATCAAGAAGTGGGGTCACTGAATTGAAATGAGATAAAATAAAATAAAATAAAATAAAACAATCCAATCCCTGAACCTTTCCATTGCCGATACCTCTTTCCACTTATTTCCTCCCCTATTTGATCCAACTCTTTGAAGAGTCAGCTATAATCACTCCGCAAAGCTTCACTTCTTTGAACACCCTCACCAAAGTTAAGATTAGTAGAGAAATGATTACCCAGAAAGATGAAGCAACTAATGAGAAACTTGGTGACATAACAATCGGGGATAATAGCAATGAAGAGATTGGGGATGACAATCCCGGAGAGTGGCTGAACTTGAAGCTAGGAGGGAATTCACTCTCGACAAGAAGAGATCCTGACTCACCAGCAAGGCCTACTACCGCTAAGGTTTTCTCATGCAACTTCTGCATGAGGAAGTTTTTCAGTTCACAGGCACTCGGAGGCCATCAGAACGCCCACAAGAGGGAGAGAGGTGCAGCTAAAAGATACCAATCCCAGAGAATGATGACAATGATGGGCTTGCCCGTCCACACTAATATGGTTCGATCACTAGGTGTCAGGGCCCATTCACTTGTGCACAAGCCAAGCAGAGACGGAGCTGGTGTTGGAGCAAGGTTTAATGATGCCGACACAGGGTTTGGAATGGCATGGACACCTTACGTGGTAGAGGAAGCAACAGATGTGATGTGGCCAGGCAGCTTTCGCTTGAATCTACAACTTCCAGAGCCACCCCCGGAGCCTCTCAAGCTTGACTTAAATCTCCGACTCTGATCCATCAGTCCTCTTACTGAGTTTGAAATTTTCTTTTTACGGTCTTTTCTATTGGGTGAGTTCTTAATTTATTAATACATCAAGTACAAAAACTAACAAAGGTAGGAGCCCATAATTTCAACAAGGATGGTGGTTCTGCTTAACAACTAGAAAAAAAAAAAAAAAAAATCCCGAGTTCTTATGTTTCCTATCATTATGCATGTTGTAGCTAAAACAGCCACTAAGAGATACCGTCAATTTCAATAATCTTGTATTTCGATGCCTATTGCTGTTCCTGGTGCCTATACTTACATTTAACAGAGTCTATAAGGGGTTCTCTTACCCTGATTATGAAATACTTTGTTCAATTTCCTTCATCAATTGTTCGACCATGGTTATCATTTACAAATCATCAATACGCACTTTCACAGGAGAAGCACACTGCGAACTAAAAACTTTTCGAGAAACTAAGAACTTCTCAATAAATACTTCAAATTATTTGCGAGACACCATGGAACTGGCTAATATCAAATCCCAATAACATAATCCATTAGATTCGTTGACCTGCAGTAAATCTTTTTTTTTTTCTTTTTTTTTTTTGTCCTTTTTGGTAAGAGTAAAGTAAGTTAATTTGGAGTCTTCTGGATAGAGCTGCAACACTACATCCTAAATACTTCTCCAAGAAGCTCAACCAGTAAGTCAGACATATGCTAATTTAAGTTCCTAAACTGGTTGTCAATATGATTTATCTCCACATTCGATTCTATAAGTGATGAAGTGTCGTTCGATCCGAGGACCAGGTAAGAACATCTTCCAAGTGCAACCAAACAACCAAGTCCGAGAAGGAAAACGCACACTACTACGCCACTCATCAAATTACAGGCAATCACATCTTACAATTTCATAACCACAATTTTTTGGACACTTGTCCCGTCATTTTGTTTGGGTTTGTGGGGGTTGGGGGGGGGCGGCCGCCAGCATTCTTTGGAGAATTACAGAGATTGGAGAAAATGGTGTCTGTTGATCTAAGGGCCACTTGAACCTTTAATAACTGATCATGGAAGAGGATAAGTCTAAGTTAGAAATTGGATCTTTCTGTTTTATCTGCTTCCTCTTCGGCTGCAGAGACAAGGGTCTTGTAATATTTATGATTTGCTAAGATGGATAATAGCAGCGGCCACGAATTTGTTAGCTCAGTACATGGGCTTATTGTTTCAGTAGCCTTTTAAGTGCAGTACTGGCATTTAGATTGGTCAAGTCTAATTTAAGTGCCAAAATTCGTCTCCATTTTAGGATTCTTGATCTTATTAGTCCAAAAAGTAATACCAGCTTACATAAATTCAACCAAAACCTACCCATTCTCGGGGATACATTACGAAGCCTATAAATTTGCTTAATTGCATTAACCAAAACCTATCCATTCTCAGCTAATAATTCAGGGATACTTTAAAAAGCCTCTAAATTTGCTAATTTGCATTCTTTCTCGAAGCAAGATGGAATGGCTTAAACAAAACTCTAGGTCTGATCCTTTAGTAGGTTTCTCTCATCTATTGTTTCTCATTAAGTCTCTCCACAAGGTTCCCATTTGCTGCATGGCACCAATTGGGACCTCGATTTTCCAACAAAATCAATAGTTCAACTTCTGCAACCCTCTTTCACCAGCACTAAACACCCAAACCTTTTGTTACTCTATAAACCTTTATTTTCACCTTGGAGAGTAGAATAACAAATCCAACATAACTTAATAATGCAGTTTTACTGCCACAAATTTAAGTAAAATAGGCATATGAGCTTCGCTCTATCTAAAAATTGAATGCTTTCAGATTCCTGTTAGCATCATATTCTTTCACTCTAATGTACTCCTGGTACTTACTGATGCACCCACTTCAGCTCATTTCTGCTCATCATCCAGACTTTCCATGATACCTAAAGTGGAAAGAAGAAATTGGGACTTCATATAAATCAAGCAATCAATAGATCGTTCTTGTTTACCGTTCTAGGATATCCAACGATACAGAATACAGGGCAAACAAAAAAAATTGGAACCAAATACTGTGTCAGGAAAGAACCCACCTAAAAATACTAAATTCTCTTAATCACAATACAGAAATGATTTCAATCCTTTTGCATGAAGATAATTTACATTGCTACAAATTACCAGAGATTTTAAGCTTTTGGGTCCTATGCATAATGACAGGAAGCCTCTGACTGATGATGCTTGGATCACTATAGGCAGCAGAATCAGTGGGATATCCTTTCTGCACCATATAAAAAGAAGAAACAATGCACTGAGAACTCATAACATGTTAAATAAATAATAGCATTCCAAAAATTTGGGGGACAAAAAAAAAAAGAGCCTCCATTATGCGGATGGTAAGCTCTGAGCTTCAACAGAAAGAAAATTAGGAAGCTAAATTCTAGTTACAGATAAAAAGACGTGCACACAGGGAGAAGTTTTAAACTCACGGCAGCCAAAGCCTGAACTGTGGCTTCTCTCCAACAGTTCTCTCTAAGAATGACAGGGTTTCCGCTGTCAGAGAAAACACAATGCATTCGGGTGTCCCTTAATCTCATAAGCACTCCATCAACTCTAAGCTGTAGGAAGAACTGAGTTCAGTGTCTTAAAGAATATAACAAGCCAGGGGAACAGAAAGCTTAAAGTAATTAAAATGATATCTTCCTAAGGTTGCCTTATAGTATGCCTTCCTTAAAAAGTTGAGCAATTTCTTACATTATTTACACAAACATACCCTAGCAACTGAGGCACGTGAACTAAAACATTTATATATATATTTTTCAACAAACAAGCATTTTCTGAACTTTTTTTCCAGACAAATATGTCAAATTACGAGAACTGAGATAACTCACCCAAAATCGCAAGAGAAGAAACCAACTACTAGGCATGACTCTCTGAAAACATAGAAGGTAATGTCGTCAGTTTTATTGAAATCATTTCAAACCTTTTCAAGGAACAACTAGCATCTGTTCAAGACTCACCACTTTCACAGTTAAAAGAGACACTCCATTATCAGCCAACTCATCTTCATATAAAACTACCTGCAAAACTAAAAGGAGTACTTTCGTCATGATCAACAATGAAATCAAGAAGAGAACTAGAACATAAATTACATGCAATGATCTATCATGAATCATAATCACAGATGCCCACCTCATCATAGAAAAGAATAGGCTCTTTTGATGCTAGCGCTACCACATCAATTTTCTCCTTACAGTCCTCCCAGTGCAGGCTGGAACTCCCATCCAAGTTGTCTCTAGTCCCATGCTGATCAGAATAACACCAAAGATAAAAGCATCAATAATTTTGTAAATCCAGCGACCATAGCAATTATGTGACTCATAATAGTCCCAAAATTTCCATCAACAGTTTGTTTATAGATTCATGAGAAACTAGACACAAATTAAACAGCATGGAGGAAAGAGGATATTTCATATCAAGGATATCGGATATGCAAGAGTCATTGCTGAGGCCACACTATATGAAGACTGAAAAGCTCAGCGGACAACTTAGAATGGCAAAATTCAATTTTTTTTTCCTTTTTTAGTCAGAAAAGGGGAGGAAGGGACTGAAAAATTTCACAGAGGAACTGGAAGCACAAACCTTATCCGTATCCTTCTCAATTGTTTCACTTCCACAGTAAGGTGTTGTAAATGTGTAGTCGTAATCTAGTATCAACTGCTCAAATGGCTTGCTGCAAAATAAAAGAAGGCCCATGAGACCTAATTCCAGCTTTTCTTTGCACACAATTTTAAATTGTATGAAAACATTATATGGATGCTTAATCTGGGTAAATACACTTCACTACAGCGTGATAATAATGAAGAATATCAACATAAAAAACACCAACATGGTTTTTCCACTCTCTTAAACTTCCAATAATCACATTAGACACTCTACACAACTCGTCAAATTAGCTGGCCCAATGCTTTATTACAAGAACCAAATTTCAAAAAACTTAAATATGCGGGGAACCAACATGTGGAAGTGAGCATACAAGTGAAGTGACTGATATATAGAGACACACAATCTAAATTCAACACGATAATTTATAGCAAGTTTCAATGAATCCACACTCTAAACATTATATAAACAAAAATTAAACTCAACTGCAAAGTTTGCACATAATATCACTTGATAAAAGTTCGATTACCTTCTGAATTTCCATTGTGCGGCCGCAGGAACCTCAACAGGCGGTAAACCTTCCTGTTTCCAACCACTTAAAGCATCAAACGCATTGAAATGAATCTTAGTTCCACTTTCAACATGCTTAAGAACCAAACAACTCTCTCCAAAAACCATCTCTGGCAAATGATTTGTTTCTAGCTTTTGCTCCCACCTGAAACCAAATAAAAAATTTAAGTACTCATCTAAAAATAATAATAATAACATCAATATTTGGCAAAATAATAACCTTTTTATATTAATACTTCGATTTCTTAATAAATAATAAAATGAATTGAAATTTAAAACACAGAGGGGGAGAGTTTGAGTCTGTGTACCGCTCGACAGAGGAGGAATTGAGAATGGAGCGTTTACGAGACTCGATCTCCCAGCCGCGAATCCGCAGTCCACGGCGTTCGCCGGTCAACGGTTCGGCACCGGCTGCTTTTAGGTCTTTCTCGTCCACCTCGACTTCCATCCCCGGATTGTCTCACCAACTCGATCGGTTTCCGGTTTTATCTTCCTATGCAAATACGACTTCTTAGTTTGCACGCTGTTTCCTGTTTGGTTGCGTCTTTGGGTTTTTGGTTGCAGACTTGATTAAAAAAAACGTCACCGTTTTATTCGGGTCGGATAATAAGCACCCGTGACGACCCGAATCATGCACAAACGGCCCAAGGGCCTAAACACTCATTTTAGAGGGCATTTATATAGATTCTGATTATTTTAACTTGTAACTCACTATACAAATTTGATTAACCATTTTGTTAATAGAAAAAAAGCATTTTAAATAATTACTGAAATAAATTATTGCCAATCACTCCCTAAAATCATAGTAAATTAATCTTGGCGGGCGGTGTAATACACTATTTAGTTATTGATTAGTACAAATCTTGAGAGTTTGTCTTTTTCAATAAATTCAGTAATTGAAGCAAGATCATGTACTCAAGTTTCAAGTTGATTGGGCATCATTAACTATCTTATCAATGAACTTAACCAAAAGTTACAAATATTGATTCCAAGCGGATTTTGACATATAAGGAACCAAAATCTCCATGTTGTTATATGATAGTGAAGAATGATAATTAAAAACATATTTTTTATTCAACCAGAGAATTGAAAAGTTATTCCAAAGCTGACAATGCTAACATGTAATATTGTAATGGCTCACCCCTACACTAGTTGCTGCCAAAGTTTTTGGGAATTTGGCTACAAAACCATCAACATTCAACCAGCAGTTGACTTACAACACCATCCAATCGAGCAAGAGTGCAAAAGAAAATTTGATGTAACCGGTCAGAAGAATCTCATCTACAACACCAATTTGAACTTCAAATGGAACTCCTATGGATTGTCACTCATCCAGGGCTGCAAAATAACGTTCAGGCACTTCAGACGGACAAGATAGCAATGCTACGAGCTTAAACTGTAATCCAGACCAGAAGATCATTCAGCTGATTCTGTCAGATAAATATTTATAAGCTAAAACTAAGAATAAAATAATATGGAAACATTAGTACTTAATCATTCTTAGGTGCGGATGCTTGCATTTGTTTTTTTAATGCAGACACTCTTTTAAACCGTATGGTTTAAGAAAGTCGTAAACCCCATGCTTTAAAAACTTGTCTATATGAAAAATAAATAAAGGCGTCCACACTAAAGAAGGACTTCATTAAATACTATTGACAAAAGTAAGATACACTAACATTATTCATTCATCTACAGGATCTAGAAGATATTGCGGAGAATGGTTTGATCACTAGATTAAGAAAATCACTCTCGAAGTTGAAGAAAATAGAATCAGAATACCTTATGCTGCATATATTTCTCTCTGATTGCTTGCGAAGAGTTTGCTTTTCTTTTATTGTACAAATCATGGATGGCAAGGACACATTCCTTTAAATCAGATGGTCTATAACCTGAAAAGGATTGCAATTCCCAACTCTGCCAAATAGGAAAAGAACAAAGTGATCCTTGCTATATAGGAAAGACTTCCAAATAAATAGGAAACATAAAATTTTATTAAACTGTTCATAATGAAATTATCACCTATAACATATTACCATGAAAATTATTCAACCAGTTGTGCCTTTTTCTTGGTACTTATAAGCCACTTGTATTTCTTTCCCTTGGTGTGAACCAAAGAACTTTTACAACCAATGACAAAGTTACTGAATATCAGATTATTCATTTTCCCTCAACAATACACAAATCCTCAAAATTATTTGAAACATACATATTTCTTACCCAAGGATGAATCTTTGGCTGCATGATGAATCTTGAAAGAAAAATAGAAGATGCAGCAATCCGGGAAGGTAAGTACCGCAAACACCCATAATCTAACAAACTTAGCTCTGCCAGGTAGCAGGACAAGAACTCGTATAGTAGATCAGGCTTCTGCAGAAAACATCATTACAGACTCCATTACAACTAAAAAGCGAAGATAAATGAGGCTGGAAGAAACATCAAGGACATAAGAGTGGTTCCCCTACTTTGTAATTCTCTTCGGTAACTCTTGTGAATATTCTGCAGTTCCAACATTAAGTATGACATAAGTTCTGGTAATGATTAAACGGGAATTCATTAATGTGGGAGAGAAAACATGAGAACAATTTAGATGCAAAAACCTACTATATTTTGTGCTAATCTCACCTGAGAAAACTCTTCGTTGTTGGACTACCCATTTCAAAGTTCAAAAATTCAAGAACTTTTTCCTCCATCTCCACCACCTGCAGATCACCGCAAAACCATCTTCAACTTTTATAGTTACTAACGCCTACCAAAGCCTTAAAAAGAAAAAAGAAAAAAATCTCAGCAGATAACAAAAGCAAGCTATCCAGTTGGTTGCCAAGAAGATGTAGAGAAATGAAACTAAGAATTGATGATAATTAAAGACCAAAAGTCAAGTGGGCCTAGTTGGTCTCTTTAATGAGCTTTTTTTTTTTTTTGGTAACTAATGAACTTTCTTTAAATGCAAGAAAATTAAACAAGATTAGAAAAAGGAAGGCGAAGGAGACCAGAGTGAAATAGATGAAAGGGATCGATAAACACCTCTTCCTTCATGTAGGTATTATCTGTTATATAGCAAAAGTCTTCAACATGTGGAGGACTGATCTCTTCATACTTTCTGCATCACCAGATCATGAAAGGATTTACATTTCGAGAACAGAACTCAACCAAATTATCAGGAAACATAAAACAAAAGTGAAGGGGTTCATGTGTATGTACGAGGCAATAAGCATGCAACAAACACCAAGAAGCTGTAGCTTATTCCTGCTGAGAGCATGTGACGAAAGGAATCTATCAACATATGAAACAGTGAGATAAAGGGTGTCAGAAACAAGCTTGTATTCCTCTAGAACTTCCACCAGCCAATCCACCAAAGTTTGTCGCATATTTATTGAAATATCATTCTGAACCTTTTCCATGTAATTTGGCAATGGCCTCATCTTGTCCTCAATCTGAATAACCAACCATCATAATCAGTCCACGAAAATTCCATTGACAAAAATACATTCCCCATCTTATGATCACGTGCCTAACACTGAGATACTGTGCGGGGAAAGATAATAAGTAATCTCTCATATGTATCGCCACTAATCATTACAAGAAATGAAACCATCGATATCAGTCCATTTAAATAATATCTGGGCAAAATACATTGTTCAAATTTTAGGATTAGGATCGCAAGTATAAATTGAGTATAATTACTGAGCAACATCAAATAGTAAATTTGCATCTAGTCTTAAACAGCCATTATGATGCCAATGGAAACAAAAGTGTCCCCAAAACCAGATCAAATTCACAACCACATTTTCCGGAGAATTTCAATAAATACTTTCTAGATCAAATGTTAATTTAATGATCCAAGTCTCAACATTATGCTTAATTTACACTCCAAATAACTACAAGCGGTCTTTGAAGCAAATTCGAAATCCTACAAGGTAACCAACATTAAATATGAAAAGTACACCAAACTTGCGATCCCTGAGAAATGATCCAAATCAAAAGAGACTACTCTGCTTCTTATTGTTGTCTAACACCCGTGGCTTTCAAAATACAGTGTAGCTCAGAAGCTAAAGCAATTTTACTCCAGGGAATTCTACTATTTTTATTAAAATTATTATTTAAAATCATATTTTCCAAACACTAACTTTTTTTCTCAGGTAAAGTTTCCATTCCACAAGAATTGTAAAAGCCATTCAGAACCAAAGAAAAAAAAAAGAAACTAAAACTTCAGAATCAAATTTACAAGCCTAAAATCAAATGACAGAGAAATTACAAACACTCATTCAAATTGGAACAAAATTTCGGACACTAACAATAAATCCATCATCCTTAATCTAAATTAAATGCCCTGGAATTAGTATTCCCATTTCAACAATTATACACTATTTGTCAAAAATAAATCAATTCAAACCCAATACCTCCAATGAGCGAAGATGCTTGTATATAGAAGAGGAGTAAGCGCAATTACGCAAAGCACTCAAGCTCTCATTGCCCTTCTGTCCAGCAAGCTCTCCATTTTCATTCTTCGTCTCCTTCGACTCGCGTTGAATCGACTCAGGGGTATCTTCCCCGTATTTCCTTTTCAATATTCGTTTAGGCTTCTGGGTATTGCGAGAATCCGAACACTGAGTTGAGCCGGCGTTAAACGAGTTGGTGAGTTCGCCCAGCACCACTCGCCTGGGGGTCTCTAGAGCGTGGTGGCGGGGCGGGGAGGCGGAGGAGAACAGTGAGGCTCGATTCTTGGAGGATGAGCGCGGGTCGCGCACGCGGTTTTCTTGATCGGCATCAGCGTTTCGCATGATTGATTAACATAAAAATTCTGTAATTTCTGTTCTCTCTGATTAACTAATTGTTTAATCATTTGTTGTTATAAAGAGAGGGAGAGAGGTTGAACAGACGCAGATATGCCGCCATTTTCTTCATTTCAAAAATGCCGTTACCGCCCTTGCGAGTTCTTTATTTAATCATCAACAGGAGAAGTTTACAATGTTATGCTCACAATTCACGAATTTACTGAGATTAAAACTATTCCCATTGAAACTTAGTACCATTTTCAAGTGGTAACTACTCTTAGCAAGTGAATTCACTCAAGTGTGAAGACATAGAGGCTACACTTGATCTCAAATCAAGCATAATTAATAGAACTTGAAAATTACCCCCGTATAAACTTGCCGCTACTAATTTTGTTCAAAATCACTGCCACAGTGAATCACATCGTATGTCAAATACTGGTTTCCGATTACAAGCTAGAGTTGGCCGAACCCAAACATAACTATCGCAGCATAAGCTCAGAGTTGGCCAACAAAAGTGCTGGCTTGCTTTGCATCAGTTCTTTCGTGCAATTTGAGCATCGAGGCAATTACACACACACACACACCGACCCACACACCCACACACACCATTTTAATACATTAGCTGACGAAACGAAAATGTAAAGAAAGATAAAAGATAGAATCAAAAAGTTTCTGAATAACTAGAATATTACTTAAATAGAATCTGAATGACAAACTACCGTTTTAAAGCCCTTTTATAATACACTTAAATAACGTCAATTTATCAAAATATGTAAACCCGAATTATTACCACATAATAAAATACTACTGACCGAAATAAAGAAGACAAAAAAAAAAGCACTTAAATCTAATGTATAGGAAAAAAATAAAATAAGAAAAAAATAAAAATACTTAAAAGCAATAGAAAAAGATTAAAAAAAAAAAAAACTTAGCTTGCAAAACAAGATCTGAAGAAACACAATTTCGTATCATCCCATGGAACCACAAGGCCAATACAACAAAATGTACTGGATTAGATTCATCTCTTCCTAGTACATTATGGGCTCAAAACGGACACCTATAGCTCCAGTTCTGGTCTTGAAAATGTACCTGCTCATCCTACACACCCATCCTACATCATTAGCAGCATCCCTAAGCTAAAAGGTATGTTAAACATTGACAACCACACTGAAGGTCAACTGTAATGGGTCAGAAAATTCTGCCCGCTCGCTGGTCCTTCAATTTCATGGAGTAAATTTTACATGTCTACTAACCAGACCAGACCAGTAGGTGGTCTACAGGTTTAACAATTAATTGAACAAAGCATGTGTACAAGCAACTAAATTTTAAAGCTAGTAATGAGCTACATCAATTAAGCAGTTTTATTTCGCATCCTTGTGATGCTTCAGCTAAGCTTACCTGATGAGGAAAATCTGTAGAGCCCTGTGAAATTACAATACAACAATTACTATATTTTTCCCTTCTCTCTGTGAGTTAATCCTTAAAGACGAAGGAAGTTCCTCATCTCAGTAGATATTGCTTTTCAATGAGGTCAATGGTCATCATTGTTCACCTTGGAAGATCAAAATTAGTGTGGTCAAACAGCAGAATTCCGTCTTCTCCTAGTTCGACCATTTGCCTGCACTTCAACTTTAGGTGAATTAGCTGAGAGACCTTGTATAACCTCCATTTTTGAGCTTGGATCTGATGCCTGATCTCCTGATTTACCATCTCTATCTCTCTTTCTAGATGTTTGGCTTGTGGGTTTAATACTATTGCACTCCTGAGTATTTTTCTTTACATCCCCAGTCATACATCCCGTATCGTCAACACCCATCTTGGATGATTGCACATTTTCAGCTCCATTGCAATTGGAAACTCTTCCAACTGTGTTCTTGTTAGATTGAGGCGTACAGGTGCCCTTTTCTGAATTGGCTAGTTTTGCATTTTTAGGTGATGGATGGTTGAAGCTCCAACGAGTATTCTCAAACCATTTCCTAACCTGCAAAGAAAAACCTGAATGTTCACTAAAATTTCTATTTTGATAATGGAGCTTTAAGAATGAATAGAAGTCTGTTTCCACAGCAATAGGACAAGGTATTACCTGAGAAAAAGTAAGTCCTAGCTCTTTCGCCAAACTTTCTTTTGCAGTTCGATTAGGATACTGATTTTCCTTAAAGGAGTTGTAGAGTTTCTGCATGGCAAAAAGACCGTAAGATTAGCTCTACCTCTCAACTGCCAGTGTGTGTAACCATCTTAAGTGTGTTTGGGTGTTATACGATATTTATATAATAGATGGAGATGGAGATGGAGAGAGAGAAATCAGCAGCACAACATTCTAAAGTTTACAAAATGTAAGATGACCGTCTCCACACCAACGACTCTCTCCTTATAACTTGCCTTAACCTTCTGATAAGGCAGTATTATTTTACAAGAATACTTTTTGAAAACCTACAAAAACAGCAACTAAACAATATTTACAAAGGATTTACGACTTTGCGATATTCCAGAATATGTTGGATTGATGTTTTAGTTTACTAACTTCCTAAATCAAACTACAAATGCAAGTTCATTAAGAATGAGATACTAACACAGACTTTATCTATAAATGGAGACATATTTATTCTCGTAGCATCACAGCACCATCAAACTTTTACCATTAAATTCTAGAAATAGGGAAAATGATGAAGCTTGAAAAAAAAATCAACTTGGATTCAAATTAAGGGTTTCTTTCTCTAATTTCATAAAGAAAGGCCAACAGTGAAGCAACCAAAAGTATACAAGTATATGAGAAAACATCTAGTGAATCAACAAGATCAATAAATGATGTTCAATCAGATCAAAGAATTAAGAGCTATATCTATAATATTTTGTCAAATGAAATTTAGGACAACGAAAATAAACCTTAATAATGGTTAAATCTGAGACTATGCAATGATATACGAAACAGAAGTTTGCAGTAGATCAAGTTGTTATACCACTGAATCAAGTAATACTCTCCACTCTTGACCTTTTTCGTATGTACTCTTATAATCTACTTAAATTCTATATTTCTATAAAGTTTCGGCTGTTGCCTTCAAGCTATCGAGACCACCCCTAAAGCTTTTAATACAAATGCAAAAAGCAAAAAGACCGTCTTTTAAGACTTTCTCGCACTGCTACTCCACCCCTTCAAACTGCAATAAAATTATTATTGGCATCTTCGCCATGGCCACTATATATCTCACAATATAAAAGGAATGAATCTGCACTTAACCATATTACCTGAGTTACTTCTTCTCCAAGTTTTCTGTAGGATGTCCTATGTCTTCTACCCTGAGAACCAGGTGTAGAACAGCCTTCATGTGATTTAGCTGGAGATATATTACTATCTTCAGTATTCAACTTTGGACGACCTCTTCTTTTAGGAGTATTTTCAGTCTCGTTTAGCATTTCCTTTGCAGCCTTAGTACTCTTTCGTCTCCTAATGACAGGAGTTTTTCCATCTGGAGATGCTGAAGAACCTTCTTTAGTACTTTTTGTCCTTTTTCTTGGTCCTCCATCATCACTCCAACTTTCATCATCACTTGAATCATAAGGAACATTTCCATATGTTTCCTATATACCAGGGAATCAAAATCAGCAAACTACAGAGTGGAATACAATAATCTATGAAACAATAAGATTGACAAAGACACTGTAATATTGCAAACACCATAACAACTAAAACTGACAAGATTGGATAAATATTATATTTTAAGCACAGTAATGGTTAATTTCTACGTACGGGATTATTTTATGACCAGAGAGGCAGTCCAGACATTGACAATCATACACAATGGATTATAATATAACTATAATGTTTTATTCAGTATTGTTTATCTCTTTAGTATTAGAACAAGCTAACAACATTAGTAAATCACTGCTCATTGAAATGAAATATACAATTCATTATGCATCCAACCAATCTATTGCACAGTGGATCCCCAATAATACATGCTGTACTGAATTCGGTTTAATATTTTGTTAGTTAAATGACCAACCACCAAGTGATTGAGACTGGTCTACCCTCAGTTTTCTCTTGGTCACGCAAATACACAAATGCATGCACAACATTTACCAAATGACAGTGGAAAATATGATGCAACCATACCATTGGTGATTTCTGATGGAAAACAGGCCTGCCAAAGACCAAACACAACATCTGCAGGGATCTTGTTGAACATAAAAATAGATGAATGGATGATACAGAGTACATATTTTGTTTGCACTACCAGGAATAACAGAGATAGTCTCTAAATTTGAATAAATGGCAAGAGGGAAGAGTAATAATTACAGTTAGGTAGGATGTAACAGCAGAAGAATCACATCTCTCACTCTCAGATGAGCAGATAAAAAACCAGCTAAGAATTTTAATAAAGAAGCTAAAATAAATCCATAATGCTGAAAGTGGCAAGTATACTGATTGTGTAACACATGGTACATATATAATATTAAGAAAGAAAAAGCTGTTATCATAACATGAAATAATGTTTGAAATGACACTCACATCATACAACTTTTTGTAGTCCAACCTTTCACTGCTTCTTTTTCCATAAACAGGCGCAGCACCATCTTGCCCAGGTTTTGTTATGGATAATAGTTCATTATTTAAAGACTCATTGTTTCCACCATCTTTATATCTCTGTCCATTAGAGTGTCCAAGAGGAGATGCTGCACCTTCATCATTTCCAGAAGATCTGTTATCTTCCAGAACAGCAGCAAGATCCTCAGAATCAGATGTAAAATCGGAACCTGAACTTGAACTTTCTTGTGTAACTTTGTCATCAAGTTCTGGAGCATCTGGATTATATTCATCATCCTCTGAATCTTCAGAAGAAAGGCCCAAATACGTCTTGTCATTGGCCGGTGCCTCCACTTCATCAGATGTAGAAGTGAAATCAGAGTCATCAGAACTTGATTCATCTCCCTCATCTTGCTCATCAGTTGCGGAACCTTCAGGATCATATTCATTATCATCAGAGTCATCTGAAGCAAGTCCGAAGTTGGGATCCTGGTTATGTCCAGCTGCTGCTTCAGGAAAAACCTTCTGCACAATGGATAGTAGCAAGATAAGCATTGAGGGGTCAGTTGAAGTAGCATGTAGCTAATACATTAGAGACAGGAGGTTGTGTCATTGACCTCCCAGCTGTCGGTGATAAAAAGCCTTGTTCCTTGCAATTCGTTAACCAAGTCAATGCAGTCAACTTTGCAATCACAACCAGGGCACAACCAACCCTCGTCATCAGGAGGAACTGTAAGCAAAAACAAAAAATATAAAAGAGGGGACAGTAACTCCAGAAACCCTAATTTAATATGTGTGTGTGTGTGTGTGTGTGTGTGTGTGTGAAGTAGAGAGTTCAGGCTTACTGTCTTCTTTTAACAAAGGTGGCTCCAGGCAGTATTGATGAAATCCACGATCACAAGCACCATCGCAGAGTATGATATCATTATCAGCAGACAAGTCTTTGGATCCACATTTTGCACAGTAAATCTGCCATAAAAGGGTTTCAAAATCTTATCATTTACAACCTTTTTGTATATTATTTGTTATCCCCCCCAAAAAAAAATCATGTCTAAATATGCACATATAATAAGAATTTCATCTCTGAACATCAAATAGATCAAGAAACGTTCTCCTACATCCTCACTGTCAATCTGTCCTTCAGAATCAAATAAAGATTTTGGAAATCCTCCAGCACATAGTGAATCAAGACGTTGAAATAAATCTCTAATTTTCAATTTGCGTCGAAGGATTTCTGATGTGGCTCGTTGAAGCTCCTTCTCTGGCTTTAATTTTTCGACACTGCAACAGTTAATAAACAGAGTACATATTTAAAACAATGTAGATAAAATACAAACCTAACAATTTATATTTTATGCATTTTGAAGCATAAAAAGATGACATTTAACAGATCACAAATACATTCTATCTACAGAATGCCCTGAGTATAACCTTCTGCCTTTTGGTTGCCAAAAAGATGAAAGCAAAGAAAAGGGAACGTGAAATCTCAATCATATGGCACTTCATAATCCTATTGTCACTTCATCCTATTTATAACTCTCCCTTGGCTCACATGCCAACCAGAGAAAAAAATAATAATAGTAATAATCTACATAAAGGAATCCAGTGATACTAAATAAAATGAAAAATCTCTCAAAAACTAGTGCAGAAATGAAAAAATAAGGCAAAATAGAAATACAATGCACATACTACCTTAATCCTTTCCAGCCTTCGCTAGAATAAGCATCAATCAAGTTTTGCTCGTAGTTAATTCGGTTTAATAAATATCTTAGATGTGTCCTGATTCTTGAAAATTCATCAGCTACTATCTTCTTCCTTCTAATTTTGTTCCGCTTCTTTCGTTTTCTTTCTCCAATAGAATTAACATCAGCCAAATTGTTACCAGACTCAGGAGGTATAGGCCTCTCGCCTGACCTGGAGCGCAGAACTCTATCACTGCCTATCAAAGATCTTACTGTATAGTTTTTCTTTAAAGATTTTGTAGCTCTTTTGCCCTTGCGCCCCAAGCATGCAGAATTATTTGCCACATAATTAGGTGGTGTTTCCGACCGCTCAAGACAAGATTTTTTTTCCATGAGATCAGAAGATGATTGCAAATGTTTGGTTGCAGATGTTTTGGTGCTAGGAATTGTAATCGGAACTTCAGGTTGTTTTAATTGTTCAATAGAACTTTTGACCACAAGTTCAAGAGAGGCCCCTAACTCTCCAGCACTAGTTTCCCCTAGTTCAGTTTGTTCAAGTTGAGAGCCAAGTTTATAATTTACTACTGATGGTTCATGGCACGAGATTCCAGGAGTAAACTCAGGTGTCTGTTCTGATGAAGATTGTTGAAGGCATGAAATCTCACCGGCCTGACAACTTTTGTTTGCATCTCTTGGAGGTGACTGCGAAGGTTCAACAGGACAAACCTTGGTCAAGTCTTCGGAAATTGTTTGCAAGTTTTCTTCAACACCATCCCTGGGTAACCTGGCAACGTTGACTGCTGGTTCATTTTGTATGATTTCAGAACCAAGTTGATGTTTCTGATCCAATGGTTCACTATGAACACAATCAACATCAAGTTCATTACACCTATTTCCAGAAAGAAAGTCAAGTGCTTGTCTATTACCAGTCTGACTACTCTTGCTCACATCTTTAGAGACTGGTTGCAATGTTGCATTGTCCACCAAACTGGTTGCTTGAGGTTTGTCAAATACAATTTGATAACATAGCTGATGCTTTTGTTCTGATTGTTCATTATGCATTAATTCAGTGCCATGTTTCTGCTCTGACGTATTTTGTTGAGAGCATGAAGCTTTATTTGTTTGAGTACTCTTTCTCATATCTTCAGAAGGGGGTACCAAATGGTCAGTGAAGGAACTGTCCGGCACATCTCCACAAAATGCTTGGAGTTTCTCACTATTTGGAATGCTGGTTTCTCTAGGCTCATTTTCTACAGCTTCGGAACCAAGCAAACTCTTTGATTCTAATGGCTCACTATGTATACATTCAGCACAAAATTTACACATCTGTTCAGGTGTTGTTTGTTTAAGGCATGAATGATCTCTAGTTGAACTAGTCACTTGTGATGGAGAAACACCCATATGCTCAGCCTTGGACATATCAATCAAAAAGCTAATTTAAAGAACATAAAATGAATATTGACTAACTAAAAAGAATTATCACTCCATTATGCTTCCCGACTTTGTATTTGCCACAAAAAAATGTGAAGCATACAATTCAAACCAACTTTCTCTTCAAAATTGGCACCAAACAAAGAACACTCACCCACAACAACAGGAACAGATTCTTTAGCCTAGTATATATCCTATGCACCTGCAGAAGATACAACAATATTAGACAGCTTATAATCTAGCATCGCAAACGTAAATGGCATACACCTACTAAAGTGAGATGAATAAGCAAAATATTTCACTTATTATCAAAGAGACGAGAGTCAAAAAATATAAACCACCAGCTGCCCCTAAACCTGAGAAATATTTTAAACTTAAGACTCGCATTTGCAAAATGTGCATATCTTACTTCCGTGCTTCAAAAAATCTACACATACCATATGCATTACCAGATAATAAAATCTATTCAAGAATCATCTGAAATATAAAGTAAAACCCAAATGCCGTAAGAGTTCAATAAACTACTACGCCGAACTGGTTGTTGTCTATTCAAGACTGGAGGCTGACATGTTACATAAGAAATTATCTAACCTAAATACGTCTGGCTTCGGGAGATAATGGAGCTGAAAAGCTTGTACCGAAGCTGAAACAAATGCAACATCAAAAAGAGGTTTTCAAGCTTTGATATATTTTTTCTTATTTCTTTCTTCTGTTTTCTTCTGCTTTCTCAGCAGCCAAACAAACACAAACCTTACATTACAAGCAGGAGTTAAAAGAAATAAACAAAGGAACAAAAGTAAGCTTACTTGAACATGGACATTATAAAATTGGAGCAACAAGGAAGCAGGAAATTCAATTACTAGCTTTTTTTTTTTGGGGAGGGGCTAACTTAATTTTATTAGCTATTCTTTCGACAGTTTATTTATTTATTTTGGAGAAACGAGAAAATAAATGAGAAAAACAAAAGGAAAAAGAAAAAGAAAAGAAAAGAAAAACGGACCTTAAAATTGGCATGAATCTTGTAGTAAATGAGAAGTGAAAAATTAATGGCATGCCGGTGAAGAGGGGAATTTAATTTAGATATTAGAATTTAGAAGAAGAGAAGAGCGGTTCTAACAGTAGAAGCCTCTAAATCTGGGCCACCGTCGAGCTTTGGCGAGTAGGAATGTGAGAGAGAAAGACGGAATATATTTTGGAAGAGAGGGCTTCGGGTTCTACTATTTTGCGCTTGCGGCGTTCAGTTTTTGATTTCCATTTACAATTGGGCTGGGCTGGGCTGGGCCCAATACTTATTATTGTTCTTTTCACCGGGCCTCTTGTTTTTACTGTACCCTTGACGATTTTGCTACAATTAGAATGTAAATTTGTTGAGAACAATGTTGATCAGGGCCACAATATTTCATGTACAAACATATACTCATGATCTTACACTTACAATGAAACACATGCTTGAGAAAGAGAGACGAGACCATGTACCTTAACTTGTCATGACCTATCTTTGTGATTTAGCTCCCTCCTCACCTCTTACTTGATCAAAGCTTGAAGCTTCACACACCGAAGCCAAGCATGGACGAGACAAAGAGAGAGATGAGAGTGACTTGCACTATTTGCCAAGGCACAAAATGATTGAACAATAACTCTCCATAGGCCAGAATTACTTAAATATCCGGCCTGCATTTAGGAACCCATCTGTTATATCTGTTTATACTAAATTTTTTATCCTAAAAAATTATCCCAAATGACGTGTCATTTATCAATTGGTTGATGAGATAATACAATTAGTGCCTATTTGGTATGATTTATTTAAGAGCCATAAGTGCTTATTTAATCGTATAAGCACTTTTTAAAAATTTTTATGGTATTTGGTTATTTTTTTAGTAAAGTTTTTTTAGCTTAAATAAGTTAATTTACCTCTACTAGTAAAAGTCCAAAATTTGAGCTTTTGAGAGTAGATGTTATAGAGCTTTTTCTAAAAATATATAATATAAAAAATATCACACAGTTTAATGGTTTAAAAGTGTTTTTTTTTATTGACAACCAAATATCCAATGATTTTTTGTCCAAAAGCTCTACTGGTATAAGATCTACTGTTATAAGCTCTATTTAATAAGTTGTACCAAACGGTGCCTTAATTCACTTGGATCTTGTAAAGAATTATCAACCACTCAATTAATGACATATCATTTGGGATAACTTTTTGAGATAAAAAATTTAGAATATATAGTATTACTTTATAGTTAATTATATAGGGTGTGACATTTAAACTCATTAATATAATAAGAATCTATTAAAATTGCTCCTTGATATTTGATATTAATCGCGAACAAATTCGATAGAATATAAAATAATTTATAATAGTTGACACTGTAAAATAAATAAATAGCACGTGTACGATGTTGAATTTGCCACAAAAAAAAAAAAAGTAAGAGGCGCCGAATTGGAAGTTGCAAACCGACTCATCAAATTCGAAGATAAGCACTAAGCATGCTTGTAATAATTCGAAAAAAGAAAGTTAAAAATTTCCACCTTTTATGAATGTTGAAGATAAAATGTCAAAACTAAAATATATAGCCATACAACGAATTACGGTCGATCAAGTACGCGTAGGTCACAATTAAATGGCCAATTAATCCACTTGATCGCTGAAATTCTACAGTGCTGCCTTTGATAAAAAAATTTTTTTAAAAAAAAAAGAAAAAAAAAGAGGGCTTCAAATTGACGTGAAGTGCTACAACTAAAATTCATGAGTCAATGACAGTCGATCAGTCAAATATATATAGTTACTGATGTTAATTCAATAAGATTTAAGATGTCTCCTAGATCATGTGGTTTTCCAATTAATTATTTTGAAGAATCTTGATTATATATATACATATTCTCATCAAGGGTCAGATTATTGTTCACAATCACAAAATTTTCAGTACACTCTCTAAGTTTTAGGTTGCACATCTTAAATGAAGGCAATGCAAGGAACAATTTGAAAAGTACTGTACCAAAAAATTCCTTACATTTGTACAAAGCTATGTGGTGAAAGCATAAATAACATGCTATATCTAATTATCTATTTCATCTTAATTAATCATTCACTATCATAAATAAATAATGAAATATAATTGGTGGAAATCTTCAATTCAAGCTGACGAAAAGCCAATGCGGGCACACACATATATAACTAAAATCTCAGTGCTTCCGCCGGCCAAAGGCCGAGTGTTGAGCTGCTCCCAAGTGTGAGGGCAGCGGTTCAAAGCCCCCACAAAACTAAAATATTCTAAAGTCTTTTTTCTTTACGAAATGCGAGTGTAACAGAAACATCTTTTTTCTATGAGGGGTTAAAGACATCTATTTTCTGTGAGAGTTATTTATTTGGGCATGTACTTCATTGAATTTAATATAATAATATAAGTTTCAGTTAATAATCTATGTACTTCATAAAATTTAATGTAATAATATAAATCCCAAGTAATAATGTAAGTTTTAGTTACGTATATCTAATTATAAATATTAATATAATATATATTATAATAGCAGTTGTAAATATTTATGTAATAGAATAATATAACGTGTAATCAATATTAAAAAAAAAAATCTCGGTGCTTCCTTAAAAAAATGCACTTCGCTCCAATGATGATGACTTTGTGCGTACACAGCTCAGCAAAAAAGAAAAAAAAAAGAAAAAAGGTCCTTCCAAATTGTTGTCTTAAACCCTGCAAGTTGTCTAGAGTGTCAAAAAGCATTATATTTTAAAGAATAATTCAATTTTTGCATTACTATGTTACAAGAATCCCAGTCTATAAAAACCCATTACCATTTTGTATCATCCATGCCCATACAGTGACCACATTTTAAACTCTTGGTATCACACATGGCTTTCACAAACATATGCCAATATTTTTGCTTAGTCTCTCTTCTTGTCATCTACTTTTGGGCCATTCATGCTCTATGCCGCCCTATTGGTGAAAAATTAACCATGCTAAAGATGCACGAGCAGTGGATGGCTCAACATGGACTTGTGTATGCAGATGAAGCAGAAAAGCAGAGACGGCATAAGATTTTCAAAGACAATGTGAAATATATTGAAAACTTTAACAATGGTGTTGGAAAAGATAGGGGATACAAGCTTGCTGTTAACAAATTTGCAGACCTAACTAATGACGAATTTCGTAGCATGTAAGCTGGTTACGATTGGCAAAATCAAAACTCTCCAGTTATTTCCACATCAGATCCAGATGCCTCGTCTCCTATGGATGCAAACTCGACTGTAACTGACGTGCCAAGTAGCATGGATTGGAGAGAAAATGGTGATGTTACTCCTGTCAAGGATCAAGGGGATTGTAGTAAGCTGCAAGTTTAACTTGTGGAGCTATTGTTTTTCTTGCTTTACTATTGGTACTCTTAATACATGTCGAGTTGTATCAATAATTAATGTTATAGATCCTAATGTTTGAGTCTCAAATATGACAATTTATTTATTATCACATCATATTAAACATTAATAATTAACCTGATGTGAATACAGTCACGTCATGTTAAACATTAACAATTAACTTGATAGGAATATTGTCACATTATGAGTTGGAACTCAAATGCTGATATCCTTAACATTACTCGATTGTGTACAGAACTATTTATGCAGCGACTGAAAAAGGAAGCGTGTTATAGAAACAACAAAGTTGAGAGAGTCATCACATGAAAATATTACATTTGGAGGCAAACAATATAAATTTTCATTAAAATATAATATAATAGATGGATCATCTTATTAAGAATTTTAACATATATGATAGTTTTACATACTATATATATAAGATATATATACATGCACATGGGCGGACTCAATTAAGGCTCAAGAGGGGCTTCAGTCCCTTCTGAACCATTAATTTTTCTTTTGAATGTACCTCAAACCCCTTCTGAAAAAGTTATGTAAAAAAATTTTAACACATTTTTCATATATTTAAAAACTTGTAATTTAATGGTAAGAGTATTATTTGATGATTTTAAAGTTTTGATTCAAATCCCAATAGACATTTTTTAAAAAAATTTTGTGGAAACTACTTCGAAAAATTATATTTCACGCATTTAAAATCAATAATTTATTATTATTATTATTATTTAGAATTTAAAAAAATTGAATTTATAAGGCTTAAAATGTATTTTAAGTGGACATTAAAAAAAACTCTAAGTTAAATAAATTTTTTGAACTAAGCCCCCTAATTTTAGTTTCTGGTCCGTCGCCATCGTGTAACATTGCAGATTGTTGCTGGGCATTTTCCGTCGTGGCAGCAGTGGAAGGAATAACAAAAATTGAAACATGCAAGTTAATGTCATTAGCAAAGCAAGAGCTCATTATGTGTTACGGGGCATGAGATGGACGATTGGAGATGGAAATAAAATTAACTTTTGGCATCAGCGTTGGGTTTCAAAAGAAATAATTATTGCAGATTATATTACAAAGCCAATTCCAGCTGAGTTAATAAATAAAAGAGTGGTTGATTTTGTAAATGTTGAGGGGCAGTGGAACTGGAACATGATTAGTACTTTTATCCCCAATCAAATTCTCTCCAAATTGCAGCGGTCAAGCCCCCGTTTGATGGCAAATGCGAAGATCTCCTATATTGAGCTCACTAAAAAACGAGTAGGTTCACATCTAAATCAACTTACTTTTTTCTGAATAATTCCAATTTGCCGCAAAGATGCTCATTTCTGGAAATTAATTTGGCAATGGAAAGGGCACCAACGAGTTAAAATTTTTTTATGGTTGGTGATGCATGAAAAAATTAAAACTAGAGAGGAGCTTAAGAGGCATATTTTGGATAAAATGAATTGTGAAAGATGTGGCCATGAGAGAGAAAACGTGATGCATGCACTTAGGGACTGTTTTGTTGCAAAGAGAATATGGAATTGTTTAATTCCAGTCAACTTTAGACATCATTTTTTCTCCTTTAATCTTCGTGATTGGCTCTGTTTCAACTTGGGAAAGACTGGTATCAATGAAGCGGGGGATGAATGGGCATGTTTATTTGGAGTGGCTATCTGGAAAATTTGGTTTTGGCGTAATCAATTTATTTTCTCACAAAAATCCCCTTGCTGCACTCATGTTGTTGCTGAAATTAAATCTTGGGCTCAAGACATTCAAAATGCACGATCAACTCTTAGTTTCGGTCAGAGTAATAAGATCATCAAAGATGTTAGATGCCAAGCACCCCCTGAATCTTTTTTCAAATTAAATACTGATGGATCACGATTAAAGAATGGTCTAACCAGCATTGGGGGCTTAGTGAGGGATTGCTCTGGAAAGTGGCAGTTTGGCTTTGGCATGAACATTGGATTTGGATCGGTGACTACTGCAAAACTTTGGGGTCTTTTTCAAGGACTTAATATTGCTTGGGACCGTGGCATTCGTTATTTAATTGCAGAGGTGGATAGCCAATGTGTTTCCCAACTTATTTCCTCTACTAGCTTGATGTTTAATGCACATTTTTCTCTCATAACTGCCATAAAGGAACTAATGAATAGACAATGACTCATTACCATAAAACATATATATCGGGAAGCTAATTTTGCTGCAGATTCCATGACGAAACTTGCTGGTTCCTTACCCCTTGGACTTCATGTCTTTGAAAATGCCAAGGTCTTGGTTATTGGTTATGTAATGATATATATATGAGATCTCTATTCCCCGTTCTGTTTTAGCCTAGTTTTACTAGGCTCCAATGTATCAAAAAAAAAAAAATAGCAAGAGCTCGTTGACTGTGACACTGGAAGCTTTGATCAAAGCTGTACAGTTGGTCGCATGGACACTGCCTTTGAGTTCATTAAGAACAACAATGGCCTCACAACTTGGACACTGCCTTTGAGTTCATCAAGAACAACAATGGCCCCACAACTGAGGCTGATTATCCCTTCGTGGGAAATGATTATGGCGCTTGCAAAACAACCAAGTACGAAAATGACGCCGCGGCGGCAACAATATCTGGGTTCAAATTTGCGCCGGCAAATAACGAGCAGGCATTAATGCAAGTAGTGGCTGACCAGCCCGTCTCTGTTTCGATTGATAGCAGCGGGTACAGGTTCCAATTTTACTCGAGCGGCATCATAAAATCGGAGGAGTGTGGCACGGATATTGATCATGGGGTCACAACTATTGGCTACGGGGCTAGTTCTGATGGGACTAAGGGCCCGTTTGGGATTGCTTTTAGGAGACCTAAAAGTGATTTTGAAAATCTAAAAACTAGTTTTAGTGTTCGGTAAAAAAAAATCAAAATCACTTTTGTCAAAATCAGTTTCTCCTACAGCTGATTTTGAAAAGTAGGGAATGAGTAGCTTTTAGATTCTGATTTTGAAAATCAATTTTATCATTTAATACAATTCCATAAATATCCTTAAAATTATTACTTAAATCCAAAATTATCCTTATTCAAATTGGAAACAAAATAATTTATAACAAATTTGTATTATAATTCACAAATATAAATTTATTGATATCAATTTATTGGTTGAATTATTATTAAATTTATTTCACTATATTATTAATTTAATTATCAATTGCTTTAAGATAAAAAAATTAAATAAATATATTATAAATTCTATTTTTAGTAAAAATTATTATAATACACAATTAAAAATATTATATGTACATGTTTTTATATATATAAGTAAATTTTATCTTATATTATGGATATTTTAGTTATTTATTTTTTCTCAACAGTTTAACAGTAAAATTTATCAAACGTCCATAGCTGCTTTCAAAACTCACAGTACTTCTTGAAACAAAATTTATCAAACACTTAACTGATTCTCTTCACAGTTGATTATTTCTACAGTATAGCTAACAACAATTATTTTAAAAGTTATAACATTCCTAAACTGGCCCTAAGTATCGGTTGGTGAAGAATTCTTGGGGCACAGGCTGGGGGGAGGGTGGATATGTGAGGATTCAAAGAGAAGTTGGTGCTCAGGAAGGGGCTTGTGGCATTGCCATGATGGCTTCTTATCCAACTGTATGAACTAAGTAATGATGGGAATTGCTGTTATTCCATCTCAAATTAATGTCCAAAAAAATGGCAACTACAATTTTTTTAGCCCAATCAATTGGGCACCTAGTTGGCCCAATAAGAAACACTTTTTAGCTGTTTTGTGGGTCTAGTAAACCAAAGAATTATTAAATTTGTACTCTGAGACATCAATTTATCCAGTCAGCCCGCATTTCTCAATCAACCCCATCAAAATTTTAAAATAATTTTTATTTTCAGTGATTATGAAAATAATATCAACATATTGAATACATTCCATTATTCCTTATTTCATCTTAATATACTATTTGGAGAATGAAGATAAGTAAATTCAAGGCGTTTCAGTCGTCAAAATCAAAATGTGAGATGTCTAGGGATATGGTGTCAGCAAATAAGGGAGTATTTGGGAGCAAAGTCCTTGAAAGTACTAGCTGGACTAGACCAAGCTACCCATGCCATGGATATAGTTTACTTCAACTATTGAAGAGCTACGTTCTCCAGCCCTATTTTTTCAACAAAAGATTTGACATAAAATTTTACTATTAGATTATGGGTGCGTTTGGGATTGAGGTGCTGTAACTTTTAAGCTACAGCTACTGTGAAAAAAAAGCTGTAATTATAAACAAAAGTTAATAATATATAATAAATATAAATTTTAAATAATAATTTTGATAAAATTATTAAAAATATAATAAATTTTATATTATACAAGTGAAAAATCAGAACATCTCCAAAAGTCTCTATAAATTTTACTCTTCAAATACTTATTTGCTTACCTATGTGGCAAATAGAAGAGTGAAAAAATATGATATTCTCCAAAAGACTCTTCAAATAGAAATAAATTAATATTATTTTAATCAAATAATTATTTTTTCAAAGGAAAAGTCAATAGCAATTAAAACACTTTTCTCTCTTTCTTCAATGAAAAGTAATAAAATATAAATTGAAGAGTGAGAAATTAACTCTCCAAATTTGAAGAGAGATAATCAATTCTTATTTGAAAAATCTTAATTGGAGTGTCTTTTGGAGTTTTAAATATTGATGTGGCTCTTCAAATAAGTAATAAAATCTTATTTGAAGAGTCTTTTGGTGATGTTCTCATATCAACATAATTTAAAAAGTACAACAGCTAGTGTTTACCAAACACTTTAGTGCTGTAACTTTTAAACTACAGCTACCCAATCTCAATCCCAAACGCATCTATCTCGCTCCCCCCCCCCCTCCTTTTTCATTACAATTGTATAAGTCTACTAATATTACATCATATATATTTTGGGATCACCTAAATAAGATATATTATGGTATAATCCAATTTTTTATTCTCACAAATATTGTGAAGATATCTACTCCACCTAGATAATTGGATAGATACCTAACTCTATTTAATTTAATGGGAGAAAAATCCTTGAATCTCCAAATGGGACTTAATCTTGATAGACTTATTTAATATGACAAATCCACATCATGTGTCAAAATACAATATTTAAAAAACACATTTATCAAAATGATTGAATATTCTAATAAATGAGTAATTTATCTACTCACCTAAATGACTCCGCAATCGATTATTATTATTATTTGTTATGATTACTATTATAAATTAACGCAATTAAATTCCTTGGTTATCCATATGTGTAGGATCCAAATCCTATATCTCTTATTTTTACATAAGAGATTTTACTAGAATAACACCCACAAAGTTAATCAGAACTTCTGGAAACAACCCAATAAAAAAAAAAAAAGTTCAAAAGGTAATTCTTCAGTGGGTGCCAGATTTTGAGCCGAGTAAAATAAACCCACGTTGCTGTAGGGAAGTTTCAAAGCAACACACAAAAGCACCAAGTCTTTTTACTCTCTGCCTTATATTCCATGGCAGAAAAGCCTTGACTCTTGACTTTAGACCATTAAAATAAAAAGGCCAGTAGAGACCAAATTAATTACCCCAAAAAAGTTACCGCATAATCAAGCATCATTAGAATTAGAATGATACATGCACACAAAATCACGTGAGTCACCCAATGGCTACCGGCTGGGGTGGTTCCTTGGCCTTTCACGTGCAATCAAGCAATAGACAATTTGGCCTTTCAAAACGTGCGGCAATACAAAATATGCTGGCTCCCACTTTCCTTTACTTTTCCTCTTCACTGCACGTTTCTTCCACTTTGTGACCACAAATTCTTCATTTGAGTCAATCTCACTATTCCAAGAAGGTTCAAGGCTATGGCTTCTTAAAATTGAGAAGTGAAAGTTGGTTTAATTTTTATTTCTTTTATTAGATACTCGGAAATTTTTTTTAGTTTTGTCAATTAAGGTTACATAACTGGAAACTCTAGAGTTATTGTAGTTTTGAAAAAGGGATACTAATACTTAGGGAAAAAAAAAAATAATTGACCAGTTCATGTGCACGTTTTATAGAGACCAAACAATGGTTCAGATTTTTATTATCTTAAGTTGACATGACTGTATCATTTCTACATTCTTGTCTTTCAATGATTTGTAATATTTACTATGCAATCCGAAAAAATTAATAAAAATAAAAACTGATAATCTCATTCATAGCTTTTTGCTAAAAACAAGTGTAATCTATATACAATTGTTGTCTTTTACTGAATGGGAGTAGAAACTGTATGATGTTCCAAACGAACAATTTCAACCAATATTTTTTTTTAATTTTTTAATTTTATTATGTTTAACTCTATATTTCTCTAGTCGCAAAGTAAGCTAAACATACAGAAATGACTGTGACAGAGTTTTTATTTTTCATATTAATAGCTACTATAAGAGGAATGGTTTTATGCAGTACTAACAATTTAACAATTATCTTTATCTTGAAAATGTTTCAGTTAAATATCTATTGAGAGAGTTTTACCGTCCTATTAGTCTTACCCGGTTCGAATCTGAATTAATCGGAGCCTAATGTGGTTTTTATATGACAAATAGTTTAATTCACCAAAAAAAAATATTTCAATTTATGTTCCCACCTTCGATCTTACTTCAGTTATTAAAATATTTTGGAAGCCGCTCTTAAATAATTATAATTATTCACATGAGGTCAATGTGAAACCATACGTGGATAGCTTTATGAAATTGAGTATTTTCATGAATAATTATTTTTGAAATATTATTACCCAGACCAAGACATAATTTATTATAGTCAAAGTAAGTATTATTTTTGGCAAATTTTGGTGGTAAATGTTTTGTGCTTAGTTAGAAAAACAAGATTTGTTCATCAAAGTAGAGCTCGTAACTTTGTCTGGAAGCCTTGATTTTCACTAAAACAAGGCTCACTTGCATATTCGAGCTTCCTGATTAGGAACACTAAGCACCTCAAAGAATGTGTGGAGGAAATATTAATTACTTAATTAATTACCTTAAGCACACCCAAAATTAGGGAAACAAAACTCAGTTTGAATCAAAGTAAATTTGTATGCTGGATACAGTTGTACTTATGTACGGCCGATCTATCAACTTGCGATAATTAAAGAATAAATTTCGTACATAAATCAAAATTCTCTGGGATTCTGTTTCAATTATTAAAATGTAATACAGAGTACATGTTTTTATGCCTAGTAATTGATTGTTGTCCTTTTTTTTCTTTTTTAAATGATTATGAGTGTGTAAGAAGTATCCATCCATTTTTCGCAGCTTTAAATTTCCAGCTTCAAGTATTAAGACTGCCAACCCAAATGCACACAAGTGGTTTTCCTAAGCAGCAATTACTAGTCTTAATTAGATAATACAATTATTATTCTTTTTTTTTTTTACATTTTGATGTTCGCTATTTATTTAGAATTGAGCATTTAAATTCAAATCCTGATTTTTATTGAATGTTACATTAAAAATATACAAATATTATAATCAAGAATCTATTGTAATCTTACAAATCAACTCTATTTATAACAATGCCAATAATTGAATTGAAATTAGGTGAATTTACTTCCAAACGTTAGAAAGACAACTACACAAATTCAATTTACCACCAAATTATTGAATGTTTTCCAATTAGTGACAAATATTTAGAACTTAAATTGATCCTTTTTTTTTTTTTTTCAATTTGCATATGATCACTAATTGCCTAACTCAAGATATTACTTGGGTTCTTTATAGATGTAACTTGCAACATTTTCTCTTAAGAACTTATCCTCATGTTTGATCAATTCAAAAATCAAGAATTTGGCTAAGTCAAAATAACTTATTGTCAAGTATGGTGATGTAAGCTCGACTAGGTAAGATTTACACATGCCTAGAGCTTGAGGGTCCCCCCTTATGCTTCTCATACATTGTGTTTCGAGAAGCAAAAACCGAAAGCACATTACGTGTCTCCTATCTTTGCTTGCTCTCAATTGGTTTGAGAAGATGAGTCATAGACTCAAAGCTAAAATTTCCATAAAAACCTAAACTCGATACCAAAACACCAAAAGGTGGACTAATTGCACTTTCTTTTGCTACCCAAACTTGACTTTGAAAAAAATGAGGCTAAATAAATTTATATCTTGGTAGGTTGAATCTTCTCTTATTTAACTTCAAAAGTCGCAAATGAAATTAGTATATCATATTACTTGTACGTTTACTCGACAATTTTCTAATAATGCGTTGCCATTATGATAATATACATATATCTCATATTTGTTTATTTCATTTAATTTTATTTATGATTGTTGTGGATGGAAAATTAATATAATCTTAGTACTATCATTGTCACATCACTCTTTTTTAATCATGCAAGAAATGTTTACTTAAACCGTGTGTACAAGTCATCAAATTTTATTTATTTATTTTACCCACCTCATCTTTTTAGCAAAAGAAATAATGAAGAAACTCACCAATTTTCTTATAAAATATGTATGAGAGAGAACAAAAAAGTACTATATATAAGACATAATTTTTGACTTACCTCATCAACTTATTCCATTTTTATTCTTATTCCATAAACCTATTGTGTACGCATAGTGAATCATTATCCCATTATTTCGTGCCGTATTGTGAAGAAATAATACAAAATGGCAACTTTAGAGTCCGTTATGTACAAGTTATCTCAGCTAAAAGAAAACTCAAAATTGATTTAAAAATCATAGAATTTTTTTTTTCAAAAAAATGATGTAGGGTGACATCACAACAAGCATCAAATATAATAAATAATTTTCCTCTTTTTTTTTTTTTGTAATGGTAGACTCAGAGGATAATGTAATGTCGGTTGAGTTCCATTTAATTATATGGTAGCTTATTATTATTATTATATAAAACCATATATTATTTGTTTTTGACGGTTATTAACGATCTTCCTGTCTTACTACTAGTAGTTGTGTTTATTAATGACACATTTTTTTTAAAATACTGGGTCAGTAGCATATACAATAAACAAGCCCGAAATTCAAAACACATATAAAAAGGTTAACTCCATGGTCCATGATGCCATCATATGGTTTAATTTATAGTCAATGATACCCCTACTTGATTAAAATAAAATTATACATGATTAAAGAATAGGGGTAATAATATCTGGCCGGCCTTTGACTTTCTGTATTTTCACAAATACAAATACTTTAGGGGGCTTTAATGTTATTTATTGCATTAAAAAAAAAAGCCCTAGGAGCATTCAGTTCAAAATTGATTAAACTTTTTTTATACTCAACCTAATCAGATGTTGATCGATTCATAAAGTTTTGAGTTCAATCGTTAATAATATTTTGAATTCATAAATATAAGCCGGCCATTCAGGGGCATTGGGAACAATCCTTGCTAATGTTAATTTTACGTTTGGCCCCTTAGGTTTACAGTTTTAATATTATAACCTCGTTAAGATAATAGTTTCTTTATTACGACTGTTGCCACTTGCCGCATCAAAATCATGTGCCGTCACGGTATAGATTAAATTAAATTTTGTTAAAGTCATCAAAATTGATGAAAAGTTATTCACTTTGATCCATTAAAAAACCAACAATGAATCTAACCACTTGTAGAATCATTCAGATGTTATCAACTTTTTTGTTTTATTTAAAAGAAAAAAAAAACCTCTAAAGAACAAAAATAATTTTAAGAACGGAAAAAGGAAAGAAAAAGCAAGCACGTGAATGTTCTTATTATGCTACACTAGATGAGTCCATTGGCTGCTACTTTTAGGATTATGATTGATGGGTCACGAGAACTTAGCTTGTGTTAAATAGGAAACACGTTGTAGACACCAAAGAATTTTGGACAAAAAACCCACAATTTTAACAAATGTATCGTCACTTTCGATTCAAGCTCAATTAATGGAAAGCACCTAAAAGACAACGGACATTTATAAATGTAAGGTGTCCCTGCCCCTATAACCTAATTATATAAAGATCCCATATTGCAAAAGGGTCCAAGGCTGCATGAGACTTCTTATCATTTTGAAATGCGTTCGTATGTGTTGCAGTTCACTTACGGTGGAGCACGAATCTCAGTCATACATATAAAGTGATAAATAATAAATAATGAGTTATAATGAATTTTTTATTATTTATCACTTTGCGTGTGTGGTTGAGATTCGTATTCCACCGTAAGTGAACTCTAATATAGTCATAGCCTTTTGAAATTTATTTAAAATATTAAATTTTTTGTCACAATTTTTAATGATTCTTTTTTAAATTATGTGCTTTAATAGACATAGGTAATCATTTATTTTACATCTTCATCCTAGTCCCGCTATCTTTCATAAATATACGACATTAATTGTGAATAAGAACACTTAAAATATATTTACACACACTTTTGACTAGGTTGCAGCATAAAATTATACTTGGCCAGCTCGTAACATAAAATTTATAAAATTGAAGATACCAAACACTGGGGGGGTTAAAATAGACAAACCATAAAATTAAGTAGGCTACCATGAAAATTCTATAAAAATGGGGGGGCCAGACATAAAATTAGTATAAAATGTGTAATTTCAATTCAATTATTTATTTGCCTGGTTATTGTTATTATTTTTTTAATTTGGGGCGGCTGTACACATGCAAGTAGTTCCAACCCCGGCCTACATTACACTCAAATACAACATTTAGGCTTTTGGTAAGAGGAGCCAAGACTTCAATCTTTGTTAAGACGATATCCAACAACATACAAATTTAAAAAATGTTAGTTAATGTGGGTATATGAAAACGATCCGGTGAACATTAGGGTGCACTATATAATATGCATTTGAAATATTTTTATTTTATATGTGAATAATTATGAGTTAACCAAATATTATTATGTGACTGTATCGCTCATTAGAAGATGAGAGTACCATTCGCACGTATTCATATTTTAAAATTGTATTTTCTTTTTTTAGAATTGTAAGTGGACTTTTGAAAATAAATATTTTTCAATATGATTGACCCGTAAAATAATTCGGCTAGCCGTGAATGTATTTTACGGCTGCAGTCACTTGATGGACAAAAGTTGGTATAAGGGCGGTTCCTACATTCTAAAACGTGAGAAACCGTAAAATGAGTTATTCCGAAATGCGTTAGATCACACACTTGCACGCAATCGAAAATTGAAAAACAAGACATTCGTCAAATAAATAAAACAATGTCAAACACGAATCGTTTTAATCAATTTGATCACAAATTTTTCGAAACCTAAAATACTTTTTTTTAATGATCACGCCTTTCGTACGAGAAAATATTCAAATTGAGTTTCGATTTTCTCTTCCACCACAACAACAAACAAAAACAGTGACAATTCAATTTTTCTTTCTCTCTCTATTATCGATCTTCTGTTCGGCATCTTATTTGTCTCACGTGCCGCGCCCTGTCCACAGTAGCATCTGCCTCACTCGCCGGTGACCCATCGTTTTCAAAACCCAACACTTCTGTTTAATTTTTTTTTTTCTATTTTGTTAGTATTTTAATTTTTCCCCTACGATGAGAAAAAGAAAAAGAAAAAGAAAAAAACCCTCGGTTACGCGTAACGACTGAAACTCTAGCTCCGCTGACATGGCGGTCACCTAACCCCACATGCCTGCCTCCTTTCGTGCCATGTCTACGTGTTATGGGACCCCATTGTCCCCCATTTCACCCGACACCAGTTCTCAAGACAAAATTTCTAGTCTCTGTCCCATCAGTTGCTTCCTTCCAAACTCCCCCAGCCTTCCCCTTTGTCTTTGACCACCATGGTGGGCCCCACAAAGCTGACATGTCTTGTGACGTGGCCGCATATTACTAGCTCCTCCCCCTATATAAACCACTCATTGCTCTCCGTAGTCACGCCACACTACAACTCATCCTCTCTGTTCTTCTTCAAGAATTCATATTTCACCATTAAAAATAAATCTCTCTGTTTCACTCCATAAAAGCTCTCTTAAAATGGCCGTCGATTCAGCACTTTCATCACCACTCGGCCCTCCAGCATGTGAAAAAGATGCAAAAGCCTTAAGATTCATTGAGGAAATGACCCGAAATGCCGAAGCGGTTCAAGAGAAAGTCCTGGCCGAAATCTTGAGCCGAAACGCCGACGTTGAATACCTGAAACGGTACAAACTCGGCGGAGCAACTGACAAGGAAACGTTCAAGTCAAAGCTTCCGATAATCAAATACGAAGATCTTCAGCCTGAAATTCAACGTATTGCCAACGGCGATCGTTCTGCTATCTTGTCAGCTCACCCCATCTCCGAATTCCTCACCAGGTGTGTAGGGTGCATAATACATTCAAATACGCAGGATTTTACAAAAATTAAAAATATTGTAAGCTAATTAAAAATTGCGTTTATTTGCAGTTCTGGGACTTCGGCTGGTGAAAGAAAGCTGATGCCAACGATTCAAGAAGAGCTGGATCGTCGCCAGCTGCTGTACAGTCTTCTAATGCCAGTGATGAATCTGTAAGTATTAAAAAATTATATATACATTTATAAAAAGAATAACCGTGTAAATTTATTACTTTCATGTGCTTTATGTTGAATCCAAGCATGCATGCATGTGTGCCTTATTTAATGAATTGCGTATTTTATGGGAATGGAACAGTTATGTGCCTGGCTTGGACAAAGGAAAAGCCCTCTACTTCTTGTTTGTGAAATCCGAAACGCAGACCCCAGGGGGGCTCTTGGCTCGCCCAGTGCTGACCAGCTACTACAAAAGTGAGCACTTCAAGACTCGACCGTATGACCCTTACAATGTCTACACGAGCCCAAACGAGGCCATCCTTTGCGCCGACTCGTTCCAGAGCATGTACGCACAAATGCTTTGCGGCTTGTTGGAGCGTGAACAAGTTCTCAGGCTAGGAGCAGTTTTTGCCTCTGGCCTACTCAGGGCCATCAGATTTCTTCAGCTTCACTGGCAAGCTCTTGCTAGTGATATTGAATCCGGGACAGTGAACCAGAAAATCACTGACCCTTCAATTAGAGATTGCTTGGGAAAGACGCTGAAGCCTAACCCGGAGCTTGCAGAATTTATCAGAATGGAATGTTCCAAGGAAAATTGGGAGGGAATTATCACAAGAATCTGGCCTAACACAAAGTATCTTGATGTCATTGTCACTGGAGCAATGGCACAGTATATTCCTACGCTTGATTATTACAGCGGAGGCAAATTGCCAATGGCATGCACCATGTATGCTTCATCAGAATGTTACTTTGGGTTAAATCTTAACCCCATATGCAGGCCATCAGAGGTTTCTTATACAATCATGCCAAACATGGCCTACTTTGAGTTTCTTCCCCACGAGCCTGCAGACTCATTCGGGTTGACCAGCAGCGATCCGCAGCCCGTTGACCTTGTCGATGTCGAAGTGGGCAAAGAATACGAGCTTGTGATCACCACTTACGCCGGCTTGTACAGATACCGAGTCGGGGACATCCTCCGAGTGACCGGGTTCCACAACTCTGCCCCGCAGTTCCATTTCGTCAGAAGAAAGAACGTCTTACTCAGCATTGAATCCGACAAAACCGACGAGGCCGAACTGCAGAACGCCATCGACAACGCTTCTCGACTGCTCCGAGAATTCAACACCAGCGTCGGGGAATACACAAGCTATGCGAATACAAAGACAATCCCAGGTCACTACGTGATATACTGGGAACTTCTAATTAAGGACTCTGCCAATTCTCCAACAAACGAAGTCCTGAACCAGTGCTGCTTGGCCATGGAAGAATGTCTCAACTCAGTTTACCGACAGGGACGCGTGGCTGACAACTCAATTGGGCCACTGGAAATACGCGTGGTTAGAAATGGAACGTTTGAGGAGCTGATGGATTACGCAATATCAAGAGGGGCCTCGATCAATCAGTACAAGGTTCCAAGATGTGTTAACTTTACACCCATTGTGGAATTGCTCGATTCCAGGACGGTGTCGGCGCATTTTAGCCCGGCTTTGCCGCATTGGACCCCTGAAAGAAGACGGTGAATTGATGGTGATCATTTGGCACCGACCACATGAAGTCAATGCATGGGCTCATGTCATGGGGGTTTAATAGAATTAGAGATTCTCTGTTTTTTTTTTTTTATTATCTTTTTCGGGTTCTTAATTTTATATCCTTAATTTGTGAGTAGTTATTTTAAGAGTTAGGCTATGTATCTTGGTTAAGTTAGTGGAAACAATGTGAGTTGATTTAATTTGTCCCATGAATGGTTGCTTTCAAGATATATTAATTGGCGTGGATGGGGGCAAAAAGAAGGTTTCCTTTTTAGGACATACTTATCCCTTCCTACTGGATTTGATTTATATGCTTAATAATTCAGTTGGTTCAATGGCGCACACAGATTTAAGGGGAGCCTAGAATAAAATGACCAATCAAAATATATTTGTAAAAGATAAAAAGGGTGTTTTATAAGTTTGCTTCAGTATGACGTAACCGCTAATTCAAATCCTTATCACAATTATCATCTTCAAGTGGCGACTGAGCCGGCAATTGAGCTGGAATCTGAGTTGAATGATTACTCAGATATGGTGTAGAAGATTCACAGCTACAGTGAAATTCAGAGGAAATAAAAGTTTGTGTTGCTCATTCGCATGAATCGTGATTCTTTCAGCTTTCACTTTTTGTTTTTCGTTTTAACAGAAGCTGTGTAAAAAAAAAAAAAAAAAAAATTGAATATGATTATATGAACAGTTAAAGCTTGAATGGTGGCTGCAGCATCCCTAGAACTACGAGCAAACACCTCGACACAAGCAGTTGTTTGATAATTAATATGTTGGGTTTTTTCAAGTGAAATATCTGGATTGTCCCAAATCTCTTGTTTGCTTGGAAAATGTAATAATTAGGTTAATGAATCATCAACAGCAGGTGTTTTTGAGATTGAGACGGCTCCGCAGTTCTGCTCTATCCATCACTCTTCATGCATTTATAATTAGCCTTTTTTTTTTTTTCGGTTTTAGAGGTTATTCATGAATAAGTAGGCCTGTACTCTGGCAAAAGGAGACAACCATGTCCATGGCCAACTAGCTGTTTGTTCTAATATTGTCAAACAAAGGAACTATTGATTTGATTTGTTGGTTCATTAATTAATTTTTTTAATATTTACGTTATAAATTCACTAATAATTACAATAATATTAATTTTAAAAAAGTAATGATACCACCATAAATTTTTGTATAAATTTATTTTATACATACTGACGTGTTATTAATTCATTGGTTGAATGAAAATATAAAATAATAATATGGGTTAAATGATATTTAATTCAATAAATTTTATCATGGCACGTTAATTTATACAAAATAAATTTATACAAAAATTTATGACTTATTATTATTCTTTTAAAAAATCTCTGATAATTAATTATATTTATGTGATAACAAAACTTACATATACAAGTTTGTGATAATCTGAATTTACTTTTAATATATTATTCAAAAGAAACTCCATTTATACACTCAAAAGAACTCACAGGAAAGTAATTTACCATCCCACTACTAGATGCTTCTCAATTTTTTTTTCTTTTTATTCCCTTCATCATCATTTGTTAAGTACTGTAATTAGACATCACGTAAAAAAAAAAGGGAGAGAGAGAGAAATTATCATCCCACTATATGTTAGTATATAAGCAATTTTTTTTTTAACATATTGGCCAAAAATTTTTTGTTATACTTCTCAAATTATCCATTGCTTTCACAACAAACTTTGATATGTTATCACTTTCATGCTATTGATTTTTCGACATTATCATTCTATGATGCCTTTAACTTGTCTAACCATTAATATCTTTTTTTTTTCTTTCCTTTTTTTTTCTTCCCCTATGCTTTGGGTTAATTTGCAGTCTCTCTAAAAGTCTTGAATGCTAAAACCCATCATCAGCCAGCCAAGGTTGAATACAGAACAACTTTTAATGGAGTAATTATCCCTTTTGCTCGTAGAATGGGTATGTAATTTCATTTTCATAACCTTTTTCTTTACGACAATGATGCTCTTATGTCGGCTGTAAAGTGTAAACTTCCAATCCCTTTCCCCCCATTAAATTGACTTCTCTGTGCATAAAGGTAAATGTACTTCTTTTTGCTAACATGTATTAGTTATTATTGTAGTCCTTTAAGAAAGTTCTTTAATCTTTATCACTTCCTATGACTTACATAGTGCTTCACAGTTGGCCTTTCACTGAAAATATAGTTTACAGACCAGAAGGTAAAACCTTATGAAAAACGTGAATTAGTGGAGGGTCATCATGAGCCGTTTGCAGCCACTAGCTCTTAAAAAGAGTGTATAATTATTCGAAGAGTTTAGCTATGTTGAAATCCACCTAACGGGCACGAATCTCAGTTAATAAATAATAAACTACAATGAATTTTATATTATTTATATCTTTACGATTTGTAACTTAGATTCGTGGTCCACCATAGGTGAACTCCAATATAATTATAGCCTTAATTTAAAATAAAATTAGTATTTAAAATGTTTTTGGCAATACTGATTAAGACTCAATTTTCATAAATTTATTCCTTGACCCTACATGTATCCCTTTTAATGGCTAACAATTAATATGCACTCACGTAATTAGAAATTATTTCATGAGTAATTTTTTATGTGTTATGTCGGACAATTACACACATAGGGTGTATTCGGAACATTGAATTATTAGGTATTAAAATTCTATTCATATTAACTTAATACCAAGAACATGTTTGACTAAATTTAAGGGCTCATTGTGGTGCATTACACAAACTCAAGGTTCCCTCGGATTTGGGTAATGTGGTGGCAAGCAAAAGCTTTTGAGGCAAATATTTTATTTAAATAATTATTTTATTATTAAATAATAATATAATAAATAAAATATAATAATAAATTATATGATAATATTATTTTATTTAATAATATATTTATATTTTAATAATTATATTTTAATTTTTTAATAATAAATAAATAAATTATGCTATAATATCATTTTATTTCATAATATGATATTGTATTATATTATTATATAATGATATATTTATATATTAATAATTAATATAAAATTTTAAATAAAATCAATTTAATATAATATAAAATTAATACAGTATAGTGTAACATCAAGCATTGTATAATATTATTATAAAACAATGTTAATACAATACAACATAATATAATACATCTGCATTAAATAATGTAACACAATGTAACACAATATAATACAATACAATGTACCAAATGCATCCATAAAACATATTAGTTTACCAAAGAGCTCTAACTTTTAGACAAAAAAATTTGACAAAGTAATGAAAAAAAAAAACAACGATATATCTGCTTTGATTTAGGATCTGTTTGTGATCGAGGTTGGGCAACTATAGCTTAAAAGTTATAGCTCTAAAGTATTTGGTAAACATTAGCAGCTGTACTTTGAAAGCTACGTTGGTATGATTTTTTACTTGTATGATGAGAAATCTATTATATTTTTATTAATTTTGTCAAAATTATTATTTAAAATTTATATTTATTATATACTATTAAATTTTATTTTATAATTATATTTTTTTTTTCTACAGCAGCTGTAGTTTAAAACTTATAATACCTTAATCCCAAACAGAAATTTACGTTGTTAATTAAAAATAGTTAAATTAAAAACAATTAAGAAATACTTTAAACTTGACCGGTCATATACGTTAATTTGTCCCTTTATCATTTTTCTTACCCAGGAAGTATAGGTTGATAAAAATTTAAAACAATAGCCAAAGCCAAGCCTAATGCGCAACACTCTCGTATTTCTAAGCACAACCAAAGCTAATAGAATCAGATGATTTTGAATGGAGCTTTTAACGGCCCTAAAAAATCTTTACAATACCTTTTTCGAACTCTATTCCCTAAGGTACCTAGCTTCTTTTATAAAATACTAATCCGCAAATTAAAATCAAGCATCTTTTATTTATAAATGCATACAAATCCTAAGCCATTAAACTATTTTCTTCTTGTCGCATAATTTCCATCTTCATAATTCTTAATTCTTAAAAGTTTCTAAAAAAAAAGAAAATTTAAGATATAAATATAAATTATGAAATGGAGTTTGCGTAAAAAAAATATTAAAGTTTAATTTATTTATGTATGTAATTGAGTTTTTTTGTTCAATACAAAAAGAAAGATTGCTTTATCTTCAGTTATTTAGGAAATTTCAATTAAAGAAATTTTTTTAGAAAATTTATAGGGGTGTTGAATGGTTTACTCAGAGATTTTACGTAAAATCCAAAAAAAAAAAGAGAAATTAGGGGATGTATTGACAATTAGTATGGGATGATCATAGAAACAGAACTCTTCCAAGATGGGCCGTATCCGGTTTTGTAGGTAATACTAGCATTTCCGGTCCATATGCCAATCAATTGGGGCCAGTCAACAATCCAACTTACTTACGCTCGTCGTTTCGCTTTCTCGACTTCGCGTTTCGATTTTGCTTTCTTCGTTCGGTATTAATTGTGGTCGCAGCCACAGTGACGGGGCAACCCCGGCCCGCAACGCGGACAGAGAGAGTACGATCGAGAAGCCAATCAGAGAGACGAAAGAGAAGTAGTGGTTGTTATTTCGTATGGCAACCCTACTCTCTTTCCTCTCGTCTCTCCCTCTTTCTCATCCACCACCTCCTCAACGCCGCCGTTTTCCTCCGTCTCCTTCCAATTTCTCTCCTCTTCGCTTCACAGCGCAAGAACCTCGAAAATCGCGAAGCTTAGCCGTGTCTTCATCTTCGTCATCTCCGTTCGATGATTTCTGCTCAAAACTGAATTCGCCGTCGCCTGATTCGTCAACTAAGGTCAATTCAGCTTCTATATTTAGTTTACCATTTCTAGCTGTACTTGATTAATTGATTGGTAATTGAATTGTTTGAAGCTCGTGATTTGCTTAGTTGATGACTAAATGCATGAAATTTTCGTGTTTCTGCTCGTTGTTTACTAATATTTTTGGAATTTGAGTTTATTTGATGAATTTGGATAGCGAATATTTAAACAAATTAAATTGAAGTTTAGACAACCTGAATAATCACTTAGGCTCCGTTTGGTTGCTGGAAAATTGAAGCTTCAGCCGTGAAGTGAAAGTTGATGGTGTTTGGTAAATAATAATTTTGACAAAGTAGTAAAAGTAATCTAGCTTTTTCGTCAGACAGCCAGTTGCAAGTGTTTACCTAACACTTTAAGCTACAACTGCTAGACAGTAAATCGGAGCAGAGCCTTAGTAACATTAGCTTTGATTAAGCTGCAATTGAATGTTTAGTAGCTGAGATAATGTACGACCACGTTCTTAGGCTCATTCGATTAGCTTTGATGGATGGAATTTTTTGATGAGGAAAGTTTCAAGTTTAGCTTCAAGTTATTAACTCTGAATAATTTGAGTTGCTGATTTGAAAATTGGAATGTTGACGTAAGGCATTGTGATGGGAAAAAGCACGTGTACATGAAAATTTTGATCAGAACTTATTCGATTCGGCTACTCAGAATTGTTATGAGCTTTAAGTACATAAATATATTCAGATATGATTTCATTAATATGCTTTAATATAATGATCATGTGGTAGATTTTGGACTTTACACTAGATTGTTTATTCTTATAGAAATTGGTGCTAGCAAGTATGATACAAGAGGTAGAACCATTAGATGTGACCCTCATCCAAAAGGACGTTCCACCCACTACCTTGGATGCCATGAAAAGAACAATCTCAAGCATGTTGGGTTTACTTCCATCTGATCGGTTTCAAGTATTTATAGAGGCTTTGTGGGAACCTCTCTCTAAGTTATTGGTGTCTTCAATGATGACCGGGTAAGTTCATCTTCAATCTCATATACATTCTGCAATATGTCTGATGCTCTTTTGGTTTCCCAAGAGACGAGACTAGAACAGAAGTACTGATTTCGTGGTTATTTGGGATGATTTTGGCACATCCATATTTTTCTTTTAACCAATTCATGTCGCTCTCATTTCAGTTTTGTTTTGTGGTAATTGTTATAAAAATGGATTTTGTGACACTGATATTTTGAGCATAATTTGTTTAGCAGTTCATGTATCATTAGTTATTTTCAAGTGTATTTAATTTACTAATTTCCACAAATCACCGGATCACGTATTTGAGACTTATGAATGGTATTTTTTTTTCCTTTGGTTTTAGGTATACATTGAGGAATGCTGAATATAGGCTTTGCCTTGAGAGAAATCTTGATGTACATGAAGGAGATGGTGAAAATCAAACATCAGAATTTTCCCAAACTGATTTGCATGGGATGTTGCTTAATAGGGAAAACATTGATGAGTTTTCTGGAAAAAATGAGTTATCATCTGAATTCCAACAAAATGTTGATGACTTAAACGGGGACATTGGTGTTGAAGGCCTTGGTGAAATGACCCCTGAAGTTCAACAATATATTCTTAATTTGCAGTCTCGTTTATCCTCTATTAAAAAGGTATGTCATTCCAAGGAACCTCCGTTAGTGGGTTGCCAACCATCATATTCGTTTTGTTAATTTGTTCAATTTCATAATTAATCAGTTAATATGTTCATTAGAATAACTGATGTGGCTTTCAGAATATATGAAGGGAGAAAGTGCATCTTTGTACGTGGCCTTTACTTTTTAGCTATGGCAAAGCTTAATTTAGCTGAGTCGTATGAATGGGCTATTTCCTTAGATAGCAAAGTTTTGAATTTTTCTTGTCAGTGATGAATATGTTGTTGTCGCTGAAATATTTAGAACCTTAGGATATTTTGGGGTAGCACAATTGTACTGCCATCTGCATCTTACTGTAGATGAGTAATTGTATTGTTTGTAGTTTTTTTATTTCATGTATGTAATCGCAATACTTGGGCTTTTCTATTTCAAATCACCCTCAAAACTCTCTCTTACACACTCAGAGACACAAACACACACCTTCTGTCTTTTTCTTTCCTTCTCGTTTTTAACTTTTGCATTAATGGAACCAGAGTCCCTCGTTACCCATGTTAGAGGGATTTGAATCCAAAATCTCTTGTTCCACCCCAGTATGTTTTACCAGTTGAACTTGAACCACCTAGCAACCCCACACAACTTCTTTTCTTTCTCATTTTCTTTCAAAAATATGTTTCTGCTGTTGAGGTTTCTGGAACAGATTCCGTGAAGTGAAAGAGGTGTGTCAATTTCTTTTATCATCTTTATTTATCATATGATTAGGGATACTTTTTTTCATTTGTTGATATCAAGCCGATCAACCCTGTATGTGCTGCCGCAAAATGTTCTAAGCCGATCAACCCTGTACACACATTTGTAATGTTTTGTTGTTTTGAATTGTTTTTTATTTTTGTTCCTATCTGCAGTGTTGTTTATTTTGCTTTCTTACATTTTGTTTTCTGCTTTGTTCAAGGAACTTTGTGAAGTTAAGAGGAAAAGCTCTGCTCTTCAAATGCAACAGTTTGTTGGAGAAGAAAAGAATGATTTGTTGGACTACTTAAGGTCTTTACAACCTGAAAAGGTTTGCCTTAGTTCTCTAAACGTTACTGAGCATATTTCATGACAAAAGCTGTTTTAACCTTTTCTTCTCTGTATATTTTTCGATGACTAAACTTTATTCTTCAGTCTTTTTCTTCCCCACCAATGGAGAGAAGTAATACGCTTACAAAAACTGTCATGATTTTTGGGTGTTTTAATGCTAGTTTGGGATAATTGTGAGAAGTAACCTGCTGGAAACTTTGCTGTTCTTACTTGAATGTGTCTTACTGATTCATTATTTGAACCTGTTGATCTAGAAAATTTTCCTGATAGTTGTTGTTTACAAGAAGAAAATCTGGAATGGTAAGCATTGCAACCCCGAGTATTTTGTAAGGTTTTGAGTTTTCCTTATTTGATTTGTTAAGAAATTGAATGGAGTATTACAATTTGGATTCAGATGGTTTAACATTCAATAAGATGGCTTGCTTGTGACACATGTGTAACTTAAGTTGTGATTGTCCTTGTTGCCTAATCAATGCACGTGGAAGTTAATGCCTTAGAGGAGTAGTGCGAAGCAGCTTATAACATTTTGATTTCTTTAAATTCATAAGCCCATGAATCTAGAACTATCTGATTCCTTTGTCTTTTCAGTTAAATTTTAATCCTTTATGCTGCTAAGTTTTAGTCTAATTCATGTCCATGGTTGTCTAGGGACAAGGTATGGCTTTTGGTTTATCTGTTGGCCGTGCTTAGTGCAAAATATCAGGTTATACTGACATGATCTTCATCAATTTTTCTACATCTTTAACCTGTTCTTGTATGGGATATAGTCAGACAATTCTCTTAGTAAACTTTTTCTCCTATAACGTAACTTCTGTTATGTGGCTCTTTCATGCTCAATATTTCACTTCCCATAATCCCATACTAGTTTGGCCAACTTCTTTTACACTCACTCATGGAAGCATTTCTTCACAACAAATTTCTGGTAATTTTTTTTTTTTTTGATGTGCTACAACTAGTAATTGTGATATGAACAGGTGGTTGAACTATCGGAGCCTACATGCCCTGAACTGAAAGAAACAATCCACTCTGTGGTTCATGGTCTCCTTGCAACCCTTTCTCCTAAGATGCATTCTAAGGCTCCTCCACTGGAGAACACCGCAACTGGAATGGTAAATATTTGGAGCAAAGATTGTGCTGAACTTGTTGAAAATACTTCGCTCCACTTCCAGCCGCAGATTTCATTAACTCGGGACTACCTAGCACGCCTTCTTTTCTGGTTACCTTTCTTTCTCTATCATTTCTGCAGTGTGTTTATCTCAAACGGTCTTTGGCAACTTGGATATTGATGGTATCTGCTCTTTGTTTCCCTTGTCAGGTGCATGCTGTTAGGACATTATCTTAGAGGGTTGGAGTACCGAATGGAGCTGATGGAACTTCTGTCTTTGACAAGTGACGCCGAAAATGATGTGCATGGCAATGAGCAGGTTGCTTGAGAGTTGCTCTCCATTGCAAATGCTTCCATCTGTGCATACATTTGTTTTTTGCTGCATACAAAGTGTGTTCTCCAAGACGCTGGAAGTGATGTACAAATTTAGGCCGCGTAAGCTGCGGTTGATGAGGAGTACATTAGTGTATAACAGGATACATTTCTTTTGTTTTTAGCGAGCAACCACATTGTTCTTTCTCCCCTGCTTTCGGAACAAGATTTTCTATTTCTCTAGAAAATGTCACTTGATCATTGCTATGGTTAAAACGATACAAATATATGCGAATTAGAAGACCAAGGCAAACAAAACAAAAACCTAAACTTGAAAAAGAAACCGAATGGGAAATAGTTGAAGGTCAAATGCCTAGACTGACGTAGTTTTTTTATTTTTTTATTTTTTTTGGATAGAGCTCAGACTAAAGTTTTTGTTTCTAGCCAAAGGAACTAAATGCAAATTAACATTGTTTTAATGGTAATATGGAGCCAAAATGTTAGAAAATGAGAATGAGGTAATGTGGAGTATTTTCTCAAGATTTCAATTTCCTCATCAGGGAGATTAATCGGTTTTTGTATCCTACTCGCATGGCGGAAAGAGATGCGAGTAGAAAGAAGTTGAATTGTTGTTAGGCTTCTAGAAGAGGTTTTTCAAATTCTATTAAATTCTTTCAGAAGAAACTATATTTGAAGGACTTCTAGAAGAGAAATAGATTACTTTAACTGAAATGTTAGTTTAATTTGTTGTATTTTATCTATATAACAATTATCTCATATAGATGTCTGTATGTTTTTAAATATTAGAGCCTCGACTCTATTTCGGAGGTATCAGGTATAGCTAGAGCCGGAGTCAAAAAGAAAAAAGAAAATTATAGACCTGTAATTTCAATTCAATTTTTTTTTAATACATAGCTCCTATCATTTGAAGAGCTTATAGAAGAGAAAGAGATTAGTTTAACTGAAATAAAATATTAATTTTAATTTGTTATATTTTAAACATTAGGAGTTTCTCGACTCTAATCAAGATGTATATAAGTTCAACAATTTGACATTTTAACCCCCATTAAGTGGTGCTACACTGACACATTTCAAATTTTTTGTCCCAAAAAATTATCTAAATAATGTTGCATTCATCAATTGATTAGTGAGATAATACAATTAATTCACTTAGATCTTAAAAAAAATTACCAATTACTCAATTAATGACACATCATTTGAGTCAAATTTAATTTAAAAAAAAAAAGAGTTTGAGGTGTTTTCGAGTTCTCACTCTGCTGCAAATACCAATGTCCATATGTTGTAAAAGAAAAAGCGTCAGTGTTCTAAGAGCACTCTTTTTTTTTTTTTTCCTATTAACTATTATTATGTGTATATTTAATATTTAAATGAATTCTGATACTATTTTTGCAAAAGTTGCAAGCAGTTAATAGATAAAGAATACGAACACTAAAGATTCTCTTGTGAAAAACTAAAAGAATTGAGGCTAGACTGACTCTATATCTAGACTGAGAATTCAGTGAATTACATGCACTGCATTCATGCTGAAAATATATACTAACATCAGAAGACACCGACTTGGAATTGATAAACGAGGGAATTAATTAGATGGTATGAATTAAAAAATTGAAATGCAAAAAAAAAAAAGAAAAAAAGATTCGGATTAATAGATATATGTTTCTCTCTCAAGACACCGAAAATCTCTATAATAATATTCTCTCTCATGCAAAAAAGTAGCTATTCCATATTTCATGCAAACTGTACTTCTACTTCCTTCATCCTATATTCTCTCCGTAATTATAATCTTTCTATTAAAATAATAATAATAATTATAATAAGAGTTTGGATTCGGAAACTATTCCAACTAAAATTAATTCCTTTATGTCGCCCACTGACAAGCCTCCCATAGGCTTTTTTCCCTTCTTGTTGTTGCCTGTTTGATTGGCTTTCTCTTTATCATGGAAGGAAGAAGAGATCTCGGTGATCACGGAGATGATCTCCGATGGAGGTTTCCGCCGCCGGAGAATAACAGCCGCCATCCCGCTACTACTTCACAGCAAAGCCACGTTGCTTCACAAAACCTCCATCTCATCCCAATTTACCAAAAGCCTAATCACCAAGACTACCACGTTGAAAACCCTAGTTTGCAAAACCCCACAACCCAAGACCAACCGAGCGGTCATCTCCATTATTCCAATTATCCGTACGATAAATTTCTCGCCATGGAACCTAGCACGTGCCGTTGCCGAATTCCTGAAAGCGGCTTGAGTAGGCCAAGTCCATCCGCTGCTCCTCGTCCTCCTCTTAGTCAGTACCTTCCGTACCCTATACCGCTCAACCAAGCTCAATATTCATTTATAAATTCTTTACCTACGTCTTTCCCATTACAAAATCTTGAAACCATTGATTTGCAAAGCGGTTTTGATTTACAAAGCGGCTTCGAGAGTCTGAAAATTGACGGTCTTGGTCTTCCAAGACCTAATAATTTAGCTGTTCAGCGAAATTTGGTCGCAGCAACAAATCGATATGCGACTACTAACAATGCTAGTCCCAGTTATTCCAATCTTTCTCATGGATTTTTGTCCGATCATCATCACTCGGGGTCATCTACTAATGCCAGTGCTAGGTATAACAATTTTTATGCAAGGGCTCGACACCATCATCATCGAACGAGTTACTCCTCGATTGAGGAACTGAGAGGCCGGATAATTTTGGCGGCGAAAGATGAACAAGGGTGCCGTTTCTTGCAGAAGAAGGTTGATGAGAGAAACCCAATTGATATTGAGATGATTCTTTCCGAAGTGATAGATGATTTCCATGAGTTAATGAGGCACCAGTCGGCTAATCATCTCATCCAAAAGCTCATTGGAGTACTAAATGAAGAACAAATGACAAAACTCATTATCTCCGTCGTCAGTTCTCAACAAAGACTCCTCAGGATTTGTGACGACTTATCAGGGTACTATTTCCTATTTGTCTTTATACTTTATGGAATAGTTTTTTTTTTTTTTTTCCTTCAAAAAGAAAAGAAAAGAAACTAGCTTGTTAATTGATTTAACTTTTTTTATTTTTTGAAGATCTCGTGTTATGCAGAAATTGTTGGATGCTGGCGATTACCCTTCTCGACAGCAATTGACCCAAGAGCAACAATCTTTGCTTGTGTCGGCTCTGAAGAATATTACTGTCTCGCTGAGCAAGAGCCCGCACGGTAATCACGTGATTAAACGATGCTTGCAAAAATTTCCCCCTGATTATACCAAGGTGATAATGATACACATTACGCTAGTGCCGCCTGTGAAATTTAATTTTCTACTAATTGCATGAACGATTAATTTAAGTTGCCAGTGATAATTATTCATTGATATTTCCAAAATTTTGAGGTAAAATGACTGACATGCTGATTCTATAACATTTATGTGGAAAGAAAACTTCAGAAAGAAACAACTTATCACGCAAGAATATCACTTCAGTTAATTTAGGATAATTCATGATTTGAATTGTTTTATTGGGCTTTTTGGTTTGTTGGTACTCTTTTTGAGGTACAGAATTTTTCTAAAGATGTACCGAAACCTAAATGTTAAGTTAGCCACACTTCTAAATGCCATTTCTTCCCGCCGCATCCGTCTTCAGGACGATCTAGTCACAGGTTTTCACTTCTCAGTGAGTGAAAGTTATAGCAACACTTCTAAATGCTGATGTTCGTTGAATGCTTCTATGGTAGAACTCATTCGAGAGACCTTGGTAGTCTTAAGAGGGTACCTTTGCACATGCTGTATCTCATAAGTAATCTTTTAGGGTAGAGTAAAATTTTGAATCTCAATCCATATAAGGGTGAAATAATACCATGCGTTACCGCTTAAGGTATAAAAATTTATAATACTATTATGTCATTTGTCAAATCAGCTAGGGTATAATTTTATATCACATAATTTTGTAATAAATTAAAACTCCATATTCCAGGAAATTAGTCTATGCTAAAAAGAACGTATTATGTTCGAGTTGATCAGCATGTTTACGTAGTCCTAACAAAGAAAAAGAATGACTTTCCCGTTTATAAATCTTCTGATATGTACAAATCCTCCAATATCTTGCAGGATCTCATGGAAGAAATCGCAGAGAATTGCCTCGACTTAGCAACAGATAGAAGTGGATGCTGTCTATTGCAATACTGCATACCTCTTGCTCAGGAAGAACAGAAGGCACGCCTTACAGCTGATGTGGTAGCCAATGCTTATGTCCTTTCTGAACATTCTTATGGGTACTTCTTTATTTCATTCTTTTACACTCTTGTCGTTTGGCAAAATGGTCGCAAGACAATTACTTATAGAAATGGTCACCAGACCCTTTTTTGGGACAACCCTTAGAGGTGTATATGACCATTTCTGAACACAAATGAGATCTCTCGGTGGCCCAAAATTCTCGGCAACTATTTTTTCAAATCATGGGATGTTGTTGTTCTTTAACCTACATATCGAATTCATTTCCTTAATGAAAGATTATATCGTTTCTTTAATTTCAGGAACTATGTTGTGCAGTACATACTTGGATTGAAGATACCTCAAGTCACAGCTGATGTAGTTGCTCAGTTGGCGGGGAGGTATTTCGCTCTTTCACTAGGAAAATGTAGCAGCAATGTCGTTCAGAAATGCTTGTTAGAATCAGGAGAGGAGCAATCCACAGGCATTATAAACGAAATTATAAGGCATCCAGAGATTGTGCAACTTATTCTTGACCCTTATGGAAATTATGTTATTCAGACAGCCTGGGATGTATCTCAGGTTAGATCATCCCCACTACCATGCCTTTTGCATTATCTAACTCGGTTCTAATTAAGGCTAAATTTCGTATCTCTTTGGTATTATGGTAAAGTCAAGCTTAAATTAAATTAGATGAGTGTTTGATCAACACCACTAAGGATCAGTGTGCAGTATTGACTTTTAAGCCAATTTGATATTTTTTTTTTTCTCCCAGTTAGAGTTTTTTTTTTTTTTGAAAAATGAAAACATGAGAATTGTATTGAAACCTTAACAATATGAAAAATTAACACTTGAGATCTAATGGAATTCAACTGATGGAGCACTGACCTCTCCATTTTTGTTTTCTTTCTCTTTGTTTGACAAACCAGGGACGGAGGATCCGGCAGACTCTTTACGATCTGGTTGTAGACAATTCTCCATTCTTGCAAAGCCACATGTATGGGAAGAATGTGCTGGCAAAAGTCAGAGGAAACAAGAACCGCTTTCATAATCGTGTAGCAATGTGGTAGCAATAAACTTGATGATGAAACCCAAGTGCTCGAAGCTTTTGGGCTTGTTGCATGTAGCATTTCCCTCTATCAGAACTTGAAAAAAAATTGTTGTTGCAGTCTGGCACTATTAAATTGGTGTGTTTGTGTGTTTTAGGGGTTGGGTTGTAGGTTAGAGAGTTGGTACGTATGCAGGAGAAAATCTCTTGCAAGGTCATGTTAGTTTGTGTTTTTGTGTTTGTGATTGTGCTCCATTGTTGGTTGTTATATCATTATTAGTCGATTTGGGATTTCCTATACACACAATATTGGGTCTGGTAAATTAAATTCGGATATACTTCTTCTTCTCCTTTTGAGTTGTCAAACTAAAAGTTATAGAAATTTTTGTTTGATCCGTGTATGTTCTGGAACGAAATTCTTGCTTTCTTTTACTTTATTTATTTATTTCAATCTTAAGATCTAACTATCCGTCTAAGATTCAATTAGGCCAATATCTGTTTTCAGTGGTAAGAAGCAGCTAAGTTCTAAGCTCGAGTCTCACTAATTTGCGTTATCAGGAATTTAGAGTTTATAAATCAGAAGTTGAAGTTGGCTGAGTCCTCATATCTTGTGGAATTTCGAAAGATGAGGTTGGTTTGTTTCTCGGATTATCATGGCAAGACGAAGTCAGTCCTATACCATTAAGTTCCAGTTTAGATTGTAATTTTCAAAGAGTAATATAATAAGTGATTGTGTAAATAAATAAATAATCTATTAGACCATACACTATAGATTTGTTTGCAAATTTATGACAAGTTTTTATGACACTCAATACACTTCGCGTCCGCAATTTGTAGGTCACTAACCTGCTCTAATTAAAAAATCTATAGTGTATGCACCAATTCATAAACATCTCTCTCAATTTTACTCTCTCAAAATGGCTTCAGATTCAGATTCTGCCCTTTCACCAAGAGTACATGCAATAGCTCTACAATTCATCCAGGAAATCACAAGAAATGCTGCTGCGGTAGCATCGTACGGCACAAATTCGGCGGAGCTACTGATAGAGAGACGTTTAAATCCAAACTTCCTGTAATTAGTTAACGAGGATATTAAGCCTGATGTTCATTGCATAGCTAATGGGGATCGTTCTACTATTTTTGCTAGCCAGTCCGTCTCTAAATTCCTCTTATATAACACTAGAAAACTATAACCCCTAGGAGATTACTTACTATTGTGTTGCCATGTATCCGTTTATCATTACCTTTTTCTCTCCTTTGTTTTTTCCCCGAAAAGCTATGCAGTAGCGGGACCTGCAGTGGGGATCAAATGCTCTTCCCTAAAACTGAAGAAGAGATGGATCGTCGCCAGTTTCAGTACAACCTTTTTATGGCAATATTGAATCGGTAAGTTTTTTTTTTAAAATAATAATAAAACTAATTAAAATTAAAGTGTGTGCCAGGGCAGCTTCTTTTTTTGTAATGAAAAGAGTTTTGGATGAAACAGTTATTGACAATGGCGAAGCCCTACACAGACCACAGGCAAGCTCCTGGCTCGTCCTCTGACCAACAGCTTATGCTAAAGTGACAAGTTCAAGGCTGAACTGCATAACCACCCTTTCAAGATCTGTACGAGCCCTTTTGAGGCCATTCTATGTGCTGACTCATTACAGAGCATGCATACGCACATGCTTTGTGGCCTTCTCCAGCGCGAACAAGTTCTCAGGCTTGGCGCTGTCTATGCCTCTGGTTTCCTGAGAGCCTTGAGATTTCTTCAAACTCATTGGCAGTTCTTCTTTCTAATGGCATTGAAACTGGCACACTGAACCAGTAAATTACCGACTCTTCAATTAGGGACTGCATGGCCAACATCCTTGAGCCCCAACCGGAACTTGCCCAATTTATAAGAACGGAATGCTCAAAGCAAAATTGGGAGGGAATCATCAGTAGAATTCGGCCAAACACAAATTTTTTTGACTCTATTGTCACCCGAGCTATGGCACAACATATTCCTACGCTCGATTATTACAGCGGCGGATTACCAATAGGAAAATGTTAGGGAGCGAGAGGAACGAGAGAATGACGAGAGAAACGGCATTCTCTGCTGCCGTTTCGCTCCTTGTTCCTCTCGCCACCTAAAACATTAAAATAATAAAAGAATGAATAAAGAATGAGTGTTTTATCGCTGCGTGCAGAGGGAAATCTTATCAATTTTTCTCCAGCCCTAACTTTCCTCTCTCCCTCCTGCTCCTCTCTCATGCAAATCACCATTACCTCAGGCAAATATCACCATCTTCTCAATTGTTCGACATCCTCTCTCCCTCACGCTCCTCTCGCTCCCTAGCAATTTCTTATTAGAGTGCTGTTAGGTATCAAGAGGGACGAGAGAAACGGCAGCTGTTGCTGCTAGGTATCCAGAGGAACGAGAGAATGACGAGAGAAACGGCATTCTCTGCTGCTGTTTCTCTTCCATTCCTCTCGCTACCTGAAACATTAAAATAATAAAAGAATGAATAAAGAAAGAGTGTTTTATTGTTGCGTGCAGAGAGAAATCTTATCAACTTTTCTCTAGACTTTCCTCTCCCTCACGCTCCTCTCTCACGCAATCACCATTACCTCACGCAATATCACCATCTTCTCAACTGGTCGACATCCTCTCTCCCTCACGCTCCTCTCTCCCTCACGGCTTCCGGCAAAAAAATTTCAGATTGCAGAACAAATTAAAGTACATACCTTTTTTTTTTCATTTAAACAGCCACATGTAATAAGCTAAGTTGTAGTTTCAGTCTCGGATTTGGATTTATCAAGGTGGTATCCAAAAGTGCCATCCTCAGATTTTGATTTGGAAACCCGACCATTATCAGTTGGTTTTGTTTTTCATTTTGGGACTGTAAGCATAGCCTTCAGGATTTGGTTTTCTAGTTTCAGGATTGGAATTGTAAACTATAAGCACTTGCAGAGGCAAGGATTAGCAATGACAAGAGAATCAAAGAAGCAATATTGAAAAGGAAGCAGGTGGTGATATATAGCCATTAATTACAAGAGAAGCAGATAATTAAATAGATATGCATGTCATAAGCTGCCACCGTATGAATTATCCCCAATGTATAAGTAACTCGGCAGCGCTTATGATTGATTTTTAGGTGGGTGTAAAATAGGCGAACTTGAATTATTACTCTCATAAGGAAGGCTTTCAAAGTTATGTGTGGCGACGTGACATCCAAAAATTTTAGACTTTGTTGTTGCTCATCAATAATTACAGACGAAGCAGATCATCCAACTCTAATATCCTTTTGCTCATCAGTAACCCTAAGTTGATTCATTAAGACTTCATTTAATTTTCAATTGATTTTCGTATTTAAAAAATGAGCCGATACATCCTGTCATTACTTCTATTTATGTTAAATGTTTCATTTTGGTGGCCATGAGTAGTTCGTGAAAGGTTGCCTGGAGAGGTCGTGAGCAGTTGCTGGGTACTGGCTGGAGAGGGAAGAGGCTGTGAACAGTTGTTCTGGCTGGAGAGGGAGGCCGTGAACAGTTGAGAAGATAGTGACTTGCGTGAGAGAGAAAAGTGAAGAGTCAAGCCTGCGTGAGAGAGAGAGAGGAAAGTGAAAGCCTGCTCAATTTCACGCGCCATTTCTTTATTCAAATTTTTTTATTTTTTTCATATTTTAACTAGTGAGAGGAACAAGAGGAGAAAAGGCAGCAACTCTTACCAATAGCAAGCAAGATAATGTCAAAGAGTATGCACGTCCCTAGTCCCCAGATTAGGTGTCATTTAATAAAGCTCCCGTACACCGTTGGGATTCGTTTAAAAAGATAATGTCAAAGAGTCAAAACAAATATAACTTGTCCTACACAAAAGAATGAATCAATACTGTGTGCAAGTATATTTTCATTTCTTAGCTTTGCACTTTTCGTTAAAATAATGTGTTTGATGGAATGCCTACTGGAGAATCTCTTGGTGGGAAGCTACATCAATCCACGGACCATTGATCGGCAAATGTGTTACAGCTGTAAATAGTACAGTTCCTTACTACACAAAGAACAGTTCGTTCCTCGTATGTTATGCTAATTTGCAGTGAAAACTCGAAGTATTCTCTTTTCCATTTAGTATATATATTATCTCTCTGCACAATGAAATTCTCTCAATTTTCACCCAGTACAACCCCTGTTTTGTTCTTCAATAGTATATAGTAATCATCCTCTCTCCATCTTCTACATTTTGAAAAAATGACTTCTGATTTTGCTCTTTCATCGCCGCTTGTTCCCCGGGTAAGTGAAAAAGACGCAAAAGCTTTACAATATATTGAGGAGATCACAAGAAATGCTGCCACGTTTCAAGAGACAGTCTTGGCCGAAATCTTGAGTCGAAATGCTAACTCTGAGTACCTCCAACGGTACAAACTCGGCGGAGCTACTGATCGAGAGACGTTCAAGTTGAAACTTCCTGTAATCACTTATGAGGATATCAAGCCTGACATTCAGCGCATGGCTGATGGAGATCGTTCTGCTGTATTATTAGCCTCTCCCATCTCCGAATTTCTCAAAAGGTGAGACACTTCAACTTAATTTCTAATTTCTATCTACAATATAGTTAAAAAATATATATAACAAGTATATTGAACTTTCTGTACCTTTTTTTTTTTGTTGGGGGGGTGTATGGTATTTGAAGTTCTGGGACCTCTAGTGGGGAACAAAAGCTTTTCCCTTCAACTCAAGAAGAGTTGAATCGTCGCCAATTCCAGGTCAGTCTTCTCAGGGCAGTAATGAATCGGTGAGTAATAGAAAAACACAAAAAATGAGTGTATGCAATTACTTGATTTGCTTAATTAATATACATCTAATATAAGCATGCCTGTGATGTGCTCCTTTACTATTTAATGAGCAGAGTTTTTGATTAAACAGTTGTGTGCCTGGCTTGGACGAGGGCAAAGGGCTATATTTCTTGTTTGTAAGACCCGAAACCAGAACCCCAGGCGGCCTATTGGTTCGCCCTGCGAGCAACAGCATGTACAAGAGTGACCACTTCAAGACTCGGCTACATGACTACACAAGCCCTATCGAGGCCATTCTTTGCGCCGACTCGTTTCAAAGCATGTATACCCATATGCTTTGCGGCCTGTTGGAACGGGTACAAGTTCTCAGGCTAGGCGCTCTCTTTGCCTCTGGTTTACTGAGAGCCATGAGATTTCTTCAAATTCATTGGCAAGCTCTTGCTAATGATATTGAAACTGGGACACTGAACCAGAAAATCACAGACCCTTCAATCAGAGACTGCATGGCCAGGATTCTTAAGCCTGGTCCAGAACTTGCTGAGTTGATCAGAATGGAATGTTCAGAGGAAAATTGGGAGGGAATCATCGCCAGAATTTGGCCAAATACCAAGTATCTTGACGCTGTTGCCACGGGATCTATGGCACAGTATATTCATTTGCTTGATTATTACAGCGGCAGTTTACCAATAGCAAGCATGGTATACAGCTCATCGGAATGTTTTTTTGGCCTAAATCTTAACCCAATGTGCAAGACATCGGAGGCTTCTTATACAATCATGCCAAACATGGCCTATTTCGAGTTCCTTCTTCACGATCCTGGCTCACCCGCGTCGACTAGTGACTTCCATCCGCCAAAGCTTGTTGACCTTGTTGATGTTGAAGTGGGCAAAGAGTACGAGCCAATCATCACCAATTACACAGGCTTGTACAGGTACAAAGTTGGTGACATTCTTCGAGTCGCTGGGTTCCACAATGCATCTCCACATTTCCATTTCGTTAGAAGAAAGGACGCGTTACTGAGCATTGACTACGACAAAACTGACGAGGCTGATTTGCAGAAGGCCGTCGAGAATGCCTCTCGACTCTTGCGTGAATTCGACACGCGCATCGTGGAATACACCAGCTACGCGGAAAAAAAGACAAACCCAGGTCACTACGTGATATATTGGGAAATTTTAGTTAAAGACCCGGCCAATTCTCCCACTGACGATGTCCTGAAACAGTGCTGTTTAGCCATGGAAGAATCTCTCGACTCAGCATATCGCGAAGCACGTGTTGTTGATAAAACAATTGGGCCGCTAGAAATACGGCTAGTTAAAACTGGAACGTTTGAGGAGCTGATGGATTATGCAATATCGAGAGGGGCCTCGATCAATCAGTACAAGGTTGCAAGATGTGTCAGCTCTACTTCGATCCTGAAATTACTTGATTCCAGGGTTATATCCAAGCATTTTAGCCCATCTTTGCCACATTGGACTACATAAAGAAGATTGTAATAGATTGATTTCTTTTGTTCACCTTTTGAGTCTTCTTTGATTTCATAAACTGAATAATGTTTGGACACCCCAAAATAAGCATTAGAAAAAAAAAATGTTTAAAACATCTGAAATGTGTGAGAACAAAATTCTTTTTAAGTAAAAATCAGACATCTGCAATACCCGAACATAATAATCAAAACCCAAGAAAAAGCCACAAGGTCGCATTTCAAAACCAAACCACCAAAGAGAACATAGATTCCTCCCATGGTTGTAAGATATTTGGAAGTTCCAATTTCCCCGTGTATGTATATTTTTTGTCAAAAAAAAAAAAAAGGCTGCTGACAAAAAATATAGCATGATTAATTTCAAACTAATGAGGAATTCAGCATTTCACGAAGAATTCACAAACGATGCTATACATGTGTCCTCAATGACAATAATAGTAGAGATTGAAAGGAGAAAAAAGCATTTAAGATGATCACCTTATACTATATAAATCAAATGACTAGTGACTATGCTACACCCCAGGGAGCAGCCAAAACCATAAACCTCCGTTCTTCAGCATATAATTGAAGTAGAATTCATTACTTGGCCATACAGTTCATTCTGAATCTGACGAATCAGGATTCGTGCTCTGCCGGACACTCCTTCTGGTTTCTGCACCAGATTTAACTGATGATTCCCCCTCCAAAAAGATGACCTGAGCTTTAGCTAACCTCTCCTCTAGTTCTTCCGTGCTGAACTCATCTGTCCCACCAAGCTCATCAAATCCCACCTAATTCGATATTGTTGTATTAGAAACAGTAGAAAACCAATGACATTCACCAAAAAAAAAAAAAAAAGATTGATAATTGAGTATCTATCTCCATAAAACATACCACATAATCATCCACTTTGGCATTTTTTATGAGTGCAAGAGTAGGAAGAACCACAATCTTAAGCCTCTCAGCCAAAAAAGGACTTTTCTCTGCATGGATTTTCACAAACCGTGTCTCTATGTGTTTCTTTGCCAGTATACTCATGTGCTTATCCATTACCTACAAATCAAATTGAATTCTGATCTTCAATTACAATCCAGAACACAATGTAAGCAAATATCAAAAACTTCCAAGAAGCTAAAAATAAGTCGCCTAACAATTGCACCAGTACAATGGGAGGAGCACAGTGATTTTTACAAAATTAAATTCTTAAATTTGTGAAAAGCATTTTTTGATAAGCCTCAATCGGCCATAACCATAATTGGAATAGTGCCCTTATGTGAAAAACTTCCAAAAAAAAAGCTCTTATACTACCAAAAAATAAACAAAAACCACACAAGCCAATTCAAACTCTTAGAAGAGCTTTTGCCAAAAGAACTTCCAAATAAGCCACAAATAGCCATAATTCATATAGTCCTTTTGTAAGAAGCAATTTCAAGTAAGAGAACTAATAGCACCAAAATAAATGAAATAATGAAAATACTATCCAGTAAAAAAAGCTCCTATCCATCACTTCTCAAAACCACAGCGGCCATTTCTAAATCTTAGAAAGTGCTTCTGTCCAAAGCACTTCCAGATGGACCTCGTTCAGCCACATTTCGACTTGAAAAGCGCTTACAATGCCAAAAAAATTGAAAAAAGAAAATGAAAATGCATTTCTCAAAACGAAACGAACCAATTTGAACTATTCAAAACGCTGTGTAAAGAGCACGCCTCAATCAGACACGATTTGAATAAAATAAAATAAAAAATAAAGGAAAAAAACAAACTTTGCAAGGCCAATTTTCTCGGTAGAAGTGGCAAACGACGCGATCGCTGGCCTTGACGACAGAAAAGAAGTCTTTTTCAGCTTGAATCTCGGAGTAATCGCCGTGGCCGAGGGAGATCCAACGGTTGCGCTTCTCCGCCATTTTCTTCATCTGTTGTAGCCGCCGTTCCCTCAGAGCCTCCAGATCGTCGTCGTCGAGCCGATCTATTGCTGCTATTTCTTCATCGAGCTTCTCCTCTACGGCTTTCGCTACTGTGAGCAGTTGCTTTTCCAAAATCTGCACGAGAAATTTCAGAATTAAAAAACTAAAATAATGTGTATGTGATTGAGATTATTTTTTTCTTTTCCGATGTAAAATAAAATAAAAAATTTTAAAAAAAATTACTTCTTGAACTTTGGGATTTTCCATTTTTGTTGAATAAGGAGGGATGGGATGGTTCTTTCTCGCTTGTCTTTTGCAGTTCAAAATGAAATTGGCACACAGCAAGATGAATACAAACGACCTGTCGTTTGTTTAGTGAACTTGGGCTGAACTGAATAACGGGTTGGCTCCAAAGCCCGCATAGAATCACAAATCATCAAAGGCTTTTTAAGAATTGGGGTCTCAAAAGAAAAAGGTCAGAGAGCAAAAACCATTCGCCTAACCTCCAGACCAATGCAGTTTGCGGTTTTTCAAATTCAAAATTTTTTAAATTAAGAAAATTCTTATCAAACTATATTATTTTGGATACTTCATAATCTGAATATATATACACAAAATATATAAATTTAAATATATTAGAGATTATTTTTTTATCTGTTAATAGATTGAAATTTATATTTTTTTAATCTCACAATGATATTCTCATTTTATAAAAATAAAAATGTGTTCATTAGAGTATTATTATATATATGTAAAACTAAAAATTACAAAATAAACCAAAAGATACTTTCTAGATTTGCATCAAACCATTGACCTTAAGAAAATTTTGGTTAAGTTTCATAGCACTCTTCGATGATAAATGAAACAATATTACAAAATATATATATATATAAATAATGTTTCTTTGAATGCCTAAATATCTGCCATCACTTGTCATTCGGCCTAGGACTAGCATTTGAGTTCCAGAAACGGGCCATTTGTGTTACATGCATGCTAGGAAAGACATTGACATGTTAAAAATGATTTGAAAATCTTGAAAAAGACATATCTACCCGCATAGGACAAACATTAGGATTTTAAATGAATTTCACTATTTTTGTTACGTAAATTTACATTTCGGCCCTCAAGAACACTCCTAAAATTTGTAATGTTTTCATGATGACGACACATATCAATTAAACCCTGGATTTGGTTATGGTTGAGTTATTCTAAGGCATAACCACATAATTAAAATTATAATTTATTATAACTGAAATTAATACTCATTTATTCTGACACTACCTCCTAAAATTTATAATGTTTTCATGATGACGACACATATCCTAAAGTTTAGTTATGCTACAGTTATTTTATGGCATAACTACATAATTAAAATTATAATAATTTTTTATTATTTATTATGACTGAAATTAATACCCCACTATAAATTTACTGCAACATAACTATAGTCTTAAACCCCAAGAGTGTCATATGTACAAACCCCAAAGTGTCATATTACCCCATATTGTACGCACCGCCAAGACGCCAAATGCTCAAATTTCATAAACTTTTTGTTAAATTTTTCAACCGTCTGATGATTCACTTATCCCCAAGTACCATAGTTGTGAATCCAAATCTCAATCATATTTATTAATATATACAATTAGATTAGAATCCTCTCTTCATCTTTTAAAAATTTTATATCACTTATATTTTAATATTAATAAATAATTAAATTTTAATTATTTATTTTTTCATTTTAAGTTACTACACACCAATCATATTAACGATCGGATGAAAATCAGTTTAGGAAAGAATCTGATCAGATCAGTTCAGTAAAGGAAATGATCCGTACGCGGGCGGTCAATTTCAAGAAAGCCATTTATCTCGACTCTCTCAAAACAGCATGCATACGCATTCAACACAAGCCAGCATAGCATAACAAGGAGGTTCACACCAAGAGAAATAGCTTTTTATTATTTAAAAACAAAATATACGTACAGTAACATTCCACCACCATCATAATATAATACTACCAATAATAATAATAATACTGTTTACAGAACATAATTAAAGCAGATGCATTTGAATTTTGATGGGGTTTCGAAATTCAAGGGCACTTGGGCTTCCCCTTCTTGTTAACCTTGTCCCTGTAGCAAGGGCACTCATGCTTGTTTCCGTAAGTCCCAGAAGGCACACACTTGCAGTCCTCACAGCATATCCCGCAGTACTTCAAGCACCGGTCCTGCACTCCTGCTTGCTTGCACCTTTCCGCACACTTGCTGTCACAAAAGGCTGCCAAAAACCCACATTCAATATCGTCAGTTACTAATTTTCATGCATGCAACCATTAATCTTTCTAAAAGAAAAAAGAAAAAGCCCCCAGTAAGATCGACAAGAATCTTACGTGATCCAGCCATGGCAGGCTCCAAGAGAGAGAAGCTGAGGATAAGAGAGCAAACAACAACAGTTGTAAAGTGAAGCTTCATTTTTTCTGCTTTCCTTTCAAGTGACTTTAGTACCAGGATTGATTGCAGGGAATGAGAAATGGGTAGGGCGTATTTATAGTAGCAAAAGAGTGGAGAGAGGGTGAGAGTGTGAGTAATAATAAAATAAAATAAAATAAATGGTGATGTTCACAGAGTTGCACAGCTGGAACTTTTTGGCGCATAGTGGGGGCAAGACGGTGACTGATCAGCACTCGAGCAGGGTTTAAAAGCTTGTTTATGATGTTCACGCGGTTTCCGCAGCACTTGCTCAGATCGAAGTGAAGGTTCTGCTCATGTCTAAATTAAACTGTAGTTTCGTTTGTGGGGGACATGTCGTAATTTTTAAATTATAATAATTATTAAAAAAATTATAATTATAAAATAAAAATTAATAAAATTATTAAAAATATAATAAATTTTTAATAATATAAATAAAAATAAATTAATAAAATTTTTAAATTATAAAAATTAATATTTATTAAACACTTTAATATTATATTTTTTAAATTATAGATATTTAATTTTAATTTTAAACGTAATTTTTGTCTGCTTGTGTAATGATACTGTTACGGTGTTACCTACTACATAAAAGAGATCAAGTGGGTGATTTTACAAAAGCCAATGGGCTCCGATTCCTAGCTTTCTCTCTCAATTTGACAACTTGGACAATTGGAGTACATAGGATTCGAGTCCAGACATATTCTCTTTTAAAATTTGATAAAGGGTAATTATCTCTCTTACTAATTGGGATATTTAATAAAAAATTATCTTCAATATAAGTGCGATGGTAAATGATATTGTAAATCTTTGTAGATTTTTAATCGTCTAAGTTAAGAGAAAGTAAAAGGTGGGTGATTTCGCTTTACAAACTGTGTTCTGGTTCAGGTAACTACTCATGACAATTGTCATTGGACAGGTTAATGAATTATACAGCTCAGTTGGCACCCACCCAGCTTGTAATGGCGTCAACGTGTTGAGGTTTCAGAGATTTATATCGTACAATTATTTAATTTTCAGTAACCACCATTCACCAACCGACAGGACCGAGTGTCTTTTTTTCTGTTCTTTTCTTTTCTCCATTTTTCTAAAGCATTTTTTTTTTTTAAATAACAATATAACTGATAGTATATCCCAACGTTCATCGAGTCTAACTTATTATAATTCTCTCTCCAGAGTTGGAACTAATTCATTAGAAACAAAAGCAATAGTTGCTCTCAGATTTTGAAGAACCAATAGATCATCAAATAAAAAAATAATTGATTTTGCATCTTTTCTGTAGTTCTACTTCCAAAATTTTCAAGTAAGAACCAATCCAAGTGATAAGTACACATATACTACAAAATGGGTCCTCAGTTACTGCACTTGCTAATGCTATTTGCACACGAATTCTACAGTACTTACGTGGATAAATATAAGCAAGAACCTGCAACAATATAGACGAAAGCATTTCATTTTTTATCACCGTAGAAGCAGTTTAGTACAAATCTCATCTACACGAATACTAAAATTTTATCACCTACAGAGTTGAAATCAGGATGAGGAGTGTGTATTTGACACATTGGGTGTATGTGTATATAACCATCAAATGGAATCAATCACACTGTATATATACAAAAACCATGACATGATTTTTAACAGAATATTAAAATCATGACATGATTTTTAAAAGAATATTTTGAGAATGGATGCACTGAATACTACAATATATCTATACTAGATATACCAAGATGAACTATTATTTGAACTAATGAATGGTGTACAATAATTTGTTAAAAAAGGACAGAATAATGTACGTATTCATCAACCTCCCATACTTCTTGATGGGCGAGAATGCTGGCCATGAGAACATTCCTTGTCACAGTGGTCAGTGGAAGCCAGCAAGTTGACCTGAAAATTATACCCCAGAAGTTTTAGCATGTCCAGGGATGCGAGGTATGATAACAACATACAACAAAGCTGTTATACCTTGACAATTTCAGACTTTGAGCTTGGACGTGTATAGGCTGCTAAGATACTCATGTTGAAATCCTGGATGCAGAATATTAGAAAAAAAAATTATTTAAGATTTTATCAACAATGAGAAATCACGAACACATAAGTAGGGGCGCCCTTACAGTGGGTTTATCTCATGGTTAAACTATTATGTAGCATTCCAATATTTCAGAAAGTAAGATTACATGTGGAACCAAAGGTTTCAAAAATGAATGTGTCCTAGAAACATGATAATTGACAAGCATTTGAAGCTGTTTACCATGTCCACTCATCAAGTGTCAAAAGCAAACTAAGTAGCTTACCCTGAAAGGATCACCCCGCAAAGATTGCACAAACATTGAAGTCCCTGAGCCTTTCCCCTGCAGAAGGAAAAAAAAAAATCCTACATTCATTTCTCTGTCAATTAACAAACAAATGACATACAAGTCTTTTCATTTAGCAAAGACAACTCTAGATAAAGCATTGGGGAGGAGACAGCATTAACTCATTCATGATTAAAATAGAGAAATATTTGTCTTTTAGGTGATAAAGAAAACTTCCACCATACAGTAGAGTTTGCCAGGATAAAAGCAACCCTTTGCAAAGAGAGAAATTTTGTGTCTTGATACCAGAGACCAAATTTGAAACCTCAACCAAGAATAGATCCACACGTCACACATCAGAACATCAGAGGTGGACATATAATATGTAAATCAGAAGAATATTGTACCTCCAAAGATATATCCCTGAGACGTCTCCCAGTTTGAGCACAACAAATGCGAACCACGTGTTCATCACAACTCCCACTAACAATATAGTCCCTTCCATTCAGATAATAGGAACGTGTATAATTCTGAGAGCTTCCTGTAGCAGTTATCCCAAAATTCAGGTGGACCCTCCCATCAACAGCTAGCAACTGCCTAACCTGGAAACACCAATATGTTAGACTAAAGAGTTTATGAACTTTTTGATGGTTCAGGTGTCTTATTGGAGCTGGCGACCTCAAGCTTATAAGAATTCGGTCAGTCAATGCATTCTCTTCAATGTCTCCAACTCTGTATGCAACCACACAAAGAGAAGACTAGAGAGGATAGTTAGAGTAAGAAGAGAAGAAGCATAATTTTCCAGTTCGAGAATAGGGAGCAACTAGGAGACAACATCCGAGTTAGCAACACCTGCCTTGCTTGAGATGAGATTTCTCTCTCACTACCAATAGTCTCCGCTTCAAAGCTTTTCTTTTAAGGGCTTACCTGCTTTCTGTTCGAGAGTAGGAATCTACTCTAAGAGCAGAGTCCGCGGCAAACTAGAAGAGTGAAAACTAGAAGATTAAGATGGCACAAGTCTTTCTGAAGGCCTGACCTATTCATTAATGTTTTCATTAAAAGCCACTATCAAAGAAGCAAGTAGATGCTGTGTAAAAATATTCTGACAAGAAAGAAGCAATTAATCTTCAAATAGCCTAATATGAGTAAACAAGCCCCAAGCTATAAAAATCATTGACAAAGACACGACTTAAACAACTTCCAAAGTGATAACCCCTTAAATGGCTTATAACTATATTTCCAGCCATCAATATGTTACCTAGTACAGGCCAAAACTTGCTGAAACCATACTCACATAACAGCATAAGAGCATCAGTGTGATGGGCATCCTAATTACCGTTTGTACTATTAGTATCAAGACTGTTACATTGACTGAGGATTATGAAGACTCACAACTCAACCTTTAAAATGCATTACAGATGCAAACAAAATAATAAAACTTACCAAAGAATAATTTCATCAAAAAGTAGAGAAACTGTTTTTTAACTTATGGACATCAATGGTTTATCATTTATAACAGGACTATCCAAATGGCAAAGTAAATACTCAACACTATGTCCAAACCAATCAAATTGTATTAGAAGCTGAAGCTTAGATACTCAAATCTACTCGTGCATCTCAGGACTGGTAAATACATCAACTCATATGGTTAATGGTTTCAAAAGTTACCTCATTGTCAACAGCTGACACAAGAAGATAATGATCATCTGGAGAAAAGCAAACCATCACATTTCCTTTAGAGCTTGAAGCAGTATAGCAAGGTTGTAATGGCTTCTGTCTTAAGTCCCACAATTTGACATCTTGATCAAAAGAAGATGTGGCAAATATTGATGGGGAATGATTCGAGAACTTTACAACATTTATATGCTCTTTATGCATATCGGCGAACACCTGCAAGCGTCTTCCGTTGTTGATGTCGTACAGAGCTATATTCTTTGAATATCCACTTGCAAGAAATAGTTCATCCGTAGAGTTAACATGAACAGATGTCAATTGGTCGAATTCATCAAAGGTGACGGTACCAGCACCATAATGCATGCCCCGAATTGACGGTGGCATATGCCTGATATCATAAAGCTTTAACGAACCATTATCTGAACCAGCTATGAGCTAGGAGGTAGAACAGAGAGACAAACAGAGAGACAAAGAGTCAGAAATTTCAATGTCATAGGGAATCAATAATGCAAGAGCAAGTACTCTTAAGAATTTTTCATTCAATAACATTAAGCAATAATAACACAAGCAATTGACAGTCCAACCTAAACGCCCAGTAAGACTCACAAGCAATTACAATGCTAGTAGTCACTAATCAGTTAATGGCCATATAACTGAACTATTTATGTAATTTCACACTCAATGCTGCAGTGCTATATTGACGGGAATGATTGAACGCCCTAAAAAAATTCTAGGATAACATCATAAAATAAAAAGTGAAGGCAATTGACAAGAACAAGCAATTTTAGAACAAAAGAACAACTGGAATTTAGTCTCTCTTCATATTTTTAATTATGCAGTGTTCATACCTTTGAGGGATACTTCTTGAGCCAACAGAGTCCCAGCACACTATTCATTGCCCCGAATGATGGAATATAACTAACAATATTTTCATTCTCATGGTTAACTACAACTATTTCACCATCTAAAGTTCCAAAGACCATCAAGCAAGAGATAGACGGATGATACTCAAACTGCCTAGGACGAAAGCTCCTGTTTTCATCTCCCATATGGTTTCCTGAAACAGTAAGTGTATGCAGGCAAGGCCAAGCAGAAGATCCAACTTTGGCAGCACAAAGGGACCTGGTATAGAAATATTGAGACATTCCGGAAGGATATGATGTCTTTTGCCTGGAAGCCTTCCCACGAGTTTGACTTGCTTTTATTTCACGTTGCTGCAAAATACTAACTACACTCTCTTTATGCTTCCTCCCATATGGTAAGTGCTCAAAGTATTGTGAATATGTAATAGTTGCTCTTTCACGGTCAACCTTCCTGATGGGCAAGTTATCTAAAAATTTCAACTTTGGTAATGACGCTATCATATAATCCCTATAATGCTTTTCAAAGCATATTGGTGAAGCATGACAAGATATATACTTCAATGAAACATCAGCAGTACACCTTGCAAGAACACCTGCTGAGGATTCTTCTTCATTTTGATTTGAAAATGCGTCAAAAGAAACCTGACAAACAAATTAGAACACAAATATTAACAGATTTGAAGGGCAGGATTGGATGGTAAGTAACAAGCATTAATAAATATTGTAGTAGAAAACTGAAAACAAAGGATTTAAATGGAAGTCAGGATAAGACAGCTGAAGAAAATAACATACCAGTTCTAGATAGAATGCAAAAGAATGACATCTAAACCTAATACATCTAATAAATCACAACATTCTTAGTTACAGATCCACCTTAACATGAAATTCAACCAAGGGAAAATCATAAATTTATGATATTCTACAAATGATCATTTATATACAACCATATTAATTATTTTCACAAACACTATCATATTATCATCAGATACAAATAACTTGGTTCTCTTTAGTGCCCAACCAACCGCCTTCCAATACGCTTATTACAATACCTCTCAAAGTTTCTAATACTAAGTTTCCATTCCCATTGCATTAAATTAAATAAAATTTCAAGAGAGAAAAGAGAGAGCAAGACCACGCAAGATACTAACAGAAAAAAAAGACCAAACAGTTTACCTCATTCCAGAGATCGATCTCTCCATCCAGCTGAGGAACTAAATTAGACAAAAGCTCTAGGTAATCATATTCACGGTGTTGACTTGAGAAATCCACTTCACTATCATCTGACGAATCCTCAACCAAAATTTGAGAATCAGGATTTATAACCACATTACCATATGCTCCAAAGGAGGAACAAATGTTCAATTGACTGAAATCAGTTTTGTCATCCTGATCAGATGATCCAGAAGAATTGCCAGTATCATCACAACACAACCAATTCTGAAACTGAAGTTCTGCTAGAGAAGGGAGTTTAGAAAGTGCTGCAATAGTTGTCCAAAGATTCCCTACTCTGGTCTCACACATTGAGAGACAGATAAGATTTGGCATGCAAGAAAAACAATCTTCTTTGAAACTAGTTAGTGAAGTACTGTAGTCAAGATTAAGAGTGTGTATTCGCTTGAACTCCCCGATCATGTTCAGCTTGCGAAAACGGGAAGACCTCAAGTTCAGAACTTCGCACATCAAACCTCTCTGAGAAAGATTCCTAGCAGTGAAGCTCAAATTAGTAATGACTTGTACATGCATGCATATTGGAATTTCAACAATAGTACATGATGTAGTTCTTAGCATTCCTATATGAATAATACAATATTAAGTGATATTATTATATACATGCACCACTATGTTAATGCAAACATCAATCCCATAACATCATTCAATATGATATTAATCAACAATTTCCTTGGAGAAAGGGCATATAAAACACCAAAGAATACCGTATAAAATCCTTCCCAAATGATGAATCGTGGAGATCGATGACCCGAAGCTTTTGATCAATAGCATGCATCAATGACAAAGCAAATTCTCCAGTCAACATACATGATGTTCCACTACGAACATCAACTGCTTCAATCTCAGATGCACCAATTTGCATGCATACTTCAAGAAGTGGTTGAAAATCAATATCTTTGAGGTATTCCAATATAATCTCCAGGGTACATGGCTCATTCTGGGACTTTCTGACATCAGCCTAAACAACAAAGACACCACAACAATCAGTTTCCATTTACTATTTGCATAAACCAAAAGATTGGAAAAAAAAAAATCAATAAATGTTTTTCTCTAACTTTTGTCAAATGGCTTTATTCGAGTTCAGACAAATAAATTAGCATATAATAGAAATGGGTTACAACATTCATGCAGAGTTCCTTACATTATTGTACAAATAACATTATTGATACCCACCTTAAAGAAACCAGATAAAATTGCAGGATTTGGTAACACATCATGTCTCCTGCACGAATCAAAATACCTAGAATCCAAGACAACAAATTACAAATTAAATTTACGCATATATATGAACATCAAAACAAACAATGGCAGGTCAAAACAAAAACTATCCTATCACTAATTTTAAGTTCAATGCAACCTAAAACAGCAGCATGCAAAACTGTAACCGTCCAGTGCTGTACAGTAACCCAGTTGCCCCCCAAACTCTATGCAATACAATCATGATTCATGAAGCATCAAATTATCATAACAAGGTTGCAAAATTCTAAACTAGGACTAACAGTTACACAGCGCTAAAATTAAAAAAAAATAATGATAATATGTTGAAATATATCCATCAAATTAAGTACTAAGCAATATTGAAAAACGATGAAGGAAGTAAAATGAAAAAGGCATTCAACTGTAACCTTTGTTCCAAGGTGTGAATATCGGTGGCCATGGTGTGATGAGGTCCGATATTTATCGGCGATAAATCGGGACCGATAATTTATAGTGGAGAGGATATTGGGTGCGGTTGTGTGCATTAGGGCGAGTACCGACGACATGCATGTTTATGGGTGTTAGGTTTATTTGCGATAAAATGTCTATTCTGATATGAGTTTTGAAGAAATAACATACTGATGAAATCTTTCAAAAACTAGTACGAATTATAAATTCAAAAGACTGAACTGTCCTTGAATACAGAAATACTTTCTCCGTTTGATCCTCGTGATTGTGAGTAGAGTGGAGCTTCTAATACCCTTTAAAAGTCTCACGAAATTCTATTTTTCATATTTGTAGCTTCTCTGATAAAATTACCAAAAAAAAAATGACAAAAAGTTACACATAGTCTAATTAAATTACTATCATCTAGAATAAATTAATTGAATTGTAAATGTATTTTTCATAATAAAATTCATACTATTAGGGATTTTAATTTTTCATTGTTTCAAAACTATTTTGATTTTATCAAAGAAAATAGTTATATCATATATTTACATTTAAAGATATTTAGGGTTGATTATTTGTAAAGATATTTTATCTCTTCATGAATTTCTTCTAACAATAGAAATTATGATTACAAAAATGAGATTTTACGAGAATATTAAAACAGCTGTGAAAACTGAAAAACATTACTTGTGAGTTAATTCAATGTGTCTGGTCCCATAAGAAATACACCCACAAGCCCAAAAATTCACTTGGGTCACTAGTGGTCTCTACTTGCAAATGAGTTTTATTGAGTTTGGGGCGTTAACAAGTGATCGGACATGATCTGTAAGCCCATGTTTTAAAACTAATTTATTTTCTATTAATAAAATTTACTCACCATATTAAATTCTGTTTGGCATGATTTATCTAATACTATAGTAATAAATATTTATTTCATCCCAAAAATTATTTTTTTGTTGTTTTATTTTATTTTCTAATAGAACTTTTAGTGGTTAAATAAGATATTTTACCTAACTAGAAAAACTTCTCAAATTTCACGTTTTTTTAGATTGGAGATTGGGGAGCTTTTGTAAAAAGTAAAATTATTTAAAATGCACATTATTTATAATACATTCTTATTTTATTTATTTCATAATATAAATTTAAAAACTTGTGTTTTAGAGTAATCATTATGATACAATTTTTAATAAAAACTACTATTCATGACTAAATAACTTTAATTTTTTTGGTAAAAAATTTGTTAAGTAAAAAGCTCTAATTGAATAAACCCTGTTTGAAAAGCTAAACCGAATGGAATCTAAATTATACACAAAATTTACAATCAAAAATATGTTGGGGACCCTACGTAACTGCTCTCAAGACAAAATTGTCTCTGTCGATGCAAAAATCTAGTCGAGCTGTGTAACGACCAGACACCTGCGATAACAATTAGATTTGTTGTAAGTGAGGAGACGGTTATAAGCTGCCGTTTCACTATCGAGCATAAAATTACGACCTTGAGGATCTCATTCGATAATATATGCACTCACAACAACTAATTAAAGGGGTGCAAGATGTTTTTCCCGCGAAAACCCTCCGACGCTCAAGTTACTAATCGAGTTTTGTGGAAAAAAAAAAAAAAACTTTTGCCACAACATTCGTGGCTCAATTATGGCTAATTTAGGTGAGAATATTTTGGTTCAGAAAGGAAAAGAAAAGATAAAAACAAAAACAAAGAATTATTTAGGTAGATCAAGTATATGGAAGTCTAGTAAAAAATTGTCCAACCCTTTTATCTTCGTCCCCTGTAGTTTTTCTACCCAAACGGAATCTTTGGCTTCCTCTCCCCACGATAGTGTTATTGTGGGTGAATGGACACCATAACAGCTATTAAGTGGGTTTCGTATCCGAACTATCTAGAACCCACGTGCTGATAATTGTTGTTGACTAAGCCTTTAATCAAGCTCGATCTTGTCATCTCCTTGCACTCCTCCAAACTTGTTGTATTCGCGCGTCTAGACTGGCACCTCATCGGGTATGACTTTCCTCGAGGAGCAGATTCATGTCGAGGAAATCTCATCTGATCGAGCACTCCTGGTCACGATATTTCTCACCCTAAACAATCGCCATGCCTTATTACATGGAACTTGAACCTCTCAATTCATATGTGTAAGAAATGAAATGATTTAGCACCCGAATAATAATTGGTTCTCATGCTTCAATCTTTAAAATTATTTGCTGATACCCTACAGCACAATTTTTGGTATCACAAGCAAAACCTTGATTTTGTTATACCCATTTGTGAACACAAGCTGGATTGATATTGCAAATTATAAAAAAAAATAAAATTATTTAAAAGAATGACCAACTACCATATGCTTGATTTAGGCATGAATGGTCACTTGAATCAGTACACCAATTCAGCGGCCGTCAAATTTAAGAAGATGCTCAGTGCAATATGATATAATTGCACGCAAAGATAATTCGGACTGCCGTTTCAATTTGCACCATTATTACTCAATTATTCATCGTTGTGGTCCTCTTTTACCGAAGCAACGCCGTTTCCTGGGCAGTGTGGAATCGACGAACGATTAAAACAAATTAATATCCCAATGTGAACGCATTCAAAGATTCGGTAGCTCTTAGAAGATTATGCATTGCCTTAAGTTTCCAACTTTTTATTTAATATTTACTACCTGTTGTTTATTCTTCATTTCATGTGGCCGCTCATCTAAATTTATTGCATTTTTTAATCTACTTGAAAATTTCCATATAAATATAAAATATGAAAAGCAAAAATAAGGATTCAGTGCCGAACTAAATTTTTACTGAATAATGAATCAATAGTTGTTAAAAATAAGAGAAATAAAGAAATAAAAACTCAAAATAAATCTTGATTATTGATTCAGTGCTTAATTCTAATTCTGAAAAAAATCAGAGTAATCCTTACAGATAGGAGATAGGTCCAGTACTGTAAATTCGAGAAAATTTTTCAATGCAGTAGCTATCAATGTCAAAAACATAAATAAACGAATAAAATTAAGATAAACGTTTCAAACTTTGAAATCAAGTTATGTATTAATTTTATTTCTTAAGAAAAAAAAAACACTTTATAAAAGTCAACATTGATCCTCCATCTTTACGCAAATTTCTACAATAGGATAAAATTATTGGTGTACGAGGGTCAATGAAAGCTGCCTCATGTACACAGCTAAGTTGAAGATGTTACAAAAGGTTTCCATTCTAATTATACCGCCCATACTGCTTTTGTCTTTTCATTCGAGATTTTTTTATGGCCCCCCCCCCCCCCCCCCTACTTGTTAAAGATACCGTGACTTAATATTTTTTTCTACTTTTTTTTTTCATAAATTCAAAAGAAAGTATAAAGTGAAGGCTCATTATCAAAAAGATGGGGGACCAAACCTTTTTAAGCTGCCCCACCCCTCTCTTTAATTTGAGATTTTTTTATTAGTCTAATCTTAAATTAATCAAAATTCGTTAAGATCGAGGTTTCATTTAGATTTGTTCTTTTTCTCCTTATCGTTAAAATATAATTGCTAAAATGTGGTTACTATTCCTAGTTTTACTTTCAAACTTAAATTAATTTTACTCCATATAATTTCGATGTAAAACCAAAATATATACCTAAAGATCAAGGTTTTATTTAGGATTACTATATTCTTTTACTTCAAATGTGTGATTATCAAATATCTATATATTTTGATGCTATTAAGATTTTGGCTAATTATCTACCGACTATCTGTTTTTTATATTTTTTTAAAATACACAAACTTTTATTTTTTTTCTTTTTACAGCGATCCACCTTAAGTTAATACTTTTTTGACTGGTCTATTCCCGTTATACCATTGTTAAAATTTTATTGACATCATAAAAGTAAAATTATCGTTTCACAACAACATTGTTTAAAGCATTGTTTGAATACAGAAGTGGACAAGTGTAAAATAATATAATTTCAAGTGGAGTTTAGTAAAAAGAAAAATTAAGAATTGTATATTTTTAAAAAAAGGTGGTCGGTAGATAATTTTTCTTTTATATTTGGGGATAAAAAAATCATTTATATAATATTTCATTAGCTCTCTTAGCAGTTTGAAGATGGAAGTTGACTAGTGCAAAATAATATAACTTAAGTGGAGTTGAAGAAAAAAAATTAAAAATTATGTATTTTTAAAAAAGTACGAAAAAATTAATAATTGCTCTAAAAATTTTTATCTTACAACATAACTCACTACAAAATCCAAACCATGCTAAAAATTATTTGAAATTTATTATAAACATCTTCTACGATTTCTTTGTTTTCAAATAAATTACTTATGTGATAAAATTTCATTAAACATTGATATAAATAACTCTGTGGGAGGTTATCCATGTGGGGCTATCTTCTAAAACTCACTTAAAATTGTCTTTAAAGTAAAAATTCTTGTAATTAAAAAAATCTATGAAATTTCACATCATCCCTTGTCTTTTTTTAAAAAAAAAATTAAATCCAAATCAATAAAATTTTATTATCGTTGTACATTTTCTGAATTTAAAAAGTATGAATACAGTTCATCACATTAATTAATTTTATCTAAGTGGGATTTTACTTAAATTAACGAACGCACGTGCCACGGCGCGTAAAGACAAAGGCTCTGCGGTTGGAAAGTCAAAAAAGTTTAACTATCTAATGGGCTGGGCCCAGATCGGGAGGTCTGCTTTTATACACAGTCAGATTTTATAAAATTATTATGCTGGCGAATTTATAAACATTTTCATAATATTGGACCATTTTTGGTTTTTTTCCCAATCAGGTAAAATAATATATATACACGAAACATAATAATACCAAATGGGATAATAATTTTTTTTTTAATTTTGCTGTTGAAGAACGTAATGGCAAAAAGATGTGACAGTCCATGTATGGGGGTCACTTTGTCAAATTAAAAAGATCAATTTGACAATGTTCATGCGCCATAGATAAGGCATAGAGTTGATTACCTACTAATATTACCCACGCTTTTACTTCAAAGTCTAAAAGTTTTTCAATATGACAATCGAATCATTAATAGTCAACTATCAATTAAGACTTAATTTGGATTAGTCCTACTTTTAGAAAAAGTAATCATACGGATTCCAGTACTAATTTAAACATAATTTAACTGAAATTATAGAAGTTATAGAATTCATTATTTAATTTAAAAAATGACATGTAACGGTTGAGAATTAAATCAAAACTCATATGATGAGACATCATTATTCATCATATTTCAAGAGATTAGGTTTCATAAATAATTTATTGGAGCAAACTATGAGTTTAAATCATACCAACCCATTCAGGCAATTCAATTAATTTTTTTAGTATTTTGTTTTGTATGAGCATAATTTATTTAATAAATTATTGAAATTAACTAATGAAGCTCGATTTAATTAAAAATGGACTAAATTGGATTGGATATCAATCAATTTTAGCATATGCAGTGGGGTACATTCAGGGGAGCATCAAAAGAAGAAGTTGGTAAATGTTCTCATTTTCATAATGATGAATGCACGAACACATTAAATGATAAAATACACATAAGGGAAGTGGGTTCATCTTGTAATTAATCAATGTTGATTGGTATGCTCTTTTAGATCCAACCAATACAATATGTATGCATATAATTTCCAAAATTCAATGTTCATATTTATATTATTCAAATTCCATCAACGTGATAAAAGACTATGTCTCATGTAACACACTTTTAGTTTTTTTGGAATTTAATCAATAAGGTTAGTGATTTCAATATTTAAATTCTAAAGTTATGTGTTAATCGACAATTATTTATCGAATGATGAAAAATATTTAATTACCATCTAAGGAATAAATGATACATCAATAGAGACTCAAATTAAAATTTAAATATTGAGATACCCGACATTAGTTGAATTTAATACATTGTTTGAGCTTTAATTAAACCGAAAAAGAACAGGGTGGGGAGCTGCCTTTGTCTGTAAGGAACAACAATCTTGTCTGCTGCACCAGATCTTTTAATAAGTTGCTGACGTGCCCCACAACACCAATAATGGTTCGGTGCTGGAAATCCAGTGCTCCCACTACTCATATGCATAGAATTAATGCCGTGCGAGATATTATATGTAACAGGTAAATCTGATCATAAATCTGATTATCGGATGTAATGTGATTCGGGGTGGTAACTTGTGACTTGAAAAATGAATTAGTGGTTTCGGATGGAACGAAGCTTGACATGATTATTAAACGGATTCTATTAATGTCGTCTGTTTACTAATCATATTAGGTTTTGATTAACCAATTTTTTAATTATTTAATATTACTAATATATATTTAAAATCATTTTTCTTTCAAATAAATTTTTGAATAGGTGGTACTGCAAAATTTTAGGATAAAAATAACTATTAAAAATAAATTAAACTGTGCTTCAATTTTTTGACACAATTATCAAAAGAGTATAAGTACTAATCGAATTAACATATTTAATCTCCTTTGACGGAATAAGTGATGTAAAATTCAAATATCGTTTATACCATAATCGATATGGGGTTAATTTTTATTTATATAACACTAGAAAATTACAAATAAACATGATAAGATTGCTTGGATCAATGATATCATGATTCTTTTAAAAGAAGTTATATCATGATTTTGGTATATATACATTTATATATCTATACACAAAACATTCCAAAGAGAAATAAATCTTATGAAGAATCAGAGCAATTAGAGTCCAAAAAAAAAAAAAAACTTGGTCCCATGTTATAACACACATGCAAATGCAATACAATGACAGCATATAAAACACAATCTTAGCCCTGGAGATTTTGTGATGTGGGTTGCATCAATATGTTTCTGAAAACAATTAGATACGAAACAAGACGCCAACAAACGGCTGTGTCTTCTTTTGATCAACTCTATTGCGAAGGGAATGAATAACAAACTAATTTAGTAAATTCTCTTACTTAAGCGTAGCACTTTATTTTAAGAAAACGGCACCTTTGTATTTGTAATGTCATGTTTGTTCTTGTAAACTAGATCTTTGGATTTATTACAATTTATAATGAATCTCTCTCTTCACTCCATGTCTCTATTTAAACGAAGCTCAATGCTCATTTAATTATTATTAATTAATGTAATTAATAAATTCTCTCCAATCTATCCGTTGATAAACTTTTCATTTTTGGAAAACTTGGTTTATCATAGAAACACAATTTTTGGTACTCCGGAGTCTATTATGGGGGTGTTTGGAATTGAGATTGGATAACTGTAGCTTAAGTTACAATACTAAAGTATTTTATAAGCACTAACTGTTGTAGTTTAAAAGTTATGTTAATATAATTGTTTACTTGTATGATGAAAAATAATTATATTTTTAATAATTTTATTAAAATTATTATTTAAAATTTATATTTACTATATATTATTAATTTATATTTCATAATTATAATTTTTTTTACAACAGCTGTAGTTTAAAAATTATAACATCTCGATTTCAAATAAAATTTATCTCGATTTCAAATAAAATTTATGTTGGTTATCAGTTAATTTAGTAGAAGTAATTACATGTGTGAAGACTGTAACACATGAAGAGGACGCGCTATCAGTAACCAATGGTTTTCCTACAATAGAGGGTAAATATGTCATAATTTACTCTATATTTTTCCCCTCTAATTTTTAGTATTTGATTCGAAAAACGTTATTGGGTTTCACTTTATTTTATTTTACTAATTACAAGTTGGAGCCAAATTGTCATTTTTTTCAAAGGAGCCCAAAACTTTTGCAATTTGTTTCTTTACAAAGTAGTGGAGGATAGCTGTACGCACGACATTCCGCTACCGTGCGACGCATTAAAGCATAGAAAACGCGTTGATTTTGGACCCCAAAGCCAAACAATGGAGCTTTCGGCCTTTCACATGCACAAATATTGATCGCCTCATTTCACAAATTCTATGCATAAATTCTTGTGATCAAGATTCAACATTTTCATTTTTCATTCCATTCCTTTGACAATATTTTTTTATTTTAAATTTTATACTATCGTTATGAAAATTTTATTAACGATTGCCTGTGTAGGAATTTGTTTTTTAAAATATGTTATACACAGATGTTACTGACATTACATTAGACATTACAATTTATATTTATAATCATACTATATGACTGGGACCACCGCTATACATTGACACACTGAAGCACTTGCTTATATATTTTAAATTCTCTCTAATATTCGAGAGGTGCCTACTTCACTTACATTTCGTAAGAGAGAGATCGTCTCCACTCAATTATGTTAATAATTGAGGGAGTACTGAAATTAACCTCTATAAAACTCTTATTAACTAAAGACCCATTGATTGTAGTAATTTATTAATAAAACTAGGTTGAAAAAAAAGAAGAAGAAGAAAATGGTGCAATCTATGTGAATTAACAAAAGAGCCATCTTGTTGGGTCACTTTATTTAGTGGCACATTCATGCTTTAATATATAGTATAGGTAGGGATATGATTTGCCTATAACAGATTAATGGACTAATGGTCAAATTCTACCTCGTTTCCGGCTATTATGTTCATTAAAAGCAACAAATATTGAATTCCCCAATACAATTTCGTTGTAGAATAATTATGTACACGAAAATTTTATCATTTAGAATAAGGGTGGAAGCCAGCGTTTTTGATATTTTTTGTCTGTATTAGTTATATAAGTAGTAAAAATTAACCTTCCCTTTATTTATCTTCTTGGCATTTTAAAAATATCCTCCCATAACTTAAATTAGAGGATTCGGACATTATGAAAAATTAAATGCATCAAAAGTTAAATTGAACAATTTGATGTGGACCGTTGAGTGCATTTTCAATCGAATTCATCAACATCATTTCAGAAATTAAATTTTGTTGGAATTAATTCAACCACTAGTTTTGAACTTCAAAGTTTGATATTTTGACTACTTCACAAAGATCCCCACCATTGATTAGATTGTTAATTTTATTAAATATGCGAAATTTTAAAAAAAAAGAATCAACCACTGATGGCGATTGTTCGATCATATTCTATGATCACATCAAGTGAACAAACCACATGAGATGTCATTGAAATAAATTAAAATATTTAGAATGTGTTCGGAAATTAATAAAAGAGTTTGATCTGTAATGTCCCAAACTTGTAATTCACTCAAAACCTTTTTGGTCAAATTTTTATTTTTATTTTTAATAATTTGCTACTAGTTTAAGTTTTATTTTATCTTTTGCTTTTTGCAGGAAGGTTATGGCACCGAATCCCTCAATTTTTATTCTTTGACATAGTTTGTCGATTCGTAAGAAATAGGACCTTGAATCATCATGAAATAACCAAAATATCATTCAATGTGGAAGGTACATAAATTTGCTTCAAGGGTAATTTTAACTGTTCTTCGGGCTTGTTTGATACGAACTCAATAAATTTGTCTTTTTAATGTGATAGTTTGAAAGACACGGGTCCCAATGTTATTGTCTAAAAAAGAAAATAAATGAAAGTTGCCCCCCACGTGCCGCACCTGCTAGCATCCATTGGCTAAAGGATGAAAATGGATAACGATAGTACATGCCAGAGGCTGGTGATTACATGAGCTGTTGTAAAAGAAGGAGCATCAAACGGTTAAAAAACAGTCTTCGTTGCCTTGGAATTCTTTTCTAAAATTAGGGACCCACCCTTTATTCGTGAATGCTTTTTAATACATTCAAATATTCGATAAATCTTCAACAAATGGTTCTTACAATTATGTTTTAAAAGAAAATGAAACGTTTGCGTCATATATAATAAAAATGATAATGGTAATTTTAAATGATGTATTTCCAAAAACATTAATGCTATTTCATAAATTTACAACGTCATTTGTGGAATACAATCTTAATAAAATGATAATGTATAATAATATTTTTCTTTTGATTTATAACATGTAGTAGAAATGTGTTTGATATGAAGAGCGTCGTAAAAAAATTTTTCAAACGAAATTTTACTTATTATTTGAAAATTATTTTAAAGTTTTGAATTTAGTATTATATTATTTTTTATCTTATTATTCTTGGCAGAAAAGAAATATTGTAATAGTTATATTTTTTGTGGATTAAAATTTTTGGTTCGCCAATGGAAGCTTTAAAAAAAGAACTTATCTTTTCACATTTCTGTTTGTTAGATAAGTAAACAAGTAAGTAATTGAAGAGAAAAAAAAAAAATTAGTGATACTGTAACGAACTCTGTCTTAATTACACAATAGTTTAGATGTAAATTTCATAACAAGTTATTAGTTACGTATGACATGACTTAATATAGTTATTAATGAGTGGCTCGCCCTTATACGACAAGGTAAAAATGTGTTCATATTAACATTTAATCGATCATGCCCTAATTTCACACAAAATTAGATAAATAATTTTTTAACAAGCTACTAACGTTAGATACGATTAAGCTTCTAGTGCTGTTGTGTCGTGGCTTTAACCTATAATCAAATGTGAAATGAAAAACTATCATGGAAAATAAAAAGTTGACGATCATTAACTAAAATGAAAAACCTTATTTAAATTGACTAGTCATAAAATTCGAAACAATTTTTAAAGAAAAAGCATTAAAAGAAAGGAAAACAGTGAAAATGATGTTTTTGACGTGTAGGCCCCTATCGGATGATATTTTATCCAAAGCAGAAAACAACCGGTAACCCACCGAAAACTCAACAAACGCACTCGCTCCAACTGTTTGCCACGTGTTCCCAGGAACGATTCCTATTGGCCAAAGCAAAGTACCGTCACGTGAGCACCTTAAGACTAGGCCACAAATCGAGCGAGTACGTTTCGCCCGGACAGCGGCTGCTGCTTTTGCTGAGTTTATGCTGCCGAACAATTCGATACTCACACAGGTAATTTTCAATCTTAAGTGCGGTCTAACCGCGTGAATAACACCGTCCAATCAAGTGGGAGAAAAGAACGTGACTTTCACATCAGAGCTTTCGCTGCGCGTAATGCCAAAAAAAAAAGGCTAAAGCCCAATTGAGGCGCACCAACTGCCGCTGTTGGCTCTGTAATTGTAACGTTCTCACCGCACTCTCACAAGTAAAAAAAGCCAGTGATTTTATTTTTATAGTACAAAAGATCGATTATTGTTCAAATTAATGTATAAAATTGTAGTACAACTGTGTTACTGTACTACAATTATACTTAATTGTTAAATTTTTATTTATTTAAGTGAACCCCACTCATTTGAGTGGATCCAACGGCTGGTGCAACTGTAGCCTGATTCCAAATTAATTGCAGTAATAGTTTAAAAACAAATAAATATGATGATGGAAGATGATACGAATAAATGAATCAATCAAAAATATATGAAATTTACATATGATATGTGTAATTATTTGTTAGTGAAATTTTTTGTTTCTTTTTCTTTTTCATATTTTCATTTTGATGTTTAAAGTGATTGATCAAAAAATCAATCCTATTACCAATTATGAATATATAATTATTCCCATAAGATAACGAATTATGGCCTAAATATGATTTGATGTGATATTGTTGTCGTGCATAAAGATTTAATAAATATTGATATCAGTTTTTACACAACGAGTTATTTATCGTCTAGTGTATCTTTAGATACAAACAAGATCACAATTCACAGACTACACAAAGACAAATTATTCATTTCAAAAAGTTATATTAAGTAATACACCCAGGCATGGCACAAATTCTATACTTAGAAAATTTCCCAATTCATGCAAGTTATCTCCACTCCCTTCTTTGAATTCAGACTAAAAATCGACTTTCCGTAACCTGGAATTAACTGAAGCTCTCCAATTACTAATCAGCCAGTTAAAACGACACGGTAGAACGTACCTATGAAATAATAACTAGGTCCCTGATTTTCTACGTTTTCAGATAATAGTACTCATGGTTTGTCCATTTCTATCAAATAGGTCTTGCGACCTTAATAAATGACCAAATTATCGAATTAGGAATTTTACCACCGCGTACTTAACTTTAACAAGAAAGGCTAGTTTTGCAATTCAGCTAGACATTCGAGACCTATTTGATACAAATGTATACAATTTTGTTATTATTTAAAATATTGTAACAATAAAGGGTTCGTATATAATTTTGCAAGCATCCCTTTCTCCTCTCCCAATATAGTTTGATAGAATCATATTTTATTTCGCCGCACTCTTTTTTCTCTGTCCACATTTGACCATATTTTCTCTCGCCCCAAACACACACACACTCAGCAGAGCACAGCACAGTCTCATTCTTCAAAGCCGCTTCTCTCTCACAAAACACTCTTCACTCACATTCTGCTCTCTGCTTTCTGGCTCTCTATGAATCTCTAAACCAAAAACCCGCATCACATTCTTCCCCTTCAACTCTCAAACCCCTAACAGAAAAAAAAAAGTTAAAAAAAAAGAACAAAAATGGAGAAGAAACAAGGCTTCTTCTCAGCTCTCAAACAAGAAGTAGTCCGCGGCCTAAGCCCCTCCCGGTCACGTGCTGCCAGCCCGGCCCGGTCTATGTCCCCCATTTCGTCGCTTCTTCGAAGAAGAAAGAACCAGAGCTCCAACCACCACCATCATCAGGTGGCCACTCATGAGCAGTTGGTTTCGAGATCCGGGAGTCTAAGGCCGGTGGTTGGGGAGGCGTTGGCGCCATTAATGGAAGGCCCAGATCCGGACGGGGCCGAACTCGGGGAGTCTAAGCGGGTCGGGTCGGGCCTGGGCAACTGGGTTAAGGGGCAATTGTCGAGGACGCCGTCGGTCAGTGCTATGGCTTATAGGAGGTCTGATCTGAGGCTGTTGCTTGGTGTTATGGGCGCACCGTTGGCCCCGGTGCACGTTAGCGACAACGATCCTTTGCCTCACTTGAGCATCAAAGACACTCCCATTGTTAGCTCCTCTCCCTTCTTACAGTTTTTGCTCGTTAGGAGTTCCCCCCCCCCCCCCCCCTTCTGTCTTTTCGGGGTACTGAGTATCTTTGAGGGGTGAATTAAGTAAAGAAAAAATAATGACGTGATTTGTGACTATTATTGTATAGCTACTTTTAGTACTTTTATAATTATTGTCTTTATCTTTTGTTTGGTTAGTGAGAAAACCTAGGAGAACCACATAATAAACAGAACCTGTGGTGAGTCTCCTTGATAGTTAGTACAAATTGATGTGCCAGCGTTGTAGCAAAACTAGACACGAAGCTTCACGTGATTTGAAGCTTTTGATTTTTATGAATTTGTAATCTAGTGAAAATTGTTGTGAAGTTATGGCTAAGTAATTTTAAAATTTGGTTGTTGCAGGAAACTTCTTCGGCGCAGTACATTTTGCAGCAGTACACTGCGGCTTCTGGTGGGCAGAAGTTGCAAAACTCCATTAGAAATGCGTATGCAATGGGGAAGGTCAGGATGGTAGCCTCCGAGTTTGAAACCGCTGCGAGGACGGTTAAGAACCGGAATGCAACTAGATGTGCAGAATCAGGTGGGTTTGTGCTTTGGCAGATGAATCCAGACATGTGGTATGTTGAGCTTGCAGTTGGAGGTAGTAAGGTTCATGCTGGATGCAATGGAAAGCTTGTTTGGAGGCACACACCCTGGCTTGGGGCCCATACTGCCAAAGGGCCTGTTAGACCTCTGCGTCGTGCACTTCAGGTGAGGTTTTGGTGTTGATCTTAGCACTTGGAGTCAGTTAGTTGATCCATGTTGGTTATTTGCTGATTATTGATGGGTTTCAGGGTCTTGATCCGAGGACAACAGCTAGTATGTTTGCGGATGCAAGGTGCATAGGGGAGAAAAAGATTAATGGTGAGGATTGCTTCATCCTCAAGCTTTGTGCGGATCCTCAGACGCTTAAGGCCAGGAGTGAAGGTCCAGCAGAGATCATTAGGCATGTCTTGTTTGGCTACTTCAGCCAAAAGACCGGACTTCTTGTTTATATGGAGGATTCACATTTGACTCGAATCCAGTCTAGTGGTGGTGATGCAGTTTACTGGGAAACGACAATCAATTCGTTTCTTGACGATTACAGACCAGTTGAAGGCATCATGATTGCACACTCTGGCCGTTCCGTCGTGACACTTTTTAGGTTCGGGGAGGTGGCAATGAGTCATTCCAAAACAAAGATGGAAGAAGCTTGGACTATTGAAGAGGTTGCATTTAATGTTCCCGGTCTCTCAGTGGATTGTTTTATTCCCCCAGCTGATTTGAGGTCTGGATCCATCAGTGAGGCCTGTGAACTCGCTAATGATGAAAGGGGAAAAAGCGCAATTGCATTAGCAGCACATCGGGCTAAAGTTGCTGCACTGGAGAAGTCACGTGATAGTAGCACTGATAACATGATATGGAAGACGGAAGTCTAACCAAAGGATAGATTCAATCAAGGCAATTGTTTATATTGGTAGCTGCTGTTAATCTACTAACCGGATAGAAGTTACATAGTAGAAGTGAAGTCAGATTTTTGGACTTTTGGTACGTGCCTCTGTTAATCTGTAAATAGAGTCGTAAATATTCACAGGTTCAGCTTGGACCTCCATGAATCTTTATACTCTCTCTGCAGAATCCAACTATGGAGTTGGAGCTCAGTTTTCCAAATAGGGATATAGAGCAAATGGAGGTTAATTTTTAGTTTACCTTCCATGCCTGAAGGAAGGTGGTGAAGCTGTCGTAAAGCAGAACCATTAACCTTTCCTTAGTTTACTAATTCTCTTGCTTACTGAATACTGCAGTGGCAGCGAAAAGGAAACTGCTACTGGCTAGCATTAGTTTAAGATCAAAGTTGTCTAGTTTGTTAATTCTAATCTTTTGTGGGTTTGTTTCCCTTTGTGTGGTTTTGTAGTAGTTGTTTCTGGGTTTCGGCTAAAAAAAAAAGGTGGATTTTTGCTGGATACTGTTGGAAGTCGGCAGGGTAAATGAGAAGGAATTATGGAATTAGTATTTTTCTTACTTTTTCCGACCAAATCGTTGATCTGAAGAGTAATATCTGTTTGTATTTTGGCATTTGGTCACTGCTGCTGACAAAGATATAATCAAGAACATTGCGTGTCACATGATGATAAAAAAAATATAGAGATCAGCATTTTTCCTTTTGAACTCTTTAACTTTGCTTTTGTTTCTCAGTCAAATTGAGTCTTGATGACACCTTCACATGATCACTTAGCTTATCAGTTCCTTTTGTTGGGTGCAATCTTTTTGAATGCTGATGACATGATATAATTTTAATTAAATTGAACGAATCTTTGTATATGGTGCTTGAGAGCATCTAGGGTGGTTGTTTGAAAGTTGGCAGCAGTGTCCCTCTTTGGACCCCTCTTTGCTTTGCTGCTTTAACAAATATTATTTCCCCTTTTGAAGCATTAATAAATAAAGAATCCCTATTCCCCCCTTCTCTGACTGAAGCTTACGACTGGGTCTTGCATCGTTTATGGCAAACGCGAAGCTTGTGTGTGAAGTGAATACCAATATGAATATATCATTACAGCAATGCACGAGACAAAAGTGTCCCCCCAAAACCGCATGTGATTTCATAAACTATTTTTAACCTGCTTTTGCAGAGGCACACTCTTTCTCCTTTCACTGCTTTACTCCCTTTTGTTTTTTATCATGTCATTTATTGCAATTTTTATTATGGGGGAAGGTTCCAGCTCATGATGATGTTTCTGAACCGTCCAATTTCTCCATTGATTAGGGTTTCTTTATGGGGGGGAAAGAAACTGTGGCATCATGTGGCCTTCGTATACAAGTACCATTATAAATATGGTTAGTCACTTGCTGCCTCTGCTTGATCCCGTAACTCTGATAGCATGTGTGACTGTGAAACAGAGAGTCTCAAGAAAATGAGTAAATGTGGAAACCAACCTTCTAATAAAATCCTTTACACATGGGTGTATCAGTTTGCCCATATTCCTTTGGCCATTACCCAATTTGAATTTGCACAGAGCATGACTATGGCAAATTTAATTTACCATATTCCTTTTAGGGTTCCCATGATTGGGATCTTAAACAAGTGATATTGAATGCATTCTTTATAATTGTGAAAATTCTAAAAAAAAATAAAATTCATCTCTATCAAAAATTAATAGGTGTATGGTGAGTGCGGTCAGAGCTTGGCTTCGGGGATGTCGTGACATTTTCTATTAATCAATCATCCATGTGAATAAAGCACATTATTACAACATTTTTTGTAAAACGACACCACTTATGAGTGAACATACCTTGTCCCTCGGAAAACAAGCTTTTGGGTGTTTATTTTTTGTTCTTTAATGCTAATTACACATTAATACGTTAAATTATATTAAGCACATGTTCAAACAAATAACTCTCACAGACAAAAGATGTCTATACTCCACTTGCATTTCGTAAGTAAAAAAGACTTACAAATGTGTGAAAAGAGGTAAGCTGACACCACCCTTCTAGATAGGGTGCCAGCCATTGTCAACATTGACATTCAAATCTTTGAATGAAGAAAAGAAGCAAACAATTTTGACAAGTAAGAAGAAAAAGGAAGAGTTGAAGAAGATAATGGCGGTGGAAATATAATAGTATTTTAATAGTCAATTTTGGCTATAAAAAATAGTGCTGCTCATTTGGTTTGTGCATCCAGCTTTGTAAAGAAACAAAGTTTAGAGCTTGAGTAATTTTAAGGAATTAAAATTATTAAGTTCTTGTGGGTGAGAGAAAATTATTTCTGAGAGTGTGGTTGTAATAATTTTTCACATAGTGAATATTTTTTCTCTGGTTGTTTTTTTGACAACGACCGTGGTTTTTCTCCGAATTTGGAGTTTTCTACATAAATTTTATGTTGTATGATTGGTATATTCTCCATTGAATTTTTCTTATTAATTTGTTGCTTGATAAATTGCTTGGGAGATCTTGGGAGGAAGCTCAATTTCCTAATAAAAGTAACTCAACATAATTATACTTAATTAAGGAATGTTGAGTTTATAGAAACTTCAACCACTGCTCTCATAATCATACTTAATTTTGAGGATAGTGGTTCATCACTCCACCTTTGACCGACTGGTTTGGGTGTCTGATTTGAGAGAAGGAAAAAAAAAAAGAAAAAAAAAAAGAAGCGCTTTGAGTTTTGGTCCAAATCTTTTTATCCCTAGCATATCCCATAATGCAGGACCAATGGACCATTATTGATCGATTAATGACTTCCCCAGAGAAGCAGCTTAGCTCAACACTTCACCATCTTTTTTATTGCATTTTTCGTCCAATTGATTCTCGATATCACACCAGCTATCTACCAAAATCTAGCTTCCATTCTCGTTGCTATAGCTCGAGTACAAAATTTACAACACATTAATGTAGAATATCTAACAAGTTTGTTGAGATGCCCTTAGCATTCATTAAATATCTCAATATCTCGGTCATGCGTACGTTTTCTATCTTGATCTGGGTGAAATTTTAGACATCGGATTAGTATTGATTTCAAAGTTGATTTTCAAGCTGCAGTTCTTAATGTTGTGTTAATCAGGCCCAAATTAATCGCCAAAAATTTTAAAATGATATTATTAATATACAACTGTAAGCGCAGCGGTTCGAGCCCTTACGACGCATGTAGGGATTTATTTCATTCTTTAATTATTAAGTGAATGCAGTATTTTTCTTTCGAAATATAAGTGGTGTAGATACATCTTGAATATTAGAGAGGGTAAAATTTGGGCAGTACTATATAAAAATTAATGTAAATTAGGCCCAATAATTGTCTGATGGTAAATATCAATTATAAATCTCATATAATATGAGTTGTAATCTGAGCATTAGTTTCATGTAATTAAAAAAAATTATATATTTTTGTGTCCCATCAAATGAAAATGATCATGTAGATTTTTATATCTGGTTAATAAAGCAATAATTTTATCTCCCATAGTATCTCAAATCTTTGTTTATTTTAGTCTAGAATTGGTTAATTCAACACATTAAATAGAGAGGACCCGCTAGCTATAAGTTTGTGGGGGGAAAAGGACGGTCTTAGCATTATTGGCTGTTGGAATTAAAACTCTGCAGGGGTTAGATGAAACTTAGAATTATAAAATCGGTGTTTTTAAAACCATATAATTTAAGTCTATTTCTTCATATAAAAGTGATTCCAAGTTAGTTTATGGGAGAATTGGCATTAATTTATCACATATTTTAAAACGAATATGCAAAGTCCATGTCCATCTCCCTCCTCATTTCCTAGGACGAATTGTGTCGAATTCCAAGTTGACTGAGAAACCTTGATTTCAAATCTTAATTTTAAATAACAATTGCTTAGCTATTTTTCTTACCAAACACATTCACTCTTTTATTTAAAGTTCAAAATCATGTGCATGTGGGACACAAAATTGGAGCTCACTAGGCTTAGGTTTAGTAATCAAGCAATACGCAAAAAAGTTTTTGTGAGTACATTGATTTAAGTATGCATTATTTGTACCAATTGTGTAATTCGATCAATCAAAATCTAATTTGATTAAACTTTGATCAATATCGATAATCCAAAAAATTGAATTATAATTTATGTGTTTTTAAATCAAACATTTTTTTTTTCACATCATTTATTATATATTGTACATGAGTAAACTGAGAAATTAAAAATTATAAAAGAGAGTTCTAAATATTTTTTAATTATAAAATATCAGTAGAATTTTAATTATAATATATTAATATATTAAAAATACTTAAATAATTTAATACCACAATTCATACCTAGCTAGCTGAGAAGTAGTACATTGCCCTTAGCTGTCCGAATGTGCCAATTAAATTCACGTTGACAAACAGAGTAGGAGACTATGAGCCACTAACCATAATAAATGAAGGGTTAGGTCCGACATCACAAAACCAATAAATTATTGGGTAATACAGAATCTGGTTAATTATATCTTTTATTCGAAAAATAATAATAATAATAATGAATATTGCAAATGACTTGCTTTGACTTTCTGGTGCCCACTTCTGTGACTCAATTGATATTAAATTCCGAAATTGAGCACGATTCTAGGAAGTGTTATGTGTCTGGGACCCGTGATTAGATTAGGTTAAATATTAGGATCTGAATATTAAATTAGATTAATTTAAATTATACATAATATTATTTTACGTTTGGTACAATAATCAATTCGATAATGTTAAATGATATTTAAACAAAAGATTATTTATGAATAGTTAATTATAATAATTAAAATTAATTTAAAAAATATAATTAAAAAATTAAATATATACTAAATCAGTTATTGAGTAGTCATAATTATAATGAATAATAAATTACTAAACTATTTAATTAACTTTTATTAGATATATTTTATTTTATTAAAAGGTTAGCAAATAATATGTGTAAAATCAACTAATTACTGGTATTATTGATTTCATGATTATTATTAGTATTAAATTACTAATTATTAAATATAATGCAATCAATTATTGTAAATAAATAATTATAAAAAAATTATTCATCGACCACCTATTTACAGATTTAGAATTATGATGTTTTTGAAGAGCTTCCCATTGTAAATAATGGGACAACGGATTACCACATCTTTCTTCCTTAGATATTAATTATTGTCCTGAATTAGAGACTTGAATTTAATGAGTTATGATTGCAAAGGAGTAGTGATGCATTTCGTAAACTTCAGGTGGATTGTTGGAAAAAAAAAATATTCGTGTATTTTTTTATAAAAGCTGAAATATCATGTGATCAGTGGATAATTTTTTATTTTTTAGTTTCAATTGCATTTGAACGATGTCTTTTTTAGAATTTTAGGTAAAAATGATAATTTTAATCCTATAATGTCACTGAGATTCTAATAGAGTTAAGGTAATGTTGGACACCCAAAACATTTGTAAACTTCAGGTGAATTTTTTCAAAGAATAAAGTGTTTGTATATTTTTGAAAAAGTAAAAAAAAAAATCAAGTGGTTGGTGGATAATTACCTATTATTAAATAATTAATTTTGTTAAAATAAAAGTACTAATATAATTAGACTATAAAAAATAAATTAAAAATAAATTTTAAGTAAATCACGAATGAACTAATGAATGAATTAATTAATTAAATTTTAAGCAATAAATAAAAAATAGTGATATATACATTTTTCTTCTCTTAATATAATTTTATCGAAACACACTTGTAAATTGAGATTACTAATTCCGTGATAAATTTATGAACTAAATTTAAATTTACTTTGCCTAATCCAATCCAAGAAATAATTGTCAAACATAAAAAAAATATTAATTCTAAAATTAATATAACCACACACTTAATCCTAACTATCAATCAAAACCATAAATTGCTAGGCACATTTTGCAGTCCCAAAAAAATAATAAACAAAGTTTGTGAACTTATTATTCTAGGGAAAAAAAAAACAATTATTGGTATCTTCAAGTTGTCGGCAAAGGAAGCTTCTCTCTTCCTCTTCCTTGCGGTGACAAAGGAATAAATTCATATCAATCAACAATTATTTTATGACTCGCATTAATGGCACTGTGGCAATTGCTCTAGATATTAGAATTCATGCATATTTATTGTAATTTTTTTCACTAGGGAGTTTTTGTCTAGAAGGTAAGTGATGAGTTTTTCTATGTGGGCGGGCTTATAAAATTTATAGTATATATATATATTAATTATAATTTTATGTTCACGTGTGAGTGGGTCAATTTGTACATAGATTTAGGTATCGAGGTAAAATGCATCATGTCGATCGAGGTGAGTTATTACAAAAATAAAAAACTAGAATAAAAATAAAAAACTTCGTGAAAGATAATGTTACCCCGCTTGTATATATTGAAAGTTTATAATCATCTACAATGAAAAATAAAGACTTCAATTGTTATATGAAATTAGAAAATAGAACCGCGCTAAGCGCAGTTTTAAAAAAAATCTAGCATTATTTTTTGTTTCACTTAATGAAATTGATAAAAAATATGAATTGATTTAAAAAAAAATGACACAACCTTATAAAACTAATGTTATTTATGAAAGTTAATTTTTTTTGTTAACTTTAAAAAATATATATTAATATGTATAGTTAAGTGTACACAACATTTTTATCAATAAAAATTTTGTTCACACTAATCAATTCTCCATTTTTCTTGGTATTAACAGACTCTCACATCCTATAAAACCTAACCCTTATCATTTCATCAATAAAAATTATGTTCACACTAATCAATTCTTCATACTTCTTGGTAATAACAGACTCTCACATCTTATAAAACATAACCCTTATCATCCAACTATCTTTATCATTGTTCAAATTATGAAGAAAGTAATACTCCATAAAGCACACAATACTAAAAATTCAAATAAGTTAAAAAATAAAAATACAAGAACATTTCTAAAGAGGATGTTGGTTAAATAATAAAAAAACTCAAACATAATAAATCTTAAATACTTAATGCTTATAGAGTTTGAAGAAGTCAAAAGACATTAAACAAAAAGTTGCATAATTAAATATGAGATTATGACATTAAAATTAGGTCCTAGTGGCATTGGTGAGGGAAGATGAAAGAACATTCATTCCTATATTAATTAGTTGATATATTTTAAACCATTAAAGTTTAGTTGTTGGCTTAATAAAATAAATGTATGTTTCAAAACTTATAATTAATTATTATTAATGGTACATATTATTTAATTTAAATAGAAAGAGGAAGACACACGTAATCTTTTGTAATCTAATAAATATTTTCTATTTTTAATATTTTGTAATGTAATTATGTTTTAATCTCAACCAATATATTACATAATAGAGAATATAAAAAGATGAGAAATAATGATGCCACAAATCTTAACTAATTAATATTTATAGAGTTTGAAGAAGTTAAAAGGCAATAAACAAAAGGTTGCATAATTAAATATAGGATTATGACATTAAAATTAAGCCCGAATGGCATTGTTGAGGGAAGATGAAGGAACATTCCTTCCTATATTAATTAATTGATGTATTTAAGCCACTAAAGTTTAATTGTTGGCATAATAAAATAAATGAATGTTTCAAGACTTATAATTAATTATTATTAATGGTTATATATTATTGAATTTAAATAGAAAGAGAAAGAGATATGTAATCTTTTGTAATTTAATAATTATTTTTATTTTTAATATTTTGTAATGTAATTATTTTTTTAATTTCAACCATATTAGATAATAGAGAATACAAGAAGATGAGAAATAATGATGTCACATCACATTCTTTAGCTCCAGCTTTATATATATATCGTCTTTTTTTTTAAATGGTTTTGATTATGAATGAAAATCTTTGTGTTGAAGATGTCTAAATTTAAAAAAAAAATTCAACTTATAAGTGGATTAATTTTTCATAGAGATGAGTATAGATTATTCCAACTTACATTACTTGTGATAATTAAGGTAGATTATACAAGACACGTGGCAATCATATAATATAATATATTAGTTTGTTAAAATATTTGTATGAACAATGTTATTATCGTTAATATTGAGTGAGTAATGCTAAAAACACAAACTAATTTTACAAATTCAAGATTGCATAATTCAATTGAATGGGTATTGCGTTTAGACTTTGGAGTGTTACGCAATTTGGCAAGTGAACTGCCAATTTATGACTATAATTTTATACACATGCTGGATTGAGTTTTAAGAATTGGCAAATTAGGCTACAAGAATTCGGCCGGTACCTGTAAAATTCAGACTGATGCTTTTAACACCCCTCAAAATTTCTTATGACACCCCTTTTGAATTCTATTCCCTAAAATACCTATCTTAATTTATAAACTATTAATTCATAAATCGAAATCAATCATGTTGTCACTAGATTTAGCTCTAACAAGAGTATTTCTTTTAAGTTCTTATTTATAAATTGATACAAATACTAAAATCTTAAATTATTTTCTTCTTATTACATAATTTCTATCTCCCATAATTCTTAATTCTTGAAAGCTTCTAAAAAAATGATTTCAATTAAAATTTAAAATATAAATATAAATTATGAATTTTCATTTTAAAAAAGGTCAATTATTTAAATAATTTTAATTAAATAGGGGTCTGATAAGGAATTTAGAGGGGTGTCAAAAAGCTTGGTGGTAATCTTATCCAAATATCGGCTCTCTATTTGGGCTCAGTAAATGGACTGATAGTCCTAAGCCAACAAAGTTGGCTTTCGGCACTTGTCCATAAAGCCCGATTTAGTAGAACAATGAAAAATTTAGGCTTAATAAAATTTCGGATATTCTAAATATGATTTCAAAATAATCCTTGAGCCACAAATAATGTAAAACAAAGATTAATAGCATTTTAAATATGATATTTAAATAATAATTAATAAAAATAACAATGATATTATAACTTTTCATAGAATAAATTTAGCACTAAGTCAATACCCTCCAATAGGAGTACCAAAGTGAATCTTAAAATGATAGACTGCAACAATCAATCAATTATACCCTCTACAAATTGATTTTTATCACTAAATCGATTTACCATCTTGAGAATAAAAAATAAATTAGAGAGCATGTAGTTGATTGATTATGAAAAACTATTAGTTTATTTGATGTTTCTAAAAATAATTAATATCCCCACTCTCAAACTTTTATTAAATGGAAATGGAGTTTCTCCGACATTATTGGAAGAAGATTTTCCTTTTGTATATGTGAAAGAATAGTAAGTTTTCTTTTAATTTAGATATACAAAGTGTGTCATGACAAAATTTAACCTTTGAGTTATATATAAGTGATGAATTATTTTGTTACTTGAAACGACCGAATATCTTTTATTGTCTTCAAACTTCTAAAGCTCCAAGTGTTTGTTAGCACATGCTAAATACACTCAAACACTCAAGCTGGGGTTCAACTTATGAGAAATATTTTGACGTCCTTCGAGAAAGATTAGAGAATTCGATAACTAGTTAAATGCTCCTTATATATATAATAATTTTTCAATCAGGAATTCATGATTTTAATAAAGTTTGGGATTAGATAAAAGATAAAAAAATTTAATTTTAATACACTACATAATAAAATAATCTCTAATTTTATCTTTTAACTAATCTCTAATTTTATTAAAATTAGAAATCACTGATTAGAAAACTACCGCATATATATATATATATATATGAATTTCATAGTGAAAGAATGAAAGAATCGTCTTTTTGAAGTGACATGTTGGCTAACTAGCTTTTCCTTCGCCGATTATCTAACTGTTCTTAATTTTGTGCTTCTAGACACGTGGTGGAATGTAATTTGTTGCTGCAAATCCTTGTACCTACATTATGTATATCAATATATTTTTAACATAATACCAAAAGAAAGAAAAAAAAAATCTGTAAACAAAAAATGGTAAAGTAAATTGATCGTGGGATTCGCGAATTATGTTGCTCCAACTTAAAATTTTCGGAGGGTCCTTTTTTTTATTATTTTAATTCTCACAATATATATATATATATATATATATATATATTGTGAGAATTAAAATAAGCTTTATATATATATATATATATTAGACATTCATAAATATTAAAAAAATAAAACGGTTGTTGCCGATTCAACCTCATGCTGCTGTCTCAGCCGTTTTCTTCATCGTGAAGACAGCAAAGCACATCATCAAGTATATATCACTAAATATTTGTCACGAGAAATTTATTAAAAAGAATAAGCTTTTTATTTTTAATTTTTTTTATTGGGGCATATATTTGATTGAGATGACATGCCACCTACATCGTCCATTGGCTTTTAGATTTATGCATGCACGGGATCCGACTCATCTCATGGCTTTGTCCCGCAAAATTTTTGCTTACAAGTTACAATATGTTTGCAATTGCAGGACGCTCATGAAAATTTACTCTCAAATAATTAGAAAGTTTATTCTCACATGACTCCTATAACAAATTGTGAATATATATATATTGAGAAATGTTTCGGTCCGAAATTTTAAAATGCAGAAAATTTTTAAAACCGTATGATTTTAAAAGGCTTAAACTATAAGTCTTTAAAATCCTGAGATTTTAAAATTTTCTCATACTTTCCCGCACTTTAAAATCTCTGACGATATATATATAAGTATTCCAATTTAGAATTTTAAGGTGCGGGAAAGTGTGAGAAATCTTTAAAATCGCATAATTTTAAAGGTTTAAAACTATAAACCTTTAAAGCTGTACAATTTTAAAATTTTTCTAAATTTTTCTGCACTTTAAAATTTCTGACCAAAAAACTGCTTACTCTATATATATATATCCCTAAGCTAAAAGAAAGTCGACGAGTAAAGTTTATAACTCAAAACAACAGAATTCGTACGAACATTATACTTGATAAAACCATAGATTTAATTATGAGGTCCATACATGCATGGTTCATTGTGAATTGTAATATAATTATAATGGAGCTGACTTAGGCTTTTTTTTTTCAACTGCCAAAAAAAATGTGCATCAATATTTGTAAAAAGTCAAGCTTAATTAACGGGAAGAGGTTCGATTCAATCACTAGAAATTGAAAGGGAATGGGGCAACAAACGATGTGATGAAATGTTAACATCAAATCAGTTTCAACAAATTGATTTTGATTAATGATTAAGACGTCTCAGCTTCCCGCAATTCCTTTTGCCCTACGCTCTTTCTTGGGTTCCACTCATCCCTTAGCTGTCCTCCAAAGCACTCTCATTCCAATTTTTATCTTAATTTTGCTTTTGTATAATTATTCCGGTTTCTAACATTTTTAATTACGAGAGTCTTTTAGGTATACCTTTAACAATTATTATCATTATACGGTATTATTATTATTATTATCACAAACTTTTTTTTTTTAAGATAAAGAGATGGGTAAAGTTCAAATCAATGTTTTAATATCTCTCACTCTCATAATTCAAATTTGAGTGATTAGTCAGATAAAATTATTTAAAAATTATGCGACTGAATGATCAAATAGTGACATAATGAAAATAACATCTATTGTTTAAATTAAATTATACTTTATACGCTTATTTTATATCTACGTACATGTAAATGTAGAATAGAAACGTGACAAACGAAATCTATATAAAGAATCATGAGAGCTACGAGTGAGATTGGGATAATTCGTAATGATTGGAAAAACATAAAGCAGATAAAAATTGCATTGGCTTAGAAGCAAAGGTCTCCTTGACCTTCAATTCTCCCTCAAATTTTGCTTTTTCTCATAACGAATTAGGATCAAACACGTGAGCCCACTTACTCATATTTCTTTTGTAAGTTAAGGCCCACAATAAAATTGGCTTTTGGTGGGTTCATAATTATGGTTCTAATTTCATTAACAACCCAAGTGATTCATTAAGATTCAATTTCTATGCGTCATTATCATTTTATTCGCTTAGTTTTTTTTTTTCTTTTTTCTTTTCCTCCATTGGAATGGGCATTCGCGCATTGTCAGACAAAATGAGGATTATTTTTTTTAATAATTAAAAATATAATTATTTTTAAAATTAACTGTAACTTAGCAGCTGTATTTATAATAATCTATTACACGTGTAATGACTCATTGTTTGCTGTATCCAATGCTCAGCACTCGATCTCAATCAATCCGAAGGGAGTCTCTCTCATCAAGACGAAGATGTTAGCCGTGAAGATTTGGGGATAGAGAATCCACCAATCACGGCATGCCAGAGAAAGGGAGATGGGGCCCGCAGAAGGGACGGTGGTGCTACAACGTACCAACCGAAAAACGGGGTTGATTTTGGGATTTTCGGCACGAAGCCTTGGAGTACAAATCACATATCGCCAGTTGCCGTATAAGAGATGCATCACATGGGATTCTCGGCCCCACCAATCATAATTGGCTAAACAAAAAAACATTACATACATCAGAAAACGACATGACGATCGATGCTAGCTTAGCTTGATTTAGCTGCCAGACATGCCCCCTTTTTACTAATTGATTCCCAATTTTTTATATTGTGGATTAAATTTGTCTTCGCAGGACGTGTTGATTTTCAATGAAAAGACTACATACAATTTTGCTATTTTATGATATTAGTCCACAATACCAACAGGAATTTACTTAGAATTTAAGCAATATTAGTCGAAAATTGTGGAGTGTAATCAAATGCATTGTGATCCAAATTCGATTCGTCATAGATCCGAACATCGATATTATAAAATAACAGAACTAATTTAAAAAAAAGAAAAGAAAAGAAAAAAAACCACTTATTGTCCTTTAATTTGAACTTAATCTGAATATTATTTACACATTGAATAAAGATGTCTTAAGCAAACAAGAGAACACATTTATGGTGGGTACCAAGCATCAAACTCTTCTTTATCTGTGAATGCATTATCCTCCATCTTTATTATCTTTATTTTAATTTTTGAATCTTAATCATCGCAACCAAACATTTCGATTTGGCCCCAAAATAAATAAATTAACAAAAAAAAAAAATGATGGCAACTAACAAAGAATCAATTATCATCATCGATGACCATCCAACTAAAAAGTAATAAAAATCTACGGTCTCCCATTATTCACTTAGTCACATGTCTTGTCCGTTCTTTTCACCTGTAGTTGCAGCACAATCCTTTACTGCGCCACGTGGCTCCAGATCCCACCCCTCCGCATACATCAACCGGGCCCCATTAATCAGACGTCGCAGATCTGTTTGGTAGTGTCCCAGTAACAGCGAACCTTCCTTTCATTTCTTGATCCCAATAAACGCCTATTTATTCTATCACCTCCCGTCTTTATTTCTTCACAACTTCACTGCACTGCACAACACTTTACTTCACACTCTCTGTTTAACGCTCGGGGAGTGCGCAGGTTAAGCAGAGCGCAGAGAGAGGGTGCGCACGTTAAATATGGTTCATAAATCGAGCATTTTTGTTGTATTGTTATGCATTGTCGTCGCCGGCGTTGGGGGCCAGTCTCCCGCCGGGTCACCGACGGCAACCCCGGCTCCACCTGCACAAACTACCCCGCCGCCAAACTCCAACTCGCAGCCACCCACATCATCTCCACCACCGGTGACGTCCTCTCCTCCTCCGCAAGCCACCCCAAGTCCCGCGTCCTCTCCTCCTCCGGCAACTCCTCCGCCAGTTAGCTCCCCGCCACCAGCCTCTCCTCCTCCCGCCAGCCCGCCACCAGCAACTCCCCCACCGGCCACCCCACCACCTGCATCTCCACCTCCGGCTTCCCCACCACCAGCTTCACCTCCTCCGGCCACCCCACCCCCGGCATCTCCTCCTCCAGCCTCACCACCGCCAGCCACTCCACCACCAGCACCACTCGCTTCTCCTCCGGCTGCCGTGCCAGCTCCGGCACCAAGCAAGAAGAAGAAGCCAACTCTTGCCCCATCTCCTCTGTCCAGTCCGCCATCTCCTCCAACTGGTGCTCCGTCACCCACTCTCAATGCAGTCTCCCCCGGCCCCGCTCAGACCACCACTGATGCCGTAAGCATACATTTTCCCATTTTTTTAAAAGATTACTCAATTATCTCTAATTGCTAGATCTTTGCTATTTGTACTGTATAGATCTCTTTACTGTTACGTTTTAGCCGGATTGTTAGATCTTGCATTGCATGTTCTTAGTTCAGTAGTTCAGTCAACAGTTTCAAGTTCAACTGTCAAAGATCTTGTCGTCTTGGCGCATTATAGTGATATTAACGTAGGGTTTCTAACATGAGCCGATCATTTGCAGTCGTTTTTGCTGCATTCTAGTGAAAACTGTGCTTATTTCTTTACTGGCCGGTGGGATTTCAATCCCACGTGAATCTTGGCCATGATCTGAGGCAGCTGTGAAGATCTAGTGAACCCCGTAAGTGTTTAATGGTGAAATTGACCGTAGGAGATTTTTACTTGCACGTGTTTTTAAGCAAATGATGCTCGTACAAGTGGGGTTTTACGTAGCAGTAAATTATTAATAATTGCCTCTGAATGTGGGTGGAGTGTGATGAGTAAATGACAACTGGAAGAAACGTAGAGAGTCACAGAGTCCAGTGGTTGGGGGACACGAGGCACGGAATCCCAAGGACTCAACAGTTCAGTTCTGAACCACCCGGGCCAGACATAACCAAAACGATGCGTTTTGAATTGGGCTCAGGAAAAAAAAGTTGCCTTTTGGGCTTTGGAAAGCCCAATTTGTAACAAGCATAATCTGGTCTGACACGTCTGGCCCATATGTATAGCCACCAGCATCATCCTTTGAGCCTTGTTTGGATCATCTGGCAAATACTGTCTCATGCATATAAAAATAATCTAGTGGATAATATTATTCAAATTATGGTAAGTGACAGTATGAGGTGGGATTATTGGTTAACTAGGTAATAGCATCCCCATCATGTGTGGCCTTACTCACTATATCGTATCTCTCTCAAACAAGCTCTATAAGTAATGATTTTTTTTTTCAAAAGTTGACGTTTGCATTTTTTAAAATACGAATGCTTGCGATGGTTAATGTGAACTTGTGTTGCAAAAATTTTGGATGCAGAGTGGAGTAGAGAAGCTGTGGTCGATGGAGAAGATGGTTGGGAGCGCGGTGTTCGGATGGGCAGTGCTGTGCTTACTACTTTAGACAATTTTCATATGTATCTCATCGGTTTTATTTTCATTTTTTTGGAGTTTAATTTCTGTCGTTACTCTTTCACATTGATGATGGCTGCCATTTTAGCCCCCACGCACGCATAATGAGTTTTTACTGCCTCTGCCTGTATTTGAGTTATACATACATTCAGCTTGGGATTCTTTTTGAGAGATTTTGGAGGGGGGGGGGGGGATCTTTTGTATTTCAGGGGATTTATTATTATTATTTGTATGGGATTTATTGGTGGCAATCTCCTTTTATCTCCTCTTTATCTACAACATTCCATTTCTATCTATACGAATAAATTCAATTTCATGACTAATCAGTTCAATTTAGCTTCCTTAATCATAGGCTATTGAAAAGACGAAAATTGGTCGTTTCATTGTGATACCCAAGGGTCAAGCACGATGGATTGACCAGAACCTAATTAAAAACACCTCAGACTTGCCAGTTGATGAAAGCAAAATCAAAGGCTCAAGCCCCACTCTCATCAATGGGGGGAGATGTGTAGCAGGCTTGGGCTTCCGTTCAGGTTTACTGGACGAGAATCTTTTTTTTTGATAAAAAGGGCTCCTTTTAAAGCATTCAACAAGCGAATAAATACAAATGGTGGGTTGGAATGTTATCCACCCAAAGTACAACTTCAGATTGCTCCAAGGCTAGTCTAGCTAAATTGTGAGCTATTACATTACTGGCTCTTGGAGTATATTGAATTGATATTTGTTGTTGCCTTTTAATAGAAGCTTGCAAATCAGATATGACCCAATAAAGTTCAGTTCTTGTGCTTTTCTTATTCAAAACCAGATCTACAACCTCCTGTGAATCAGTTTCTATAATTAAAGGCTGACATCCCACCTTTTCTGCAATTTCAACACCGAATCTTGCAGCTTCTGCTTCGGCATAGGTTACCTCCTACTGGAAACAAGAAGGTTTCATAGCTGCTGCTATTACTTTGCCTCTAGAATCTCGAATCACAGCCCCCAGACCAACTCTTCTCTGCTCAACCACAACTGATGCATCCACATTAACTTTGAAACAACCTGGTAGTGGGGATTGCCAATTGGAAGTTGCATTAGATTTTTTCTCTAGAGATGTTTGCAGTTGAGGCAATTGAATCTTTTTATAAGAATGAACCACAGCACCTGCTTTAGCAGCTGATAATTGAGAATCTTCTTTCTTATTTTCAAAGATAAAAAGATTCCTTTCATGCTAAATAGCCCAGCAGGTAGCAACTATCAGCTCCATATCTAACTTACTCCTTTTACCTGCCATCTCTTGTAGAAAACCAATCATATCCCCCCCCCCCCCCTCTCCAGGAGCCTGGCTTGATCTTCAAAAGGGGTCAACTTCCAAACTTTTTGAGACACCTTGCAGCTAACAAGTGCATGGTAAGTGGACTCCTCTGTTCTTCTACATCTCTGACACCATGGGCTTGAGAGGATTTTCTTCTTCCAAAGGTTTTGAGCCGTAGGTAACAAATTGCTTGCAGCTCTCCACATGAAAATTTTTATCTTTGCTGGAAGTTCTAAAGACCAGATTACTTTCCATGGAGATTGTTGATTGTGTCTGGCTTGTTCTGGAAATTTAAGCTTTAAAGCCACTTGGTAGCCGCTTTTAACTGAATAAACTCATTTCTTGTCAAAATGCCATAGAGCCTGATCTGAACTTGGTTCTCTTGGGAGGGGAATCTTCATTATCTGATCTGCATCCTCCTTTAAGTAGCATTGCATAATCACCTCTTCCTTTCATGAATGATTGTCATCTATCAGCTCAGACACTGTGGATTACAGTGATAGCTTTGGTGGTGAGAACGGCTTGAAAGTGGTAGGTCTGGACGAGAATCTACTTGGCCTGAATCGAAACATTGGTCACAAATTTTTTGGAGTTGCTACTTAGTGTCTCAAAATGTGTGTCTCCGTACGGCAACACTTGAGCACGGCTAACCACGTCACGTAGGTTGCAGGATCATTATTATAGAATTGGGAAGGAGGAACACATCTATTATTATGATTCAAGCTGATAAATCATTTGCAGTTTCACGCTGGAGATTATAATGAAAAGATTTGTGCAATGAAGATGTCTCTACAAAGAATATTTCCTTCCACAGAACACATTCGATTTCAGCTCTTCTAAGATATTTCCACACATCTTTTAATTTATATCATCCATATTTAACGAATTTGATCATCCTAATTGAAATAATAAGTTTTATTTTCATGTCTTATCAGAAATTTTAAAAAAAATGTGTTTATTTTCATAAAAAGTGTGCGGATTGTGATATGTTTACATGAAACGGTTTGACAAATCGGAAAAGGGTGATTCCGTAACTTAACGGCACCTTGTAATGAAACGAATCGTTTTAAGCATCGTATTTGGGAAATATAAAAGGCGGGCAAAATTCCCTCTCTATCACACACACGCGCGCCTATTTATCTTTCCACACTCACCCCCTCCACAAAATACAAAGAAGAAAACAAGACAAAAAGGATAACACAAAACCCTTTTCATCAATTGTCAATTGAGAAAAAAAGAAATAAAACAAAAAAGGAAAAATGGCAGTGTCTTCCGGCGTTTTCACCACCACTTTCCTTTCCCCGGAAACGGCGTCGTCGTTCCTCAAGCCCTCCTCCTCTGGGAAGCCCGGCCAGTTTTCCCCCGTTCATTTGCGAACCGTCCGTACAGTCACCTTGGCCACTGCCTCCCCTAAGCCTGTCACTGGAAAGCGCGAGCCACGAGGCATCATGAAGCCCCGCCGCGTCTCCCCTGAAATGGAAGCTTTTGTTGGCGCCCCTGAGATCCCTCGAACTCAGGCTCTCAAGCTGATTTGGGCTCACATCAAGCAACACAATCTTCAGGTATTTTCTAAACCCCCCCCCCCCCCCCCCCCCTCCTCTTTCTTTTTTTGTTATAAAGTTAAATTTTTTATATGTATTGTTTTATTTGGGCTTTTCTTTTCGGATAAGGTTTTGTTTGGTTTACTAATAACGTGAGTTCATTTTGATTTAAAGGGAAATGGGTTTGCCTTTTTTTTTGTTGGTATTTTTTTAGTGGAAAACAATTGTTTTTGGTAAATGGGAATGTTGGATTTGGATAAGGTAGTGTATGTCTGGAGTTAAAAATGGTTTCTTGAACAAAAAGAAATGATTTTGAACCTTCTGGGGTTTTGGGTGAGATTTTATTCGTTATTTTCACGTGGGTCTGCTCTGAGATGGCCTTAGGTATGTGGACAAGGCCTGTTCTGGTGTATGTGTCTTAGGAAACTCTCTTATTTGTTCAGGACTGCCTTTACTTGTAATGGTTTTCCGATGGTCAGTTATAACTTTATGTGGAATAGCTCAAGATATTTGTGTCATTGCTTGAATTTCGTTTGACCTTTCACCAACAAAACCTAATTGACCTGCTCATGGTACTGTGGTTTGCTGCATCGCAACCCTGCCTTTGTGTGAATGTATGAAGATATATATTGTTCCATGTTTCACTTTAACTCTCTTTTCTACAGTGGTCTCTTTTTGGGTGTAAGCAATTGAACATATGTTTCAAGATATGGATGATCTTGGATTCCCCTCTTACTTTCAAATTCTATGAGTCAAAGCATGATTTCCATGTTATATTTTCTCTTAAAACTTCAAGTAAGCTGACCATGCAGCAACATGAACACACTACTGACTAGTTTTGAGGAGTAATGGACTATTATTGCAGTTTTCTCATTTAAGGGCAGTAAAATGTTTTAATGTTGGCTTTTGTATTAGAATGATATGGGTGGTTCACTTTTAACACTATTTTCTACAGTGGTCTCTTTTTGGGTGTAATTAATTGAACATATGTTTCGAGATATGGATGTTCTTGGACTCCCCTCTCACTTTCAAATATTATGAGTCAAAGCATGATTTCCATGTTATATTTTATCATAAAACTTCACGTCAGCTGACTATGCAACAATGAACACACCGCTGATCAGTTTTGAGGAGTGACGGATTATTATAGCACTTTTCTCATTTAAGGGCAGTAAAATGTTTTAATTTTGGTTTTTGTACTAGAATGATATGGGTTGCAAGTGAAAAAGAAACTTGAAGGTGAAGTTGTACACTTTAAGTGATTGTGTAAAAATAGGTTGATAAAATGATGCTTTTAATGCATAGCCCTCTTTTGAGTGGAAAAAAATTGAACATTGAATCATGCATGTCAGTTATGCTTTGTCTGTGCTATACAAATTCAGAAATGACTTGACCATCCCTTGCCTTTTTCTAGGACCCTGAAAACAAGAAGGTCATTATTTGCGATGAGAAACTGAAGAAGATTTTTGGAGGAAGGGACAGGGTTGGGTTCCTTGAGATTGCAGGGTTGATTAGTCCTCACTTCCTTTGAGAAACACTAGCGATTGGTTGATAGCTATGAACGATGTTTTGACTGCGGAGATGGTATTTTGGCTGGTCACTAGCGGAAATCGAATGTTGCTCTCTACAATTAGTAGCCTTTTTGTTTAATCATTTTATAAAAGTACTGGCACGCAGAAGTATAACTTTTGAAGTCGTTGTGCTCCTGTTTTCTGAAGATGTAGGTTCTTTAATGCAAATATTATTAGTAGCTGCTGGTTCATGCTGTTCAACACCTCATATTTGGTAGAATGCAAATGTTCAACTTCTAGTTCAACTTTCACAGTGCAGAGTGGCAACTTTTGTGCCTGCTCAAGATCTTCATTGGGTTGCTGTTGCGCTTGCTGCATGAAAAATCAATCTATATTGATTCAAATTCTTTACTGATGAATGATCAGGACGAAATTTTTCCCCTCTGGTTTATAACCATCCGAAGCCTGCATTACACTGGCAACAAACTTGATGGTTGTGTAAAAAACTAAAAATCGTAAGGGAATCGAGTTTAACCGAGGGAATAATATATAATAAGAATGTTTGTTAGAAGAGGGATTCTGAAAGGAAAGAATCAAAAGAATGTTCTATTAATATGCAGAGAATTGTTATTGAGAGAAATCACTAAAAAATTATTTTATGGCTTTTTCAAAATTTTTGAGAAACTTCAATCGAAACTCAGCCGACAGATTTGTGGTACTTTTAATGAAGCTAAACCCATTGGATTATACTCATCGGATATTTTAGGCAAGCTATACACCAATGTGATTATAAATTTATCAAATATTTCAAGTATGATGATATAATAGTTAAAAAGGAAAAGTATTAATATTATTTTTTTAATCTCCCCGCTAGAAGATAGAGGTTCATGTGTGTACTTGTAGGCATAATAAAATATTGATATGGTCCTGAATAAATGAATATCTTCATTGTCCCTCTGAAAACAAAAATATAGGAAACAACAAAAAAATCTTCCAGCTACTGGTAGTACTACTTGAACCAGCAGAGAAGCTCAAATTCACCCTAAAGCCCCTCTCACTCTTACTCCAATGGCCCAAAACTTGTCTCTCCCTCTTCTCCTCCCGACACCTCCGCCTGCAAAACCTCTCTTTCTCACCCAAACCAACCACCACAACCTCCCGCCGCCTTCACCGCCCCAACAGCAAACGACACCGTCTGCCTCGCCCGCTACTATAAGTCCACTTCTTCAAGACCTTTACAACAACAATTCTTCACAAACCATTCACCAGCCCAGGTCCCGGACCCGACTTGGCAAGTCACGTGACTCCAACCGCGGCAAGCCCTGGTCCCACCACCGCCTCTCCGCTAAAGGTCAGCAGGTTCTTCAATCTTTAATTGATGATTCTTTTGATGTTAAAGTTATCGACAGCGTGTTGTCTCAGTTGCTTGACCAAAATCATGGCGACAAAAGCGAAGATTTGAGTGCTGATTTGTTGGGTATTGTTAAGGGTTTAGGGTTTCATAAGAAAACTGACTTGGCATTGGATGTGTTTGAGTGGTTTAGAAGTTGTTGCAGTAAAGACGGTAACTTGGTTTTGAGCGGTTCTGTTATTGCTGTGCTTATTAGTATGTTGGGGAAGGAAAGTAAAGTTTCAGTAGCGGCTTCTTTGTTGCATGGTTTGCATAAAGATGGGTTTGAAATTGATGTTTATGCCTATACATCGTTGATAACTGCTTATGTGAGTAATGGACGGTATAGGGAGGCTGTGATGGTGTTCAAGAAGATGGAGGAGGAAGGGTGTAAGCCTACTTTGATAACTTATAATGTGATTTTGAATGTGTACGGTAAAATGGGTATGCCCTGGAATAAGATTATGGCTCTTGTTGAAGGAATGAAGAGTGCCGGGGTTAAGCCTGATTCATATACTTTCAATACGCTTATAAGTTGTTGTCGGAGGGGATCTTTGCATGAAGAAGCAGCTGGGGTTTTTGAGGAGATGAAATTGGCGGGGTTTAGTCCGGATAAGGTTACTTACAATGCTTTGTTGGATGTTTATGGGAAGTGTAGGCGGCCTAAAGAGGCCATGCAGGTGTTGAGAGAGATGAAGATTAATGGATGCTTGCCTAGTATTGTGACTTACAATTCACTGATATCAGCTTATGCAAGAGATGGTCTGTTAAAGGAAGCTATGGAGCTTAAAACCCAGATGGTGGAAATTGGGATTAAGCCTGATGTTTTTACTTACACCACACTATTATCAGGATTTGAGAAAGCTGGGAAGGATGAGTCCGCAATGAAGGTTTTTGAGGAGATGAGAAGTGCAGGGTGCAAACCGAACATTTGTACTTTTAATGCTCTGATTAAGATGCACGGTAATCGGGGTAATTTTGTGGAGATGATGAAGGTTTTTGATGAGATCAATAAATGCAATTGTAAGCCAGATATTGTTACTTGGAATACACTTTTGGCAGTATTTGGGCAAAATGGGATGGACTCTGAAGTGTCAGGAGTGTTCAAGGAGATGAAAAGGGCTGGGTTCATACCCGAGAGGGACACTTTTAACACCCTAATCAGTGCATACAGTCGTTGTGGTTCTTTCGACCAAGCCATGTCTATTTATAAGCGGATGCTGGAGGCTGGGGTTACACCAGACCTTTCCACCTACAATGCTGTTTTAGCAGCATTGGCTCGGGGAGGAATGTGGGAACAGTCTGAGAAAATATTTGCTGAAATGAAGGGTGGTCGGTGTAAACCCAATGAACTAACGTACTCTTCTTTGCTTCATGCTTATGCCAACGGCAGGGAGATTGATCGAATGCTTGCTCTCTCTGAAGAGATATACTCTGGTATAATCGAACCTCATGCTGTCCTTTTGAAGACCCTTGTTTTAGTTTATAGTAAAACTGACCTTCTTATGGATACAGAACGTGCATTCCTAGAGTTGAAGAAAAAAGGATTTTCTCCTGATATACCAACTCTAAATGCCATGATTTCGATTTATGGCAGGAGGCAGATGGTTGCCAAAACAAATGAGATATTGCACTTCATGAATGATAGTGGGTTTACTCCTAGCCTGACAACCTACAATACTTTGATGTATATGTACAGCCGTTCTGAAAATTTTGCAAGGGCAGAAGATGTTTTGAGAGAAATTTTGGCAAAAGGGATAAAACCTGATATTATTTCATACAACACTGTTATTTTTGCCTATTGCAGAAATTGTCGGATGAAAGAGGCTTCTCGGATATTTTCGGAAATGAGGGACTCTGGTCTTGTTCCAGATGTAATTACCTATAATACCTTTGTTGCAAGCTATGCAGCCGATTCATTGTTTGTTGAGGCTCTTGATGTTGTCCGTTACATGATCAAGCAAGGATGTAAACCTAATCAGAATACATACAACTCAATTGTAGATGGATATTGTAAACTCAATCAACGGTATGAGGCAATCACTTTTGTTAACAACCTCAGCAAGCTTGATCCACATGTCACAAAGGAGTTAGAATGCAAGTTATCAGATCGTATAGCAAAGAAATGGACCTAGACGATTTTCTTCCTGAAATCAGATGGCAACTTAATTTGCATGCACTTTTCAGCCTTGCAGAATTGTGCATCCAGTCCTGTAGTCCTTGCCTTGTGGCTGATTTATATGTTGTTTGGGCTGGAGAGGAGCTGAAAAGCAATTATTTGTACACAATTCTGTGTTTCTTCAGCAGCTTAGCCTGGTGCTGTCTGCTCGGTTGAAATATAGGGCTGCCTGGGGATATTGTATAAATATAATTGTATAGATTGGAAGAGAGAGTATATATGGAGGGGAGAAGGGGAACATGAAAAAATAAAGGTATAAACAAACACCTATGTTGTATGTACCGGTGAAATAGAAATCAATGTGTACGGTCACTTGACTTGTGAGAGTTGTGGGTTAAAAAGTTTTTCTGCTTTGTACTTTGTAATATCTCATCACGGTCATCAATCATTACACAAACCCTGCATCATTGGGAAGGGTTTTGTTTTGTCTTTTGATTGTTTCTTAAACATTTTTGAGTCTCAAATGTTTGCAATTTCATGGTCTGATAAGTGGCAATTTGTGAAACGTAATAGCCTTTATAGTGAGTCTCAAATGTTTACAATTTCATGTTCTGATAAGTGGCAATTTGTCAAATGTAATAACATTTATAGTGATATGTTGTCTGAAACATAATGCCAGTTGTACTGATTAATCGAATTAGCTTTAGATTCAGATGGTCAAACGCAAGTAATCAAAGGGAGAGAAGAAAAGAGAGCGGGAAGCCATGTATTTGATAAAAGATTTAAGAGCCCATTGTCTTTGCTTGTTCACTGCTTAGCATACTAGATCTACAATGCAAACAACATACTCTTTCTTATACACCTTCTTATGCATGGAGTCGATGACGGTAATGTGTACTCGTAATTATAAGCATTTTAAAGCTTCCATATAATATTTTTTTCCGTCTTGAAACCTCAAACTCAGCTTCTGCGAAAAGGGAGTTAGAGTTTTGCAAGCAACAATACCAGCTGCTCATCAGACACATTAACTTCAACACATGCTCCCAGCGCCGATGCAAGTCTTGCTGCTAATTGATGCTTACACTGAAAGATGAAGAAAATTAGACTAGATAACAGTGAAAAGGAAGAAGAGATACAACGAATAAACAGGATCTTACACAAAGCTGCTCTCCTTTGTTCACAATGTCGTAGAAGAATGAATAACAGGCGCAGTAGTTTTCCGCAAAACACAAATATTCTTCTTTCCTTCGCGATTCTCCAACAACCTAGTCACATCAAAATAAACAAGGAAATGTCGTTTCATTGGGTATGTCAAATTCAAACAGCTTTCGGCAAAAGCGCTTCAAAGATGCTTTTCGGAAAGTGCTTTTGCAAGCAGAAGCAGTGGTTTTACTTATACCCAAAAAGTACTTTCTATCAAAATCGAAATCTTAAATGAACCCAAGATGTAGCAACTAGCAAGGGCATAAATTAACCTTAAAGATGGAACGTCCACTGGGCTCACCAGAGATTCTTCTGACACCTCTTTGATCAACAATCCTTGTTGCTCTCTCTATGTTTTTACCAAACAAGAAATGCAAGCTGCATTCATTTCAAAATCAAACAAACAATTCAAACAATTACTTTTCAATCAAACAAAAGTTTTTGAGAGCAAAAATGAATACACTTACATGGATAGCTGATCTTCAGTCACTGTTATGAAGAAAAACATAACTGGGCAGCTTAGTCATACAAATTGAGTAATGAAATTACTAAAAAGAAAATTATAAAAGAAATAGACCTGAACGAGTTGACTCAATGCTTTTCCACACCGACTCAGCCACCAAACTGCTTGCACTCATTTTTTTTTTTTTTAGCTCTATTTAACCTGGAAAATTATAAGTTTCAAGATTTGGGTTTTTACTTCTGTTAAGATTTTGCTTTGAGAGAGCAAGAAAGTGCTTAAAGAATGCGAAAGGGAGATGATAGTAACTGTAAATAACTGTTGAGGGTTTCGTTTATTCCGCAAATAAAAGAAAAGGGTTATTTGGGATGCTGAGAAAATAAATTTAAAAACAATGGCATTTGGATTCGATGTCACTCATTCTCCTTTAAAAAAATTTAAAAGAAACACAGGGGTCTGGTTACAATATTGTACCGACATTAATGTCGAGGCTTTGTATTAATGTATCACTACTTGCATGTTGCTTATATTAAAATACAGTGATGCCAGTATTTTAAAATAAGTCATTTTTGTTTTATGTCTTCATTTAAATTAAGTCAATATTTTCTTTTTTAAAAAAAAAAAAAGAAAAAAAGCAGCGCACAGAATGTCTTTCTTTACTCTGTCTACTTTTGAGGTTTCTATTCGCATCTTCGAGAAAGAATCTTTGTGTGAACGTGACAGTAAAATGCAACTGTAAAACATTCCCGTTCCTTAAATTGGTAAGTGGGTGTCCTTTTCTTGACTTTCAGGTGGCAATATCTCATTCCCTCTTTATTCCCACCAAATCTCAATCTCTTCAGGCATTCCAACTTTCGCTTGTTCAGGAGCAATTGCGAGCGTCCACAACTTAGTGCTGTAATTGTGCTAATCCAGTTTCAATTTTCAATTCATCATATATCTTTGTAGATATATCAAAACTCTGTTATCTTCTAGACTATGCAAAACAAAATGGTTACAAAACTTGTGCTTGAAATTTCTGGGATTCACTATATCAATTTTGAACAAAGACAAGATCAATAACATAACCAACAAAACAAAAGAACAATGGTGTTGGATCTTCACTTGGAAAAATCTACTGCAGCTTGTTTCCAACAGCAACCTATCTACAGAAATTGCCTGCGTATACCTCACCATGTACTCATAACCTTATTGAAATTTCTATGCGTCAGTGCCTGACCATTTAGAAAGTGGTTTACTTATGCAGGAAGCGGGTGAAGCATATGCTGCACATCATCTTCTGCTTCATCTGCATTTAGGGAGAAGATGTCGACAGGTGCACTTGTGCAGCCAATGGCATTGTGTTTGGATCTGCTGTTGGAGGAGCCTTTTTGATGATGATCAAGATAAATTACAATTACTGTAATATCGTCATGGAAATGTCGCCTTATTCCCCTTTTGAGTTTCTTTATCTCCTTATATCCCACCTCTCTCTTCCTTGCAGCCTCTTGAAGGGCAGCTCTTACCAATCTCTTAGCGATTCCCTACAAACTCAAAAACAACCACCACCGTTGTGAGTATTATATTTCTTTTTATCAAATTGATCAACTGAAAACATCTAGTTCATTTCCTATTCAAAATGGAAGGGGTGTCAAGATGAGTACTTACAGCTCTTGGGTTCTTACAAACAATTTCTACTGCTGCTTCATCAGTTAACTGTTCCCAAAGGCCATCAGATGCAAAGATCAGGAATAAGTCTTGTGGCCTAAGTTTCCTAATCAAGATTGATGGTTCAGCTGTCATTGCAGGTCGTTTTAGAGGAATAGGGTTGCCAAATTGCTGAAAGACAGGGTCTCTATAAAAATCGGGTTTCTTCAAGTAAACATCACCAATAGATCTTGACACCTGAAAAGTAAAGAAAATGTTTAGATCAGCAATTTCCGCCACATGCTTTGCAGACTGTGAAACAGCTATACACCTTCTAGAGGCAAAGATTGAGCATAGACACCCGTATCTATCGGGTTCTAGCACACTGATATGACAGCAGATGCTTGGATAATTTTGCAAGCAAGTCCCTGCGTTTCAATCAAATATAAGATACTCTGATGCTCTTTGAAACATCAAAAGAAAAAGCGCGGCGGACTGCAGAAACGCAATTCTGTCAAGACCAGAGCTATATTCCATTCCGAGGTAGTAATACTTCAACTAACTTCAGCATCAAAGACCACAGACTCCAGAATTTACATTAAAAAGCATTAAGTTTAAAACGGAATAAACAGAATGCATTAGAAAAAATTTATCAAAAGCACCAAATCCTCATATCAAATGATCATCTATTAGGTCCCAGAAAGAGTCATTCCAAGAACTTTGATGGAGGAGTTGCTTCTAATTCAGGTGAATACGAGGAGGGAACAGGCTCATGAAATCGAAAGACACAAAGATATCATCCTGACTACCAGTTAAAATTATTCCGAATGTGCATACAAAAGAAAACATGTCAGATGACTAATTTTCACTCATAAATGCTAACAGAAAAATATAAGAATCAATCAAATTGGGATGAAGGAGCTTGATTGTATACCTGAATTATACCCTTTATTCTCCAAACTCCACGGGCATACACGACTATATGTGAATCATCAGGATGAAGTGCCTCGACTTCCTTCCTCACCTCCTCAACTCCAACGTTATGATCAGTTGACAACCGTTCTGCTGCCACCTTAACTTTGTTATCGTCTGAAACTCTCCGCCCAAGAACTGCCCTCGAGTCGCCAAGATTCGCCACATATAATACATCATTTGAAATTGCACCAACTAGGCAACACGAGCCAACCGAAGCAATTTGTGGCCGTACAGGCAATACACGCTTAACCAAACGCAAGAATTCCTCCTCAGTAGCATGAAACGCCTTCTTTATCACTTCTGCAGACAGTCCTCCGTGTTCCATTGCAAATTCTAGATTCAAAGCATGCAATTTTAGAAAGAGGACGTACAAACAAAAATCTGTTACTTCAAAATACAAAATATCAAAATTCACCTAATTTTCTTTACTTTTATCAAAAAGACAAACTCAATTACGTCAAATGCTCGTTTCACAGTGATTTAAGCGCGCTAACAAACATTCACTGAACTTCAAATTCCAACTTCATCTCTTCCTCTGCATTCAAATTCATTCTATTTCCACAAAATTTAACCAAATAAAATAAAAATCTCATTCTATTTACTGAAAAGCAAAATTTTTTCAATAGCTTTAATGACCCCATCAAAAATTAAAAAAGAAAACAATTTTCAAAAAGAAGATCAAATTTTGAAACCAACCCATGATTGCATGAACATTACACAAAAAAACATGAAAATGCATCATACAAAACACACAAAGCTGCAATCAAAAACAAAAAAATAAAACTCACTGTGCAGATAAGGAAAGAGATGCTTGTTAACAAATCTGGAAGCCTCGGGGCCGCCATGACCATCATAAACACCAACATAAGTAGCAGAAGGCGACGTGAAAACTTGACTTTGATCTTCGAGACAAGAATTAGCTTGAACCACGGCGATCGAGTAATCACCGGACGCATGTGGCTTCAAGTCGGAGTGCCACATCAGCCCATCGCCGCCGCCTCGCCGGCCCAGGCACCTGTAACACGAACGCAACATCATCATAATAACTCTGTTTGTGCAGCGTCCCCGTCTCCGTTATGAGTAATAAAAAACCCCCACCAAAAAAAAAAAAAAAGAAATCAAATTTTGTTTTTGTGTTTTTGGGATGAATGATATGATGAAAGAGAGGAAAAGGGTTGTTGTGAAAAAGAGATGCCGCGTGAAGGGAAAGACGAAGAAGGGGAAGACTGATTGCTTTGCTTTGCCTATATGTATCTATATGTTGCTGAGTGTTTATTATGTATATGATGAAATAATTAATTATATATGCCTACGCGTTTGATGTTGAGTCTTCTCTTTCTTTTTCTTTTTTTTTTTTTGATTTTTTTTCGCTTTTGCTTTCTCTGTTTTGTGTTTTTTTTTTTTAAAAACGAAAAGCTTCAATTTAAAGTTTTTAAAGACTTGACTGACCTAAGTTTTTAGCTATTTTATTTTATTTGACATTTAATGGTTAGGTGTAGCTAAAAAATAAAAAGAAAAAAGAAAAGAAAAAATCTATGGCTTACATGCCTTTTTCTAAAAGAAAAAAAGAAAAAAGAGAGGAGAATATAATTATTCCTAAAAGCAGTGGTATTATTTGTATTAATTAATAGGGTCTACATCCATCGAGTATATGTCGACGCACACATCATAATTCTTGTTTTTTATTTATTTATTTTTATTAGTAATAATCATATGTTACTTCATATCTAAAATTATATATTAACAATTGGGTGTCAATTTATACTAAGACCAAGATATGCAACCTAGTTATTGAACGTTGTATTGAGTGTCTCTCTATTTTTGAATGCGTATTGGGGTTTTGTTGTTGGAGATTGATTTTATATTTACATAATTTCAATCTCTAATTTGTATGTTAATTGCCGTGATATGCAATATGTCAATCATCGACTATAATTACAAGATAAGAATATATAAATTCTGAATGATAAGGGGCAAACAAATAGTGCAATACCAGGTGTGATACAAATTTTGAATCACTACTCTTTTTATTTGTTAGTATTATAATGGTTACCAAATCTGTTTACTTGAGATGTCTATATTTATAGTTGAGGGCTCGTTATAATTATTGTTACAATTAATGACTCGATGCACAAAAGATAAAGATTTTGAAATTACACTTTACATTTGGCAATCTCGTTATAATTATTGTTACAATTAATGATTCGATATACAAGAAATAAGATTTTGAAATTACACTTTACATTTGGCAATTTGCCAAAGAACTGACTAAAAGTAAGTAGAAAAAAGTATAACGAGTTACTTTAGTTTGTTAAAATAAGTTTAACATATGTTTTGATTAAAAACTTATTTAGAGGGAAACTTCTTAAATATAACACCTCTCTTGTCCACGTAATAATTTTTGCGAAGAATTTAAAGCATTGTTTATTGGTTTTAATCGATTAAACAAAAAAAAAAGGTTAAAAATCTCAAAATCTTGTTCATATTAGAAATATGATTTGCTTTACACAATTATATAATATTTTAAATATAAAATTTAAAACACATAAAAACCGGAATTAGATGGTCAATTTATAGCAAGCATGCTTGTCCCCTTGTTAAAAGATAAGCTTCATTCTATGATAAGCTTCATTCTATCCACAAATCTAATACCATCATCTTTGTGATAAACACAATTAATAATTTTTTAAGATATATTTAACTTTTATATTATAAAATGGATAAATTTGAGATTTTTTTTCGACATTCTTTAAAGTATCTCAAAATTATTATAAATTTCAACTTACTCTTATTTTTATTCAAAAAGTAAGTAAAAAATAGAGGTGGACATATAATTTTTTTTTAATTATTTTCTTTACAAATACAAGGGTATTTTATAACAGTTTTGGGGTATTTTAAAAGTTATCATTTCACGAGAGATAATTCTAAATTAACCCATATAAATTTAACTTATACCAAATAAAACAAGATTAAGATTCAATATTAAGTTAAAATTTTTGTTGAGCAGTGAATTAGTAATTAGAGTAAACTTATTTCAAAATTTTACTTATTTATTTTAAAATTATTTCAATTATTTACTTTTTTTTTTTTTATCTCTCTTTACCTAACAAATGCTAAGCAGAATTCAGCTCGTCCTTATCCAATTAAAATAAGTATCATAATTAAATAATGTAAAAAACACGGTCTATAGTACCCAATTGGGGTGGGTAAACATATAGTTTACAAAAAGTCAATAAAAATTTATAAAACTCGATTATATATAATGTTCAAATTGTAGAGTATAATACCCTAAAAATGCCGTAATCACAGCCATGAACACAGTGTCTTCAACTTAATACTTACACAACCTTAATAAGTAAAGCTTCTTCAATTGTATATTATTATATCAATTTGGCCGGGAATAAATCGTTTATAAATCATAAGTTGAAAATGACAATCCGATGGGAAATCTAGTCGTAGTCATAAATGTTATAACGTTCCAATCGCGTGACCAAGACTTAAAAAAACCCCCCAATTAATTGGTCCACATGAAGTAAAATTTTGATCGTATAAGACCGAAGACTCCATTGCTCTGGTCAAAATTTTCCTGGAAAAAGATGTTACTTTCTAGGAAAATCTTTTTTAATGCGACATGAACTACTTCATACGCGGTTAAATTTCTCACTTGGAATTTTCCCGCCCCCGTCGTGTTTAACACTTGCTTGGAGTAGACTATGACTAACAATTGCAAAGCCATGTGCACGATAAAGAAAAAAAAAAACAAATAGAAAGGTTTTTTTTTTTAATTATAGAATAAACATACCTAGCTTTCAAAAAAAAAAATTAAAAAAGAAAATAAAATAAACATACCTTAATTGGGTATCCCCGAAACTTCCTTAGAAAGCAAATAATAGATATTCATAAAATCACATTATGATATTGCTTTGGTAAAAAGAGCCAAACTTGTTCAAACTTTCAAACAGCATTGTCCACTTTGCTTTAATTAATTTATGCTCAACTTGGACCCGTTTTTGGTGGTTCTATATATATATATTTTCAAACTCCATGTATTTATTTCATCTTAATTAATTTCTATTCAATTCATCCTTCTTTTCTTTCTTCCATATTAAGTTTCAGGTGGGAGTAATTTTAAATTTTGTAAGTACTCTTTTAATTCTCTCTTTAAAAAAAAAAAGGGGGTTTATTATTTCTTATTACAAAAATATTAGATGCTTCTGATGTATTACGACACATTTGATGAATGCTTTAGGTATATATAGACTTTTCTCATCTAACAAACTGAAATTATTAGAAATCGACCAATGAAAGATTACGAGTGAGGTGAAGACTGAGGAGAGACAAAGACTTGTAAATTTCTCCATGGGCGCAAAAACTAAAGTCCAAAAACAAAGAAAATTTAAGTGGTATTAGTAAATAGAATAATAGAAAGTTGTTAAACAACGGTGAGTCCCCAAATTAAGTCAATAAATGCAAATGGGATTACTTGGCAGGAATCAGGAGCTTGCATGCATGCATGCATGAAGATGCAGTGACCATTTTCCAATTTCCAAGAACAGAAAACAGAATCCAATTTCTTCTTCTTTTTATTTTTTTGATTTGGTAATAAAAGCAAGGCGCCACCGCCACCACTTCCAATTCCCATATCAAATTCCGGGACAAATCTTTGAACATGTATCTGCAGAGGATCCAATACGATAAATAATTTTAATAATTTTTCAATTCTAATCCGTTTCAAACTTAACCTATAGATTTTCCCATCTCTTTTAAATTTTAATAATATTTCAATTTTAAATAGATTAATTATTGTAGTTTGATTAGAATTATAATTTTTAGATGCTTTCATATTTTTCGAGAAGGAAATTCTGTAGCAGATTGCTTGGTTAATTTGGGTTTATCTTGTTCAATGTATACTTGGTGGGATGAACTACCAATAGCTATTAAGAAAAAATTATTTAACGATACTTTAGACTATTCTAAGTATCGTTTTATAACTTAATCTATTGTTTATGAGAATTTTATATTTCTTCCCCTTTTTGATTTTTCAATTCTAAGCATGAAAGCCTCGTGTCCTGGTGCTCATCTTTCTAACTTAGCGTGTGTTAAGAATTGACAAAAGAAACCGTGTTTCTAATTAATGATTCATTCTGTCAGATTGATTTTTGCTGCTTTTACCTTTCCAACTCAATTAAATAAACCAGCGGATCCGCCGATCACTACTATAAATGTAACGAAGATCATGTCTTTTAAGTTATTGAAACCACATTTTAACTATAGTCAAGAGTTTTAAAGTTGAAAGTGTCAATTATAGTGTTCGAGTTTTTTTAAGTGTGTTTTTTTTTTCTTTTAAAGCAGTGGAACCACACATCTCAAATTCAAAAATGATAGGGACCTTACTGATGAACTTCACCTTAGCCCCCCCACAAAGGCATGTGATGGGATATTTATAACAAATGATTTATATTTTCTTTTACAAGTTGATTTAACTGAATTAATTATATTATTTCATTGTCTAATTAATGAATGTCACGTAACTTCAAATAGATTTTTGAGATAAAACTTTAGGATGTTTAGCACTACTCTTTTGTTTCCGCCATGGACAATCATGGATTAACTTGTCTTGAACACACACATCAAAAGCCCTTGTGCTTATACTCATTCTATTCGGTCGCGGCTATGCCCGTGAACATCTTTTCTTCAGCAGTAGCCCAGCAGCCCAGTTGGCGAGTTTGATGATGGGAGAAAGCTCACCAAGAATACCAATTTGCTGCAATCTAATTGCCAGGTTTGTTTGTACTACAAACGGGAGCTTGCGTTTGTGCTGCCCTTCAAGCTGACGTTTTGGATGTCTAACATGATTTGAGCTTACTGCTGAAGCAGTGTAAGTCTATGATGCACTTTCCCCAGCCAGGCTTCCAATGTGAATGAATGAGCCTGCTATCTTGTCATCTCACATATATGGTCACTGCTTGTCCCTTCCCTTTCATCAGAATGTATGGTTCAGATAATAATAAATTCAGGCCTTGTTGTGAAATGATTATAAGCTTTCCAATGGGATGATATATCATTTTATCAGATACAAAATTTCGGACAATATATCATGTTATCGTATAAAAATTCCCTCTTAATATGAACTCTCATAAATTTTTAATAATTTTATAATAATCTTGTATTATGTATATTTAAGTAATAACATATGGATAAAATTCAACTTCTTCATTTTCTTTATTTATTAATTACTAATCACTCATGTATATTTTTATTAAGGAGGAGATCAGATAATGAGAGAATCCTAATCTCATGTTATCAACGAGATGGAAGTTCGAAATTCATGAGAATCTCCGCATAAATCAAAACTAGGAACCAAAACCATCTCCCAAATACAGCCCAAGTCCCAAGATTTTTTACTTAAGAGTAACAAAGCCCAAACACAAATACAAACAATTAAAAGGTTAAAAAAAACATAGAATTTAAGTTGTTCTCTATACCGATTTGTCACTATTTACAACTATATTTCTTCGACAATATGGGCAGTCTCCACAGCTTCGAACCCAAGGATCCAAGCAATCAGAATGGAACCTGTGCTTGCATGGCAGGCATATAAGCTCATCCCCATCTGTGAAACTCTCTAGACATATACTGCAATCTAATGAGGTCTTTGATGCTTCCCCTTCGGAACTTATTGCAAAGCTGTTGAAGATTTCAACGTGCAAACAATCCAGGGCCTCCTGAGTGAGGCCAGGAGGTTTCTTCCTTTTCTGTTGCACTAATTGCAGTCTTTCTGTTTGAGAAGTCATCAATTCGGAAAAGGGGGAGCTTACAGCTGACCATCCTGTGGAGGTTTCAGCTGCCCAATCTCCTGCATCAACAAGCCTCAGTTCATCACCAAAGATATTCCCCCTCTGGTTATTGTTTGATAAACCTCTGCCACTTCTCCTGAATAAAGCCAAATAGCACAGGTCACTACCTCCACCTCAACCAAGGAGATATGAGGTTCAGAGATAAATGCACAGAGAATGAAATGACAAAGCCTCACTGGAACTGGAGACACACACACACACACACACACACACACACACACACACACACACACACACACACACATTGTAATTATACTATGACCGTATGCTACCTATTTTCAATACACATTGCATAACCCATGTAATAATCCCAGAAGATAGTTTTTCAATAAAACTGATGATTTTTCTTTCGCAATCCTACCAAAAACTGAATATGGGTCAATTAGAGTCGGCGTCAAATTGATAGCCATCAAATTCTGTGATAAATGGCAGTAAACACAAATTTGTGCAGCACGTACCATACGTGAAGCACAATGGATCATAAAAAACTCAACTCAAACATAGCTTACAAAGCACTGACCCATTTTCAGAAAGAGATACCCCTCTCAATCTCTCGAGAAGCCTTGCCCTTGCTAGTAGCACAGTTCCAGGAAGCCTCTCATTTCCGTTCCAACTCGGACTGCTTGTGCTTCTAGAAACTTCTGAGTTCATAGGATTACTTGATACATGCTGACTAGTTCCTTGATCAAGCCAAACTGATGCACGCTCCTGCACAAAGTGAAACACAAAAATGAGAATGGGCAAAATAAGACTTATTATCTTTCAGCAGTTAATCACTATCCAAAACTGATACAGATGAAATCAATTGGTGTTCATTTCTGTGCATGAAGAATATAAACAGAAAAACAGTCAATTTTAGTATCACTCAGCACAAGTAAATTAGAATCCTACAAAGGAAAGGAAGTGCTAGAGCAATGGAACAATTAACCCAGCACACTGCATGATTACAACAGATTGATCTATGACTCAGCATCAACTGCATGGATTGGAACACTAATCAGAGAAGTGAGAAAATCAAGGCGATAAGTACAACTTTCCCTGAAGGTAAAATACATCTTAATCCCTTCAATTTTCCTTCTTTTACATTTTCTTTTAATATACCAATATGATACATATAAGCTTAATATTATGCATAACTTAGCAGCTAGAGCAGCATTTCTTCCTAATCTTCATTTTTCACCGCAAATTTTTACCATTCCAATTTCCCACTAAAATCAAAATCCCATTCCCATTTCCAAGACATTTTCCAACATAATGAATATAAAAAATAATTTTTATTCGTATTTGCTATGTTATATATCCAAATTACAGCCTGATATTTTTTCATAAGAAATTATTTCTGAATTGCAAACTCGATGGCTTCCTTGTAAGTAACTAAATCAAATGAATAACATTAACAACTTTAATTTTCTGTCAATGCAAAAATAATTATAATAATAAAATAAACAAAAATAAATAATGACGAAGAAAATCAAAGTTAAAAGTTTCATAAGCATCTTGGCTGAAAAATTGAAGCTTTATACAAACAACTGGTTACCGAGGGGGAGGGACGGTGAGGGAGATGGCGCGCGTGCGGCGACCGGCGAAGAGGATCACAGCCGTCCAAATCATGGCGATGATTATGATTATGATGATGTCGACGATTGTGCAAACCCCTTTCGGAAGTGAAAGAATCGAGGCCTAGATCCTGGTCGGCCCGGCCCACACGCGATCTCCTGGTATAAAATAACTCCGACGCGCTCGTCATGCACCACCAAAACGCAGCGTATCGCTTCCCCCGAGAGAGAAAGAGAGTGATGTGGAAAAAAAAAATAAATTTCAAGAAAAATGGAATGAAATGACCACTAGTTGCTAAGCTACAGCGAATCTGTGAACCAGAGCGTTGCCTTCGAAGAAAAGATGAGAATAGTGCGATATGATGAGACGAGTCAAGACGAGATAGATTTTTTTGAGTTTCGATACTGTGTCGTTTTAAAACCGGATTTGGGACGAGTAGGAAAGTGGATAACTCGCTTTCAGATTCCGACGCCTGTTCAAGTGATGTATTTTTCTCCAACGCAGACCGTTGGATTGAGACGCCTTTTCGCGGTCTTTTATTTTATTTTATTTTGCTGTTGTGAGCCTTTTTGGGGTTTTGACTGTTTCGGCTCCGGATAAAAACGGCGTCGTTGCACGGAAGGATAAATAAGCGGAAATTCACGGGTAAGTTTGAATTCAATGATTGTGACAGGAGAAAATTCAATTCAAACATTGCTTATTTTGTTATTGCAATTTTGATTCTTCTATGTATTATATCCAAACTGCGTCATATTAAAAGATTTATTCAGAAAGTATGTGTCGATGCAATATTTCACTTATAAACTACTTATTCTAATTAGTCATACATTATACGGGTTAAAAGTTAGCTATTATAGATGGACACTCTAGTGAGGCAGATTCGAAAAAAAAAAGATGAACAATGCCACATCATTAGACATCATTAAGGAACATAAATTTTAAATAATAATTTAGATGAAATTATTAAAAATATAATAAATTTTTCATTATACAAGTAAAAAATCATATTAATATAGTTTTCAAATTACAGCATGTACTGTTTACCAAACACTTTAGTTGTCAAACTTCAATTTCAGAAGCACCATTAGCATAAAATAGTTAAATTTGTTTTAGATGCTCTATGAATTGAGCTAATAGTGACATTTTCTCATTGAATAAAATTCAATTACATTTTCAAGATATTTCACCCATTAACCTATCATTTTCATAAAGTATACAAAATAAAGTATAGCACTGATGGAAGTGTAGCAAAGCATAAAACAAGACTAGTGGCTAAATTAAGGTTTTCAAAAAACTAAATTAAGGTTTACAAATACGCTAGAAGTTTTATATGATAGAGATTGAATTTATCTATCACAAAGAAAATATATAAGAGATTTGTTGGCCAAAGTTGATATGTTAGAATGTAAAATGATGGACATTCCACCGAGTGAGTTAAAAAAAAAAAAGTACAAAACGATCTTAGATATTACATTAAAAATCCAACTCTTTGTAAAAGTGCTATTGGAAGTATACAATATTTGGTACTAACAACACTTGATTTTGTTTTTGATGTACACAAGTTGAGTCAATATGTATCATCTCATACAATTCAACAATTAAATGCATGTAAGAGAGTTTTGAGATACTTAAAAAGTTATGTAAGGTTATGGATTGAGATTAATTCGAGATGGAGACATAAAGTTAGCTGGTTTAGTGATGCTAATTGATCACGTGACTTAGATTATTGAAATTCAATTGGTGCCTGTTGTATCTATGTGGAAAATAACTTGATAAAAAAAATAAAACAATTATTTGAGATCCAAACCCAGTGTACATTTATGACACTTGAGTTTGAGGGGGATGTTAAGACAGTTCATTATTTAGAGAAGAAGAAAGTCAATTCGAAACAGACCTGCATTGAGATAAAGTTTGGCTAGCTTAAGTTTAATTAATAGTGAATTAGTTGCATATCAATCAAGCTTAAGATTTGTCTATAAATAGTGATGTATTAAGATATTTTCTCGTTGAATAAAAATCCAGATTCAGATTATTTTCCTCTAGATTTTCTCAGCATCAAACAACTGAGTTTTCATTTTTGCTTGACGCTACATTATTTAGGGCACAGTAGTGCATGCCAATTAATGCAAGCACAAACCCGCGTTACATTTATCTTCTCATTAAATCTATCATTTAGTAATAAGATCAATTGATCTCTAGTGGACCATATTATAAATTGATCTAATTACTCACCATGGCATTCTTCTAAATCAGTAGTACCTTTAAGGCTATAATCATAATCAGGGCTCGGTTTTTCAACACCATCTTCGCTCCTCAGCCAGAAAGTCCGATGGCCAAACGAAGCCGCGTTGATTGGAACATCGTCCATCACCCGCTCATGGCCTTGAGGAACATATATTCCTGAACGAGGATGTGGGACCCAATTTACCAAACTCTCCTTTGAGTTGATCATCTTCTCACCTCTTGATGAATTTCTTGTAAAGCTTTCTTGTTGACCTTCATCATCATCATCTAGCACTGCTGCTTCAGCAGATTTGGTAAGGCCGCGATAATAAACTTGCTTATTAGGTAACCTGCATGAAAAATAATAATGTTAATTAACAAACAAAAACTAACCACATTAAGTTTCTCAAGAAAATTTTTTGTCCTCCTGCTGTATACTCTCTGATCTTTTTTTTTTTTTTACCAATTTAATTAAAGGGTACACGTGACGGAAGTATTGTATGCACATAAAGAGAGTACGTACCTAATATTTTCGTGTCTCTCTGATGCAACACTCGCAAATGAATATTTGTTTCAAAATTAATTAAATCATGAAATTGAAGTAGTTAATTAATAATCCAGTACTGACGTTACCTTAGGGTTGCCATCTGTGCTCTCGTGATCCCAGCTCTTGCCATGATCACTGGTTGCAGAAACATAGAACCCATCTTGATTAATTCAAACGATTCAAGAACAGAGGCTTAACGTTCGTTCTTAGCAAGATTAGTTTTAAAACAACGTGGGGCCGGTTAATTGAAAGCCTCTTATCTCTTTGCTCAATATATATAGTGATCAGTCGAAGTATCTATATTCCGTAGTCCCTACTGAGTACTCTCGGTATGGTGAAGAATAAGTTCTACTGTACGTGATCAGATGATCAATGCATGCTTGGAGATAAAAGTGCTTCTGAATAAAGCGAAAGCACAACTGGAAAAGTGATTTTTCTACATATGAAGACGTGGGGAAAGCGTGGGGTACTATACTACTATCACAATCTGATAATCTGTGGCTTAATAAACATCGACACATGATATGCTTTCCATTAATGGCTCAAAGGAAAGGACTGTGGTATACTGGTGTTGGTGCTTTGACTGTTTTAAGTATTTCAGAATATTTGCGTTATGCGTGCGAAGAAGACTGGCCATTAGACGTGTGTGTATGTGATTGGTTGAGTTTTCCTCAAGTCCTTTACGCGGCGAACAAAAGCAGATCAGAGAATTAATCTTGTAATGAAGGGTTAATTTTTGTGCCATACTTGGATGGTTGAGGCTCAAACGGTGGCCCCAATAGGTTCCTTTTTTTTTTTTTTTTCTTTTTTCTTTTTGTGTGCGTAATTAAATCAAAAAGATATTCTTCCAAATATTTTAAGAGGTCCGATAAATTTCTGATTGTGAATTTCAATAAACTTGCTTCATAATATGTATTCAAATAATAAACGATTTGATTTTTAAAACAAGTGCAGTAAAATACATGAACATTTAATCTAAGGTTGAGTTGTAGAGTTTTCTATGCGAAATAAATTATGCCTTGTATCGTACTTTAGCCCGTATTTTAAAGTAAACAATTTTTTTTTTTTGAGAAATTAATAAGAATTGAAAGTATGCTTTAATTTGGAATGTACTTAACATAATTTAAAACCTTGTCCGCAGTGGTTTTATGTCACGAGGATAGAATAAAGATGCGTTCATTTTTATTTTTTTGAAGTACTTTTTAGTGCTAGCTTTTGAAATAAGTGCTTGTTAGATGCTTGTTCGAAATTCATGCACCATGAGTGCTTTTCTTATTCTGACAAATGTTTCATGTTAATTTATTTAAAATTTTACTCATATGCTAAATAGTGAATAATACCCAAGAATGATTTTGATTCTTGAGAACCATGCATGGTAAATGTGTTTTAAGTGCATTCTAAAGCCGAATCAGTCAACTTTATCCTTTTGATAGAATATATAATTGCTCATAAATTATTTTTTTTATAGGAATGTTAAAAAAACTCATGGATGGCGAGTGCTTTTGATATTATGACAAATATTCTTTTTTTAATTCATTTTAATCATATGATGATAAGTGATAAATATTAGACCTATCAATACTATTGAAGCTTTGATTATTGGAAAGCATTCATGAATCATGAATAACAAATATGTTTTGAGTGCAATCTAAAGCCGAACTTTGTATTATGGTAGATTTTGAATGATCAAGTAATGCATATTTAACACAAAATTTGTATTTAATGAATGTGATGTGATAATTATGTAACACCAATTTGGATGTATTACATCAAGTTTTACACGAGTTAGATGTAAACTTTATACCATAATATTGATTAATTTAACGTAGTTTGAACATGTAATAATCAATGGTAAACCACTTCAATTATTACAGAGTTCAAGTCTTTCTCACAAAATTGATTTAAGTAATTTTGTCATTATAAGTGTCAATAGAAACTTAAAAAAATCACTCAAAAAATAACTTTGACCATTTCAATAATGATATATGTTTAATTAAATTTTTATTCTAATTCATGTGACATTATCTCATATAGTCATGTGATAATTAGCTTTTTTTGCGTCATCACTTTTTTACCGATAAGATATCGGTGATACATTTGTTGGACTATAAAATTTGTGCATATATCACTACTTAACCATAATTACTTCATTCGTAATGTTAAAATCTACATTTGAAGTGACAAACTTTTTTTTTTTTGGATATATAAGTACACATTTTGGATTATTGTTAAGTAGATATATATTCTTTAAATACTTTCTTATTTATTTAAAAGTTAAAGGGATGGATAAAGTCTAAACTAAATTTTGAAAACTATTTAAAAATTTCTTAGTTAGGCCCCTTGAGGGATCATATAGTTTATGATAAAGATTTAGGAGTTATGCTGAAAAATCTATGTACTTCAATATATATATGGAGATATAGTAACCTCTACTCATAAATGTGGTAGAAGAAATTAATTGGATTAGAGGGAGACTTTAACCAATGGAAATTAAATTGAATCCCCAAGTGGAGAACTATCGGAGGTGAGACCATTGGCTCGCCACTTGTTGAGAATGATATAATTTGAGGTTGTACATTTTATTAAAGGTTATAGTTAACTTACATAATAAGGTAAGATGCATAACTCTTCCATAACTATTTGATGAATATCTAACGGTTGTGAAAATAATAAGATTTTATTATCTTATATTTCTACAACCGTTGAATTTTCATCAAACAGTTGTGGAAGATTTATGTACATTACGTGATTATGTAAGATAACAAAATTCTTAATTTAATTAAAGTTAGATTAAGTTAATTTTTTCATCTTATCCCAAAATATTCTTTCCTATTATTCTTTCAAATCACTCAATCCACTCATTAACAGTGTATGCAAAACAAAGTTAGTAACTTCAATTAGATAAAACTTTACATCTTTCGCTAATTTTTGACATTTACATGCATAACAAAAATAATAAGACAAAATTTCACCATCCCACTACAAAAATTAAAATTTTAAAAATGAAATTTACTTTTATTTTTTCTTAAAATAACGTGAAATCTTTTATTACACTTTTTTTATAAGTACACAATTTGGATTATTGTTAAATCAATGAATATTCTTTAAATATTTTCTTATTTATTTTAACAGTAAAGGAATGAATAAAGTCTAAACTAATTTTTGAAAACTATTTAAAAAATTACTTTAGTTAGGTCCCTTGAGGAATCATATAGTTTAGGATAAAGATCTAGGAGCTATGCTCGAAAATCTCTGTACTTCAATATATACGGGGAGATGTATCAACCTCTACTCATAAATGTGGGAGAGGAAATTAATTAAATTGAGGGGAGACTTTAACCAATGGAAATTAAATTGAATCCCCAAGTGAAGAACCAGGGGAGGTGAGATCATTGGCTCGCCACTTGTCAGAGATGATATATTTTGAGGTTGTATATTTTGTTAAACGCTTTTGTTACCCTACATAATAAGGTAAAGCATATAATACTTCCACAACCATTTGATGAACATCTAATGATTGTAAAAATAATAAAATTTTATTATCTTATATTTCCACAACCGTTAAATTTTCATCAATAGTTGTGGAAGATTTATGTAACTTACACGATTATATTAAGTAACAAGATCATTTATTAAATCAAAGCTAGATTAGGCTAATTTTTCATCTTATCCTAAAATATTCTTTCCTATTATTCTTTCAAATCACTCCATCCACTCATTAACAGTGCATACAAAACAAAGTTCGTAATTTCAGTTAGATAAAACTTCACATCTTTAGCTAATTTTTGACATTCACATGCATAATAAAAATAAAGAGACAAAACTTCACCATCCCACTACAAAAATAACATTTTTAAAAATAAAATTTGCTTTTATTTTTTAAAATATAATGTGAAATCTTTTATTATACTTGTTTACGCGATATAGAGATAAGTCAGAGGTTTTTAAGTTTTAAATAAAGATAAAAGGTAATAAACTAATAATCGTTTAGTTATCTAATTATGACGTCAAAAAAGGAAACAAAAAAAAAAAATGAACTCCCGCCATTAACGCGTTCCGTGCTGTCGTTGAAATACAAACAAATGCACACGCGCAGCACTGACTTTAGAAAAGAAGGAAAAACAGAGAAAACAGAAAACGCGACAAAAACAAAAACACTAAAAACAAAAACAATAGGAGAGAAAAATAAGATCAACAAAGAAGAAATTTTTATAGATGAAAGGCAAAGCAAAGAGATCGAGTACAAAGCTAGGGTTACCAACTGCGTTACTCTTATGCTCATTTTTCTTCCTTGCTGGCTTCTATGGATCCACTCTCCTCTCTCGGGTATTTTATTTTTGGTTAATTCAGAAACAATGATCTTTTGTTTCTTTTGGTCATTTTGTTGTTTGGTTTTTATTTACAGGATGTGCCCAGCATACGGCCCAAGTTGAGAACGCTTGAAGTGGTGGAGAAGGAGAAGGAGAGTGGACTGCCACATGGCGAAACTGGAGATGCTTCTATTCAATCAATTCCATTTCAGGTTTTTTTTTTAAATTTTATTTGTGAGAAATGGCGTAGTATATTAGCTTAGAGCTAAATTGGGTATAATTAGTTGGTAAATGAAATCAATAGCCGCCAAGTATAAGGGTTGGTGGTGGTTAATTAATATTAAAAATCAAGAATTAAAAGGGTGTGTTTATGAAAGCACAAAACTGTTGAAGTAAAAGTGGGTTGACGTGTGGGTACCATTTGGCTTGATTGGTAAAATCTCTCAATGTGGTAGGAGAGATCTGAGGTTGGTGCTTTCATGATTAAGTAGATGCTTTAAAGTTTCAAATATATCTTCCGTGTTTGAAGTATAGGGAGGTCTTTTAAAATATAGAGGCAGGGATCTTTATTTGGGCTATTGCTAAATTAGGTATTATTTTTGTTGTTGGTGGCTTAAGAGATTTGTGGTTGTGAACTGTTTCTTTGGATCTGTTTGCCGATAGTTTACAGTTTTAACTGATTTCATTGGAGGGATTCTTATTACTGAATGCAGGTATTAAGTTGGCGTCCACGGGCTCTTTATTTTCCTAACTTTGCAAGTGCAGAACAATGCCAAAGTATTATTGCGACGGCGAAGAAACGTCTTAAGCCATCTCAGCTGGCTTTGCGGCAGGGAGAAACTGTTGAGAGTACAAAGGGGACTAGAACAAGGTATTCTCTTATATTTATTATGCTGCTGTACCCTTGAGGATTTTTATTTTGTGCTCGATGAGTATACCTCCACTGAATACAGTAACTGATAGTCTGATATAATGAGTAAATTCATTCAATTTACCGACCAAATAGTCCAGTAGCCTTTGTGTCATTTTACCAGAGTTAAGTGAGTTATTCAGGTCATCTTAAAAGTCATTGTTTCTAACTCTAATTATTGATGTAAACCGTTTTTTGGCCGTTGCTTGTAGAACTTGTGATATTTTTTTGTAATTTCCTCAGTAACAGTTTACTCGCAATTATAAAAAATTTGTTGGTTTCTGATTTTAGAACTTATGTTTGTTGGTTTGTACATTTTTGTAACAGCTCCGGAACATTTATCAGTGCATCTGAAGATAAAACCGGAATCTTGGAGTTGATAGAGCAGAAGATTGCAAGAGCTACAATGCTACCACAGACCCATGGAGAGGTTTGATTTGTTATAAAAATATTCATGGGGTGCAGTCAATCATTAAAGTTGGGAGTCTGAAGTCCAAGGGAAGAATGTAGATACTGTGCATATAGGTTTAAATGTTACTTTCAGTTTGCTTCAATGATCTTTTTCTACTTAGATTTTATTTGGTATATAGAAACGAGGAATTATTATGTTCATGGATTTCGTGGCAGTTGGTGACCTTTGAAACATGCAAGTGCCGTTACTTCATCCCTGCTGACTGATAAATTGGTAGGATGGGTGGGCTTTGTCTTAGTGATAGGGGTTAGAGAAAATCCTAGTCAATCACCCTATAGGATTGAACGCTTGGTCAAAATTTGCTGACTTGATCTGTTTTTCTTCTGTTTCATTGATGCTTTTACCTTAGTCACGGGCTGTAGTTGATCAGATCTTTAGATTACATTGCATTCATTCAAATTGAGATATGTATATTTGTGTAATAATATTATTAGTTAATTGGTTTGAAACCCCAATTTTATGATAGGATGTATATTACTACTCTCCAAGCTGTACCTCAAGTGTTTTAACAACTAGTTCTGCACTGCTGATATAACAGTTCAATTGCCACATTACTTGAGTAGTAAAATTTTGGTGTAACATGTAGTTTCTACTCTTGATATGCATCTCTTTTATTTCCCTATTTCCTCATTTTATGGTTTCACTTTTTTTGTTCCTGCCAATTTCTATCAGTTATGTATCTGTTTTAATTCCTCCAATGCAGGCGTTCAATATTTTGAGATATGAGATTGGGCAGAAATATGATTCTCACTATGATGCATTCAACCCAGCTGAATATGGCCCACAAATGAGCCAAAGGGTAAATCACTTACTAAAATATCTTTCACTTCATCATGTGATTGTTCAGTCAGTCAGCCACAACATTTGTCAATTAAAAGGTGTTACTAGATCACCATTAAAAACCTTGGCCTACTTTTGCTAGTATTTCTCTGGTATCAGTTGTTTAATACATGCTATATTGGAATTAGGATTGCTTGATTTAGTAATTTTTTTTTTTGGGGGTGGGGGGCTGGGAAAGAGGTTTTGGTAGAAACTAGTTTCTTCCACTCTAGTTATCATTCCAGTTGTTCAAGCAAGGAATGAAGTAAAAGTGCAAATGCTAGTCTTGCCAATTGGGCTGACTGTTTCCACTTTATCTTTTAGTAAAGTTGGTGGATTCTTTTAGAATATTTGAAATTGGTTTCACCAGCTTGAATATTGTGTAAAACAAACAAAAGTAGTACAAATGTGCTGAAATGACTTTCTTTTACAGCTAGATTTGATTTATTTCCTTGTTAAATTGTAGTGCTCAAGATATACACCATTTTTCTAATTAATCTCTCGCAGTTGGCTTCCTTCTTGTTGTATCTGTCTGATGTTGAGGAAGGTGGAGAAACCATGTTCCCATTTGAGGTAGATTTGCAAATATCATGGCTTATTATTTGACCGCCTTAAAGTATTAATCATTCATTTTTACTGCTTTGCACTCACCTTACTACATCGATTTGTAGAATGGCATATTTCTAGATTCGGGCTATGATTACAAAAAATGCGTTGGTTTAAAAGTGAAGCCACGGAGAGGAGATGGACTGCTATTTTATTCATTGTTTCCAAATGGCACAATTGATCGGGTAACCTTTACTTGTGTTTAAATCCATATTTGATACATTTATTAAATTATTCATATATTCCTCATTGGATACAATGAAGCTGTTATAAGTTATAACCTTCCAAACATGTTTTCTTTTGCCCTGTATTATTGATGTTTCGATAGATTTATTTGACGTGGGGTTGGAGTTGCTATAATTCTAGCCTTTGCAATTTGGTTTCTCATATCCCTAATCTGTTGAATGCTCTTGCAGACATCACTTCACGGAAGCTGTCCGGTGATCAAAGGGGAGAAATGGGTTGCTACAAAGTGGATTAGAGATCAAGAACAACACGAGGACTAATTGTGGTGGCTACGAAGTGGATTAGAGATGAAGAGCAAGTGGACTAAGTATGACTACCATGCCAACCCTCTTTCATCTTTATGGTTAGATGCCGTAGTGTATAAGTTTCATGGCTGAAGATTGAGTTAGAGAAGAGAAGGAACAGCCAATTTCACGTGTTTATCGTTGCGGTTACCATATTACTTAGTTTCTTTCCAATTTCTAAAAAATAAGTGTCTCATTTTATTTGGGGGTAATTTCAGGACACTCATGGATGTATATCATTTATGTTAGAAAATGTCAAAGAAGAAGAAATAATTGATCGTGTAAAGTAACAACTCTTATCAGAACTACTTTCGGCCCCTCTTACTCTTAGGAGCAGTATGAATATGTTTTAATTTGCAGTGATGTGTTGATTTTGATTCGCTTATTTCCTTAGAAACTGCGCAGACATGTAAGACTTATTTTATAATCTATTTTTTCCGTTAATATGCCTTCCTTCACCAATTTTGACCTTTTTTTTTTTAGGGGTGCGTAAATGGGTTGAAAAAATACGAAAAATCTTATCAACCGTATAAATCACTTAATTTTATATGAATATGGTTTTTTTGGATTACGTGCTTAGTAAAAATTTACGGAAGCTGCATGAAATCCAAATCAATAGATGCCTCACGTGTCAAGTTGACAGTGGTTCCTACCACGATTAGCATTACAAGCCAATGTACTTGATAACTACTCTTTTGGATTTCTCAAAACGACCGTTGCAACCGAAACCCTCGCCTTTGTAACGGCTACTTGAAGATTTAAAATACACAAAACCACTCTCAATTCCCCAAAAACAATCAAACCAAAAAAAAAAAAAGTATTTACATTCTCTTAAAAATCCCATTTTTCTTCCAATCAACAGCTTCAATTTCTTAAACATTCAGTCCCTCTTGAGTCTGCAATTGGTGTAAGATTTAACAATGGATCTTGGGTGCTTGGACATGGGTTGCACATCAGTCTCAGATAAGCACAGCGACGAGAAATTTACAGATTCTTCTAACAAAGACAGTGATCGAGACGACCCCGTATCGGCAAATTCCAGAGTTGGGAAGGTACATTCTTCGTGTTAAATCAGTTTCAAGATTTGGGTTCTTGTTAATTTTTGCCTTTCTTTGTATTTTTCTTTGATTTCTTGAAATTGTGTGGTTTGAACGTTAGGGTTTTGTAGTAAGAGAAAAAATCAAAATCAGAAGTGTTTATTAACTTGTCTTCAGTGTAAATAGGGCTTACCAATATTATGTTTCTCCTTTGTTAATGCTTGAATTAATCATTGAAATATGAACTGAATTTTTTCGATGCTGGAGTTTTATCTTTATAGTGCCTTTTTCGTAGTTACTCTGACATTGGGGCTTTTGTCGGGAACATATAGCAGTAATATATTAATTTAAAAAAAAAGTTTCTTAAAATTGAATTGTGAGGGTACGGTTGTGTTTGTATTCTAAATTACTTTGGAAGAACATGACAATGATGATAGGGGAATCGTTAAAATTTGATCTTATTTCCCACTTAATATGTAACTAGGCTTGCGATTCTGAATTTGTTAATTACTTGGTTTAATCACAAGCATTGTATCAAGAGGGTTCAGTTTCAATCTGATATTGAGTAATTTTTCCTTTTACTAGCATATTTAGTGTGTGGATATCAATTGCAACATCCCGATCATTTCTCATTTGTTAAGTCTCTTGTGTTGTTTAGTTATTCAGCATGTGAGGGTACGGTTGTGTTTCATAATTCTTTTTACTTGAATAATGTAGAGTAAATCACCTAAAGGGAACAACCAATCAACATGGAATGCTCTAAACAAGTGTACAGCACAAATTAAGAAGCCTCGTCACCGTAATAGTTCTCCTCTCAACTGGTTTCCGCGGAAGAAGGTGGACTCCTATTTGAAAAGGAAGATAAAAATGCTGCAGGTTGTTTCACAATTGTTTTTTATTGATGAAAGAACTTGTAAATTTTGATTTTTCTTGCAAGTTAAAAGTGCTAACATTAATGCATTTTATTTCAGGAAGTTGACGGCATGAATTTAACTCTTGATGAAACTTTAGGTGATACAAATCCACATTACTGTAGAGTTTTGAGGGAGAAAATGGCAGCAAGAGAGGCTGCACATAAAGCAATGGATGCTCGGAAAGCTGCACTGGTGGAAGCATCTTGGTGTCGAATACTTAAAGCAGCAAGGTAATAGTTTGTGTATACGAGAGGAGACGAATATTCAATAAATATAGTTCTCTGTCAAACAATTAAACTATCATTCTTCTTTGCAGGATACAAAGCAAAGAAGCAGAAGACCTTCTTTTGAAATCTGAGAAAGCTGCAGCTGAAGCTTTTGAAGCAGCAGGAGCCATTGGAGTTATCATGTATGATAAGCCAAATTGTCCTCAAACGCATTATCAAATTGAAACGTCTGGAAATGGAGGAGGGTCAACCACTCATAAAATTATAGCATCTTTTGATACTGCATTTGAGGTAGATAGAGAAGTAGCTGCAGCAGTTAAAACTGCATTTGTCAGTCTTGCAAATTGTTCTCCCTTTAGTAAAGATGAATTCAAGGACCTATTGCATAAAATCTGCGAGAATCCTGACACAGGTGATAGTAATCAGGATTTACCAGAGTTTTCTTCGGAGTGTGAATTGGAGTCTGGGTCAGAACTTGAAATGAAGTTCAAAAAGAATGATTTTGGCTCTCAAAACTTGGATGCTAAGGAACCAGTTCTTGGGATGATGCAGAGCAAATCAAAGAGGAGGCTGTCATCTGAAAAGGTTAACAGGGCCAATCTCATAGAGATGATGCTTGTGAGACTTAAATGTTTGCAAGAAGATGAACTTTCATCCCTTGCCACTATAGTCGCAACTTGTGGTTTAAATGCTGCCTTAGCTGAAGTAGAAAACAGTAAGATGCATCCAAACTCTGCAACTGATTTGCCTTCCACTTCAGTTCCTAATTCCCGGAGAACATCTTCCTTGGGAGCACGAACAATGAGAACTGCCAACCTTGAATATTTTATGAATGGGTCAGTTAGAAGGAAGCAAATTGAGTCAGAATTCCCAAGTCTAGACAAGTTTCTGGTTAAGCACATGTCAAAACTTGAACGAGAGGTGCAAGAAGCCAAAAATTCCAGGATTAGTAAATCATCTAAGGCAATTGGTGGGGAGAATCCTATTGAAAATAGCGAGGATGGAGAGGTCAAGGTAGATAGTGAAATTGTTCAATCTGAGAGTACTTCAGAATTGGGATGTGATCTTCTTAAGCATTCTTTGAAGTTCACAAAAGAAATAGAGGAAGCAAAGAAGAAATCTGGGAATAACTTCGAAATAGTCTGTAAGAACTCAGAAGCAGGAGGAGTTCCAAATGAAGAACTTACTTATTCAAAGAAAGATGTTCCAGAAATTCCCAGTCTTGATAAGTTTCTTGTGAAGCATGTCTCGAGAATTGAAAGGGAGGTCCAAGAAGCCAAGAGCAGAAAAAATGATGATTCAATTGGAGAAGCAAAGAAGAACTCAGGAAACGTTGAAAGTATCCCAAAGAACCCAAAAGCGGGAGCAATGTCAAATGAAGCAGCAAATCATAAGGAGGTAGATGCTTCAGAAGTCCCCAGTCTAGATAAGTTTCTTGTGAAGCGTGTCTCCAGACTTGAAAGGGAGGTCCAAGAAGCCAAGAGCAGAAGAAATAATGATTCATTTGGAGAAGCAAAGAAGAACTCAGGAAATAACTTTGAAACTATCTCTAAGAACTCAGAAGCAGGAGCAATGCCAAATGAAGCAGCAACTCACAGGAAGGTAGATGCTCCAGAAGTCCCCAGTCTAGATAAGTTTCTTGTGAAGCGTGTCTCGAGACTTGAAAGGGAGGTCCAAGAAGCCAAGAGCAGAAGATATAATGATTCAATTGGAGAAGCAAACAAGAACTCCGGAAATAACTCTGATACTGTCTCTAGGAAACCAGAAGCAGGAGCAATGCCAAATGAAGTGGCAGCAACTCACAAGAAGGCAGCTGCTCCCGAAGTCCCCAGTCTAGATAAGTTTCTTGTGAAACATGTCTCTAGACTTGAAAAGGAGGTTCAGGAAGCTAAGAGCAGAAGAAATAATGACCCAGTTGAAGGAGGCAGGGCGGCTGAGTTGAACAAGAAGAATGGAATTTCTTCTTTCAGCAGAGAAGTAGTAGATGGCAAAGAAAATAGGGACTTGAATAAGGAAGATGACAGATTTTCTGAAATTGAAAACAAAGATACAATGGCTGGAAATGAAGAGACAATAGACAGTCTTGACAAGATATTAGTTAAGCCAGTGCACAGGTTGGAGAGGGAGAAAATGGAAGCTGGAAAAAATTACAGGAATCACCGCCACTCTGTAAGTCGGAGAGAAGAAAGGGAGAGAGAGTTGCAAGAAGCATGGGGAGGCCTAAGCTTAGGAAACTCCATTAAGCCACATCTCTCTAAACTTGAACGAGACAAGGCAACTTTTCTCATTATTTACTTATTATTTTGTTATTTCATTTTTCTTTTCAGTTTCAGTTATCTTTCTGCGGCATGCTTAAAATCCTAAGATAAGGGTTTGTATGTTCTTGTTCCTTAATTTTCAGGCTGCTTGGATTAAAGCTGAAGAAGAGGAAAGGAGGCACGCAATGGAGGGGTTGTAACTTCCCTTCGCCATAACCTCATCAATTGTGATATAGCCCATCCTTTGTGTTCTCAAGTGTTCATATTGTTCATTTTTGCATGATAGCTAGAATCATGCTTCTTTCAGAATCGAAACACACTATGCAAAAACATTGTGTATATCAGAAATGTGATCATATTCTTCTGAGTTGTCGTTAAGGAGATGGGTTGGGGCATGGGAACTATAGCTAAAGCTCATTGGTGCAAACCATTCAAAAGAATGGTTCCTTCAAAAACATGTAGCAGAATGGTTCTTTATTGCTTACTGGTAGGAAATAGTAAAAGATCGGATGAACCTTAAAAATGTCTCTGAAATATACGGAATTTGATTAATACTTCTGGTATCCTCCAAATTTTGCCCTCCCAAAGTAAAGCAACATTGTTTCATTTTTCTCCTTTCAAATATGTGGGAGTAGAAGAATTTCAAGTCCACTAGGTAAAATTTTATTGGTGAAAGACCCTTATTTTCATTGCACTTACTTTTATTGTACTATTAATGTAGACAATTTCTATTAATTTTTGTTCTTCCTCAGATCATTTTTTTCCTCTTGGTCAGAAAAGTATTCAATATGTTTTAAGGAAAGTTTTGTTAAAAATTTTAAACTACTGAGTCCGTCTGTAATTATATCAAAATAATGGGCCCCACAAAACCAATTAAAATATATCCATCCCACCATTTGGGTAAATTACCCCACTTTTAAAAAAATATTTAAAATAAATTTACATTATTTTTTATAAATACAAATCAACAAAATAATTCTCACAATTAATCAATTAAATATTTTTTTTCTTACTAAGGTTTCTTTAAACGTTAAAATTGTTTTAACACAAACTCTATTTGATTATTTTACTCATGTGACATAAAATAATCAAGTCACCCCAAGAAATATAGGAATTTCTGTCTAATAGTTTGAGTATTTAATTTTGTAACCTATAATTTAATATTTTTAAATGAAATCTAATAATTATCAATATTCTATATGTAAATTATATAAATTTGACAGTATGGTATTTTAAATAATTATTATACTATAAAGATATTATGTTAGTTTAATTAAAGATTAATAATCATACTATTAAAGTAGTATCGACACATCATTTAGAAATAATAAATTTTGTATAAAAATTAAGAAAAAAGATTAAAATTAAAGTAAAATTTTAATACTTTTACCTTAAAAGAGTAAATTAATCAATTAAAATTTAGACTCAAGTAATTTTAGTGGTTAAATATAATAAAAGAATTAAAATCACAAAAAATATCGATTTTGTTAACTAATTCACTAAAATTCTTAATTAGTTAAAAAAAATTTAAAAATATGTGATTTTTTAATTATTTTTTGAGAAATAGAGCAATTTAAAAAAAATAGTATAAAAATATCGCCAAAGATAAAATTTCTTATCAATTTATTTCGATTCTAACCCATTCTAATTATTGATTAATAAACACACTAGAGGAAATAAAATTAGAATCCCTTATCAGTTTATCTTCACTCCATCTTCGCAAAGCGTTTTCTCTTTCTCGAATGGCTCTCTCGAGCAGCACTAATGCCGACGACGACACAACCGGGGCCGACAAGATGGTCGTCGCCAAAGACATTAATTTATGATCTCTCTTACTCATGCACTCGTATATAGGAAAGTGAATAATAAATAATTATTTGTACTTTAAATGTAGGTTGCAAATCAAGCTTCCTAAATGTTTGCTTGGTTTCAGTGAATCTTATGGGCAAGGTAAGTAAAGAAGCTTTGAGGTTGTTTTTGGAAAAGTTGAGTGTGAATCTTTAGGGAGCAAAGCAGATGTGTGTCTTAATTTGTTAATTATTTAATTAAACATGATATTAGTTTAAATTGATTAAGGATTTTTTATGGACAAAATGAAAATACACGATCAAATTTATATTGTATGTAAAGTATAGTTGACTCGAGTGTTTTTCTTTTGTAAATTACTTTCAACATCTTGTATCCCACTAACGGCCTAAGTTTTGTATGTGTAATTCAGGTTAGCGGACACTGCTAAGGTTAGAATTTTCCACGCACGACACTGTCAAGGTTTTCTTGGCAATATTTTCTGCTTCAGCTTTAGGAGCACAATATGATTAACTCTTACAAAGCTACAGCTATAAAACTCTGATTTCAGACCTGCAGTGGTATAAATGAGTGATATGGATTGTTTTAGGATGCTCATTTCAAATACTTCTCAACATTTTTAACAAGATGTCCATGGATAGTGTGGATATACGGCTTTTTATGCTTCTGAGTTCTGTTTTCTTAAATTTTAATGCACCTTTGGTTGTTCTTTTGCTGTGAAAGTTGTTGCTAATTTATTCATCTCATGCACAAAGGTTGTGACTTGATTTTTTGCTTGTTGTTCCTCACCGTTATTGTCAACCTCGCTGGTTCCTCCGACAATTCAACTGGTGAATCATGGATATGGAATGCAGTGCAAGGTGTGCATGCAGACCTTCATGTGTACCGCACCAGAGGTGAAGTGCCGGGAACATGCCGAAGCAAAGCACCCAAAATCTGATCTCTATACATGCTTTCCACATCTTAAAAAATGACAATTAATCTGCGAAACAAGAACTCTCAGATTCGTATTATTGGCCAGGAAATGTATCTGTTATCCCTCTTGCTACTATTTGATCAGCTTCTTTATGCCAAAGAATTTTATGACTGTCTGGATAAATTGTTGTTGTTGTTGTTGTTGTACTCGCTTTTGGATTTTTGGGCTTTGAAATTCTCTGGCATTTCTTTCTTGGCTTCTTGCTTTGCTATGAAACTCATCAAGAAAATAAAATGCCCTTCCCAATTATAGATGATTACTGTTTTAATCACTGGAGGCCGTGATGTTTGAAAAATGGAAACTAGGAACCAAAATTTCTAAGAAAGTATCACTCGAGTCCTTTTCCAAATCCTAATTTTACTGTAACAAATTATCAAAATACCATCAGTCAGTGCCTCAGTGGCCTCCACCAATCTTTCCAAATTCAAAGCGCCTGCCCCAGTTCTTAAGTTTCCACAACCTTCAAAGTCAACAGAGGTGGCTGGAGAGTGGAGGCGACTGGTCTTTCTCCAAGTACACGTGGGGGCCCGCAAACCACGCGGCAATAGAAAATACAAGTCCCATGACCAATGCGTGACTTTCACTTCACCCTCTATTTACGGTCTTTCAACCAACAGCAGTTCAATAAATCCCTGTACAAGTTTTCGTCTGCACACAAACACAACTTAAAGCATTGACTTCACTTCTCAATCTCTCTCTTTGCTTTGGCCTTGATTTTATATTCATAAACACCTTTGATATTTTTTTCCTTCTTATTTCCCACTTCACGTTTGCAATTTCTCTGATGGCTCCAGTTTCTCTCATTCTCTCCTTCTTCCTCTTCATTTCACCTGCCCTCTCAACAAACTCTGAAGGTACTTACTGCCCTTTTGCTCTTTCATTTTTAGGGTTCCATAATTTGCTTCTTCAGCTCTCTGTCTTTTGGTTGAGCGATCAATTTGATAGCTTCTCTTCTCGGGTCAATAACATGCGGGTCCCTGAGCTTTGCAGGATTTCTTAAGGTCGTCGTTTCTCCATTTGTGTCAAATAGGTCACTGATCCGCGTCCGCCCCTGTTGAATGTCTGAACTCTGAATACCTTGGTGTGTGTGTTAACTGTTAAGATGTGAAAATTCAATATCGCAAAGGTAATTTGGTCTTTAAAGAAGGGGCGGTTTACCGGTGTGTGGCTGTGAGGTGCCTTTTTGATATAAATGGACAAATTATTTCCTTTCTTTTCAGAAAGCCTGAAACCTCAGGGACTTGGATGTTATTACCCTGCTGCTGTTTTTGGTTTTGGTTCTGGTTTTCTGGGCAAATGATAATAAAATAGGCGAATTGTATGAGGCGGGTTTCAATTTTTTTCTGTTTGATTTTAGTTCATTTTTTGAACAATTGTTTGTTTTCAGGAAATGCTTTGCATGCCTTGAGAAGCAGGTTTAAGGACCCCACAAATGTGTTGCAGAGCTGGGACCCAACGCTGGTTAATCCCTGCACTTGGTTCCATGTCACCTGTGATTCCAACAATCATGTGATTCGCTTGTAAGACTAATGAGATTCCCTTCTTTTTTGGTCTTATTTTGATGGGTTTTTGTAATTTGCATGTGTATTTGTTCGTTAGTCTTGGTTTGTTTCTTTTAGTAAATCATGTTGCTATCGCTGAATTTTGGTTCTAGTCTGACAATTGATTTTGTTCTTTTTGAATTTTCAGGGACTTGGGTAACTCTAATATTTCTGGAACTTTGGGGCCTGAGCTTGGTCAGCTCCAGCATCTGCAGTACTTGTAAGTTGTTTTGCTCTGTCTAATTAAGTGTTTTTTTTTTTTTTTAAAGTCCGGATACTGTATCTTGTTGAGGAAAACAACGGAAAGTTTCGAGTTCACCCATTTTAAATGTTGAAACTCATAGTTTTAGGTTCCATTTCTTGGAACTGAACAAAATTTATAATTTTCCTGCCCTGTAAACAATTTGGTAGATCAATTTTTTTTTTTTTTTTTTGGCCATATGTTTTTGGTGATTATGTGTGCTATTCAAAATTGGGCTGCAGGGAGCTTTACATGAATGACATAAGTGGGAAAATTCCGAAAGAGTTAGGTAATTTGAAAAGCCTTGTCAGCATGGATATGTATCAGAATAAACTGGAAGGAGAAATACCAAAGTCCTTCGCCAATTTGAAGTCTCTTAAATTTCTGTAAGCATCTTTACATTGATTACCATAAAATTTTACTTTTGTGATCACGTTGAATTCTGATTTTGATATGATTGTATCAATGTTGTAGGCGGTTGAACAACAACAAACTAACAGGATCAATTCCGAGGGAACTAACCACCCTGTCGGACCTCAAAGTTTTGTAAGTTTAGAGATAAAAATGGGAAATCATGTTTTTATTCAGTACAGGAGTGATTGAATCGTGAATGTTTTGTTATTATTTTTTAATCGTTTTCTTTTTAAATTGTTGCAGTGATGTTTCTAACAATGGTCTCTGTGGGACAATCCCTGTTGATGGTCCTTTTAGAAGCTTTCCTATGGAGAGGTACTACATTACAATTGAAAATCATAATTGATTGTGCCAGTTATATGTGTTCCAGTATTAAATTTTTCTTATATTATTGGAAACGCTTAGTATTGCTACCAAGTTGCATGTTCTTTGCATCTAAGTCATGATCTTTAGGATGAATGAAAATGCTAGATGTAGATTAACTCAAAAATATTTTAGATTACTGAGATTTTGATTGGATTTTTTTTAAAATGTTAGGTTAGCTATTATGGAAATATTTTATATATTTACCTTGTACCAAGTAATGCCTTCTCTGTCTTGACTTATCATGTACAAGCACATTGACTTATCAATTGCTATACTTTACTCGTACTTGTTGTGCATTTTATGTAACTTTTGGTCCATTAAATAATCATGGATCAAGCAATTGTAAGATGTATTGAACAGTTTACAATCTTTCAACACACATCCTCTAGACTAATACTAGGTGTATATTGATATGGTATGGCTGATATTTCAACTGAATTGTTTTATTCCTCTGTTTGTTGCAGTTTTGAAAATAATAAACTCAACGGACCAGAGCTGCAAGGACTGGTGCCTTATGATTTTGGATGCTGAAGAAGGTTGAAAACCCTCCGTCTTCCATTGAAGACCATAATGTTAAAGACTCATATAGGGTAAAATTATATTGTGTGCATCAGCTTGATCGAATGGCTAGATGTATTATGTCAGCGGCAGTGACTGTTCATGTATGAAGTAACTAAAGCAATTAAAATAAGATTATGTAGCTTATTTAAAAATCCACAATTTCTGTGCTGTCCTGAAGGGAGGGAAAAAAAAAATTAGTCTGATGCGTACTGCAAAGTTGCCGCCTGATACAAAGGTTGTGCATTCTCTTCCTCTCTTCCATCGGCTCATATATCATCCACAAACATCGAAACACACGATTTTTCTTCCCCCACTTGTTCAGTATTTACAGAGATGTGTTGCAAGAGCCCTGCATTTACCAAACATCAAACCAAAGCAGTAGCTTCTGTTCTGCATTATACGTTTTCTTTGCAGACGATGCATGAAAGCCGATTGTGGCGACGTGGGTTCTGTTTCTGTTAATCCCCTTTTTGGGATGCATCTCCAGAATCCATATGTACAGTGTGTGGTTTTTTTTTTTTTCCCCGAAGCAAATGAGATCTGTTCATATTATAATTAATATTACATATGACTACAACTTATATTTAGATAATTATTAAGATTAATTTACATTAAATTTTAAGATAAAACTATAGTGTAACTTCGGTACTATATTATAGTTGCATTATAATTAAATTTTAAATTTTATATAATATTGTTTAGATTTTAATTTTTTTAATATTTAAAGGGTGTTAATTTCACTTATATTTAAATAAAAAAAATTTATTTTTAATCAAATTAAAGGAAGATAATTAAATTCTGACAATAAAAAAGGGTTCGAATCACTGTCTTTATAATTGTGAGGGAATTATTTTAGCTACTCAGCCGAGTGGTGTCTGAAAATATTGAAACAACCTCTCAAGTCCTCTTTTAATTGTAAATATGATCATGAACAATAATTTTTATTAAAAAAAAAAAAAGTGCTCTTCTGAATAATATACATTTGGTTCAATTACAACCAAGAAAGAAAAATCATCAAAACTTTAATAACCCAATAATTTGCAAAATGCAGATGCCGAGGGATTCTCTTTTCAGTACCGTTCAGCTATCACAATCCTAAGATACAAGCATCCTCCTTTTGAAACTTGTGAAGCCAACTTTTAAGATTTGATAATGACAGGTCCTTTACTAAACTTCGTGCCTAACTCGAATTGGATGAGTTGGTTTTATTTGGTTTTTTCAGGTGGTAATTAGTACAAATATGCCTAATTTTTGTTTCTAAAATTTCCGGTATCTGGAAAAAAAAAATGTAAAACTCTCAAATTCGAATGATTAAACCAAAAAAAAAAACTAAAATCTTTGTTTGAATTGATTGACACAATTCAATTTAATTAAAATCTTGTAAGAAATTATAAACGTATATTATTTGTTATTTTATAATTAATTACTAATAACGATTATTCAGTGTTATAAATTCAAAACAAACAAAAATTGTATGTCAGTCTCGCGAATCATGTGACAGAAGATTCTAGAAGCACCGGTCTACCGACAATAAAAGCGTGGCTTAAATTGTGGGGCACCGTTGTAAATAAATAAAACTATTGAACTCTCACCAAATACATAATTATTATAATTTGAGAGGGTATCTAGAGCAAAAGAACTTTTAACGAGAAGTCAAATTGAAACGTGGCACGTAGTGGGTGGCAGAAACGAACACGTGTCAAGAAACCGACTTCATGCCCAAACGACTGGAGAGTATTCAACTTCAATTTGGGCGTCCGAAGGCTTGCACTTTTAAGAATGTTCAGCATTGTAACGTGTATTCGCTTCTCAAACAAAAAAAAAAAACAAACGTGTATTCGCTGCAGTAAAGATTAAGGTATACTCGCCGCATGCAGGTAGCCACGTATAATTTCCGTACTACAAAATTAATTTCGTTGGAAATTTTCTTTATTCTCTTCATTTACCACTAGCAAAGTAGTGAAAGCAGCTATATGAATTAGTGGCTGTTTTGTATGGTTTATTTAAAAAGTATAAATATTTATTTAATGTTATAAATATTTTTTAAAATTTTTTATGGTGTTTAATTTTTTTAATATAATTTTTTTAATTTAAATAAACTAATTTACCTCTACTAACAAAAATCTAAAATTTGAACTTTTAAGAGTAGATAGTTAGAGAGATTTTTTAAACATATATAATATCTAAAATATCATTGACATATATCATTAATTACATAATACCTTATTTTTGTATAAAATCTTTCCAATGAAAATTGTTGCAGCCACTTTACTTTTTCTCTCTCTTTTTTTTTTTTAAAGTAGCCAGAATTTTTATTTTGTAATCCCTACACATACCCAACACTTGAGAGAGCAATTATAGTTATAGCCAACATTTTTTGTGAGGAGCATACCGGGTAATTTTGATAGTTTTATTTGTTTTGGAGAACACATCAATGATGCAATTTTTAATTTTGAAAATTAAAGAAATGATTGAACTGATTTTTTTCTTATTAATTGATAGCTTGGATAATACATTTTGTTACATGTTATATAATTATGAATACATATCATTTTTTGTAATTTAATTATACAAAAGTACTTTTAGTTTTACACAATCAAATAGTTTAATAGTTCAAAAGAGTTTTTTTAATTGACAACCAAACACCTAATGACTTTTTTGTCCAAAAACTCTATTGGTATAAAAATTAAGTTATTTTTTTAATTTATAAAATTGAAATCCAATGCACTTACTTTTTTGTCCTCATAAAATATTAAGAAAATAAATAAGATGGTATTTTATCATAACATAAATTATTACAAATAAATATAAATTTTATATATTCTAAATTATAACGCGTTAATCAATTTTATTATGCCATGATGTATTTTATGAAAACATTCTTAAAAAATTAAAAATAAATTATGCTAATTTGAAGAATATTAAAAAGGTAAAAATAATAAGAATCTACTACTATATTATCATAAATTATGAAGAAGAATGATAATGCTAATTAATAAGTTCTATTTTGGTATTGAGGAAAATAAATAATGAAAGAGGAATATTTTGGAGAATATATTTTAATAATATCGTTTAGATTTTTTTTTAAATTAAGCAAAAAACTTAAAAAATTAGTTTAATAACTTAATGATTGAAAATTTTGCTAAATTAAAGAAAAAACTTAAAGACTTAATTAAATCAATAAGTAAAAAAAATAATATAAACACCCCCTAAGGCTATTAGTGTATTGAAATTGAGCAGTTGTAACTTAAAAAATTACAATACTAAATTTAATTGTTATAACTTGAAAATTAAGTTGAGTAAATCTCATAGTTATATGATGAAAAATCTACATTATCTTTAGTTTATGGTTAAGATTATTATTTATAATTCATATTTTTTTCACATACTTTTAATTTCTATTTTATAATTAAATATGAATTATAAAATGTGAATTATAATTCATAAAATATGAATTATAATTCATATTTCTATTTTAATTTCTATTTTACAGTTTTTTTACCAGTTTAAAAATTACAATATCTTAATACTAAATTATGCATAAAATACCATTTTTCTTTAATGATGACCATTATTAAAGTAAGGAATAAAAAACTTAAAACTTTGATTTTAAAAGTTTATTAAAATTTATTAAAAAAACTTTATTAAAATTTTAATTTTTCAGAGCTTAGTTTGTTGCATTCGTGTGATGCGAAAAAAAAAATGCAGAAGGGAAAATAAAACGGTTGTAGAAGCGAGTATAATATGACTGGTACTCGAGGAAGTAGCATTAAAATTGACAGCAATGATCCCTACATAAAGGGCAGCAAATGTATAGGTCCAAGCATGCCACCGAAACAACACCCTGTCTCCGATTCTGTTTCGTCTTAATATTTTCCCCAAAAACCCCTCAAAACCCACCGGCAGACGAAAGCCGCCCGAAAGCAGAAACAGAAAAGAAAATGAGGGGAGTGTTGAAGCGGAACGGCACCGTTTCACAGCTTTTGCAGAGCCACGGAGGCGGCAACAACAAGAAAGTTACTGACGTATTCGCCAACCCAGTTGCCAATCTCAACTCGAACCTTCTGAAAAACCAGACGCAGTCGAGAGAATACTTCAAGTTGGCTGACTTTCTCAGGAAATCAACGCGGGCATACAATGAAGTCTCTCCTTATTCTTCTCTGTTTTCCTCTGCATTTGCAGCTTCATCTGCCAGAACGGCGTCGTTTTCGGAGGTGGGTTTTGTTGGGTGGTATTTGGCGATGGTGAAGTCACGGCCTGTTCTTACCAAGAGTGCCACCTGCTCTCTTATTTATATTGCTGCTGATTTGTCATCGCAGGTAAACCTTTTAAATATTTTTTTTTTGTTTGATTGTGGTATGAAGTTTGTGTTTTTGGACTCTGTTTGGTTTCTGTGAAACGGAGGAAAGAAGGAAGAAAATGGACTAAAGAAAATGGGCTAACTTTTAAATAAAGTTTTGAGCTTTTGACAGCTGAAGTTTGAACACTCCCCCCCCCCCCCCCCCCTTCTTCAGCTACCCAACAGAAAATTGTTGGTTGGCGGTTGAAAGTTTCCGTTTTGGCTTAATTTTGACGCCTAAGGAATTGTTTAATATTTTTATTAATGAATAATGAAAATGCTGGCTGTGTTTCTTGGTGGCGTTTAGGTTTCTTCTGGATAGTGGGTATGTCTATGGTGGTTAACATAACATAAGAATGCTAGTTGAAATTGATGGGTAGATATGTATGTGCTTCTTTGTCGAAACAAAATATTGTAGAAGAATTGAATTGTTTTTGTGCTTACTGCTGTGCTTTTGTTGTTATCAAGGGATGAGAAGAGATGAGTTGCGAGTATGTATAATTTATCAAATTTGACCCTTGGTTTATATTCCTGGGGTGAGTTTAAATCAATCATGAACTATAAGCATGAACTTTGATGGCGTAAATGTCATCACACAGAGAAGAATGCCCTGATTTTGCTTTAAGAGAGTAGAAAACGCATTGAAATAAAGTCAATTTTCTCTACTTCGGTTGCTACATATGCAATTTCTGGAGAATAGAGATTATACGCTCAAACTGCACTTTTATCCTCAATTTTTCCAGTGTTCTTTTTCTCCCTTTCCCTCAACGAAGTCATACCCTGAATTTGTTGCACTGCTGCTGTCATTATCTTTTTTCCTCATTCCACTCAACTAGGTTTCTACTCATTCAGACTATTTTCTGCTTATCATCTTGTAAAGACTTATATGCAGTGTTACTGTTATCTTCACTATAGCTGTAATTTACAAATATACATATACTGCTACATAAAAAGAGTAGGCATAATGCTATATACTGCGATTTTTACTTATGTGCATATGTGTCCATGTCTATATGCATCATGTTAATTTCTTGAAGGAGTGATTTATTTCTAATATCCTGGTGGGTACGCATATTTTTATTCTTCTTTAGACTATTGCATCTTCAGAATCTTATGATCTGGTGAGGACATTACGGATGGGTGGATATGGGATGTTAATTTTAGGTCCCACATTGCACTTTTGGTTCAATTTTGTGTCAAAATTGTTTCCAAAGCAAGATCTGGTTGCTACATTGAAGAAGATGGCAATGGGGCAGACAATTTATGGACCAATTATGACTGTCGTGTTCTTATCACTGAATGCAAGTTTACAAGGTAGACAAGATTTTTAATTTGTTACATAAGCTGTAATATATCTATTGGATTGTATGGTTGCTTGTGGTATACTTGGGTTGATCCTCCCCTGATTTTATTACTTGTAAACTTATTGTACTGTTTGATTAGTGTTACTACTTTTTAGAACAATTTTGTGTGCAATAACTGCTTTGAATTTTGTTATTCCATTTAAATTTGAAGTCTTTTTATGAACTACCCATACAGTGAGGTCAGAATCAACAACCGTTCTCTACAGACAAATTATTACACTTATTTTAGAACTTCACATTGGTGCAATCTAAGGTTTGTCCTTGTACATGTCAATATTTATTCTTATAGGGGACACAACGCTTAAAATGTGAATCGGTCATTTAAAGTGTGTTAATCTAATGGTTCAGAAGTTATTGTGAACTTAGGGACATCATGACATGGCACTAAGCTCTGGATATATGCTTAATATCCAACCACATGGTATTGGTGTAGTTGTGCCTTGTGTTTAGTTATACATCACAAGGTCTATGATGGGGCCCATCATGGCAATTTGTCAGTGTTTATATTAATGTATGTAGATTAAGCAGAACTCCATGAAAGACATAAATGTAAAATACTTACTTGTTCAGGCCATAATCGGTCCATAACTGCAGCTGTTGGAAAATAGGTGAAATTTACTAGGAAAATTTGTGACTTAGCTTCAGTATTCTTAATCATTGTCCGTATGATTGCCTCAACTTCTTACAGTCAGTTGAAGAACTTAATACATCCTTCTTGTCTGTCTGAATGACAAATTTATAAACTATTTAGAAAAAGGTTGAAACTTGAACCAGTGTTCATCATTTCATGCAAGACTGAAGCAAGTGATCGGTCATATTCTCTATCCTTCACAAGTTTTTATTGCATTTGGCATGTTTTCTTGAAGTTAATGCTTCACTACTGGCCTATTGAGACATTAACATATCTTTGACTGATGAGAGCCAAGTTGTTTACCAAGTAATATTGCAGCTGCTGTGTATGCTGCTTTGAATTAGTGTATATGTAAGCCATTGGGTGCGATTGTTTTGCTCAGGTGAAAGTGGAGAAGAGATTGTTGCTCGATTAAAACGAGACTTGCTCCCTACCATGTTCAAGGGTGTCATGTACTGGCCTGTATGTGATTTTATCACATTCAGATTCATCCCTGTCCATTTGCAGGTATGTGATGAGGTCCTTGCTTGCCTTTTCTCACACATGTTCTTCTGTACTTTGTTATTTTCTTGAGCTGAGGTCAAGCTGCTGCCTGTTCTTATGATAGCGCGAAACTGGATTTCACTAACAAACACCTTATTTTTATTGGTGTTCCTTTGACAGCCATTGGTGAGCAATTCATTTTCGTATCTATGGACTATCTATCTGACGTATACGGCAAGTCTAGAAAAAGCTGTCACAACTGCAAGCTGATTAGTCTGGTGTTCCCTCTATCCATCTCACGTTCAAGCCCAAGATCTACTTTAGATACTCTCAGCTGATGGTTGATGCAGAACTGCTATGAACTTGATCCATTGCTCATGTAGATCAAGCAGCGCCCATTAATATTTTGTTCTTTTCTCTTAGTGGTATTATTTACTGGATAATGCAATTGGACAACATATCAGAGGTTGTAAAGTAGTGGGTTGATGACGTTATTTTAGTGGGCAATTTCCACAGTAAAAAACTGCTCTTGATCACACTGAAATTTTCTCCAGTTGATAAAACTGACAATAAAAACAATGGACTTCTAATAAATGGACTTCTAATAACAGTCATATAGACTGAACGACAAGTTTAACTTGATGCAATTTTTACGAAGATCTGGAGTCTTTAAATTGGAATACTATTTGTGTGTCTTCCAGTTACAGATCATCTGATAAGAATTCTTGCCCCAGCTAAACTTTGATGCTGTGCATCTTCACTTTCAACTCGCAATCTGCAATCCTCTGAAACCAACCGTCTGATTTTTGACGACATAATATATGAAGGCCTCACCAATACGTATCGTTCCCATGTTAAGGCATATATCAACTGCAACCAGAAAGTACGACTCCTTTCTTTTCCAAGGATAAAAATTGTAGTTATACATTGATTACTGCTAGTACAGCAAATAGAACAAAACTCACCTGCCTCTGAAGAACTTCAGGAATCTCAAGCACAATCATTGTGCGAAAAACTGAAGTTGATTGTTAGAACAGATTTATCCCCTGATCTTGTTATAGAGGAAACAATGTCAGTGAAAGCATCGCATATACCTTCAACCATCTACTCAGCAAGCATATACTTGAGGCATTGTCAGAAATCAAGACGCCCCACCTAATGCCATTCATAATTCAAATTATCTTGAAGTGAGTTGGCAGATGTTTTCATAACTCGATTATCTTGAAGTGAGTTAGCAGATATTTATCATAACAAGAAACAAATTGTCAAACGAAGTCAAATAGTCAATAAGAGAGAGTGGATCAAGATCAAGTTTGGAAGATGGTAGAGACTAATTGAATTCTGTAACTCGGAGCAGTCATATGAAAAAAAATGCTTTCATTCATTCTTATGTCAGTACAATAGGGGAAAAATACAAAATCATATTCTCTTATTGGAGAATGCTTCAACCAGCAGAATACCGACGTTTCTAAATGTATCTAGATTTTACAACTTAAACTATATAAACAATTCCCCTTCTCAACAATCATCAATTCTGAACTTTAAATGATACTTTGTCAACCAGATCTGAAACTTCTGACGCATTGGCAACTAATTAACATTGACAATGCTTGCAAAACTGCAAGAGAGTGGAGCACAAAATTGAGGGTAAATAACTGATTCAGAAAGCTGAGCCATCAAACAAATGTCAAAATAATCTCATCAATTTCCAAGCTGTTCTTAGAAAAGGTTCCCTTCATCTTCAAAAGAACGCAAGCATATTTTCTCAAGCTGTATTGGCCAATCCTCTCCAAGTAGTTTCGGTTGCAACTCCATTGCGGTGCAAAAATCAGACATAGATGCATCAATGGATTTTTCTGATCTTCTCATGCATCTCATCCCATGCAAACCAGGTATGAGCTGACCAACTACTTGTTTTGATTGTTCATTTTGATACCTTGATTGAGCCAAACTCATGCAAGGCTCAAGCAACCTTTTCAAATATGCATCCAACCCATTATTCAACAAATTAACACAGTCCATCGAGACACTAATACCCTCCATCCTCAACTTTTGCTCCAAACGAACTCTTAATGATCTAGTATCAGGTAACTCGCCACAGCTCTGACACGTCAATGGACGGTTGTCACTAAATATAGATGCACTAGAAAGAGATTTACGACCTCCACCAGAATTAATGGAAATGCCGAGAGGAGCAGTAACCGGACTTCTGCTTTGAACACTTGGGCTTGCTGCTACCTGCTCCACCTCCTCTCCATCTTCCACGGATGCAACTTCAACAGGAGGTCTACTACCAAGTGAAAACAATTCAGTTGGACTTTGCAGCTCTTGTGCCTTGGAAACTGATTCCTCGCAGGTACTAACACTTTGAGGCTTACCAAGAGGTCCCAGTGGACTAGGGCGGTCCCTAAACTTTCGGTCCCGATTAACGAGAGACCTACCCTTCCGAGGTGATGGAGGAAATGCATCCCCATAAAGTGATTGAAGACTACTTCTCTGGTACCCATTTACTGTTTTAACACCAAGGCTACTCCCTACTTTCTTAATCCCCCTCGGCGGAGGAACTTTCGCTATACATGCATTCTTGATAATAGCCCTAATAAACTTGTTATGAAGTGGGAGATTTTCCCTGCCAATAGTCCTAATGCAAAATTTATCAAATTCAGTCTTACTAATCTTCGAACTAAACAATCTACCAAGATGTTCAAAGTATTTTTCTCCTCTTTGATGCCCAATCTTCTTTAAAATCAGAGCTTTTAGTTCTAAAGTGTCGATACGGGCAAAACTTGAATTTGGCACCATTTTGTACAAACAGAAAACTAGAAATTCACAAATACCTAATACCCATCAAATCTTGAGTTTGCCTATGCTAAAAGCCTAACATACACCTCTTCTATCCAAAACCTAAAACCCTAGTCCCAAATCAACAAGAACATCTGCACATCGAAAAATAAATTATCAATAGAAACGCCAAATTCACACATTCTTTAGCATACTTAGGTAAAATCAAACAAAACCCCAAAAAAACACAATTAGAGAAAGTACCCAAAACAGAAATTTTACAAATTCGAGAAGCTGAAGGCACCATTTTCAAACTGATTGAAACCCTTTTGAGATATTTCTATGAGAAGCGTAACCCAGAAAGCGATTCAAGAATCAACAAAGATCGAGTAATAGGTACGTACCGAAGTGGGTCGTGGCCGATTATGAATTTTGCTATGACTTTTCTGATTTTTTTTTTTTTTTTTTGTGTGTGGGGTGGGGCGGGGAGGGGGGTTGTTATTTTATTTTTATTATTCTTATGGTTTTTTATTTTATTATTATTATTTTTTGGAGTGTTTGGGTTGGTGATCGATTCTGTGTCTGTTGTTTTACGTAATTTTGTGTTTAACGGAGACAGACGAAACAGAGATTATCTATAACACTTCTCTTCGGGACATTACATTCTTACAAACAAACACACGTGCGTTATTTATTTATTTTTCCCTTTTAATTTTCATGAAGAGGTTAGTTTCAAAGAACCCTCTTTACTCTTTCATAATATCCATTAGACCCCAATAGTTTGAAAATTATTTGTCACGTACTTTTCCTTGATTCGTGTCCTTGAGTCCTTAGTTTCGACTACTAAATAAAAAATAAAAAAAATCAATCATTACTGATCATTATAATAATAGATTTACTCTCATTCTCCCTTAAAGTTTACATTTTTCCCCTACTCGCACTAATTATTGTGATGTCCTATAGCAATTATATGTACTCCACTAAACTAGCTTGATTAGCAAATATAACTTTATTTAGATTATATTTCTTGGTTAGCATTTGTTAAAGATTATAACTCTGCTGTAGATTTAATGAGAAAGTAATGAGAACGTGATGAGAAAATCATACGAATGAATAAAAGTGTATATAAAATACGGTAAAAAATAGCTGAAAAAATAACAAGAATGTGAGTGATGAGGATGTCATAAAAAAAATTTCTTATTTCTATTATCTTTTCAATCAAAATTTTGAGGCATAAAAATTACATCTAATTTGGATTCATTGATAGTATATTAAGAAAAATATAAGAATGTAATTAGAGTTTATTGGATAAGATATTATAAAAAAATTCTAATCATATATTCATATGAGATTAAAAAAAAAATGCCCTGTATGTAAACAACACAACTCAGAGTTAAGGTGGGGCATAAGTAATATACAAATGTAGCTCTTCCGCAAATTAGATGGATGAGGTAGAAGATGAATATACTTTGTAGCAATCATATTGAAACAATGGTAACTAAAATTATATGTGTCTACACAATATGCTTTGATGACATTTCACCCAAGACGTTTCTTTGGCTTATTACAAACCCTAACTAGCTAATTAACCCCCACTAGTGAATGACAATGAAAGAAACTGTTCTTTTGAGCACTTCCACAGCACTTTTAGTAGTGGCATTCGCTAAATAAAACCCATGATCCACTCCTTTAATCTCATAAACCTCAGCTTCACCTTTCCACCCGCTCTCCTCCCAACTTCTCAGCGTAGTACCTTCCTCTATGCTTCAGTATATCCTTTGCGGGAAGAACAACCATCAGCCTATTACACCCCATACTCCGTAGCTTTGAGTACTCAACCGCCGGATTAATCAACGGATCATCGGTGCCACTTGTGTTCGGCCCGAGCAATTTGCCACAGTTTTTCAATCTTGCTCTCTGGTTTGCATCAGTCGTCTCACCAACTATATATGGGTTTCTTGCCCCGAAAGTAAGGATAAAATAAAGTCATGCCCTCAATTTTAACACCTTCAAGTTTCTCTAGGCCATGCCTCATGCCCATGTAATGTGCTAAATTAGCCCCAGCGCTGTCTCCCATCAAAAACACTTTGTCAAAATCAACATAACTGTTCAGCCAATATTCATTGCCTTTTCCCATTTGCATGGGAAGCAATCTATTCGAGTGCTGTCCAAGAATCTTCATGAGCAGCTGGGACGGGATCCTCTGGCGCTCTTCGGAACTCAACTGAGATTGCAATAACCTTAGCTTTGGAGGCCAAAGAGTTGAGGTGGTTGTGGTAGCCATGGGAGAAGGCGGTTAAGAAGATGAAGCCACCACCATGGAAATAAACTACAGGTGGAAGTTTCTTCTTGCTGTTGTCTATGTTTGTGTCTTTTTCCGGAATGTAAACCCTAGCAGAGGGATTAAGCCTGCTGGTTGCTGCCCGGCGGAAACCCTAGCAAAGAAGAAGAGCACAAGAAATAATTTTAATGGTGCCATAATTTTTGTTCCTTTGTTCTAAAGGAGAAGTGGGCTTGTATATTATATAATATAACATAGCAAGAGAAGGAATTGAATTTGAAACCCTAATTTGATCTCATCAACGAACTCTACTAAAAGTATATGGAAGGCTGAATGCAGCCTTTAAATTCACATTTTTTAGCCTCCATTTATAGTAAGTATTGAACAGCAACTTTTAATTTACAAACAATGTAGAAAATTAAGTTTCAACAAATTTCAATACATAGTAAATTAAATTAAACCGTTCAGTCCCTATGTCTCAAGAACTATATCATGAAAACAATACAATGAAGCACATATACGTAACTTATTTGAGCATTGATTATGTCACTCATAATTGCAGAGAGAAAATAGAAATTTATTACGCATAATGCATTCTTCACTTCAGTATATAGAAAGTTAGAAATTTGCTGCTGTATTAGAATTACCCGATTGTGCGTGATATCATGAATTGAAATAAATTGGTAGATTAATCCGAAGCTAAATGCAATAACAATATGTTCCATCATGGCCCTGAAGACATTTGTTAAACAGTCGTGCTGATTTTCACAAAGTGTAGTTTTTAGTGGGAGATAGATCTGGAGCTCATATTTATAGCACATCACTTGCATGCATTGTGCCGTACAAAAACTTGGAAGGGGTTAATATCGTTTGAATTAGCTTTTTGTTTCCCTATTTTTGGGGCCAAAACACTATTGATGGTGAGACAATTGATGCTTATTGGTGTTGCTTTAGATTTTACTAATTTGGAGTTGGCACGCACATTAGAATCTAGATCGGTTTAAATATATTTTATCAAGCAATAATGATAGGCTTACATAGTTCATACATAATTGTTATGTAAAAATTGTATCCTAATTAATGAGACAAAAAATATGGCATTACTCGATCTACTAGGGTCACGTGGTAATTAGTTAATGATGTTCTACCAATATTTTAGGACATGTCAAGTACAAATTCTACTAATTAAATCGATTTAACCTTAAACATTAGCTCATGTAAATCCAGCACATGCATCCATAATTCCACACGTAGAGTCGTAGCCTACATTTAATAACTCTTTGAATATTATTTCGGTAGTACTTAGGAAGTTTTAGGTGGATATACAAATATTACCATGTCATCTATACGTCTATGTAATAAAATTACATCACATATTGGTAATAAGAGAGAAATTCAATTATCATATGTCAGCTACACGTTTCGTTTCTTAAGCGTCTCAGCCTTTTAATTGTATCTAGCGGTTGAAATCGAAAGTTCGGATCATAAGCATAATCCGGCTGACCGGATGGGAAAGCTACGGTGTAGAAACTTGTGGAAAAATTACATAAACTCTTGTTGACTAAATATGAGGTTAATCTCCTTCCCTGGTTATAAACAGTAACGCAGAGCAACCCTATATGTATATGTATACTGATATATATGCCTTAATAACAACCCTTCCTATGGATAATCCTTCCTATGGATGAAATCAACAGTTGTTTTGAGCATTCTAATGGCATGAAGACTACTGGGGTTAAGTAAATGAAACACATGAGTCTCCCCCATAATCTCTGAAACCTTTGCATCACCTTTCCACCCACTCTCCTTCAACTTGGTCACGTAGAACAATCCTCTGCCTCTTAGCACATCCAGTTGAGCAACAAAAACCAGCAGCCTATTGCACCCCAGGCTTGATAGTTTTGGATCAGCCACCGGATTAATGATTGGATCATCCAACCCGCTTGTGTCCGGACGAGCAATTCGCCATAGCTCATCTATTATTGTTGTCCAATAATCTGGAACATATGGCTCCCCAGGAATAGGTGCAGAGCCCCAGAAGTATGGAAACAGTAAGCAAATACCATCAATATTTATCCCTTCAAGTTTCTCTTGGCCTTGTCTTATGCCCATGTGATGTGCTATGTTACCACCAGCACTGTCTCCTGACAAAATCACTTTCTGAAAATCAGCATAAGTCTTTAGCCAATCTTCAGGGCCTCTCCCATTTGCATGGGAAGCAACCCATTTGAGCGCCGTCCATGAATCCTCAGGCGCTGCAGGGACAGGATCCTCTGGCGCTCTTGACTGCAATAATTTTTGCTTGGGAGACTAAAGTGTTCATGTAAGTATGGTAGGTGAGGGAGAAGGCGTTTTCGAAGATAAAGGCTCCACCATGGAAATAAACTACCAAGGGAAGTTTTTGGTTTCTGTTTGTGTTGTTTGGGAAGTAAATCCTTGCAGAGAGGTTATGTTCTGATGAATATATGATGTCTTTGGAATCGACATGGGTTGTTGGATCAAGAGATGCAGGAATTATTTCTTCCCCCACTAACCGGTGTACATGGCCATCTTGGGAGATAATAAAGAAGGGAGCAAAATTATGAGCTGTTGGTGGGGTGGCTGCAGAAACAATAGCTAAGAAGAGGAGGAGGCAAAAAAATGGTGCCATTTACGTGTTCTAAAGAAGAAGCAGGGTTGATTGGGAGAGAGTGAGTAAAATGTTTTGCGATATATATAATTTGGATTAGGATCCTCTCTTTAACTTTTTCCTTTTCTTTTTTCATTCTTTTTTTCTTGTGTAATAACTATGAATGACTAAGATTAGGTCAACCAACTCTTCCCGCGCTCCCCCCCCCCCCCCCCCAATTTACAATCAAATCAAATTTTTGCATCCATATAATTTTGCAAGAGAAGCAAAGCCACAATGTAATCTCAACTACTAAACAGAAAATAGTGGAGACGATTCGAATTTATTACACAAGATGTAGTAATGAAGATGCAATTCGTATATGCCATTTGAACTCATATAGTTATAACAAATTCAATTTGGTTAGCCTCCACAAATAGAATGAAATGAAACAAACTTATAAACTTTGGGGATGAAGTTTAGATAACCAACTACTGTAAGCCTACCAACACTTCCTTAAAACAGAAATATCGAAGTATAGAATGGTAGAACACAAGCAAAGCACAAATGTATACTTCTTTAGATTCGTGATCCTGTGCAGACCAAGTTCAAATTAAATTATGTTCACTACATCACGGTTAAGGCTTCAGTATAATCATGATTATTAATAAATTAAAAGAAGTATAAACAATGACAACCTACTCTGTTTTCAAGAGTTCTTCATTCTCAGATCCAGAGGCTTCCTGGTCTGGTTGGGTGGTAGATGACAGGTCTGAAAGAAGGCCGACTGAAGCCTCATCTACTCCTGGGTACATTTCTGACACAGCTGAATGGCTTTCTTGACAGGTATCAGAAGGCAATGTGGGTTGTTCTATATCGAATTGTGTCCATTTCCTATCCTTTGCATGAACTAGAAGAGGATATAATAAGAACCCCACAATAATAACACCACCACTTACTATGAATGTCCTTAGAGAAGCGAGGCACATAACAAGAACAAGTAAAACTGCAGGCAGGAGGCAAAGCATTGTTACCCCAAATGTTTGCAAAGGAACTTTATAAGGTCTGTGAAGATCTGGCTTCTTTATTCTTAATTTTATAAAAGCGGCAAACTCAAGAAGCATTCCAATAGCGTACAAGAAATTAAGAAATTCCAGAATTTCTTGAAAACTCATACATGACAGAAAGATTACTCCAGTAGCAGAACACAGAATGCTCAAAGTGGGGGTCCCATACTTTGATCTACATAAAGCATTCAAAGGCAACAATCATGTTACTTCTCAAGACAATGAACCTTCTCATTGAAACAAAATTTACTGCCAATTCAGTGTAAATGATTCAGTTCCCACTTTAGAGGAAATTCTATGAAAGAAGAATTCTAGTCAAACTTAATTCTGAGAGTCACCAATAGACCATTATACAAACATCTGAAAAAAAAAAAAAGAATCTAATTGTTGAAGACAGTTCTTAAAAGAGCATGAAAAACATCATTTGTCTGCAAATTAAACAGAAGATCAAACTCTCTTTTGATACTGAAATACGACTAATTATTCTATCAAAAAAAATTTGACTAATTATGTTCATTGGTTGCCAAATGTAACCATTGTCTAATTTAAGAACAGGAAAATAAGCCATTTAACCATAAAGGAAGAAAGCAATAGAACCAGGAAAGCTTTAATAACTACCTTGAAGCAAATATTGCAGGGAGCATTCCCATCTCGCTCATCCCGAGGAGTTGAAAGGCATCACCACTCATTTCTGCTTCAAACAGTCCCAAATTAGACATTGCAGAAGCTGCCTGAATCCACCATTTGAGCCAAAACCCACCAATCAACATGCCGACTTCTGCAAAATATCCATCACTCCACTCACTAGACGGGGACGTCAAACCCCCCGTCCCTGCAAGAAGTGGTATTAAATATGAAGAAACCACCAAAACCACAGCTCCAAGAAGCGCCTTCGGGAATGTTTTACTTGGATTTTCAACTTCTCCTGCAAGAGTACTTGCCTTATCCCAATAGTTCAAATTCCAAAACATAGTATTGAAGTATCCCCTCCAATCCACCTTCTTAAAGTCTACAACCAGCCATCTTCTAGGCTTTATGTGAGGGATTGAAAGTATGCCCATCACTACAAATGGGCAAAGCGAAAAAACTAGCAAGGAAACAGCTGAAAAACCAACAATGTGCAGACCTCTATAGTTCAAATATGTTAATGCACCTGTAATGCCTAAAAGAGCTGGAATTCTAGCAATTAATAGGTTAAAGATAGGCAACGAATGCTTCAAGTAATCCAAGAACAAAACTGGGTAAAGGGCATTGTCCAAAACTCCACTAAGCCATTTCCAAAATCCTTCTTGGAATCCCCAAAAGGGACCAAAAGCTGAAGATATCCAAATGACATAACCTCCATTTTCAGGGAAACTTGTGGCAAGCTCAGCTGTGATTAGAGCTTCTGGTATGCTCCAAATTAAAGGGAAAATCAAGAAACCAAGCAAGGATAAAAGAGGGCCACCGCCTGCTTTTACTGAATCCTCAACACCAAAAGGACCCCCAGATACCTCATAAAATATCAAAGCAATAAGAGGCAATACAGTTAGCTTTGGACTTGTTTTTGCTGCTTTCTGTTGCACATCACTTGTCATTCCCTCTTCTCCCATCCACTGGGACAATCAAGAGAAAGATTGAAACTTCACCAAAACTGAAGCAGTTTAAAATGATTTAAGTCAACGGGGCTGTCCTAAAAATCAGATTTTGATTGCCTATTCGACTATTTTCTTCACACCCACAAAGAAAACACTTGAAAAACTAGGAATTTGATTCAAGAAACTACCTGTTTTGAAGAATCACTCAAAAGGGTCCTGCTTGAGTTTTATTTTGTACAACAAAAACGGATCTTTACGCTAACGAACTCATCATCATAGATAGGATCTGATTCAATTATTGCAAAGTTGAATTTCCAAGGCATTACAAGTTACGACACTTATCTTTAGAGAGTGGGGAACCGTCAAAGCTGAAACAAATTGTTTATACAATATACTTTGAATTGGCTTTTGAGAGAAAAATATCAGCTGCTTGCATGAGGGTTTGTTGTGTACGCGCGATTTATACGCGTGGATATTGAATTTTCCTAAGGTATGGGCAGACAGAGACGCACGTTTCCGTGCTTTGGTCTTTAATAATCAGTTGATACTTTTTTTTTTTTTTTTAAAGGATCAGTTAATACAAAGATATATAGGATAAAATATCCAACTTTTACAAAGTAAACACAGTTGGAATTCCAATCTGGAATTAAATTAATATTTGTTTAAAGGGAAGAACTACGGAGTCTCCACCTTTTTCCATATCAATTTTTGTATCAGAAAATAATTTTGCCTTTTGGGCCTGTTCGGTACCGTTTCGCAGCCCTCATTTTCATTTTTGTTTTTAAAATTTAAGTGTAGAACTTGTTCGGTGGGTCACGTCTTAAAAATAAATTGTAAAACATACAAAACAAAATCTGACTGACAGTTATAAAATCCAAAACAAGTTATACACGTTTCCGCCCTTCTGCAGAACGAACCACAAAATAAAATAAGAAACAATATTTCAACGCATTTTCCAAAGCATAATTAAAATATAATTTTTCCTCTCATCTTCTTCCTCACTCTCCGTCGTCGTCAAATCTCATCTCTAACTCTCTCATCTTCTTCCTTTCTCTCCCGTACCAAGTTATACTTGCTGCTGCTTTTTCCTTTTTTCTCCATATTATTTTAATTGAAACTCGTTGGAAAGAAACAAGTTGAAGATTTTATGAAAATGGGTGAGGAAGAAATTCATGTCTCTGGTAACAGACTTAACAGTTGGGAGTCATGACTCGTGTGCTGTAAATATCGATGTTATCAGACTGGATTGGTTTTTGTTGGTATTAATGGAGAAGCATTATTAGTCCTTTTTTTCTTCTTTTTCGTAGCAATTTTAGTACAATTTATTCGGTAATGTTCTCACCATGATCTTCGACTGTCTGTAATTTGATAATTTTTTAATCCAATAATTTGATAATTGTGATTTTTTTATTTATAACTATAAATATGATGTTAATGTTTAATAGTAAAAATTATTTTTTTAAAAATATTATCGTACATATATTTTTTATTTTTATTATTTTTAATTTTATCTATCAAATTTATATTATTATTTTTAATTTTAAAATATAAAATATAAAAAATAATATTAAATATATATTTAAATTTAAAATACAACAATTGTAAAATATTATTTTTATTTTTATTTTTATTTTTAAAAAATATAAATTCAAAAACAATACCAAACCGCTGCGCATATAGTTTATAAGCCGGTAAAAAATAGTTATAGTAAATATTTAGTGACTCAATTTAAATATTAATTAGTGACTTTTTTAAAAAAATTATATTAATTAGGGACTTGATTGAAAATTAACTTTCATTATCACGGATGCGCATGTAGTTTATAAGCCGGCTTCTTCCCGCCATTTTTCTCACAATCAAAATGGCTGAAAATCATCCATTGCAAGCACTCTTTGTGAACTTTCAAAAAGTAAAAAATTGCATTCAAACCCATCTCTCAAATTTCATTGGCCACCACTCATCGTCATCATCATCGCCACCCGCCAATGGGAAGCTTCCTTGCTCCTTCCATCAATAAACAAAACAAGCCATCATCATCGAACGCGGACCCCGCCGCTTATCAAATTCTCCTCAAGGTAAAGAATTACCCATTTGCCTATCTGTTCTTATAATTATATACAATCACTCCATTCGCATTATAATCGATTTTAGCTTCTGGGTTATTTTTGTCGCGGTGTTTTTGACAACAAGGAGTTGGTGCTATGTAACTGTTTGAGAGAAGTCCTGAACGGAGAATTGTCCTTGAATTTACATGAATTTTTTATGAAATTGATGCTCGCATTGATTGAGATTTCATTGTACTTATTTCTTTCGTTATGTATAAAATAGCGTAGTGATACACATAGAAGAGGACCAAGAATATAAGAAAAGATGGGCATCGTTGCGTTTCTTGCAAACCATTTAATTCTTCATCACTGTTCTTTGAATAAAATAGACTTGAAGGTACTGGGCCTAGTGACCGAACAGAAGGCATATTTGATTGCCATTTTATTGTGTTGATGACATAATGACGTTCTTTTAGAAACAAAATACGGTAGAATTTTTCATAACTTTTATATTTGATACAATTTCATATATAGCTTCCTATATATTATAAAAATTTAAAATTATCCTCAGTAATTAAAAAATAAAATCATCAAGACACATTTTCTCGAGGTTTTATGATTCATTTTCTGGTCAAGACAACATAAGTTTTGCTCGTTGCAGGTGCAAGTGCACCAAACCATGGCATCACGTGCCCGAAGGTCATCATTTTGGCACTATTATGAACGACCTTAGCTAACCTTTATCTATAGAGTTGACTTAAGGGAAAATGAATTTTATTAGGAACTAACAAAAATGCCGAACGTTAAAAGAGCGTAGCTTTATCCATTAGCTTCCCACTATGACATGTAACCATCCTATTAACCTATCCTGTGTAGGACTTACAACTATAATTGGAGAGACCTACCCAACGCCATAAAAACGCAGAGGGATCATGGTATAACATAGTCAGACTGCAACTACATATCATAAAGTACAACTCTAAAATCCTAACCCTAATGTGCTTACTTGTCACAGCAAATTCATCACTAAGTATACACCTAACATATTTCAATTGCTATAAATTGTCAGCAAAAAGTAGTTTGACCGTTGCCGTGGCTTCAAAATTAGTACCTACTGTAACAGATAGCTTTCCTAGCGTCTGCAGGGGAAAAAATAAAATAAAATGGAAGAACCAGGAGTTCAAAGTTGCTAGCCAGACCCCGCCAGTATCTGGCGACTAAAAATACCTGCAAATAAGAAAAAGTCAGCAGGTTCTAAAGCTGTTGCAGAGGCCTTAGGAGGAGAAAAGTCAAAGCTGTTAAACAAAAGAAATGATGAACCTGTGGATCTCAAGATTCAACAACTAAAGACTGCAACTGCTGGCAGAATGTTGAAATTTTGGCTGCCTCTACAGCCATGACTAACCCCATTAAACGATAATCTTTTAGCTGCAAAATTAATTGAAACATATTATAATGTTACGATATAAAAGACATCAACACCAAGAATAAAAAGTTAGTTAAAAACACATCAGGCCATTCTATATAGAAATAGCAAAGTGAAGTGAAGGTGTACCAATGGGGATAAGAGTATAGTAAAATCAGTAAAGAGGGTTTTAGGGAGGGGGTGCGAAGGTGCTTGATGATGTGAGGCACAACTTTTCACAGTTTAAAAGGTCAAAGACGCTGCCAAATGGTATTTCTTAGAGCAGTGGAATGTCGGGATTGATTTTGAGAACCAAAGGCAGAGATAGATGGTGTTCTGTTTTGTTTAAGACTTTGGTTTAGGCCTTGCTGAACAGAGCCATTGCAAACAAGAAGCATGTTAAAAGAGAAAGAGGAATAGTGGTTGATGTTTGACAGTAAAATTCAAATGGGAGGAAACGGCCCTAAAACCAAAAGAAGCAAACAACAATATTACTTGCCTCCTGAGTTTCAACCTGCTGGGCGTGCATGGGAAAACTAAAGGACCACAAGCTAAGCTGAAAAGCATCAGAAAGTGCAATCAATAATATTTGTAGTAAAATAAGTAAGGTAGAAAGCATAAGTAGGTGTGAAGATTTAGTAAAAGAAACATTAATCATTTGGGGAAAAATCATAAAAATAAAATAAAATAAAATCAGGTGATACAGAGAATATTACATGGGTAAAAGAAGCAATACCTTGTGAAAAATTTCATCTTCTGGCTTGATGTACACTATTCCATCACCACTGTCACTACCTGACCTCCTTATCAGGTTTCTGTTATTTTTCTGGTTTGCATTCTTGTGCTTTAGTTTTGCATCCGAAGAAGCAAGTTACATACACAAACATACACAGAGAGGGAAAGAACGAGAAAGATATAGGAAAGAACTATTGAAGCCAATCATCAATAGAAAGAAATTGATAATCAAAATATAAGGAGCAGTGCTAAGGTGCCAAGACAGGAAAACCTTGTAAATTTTACTGACTAGTAGATAACACTTGAAGCGGAAGGAATTCCTGAGCTCTGCTGTGGGCTCCAAAAAGTGAAACAAGAAATGTAAATTTGGTCAAGAAACTTGTTTTCAGCATGTAAAGAGAGATATCAAACAAGCTCACCATCCATACTGTAATAGTCATCTAACCTCATCTTCCGTAGCCCATGAGACTTCATCAAAGAGCGCATCATGAAGAGGTGGCAAAAGCTGAGGAGGAAAATTGACCACGCGCTGGGAGACCAATAGACCCACATCATGTGCTTGTTCTCCCATAAGCAATCCCAAGTCCTTTATGACATCCTTCTCTTGGCATACTTTAAGAAGAAACTCCTTAAGCTCCTCGATACATTTATGATCCTGAGAAGAATAAACCTGTGGCTCTTTATCTAGTACAAATGATAACACATACGAAGATTAGCTCACAAGAGCTACTGGCAACAAACCACCAGTTACAGATCGCAAGGAAGATTACTTATTTGCACTAGAGAGAGGAAAAACAACCAAAATACGGAAGGAAAGAATGAGATGGCTAAATATGTAATTACCTCGTTGACAGGATAAAAGAAAGATCAATTTAAAATGGGATGAGGTTTCCCCATCCACATATGTTGCTCAAATGCAGACAGTGTTGATATGAAATGCACATTAATGATGATGGTACATTTATTAACCCTCATTTCTTATTAGAGATTGCAAGATATTCAGTATATGATTTTGGCCATCAGAAATATATAGAAAAAAGAATCAGGAGCACAAGTTGCTTGCCTTATATTTTCCCAAATTAAGGGCAGTAACGATAGAGAAAGGTGTATCGTCATCATCACCCTCTATTTTGACAACAGTACCTACAGTGGTCTGTGCTAAGATCAAGTCTACAAAACCACTCAAATCCACTGTGTATCATCAAGGTAAGTTTGTAGTAAAATCTTCACTCCATGGAAGTCATCTGGTTTCGGATCAAAGAAGACAAAATCTGCCTGAACAACTCCCTTCAGTAAACAGACCAAGCTCATATACGTTACAACAAAAAATGATATCATATGGAACCAAAATCAAAAGTCATCACTTGATAATAATTTCAGTAAAGGAAAAGAAAATAAATAGTTGCTTACTTCAGACTTGATAATAATTTCAGTAAAGGAAAAGAAAATAAATAGTTGCTTACTTCAGAACCTTCTTCTTCAGAAGACCCAGACAGATCACTCTTCCCTTCCAGAGTGTGTTTAGGAATTCCTTTATCTAGAGAGTGCTCAAAGCAGTGAGTTTATTTACTAACATGCCTAGGATTTCAAGAACACAACAACTGCTTTTCAATTAAAAAAGAATGAGATCAGTTAGATGATAATACCTTTGGAGCTAAGTGGAAATCCTTTCTGGTCTTTCGATTTATATGTTTGACGTTTATCCCTGTGAATAGAGGCAATTTGAGCTACTGAACGAGCAAAGGGAGAGAATGTTAATGGCTGAGGATTCAACATTCTTTTACACCTTGTTGGCCTTCGAGGCATCTTGTTATGTTACCTATTCCAACCAGAGAACTTTGCGAGATATAAATGTCATTGTAAGAAAAGTGTGATGTGAAAAACTAAATAGAAAGACAAACAGGAAATTTCAAAATAAAATTAAAAGTACTATTTCATTTCACCATTCTCATAATCAAAGTCAGGAGATAACTAAAATATAAGAACACAAAATTTAAAAATGAATATGATACTAGCATTTTTAAGAAGCAAGCAATTAAGAACTCTGCAAAAACAAAATCATTAAATCTGATTTCACCATTAACTGATGATTATTACTGTATTAGGTTTAAAACCAACTAGTACTAAGTTATTAGCATCCAGCATTACTGCATTAGACCCTTTTCTCCTCTACTTCCAGGGCCTACTTTTAAATCACATAACAGCTCTTCAAATAATCCCATTTTCGTGTCTACTTTATTTGAGCCTTTAGAAAAATCAAGATAAATAACTAAAAATGCATTCCAATAAATGAAAAATGCACACACGAGAAAATAACTAGAAGAATAAAAATACCCAGACAATCAAACAACTCAATAAGATAAATAAATGAGCATTTTTCATCTATGAAATGTGGCTGATACTGCAACAATATGGCTGTATGGGTGAAATTAATAAGAGAAGCAACAACAAACTTCAGCTGCCAACAAACGACTATAGGTATTTATGAATGATAATCTCACCTTTATTAGGCTCAAATCATGACTCTCGGTGACTCAAATCATGGCTACAGCTTCTGCTTCAGTGAGCTCTCCATGGCTGCAGTCTCTGCTTCAGTGGTATGCAACCGAGAATGAAACCAGAAGGAGGTGAATGAAAACACACAAAATGTCAAAATGACTCAAATCAATGAAACCAGAAGCAATTGAAATAAATAAACATGCAAATTGAAAAAAAAAAAAAGAAACATAGAAAAGCAAAAACCTTCAGGGCAGGAGCAACTGACTGGCGCGGCTGTGTGTTGGTGAGTGACCAGGAACTGTGGCGAAGTGCTGTTAGTGACGACGAACGGTGGCGCTGAAGGGCTGTTAGGGTTTTTAGTTTTCTTTTGGGAATGAGGATTGACTTGATTAAGGGGAATCAGGCATTAGAATTTTCGTTGGAAAACAAAAGCCAGGAAAGACAGAGTGAACACAGTTGGAATTCCGATCTGGAATTAAATTAATATTTGTTTAAAGGGGAGAACTAGTGAGTCTCGACCTTTCTCCATATCAAATTTTGTATTAAAAAATAATTTTGCCTTTTGGATTCTCAGAAGACAACTATTCTAAAATGTAAATATTTAGTGACTCAATTTAAATATTAATTAGTGACTTTTTTTACAAAAATGATATTAACTGGTGACTTGATTGAAAATTAACTTTCATTATCACGGATACGGATATAGTTTATAAGCTGGCTTCTTCCCGCCATTTTTCTCTCAATCAAAATGGCTGAAAATCATCCATTGCAAGCACTCTTCGTGAACTTTCAAAAAGTGACAAATTGCATTCAAACCCATCTCTCAAATTTCATTGACCGCCGCTCATCGTCGTCGTCATCGCCACCCGCCAATGGGAAGCCTCTCCTCTTCCCTTCTCCTTCCATCAATAAACAAAACAACCCATCATCATCAAATGCGGACTCCGCCGCCCATCAAATTCTCCTCAAGGTAAAGAATTACCCAATTGCCTATCTGTTCTTATAATTATATACAATCACTGCCTTCGCATTATAATTGATCTTAGCTTCTTGCTTTTTTTTTTTTTTAAGTTTTGGTTTTTTTCACACCAGTGTTGATGCTATGTAACTGTTTGAGATAAGTCCTAACTGGAGAATTATCCTTGAATTTACATGATTTTTTTATGAAATTGATGCTGCATTGAATGAGATTTCATTGTATTTATTTCTTTCGTTACATATAATATAGTGTGGCGATAGACGAAGAACAGTAACAAGAATAAAGAAAAGAAGGGCATTCGTAGTGTTTCTTGCCATTCAGTTCTTCATCACTGTTCTTTTGAATAAAATAGACTTGAAGGTAGTGGGCATATTTGGTCGTCATTTTATTATGTTGATGACATGGTGACATTCTTTAGAAACAAAATGCAGTAGAATTTTTAATCTCAGCATGTGCTAAATTGCAAATACTTTTAGGGACTTGTATTGGCTTGGTGCGTCCAATACTCTCATGGGTCATTTTGGAAACTTATAACATGCTTGAGAAAACTGTTATTGCTATTTTCAGGGAACTTCTGCACCTGTGACTAAAGACGAGCTTGGAAGAGCCACTTGGACATTTCTTCACACTCTCGCTGCTCAGGTCATCTAATTACCGGTGCTTTTGTTTCTTTTCTGTTGGTTCTCCTCTTCCTGCTTTGTTTATATTTCTTTTTTTGGTTTTACATTTCTCTAGTAGTTTCGGCTACTTGAATCTTGATTATTTTGTTCTCAGTATCCAGAAAATCCAACAAGGGAACAAAAGAAAGATGTAAAAGAACTGGTACGATGCTGTCTGACTCTCTTATACTGAAATGTCATTCACAAGTACACCTATTTTAGTTTAACACAGATCCTTAAAATTTCCTTTCTGTACGTCTTAATTACCCAGAATTTATCCAGTTTATGTGGTTTTGGTTTGTAGACTTGACACTAATTGTTAACCTGAAACTGGCATTTATTGTAGAATAAACTCATTTACCTTATTGGCTACTAACCTTAAGAATCTTATTTGACTTGCAGATGGCGATATTATCTCGGATGTATCCTTGCAAAGAATGTGCAGATCACTTTAAAGAAGTCTTGAGGTACACTATATTTCTTCTCCAGCTCCCTCTATCTGGTGGTGGGCTTTCCTTTCTGTAGATGCTGGTCCATTTTCTTCCTAATGCAATAATGGAAGTGTTTTGCTGACTGATGGTAGATGACATACACTGTTATTCCTATTCCTCACCTTAATTAAGGGCTTAGCTCAAGCTGTTTACTTAAATCATAAACTGACTCAAACTTTGTGGACATTCTATTAACTCAGTGCAATTTAGTTCAAGATACAAAGAAAAATTGTTCGTATAGCTGTAAATGTCAGTAATAGTTGTTTAACTAAAGCACCACCACTACTGCAAGTTGATTATTTCTTAGGAAAAATTGAGGAAAGATAGCAAGGAAGAGTACTTGATTTGACATGAGACTAACCTAATCTTCTACCTCTCAAAAAAAAAAAAAAAAAAAAAATCTCAAGTACTTGAACTGAATTTTTTTCATAATATCCAGTTACATAGTTACGCTGATATTATCATCATTACACTGTTACATGGCTATATGCTTAAAAATGCTGGAAGAAAGTGAAACTTTAGTGTTCTTTGTCCATAAGGCTGCCAAATAACCGTCTGTCCTGAATACAATGTATGCCTTTACTGATAGATGTATTCTTATTAATGTTTGACAGAGCAAATCCTGTGCAAGCTGGATCTCATGATGAGTTCTCTCAGTGGCTATGTCATGTGCATAATGTGGTTAATAGAAGGTAACATTAATTTTCCCTTTTCTTTGCTGAGGAAGTTGTGGTTCTCTTGTTTAAGGTCTGTAGCACACAATATATTTTAACTGAATCACTTGATTATGGTTTAACAATTTGGTTATTTAAACAGCCTTGGCAAATTGGTGTTCCCCTGTGAACGAGTAGATGCAAGGTGGGGCAAGCTGGAGTGCGAGCAACGTGCATGTGATCTACAAGGAACTACAGATTTAGGCGAGTAGATATGTTGAAGTAGCCAAGTTCCAAATGCGTAAAAATCTGGAATCCAAAACTAATTGCTAGTAATTTTTATTATTATTTATTATTGGTAAATGAATCGAAGAAATACAATTTATTTATTGTGAATGAAATTTAAAGAGGTGATGTTATATCCCCTTGATTGTGTGGGGTATCATTCTCTAAGAAACAATTGGTAGAGCATTTTTTGTGTCACTTTGAATTATCAGTTTTACAAGACCTCTTACGGAGGTTTTGTAGTGAAAATATTTAAGATAAGTTGAACGAAAGCCAGAATGTATTTTGCTTAGCATTTGACTGGGAACTAGATCTAGGGCAATTGTTTAGGATAATTTATCAAGTCAATCATAAGTAGTTGAATTTTCATTGTTAAAAAAAAAAAAAGACTAGAAATCCACTTCACACATAAACCGTCATTGAAAATCAAATCAAGTAACAATGAAATGCTTCTCAGTTCTCATTTTGCATTACAATTAGGAGATCCAATACCGAAATCACCACATTTAGCTAAAACCAAAATCATCCCCAAACTAACTTACATCATCAAAGATTAGAGAAGAACAAAAACCTGTAATCAAAGATATCATTTAACTGTCTAAACATGTACCCTCAGTCTACTGATCTTCAACCTTTGGATGCTCTCCTATATGAAAAGGAGGGGCCTCACCAAATTTCAGAATGTAAGCAGTCTCGTAAACAGGTCGCAGTTGCAGAATCACTTCAGCATTTAAATATGCATCGCAGGTGAAACACCAAACCGACAGGTCACTGCTTAGCCAAACACAAGGTGTTTACAAATCACAATATATAAAAGTTAAGAACACCCTTTCAATTTAAAAAATAGTCAATGAGACATACACATGAGAAAATAACACAATGATCAAAGTTCATAGTCATACCTATAGCTTAATGCCACAGAATGGTTTGTTTCCCGGTAATGCTGAAGCATGTGCTTGTTCACAAAACGGCTGCAAAGCACTTCCTTGCAACACAAACATAGCCAGTTTTCACTCGGGTTTTGGCACCTTCATACATGCAAATCACTCCATAGGTTAAGTGAGCATCTTCATTGTGTTACTCATTGCTTGTGTTGTAAAATAAATAGCTTACATGCGACAACCAATAGTTATGACACATTAGTTGGGACTCAAGATTTGACAATAAATATATCAAGTTTCTATTTCCCCCCCTTTTTTGTATTATAATTATATGATATATGATGAATTTCTCCAATTTCTATGAAATGAAATCAAGCAAAAATGAATTATTTAAATTGATGTGTTTAGAGTGTTTGGCTAACCTGTTGCAAGGTGTATCGGGAGTTGGTATGTGAGCGAGATCAGACGACAAGGAAGTAGCGAGGTGAACACAAGAGGTCAGAGGTTCTACCCAACCCGATTCCGCTCCGAACATCATCTCATCCTCCTCTTCGGGTCCATTTTCCTGAGACAAACGATTTCAGACCCAAAAAAAAAAAAAAAAAATTCGAAAACGGTGACGTTTTGATCATTGGCAATGAGAATTCCTTACCGGCAGTGTTGAGGAAGAGGTCGCCATAACGAGTCGACCGAGATTTTCAAGTTTGAGGATTTGGCAAGGCTTTTAGAGAGTCACGACTGTTCAGCTGCCTTCTACCGGGTGGAGTTCTGCATCGTGCAATTTAATTTTTCATTTTTTCAAAAGTTGTGAATAAAAAATCATAATTTTCCAGCTGGCTTTATGTAATTAGACAAAAATATTTTTATGAGCGCATGATTAATTTGGGATCCGATAATAGTATCATACATGTCCAACAATTTAGGTCAGGTCCCGCCCAAGCCCAAATTACAATTAAAATCTATGTCAGTAAGCTTATGCGGAGGCATGCGTAACACGCACCGGCTAGAGAAATCCAGGGTTTAAAATTGCGTAGTATAAATACACGCTTTTCTTCGTTCGTTATAATTCCTCAGCAGATTCTAGGGTTTTATCCAAGCTTAAGCGAACCGGCTTTTGTCTTTTGCTAAAGAAGAAGAAAACAATCAATCATGGGTCACTCCAACGTTTGGAACTCTCACCCCAGGACTTATGGGCCCGGTTCTCGCGCTTGGTAAGTCGAAAGTTTTTAACTTCTAATTTTACTGTTTTTGATTGCCTGATTTAATATTGGATAATGAGAAATTGGAATGATTTTATACCCCTGATTATGTTGATATCCCAGAATAATTGAAGATTCAAATTTGTTTCTTATTGTTAAGTGTAGATTAACATCATGGGTGCTAATTTTTTATATTGTAGATTTTGAGTAAAGGGTATGGATATTTTGAGATAAGTCCTGACTGGAAAATTATCCTTGAATTTATATGATTTTTTTATGAAATTGATGCTGCATTGAATGAGATTTCATTGTGTTTATTTCTTTCGTTACATATAATATAGTGTGGCAATAGACAAAGAACAGGAGCAAGAATAAAAGAAAAGAAGGGCGTTCGCTGTGTTTCTTGCCATTTAGTTCTTCATCGCTGTTCTTTTGAATAAAATAGACTTGAAGGTAGTGGGCATATTTGGTTGTCATTTTCTTATGTCGATGACATGGTAACATTCTTGTAGAAACATTCTTTAGAAACAAAATGCAGTAGAATTTTGAATCTCAGCTTGTGCTAAATTGCAAATACTTTTAGGGACTTATATTAGGTTGGTGCGTCCAGTACTCTCATGGGTCATTTGGGAACTTTTAACATGCTTGAGTAAACTGTTATTGCTATTTTCAGGGGACTTCTGCTCCTGTAACTAAAGACGAGCTTGGAAGAGCCACTTGGACATCTCTCAAACACTTGCTTCTCAGGTCATCTCATTACCAGTGCTTTTATTTCTTTTCTGTTGGTTCTCCTCTTCCTGCTTTGTTTATATTTCTTTTTTTGGTTTTACATTTCTCTAGTTTGGGCTGCTTGAATCTTGATTATTTTGTTCTCAATATCCAGAAAATCCAACAAGGCAACAAAAGAAAGATGTAAAAGAACTGGTACAATGCTGTCTGACTCTCTTAAACTGAAATGTCATTCACAAGTACGCATATTTTAGTTGAACACAGATCCTTAAAATTTCCTTTCTGTACATCTTAACTACCCAGAATTTATCCAGCTTATGTGGTTTTGGTTTGTAGACTTGACACTAATTTGTAACCCGAAACTGGAATTTATAGTAGAATAAACTCATTTACCTTATCGGCTACTAACCTTAAGGATCCTATTTGACTTGCAGATGGCGATATTATCTCGGATGCACTTTAAAGAAGTCTTGAGGTACACTATATTTCTTCTCCAACTCCCTCTATCTGGTGGTGGGCTTTCCTTTCTTTAGATGCTAGTCCATTTTCTTTCTAATGCAATAATGGCAGTGCTTTGCTGACTGATGGTGGATGACATATACCGTTATTCCCATTCCTCACCTTAATTAAGGGCGTAGCTCAAGCTGTTTACTTAAATCATAAGCGGACTCAAACTTTGTGTACATTCTATTAACCATGTGCAATTTAGTTTAAGATACAAAGAAAAATAGTTTGTATAACTGTAAATGTCAGTAATAGATGTTTAATTAAAGTACCACCGCTACTGCAAATTGATTATTTCCTAGGAAAAAAGTCTGATGAAAGATAGGAAGAGTACTTGAATTGACATGAGACTAACCTAAGTTCCCCCCCCCCAAAAAAATTACAAATCTTAAGTACTTAAACTGAAAAATTTTCTTAATATCCAGTTACATGGATTTTATTATCATTACACTGTTACATGGTTATATGCTTAAAAATGCTGGAAGAAAGTGAAACTTTAGTGTTCTGTCCATATGGCTACCAAATAACCGTTTGTACTTTGTACTGAACACAATGTATCCTTTACTGATGGATGTATTCTTGTTAATGTTTGATAGAGCAAATCCTGTGCAAGCTGAATCTCATGATGAGTAACTGAAAAATTTTCTTAATATCCAGTTACATGGATTTTATTATCATTACACTGTTACATGGTTATATGCTTAAAAATGCTGGAAGAAAGTGAAACTTTAGTGTTCTGTCCATATGGCTACCAAATAACCGTTTGTACTTTGTACTGAACACAATGTATCCTTTACTGATGGATGTATTCTTGTTAATGTTTGATAGAGCAAATCCTGTGCAAGCTGAATCTCATGATGAGTTCTCTCAGTGGCTTTGTCATGTGCATAATGTTGTTAATAGAAGGTAATATTAATTGTCTCTTTTCTCTGCTGAGGAAGTTGTGGTTCTCTTGTTTAGGGTCTATGGCACACCATATATTATAACCGAATCACTTTATTATGCTTTAACAATTTGCTTATTTAAACAGCCTTGGCAAATTGGTGTTCCCTTGTGAATGAGTAGATGCAAGGTGGGGCAAGCTGGAGTGCGAGCAACGTGCATGTGATCTACAAGGAACTACAGATTCAGCCAACCAGATATGTTGAAGTAGCCAAGTACCAAATGCATAAAAATCTGGAATACAAAACTCATTGCTAGTAATATTATTTTGTATTTATTATTCGTACGTGAATCAAAGAAATACAACTTATTGTCAGTGAAATTTAAAGAGGTGATATTATACATTGATTGTGTTGGGTGTCATTCTCTAAGAAACAATTGGGAAAGCATTTTTGCATTACTTTGAATTATCAGTTTTACAAGACCGCTTATGTAGGTATTGTAGTGAAAATATTGAAGATAAGTTGAATGAAAGCTATAACATGTTTTGTCATTGATTTAGAATGCATTTTGCTTAGCATTTGATTGGGAAGTAGGCCTAGAGTAATTGTTTACTATAATTTGTCAATTATGCAATCAGATTTGGCAGAATTTTCACTGTAAAAAAAAAAAAAAAGAAAGACTAGAAATTCACCCATACGCATACCGTCATCCAGAATCAAACCAAGTAACAGTTCCCAGTTTGCGTTACAATTAGGAAAGCAGATACCAAATACACCACAATTAGTTAAAACAGAAATCATCCCCAAACTAACATCATTTAAAGATTAGAGAAGAACAAAACCCCATGACGAAAGCTATCATTTTAACTATCTAATCATGTACCAGCAGTCCACTGATCTTAAACCTTAGGATGCTCTCCCATAAGGAAAGGGAGGGCCCGACCAAATTTCAGAACGTAAGCAGTCTCATGAACAGGTTGCAGTTGCAGAATCGCTTGAGCATTTAAATATGCATCGCAGGCGAAACACCAAACTGACAGTTCACTGCTTAGCCAAAAACAAGGTGTTTATAAATCACAATATATAAAAGTTAAGAACACCCTTCCAATTCAAACATAATCAATGAGACATACACATGGCAAAATACAATAACGATCAAAGTTCATAGTCATACTTATAGCCTAATGCTACAGAATGGTTTGTTTCCTGGTAATGCTGAAGCATGTGCTTGTTCACATAACGGCTGCAAAGCACTTCCTTGCAACACAAACATAGCCAGTTTCCCCCCGGGTGTTGGCACCTTCATACATACAAATCACTCAGCAGGTTACGCGAGCATCTTCATTGTGTACTCATTGCTTGTGTTGTAAAATAAATAATCTATATGCGGCAACCAATAGTTATGACACATTAGTTGGACTCAAGATTTGACAATAAATGTACCCAGTTTCTATTTTCCCTCCCTTTTTTCTATATTATAATTATACGATGAATTTCTCGAATTTGCATGAAAATGAAATCAAGCAAAAATAAAATATTAAAATTGACGTGTTTAAAGGGCTTACTTATTGCAGGGTGTATCGGGATTTGGTATGCGACCGAGATCAGTCGACAAGGAAGCAACGAGGTGATCACAAGAGGTCAGATGTCTCACCCAACCCGATTCTGCTCTGAGCATCATCTCATCATCCTCTTTAACCTTAGGATGCTGTCCCGTATTAAAAGGGAGGGCTCGACCAAATTTCAGAACGTAAGATGTCTCATGAACAGGTCGCAGTTGCAGAATCGGTTGAGCATTTAAATATGCATGGCAGGCGAAACACCAAACTGACAGGTCACTGCTTAGCCAAAAACAAGGTATTTATAAATCACAATATATAAAAGTTAAGAACACCCTTCCAATTCAAACATAATCAATGAGAGATAAACATGGGAAAATACAACAACGATCAAAGTTCATGGTCATACCTATAGTCTAATGCTACAGAATGGTTTTTTTCCCGGTAATGCCGAAGCATGTGCTTGTTCACATAACGGCTGCAAAGCACTTCCTTGCAACACAAACATAGCCAGTTTCCCCTCGGGTGTTGGCACCTTCATACATGCAAATCACTCCACAGGTTACGTGAGCATCATCACTGTGTTACTCATTGCTTGTGTTGTAAAATAAATAACTTACATGCGGCAACCAATAGTTATGACACATTAGTTGGACTCAAGATTTGACAATAAATATACCCAGTTTATATTTTCCCTCCCTCTTTTTCTATATTATAATTATATGATGAATTTTTCGAATTTCCATGAAATGAAATCAAGCAAAAATAAATTATATAAATTGAAGTGTTTAAAGGGTTTGGCTAACATGTTGCAGGGTGTATCGGGAGTTGGAATGCGAGCGAGATCAGACGACAAGGAAGCAACGAGGTGATCACAAGAGGCCAGATGTCTCACCCAACCTAATTCCGCTCCGATCATCATCTCATCCTCGTCTTCGGGTCCGTTTTCCTGAGACAAACGAATTCAGACAAAAAAAAAAGATATTATATAACGGTGACGTTTTGATCATTAGCAATGATTATTCCTTACCGGCAGTTTTGAGGAATAGGTCGCCATAACGAGTTGACCGAGATTTTCAAGTTTGAGGATTTGGCAAGGCTTTTAGAGAGTCACGACTGTTCAGCTGCCTTCTACCGGGTGAAGAAAAAATCATAATTTTCCAGCTAACTTTAGGTTGTTTAAAAACTATTTTTACGAGAGAAAAATCCCAACTCAACCCTTTCACGTGAAGAGTAATTTGGTTTAGCTAGAATCAAATGTGGGGTAGAAAGAGTAAAAAACGTGGAAAAAGCAAAAGGCGCAAGAAAAAGCAAAAGGAGCCAAGAAAAAGCAAAAGAATGCCGTTTCTCTTGGCATTCTCTCAGCATTCTCGCTGAGAAGCATTTTCCTGAGAAAAATATTTTTACGAGAGCATGATTAATTTGGGATCCGATAATAGTATCATACTTGTCCACCAATTTAGGTCAGGTCCGGCCCAAGCCCAAATTACAATTAAAATCCATATCAGAGTTTAAATTGCGTAGTATAAATACGCACTTTTCTTCGTTCATATAAATTCCTCGGCAGATTGTAGGGTTTTACACAAGCTTAAGCGAACCGGCTCTTCTCTTTGTTAAAGAAGAAGAAAACAATCGATCATGGGTCACTCCAACGTTTGGAACTCTCACCCCAAGACTTATGGGCCCGGTTCTCGCGCTTGGTAAGTCAAAAGTTTGTAACTTCTACTTTTACTGTTTTTTGATTTGCTGATTTAATATTGGACAATGAGAAATTGGAATGATTTTATAGCCCTGATTATGTTAAATACCCGAATAATTGAAGATTGAAATTTGTTTCTTATTGTTAAGTGTCGATTAACATCATGGGTGCTAATTTGTTATATTGTAGGTTTTGAGTAAAAGGTATGGATATTTTGTTCTTACGTTTGCTTTTTCTGATCTTCGATTTGATATTATTATTGTGATAGATGTTTTTAATTACTTCATCTGGTTAGAATCGTGGTGGGAATCTGTGTAAATTAATTGGTTTTAGTTTTTTTTTTTTTAAAAAAAACTTAAAATATTATGTTGTTTGGAGGCAGGTGTTGCTTGATTTCAATTTCATTCACAAATGCCAACATGTGTGCTACCTTAGCCATTTTGACTGGCTTGTGTTTATTTCGATGATGCTTGTTGTTATAAGTGTTTTAGGATTAAAGCTTATGTTCTTTTAATTGAACACTTAATTGGGAAAAAGCCTTTTGGCTGTGTGCGAATATTGTTACGCGTTTTAAGATGTGTTTTTACTTGAAGGTTCTCTTGGTTACCTTTCATTGACAACTTTGTACCCTATAATCTCTATGAAAATTGGAACTGCATGAGAAATTGTCTGTGCTTCAACTAATTCTTTAGGCAGAAGTTCTAGTAATAATTCGTCAATCTCTTTCGGTATTTCTTGTCCTCTCATAGCGGCATTAGCAGTGCTGGGTGTTATTCTTGATGGAAGGATTCTGTGAAGATATATGGATTCTGACTTTGTTTGTCTGTTCTTTGTTTTTCACAGCCGGGTTTGTGGGAACCCTCATGCAATAATCAGGAAGTATGGGCTCATGTGCTGCAGACAATGCTTCCGTAGCAATGCCAAGGAGATTGGTTTTGTTAAGGTATCCTTCAGATATATTCTTCTACCTCTTTCAGACCTTTGATCCTTTGGGTGTTGCTCATTCTCTGATTTTTTTTATTCTGGCAGTACCGCTAAATGATTAACCTGTTGTCAACATTGGAAGGGGGGTTACCAGTACCATGCTGATTTTGTTTCATCTGTGATGCCTGTAGTGAATTTCTGTTTCTCAAGGATTGTTAAGCGATGTTTTGTCTTAAATTGATTCAATGTTTGACAAAGCAATTGTTGGACTAAGAATATCATTGATCATTCTTATTAAGGTTTAATCATTCTCACATTTTGGTGCTGAGTTATTTTTGTTCTTTCACCGTATCATCAATCCAGCTAAGTGATTTTAAATTGGTTGAAATCAAGCCAACAGTGATTGATATTGATCATACACTGAGCATGTCTTTTCCTCTGTTTCCTATCTTTTGGTAAAAATTCGAGTATTGAGCAATTTTTTCTAATAGAGCTGCTTTATATGTTAATGCAAAATTTTGTGCGAATAGAGTGGAACGATGGGTATCATTTGGTTCACTGAGCAAGTTTTCAATTATCATTTTTTTTCCTCGTTTAGAAACTTAAAACGGATAAATGGTAGCAAGATTATGTTTTTGTTCTAAGTTGAAGATCTAATTTTTAATGTTGAATTAGCCAGAATGGCCACTATATTTTAACGACGTTGATCATGCTAAAACTGAACATGGATTGATCCATAGGAGCAACTGCTAATAGTTTAGTGCTAAACAATATGCTTTTCACCTCTACATGGGCTAGGAGTTCGTGTCGGGAGATTTATGATTAATTAGTGAAACATGAAATATTGTGGGAATAAATTACAAACTATGTAATACGATTTAATTAAAAAAAAAAAAACAATTCAGGGACGTATGCGTTGTTATACCCCGTCTTGCGAAAAACGTATCTTTATTCATTAAAAACGTTATTATAAACAATTCAGGGACGTATGCGTTATAAACAATCTTCATAGGGTTCACCTCTCAAGTGAGAACGCGGCAGCTCTTTGCTTTCTGAGAGAAGCAAGAATCAATCATGGGTCACTCCAACGTTTGGAACTCTCACCCTAAGACTTACGGGCCCGGTTCTCGTGCTTGGTCAGTAAAAGTTTTTTTTTAAATATTAATTTCCCTTTTTTTTTTGGCTGTGTATTAGTTTGTAAGATCAATTACTATTGTGTTGTAGTGCTGGTTTCTTGAATATTTGCATATTCAAATTGGTTTCTATTTACTTTGATCTTTTCTGGGTTTTCAGTTTCTTCTTAATTTGGTATTATTAGTAAGACTGTTTGGCGAAGTGTTCACTTTGTGGTTTAGCTATTTAACCTGAGATTCATCCGAAAACACTGTGTACGACTACTTTAATTTGCTTGTTTTGATCCTTCAATTGTAGTGTCCAAACAAGAGCAAGTTATTGCTTTGAGCAAGCGTTGCGAAAAAATTCTATTCATATAATTTTATCCGATAGACGTGTGCCGGAATTTGTTATAAATTAATTGGTTTTCTGTTTTTGAATATCTTGAAATATGTTGCTTGTCTTTAAGGGAAACTATGTTGATGGAACCTAGATATGATTTTACATCAATTAATATGTACTGGCGTACGATCTTGACCCTTTTGATTGGCACATTTTTATCTTGATGGTACTTTGTTGCTTTACTGTTCTAATTATTGAATTACTAATATATATTTTTTTATATATAATTGGGTCAGAACTCAGAATAAAGGATTTTTCGTTTGTTTGTCACTTTTGTGTTCTGTAAGTGTACTGTGTCCCGATGGCCTTTGTGTATAGTTTCGGTGTTTACCTCCTTTTTTGACAATTTTGTTATCCATTAGTTCAGCCATTGCTTTGTTTTTCTTTTTCTAGGAAAGAACTATAATTTCTATAATTTGACTACTTCTTCAGGCAGAAGTTCTGGACTGGCGTTTCATATCCACCCTTATCACCACTTTGTTAGTATTATGTATTATTGATGATTGGAAGGATTATGTGAAGATTTAAGGATACTGACTTGTTCTTCTGTTCTTTCTTTTTGATAGCCGGGTATGTGGGAACCCTCACGCGATAATCAGGAAGTATGGACTCATGTGTTGCAGACAGTGCTTTCGTAGCAATGCCAAGGAGATTGGTTTCATTAAGGTAATATTTAGAAATATATATTTGTGAATCTTTTAAGACCATTGATTCTCTGTTTCGGTACTGATTCTCTGAAATTTTGTTTTGCAGTACCGCTGAAAGGGTTAAAATTTAGTCTCTGACAGAGGAGTGGTGGCTATCAGACAATCCAAGTGGATGCCTGTAGAGATATCTATATGTTGAAGAACTTTTGACCGATGTTTCTGTTTTAGCCGATTTTGGTATTTAAAAATGAAATGATTGTTGGGCAAAGAAGAATATTTACTTTGAAGTGTAATTTTTGGTGTTCAAGTTCTTTTGCTGCTTCTATCATCGACTCTCAAGTTAAATTGGTTGAAATGAAACGAAATGGCAAAAGCATATTTTGCTAGCGTCAGCTCTTGAGTAATGCAATTGATCTCAATGCCATCTCTTGACATTGAGCCTTACTTCATCTGTTGATCCCTCGATGCCGATGAAATGGACAGGGTATACTTTGTTACCGTGATGATTAATCCACGAGGCCTGAGACTTCAAACAAACAAACTCATTTTATGCATCCAACTGTGTTTGATTGGCTTTCGTAATTTCAGCCGACTGGCAACAATTTCTTGTAATTATGACAATTTGGGGGGGGGGGGGGGGGGGGGGGGGGGATTACCGGCTTCAACAGCATCAGGACAGTGTGATTAACCTCCAAAATATCACGAGTCTTTTTCTCGGAAATGAGCTGAGCTCTGTTGTGTTCAGTGTTTAATCCAATAATCTGCTTTTAGCTCCTCGCTGTCTTGTAAATTTCAGACGGCTCGACTTTCACTACACTCGAATTCAATGCACTTCACGCGTTTCTTTATGTTATGTTTATTACAACAAAAGCATCACCTCTAATGCTCTCTCTCTCTCTCTCTCCCCCCTCATTAACAAAAAGCCTTGAACATTTATCGAAAGTTGTCTTGGTTATTTTCGTCTGTGTACATGAACATTGACAAAGATGAAAATGGTTGGATTCTGGGTTTTGTTACAGCTCACTGAAGCAACTCTTATGTTCCTCTTCCTCAATTGCTCCTCTGCTCAAGGTAATAATGCCCAAGACTTTCACCATTGTCTTTGTTTTTACTAAATGAAAAGAGACATACTTCTTCATGTTTTACATTTTTTAAAAACTTCATGAAAGAAGAGATAGAGAGAGTAACAACTTGAAGCAACTACTACATGCTTTTGAGGAATTAGCTTATCTCATCTTGTATATGTTGATGCAACTTATATAAGTAGGAATCAAACTTTCTACATGTAGAGAACTTTAAATCTGGTTCTTTATGCTCGATTCTGGCTTTCACATGGCAGAACCCTGCACTAATTATTGCAGGATAAAGTGTCCTTGAGGCAATAAGTATGTGTCATGTTAGTGGTCGCCAACCGTGTCATATCATGCGTCATTATTTGTATCTTTACAGGACATTACAGCAAATTATGCATTCATTAGCACGATCATCATCATATCCCATTCTCCAAATTCTTTGGGCTCATTTGGTTTAGTGAGGAAGATTTTTACTTAGCATCTAAATCCATAGGAATCATGATTTTTTGACACAACGGCAGATGATATTTAGTATTCCTCAAGATGGATGGTGTTTGGCGTTGTGCAATTTAGAGCCTTGACTATGCAATTTTACGACATTGGTTTGGCAATTTTTCCCTTGTGCATGTCTCTATTTCTGACCTATTTGACTTGCACCCAGATATGAGTTCCCCCATAAGTAACAGTAAGGATAATGTTGCAGCAACAACATCAATCATAGATCTGACGGTAATACTTTTCACTTTCAACTGGGTTCTATTTATATTTTGAGACATGCGCATGGCTCCATTGGGTTTCTAAGAAGAAGGATTTCTTTGTGGCTGCCAAAATGTATACCGTTAAAGGGACAGTGTCTTTCTTTCTTGTTTTTCACAAGTGCAGGATAGAAGCAATACTGTTACTCAAGGGAAACTTATTGAGGGCAGCATAATCTTGGAAGACTACCACCAGATAGATCCAGTTCCAAGTTCATCAGCTGCGGTAACATCTGGACCGATTGAGCATGGCTCTCCTCTCATGCCTTACATTCCAAAGCTGCCACCACCACATCATCCCAAGCATTATGGCTCTTCTGTGGCACCTTCACCTGCTTAAAACTTCCTTCAACAAGCTGCAAACGAATTCTCTCAGTGAAATGGTTATTGTATGCTACGTTATCCTTAGTTTTATGTGTTAGGAAATCTTGCAAAGGTCACTAGTCGATGTCATCTGGCTCTCTTTGCGTAGTAGCAGTAGAAAAGAGTTGACAAAAGTCATTGGCCTATTGCTTTTAATTATATGAAAGTCCTGCATATGGAACTATTTTATCTGAAGTTGATACATTTTGTTGTATGCTTAAGATAGGGATATCAGTCGCTAAGAAAGTGATTTGTCGCTTTCACCAAGAGTAAATGCAACTTCATTTCAGGATTATTTAGATCACTAAGGGAGCATAATTACTTTTGATAGTTGCATTAACTTTAACATTGCACAGTTGAATTGACAACTGGGAGACAAATTAATCAGTGAGTTGGAGGACAATCAAGCTAGGATGTTTTTTCTTATTTGGCCATGACACTTTGATGCTTCAATGGTAAAGAAATTGATTGATGTTTGAAAATAAATCTAAAGAGGGCTTTGCTTGAGATGACTTAAAGATGAAGGAAAAAAAAGGAATTTGTCTAAGGAGGTTGGTTAAATGGATCGTTGCTCCTCTCACTTCGGCTTCGTTTGTATGTGCTTTTGGTTCTATTCTATGGATCATTCTTGTAATCTTAGCTTTTCTAGAATAAATCTAACTTTGTTATGCAGATACAGCAAGAAAGATGTAGTGTTTTGGGCATTAATTAATTCTTAGATGTGTTCCACTCAAAGATTAAAAAAAGTAATAACAAGCAAGCATGTGCCAAAAGGCAGGAGCTGGGGTGGCTTTGTGTTCATGACCTGCTCAAAAGTTCTTCCAAATAACTTTTCTTTTTCTTTTACTTTTTTTCCTTTGGGAATCTTAGATTCCAAGAAAATTCAATGCCGACCATTTTTTTTTCCAATTATAAAAACACATTTTGATAATGGGCAATTGCTAAATAGAATGATCTTCACACTTCTACATATGAATCACTCTTGTGAATTATATATATCAATTAAAATGTATATTAACATCATATAAAATACGAATTAAAAATTTAAAAAATATATGGTATATTTTACATAATATCCCAATAACCTTTTTTAGGGGCTCACCATTTTTGTGAGATAGGAGTAAATTCCCTTTAAAATGTGGGGATAATGAAGTGGAAAGGGGAAGCAATGTTGGCAAGGCAGTGGATTTCAACAAGATCATTCTCCTATATAAGTTTTATAATCACTTTGAAAATGAGCTAACTAATTATATGGCATGTCTATAAACAAACATAAAATCACTTAGTGGTTGTGCTGTGTTTCTTTCAAACCAATTGTACTATTGAGTGTGCCCTAAGTCACATGCCCACAAAAAAGGAGAAAAAAAAATAATTTCTCTTAACTTCAGTCATTTCATGATATAGCAAAAGGGGGAAAAAATTGAAAACAAAATAAAATAGGGTAAGTGGATACGACAACTCCTACTTAAGTTATTAATTGGCTTTAGTTGTCGGTTATTAATCTAATCAATGATTTTATTTTGGTTTACATGTGGGCTTCGGGCAGCAATGTACGGACTTGCTCATTTTTGTCCTGTCTCTTTTTTTTTTTGTATAGCTTCGGTCTCCTGTTTTTGATTCTTTTACTATCAACAAAGGATAATAATAATAATGATAAAATTTTAAAAATACATAATTTAATAACAAGAAAAGTGTATTTAATTTAATAAATTTGAATAAATAATTTTTTTTTAAAATAAAGTATGAATCTTGATCGGCTTTTTGTAAAAATGAGATGAAAATTATTTTCTATACATTGAAACTCCATTGATATATTGAATTTACGTATGATTAGACACGTTAATCATTGTACAATAAACTTAATTAAGACTTATATTTTGATGTATAGAGTGACGATTGAAACATCAATTTTGTCACCTGTTTTTCATGATTAATTCAAAGATATGAAAAAAGACAAAAAAAAAGTAGTGAGTATAATAATACGACCCCTCACCTCTCCATTTACTTGTAGTGGACTATCATTGTTTTCACTTTCTAGCAAAGTCACATTTTGTCAACTAAATTTTGGCTTTGAAGCAATATCTTAATACCATATTTGAAATTAAATTAAGATTTTGAAAATAATCCAATTCGCATGAGTTTGTTTTATTAAGTAATTTTGACGATATGAGAAAATTTGTATTTATCCAATTTAAGAATTATTTTTCGATTAAAATTTTTGTGATATCGATTCTATTGTCATTTAGATTCTTGGAGTAATGATATAGTCACAAACTCTTGTACAAGCTTATCTTATACAAACTGAAGCGGTATGATAAAATTAGTTAAATTAAATATTTATTGGCTCACATGATTTATTTTCATTATTTTTGTATTTTCATTCAACTAATGAATTAATACCACATCAATTTGTACAAAATAAATTTATATAAAAATTTGTGATTGTGTTCATCACTGTTAGATCGTGACAAACAGTTTTTACAATTTGTTTATTATCAAATGTAAAACACTAATGAATATAAGTCTATGAGCGTATTCTTAGAATGTGAAGGGCCTAAGTGTACACTAGAGCAAACTTTAAGAGCATGTGAATTTTTTTTTTTCTCTCCCTAAAATAAAGATAAAAATATTGAAAGATGAGAAGAAACTTCCTTCAACTTTGTCTTGATCCATTACCATTTCTAAATTTAAATAACTTATTCAACATTTTATCATGACTTTGGCCAAGAAAAATTATTTGCAAATTTGTACAAGTTTTTAAGATCAAGCTAGCAAAGAGTTAAGACAGAGAGAAGATGATAGTGATATTTTCTATAAACGAGAAAAATAAAAAAGCGTTGAAAGCAAGATTTGTAAACTGAGAGAGACCAAAAGAGACATAACATCTTAATTAAAACTAAAATTAATTAATAAATCAAGTTGTGATAACTTAGTTTGCAACAATCACAAGGCAATGTTTTTTTTTTTTTTCGTTTCCTTCCTTTGTTATAATAAGCTTTTTATTTGCTAGGCTGTGCTGTTCATTCTTTCAATATTCATTGACAACATCAACTTCTAATTTGCTTGAGAGCTCCTTTCATGGAGGTTAGCTAATTCATTTCTTTCCTCAAGGTAATCTTTATCACATACCCTTAAATAGAAGTGATAATGATTTGATTTTTGCATTCTTCCTTGTAATTACCCATTTAGGAGATAATCTATTTTATTTCAAAATCTCTATGTTAGAAATTAGAATAGTGGGTTTATCTTTTGAAAAAAAATATATTAAATTAGCGTGTTCATAGAAATTTAATATAATGAAGAAGGACAAAACTATTGGATTTGTATCACATAAATATTTATAACCCATTTTCTAGAATAGTAAAAATAACAATAATATTGTACAAAAAATAATAAATAGTGCGTTTGTATCAATGTTATAATGTAACGATTGCGGTCGATAAAAGGGTGTATTCAATATTCACGTTAATATAGAGTTATTTTATTGTTACTCTTTTAAACTTTTTTATGTGCAAATTATAAGTTGTTTTTACTCTTTTATCTCTCTTTTTGATGTCCATGGAAAACACACATAATCAATATTAAATATATGAAAAAAAAAACTAAAAGTATCCTTAGTTATGTTGAACTTCTCCCTCATTTTCTCAAGAATTTACCAGTTTTATTGTATAGGATAAAAATTTTTGCCCGTGACTCAACTTACATTTTGCCAATATATGACAACTTTATACTGCACATTTCTTGCAAAACTTAAGAAAAATTTGGAATTAATAATTTTGTGTATTGTTCTATGATTAATGTAATTTATTCGTCATTGGTAATCACTCACTAGCATGATCTACACACCTCCAATTTATTATGAATTTATATATTTAGGTTACGTTATTCCACAAGTAATGTAGGAGGTTGTGATAATTTTTTTTTATATTTATAGTAATATAATATTTTTAAGTAAAGATGTTTGTATTTTTTAAAATACGAATTCACCATACATACCATATGATATATTAATTAAATAAAAATAATAAAAATACGCAATAGAAATTGTCATTTCATATTATGAGTATATTTAAAATATGATGTTAAAAGAAATCCCTTTCTCTTTAATACAACAATGATTTAAACGATTTAATAATTATTGAATTTTTTAAGACAAATTATTGGGTTGAAATAATAACAAAGACATAAATACACTTTGATAAACTATAATTAAGATTTCATTAACTGAAAAATATGATTAAACTAAGCTAACATCCCTCTAAAAAGATTCAGAAAATCCCAAACCCAAAAGCCTCTCTTCATCTCACCTCACCTACTCTCACACTCTCTATTTCTCTCTCTCTATCACTCATAGAAATCACAAGAGCACTGTTGTTTCCACTGTTTCCCGAATTGCCAAATCCTTGCACTAACCCACCCGTTTTTGTTTCTCTCATTTCTATTAATCTTCTTCAGCTCTCGTTTATTTTTTTCAGCAGGTTCTTGCACTGAACAAAATCAAATGGTTTCTGGGTTAAAGTGAAAAAAGAAATTAAAAAAGGACTGATAAAGTAACATTCTTGGACTTCACAGGAGGCAATGTGAAGGGAAAGAAAGAATTTTAATTTTATTTCTACAGTTTCTCTGATAATGGTGGCTGCCATTTCTGATGAGAACCCAACGACAAGCTCAAGGCCTCCCCTTTTGCCTTCTGAAAAAGACAATGCACGTAGTGCTTCTGGTGTTAATGGTACAAGGAAACCCAGAGGAAGACTTGTCTCTTCAAGATATTTGTCACCTTCTCCTTCTTCATCTTCATCTTCATCTTCAACAACGGCAACAGCAACAGCAAAGAGTCGCAGTCAGAGCCAGAGATTTTCTTCTCCACTGTTGTCTCGTTCAACAAATTCATCTAATTTACAAAGCACATTTCCTGCTTTGGGGCCTAAAAGATCACAATCTGTTGATAGGAGGAGGCCTGTGACTGGTTCTAGTCCAAGGGCTACTACCCCAGTTCCAAGCTCGAAGCAAAGCAATTCAAGTCAAGAGCTTTCAACAGCAACAAAGATGCTCATTACTTCAACTAGGAGCCTATCTGTTTCTTTTCAAGGTGAGGCCTTTTCACTTCCTATTAGTAAGACTAAAGCTAAGGCAACTCCTGAGAGAAGAAGAGGGACGCCGGTGAGAGATCAGCCCTGGCCGGGAAGGAGCCGGCAAGGGAATACGAGTTTATCAAGGAGTTTGGATTGTAGTGTTGAGGGTAAGAAGTTCGTTGGGTTTGGATCTGGGGTGGTGGCTAAGTCATTTAACCAATCATTGATTGAAAATGAGGGTAGATTGAACTTGGACTTAGATAATGCTAAGCAAAATAAAGATGGCAATTTGTTGGAGAGTGAGTCTTGTGATCTTATAACTTCTGATGATACTGATAGTGTGTCATCTGGTAGCACCAACACTTCTGGGGTACCAGAATCTGGTGGTGCTCTTGCTTCACGAATGAAAAATGGTGCTCGCGGCATTATTGTTTCTGCTAGATTCTGGCAAGAAACTAATAGCCGGTTGAGGAGATTACAAGATCCAGGGTCACCTTTATCGACCAGTCCTGGTTCAAGAACAAGTAACCCATCCAAGTTTTTGCAATCAAAAAGATTTTCAAGTGATAGTGCAGTGTCTACGCCTCCAAGAACTATGGCTTCACCTATAAGGGGAGCCAATAGGCCTTCATCTCCTAATAAGATTTGGAATACTCCTTGTATGTCCCCATCAAGGGGCATTCCTAGTCCTGCTAGAGTGAGAAATGGAGTTGGTGGCATTTTGAGTGGGAATTCTACTAACACACCTTCGATTCTTAGTTTTTCTGTGGATTTAAAGAGAGGCAAGATGGGAGAGGATCGAATTGTTGATGCGCATATGTTGAGGCTTCTGCATAACCGTTACTTGCAATGGCGGTTTGTAAATGCTCGAGCAGATGCTACCTTCATGGTGCAGCAACTGAATGCAGAGGTGTGGTCTTTACTTGTATGTTTTTGTGTTTTCTGTTATTGATTACTTAAGTTTGATTTGCACTCATTGAGTTTTATCTTGGATGCTCATCTACTTTATACTGCTTTGAGAAAAAAACTATAATAGCAAAGATTATTTTGCCCGTGGAATGGATTGCATGGTTAAATTAGAAGGAAAAATACATATTCGTTGCATTTGTTTTGTTATCATTATCCAGTTCAGCATTATATAGTTGTTTTCACAAATATGTCTAAATTTGGAACAATAAACGATGCATTTTATTTATTTCATATGACATCCTGGGAGGAATTTGTATTTCTTAAGCCAGCATATAGGTATCTGAGAATTTGTGGAGTGAAGAATTTGGAGAAGGAAGGACCTTAAGGTGACTCACACTGTTGTTTGGTGATTATAAGTCTTTAGGTGAATGGAGAGTTTGATAACAGCTAAAGACAGATTTTCACTCTAAACTGCTTTGCCCTTAAGAAAAGACACTGCATTTTATGTGGAAGGATTGCACAATTATTTACTATGATATACAATTTTTTCTGATATTTCATTTTTAACTATAATTTCTTGAACTTGCATTAGAAGGGTGGTTTTTTTTAGTCTGATGTCTTGCCAGGTAGCATAGGCATTTTATTGCTTTCTCCGGCAGGTGGAATTTGTTGCTTGTACTAACCTTGGGAAGCAGTCTGATATGCGACACAACATTTTCTCTAAGTTATGAGAAAAAATTAGATGGACTTTTGTGGGTTGACTTGTTAAATTGATACTTGTGGGAACTCATAAGTATCCTATGTGTACTGTACTACTGTCTATGATTGTTTGAGGCCAAAACAGTCTAGAGCAAAACTCCAGACCATGTATGCCTCAACAAATGAGTCTGCATTGTCTTAATGAAGGACTATATTGCTGTTGGTGTTCTGTGTAATAGGTGTACTTAGTTGTAACTGTAATTTCCTAAACTTCCTCAAGTGGAACTGTGAACTTTATCTTACCAATCTTGGCTGGTAGTTCGGTGCTTTCTACGTAACATCTCTTTGTTGCCTTTCATAAGATTGATGAATTTTCTGATTTCCACTGCCATTAGACTTTTCTTCCCATAGAACTATGTGGTTCAATAAAATTTTCAATGATTAGGAAAACAAATGGAAGGTTGCAGACATAGAGCCCCATCTGTTTGTCTGAATCATGATTTTTGGATTATTTTTTAACCAGTGCCTTGTTTTTGTTAATTCTTGTTGTAGAGAAGATTCATAGGTCCCATCAATATTGATTTTTATTTGAATTATCGATTGGCCACTGATGACATTCAGAAAATCTTCTCATTCATTTTTTTTATGGCTAATATGTGTTAGCAATTGATAATGATGTGGCTAGTGTTCTACATGAACATTGACTTGACAGAGGTAATTGTAGCTGGTTAATTGTTGTTGTAGAGAGGATTCATAAGTGTTTTACATGAACATCTAATACTCAAAAGTAATATTCTTTCCAGGCATACGTAATTTGGAGTATTGCATGTCTGCTTTTACTTGTGTCACTTAAATGATACAAGTGGACATTGGGTCAATGTTGATATGAGTGTTAGTTTTGGAAATATAAATCTTATTATTTCAAAGCAATTGAAAAAAAAATTCCAGATCAAAATAGTGGATTATGATCTTTTTGTTTCCTTGTTACACAAGTTGAACATCTCACTTAAAATTGTTGGCTGGTAATATGGATTCTTTCTCATCTATGCCTGTTTTGGTGGCCTTAACTCAAGGATCTTGTTCTTCAGAATTGGTATTTGCTTCTAATAAAGCAAAATACCAACATAAGGCTACCTTTGGTCTATAGGGTAGTGTCTCCCTGTACAGCTTGTTATGATGATATTACAAGAGAAATAACTGCTTAGAAAGAATGATAACATATTTCTGTTTTATCAAACTTTTGCACGTGAACAGTCAAAGTAATCTGTTAGTATCCTAGCATTGCTTAAGGAGGCAGGTTATGCCTAACATTCGTCTGTCTAAAGAATATGATGGAAAGATTCATGAGAAATCACATGCATCACTTGAACTTAAGATTTAAGGTTTTAATCAATTCCCCCTCAGACATAGGAATTCAATAGACGGTTGAAGGTATTTATTTCTACTTAGGTCTTTCTGATGAACAATCTAGTGGACATGGCTGGGTTTGGTCAAATAATAGATTCTGTTAAAGCTACACTTAGCAAATTAGCGGGCTTGGCTCATGCTTGATTTTAGGGTTATCCAGGCTGATCATTAGTAGCTTTTGTACCAAATGCTTCAGAGATTTCGAACAAATACCCTGACTCTAGTTTCTGATTTGTATTTCTTGATAATTTTTGCTTGTGTTAAATATCAAATGTCCTTGATTTTAGAAGTTCTCCATCCTGCCTGTGAAACTGAACCAGTTGTATGTACATTTTTTTTCTTCTATTGATTATGTAATTATTTTCTTTTTACCAGAAAAATATTTGGAATGCATGGGTAACAATCTCAGAATTACGGAATTCAGTCACTCTTAAAAGAATCAAGTTACTGTTGGTAAAGAAAAAGTTGAAATTGACTTCCATCCTCAAGGGACAGGTAAGATTCAGAGCTTTAATCTTTTCAAATGAAAACCCCTGCAAGCATTTATAATAGGAAATCTTATGTTTGTCATATGATTATGTTTTACGTGCTTCACAATATACTGTGTGTCTGGTTCTTAATTTCCCCATTGGATTTGTAATTGGAGTTTGTAAAAGAAACCATCCACTTACATTGCTACAAGACTGAAGTAAGATAAACAACTATTTACTTATAGAACTCAAGAAAAGCAGCAAGAACTATAATGATTTTCAATTTACAGACTTATATTCTCTTAATAATTTTTATTCTCTGATTAATCGTAGGGAATACTTGCATCCACCTATACCATGTTTCTGCAAGACATCAAGCCCATATGATCAGCTTGAAAAATTGTCAAAAACCTATATTTATTTTATGAAAAATCATCAAAGACATACAGAATCTGTAGGTTTTTTGTTAGAGTTCAAATCGGGTGTATGAACCTCTTGTTTCTGCTACGGTATTGTAGCAGTGTATGTGGACAATGCTTTCCCAATCCACATATGCACTTGCACTTCTATTTGTGGGAAGCAAAGCGAATGAATAAAGAAATCCCAAATCTGGTGGATGCAATTCAGAAAGTGGAATTTTAGGGTAATCTGTAGGCAATTATGTCATAGAATGTTTCGGCGCAGAATTGGGTGTGGGGGAAATATTCTTATCTCTCTAGAGGTGTGCATTTTTGAAGCCATAAGTTCCAACTATAATAATATCCTGTGAAGGGTCTGACATGACATGATTGACTGTTGTATATTTGGTTTTCGTACACATTTTCGGACCTAGTGTGTTGTACTGCATGGGTGCAGGTGATTCATATCTGAATATAACACATGCATAGTGAAACATATTTTCCTTCTTTCTTTCCTTTCTTCCCCATCCGCCACTGGAGTTGAGTGGCCATTAACTGTTGCATCATTTTTCTTTCCTCAGCTGAAATTCATTTTAATTTGTTAATGTAGTTTCCTTACTTGGAAGAATGGGCTCTTCTAGACAAAGATCACACTAATTCTTTGCTTGGAGCAACTGAAGCTTTGAAGGCCAGTACTCTCCGTCTTCCAGTTGTTGGAAAAGCAATAGTATGTGTCTACATTTTCATTTTTTGCTTTTTAATTTGAAACCAGTGACGTTTTAGTGATTGAGACAGAGAGTGATTCTATGATTAGTGTTCTTGACTTTGAAAATTTGATTCGTCTCATCTTTTTCTTAAAAAAGTTTCCTTTTCCTTTTTGGGCATATTAGGCTGATGTCCAAAATCTGAAGGATGCTATCAGTTCAGCACTTGATGTGATGCAAGCAATGGCATCCTCAATATGCTTGCTATCATCAAAGGTAAGCTCATTCCACTTACAGTTGATAATTAAAACAGTATAATACTAGAAAATGCTCTTCACTAATTTACCATGACACCAATTATTCTTGAAGAGATTATTACAGAATTTTATGAAGAAAATAATAGCTATGCTCTTGGTTTGACTATAACTGGTTAAATTATAGAATTAACAAAAACTACTGGCCAGTTTCACCACACCTAAAACATTTTCTTAAGTATGCTTAGTTATTTTATAAATTGTCTTTTGACTATTCTACTTTTAATTGATTGTTAGTGGACTTTGTGGAAGCATAAATGATTGTAACTGAAGGGTAAATCGTACTGGGATGTTTGCATTGGCAGAGTCCTATTGTTAGGATCTTGGAGTTATCTGTAGCCTATGAATTTCCACGGCCTTGAGAAGCATGGAAATGAAATTATTGGCCAGCACGAGAGGAAATTGATTATTTTGGATTTTGACTCAGCTGGACTTATTCTCTTATTTTGTTCTTTTAGCTCTCAAGGGAAAGTGATAAATAGTGATTTTTCAGTACAAAATTTCACCCGCTGATAGCCCAGGCCTTGCCTCCCTAACAAATGATCCAAGTTTCTCTATCATTTATGTTTAGTGAAAGGAACCTGCTCTCATGAAGCACAGAGGTTGTTTCTAACGCTATACCTAGGTCCCTCATCTCTTAACCAGTTTTCGACAATTGCATATAGTTTTATTGCTTGTGGCTTCTAGTCCCGTAGCTCCTACTGTGGAAGGTTTTGAGACGGCTACCACCTAAATGATAGAAACAAATTACATCAAAGCTTTTGCTAAATGCTGAAACAAGTGGGTAGAGACATGGTTTTATTTCATATGGGTTGCTGAAAGCTATTTGTGTATGTAGTATGTTTGATTTGACCTCACCATGCCATGTCTACTGATTGAAACCATGTTTCATTCATAGGTGGAGAACATGAATTCCTTAATGGCGGAACTCATGAATGTGACCGCCAAAGAAATGGCTTTACTTGAGCAATGTAAAGATTTCTCATCCACATTATCAGCTTTGCAGGTAAATATCGCTTTCTGCATTTTTCTCTCCCCCCACCTAAGGGGTGAAATATTCCCCACTTAATACGCTTATGAAACTATTAAAAGTTCCTTTCAACAGATTAAGGATTGTAGCTTGAGAACACATATAATACAGCGGAATCGTGTAACAACTACCAGCAGCCTGACAGCACGCGTGTAGATCTGATCTTATTTGACCACTCACTCACTCTAAAAGCTAACATCACTCTTCTTTTTCTGCCGGGTAGAGGCGCACTGGAGCATATAAGAATTTATCTCACTAGTTAGTTTTGGCTTCTCGTTTGTCATTTTCATATGATCTCCTACATGCGTGTATTTTCTATCAGAAGATTACAGGTTGTGGCTTTAAATCTTACTAATTAGCTGTATACGAACAACTCTGGCTGTTTTTAGGCAACAGGAAAAGCATTGTATATGTATATATGTAAAAATTCATCTGATCATACTGATAATCATGTAGTTATATGTGCACCCAGTTACTGTTTTACCGATTTTATCCGATGATGTCATGTGTGGCTTGCTTGTTCGTGCACATGATGTCTCTATATATTCAATGAATCAGTTCAATCCTGCAGTTTCTAAGCAGAATATGACCGTTCATTCAAATACCAAGATGGCAAGTGCCATTGTACAGCATTGTTGTACATTATCATTATGACGGACTTATCTGTGCTAGGGCAAGTAAGTTGATAAATTTGGCTCTCATGGCGGTCTCTTTTAATCTCCATGAAAACGTGAGTGTACTTTTACTTTCTTTGTTAGTGCATGGAAAACAATTATTGAACCCACATTCATTCTGGGATCATGTACCACTTATCATCAATTCAAGGCAGAGTTGCCTTTTCTTTTGCTAGGCTTAGTTCATTTCATCTAATGCCACCTGTTAGATTGCCGACGAGTGATGGAAGACAGTACTTGAGATGAAGTGTAAATTCAAATGTGTCTTATGTTGAAGTATACGCAACCATTTCTGTAGGGGCGGAAAATGAAAAGAAAGACAAATTCATTAAAAATACGGTAAAACTGTGGGCCATAATGGAAATAAATATAACATGCAGGGGCCAAAGAATAAAAATCTTATCTAGAATGGGCAAAAATGAAAATTACCGCTTCCAAGGGACAGGAGTCAGGAAGCAGGGAAAGCCCCCAAAGTAGAAGTTGACCGGATTGACAGTTTGATCAACATAGTCAGCGACAGCTCGCGCTGTACTTCCGGCGCATGGGGAACTGAGAACCCCAGCGCTCGCCACTAACATGCGCTGCAGTTGTCCCTGACTATTCTATCACCCAACTTGTTCATTAAAATAAAAAGGTAATTTTTAAAAACCTCCCCTCAAGTTTGGGTTTATTGAAAGTAGATGGCGAGAATTTATTTATTTGTAAAATATCTCCTACCGTCAGTTAATTTTAACATTGACCGTTAGTTGACTGTGCAAAGATAATTTTGCCCTTAACAACCGTTGTAAACTGACATAACTAAAAAAAAATTAAAATTGTTAGCGCGAAAAGCACAATCATTATTTTTTGACAATTTTATTTTTGTCAATTCTAAAAATTTACAATATCATAGGTAAAGATTATGACTATTTTATTTTCAAGTTTTTAATTTTATCTTTCTTGTAGGAACTTTAAGGAAATATCAATAATTTAAAGAGGATTTTCAAGTTTTTAATTTTATCTTTCTTGTAAGAATTTTAAGGAAATATCAATAATTTTAAGAGGGTAAAATAGCCAACAATTTTAAATTTTTTTTTTAGTTAATTCCGTCTACAAACTGTTGTTAAGGGTAATATTATTTTTGCACAGTTAACTAACGGTCAATGTTAAAAGTAACTAACGGTAGGAGATTTTTTACAAATAAACAGATTCTCGCTATCTACTTACAACAAGCTCAAATCTCAGGGGATGTTTTTAAAAATTACCCTAAAATAAAATAAAACGCACATTTTCCCACGTGCCATATAAATTTTAATAACACGTTTTCTCAATCGCCATATTAATCATCCTATAGATAATTAATGTTTTCCCCTTTTCATACAGCCAATGATCCTTGCTTAAATTTATATTTAATTAAGCCTGCAATTATAATTTGTTTGTATATATATATATTTTACCCACAAAATGTGACTGAATTACATGATTGTCACGTAACTCATATATTCTCAACTTTGTTTACATCAAAAGCATTACAATTTAACTACATTTAGGCTATTTTAGTATAATTGTGGGTCAAAGTTTCACACCGAATCCTAAAGAGAATAGAGAGGGTGAAGATTCATATCATTGTGCAAATCTCCCAACATGGGGCATGGGATTTGTCCCATAATCCATATAATGCTTTTGTATCTCCTTTGCCGTGCTAATTGTTTGTTGCAATAATGAGCATCAAAGATTTCACGATCAAACTTTATATAATTCTATGTGACCTTGGGGATAATGAACAGTCAGTCCACACAACTCAAGACAATCAAGATGCTAAACCTAATCAAAAGTACTCATTTGGGTCCCCTTTTTGACAGCACTTTCTCGACAAAATCTAAAAATTCGGTACGGTTTTCACAATTAGGGTATGACGCATTGCGCATAATCTTGCCAGTTTGAATACGAAAAAAATAAACTAGCTAACTTAATATCAGCATTATGTCATAGCAGAGTTACACCGCATTGTGACTAAATCCACAAGAAAATGATCCAAAATAATAAAATCCCACACACTGAGTCGTAGGAGAAGAGAGAACAACGAAAAGCTATAAAGGGGTCCCCGCAAAAATGGGTGATGCGGCCACAAAGCAAAGCATTATATGTGCTTGTGCTGCAAAATGCGTCAAAATGGAACCCACAGCCCCATTGCCAGCAATGTCATTTGGCTAAATCCTCAAATTATCTGATCACAATGAAAATCACAATGAAAGACCAAAAAAAAAAACAATCAATTTTGATGCCGACTACTTGCACCCCATGTTACAACTTATAATAATTATTATTATTATTTGCTTTACTTCGTTCCTAATGGCTTGCTTTTTGATATGGTGGGATTCGCTTGTTGCCCAAAAACCATTTGGCTATTTTCCTTTTTCCTTTGGTAGGTCAGAAATAACAAATCAAAACCCAAAATCAAATGCTGCTAATTCCATTCATTTGCCTTTTTCAAAAGCCAGTCACCTTTCGGTTTCATCATCTGAAATTAACTTCTGCTATTTGTGTACATTACTTGCCCTACAATCCATTCATGGCTCCAAATTTTGCTGCCATCATCTCTTGACTATGGTTTCTTGTGATTGATAATGAAGCGATAAATATTTTATTGAATGATATAAAAAAAAAACTCAAAATTCCTCTATAGCACTAGAGTGAGGAAATATTTTAATTAAATATACTGAAGGCCAAAATTAAGAAGAGAAGATTATACATTAATTCTTTTATAATTGTCCTAAAATTATTTAAGACTAAAAAAAAGAAAAAGAGAGAGGTTATTAATACTCGTCTGTTGTTTCAGAGGAAGAGTCTCAAAAGCTTCTTTTCACCTGCGACCTCAGAGCAACAATTATCAGACCCGGTTCCCGACGTCGTCGTTTCGGACTCCTCCGACGGCGTCTCTGCCCTAAGCTTCTCCGGCAAACAAGGCTTCAGACCCAGATGAAGATCATCTTGAAAATCAGAAACAGCCTTCCTCTTCAGTGGCGGAGTGATGACGTCCTTTGGACTATTGTTGGTACAGTTCACGGCATATTCTGACACGTCATCAAGTTCCGGCGCCAGTGAGCAAGGCAGCGGCTGCAACACGCCACCGCAGAGAACTCTTTCCACCGCCGACTGGCACACGTTCCAGTTTCCTGTCCACAGAAGCCCCACGGCGCCGCTCACTGGGTTCACTGTTCTTCCTACTGCTTCATATAACAGCGACTGAAACAATGCTGCAAATAAAATTTATAAAAAAAAACATGCATTATGGATTTCAGATGATGATACCAAGGATTATTTGAGAAACTTGAAGGTAGAAAATGGAATTTTTTATGATAACTTGTTATATACAATTCTAAAATATAATAAGCATTAAAATTCAAGTAGGCTTTGGTTTATTCAATTATTAATTCTTATTGATATAATATGAATGTTCTTGAAATTTAGATAATATTTTTACCGATTTTAACATAAAATCCCCACAGCAAGGCATTGTCTTTTCAGAGAATTTTTCCTTTTCTTCTCAATAATGAAATAATGGTTGAAATTTAACTGCTGTTTTTGGCTAAAATAAAAACACCCACTTGCTTTCTGTCATTTCTTTGAAAGTCTGGTAGCCGCCATAAAAACTTGAAGAAAAAAAGGATTTTTTTAGTTTAAAAAATAAATTTGTGCTGTGTTAGAGGAACTTACAGGGACGTTGGGTTTCGGGGACGGCGGAGATGAAGGACATGAGGCCGGCGCGGCCGAAGAACTTGGCAACAAAGACGGTGGCGTTTGCTTGAGCTTGTGGGGTGCCGATCCATTGAATGCTTTGACGAAGCATGCAGTTTTCACTGCAACCTTTTCTCAGAACTCTACACCCATTGCAACTCATGTTGATTTTTTTTCGCTCAGCACACGACATACAAAACAGAAGCAAAAATAAAAATGAAATTAAATGAATGATTATAAAGAAAGCATAAAGCTTGTATTGGTTTCTTGGATTGCAAGCAAGGGGGAGAGAGAGAGGGAGATGAGAATGAGAGAATAGTCGTAGACTCGTAGCAACAAGGAAAGAAGATTAGAGGGTATGAGTGTATTTGTCTGTGTGTGGGGGTGTGTGTGTGTATAATATATATAGGCAAATGGATAAGTGAACCATTTGGATAATAACTTTTGCATCCTTTATTTTTTACCATTTCACGAGTTAGTACACCGTTTGTTCATTTGTATCAATCGGTTCATGACAACAAATGTAATGACTAAATTACCCTCAACTGTTTTCGGTAAAACACCATAATACGAGGACACTAGATCATTTTACCTCATATAGGTAACTAATGTAAGGAGCGGGCTATACTTTAGATTCAATTTTAAGAAATATAAATCTCTCTAAATTTGAGAATTAAGAATTAAATTGAATCAATTTCAGTTGGAGTAACAGTTTTTATTTTATATTGATAATTTTTTTGGTTTGTTTTGATTTGAATCTAAACTCAATCAATTTATAAAATTCATAACTAAATCACAATCAATCTCTATTCCCCTAGAATTGGGCTGGCGAGCAGCTGTGCAGTGACAGCACAATTGTCCCAAACGAGTCTTAAATCGATCAAAATATCCAATACTAACAACTAATACAATAATCAAAATATCCTTTAATGCACGCAAAACTTAACACGGTGAGGGTAACTCGGGGATTCCCAATTAGGGGTGTATTTGAAAAAAAATGGAGAAATTATATCTTCATTTGAGGAAACGCAAAAAGCTGAGTAGGAAAATGTTGTTACCCCCTGAGTAGTTAATAACTATTGGTTTTGGGTAGAGTGACCAGGGTTAGTTAAGTGGGACTCGTTGAGGTAACCATGGTTGAGTTTTGGGTTCCAAAGAAATGGGTGGGGGGGTGGTGGGGGCCCTGCGGCTCCGTGTCTCCGCAAATGGTTTTGAGGAGTTGAATTGTATGGATTCTCAGCCGTTGGATTTGTGTTTCGGGGATATCTATGGGGGAGACCAGATTCTTTTTGTTTTTTGTTTCCTCTTTGGTTCTTCCTTTGTGCCTTGTAGGAGACACAACGCTTTTTAATTGGTTAATTATTTTGAGTTTAAAAGACTTTTATCCAAATAAATTAATTATATGAAAATCGTAAAGTTGGTGACGTTTGATTGGATCAAGATTCCTTTTTATTTGAATTAATAGAGAATAATCAATAAAAAATAAATCTTGATTATATGTGTGTAATAATAATTATGCCGTCAAATAAATTTATTTTATTATGGAGTGCTTTATGTTTGAATGTTTCTTCATTGAAAATAAATGTCTTTAGAATAGTTAAGGTGACATTAAAATCTAGTACCTATGCGAAGAAAGAAGGTTGTAATTATTATAAAAAAAAAAATCCACGTAAAACTATGGAAACTTGAATCTAGGGTTGAGTAAATAACAATTTAATTATTATCTTTTTTTTTTAGTAAACCAAACTCAATGAATTCAAAAAATGACCTTAATGAATCGAAGATTCAATTCAATTTTTGAAGACTTTGTAACAATTCCCGAACAAAACCTAATTGATAAATTCTTGCAGTCATTTTTTAACGAAATAAAATTTCACTTTCGAAATGGATTAAATCGTACAAATTAAAATGAGTTAAGAACTCAAGTTAATCAATTGGTTATAGTTACGAGGATCATGAGCATATGAGTAGAAACTACAACAAAGACATATATTATTGAGAGGACGAAAGATGAAGATGCAACAAAAGCATAGAAGTTATAGTCGCAGCTGGAGCAACGTGGCATCTTTATCCGATTTTAATTTGGACCGCAATTACTTTGTTTAATTAATTAATTAATCAACAAATTCAACAAGACCAAAGTTTGTGGAGAATGAGATTCCAATCGCATGAACTAATCTTAGCTTTGCATATTCATTGGATTAAATTTAAACAACACAAAACTGATGACTTTTTGGCTTCATCCTCATTCATGCACTCCAAAACTTTTACGACGATTGTGATTAGCGAGAGAAAGAGTGACGTTTTTGCCTTTTTTTTTGGTGCTTCTTTTTTGGCAACACAAAATGAAACTTAATAAATCTTTTAGCATAAGCGCCTCTTCCTTGGAGTATAAAGACATTTGAGGTTTGGGGATTGCCACTGGACAAGAAGAACCTATACCCTCTGTATGCTTTTTGAGTCTTGACTTGCATTTGATTTGGATTCTTTCACAATAATAATATATAATGTGGTTCTTATCGTCGTAAAATAAGGTGAGCGACTTTGCCTACCAGATTACCCAATGTTTAATAATACATTTAATCTCGAAATAATTTGTACTTCCTGATCAATATTCAAAAAACACACTCCCGTACGTGTAACACGGCATTGCTGCTTATAAGTGGTTGGTTGTACATATGTAACATGGCATTGGTTATTAGTGACTATAATACATAAATCCAATAGCATATGGTATTGCCGCAAATTAAGCGATCGCTTTCAGAAACACAAGTGAAATCCTTTGTAATAACCGTTAAAAAACGAGAATGTTATTGTTTTGGTTGTGTCTTACACATTACTACGACTTTGTGATTAACGGTGCATCGCCCGCGGAAGAAAACAAATCTTTCATGAGTTTTCCTTCTACACTTGTTGCCGCATCACATAGACGCGGCTAATTAAGGATGATAACACCTTGATTTGATTCATAATCACTTCTAATAATTCCATGATATGGGACAAAATTAAAATGGATTTTTGGAAAGTGGAAGCTGGTAGAAGCTGACGGTAGTGACGATAGTTCTAAAGCTTCTTTTTTTTTGTCTGCTTTAGTTTGATCCAGGCCGGATCTATGCAGCTGGGGGCTTGTTATTTGTTACTACTAAAAGCACTTTCGATACTGTTTAGAAGAATTACTTAAATAAAACGGCTTATTAGATTACTTCATAATCAATTTCTCTCCTCTCTTTGAAACTCTTTTAACATTTGTATAAAAAAGTGTCCACTTATGGTGTTGCAGGTACCACCACATCCAACAATCCAAGCCCAAACCACCACCAGTGCTTTTGCGTTGTTGGCTTCGCCCGATTAGATAAAATGGTAGAAGTTATCCGGTGCGAGTGTCTAAATTTTATTTAAATGCGTGCAGAGCTAAAATATTAAGAATAATAATAATAACAGAAGATTAAACATTAAAGTAATGCTGATTACTAATTGCTCATCATTGGTGACCTTAAAGTGAAAAAGTTTGGGTAATGGGCTATATGTGTGGAAGCCAAGTCAGCTGTCACGAGTGGTAATGCTGAGAAATGTGACATTACAAAATTAGTGGAGGCTCGCCTCTTGATTTATGCATCTGCTTCTACAAGTTTCTGCACAACCCAGCTGCAAAATGAACTTCCAACTTTTTTCTTACAGACTATATATGATCTGTTTTGCTTAGTTTTAAACATAAACACTAGTTTCTGAAGTTGCTGATGTCATTTTAGAGTGTGGTCAAAGCTCAAAAGAGACCGACAGGAAAAAGCAACTCTTATGTAAATTGACTCTACTAAGAAACTGAATTCCTTCTGTTTCTGGAAGGTGTGGATTTAGTTTCTTCCAGGATGGCAGAACCGAGACTCTCTGATGAATCTGAGCCACTGTTTTCACCTTGTCCTCCTTTGCTTGTAAAGAGCTTTGCAAAGATCTTCTTAGACTTGAGCAACCCTTTCATTTTAGTTATGGCAGCCTTGTCACTTCCATTTCTCTCACTCCCTCCCACTCCATTGCTTAACCTTAAGGCAGCTAGCTCCCCTTTTAGGGCTTTCAGCTCCTCAGCTGTGGCTACAGCATCCCAATCTTCCTCTGGATTGGTTGCTGCTGACCTTGAGCTCCTACGAGAACCATTGTTTAAATCCTTCAGACCTCTAGGTAGGTCAGGAGTGCTACTGCCCGACGCGGCAGCCACCCTGACTTGCTCGAAAAAGAGTACCTGCACAACAACACGTAATGGAAGTCTCTCATTTTGGACAGCATGCATGCATGCATCAACTGATAGCTTCCTGCAGTCCATCAGCTTGCATATTTTCTTCCTTTCGCTCTTGCTAATTGCTTGATGCTCCTGCATCAGGGCACAGTTTAGGATGTAATCAGCAACTATGTAATGATGTCCTAACGTTTTTTGCTACAACTAATATACCTAAATTAGTCAAGTGCAATGGCCATTAATAGAGGACAAAACTTCACCATGAAAATCCAAATACAAAGAAATGTTATATTCCTGAAAATGCAAGAGCAAACAGGACATTGAAGGTCACAAAAATACTAACTGCATGTGCACAATGAGTAAACAAACCTTTCAAACAACTCTTACCATGAGGTACATGTCAATGGCCCGGTAAAGCCCATCATGAGTAGGCCTGGAGATACCTGACACCAACTCGGCAAGATCAACAAATTTTGCTACAGGTAGATTGTGATCCTTTGCAATTTCAGTGAGGTACCCATCCATAAGTTTTGCCACCATTAGCTTGGAAGCATCAGATAAAACACCCGGTCTTCTTATCTCTACAACCTCGTGTTCTTCTGGTACATCAGTTTCAGCGTTCTTATCTTGCATCAAAAACTCTTCAATTATTTTGTGCACCATGTCAACATCATGCATAGTACTTTCCCCTTCAGGTGCTCTTATCAAAATATCATTTACAGAGGCCTCCTCTAGTTGCTGTCCTATTCTTCTAACCAGCTGCGCCTTGACCATATCTCCCGAATCTACGATAATGGCTGCTTTCAACAACTTGAGCAAGAAACTGCAAGAGACGCTGCCTTTCTCGGCAGGCAACAGCCATACAACTGCATCAACGATGGATCGGTACTTTCCCACATTTCCAGATTGGATCATACCCTTGCTGAAGCCCGATAACCTTCTGTAAGCATAAGCTTTCAAGGCCTCGCCAATCACTTCATTAGAAAGTATGGCTTTGGTTTTAATAGTCATTATGCAACGCTTATAAAAATCAATCTCAAGCTCACACAAATCCTCAACCCACCAGTCCTTTGGCACTGCTCGTGTTCTGACACCATTCCAGTTTGGATCATTCCCATTTTCCTCTGGAAGTTTCTTGCGGTTGTACGTGTATGACCAGTCAACTTTAGACACATCAACACAGGCCTTGGTAGCTATGGCTTCAATGCAGTGGCTGGCTACCTTCAGTTCCTCAGACATTGGTAACAGAGACTTGGTTGTCTGTAGAACAATGATTGAATCTTTCCAACTGCGTAAAATGCTAGAGCTGATGAAGACATCAATCTTGTAAACGAAATTCCCTTTCTCAACACTTTCATGCATTCCCAGGTACTCGGCCGCACATCGAGCCGCCACAACATTGTATGCATTGAGGGTAACAGTCATGCCGTAACAGAATTTGGCACAAGTCTCAAATGCAGAAGGCCCACCAGGAATATCAGAAATGTCAACTTCATTGTTGTTGGCTTCATTGGCGGTTGCTACCAACTTCTGCAAGCAGGCACTTTTTGACAGCAGGGGAAACTGCAAACCATTTTTTTTTTTCATTTTCTTAGTTCCATAAGATGAGCATATGCTCTACAAAGCATACAAAAGCATATACTACAAGGCCCTTTCAGGTAAAAAGACATCATACCTTATGCAGATGAAACTTTATGTCATCGACAACAACAATAACATCAGTCGCCAACTCACTTGCAACGTACCTGTGAACAAAATATTTTCTTCATGCTGTTACCAAAATCTCTCCATAATTACACAAAAATATGATGAACTAGGTAAACCGAAAATTACTATAAGGAATAAAGTGCATCTAATTTCTTCAACCTCCCTCCAAAAAAAAAAATAAATAAATAAATAAATTCAACCTTCAATTATTTTCTTGCAAAGCTTAACTTCATAAGGTGAAAGAGGTTATCGGAGATGACTCTGAAAGCATTTTATCTAATGCCCACATCAAAGAATCGGATTATAGTGAATTACTAAATTGAAATAAAAACTGAGGTTTTGAGTAAATTTGACAATTTGAGAAAGATGAAGCAATGATTTCCCAAGTTTCCATCAGAATTATTAGTTTTCATATAAGCATCACAATTTAAAAGGAGAGTTTACAATCATAACAGTCATACTTACTGGGGTCAGCATTACCAAAGAAGAATAAATTTTATGTGCACTTGTAAGACTGAGGTGAAACAACCATTCCTGATATAAATCAAACAGAACATACAGGGTTGACATGCCTCATAATGCTTTTATACCTAGTTTTAGCATCAATCTACAAGCTCCCTGACATTGTATACATTGTATACATACAATGTTGGAGGCAATCATTGAACAAATGAAATGGTTAAAAGATAAATTCTTATTTCCTTAGTAGTGTCAGTCATCTTATATGAATGTCTAAGATTCCAACATATCCAGGTAACAAAATAGTGCCAGCAGATGATTAAGTTTGAGCTACATAAAACCAATACTAGGTTTTCTGATCCGACAATGGAAACAGAAACATCTACAGTTCTCAGGGGATATTGATCTGGAAAAGTGACAAATGCTAGAAGCAGGAACAATCTCCTCTTTGAGTATCAAGATACTGACCATAACATTTCAAATCTTAATATTCGTGAAAAAGGGCCTGATACTGATAAGGTACATACAAGCGTTTAAGAAGGCAAACCCAGCATCAAAGCTGGTCAATATTGTATTATAAGGCAATAGGAAAATAATAAGACACGACGTTCCAGAAAAGACTCGGAAATCATACCATCCATATGGGAAAATAATAAAAGCACCTTGTTAAGCAACAACAAATTGAGAAAGGTACTAGAACAGTACACTCAATTTCAATGAACAGAAAAGCAGCTGAAAACCGTCCACTAAGATTTATGCAGAAGGAACCGAAATGCATCAAGCAAATCTGCGAGCTAGGGGAAAAAAATAATAGAGAGAAAATAAGGCACCAAGATATCTCACCTAACATTATTCCCATCAGCCTGAAAAGAGTCCGGCTTTGATCCAAGCTTCATAAACTTCATCTTGACAAGCAAATGATGTACTTCTTCTACACCTGAAAAACGAACCTTTCTCACTACTCAGCTTTCCACTTCTAAATCAAACAACTCACACTCACTACAGCATAACCAAGTAAAACACACATTACACAAATCGAGGAAAATTTTCCAGGAATGGAATGAGAATTCCCCAGTTGTGGGGACCAAATTTGTGAATGACCAACTATTTGGGCTTACAGAGAGTAAAGGATCCAAAGAAGGGTAGGGATATATGCCGTGAAGAGTATGACCGAATCTTGACAGCAATCGAGGCAAGGAGTCCAAATAAGATAAAGGAATAGATAATTGGGGGGTTTGAGTAATTTTTTAACAAAAGGTTCTCTACAATGGCAAGAGAGCCAAAGAAGAGATTGTTTCCTTGGGTGGTGGCAAAGCCCACGGAGTCCGGGCTCAACCGGTTAGCTCAGGAGACATAGCCAACAGACTCTTAACACTAAATAATTATCACTATCTACACTAAACAATTCTCAAAACCCAGAGACACCCCACAAGCACAAATCTGACACCACCTCACTAACTAATTGTTTATCATTTGTGTTCTGGTTACTCTGCTTCTTTGTTTTGCCTTTTAAAAAAGCTTATAAAGATTCATGCCACCAAGACCAATTGAGTTACTTTAAAGCTTCAAGTTCCAAACTTGAAATATACAAATCAATGTATATATATAATTATATACATAATGTTTTCCCAACCGTTGAAGTTTGAAAGCCTGCAACGGAAAACAGCATCTTGGTATCAGCTTAGGGAATCACCAAAACGGTAGACAACAAGCATCTATCTTTATATGGGCATAAATGAGAAAGATCACAAAAGAAATTAAAATTATAGCAGTAATCAACTATCAAATATGACTAAAATATGAACTGTAATCAGAGAAATCTACCAGAATATTCAGAGGAATCTAGTTAAATAATAAGCCAAAAGATCATATTGTACTGTTATAATAAGCATAAACCCTAAATCCCCACATGTAGAAGCCCCATTATCAAACTGCAAGTTGGTTTAAACAAAAAGGAAAGTCCCCAGAAGCCACTCTCCGTGCAAACCCCAACACAAACCAAGACCCTATTTCTCAAATCTGCAAAAGCCTTCAGCATTGCTTCCTAACTTCTAACTCTAGCGTAAAAATAAAACAAACCCATTTCAAATTTGGTAATTTCAACAACACCCACCAAAGAATAAATTAAAAAAAAAAAAAGAAGGAAAAACGTACCAAGAAATCTACACCACTATTGCTGTAGCTTTGCTTGTTTCACTATACTAAGTGAGGAAGAACAATGACATTACATAATGGGCCATGCCTGAACACTAACTCACTGAGTACTAATTACTAAACCCACTATGAGAGAAAGAGAAAGAGAAAAGAAAGAAGGGGAAAAGAAAAAAAATACAAATTTACTCAAAAACCGCCAAAAGCTAAAGAAACAAGTACCCACAAATGCCCATCAGTTTGTTTCTGAAGGAACCAGAACTTTTTTCTTTATTTAACACTAAAAGCAACTACTTGGAAATGTTTTATCAGTCTTGTGAGAACACACAGCACTTCTACTGCTTACTTTATGCAACAAAAGAAAAATGATAACTTTTTTGTGAGCTGTGTAAGAAAGTGAAAATAAATTCATTTAATTTTGGGAGGTTATGGTATTAAGAGAGTGAGTTGAATACATTGCTCAATAATGTACGCCAAAACTGACAACACGGCTAGCTTGTTGCCTGCAGCTGCTTTTATTAATTAATTGACAGCCCTTTGCTTGCAGCCTAATCAACCCATCACCCCCTTGCTCCTTCTTCAGTCTAATTAGAACTGAAGGCTCATCCCACCAGTCCGTCAGTCACCACCTCAGGGTGTCCAATAAGTCTCACTAGACTCTGCAGGTTACTTAAAATTGGGAATTTTTTTTTTTCCTCTGTTGAAATTTTAATATTTTAGGATTTTTTCTATGATTTGCTTAATAATATATCATGCGAGGCACAAGGAATTTTAGATGTATTTATCAATTGAGAATAATGTGTACAACATTATAAGTTGATAACAGATAATTTTGTGAAGGCATCTCTTATGCATTCGTCCATGTCATATTGTGATATTTTAATTTGATCCACTACTTACAATAACAATTTGCTTGTAAATCGATCTTAATATCTTATTATACTATACTACTATTTAGGTCGTTGAATAAAATTCTTGTCTGCGCTTCAAAAAGAAAATGTGTTGATGAAAGAAAAAGGTTAATTCTAGTTCCATACTGTTTTATCTCTTTATTATAAACGTGCCTATGACATGCTCGTGTACAATTGATTCCGTTTGGTTCAATCGGGAGCATGCATTATTCCTATACTTAAATTCAAGCCCATCATGATGATTTGCTTAGCCGTTCTGTTCAAACTTTTTTGTTCTTCTTAGGAAGAATTATAACTATAGCTACAGCTAGGCTACAGATATAGCTCATATCAGGACCATGATGAACTCAACGGCTGAAACCGACCTTCATTCAATAGCCAAACCTAACATCCTGTTAGGGTTTTACAGCTTGTACACTCGTTTGTAAAAAAAAAACTAGCTTTTTTTTATTAACCTTGGCTGTCTCATCATGTTTTACTGTTAACTTTTCAAAAAGGTCCTCTCTTATTAGGTTTACAGACTAAATTCACACCGATGTAATAAGTGTTTATAGGGAATGGCGAATTTTTAGATGGGACTCAAATTCATTATCTACAACGGTGCACTTATACGTTATCTATGTGTCCATGAGTCCATCTAATAAAATTTAAACACGTTAACTTCACAATATATATACGTGTGAAATAGTTTCTTAAAAGAACTAAAGAGGAGAGAGATCTTAATCCCCTACCAGTCACCTGGGTTCAAAAGAGATATTCTTGATAATGCATAGAACAGCTCAGAGTGAAGTTCTAATTAATTAGCATTGATTATTTAATTAGCTGCAGATTAATTTGCAAAAGAGATTCTCGATGACCCTTATATGACGTCTTGCATGATCGAGCTCTGTACAAATATGCATGTGCTTTGCATTTGCATGTGCCCATGAGTGAGTGAGAGAGAGTCTTAAGCCAATTTTACTAATCACAATTGGCGCAAGCAAGAATCCTTTGCCTTTCATAATAATTAAAAAAAAAAAAAAAAGCAAAGAAACAGCATATGATGTTCGCAATAAGATTAGCAAGAACATTTCATATTCTCACCAGAGCACTTCCCAATAAAAGTGCTAGATTTCTTTGCAATTACATATATAATAATATAAAATCACATTTTTTCGGCCACCCTATTGTCTCTTTCCTTTGAACACAGCGAGGGTTTATTAATTCTCTTTGTCAAAATAGCATAAACATAACAAATACCGATGCCCATACATGTATAAACAGGAAAATTACTTAACGTAATTCGGTGGAGTGTAATCTATTTTCATGAATAAACTAAAAGATGTAGTTCTCATCATAAACCCTAAAATAAACAATTTATTTATTGTTGTGCGAATTTGAGTCATTGCTGACTGTAATGCTTTGTAAATTAATATTCTATCTTGAATGAAAAGAAAGTTAAAAAAAAAAAAGAACAAGAAAAAGGATTCCTTAAGAAACACTTGATTCCTTATTCTCTACGCTAAATCTTCAGATTATATGCCAAAATTCAAAAGAAAAATTAAATGTTTAAATGTTAAGGGCCAGTCAGAATTAGCCGAAAGTCATTTTGTGGAGGGATGCTCGATATGAAATAGTCAACGATTTATTATCACGCGGGGTGTTTTTAATTAAAAGTCCTACCTACTTGCCTAATCTTGATCACTTGAGTCTCAATTCTCAATGCATATATATTAAGAGTGTTTTTAGTGTTTAATCTATCCAATCTAATTTACACATTAAACATGAATCACGTAGATCGAGTAGTGATAAGTACTTTACCGTGATAAATGTTTACAAATTTTACATTGTTAATTTTACCCATTTCATTGTTAATTTTACATTTTAACCCTTTTAAGTTTAATGACAACTTTATGACCTAACCTCCTCAAATTTCTAGTTTCTCCATTATGACTCCCTATGGACTAACATCCTAATTATGCCACTACTTAATGGATTCCGTTATTATAAAGATAACAGATGTCTTGATTACACATGATTACAAAAATGTGCACCTAACAAATCCTTGAAGAGTTACCTTGGTTCGCATATATAAGAATTTTTTTTTTTTTTTCCTTTCTGTTTGGACAATATAAATTTTGATTATGAAATAATGATCTTTCTGACTAGCATGGACATCCCAAATATTGAGGAAATCATCTCAACATGTACAAACTACTTATAATTAGTGTGTCCAACTATGCCAAGTAGGGAGAAAAAAATATAATAAAATGAAAAAAAGAAAAAGAAAAACAACTCATAGGAGAGACAATGTAGCAACATAGTAAAGTGAGAGAATCCAGAAATTGGGTAAATGTCTAAGATTTTGTTTTATAAGATCAGAACAATTAGCTTGCAGTTCGTACTTTCTCCATATTTTGCCCACATAATTGAATTTAAATTGCAATTACGTGCTAATGCAAAGATAGTGCACATGGCCCCCAATACTGGCACCGCTACCAGTGTATCATATCCCAGAGTCGATAGGTGGCTAGCTTTCCAATTAAGATATATACACAGGATATGAATCCCAAACCGTAGATAAAACGATACCCTAATTAATCATAGCAACCACCAGGCTCAATCTTTTGGACACGTAATCAATGGCTTAAAACATCATATGAATCGATTAATATATAAGTGGCATGCTTAATACATACATATGTTAAGATTATTTAACATTGCTGCATGCTGACTACATACAATGCCTATTAATTTTTCATTTTTGGGTTAAACTAAATAACTAATTATATGATATCAGAGCCAAGTTTTATATGTCCGATAACTTATATATGTTTCATTTATGAACCTTTCATTCGACCTGTTGTGAGAGAACTTGCTAAAAGTACTACTTTTCTAAACATTACTAATTATTGAGTCTTTATTACCAGCTTAAGGTGAAGATTAAAGACACAACATCTGGACATATATTACTACTCAAGTGATGGAGAGAGTCCGTTAAAATTATTTATCTTTAGTATTATTTCTGAGCCTTTATCCCCCAACTAAAATTTTTTGGTCAAGAAACTCAATTACCATAGAATATCGCATGGATTCATCATTAGGTCCTACACTAACGTGAACTTTTAACATATGGAATCTTCACTAATCTTTTAACATACACTTTTAACGTGAACTTTACATTTAAGAAACTCTTAAGTACACTGGTTTGGAGTTTGGACCACAAAGACTTCAGCTAATATGTATATAACTCATCATCTTTATCATGTTTTACGTTTTGTTTCTCTAATAATAAACTAGAACCAGATCAAGATTTGCATATTACTTATATTGAAAAAGATACAACAGCTAATTAATATGCATTGCATGGCATGCAGATCGATTGCAGAAAAGACCGAACAATGGAAATTAACTTTTGTTGTGATTAATAAATAAAAAGCGAGTGTGGTATATAAATTAGATCAAGTTATTGCAATTTTTAAAAGCTACTCCAATCTTTTTGTCAATATTTGTGTTTAAAAAGTTTGTGGATTTAGATTCTGGATTTCTTTTGACTTAAATGAGAATTAGCTAAAAGATCGTTTTTCGATCTTCTTAACTTCTACATCTAGAAATACGGGGTTGGTGAGAGATTCATTTTAGTTGAGAAAGATCCTTCACGATCCTTTTAGCTTCTACATAAAGAAATGTGAAAATTGGTGAAAAATTCATTTTAGATCTAAATATGTACATCAATTTTATTTATTTGATTTCGTATCATCATATTCGATAATTGTTTTTTTTCTATATTTGAATTCTTCACACGTGATTTAGTTAGTAATCACATGCTGTTTTTTATCAATATTTTTTGGTTTCATCATTAATCATCTCCAATTTTTTTTACGAGTTACAATATGGTTATTGATCTCTAATTTGGGATCATCATAAGTCATATCCGTTATACGAATTTATCATGTTTGTTAGAAATGTGGTGCAATATAATTTGGTTATATTTTTTGACAATCACACCCGCTGTTCAGGAACCTTAAATTAATCCCAAAACATCCCTTGGCACTGTAAGAGCATTATAAGCGAAGGCATCAACCCCACAAATACCTTTGTAACCCAAAACATATGTGCCTTTAATTTCCTCCAATTTCTCTCCTAGAGCGTTAACAAATCTTTTTTGTTTTATCCCAGATGACCACTAAAAAATGTTGATCGAATTGTAAATTGAAAAATGGCCACAACTAGTGTTATTTATAGACCTTCACAGGCCGGCAGCCAAAAAAATAAAAAAGAGCGCCGCAAGAAAATAGGCAAAGAATGATGAGGAAACTGGAAAGCAACCAGAGTCGCATGAATCAATTTTATTTACCTTCCAAAAATTTTGATATTACATGATTGTAGAAAAATAAAACTCTTGTGTTTCTCTACCAAATTATGCATAGAAATAGTTATCGATACCCGTACATCTTATAATAAAAGAAAAGAGTAATTCAACCTATTTCTTAATTTCATAAGATCCCATTTATTAATTTATATGCCGTATTTATTTTCCTGTATAATTACCCTTGTATTGTACTCAGAATTACCCTCTCCTTGATATTATGAAGCAAAGGTTATTTGATGAGCAGAACCCAACAACCTTACATTAATGTGCAAGTGGTAGAATAAAAAATATAATTCTTTATATTTATAAATTTAAAATGTTGAATCAATAATTCAGACTAAATGAGGCAGGAATCTGAAAAATACTCATTCAAGCACCAATGGTCGCATTTTCTTTTCGTTCAAAAATGAAGACTATGAAACTAAAATATCGATGAAGAATAAACTACAATTCTATAAACTACAAAGCTTCTTCACTTATGTGGCTCCCCATTAAAGTAATGTTCATTATTCAACCACATATAATGGGCTATGATCAAATGCATGGAAGATTATTCTTGTATAATTGTTTGTGATTATCCTTATAGTAAGAAACAAGAACGTTTTGATCATTAATAAAGAGAAAACACGCAAATGGTTAACATAGAATTGACATTCTTGGCATCTTAATCATGTTTAAACTAGTATATCTTTTAGCATTAATTATTACTGAACCTTTCTCTATAATTAGCTTATATTTTTAAGTCAATCAATTCAATTTAACCTATAAAAGATCACCTGTAGGATGCCTCATTAGGTCCTACATTGATGTGAATTAATTACTTGTGCGGACATTTAACATATGGAGTCTTAATTAATCAATAAGAGGACTGAAGTTTGGACCACAAAGGCTCCACAAACCAATTATATTGTACGTATACATAACTCATATTAATTAGATCAAGAATTGCGTATTAATTATGTTGAAAAGGTACAATTGATGCATGTCTAATTAATATATCACAGCATGCAGATATCGATTGCAAAAAAGACCTAACAATGGAAATTTGACTTTCTTGTGAGTAATGTATTAAGTCGTGCCCAGAATTCAGGCTTTATCTAAAAGATCAAGTTACTTTTAATTTCTAAAAAATTGCTTCCAATAATGTATAAAGTGGTAGAAACAAAAGGAAAATAACTCAATAGTAGAAATAAAAGGAGGCAGATCAATGACTTATATGTTATTAAGATCGGACTATTTAAACTTAAATTTTAATTTTTTTAAAGATCGTACTATTTAAACTTAAATTTTAATTTTTAAAGTAAGGTAAATTTTTTTAACTCGAATGTTTAATTATTTCGGGGGCTACTCGGAATCAATATATGTAGATCACCATTACAGATTTTTTTTTTAATTTCAAATCAAAATTTACTTTCAACGCCATGCATTTATTACATATTTTAACGAGACCCCCTTAATTTAAAGAAAAAGAAAAAGAAAGAGAAAAGAGGACTCAGTGAATATACTTAGATAGTATTTTTTTTTTCCTGAAATTTGAATAAACCTAAATTACTTTGAATTTTAAATCAAATTGAATGTCTGAATCTGAATACTATATTTGTTTTTGTGTCTAAATTATTAAAAATAAATAAATATTTTTAACTTAAAAGATTTAAAAAAAGAATAAGATAATATATTATCATAATATAAATTATGTTCAATTGAATAGAACCCTTTATATTCAAAAATTATTATACATTAATCAATTTTATTGTAGTTTATGATGTTTTTATATGAAAATATTCATAAAAAATCATGAAGATAAATAATGCTAATTTGAAGAAAATAAAAAGATAAAAATAGTAATAGTCAATCACTATATTATCACAAGTTATAAAGATAGGTAATAATGCTAATTATTAAAATTTATTTAGTTAATAATAAAAATTAATTAATTAGATAGGGATATTTTAGAGAATTTTTTTAATGACATCATTTAAACTTTTTATATTAAGCAAACAGTTAAAAAATGGCTTAATAACTTAAAATTTTCACTATTTAAAAAAAACAAATTTAATGATTTAACTACATGAAATCAAGTCATGCAAATCATTAAGTAAACCAAATAAATAAAACTTTATAAAATTCAGAGGGTACTATTAGCTAGAAGGTTTTCAAACAAATAATGTTAAAAAGGAAGAATAAGAAGATGAATATGAACATGAACATGCATTACCCGATTGCATACATCACGCATAATTATAGCAATAAATTAAGCCTTCACAATAAAAGTTAACAAAAGGCCTACACCAACTTTTTCCAGTAGTGCTCCCCAAGGTCGGCCGGTGCTTTTTATCGTTTCATTATATGAACTCAAAAATACGATTATGAAGATGATCACGTATCAATCTCTAAACCACTACTTTTGATTGCATATATTACGTGATTCTCATTCATTATTCTTTGATAGTTTTTTTTATCGTTTCATTAATGATTTAACTACATAATTGATTGATTGTGTAACATATTATTTTATTTAAAAATCTTAAGAAACAACAGTACTTTTTTCTTTTTTCTTTTTTTATATATATGTAATTTACTGAGGTGTGGTTAAACAAATAGTGGGGACTTGGGGGGAGCGCCCGTGCATCATGCCAGCGGCGGCGGCAGCAGCCCCCAACAATTATAAGAGTCGTGTGCATGCACTTGTTCACACTGCGTGTGTTGAAAGTGCTTTCGACTCCATCGACAATCGCTTTTATAAGTTTCAAAAGTAACTTTTAGTTTTAGATTAGAAAAGCACGATACTGCTCTTGTAGATAAATTTAATTTCCGGATTCCAGAAACCGAAATCCAAACAGAGCTTATCGGGTTAAGATTCTAACAAATTGGCTTTGGAGTTTAGAGTGTAGTCCAATCTCGTATATAAATTAAGATATATACACAGGATATGAATCCCAGACGGTATATAAAACGATACCCTAATGAATCATAGCAACCATCAGTCTCAATGTTTTGGGCACGTAATCAATGGCTTGAAACATCACATGAATCGATTATTATATATGTGGCATACCTAATATATCCATATGTCAAGGTATTTAACATTGCTGCTGACTACATATATTACCCATTAATTTTAATTTTTGGGTTAGACTAAATAACTAACATGATATCAGAGCTAAGTTTATATGTCCGATAATTTATATAAGTTTCATTTATGAACCTTTCTTTTGACCTGTTGGAATACATCTGACATTAATCACAAATAGATCTTCGTGGGAGAGAACTTTGTTAAAGGTACTGCTTTTGTTAACCTTACTAATTATTGAGTCTTTATTATCAGCAAAAGGTGAAGATTGAAGACACATTATCGGACAAATATTACTACGATCAAGTGAAGGAGAGAGTCCGTTAAAATTATCTATCTTTAGTATTATTACTGAACCTTTATCTACCAACTAAAATTTTTCGGTCAAGAAACTCAATTACCATGGCAGATCGCATGAATTCATCATTCGGTCCTACGTTAACGTGAACTTTTAACATACGGAGTCTTCGCTAATCTTTTAACATACACTTTTAACTTGAACTTTACATTCAAGAAACTCAAGTACACTGATTTGGAGTTTAGACCACAAAGGCTCCACCGTATATGTATATAACTCATCTTTACCATGTTTTACGTTTTGTTTCTCTAATAATAAACTAGAACTAGATCAAGATTTTCGTTTTAATTATATTGAAAAAGGTACAATAGCTAATTAATATGCATTGCATGGCATGCAGTTCGATTGCAGAAAAGACTGAACAATGGAAATTAACTTTTGTTGTGAATCAATAAACGTATTAAGCAATCGTACGTGCCCAGAATGCACTATATAAATTAGACCAGGTTATTGTAATTTGTAAAAGTTACTCCAATGTTTCTGTCAATATTTGTGCTTAAAAAGTTCATGGATTTAAATTATGGATTTCTTTTGACTTAAACAAGAATTAGCTAAAGATCATTTCTCAATTTTTTTTACTTCTACATTGAGAAATGTGGAGTTGGTGGGGAGATCTCATTTTATATCTAAATCTCTACCAATCCGTTCTATTTATTTGATTCCACACCATCAGATCCAGTAACTATTTTATCTATAATTAAATTCCTCACACCTGATTTAATTAATAATCATATGCTACTCTCTGTAGGTATTTTTCAAATTTGATCATTGATCATCTCCAATATTTTTTTACAAGTTACAGTTGTTGATCTCTAAACATCTCTTCGCATTGTAAGTGCATTATAAGCCAATGCGTCAAACCCATAAATACCTTTGGAACCCAAAACATATGTGGCTTTAATTTCCTCCAATTTCTCACCTAGAGCGTTCACAAACTTTTCTTTTTAAAAAAAAAAACAAAAATCCCATATGACTTCTAAAATTTGTTGATCGAATTGTAAATTGAAAGATGGCCGCAACTAGTATTATTTATACTCCTTTACAGGCGGGGAGAAAAAAAAAAGCCGCAAGAAAATAGGCAAAGAATCATGAGGAAACTGGAAAGCCACCAGAGTTGCATGAATCAATTTTGTTTACCTTCCAAAAGATTTGATATCGCATGATTGTAGAAAAATAAAACTCTCGTGTTACTCTACCAAATTATGCATAGAAACAGTCATCAATACCCGTATATATTATAATAAAAGAAAAAAGTAATTCAACCCAATTTTTTTTTAATTTCATAAGACCCCATTTCTTAATTCATACTCTGCATTTATTTTGATATATAATTACCCTGTATTGTATTCAAAATTACCCTCTCCTTGATATTATGAAGCAAAGGTTATTTGACGAGCAGAACCCATCAACCTTACATTAATGTGCAAGTGGTAGAATAAAAATAAAATTCTTTATTTTTAAAAATTTAAAATGTTCAATCAGTAATTTACACTAAATGAGGACAGGAATCTGAAAAATACTTCTTCAAGCGCCAATGGCTGTATTTTCTTTTCGTCCAAAAATGAAGACTATGAAACTAAAATATCGATGAAGAAAAACTACAGTTCTATAAACTACAAAACTTCTTCATTGAATATTGAAAGGAGATATATGAAGTGTATATATGAACCCATCTTCATATATACTTCATACATACACTCACACCCCTTGTATGTTTGAAATTTTTTTGAAATTGTGGTTCGCCATTAAAATAATGTTCATTATTCAACCACATATAATGGGCTATGATCAAATGCATGGAAGATTATTCTTATATAATTGTTTGTGATTATCCTTATGGTGAAAAAACAAGATGGTTTTGATCATTAATTAATAAAGAGAAAACAAGCAATTGGAAATTAACATGGAATTGACAAATCTTCTTATCTTAATCATGTTTAGGCTAGTATATTCTTTCGCATTAATTATTATTGAACCTTTCTCTATAATTAGCTTGTTTTTTTAAGTCAATCAATTCAATTTAACATATAAAAGATCACCTGCAGGATGCCTCATTAGGTCCTACATTGATGTGAATTGCTTGTGAACTATTAACATATGGATTCTTAATTAATCAACAAGAGCATTGAAGTTTGGACCCCAGAGGCTTCACCAAACCAAATATATTATACGTGTATATAACTCATATATTTTAACCATGTGCTTTTTAAATTTGTTTCTCTAATAATAAACTACAATTAGTCAATTACATCAAGTTTTGCGTATAAATTATGTTGAAAAAAGTACAATTGATGCATGGCTGATTAATATATCACGGCATGCAGATCGATAATTGACTCAACAGTGGAAATTTAACTTTTGGTTGTGAGTAATGTATTAATTCGTGCCCAAAATTCAGGCTTTATATAAAAGATCAAGTTACTTTAATTTCTAAAAAATTGCATCTAATAATGTATAAAATGCTAGAAATAAAAGGAAAATAACTCAATAGTAGCAATAAAAGGAGGTAGATCAACGAGTTATTATGTTATTAAGATCGGACTTATTATGTTATTAAGATCCGACTATAAAAGCTTAAATTTTAGTTTTCAAAGTAAGTTTTTTTTTAGCTCCGATATTTTATTATTTCGGGGCTACCGGGAATCAACATATATACGTAGATCATCATCGCTATGGTTTTTTTTTTAATTTTTAAATCAAAATTTACTTTCAACTCCATGCATTTATTACATATTTTAAGAAGGACCCTCTTAATTTAAAGAAAAGGAAAGAGGAAGAGAGAATAGGACCCAATGAGTATATATACTAAGGTAGCATTTATTTTTCTATCTCAAATCTGAATAGGTATAAATTAGTTTAAATTCTAAATACAAATGAATGTTTGAATCTGAATTATATGTTTATTTATTTTTGTCTAAATTCCTAAAAATAAATATTAAGCTGTTTGTTTCTTTAACTTAAAATTTTTCAAATTTAATATTTTTACATTTGTGCTCTTATAGATTATAAATTAATATTAAACAAATAAAAAACATCTCAAAGAACTTAAATAAGATAATATATTATCATAATATAAATCACGTTCAATTGAATAGAATCCTTTATGTTCTAAATTAGTACACGTTAATCAATTTTATTGTAGTTTATGATGTTTTTATATGAAAATACTCATAAAAAATCATGAAGATAAATAATGCTAATTTGAAGAAAATAAAAAAGATAAAAATAGTAATAGTTTATCACTGTTTTATCACAAGTTATAGAGATAGGTAATGATGCTAATTATTAAATTTTATTTAGGTGAGGATAAAAATTAATTAATTAGATAAGGACATTTTTGAGAATATTCTTTAATAATATCATTAAACTTTTTAAATTAAGCAAAAATTAAAAAAAATGGCTTAATAACTTAAAATTTTCATTAATTAAAAAAACAAATAGATATAATGATAATTAAATGACATTAAGGTGTTGTTTGTTTTTTAGTCTGAAATATGAATTTAACTTTTTTTAGACATTTATTTGTTTTAAATTGTTTGTTTTTTTAACTTATCACTTATTATTAGACAATTTTATTCTGAATAGAAAAAGTAGAAAAAGTCCACTTTTATATGAAGTCTGAAGTCTAAATGCAAATTTTCAATTTCAAATTTTAAAAATATCCTTAACAATTCATGTATTTCCAACATTATGTATAAACCTAATTTTTTTATTATTCTTATTTTTTTTAATTACTTTAATTTTTTTTCACATGATAACATTAACTAAACTGAAATATTGAACAAATCAAATTATGTCCGTTGTGATGAATCAAAAATAAAATAACAGTTTTGACTTTATAATAAAATTTGTTGTTATCATTACATCTTTTATTAAAAAATTAAATTAACATCAACAATGATATTATTTTTTAATGTTACCAAACTAATCAACCTGTGAAAATTATAAATTGTGAATAACAAATATATGCACCACTTAAAAAGATATTTATGGCAAACTACTAGCTTTTAAGTTTTTCTTTTTAGATGTTGAAAAAGAAAAAACAAACATACCATTCAGACTTTAGTTAAATTCAGACCTATTCAGATTTCAAATAAAAGAATAAGTGCAACCTAAGTCAATTAAATTATTAAGTGAAAAAAGTCTTAAAAAAATAAAATTTTATAAAATTTTGAGGGCACAATTAGGTTGAAAGTTTTCAAAGAAATAATGTTAATAAGGAAGAATAAGAAGATGAATATGAACATGAACATGCATTATCTGATTGCTTACCTCACTCATAATTATAGCAAGAAATCAGGCCTTCAAAATAAAGTTAACAAAAGGCATACGCCAACTTTTCCCACTAGTGCTTCCCAAGGTCGGCGTGTGCTTTTTTATCGTTTCATTATATGAACTCATCAATTCGATTATGAAGATGATCCGATGTCAATTTTTAAACCACTACTTTTAATTATGTATATTGCGTGATTCTCATTCATTATTCTTTAATAATTTTTTGCTGTTCTGATATATTTACTTAAAAGGGGTAAAAAAGATTAACATTATATGTGTTCATGCAAACTTATTGTCAAACGTGGTAATTAAAGAGAACTAAATAAAAAAATAAATAAGTAGATTGATTGTGCAAAATATTAATTAATTTAAAAATCTTTAGAAATAACAGTACTTTTTTTTTTTCCTTTTATATAAGTAATTTACCGAGGTGTGGTTAAACAAATAGTGGGGACTTGGGGGGAGCGCCCGTGCATCATGCCAGCGGCAGCAGCAGCAGCCCCCAACAATTATAAGAGTCGTGTGCATGCCCTTGTTCACACTTCACACTGCGTGTGTTGAAAGTGCTTTCGTCTCCATCGACAATTACTTTTATAAGTTTCAAAAGTAGCTTTTTTTTTTTTTTAAGTTTTAGATTAGAAAAGCACAATGGCGCTCTCGTATACAAATTTACTTCTCCAGATTCCAGAAACCAAAATCCAAACAGAGCTTATCGGGTTAAGATTCTAACAAATTGGCTTTGGAGTTTAGGGTGTAGCCCAATCTCGTATATAAATTTAAACAAGTGGCTTGCAAGGCATAAGGAAAATACCCAACAAATGGATGGATATAATAATATCTTTCTTTCTCTGTCAAGAATATTATAATGGCGTGAGTCAATATGGAGATGCCATTGGACAAGGTCGGCGGCAACAATTACTTGAGAAGACATGACAAAAGATGGCAAATCTTTTCAGCCAAAAGATGAACAGGAAGTTGCACCCCGCTACTCGGGGCTGGCCTTATCACTTTAGATTGCTCAGCCAGCGCCACGCCACATTTTTATCTTGTTTTTGTTCTGTTTATGACAAAAGATGGCAACATAGGCGGACCCCCTGCTCTAATCATTAATGACCAGAATATTTTATCTCGCAAGTATTAGAGCAAAGTACTGTTTATGATTATTATTTTTACTGTTCTTATAAAGGCCAGGAGGTCGAGATCGATGAAGTGTTATTTTCACCAAGTTGGTGAATGACTAAAACTTGGGTCAAAATTGTGGTCTGGCTGTTGAATTGGACTTGGATTAGGACAAACAAGCACCCAACAACCGAAACGAGGCCTCATTAAATCTGCAATAAATTAGATGTAAATGTAATCGTGATGCACACAAGTACAATGAAGCTAACCCAAGCTTATGCCGCTACCCACTAGATAGAATAAAATATATAAGGCCAAATTGGAAAGCAACTTATCCAATCACATACACAGAAAGCAAATATAAATATTATATTATTATTATTATTATACTTATAATCAGCTCAGCGAACTGGAGGCACCGCCGCTGACAGTTATTTGTTGTACTTAGATATGAAAATGGAAAAATCAGGTGGCAGTTGAAAAAATCAACTGTCTGTCCCAGCTTTTTAATTTTAATTTGTTATGTTCTGCTGTATTGGGTCAGCCTGGCTTTTATAGTTTCTACTTTTAGTGCTTCCTTCCTTGTTCATGTTGTTAGTGCATGTATTTAATAATTATTATATTTTGATGGTGGACTTGGTGGTAGTCATAAATTGGCTTTGGTTTCGGTTTCATTTCCCAATTACTAGGAAACTTCGCCTTGGGACCGGGTGGCGCATGATTTAATAAAAATCAACATAATTACCAAAAACAAAAACAAAAAAACATTGCCATACATGACTAATATTGTACCCATCACCCATGGTGAAAGATCCTTAAAAATTAATTTTAGAATTAGCTAATATTAGTGGAGGATCGTTATCCCTAACTCAGGTCTACAATGACTTTATCTAACTAGAAACCTGTATCTATTTTACTTATGAAAAGTTCATATCAAAAGATAAACTTTTTGAGTGATTTCCGAAAATTATTTTAATAAAATTTAGGTCTTAGAATGTCTATAAATTTTGATAAATAATTAACCCCATAAAGACAAGGTAAATATGTAAAAAAGTGACCGACCATATATTTCTTAGTGTGGGAGTTGGATTCACAATAATCGATATTCATGCTACGTTTTCAAGATTAGATATTAAAATTGTAATCAGGATACCAAACATGAGTATACTTAATTTAAACAAGTTATTTTTCTTTATTTATTAACCACATACTTATACTTGATAACTTTTTATTTTAGTCTACAATGACTGCAAATTAAAAGCCATAATATCTCAATCTTAAAAACAAATATACCCTTGGCTGATGAATTGGATGAAACCTTTAAATACGGCCGTATAGATTTGAAAATGTTAATTTATTGAGAGAAGGTTTTAAACAAAAAAAGATTCTGGCTGTTGGCGTTTTGTAATGTTGGAATTAAAACTATACAATAATAAAATTAAGGAATCAAAGACAAGAAAATTTTAAAAAGGAAAATGGAATGTAATAATAAAAGCAATGAAAAGGAAGTGGATGTGAGGTGTTTATAGCTGTGGGGATTCTTTTAGATTTTTCATGTCTATCTTGAATTTGTCCAGGTCATTATCCAATCCATTTCTGATTAAATGTATGGGTTGTAATACTCCCATAATTATTGGGAAGACTCAAATCTTAAAAATTGATATAATGGTAACTACATCAAGCCTTTTTTTTTTTTATTAGAATTATGGTTGTTAGTAATGTTTCAAAAAAGATATGTAGTTGTTAATGATAAAAATTGTTTAAAATAGAGGTTCAGTTTACATTTATGTAATTAATCTTTATTTTAAAAAATCATTTAAGATAAGGACAAATAGATTATTAAGCATGGACTTTCTAGATCAAGTATGAATGCTTAATTAACAAACATTCTATGGATTAAAATAAACTTCGTAAAATGTTTCCACCAATGCATTCACACATATATCATCTACCTCCCCTACACGCAGCGAATTCAAACACTTAACTTTTAGTTCAGCTGTAAAAGAACTTTCTTATGAGCCCTTGTTTACTGGTTAAGGGAAGAATATTCTATGAATTAGATAAGAAAATATGATTTAAAAAATGCTGAGGCCGCGTTTGGACGAATTGCATTGACAACACGGCAAAGCTTGGCATTTAGACTACTTCAAGTTACTGCCTAATACTCATAACGATCGGCTTTCACTTAGGGTTAGGGGATCATTGGTTTGTTCGTTTCTTGGGGAAGTGGGACAGTTGAATAACGTAGCTTTGAATGTTTCATCGTTGGCATATGGGTATGGTCATGAACATTTCTTGTGGAATACAACTTCTCACCGTGTTTCGTGGGAAAGAAATTGAGAGAAAAAAAAAAAGCAACTTGAAAGCCGGGTTTAGGGAAAGATCATATGTACCTCAAGAATATACTTTTCGATAATCTCTCCATGCCCATATCCATCGGGTAGTTAAAGAGGGAAAAAAAAGGAAAAAAAAAAACATATACAACTTGGACAGTGGATGCTTATATTTAAATGTATATGTTATAACCCAACCGGATCTGATAAGATATTGTTCTGCACGGTTTTATTTTTGAGACCCTCATACACCCCAAAATACGTCTTGACAATTAAGATGTGGATCGCCCCCGATGTGGATTCAGCTAAGGTGTTACATACCCTTTTTATGGACTTAGGGTCTTGATGTGGGATTCAACTATGGTGTTACATACCCCCCTTAGGAACTTAACATCCTCGCCAAAGTTTGCCATACCATTGCTCAAGAGGACATGCGGAGTCCCTTTGATATCATATGTCATGACCCAACCCAGACCTGTCAAGATATTGTATACTTTGAGTCTTAATAAGGCCAGCACGGTTTTGTTTTTGAAACGCCCATACACTATAAAACGCATCTTGTCAATTGAAGTGTGGATCACCTTTTATAAATTCAGTATCTCTCTCGTGTTTTGCCGATGTAGAATTCGCCTAGGGTGTTACAATATATGTATGATTTGAGAATTTTTATGGTTAGTTCTTATAGTGATAGTCTATTTGAAATAGTTCAACTTCATCAAAATTAATTGTATGCAATATTATAGGTTTTGACTATTAGAATTTCCTTCAATCTTAATTTAGGATAGAATCAAACTTTGATTCCGAGCCTAAATTCCTTTGTCATGTGCATTCCTGATAAGTTTTTAATACTTCATCTTATCACTGACTATTATAAAAAATTAATTAAAAAAATCACATTGTTAAGGAGTAAATGTAGTTTATTAACATACAAATTGATGATATTAAGTTAAATTTATTAAATATGTACAAATCAAAACTAGCCAATTTGTAATTTGTATGTGTCTGTAGCTTAAAAGAATAATTTTCTTTTACCGTGCATAAAGAGATTAATGAAAAAACAATAATGTAAAACAAATTCACAAGATCTCTTTAAGAATTAGATAAAGGAAAATAATTGCAATTAATGATTTTGAGGAAAGAAATAAAAGCATATCTTATCCGCATTAACTAAAAGAATTATTAATTAATTCAACAAATTTGAATGATCTAGAAGGCCAGCCTGAAACAAGCATGGCAAGAATTGACTTTATTTTGTAGTGTGAATTGTAAAACAAGGTGTAGAATAACTAATATATATATATATATATAAGCAACAAGTGTCATAAGCAACGCAAAAGATGTTAGTAATAATTAGGTATAATTAATGAAACAATGTATGATACATGCATGATACAATCATGTGCATTAAAGTCATGGATCACATGCCCTCACTCTCACAGCTCCAACCCATCCCTCCCTTTACATGGTTGGTGATGCTGTAATTGCAGCTGGCTGGCCTGCTCCATTTGCTTTCTTATTTGTAAAAGATGCACTAAATCCAGGCCGCTGCCACCTCCACCACAGATTCAGAGTTCAATTTGCTTGCTGTTTCTTTGCTGTTCACGCGACAACCCCTATTACTATATTTGTAGATTCCTTGTATTAATTCATATCTAATACTTGCCTCTACTCCAGCATGAGGCATATAGGAGAAACTCAACTCTCTAGTAATTAGGTATGCAAGAAAACTTTTTAACCGTAAAAGTAGTAAGACAACAGAAAATTTGCATGCAATTGAAATAAATAATACTGTGATCCAACTGATGGCACGTTACTTGGAATGAAAAAAATTTGAGAATTTAGAGTAATTATTAAAAAGTTAATATATTAGGTAGAATGGTCTACTACCCTACTTATAAATCTAAATAACTTATTTTTACAAGCTAATATGAAACAATACATGAATTTTAACATATATTTATATTGATACGAAGAATTCTATTGAAGTAAGAAACACATTTTTTTAAAAAAAAAATACATTAAAGTATAGCAAATATTTAAGTTACTAAAATAAGGGATACTTTATCATATTATTAACAAATATTTATCAAGTGATTTTTCCCACAAAAGGAAAAAATTGATAGTGTACAAAGTGGACACAACTCCTTACTTGGCACATAGAGAAAACACAAAATATTATTACTCAATCGTTCTGGATCCACTACCATTCGATGGCTTTCAAGAAAATAAAAAACAAATAAATAAAAATAAAATGAGAGATTTCACTATTCGATGACGTAAAAAATCATTAATTTCATATCTGACCTTGAGATGTAATAATCTTTCACAATACTAAAAGAATGAACGAATCACCACTACAAATTAAGAACAAATTCTCTGTACAGTCTACGGCGTACACAATCCATCAAAACAAGAATAATCCAAAAGCTATCAATTAAAATTTAAAAATTAAAACTTGATAATTCTATAGTCGTAATAAATCAATCTTCTAACGAAGAGTAGTGCATCAACAACTTGGGTTTCTTGGTCGGCAACGGAGACTCCACTTCCTGTGACCAAAACTCCGGCAACGCCGGCAAGTTCAGGTCAAATCCGCGTTGACTGCTGCTCCCTCCGCCGTCCGAAAACGTCACCGCACTTGCACTAACGCTAGCGCTACCACTAGTAACACGGTCACTGTTATTATTACTTTTATTGTTATTGCTGCTGCTGTTGTTGTTGATGCCGCCTTCATAGTGACACCGCTTGTGGCCTCCTAGAGCTTGTCCCGTGGGAAAAGACTTGTGACAAATAGAGCACTCGTGGGTCCTACCGCCGCTCCCGATGCTCGCCGTTGCTGACGGTGGTGGGGTGACGTCACTGGAGGCTGCGGCAGTGGGAGAAGCCGAGGCGTCAGCAGCGTTCTTGCGGTGGCTGGCTTTGTGCCCACCAAGGGCCTGGTACGAAGAGAAAGCCTTGTTGCACACACTGCACTTGTAAGAGAGTTTCAAACTTGGCGGCTCCGGGAACTGATCCTGCGGCTGCTGTTCCGGCGCCAGGGATGGGGTTCTTTCGGCCGGAGCGGTGTTGGCGGTGGTGGTACCGCGGGCGAGCATGATGAGACAGAGAGCCATGTACTCTTCTTCTGTGGGAGCTGCTGCTGCTGGTGGCAGTGGTGGGGACTCGTCGGTACGGGGTCGTTTTGAGCGCCTTCTTTTAGTCCACGAGTCTTCGTATCTAAACGGATGATGATTGTGGGTGCTTGTTGTAGGAGAGTTTAGAGCTTCTAGAGCCATAGTCGTGAATTTTTTCTTTTCTTGTCGGTGAATTCTCGACTCTTGTGGTTGAATCTGTTGAGTTTCGAGAGAGAGAGAGAGAGAGAGCAGGAGAAGAGAGGTGATTTCAAATGGATGGAAATGATGATGGAAGAGTGAGTGAGGTGGGGGCTTTATATATAGAAGAGGGGGAGAGTGGAGAATTGGTGGGGGGAAGTGAAGTCGGTCAACTAAAGATTACAATACTGGAAGTAGTGGCGGAGGGGTGACTGAGCTCTTCTTCTTAATATAAGCTCATACGATTGGACTTATTCCAATTTCCTATTTTCAAGTCAAAACAATCCTACGCTTACTTTTTATCTCTCCCTTTTTGTTAGATTAGAATATAATTTTAACCAAAGAAGATGGGTCCCTTAGTTATTTTACAATTACTTGGGATAGTGGGGCTCTCACTGTTTGAGGGGCGTGTGGAGCACGTTTCGTTTTGCTTAATTTATGGACGGAGGGTAAGTGTTACGGTTCTTTCGTAATTTCGTAGAAAGTTGGGCTGAATTATTTTATCTTTAATTTGTGTGGCGGTATTGATTGAATTTGTTAAGAGGCAATATCTTAGAAGATCTAGGAGGATAATGGGTTGTTTTGTTCTCTTTAGTGGGGGATCTTGTGGCTTGTAATATTTGATCAATCCTTCTCCAACCCAATTAAATGCATTGTATTTGTGTTGTAGATTCTAACTTCATTTCACAAATTATTATAAATTGCCGCCGACGCATCAAATTAACGAAAAGTACATTCTAGATTATAGAAAATAGTATAAACAAAACTCATTTTTATTAAGTAAAATCACCATTAATTTTCCTTTCGGCGCTTTAAGTGTCCAAAAACACTAAATCCAAAGGAGAGGATATTCTACATGGTAACAAAAAATGGGTTCATTTCACTTTCACCCCCCGAATTTATTTATTTTTATTTAAAATAATTACTCAATGAGATTTTTATATTCTAATTTCTAAATACACTAACAAGCACTAACCTTGTTTTTTTTTTTAGTATTTGTTTTTTAATTAGTGTACACACACACACCACCAACACAAAACTCTCCGTTTCTAGTTGGTATCACGTCTCTCACGCGCGTAGATTTGTCGCTTAGAGATAGAGAAATGGCTTTCTTGTCCAAGTTCTAAGCTTTTATTTTCTTGGGTGGTTGTTTTGTTGGTTGGTAGCCCCTTTGGCTTTGTCTCCAGAAGGACAGCTCAGCCTCAACCAGCTCCACTAATTTTCAACGTGCGTAATAGTTTACCATGACCGTAATCACGATATTTAGACAAACACATTTAGATCCCTCTTTTTCTTTGTTTTTAATGAAGAAAGACATAGTGTTCTCATCTCTATCAGACAGGTCCTCGAATCCTTTTTACAATGTCTAAATTACCTCCCAAATTGAAATTGCACAGTTTGTATAAAGTTAACATTCAAGGGTATTTTAGTCATTTCGTAGGAGAGTTGAGGACCTTCTTGACACAAATCAACCAAGTAAGCCATAGTTTGAGAAAAGGAAAAGATTAGAGACCTTAGTGTAATCATTCTGCAGAGCCTGTCTCTCAGAAACTCACAAGTATTGCATAATCTCACCCAGAGTCAAAAGAGATAAAAAAAAAACCGTAATATTGACTTTGTTCAAGGGCGTTTTGGTAACTTTACACGTGGGATTGAGCTTAGTACAGAGTAAAGCGGTAGTAGAAGTAGAGTAGAACTGTCAAAGACTGTAGCTTGAGAGACGCGTAACCGTCAGGGCATACGGCACGCAAGCGCGGTGATATTTTAACAAACCGACACGCGGCAGCCTAAAGTCGTTTTTGTCTACTTTTCGCATAACCGACAATTAGATGACACGATCCAGATCAGGCCGTCCATTTGTGTGGGGATGTCTGTTAAAAAGGCGCCACGTGGAGACAGCTCATGGTGGTTATGACGAAGACGACACGTGGCAGTCTCGACAGTTGAACGGATACGCTTCGAGAATTCTGGCGGCTACTAGTACGTCAAGGTTTGGTTGTTACACATGTTGTAATATGTGGACATGTATCGTATTGCATTGATCACTTCGCCGTGAAGGAGTTAGAAAGTGTTGTGTGGGGTGATGTTATCAATTACCTCACTGTCTGTTCTTAGTTGGAAGTCGGCGGAATAAGAAATTTAGGTGAGTCAAGAAAAATAAAAACGAACAAGTACAAGAAGGACTGGAATTTAGATCATTGATGCTCTTTCGATTGTTCGGTAAACCTTTAAATACACAAATATTATTATTTATGTATTATTGAGACTTACCAACCGTATCTCAAATAATTAAGAATATATTTTATGTCTATATATAATTATCCAAGTTTAAATGACAATAAAAGATGTTTTGATTTGGGTATTCAAAAAATGAGCTAAACCACAATAATAATAAAAAAAAGAACTTAAAGAATGGGTCTAATTTATTATTAATATGCCACAACTGATTCATTATTTTTCACTCTTATACGAAAATAAATATTTACCAAACACTTTAACTATTACTTACAAAAATGAAGTCAAGGTGCTAACGTACGTTGATTATAAATTAACTTAGTTACTAGATAAAAAAAAAAAGGCAAAAAAGAAATCGTAGCGGCAGGCAACTCTAGATAAACCATGTAAAATTGAAGATTTGTTAGAATGGTTTAAGCCACCAAATAGAATATATTCACAAGTTAATGCATTGAGGGTCAATGATAGAAAAGGTCTTCAGCATGCGTCCCGCATCCATTTGGAATTATTTTGGCATTTTGCTTTGCCAAATTCAAGGTTCCATTAAAGAAGATAGGATAAGGCATGTGCATTTACATTTAGTTCACACCCGGCACTCCTCTTCACAATTTCCATCACTCAAAGCTAAGCTGAAAAACCCCCCCATGCCGTGTCATAAACTACTTTTACTGCATTAGAATATTGAAGCGAAAGCAGCCAAAAGCAGGCAGCAGCATTGAACCAACTTTGTTGCTTGATTCGTCGAGCCAACCCGTGTTCGGAATTGCGTCATCGTTGCATGATTTTGGCCAATCGATTCGTTAGAAAGCAACTTAATTAACAAGCATGGTGTAGAGTGCAAGTCATTTCATTTTCAATTCCTTTTTTTTTTTTTTTAATTTTTGAACGGTAGTGTGAGGTGAAAACATTATTCATACAATACACACAAGCAAAGGTATCAAATTTGATGAAGTCATGTCACGCATAATCACTTGTATTGGATTTATACGAGTTTATTATATACGTATGTGATTATTTGGTGTCATGTGTTTATTTGTTTATTTTATTTTTCCTTCTGGCTACACTTTCCTGGAAATCTACTGGAAGCTTCAAGAAAATACTGCATGTAACTTGGGAATTAAGATTCGGATAAATTTGATTTGCCGTTCAAATTCCAAATCAAAGTTGCCCACAAGACTTGAAACGTCGAGGAGTCTGTGACAGCTTACGTGTAAAGAAATTTCTTTCCAATTATGGATTTTCTAAGAACTTCCGAGGTTAACCAAAAAGTTTCCAGTCAAATTGTTAGAGTCATATACCACTCATCTTTATCCATCATATTCAGTGTTTATCATCAACCAATTAGGAGTTGTATTGTGCCCAAATTAATCCGATTCCACTCGAACATGGTTCGGGTATTAAAAAAATGAGTAATCATACATGTACAAACTCTTGTATAAATTTATTTTGTACAAACTGACGTAGTATTAATTCATTGGTTGAATGAAAATATAAAATAATAAAAATAAATTATATGGACCAATTGATATTTAATTCAACTAATTTTATCATGCCACATCAGTTTATAAAAAATAAATTTACACAAGATTTCGTGGCTATATTATTACTCTAAAAAAATTGAATCATGATCGAAAAAATTAAAAAAATAATATTTCTTCGAGTGAATTAGAAATACAAATTGAAAAAGAAGGCCGTTGACCTAATTTTTGCATTGACAAATTGTATCACATTTGAGGTGTATCTGATGGGGGGAGATTGTTGGGTTTGTGCGATGTTCGAAGTATTCTAGAAAACTGAGGTCGTTTGCGTATCATTGAAAAGCTGATTAATTTAAGCTCCGATCATTGGCGTTTGTTATTTTAACAGTTACGAAATTGAATGTCTGGTCAAATCCCACGTTTCGTAAATTGTATTTGACCGTTCCAAATCCAATTACAAACTCAGGGGAGATGCATTTTTAACTGTTGACTCCTGACTGCAGTCATATCACGGCAAGCAATGTGGTTGTCAATTGGGCTGGGCTGGGCTGGATTGGACTCCAAGCCTAGCCCAACTTTGAGCTACATAAGCCTGCAAAAACTCACCCCCAGGACTAGCAATTTAGAATTAACCCGGCCCGCGCAAGAGAAGATTTAGAGAGTAATAATTCCCGCTGTATTGGTGGCGCAATATAAGGGAGATTGCCACCAACATATACTATTTACCTCATTACTGTTTTTATAATGGCCAAAAATCTCCCTAATAATATAAGTTTACATTTTTACCCTTATTTTTAATTACTTTTTTATTTACATTTATTATAAATTAAACAAATCACATGAATATAAGCTAAATAAAAAATTAAGCATTAAAAATAAGAAATATATATTTTGATATGAGCAAAAAAATTAATAATAGTTTTTTTCTTGTACTAATTTAATTTGTGAAAATTTTCTTATCATAAATATATAAGAAAATTATTATAAAATAATAATAAAATTATTATAAGAAAACTTGAATGACAAATAAAAATTTATTATAAGATAAATAATAAAATATTTTGCCTATCTTTTTACATTTAATTTTAAAATATTACAAAACGTTTATTATAAGAAAACTTTCACAAATTAAATTAGTACAAGAAAAAAATAATTATTATTAATTTTTTTGCTTATATCAAAACATAGATTTCTTATTTTTAATACTTAATTTTTTATTTAGTTTATATTCATGTGATTTATTTAATTTATAATAAATATAAATAAAAAATAATTTATAAAAACAGTAAAGAGGTAAATGGTATATGTTGATTTCTGTAGGGGGACAGTGACAATCTCCCCACAATATAATACTAAAGTTGTGAATTTAATTGACATCATCATGGAGTCACGTTGTTCAGCCATCATTAGTTTTGATAATGAGTTTTCTTTATTGTCCTCTTTGTCTCGTTGCATGCTGAGCTAAAAATTTGATGCCCCCATATTCGACTTTCTGCATCTGGATATACAAAGAAAAAGCTTCAGATTTTTGTGCACAAGGTGGGCTTCTACAGTAAAGTTGCTAATTTTTTTATTTTTTTAACTTTTCAATTTTGTTTTTGAAACTAAATTCATTTCATCTCAAAATTATTTAATGAAAATCTATATTAATACTGTCTCTGACTTTAAAAACTAGTAAGACCAAACACTCTATATAGTTTCATTTGATGGTTAGTGCTTTTCATTTTATAATTCTATTTAGTATAACTTTGTGAATAAAATTTATTTAAGTAAAACTTTTAGTTGTAACGTTTTGACAAGTAGAGTTTTACAAAAAAAAATGAATTTATTTGATTGTCAAAAATCAATTTATCAAAATTTATAAAATTACCTTGATAGATAAGTTTTTTAAAGTTATGTTATGAAAAGAATGAATTAAGAATGTGAAATAAATTAAGGATATTATAGATAATTTACCTCTTTAAAAAGCTCTACAACCATAACTTCTATTCCCAAGAAGCTAAAATTTGAGTTCTCATCAAGAAAGCAATATAGCTTATTAAATTCTCCAAAGCTCTACTCAAAATATAATTAAACACTACCAAACTTTTGAAAATAGCTTATAAAATTATATACGTACTTATGACCATTACACAAATCATACCAAACATGATTGTGGTTTTAAAGCCACAATGTCAAACACAATCTAAAAACTTAAATGGTGTGTTTACTTCTTAATTTAGGAAATGGGAATCATTCACATTCCTTATTGATATTGCTTCCTTGGTAAAAATTAAAATAATGGAGATGAATTTTGGGTGGGATCCAAAAATTTAGGAATGAAGAATGACAAATATCATTTTCATGGGAGAGGTGAGAATAAAAATGAGGGAATGAGAATGAGAAATGAATTGATATTTTGACACTTGAACAAAATAAAAAAAATATTTTTTATCTCATTTTAATATTAAATAATAATAATTATCATAATTACAATAACATTTTTAAGTAAAATAATAGTAGTAGCAATAATAATAACAACAATAACTATTATATTATTATAATTATAGAAATAGCAGTAGTAGTAATGATGATGATGATGACGACGACGACGACGGTTATAATATTAATTATAATTATTATAATAAATAAAATAATTATGATTTTACTACTATTATTATAGTTATAATGATAGCAACAAATATTATAATAGTAATAATTAATGTTATAATAATCATAATTGTCATTATTATATTATATTATCATAATAATAATAATGGCACTGATAAAATAATTATTTTGATTATAATAATTGTAATAACAAATAGGGTCATAATATTTATAGTAAAAATATTTACTCTTTATTTTGCTAGTGAACAAATATATAATTGTATCTAAGGGCATTATAATAGCTTGTGACAATTTATTTCAATTATAAGACAAAGTAAATACATAATTGGGATTACAACTTATTCTTTTTTTTTTTAATTATATAAGATTATTGCTCAAAATACAACTCATATTACATGAGACGATAACTAATGTTTACAAATCATAATATTACTGGTACCAACTTACATCAATGATTATGAAACTCTACCCATATTTTAACTCTCATCAACGCTTGTGGGGGTTCAAACTGAAACAAAAATAAAAATAAGTTGGAGGGTACCAGTCCTAACTACTCAGCCGCTACAATTTATTCTGATTTTGATTCTTATAATTTAAGTAAACAACTTATTTTTATTTTTATTTTTGATTCAATTTTATTTCGATTTCAGTCATTTTCAATTACAAAAAAATAAACACACCATAAAGCATGTTGGTCCCCTCACTTGTGGCTTTCCTAGTGGTTCATGGATATTCTTTGCATTTGTTTTCCGTCGGATTGAATAATTTAGAGAAAAGATCTGTTGGCACTTGCTCATTGTCGTCATAAAACATCGTCTTCTGTATTTACAATTTAATTGATAAAGCAAACTGCATTTAAGGACATATATAAATTTAATTAAATCTCAAAACATTCTTTTAGAAAATTAAAATATCGTTAAACCAAACATTGAAATCTCTCTTTCTGTTTTGAATTTTAATTAGTTTATTAAATCAGTTTATTTTTGATAAATTATAAATAAGTTAAAACAACAAAATATAGCAGCATGTATGTTTACAATTATTATTATCATATTTTATAGATTCTATCTCAAATTTTCTTTTGTCATTGTCATTTAATTTTCTAAAGCTGGAGACAGAAACAAAGATTTACTAGATTTGCACTAGTATTTTGAAAATCTTTGTTAAAAAAAAAAATTGAATACTCAACAAACCAACTGGACTATTAATGAGTGGAAGGAAAATATGTTAAAGAAAGAGGATGAATTAGAAAATTGAGGTATAAATCCAAAAAAAAAAAAACTTCAATCCTATAATATGTTGTTTAGTAGTCTATGTGAAATAATCTTTCAAATTAAAGAAAACTTCTGAATGTATTACAATAAGTGTGGTGCACAAAGACAATAGCTGAGTTTTAGTGTAGCTCAATTTGTCCATTTTATGTAAATTCTGATGAAGATAGATTTATTAAATGCAAAAGTGGTGTTTGATGAGAATTTTAGAGGGGTGCCAATGGCTTTACTCTAAGAGAAAGTGTTTCTAAAGACACTGTTTTCCAGCCTGATTAACCCGCTTACCAAAAAACTGGGCTACGATCTTTACATGGCTCAGGCTTATTTGTCTTGCTTAATTGGGCCCTAGAATAATCCATAGGGTGAATTTACGAAATTACCCATGAATTCTAATTACAACGCCATCAACAGATTCAACACAACTCTGTATTGTTGTTGTTCAAATAATTAACACATAAATTCAATCTTAAAAATTAAAGCAGAAAAAACCTCAGTCTCTCTAATGGCAACTTCTCTTCTATCTCCACTCTCATCACCATCAATAGAGCCACCGGCTCTCACCTCTAGCCACCCTAAATCTTCCTTCATCCCCAACCCCAAGCTCTTGTTCTCGACGCCCTTTTCAAGAACAAAACGCTGCGTTCAACGATGCTCCAAGTACTACAACTCACCCTCTGCGAAGTCCCTGAATCATATTCCCAATCAGTTCAGAGAAGAAAATCTCCAAGATGGATGTTAGTCTCTCTTTCTTTTTCTCAATACCCATCGCTTCTTTTTTCGATTCCTTGCTGCTCAGAGCCCAAAGTCTGGATTTTTTTGTTTTTGGTGGGTTTGGTGTCCCCGTTTTGTTTGATTGAGTTGTACCTAGCTTAACATAAAGGATATTAAAGGAAAACAAAAATCTTTTGTGGGACTTTAGAATCGACACGAGTGTATGTTGAATCAATTTTAATGTAAGAGAAAATTATACATAGAGTTGTCATGAACGTTAGATTTTGATTGGAAAGAAAGCTTGTTTTATGTTTCTGGAAGGACAATATGATTGGAAGCTATACGAATGGCACTCAATGCTGGTATCGGAGATTATAAGTATAAGGTGAATGAGAATATTGAGGAATTGCAGATGCCTAGCAAAATTAGGGAGATTTTCCTTGACGTCATAGCTAACATGGGCCCTTTTAATATCTTTAATTCTGGAGGAAGGATTTGAAAATTTTTGTTATAACTTTTGTGGTAATGTTTTGGAATATGGTAGAAGGTCGATTTGAACTTCAGAATATAGAAATTAGGTAGCTTCGCTGAGAGCAGAAGTGCAGAAATGAGGGTTGTGACAATGAGTGAAGAGTGAGTGTGAGCATGTAGATGAAGGAGAGTAGGTAATTTTTTTGATTTAGTAAGTGTAGAATCTAGTGCGGCGTATGGACTAGTAGAAATAGTATATTGTTAGCACTTGTGAATTTGAGAGTCTATGTATCGAATTATACTCATGAAACTACATTTCCAATGCTTGTTTTACCCTCATCTAGCTTTCGTTCTTTGCTTTTGGGATTTTGCTCATTCTCACAGAGAAGCTTGCATAAGAGGATATTGTGGCCATATAAAATTTGGGGGCACTGATTTTTAAAAATCTAATTTGAGATTCTTGTAAATCGTTCTAGGAGCTCTGAATTAACTCCATATAGAAGTAAGATGATTCATGTTATTACTTCTAATTCATTTTGTTTCTCTTTCGTAGTGATGGACAACTACAAGAATGTGCCCCGTCACCTTTATGGCCTTACACCTTCACAGATGGACATGTTCATGACAGAAGAGAACCCTGTGTGCCGGCAAGCAGCGAGTGTAACAGAGGTTCTCTCTTCTTACATGCTCCTCTAGTTTCTGAGTGACTTAATGATGATATAGAATAAGAAAAAGCATTGCATTTTATTGTCAATTGCTGGTTTGAAGTTAATTTTTGCTAATATTAAAATATTAAGAGATTATTGAATAAACAACTCCTGACAGGAAACCATTTCTTCTGCCCACCATTATTTGAATAATGGGGGGATGTGGAGTCTATCTGGCATGAGTGATAGGGGCCCTTCAAAGTATAGTATGAGTGTGAGCATGTATCGTGGAGGAGGTGGAGTATATGATATGCCTCAATCTGCTCCTCCTGACTTACCTTCTTTGCTGTTAGATGCTCGGATTGTCTATCTTGGAATGCCGGTGAGTTTTTATGATGCATCTGGTCCTCAACTTGTCAGCTGACCAATCTTCCCTACTTTTTGCTGCCATCTTCCTCCTTTTGATCTGTACCCACTTTAAAACTTTCGTTCTGTTTGCTTCAGATTGTATCTGCAGTGACTGAGCTTCTTATTGCTCAGTTTATGTGGTTGGATTTTGATAATGCCTCAAAGCCTATATATCTATACATAAATTCCTCTGGGACACAGGTTAGTGTTGGAACATGTTGTTTCTTAATATTGAATGGATGTCAACATATGAATCAATTTTCTTAACTTGTTTGAATTGCATTCTCTTTCTAAATTCATTTACTGATATGCTTTTTGTTATACCATGTAGAATGAAAAGAAGGAGAGTGTTGGGGCCGAAACTGATGCATATGCTATAGCTGATGCCATGGCTGTAAGTATATATTGAATGTGTGCCATAGAACTAGGGAAAGTGGCCAAAGGTTCCATACTCATTTATTTACCACCATTTTGTTAAAAGGTCTTTGTTGAGTTATTTTCATTTTTCAACATACTTGTAAAGAACCTTCGGAGGCCTATATCATTTAATAGAGCTTTGGATTATGTTTACATTTTATATCAACTTTATGACCTGCTTTAATTAACCTCTGATCCTTTTTCTCTTTTTTTTTTTCTGAAGTACTGCAAATCAAAAGTCTATACAGTAAATTGTGGCATGGCATATGGTCAAGCAGCAATGCTTCTATCTGTTGGAGCAAAGGGTTACCGCGGTTTACAGCCAAATTCTTCCAGTATGTTTCACTTTCTATAGACCTTATTGATTGTCATGATATACTGATATATTTTGCTTTATTTGAAGCTTGTGATGATAGTGTTCCATTCTTTATTTGTGGTGAATGAACTCACGATAGGGAGAATCTAACTTTACCAGAGAATAACTTATCAATCACCCCCATGACCTGAACTACCTGTGGCTTCCAGTTGAACTGATAAGACATTAATTGGCAGGGGAAAAAAAATTTGTGCAACGATATTGGTGGGACTGAAGGGATAAGCAGAATGTGAATGAAAATTTTATATTATGAGAGTTATAGTAAGACGAAGCTCATTTAGAGAGCCATTAAGAGCGGTAAGAAGGTCAAATGATGGTGAAATGGTTTGTAGGACTGCATTCATTGCATTTGATGCTTTGGGCTTGCTGAACGCTGATGTATGGCAGCTTCCAGTTCTACCTGAAACTCTAGCATTAAACTTCTAAATTAACAATCACTCATGAGACTGGTAGCCCTACTTTATTGTCCATTCATGTAGGACTTTAGACCAATTGGGGACCGACATCAGGGATTTAATATGTAACTCCCTTCAAGGGGAGGAGTATAATAACTTTTCTGCATATTATCTGTGTCTTGTTGAATAGGACATAGAACTTGTCTTTTTTTTCCTTGCACAGTAAAGGGTTCATCAGTCTCTAATTAAGAAAAAGTAAACGAGGAAGTAGTAGAATCATTGGTCAATTTCAAATCAAATTGTACTTATATTGTTATATACTGACCTGTTCTAAGAATGGAGCTGTTATGAAATGCTAGCTGGTCATCAAACTGTAAAACCACAGGTTCTTTATCACATGTAGAAATAAAAACTGAAGATCATCCTCTTTGTTCGCCATGGTTTCTTATCATTTTAATGTTAAATTGCAGCAAAATTATATTTGCCTGTCGTTGGTAGGTCAAGTGGGCCCGTTACTGACATGTGGCGTAAGGTATTCCCTACCTTCCTCCTCCTCTCTTTCCTGTATTACCCTCAGTCTTTTTCTCATTATATTTCTCTTTAGGCCAAAGATCTAGAAGCAAACGCTGAAAGCTACATTGAGCTATTAGCAAAAGGAACAGGAAAACCCAAGGAAGAAATTGCTAAAGACATCCAACGACCTAAATACATGCAAGCAAAAGAAGCTATAGCGTATGGCCTTGCAGACAAGATAATCGACTCACAGGATGCAGCATATGAAAAACGGGTAATGTTTTCACTTATCTAAACTAACAAGTTTTTTGCTGATATTTGATGCTTCCGTGTCCATTATAATAACAAGTTCTCTCAAATTAGGATTACGATATGATGCTTGCTCAACAAATGTCCATGGAGAGAGAAGCAGGAGGTCCACAAGCAGCTCCTTCTGGATTTAGGTGAATTAGTTGTAACATATAAGCTTAAAATACATAAGAAAGGGTTCTGTTTGATCATGTTAGCTCTTTTGTTCCACACACAATGCAAGGAGCTACTGGTTATGGTTGATCCTATTTTTTCATCCACTGGTTACATTTGATCCCAGTGGTTGTATCTATGCTGATTAGTAAGCTCGTAGCTGCTTCAGCTTTTAGATGATGTATAGATTTGTATCTGTGGAAATGGGATTTTTGTTAGGTTACCCTCTTGGCAAAGACATCAAAAGTTTGACATTTTCCTTTGCTTTCTAACAAATATCTTTCCAATATTAAGCAGTTTTTGCTTTATTTTTCTGGTGAGTGTTAATTTGAAGGCCCCAAACAGTTTCTCTTGTTCTTGGATGTAAGAACTTGCAAGTTTGACATGATTTATGATTATGTAAGAAAGGCTAACAAATGCATCAAAATCAATTCGGTGAAATACTACAGTCCAAGTCATTCAACAAAAATAACAGGGAAAAGAACAAATGAAATTCTATGAACCAACTTTACTATCAGTCGGTGCAAACAGGATGAAAGATGAAGAGAATGAAAATTCCAATCTATAATACAAATTTAGTTTTCAGATGAAGCTTCATCTTAAGCAATGAAGCTTTTACAGAGTATTTCAAAATATTACATCTGAAAACACACTACAGTAAAATTGGAAAAGTGTTAACCTAATTTATGCAGGAGGGTTTGGGTAAGCTTTTGGTTTTGGCTTGACTTCAATTTCATTCACGCTCCGTACAAATATAGCATCAGGTTCATGTCTGCAAAAATGAACAAACAATTCATTAAAGCTGGAAACAAGGGAAAAAAGGATGTGAGACAAGACTGATTCTTACGGCTTATCTCCTTCTTCAAATGTGTAACTTGATGCTACAGCCAAAAGTCGGCCATCCCTGCTGAATGAGAGTGCTGCAATGCTTGTCGGGTACTTTGAGTACTGCCAAAGGAAAGCATGATTATGTTCATATTCAATGAGAAATTTCGCACATGTTCACCTAAAAACCATCAAACTCTGTTTACCTGATACAGCCTCTTCTTGTTGTTTCCATCCCACACATTCACAAAACCATCACAACCTCCGGTCGCAAAAGTACCATAGCTGAAGATTAAATGTAAATGAGATCATAGGTTAGTTATTATGTGAGTAAGAAGAAGATGATGTTGTAATAACTACTATCAAAACCACCAATTTAGCTTACTATAAACATGAATTTATCATGCGCAACTCTAGTTGATGATATCAATAATTTATATTTACATTTTCCTATCTAGAAGGCAAAATCAAAGTTAATTTTGAAAAAACTTCCTATTCAAGTTTATATAATATGTATTTCACAGCAAAATTACTCACAAACTCGTAGGGCCAGTTGTACTCTCCAACAGACAATTTCATATGAGGGAAAGGTTCAGTGCACCCTTAGTGCTGGTTTGGCTTGCATTCCAAATTTTCTATTTACCTAACTGACAGATAACATGCTAACAATGTTTTGCATTAGACCATCAATTTGAACCATCCATCAAATTAGAATTTTTTAACAGAATGTCAATTTATTAGGATCTTCAGAGGATCTGAAGTTTCTACTCTTCGTAAGTCTTTCAGCAATAGATTTATCAAAAAATACAACTTAGAAACTTACATGGGGTGGAAGGCAATGGCATTCACTGGATACACAATGTCCCTTCCGGCCTCTGATTTTCGGTGGCACTTAAATGCATATCTGAACAAAATAATGAATATGAAGCAGAATGATATGTCAATAACATTGTCATGGCAATAAGGATATGAAAGAAAGAAATGGATTACTTCTTGAAACAGAATCACGAAGGGTTGTATTGCAGATCCCAGGCATGTATCAAACTAAAGATATATTATGGAATACAGAACAGGATAAAAGAAATATTAGCATGTACTTTTTGGCTTGACTAGCTTCTGAGAGATCAAAAAACTCCATAGCAACCCGTCCTTCAACAGAACTCAGAGCATATCCTGCATTGTGTGCATGAAAAAAAATTATACCAAGAGAAAAGACCTCAGAACAGGGATGAATCGCAGACCGAATATATTTTGACTGCTATTCATTTTAAGCTACTTAAAAGTACTTATCACGAATAAAGAGTAATCTTACCGGTTCCATTTGGATAACAACGCACACATCTAGTCTGATACTTTAAAGAAGATTCTCTCCTTTGCTCGGGCTGAGACATGTTTCGTAAATCATAGACATTTACATGTCTTCCTGCAGTGGCCACCACCAGACGGTTTCCAACAAGAGATAGGGAGTAGACACGCTCAGGCTGAGGGTATGTTCCGACAAGGGTTCGCTCCTGTCCACTTGCTCCTCTAGGATCCCAACACTTGAGAGATTTGTCCCAACTACCAGTAATCACTTGCCCTGTAATCATAGTCGGGAAATTATGGAGTAGAACTTGCTAAACTAGGGAAAAGGAAAAAACAAAAGAAAAGCTGCATTTTAAATATACGAGATTCCCAAATAATACAAATAATATCACTCTCCCAAGTCATGCTAAAGTACAGAAAACAAGGGCAAAACACAATTTTTTTTTCCCTGGGTACCTTGATATCAACATTAGCAGCCCTAACCTTCCAGAACAACAGTGCAATGAATATAATATGGAAGATCATTTACTGGGCAAAGGACCTCAAAAAGAAAGATTTCAACATAATCAGTTCCACAAATTTAAGGCTTACATCCACTTTCCTTCACAGTAGCAATATATTACAGACATTTTTGTACCTTTTGCTGCTCATTGGGACTGATTGTCCCTAAATAAATGAGGTCAATTCCTAACTAGAAACCAAATTTATGCTCTTTGTATCTTTCTGCTGCTAATAATTCCAAATTGTCCACAAAATCAACTCATAAGGCAACAGTAAAATATTCATGAAACTTCCATAGCACTTGCTTAAAAATGTAACTGCAATCCTGATCACAGCTACCTTTGCTTGAAAGCAAATGCTTTTTGTACATTTATCACTAAAACAAATAAGGCTAAATAGGTAATGAAGGGGGCATGTGAATCACAACTAACCTGCTGCATACGAGTACTCAATACAACGCACAGGTGCATCATGTTTCCCTAGGATATCCTCTTTTCCATGGCTGAATACTAGCCTGAAACATTAGTACCGTAATCTTAAGCTCAGTAAAAATAATGACTCCAAAGGTGTAACTGGCTAATTGGAAGCAACATAGAGAATAAGGGTCAACTTATTCAAATTGTATGTCAATAATAATAAATCCAAGTAGAATCACATTCAGTTGATAAAGACCATCTAAAAATATAACAACAATGAGCATTGAGAGAGTCAATACATGCAGCTCATCACACTGAAAAGGAACAAAAACATTTGAATAAACCAACCGGCTCATCTTTCAGAAAACATAAAATGGTTATAGTTCTGGAACTTCTGAAAAAAAAAAAATTGAATTATACTCTTGCATGCTTGCATCCACTCAACTTTGAAAGCACATCAAGTAACAGTGTTCTAGAAACACTCACTTTTACTTGACAGCCAGTGCTTTTACCGCACACCAGTCACTGTCCAACTATAAGTTAACATCTAGTAATTCCATCAAATTAAAAGCACCAAAATTTGGAATTTTTTTTTAAATTTAATTTTCCATCAAATAATTCCAAAACAAACTGAAATTTCATAAAATCAAAGAAAAATGGAAAAAAGGGGCATAAACAAACCGTCTAACAGTGTGATCGGCGCTGGCACTGAAACCGGAAGAATCATCGTGGAAGCAGCAATCGAGCACGGGGCCACCGTGCATGAACTCTCCTCGGAGCACATTCGCGCTCGCATCGTACAATCTCACGCTCTACATTAATATATATTTTTTAATTTTAATAATCGTTAATCCCGCAAAATGAATTAACTTATTTTAAAAAAAATTAAGGATAATAAAAATAAAGAAAAATAAGTGAGGTTGTGACTGTAGCGGGTACCTTATCCCAAGAGGAGACGAGGAGGTGATCGCTGTGGTTGGAGAATCGAAGGTTCGAGATCCCGTCGCTTGGAGGGTTCCCGAGCTCGCGTACCGGAGGTAGGAGGCGGGTGGACAGCTGTCATGCTGTGATTGGTTTGGGGGGGAATTGAGAAGAGGAGTTTAGGGACGTGTTCTGTTAGTGATTTAAGCGAGAGAGAGGGGCTGAGGGGGGAAAGGAGGTTTGAAAAAATTGAACGAGTGGTAGCTGCTGCTGCTGCCACTACTAGGTGGAAATAATAAGTGAGTGAAGATTATTTTTTGGTTTATTTATTTATTAATTTATTAATTTAGACGGGGGAATTTTGAATTTAAAAAATAACAAGGGAAGCGATGATACGGTTGTGACTTGTGAAGATGAAGATTCTGATTTTTTTTTTTTTTTTTGGGTGGGTTATTATTACTGTTATAAAAAGCTTCTTTTAATAAAAATAAATAAATCCTAGTAGAAACAAAATAGAAAACTTGATTTTCAAATCAAATTTTTATCTTAATTTTTATCTTAATTAGAGAGACAAAGAATTAAAAAAAAATGATTTTAACTTTGTTCATATGTATTTTTTTTAAAAAAATTATGACACATTCAAATTCAAGTGTTTAATATAATTTCATATCCTTAACAATATATTGGTCTAGTTCAAGTTCAACATGTTTTAGTACTCATTTAAATATTAACCATGCCAATTAATACTGATATCAAACATCAAATTAATATTGTATGTTTAAAAAAAAATCAAGTTAATTGCTAAAACGAATTTAAAATATCAAAAACAATTGGGCTCTACTGTGAAGCCCTTTTTTTTTTAACAATTATTGGGCCATAGGTTGGAGGCCTCATAGATCTCACTCAATTTCGGAAAGCCTATTTGGCCAATAAAAATAAATAAATAATAAATAATTAATTAATAGCAAAAATTACCAACTGAAGCAAAAACAAAACGAATTTGGTTGCCGTTTGTTCTCTTCGGAGATCTTACTCTACTTCGTCTATCGTTCGATCTCAGTCAGCTTCACCTTAAACCCTAGATAATTTTGATACTCTTTAAATCATTAATTGCATCAAATACTCACTGATTGGTTCTGTTTTCACACGCTTTTAGACGCAATGGTGGTCTGCAAATGCCGCAAGGTATTCGCTTTCTGTCTTCTCTGAGCTGATTATTTTGTATGATTTGTTAAAATTAGTTTAAAATTTTATTTTTTTCTTGTTGGGGCTATAACTATTTACTTAGTGTTGAAATGTGTGATCTATTAATTGGGATTTTAGATCTGATTTAATTGGCGGGTTCATCATCTTGGCGTTATTTTAATTTTATTATTTTCAATTGAGTGGCATGAAGGGCGATTCAGATCATGGCTTTTGTTTTTGCTCGTTGAGGTAATGGATCAACTTGATTGTCGTGTCAAAAAAAAATGAAAAAACAGAAATGGAGAAACTCGATGCAGTCTTGTTCGGTTTTAGCTTTCATCGTGGCTTGATGAATTGTGAAATTTTGTTCAGTTGAAGAGTGATTAATTTGTTTTCTGTTTATTTTTGGGTGTTTCAGGCTACCAAGTTATATTGTTTTGTGCACAAAGTTCCCGTTTGTGGCGAATGCATTTGCTTCCCCGAGCATCAAATATGTGTAGTAAGTGAATTGGGTTCTAAGTTTTTATTTTTATTTTTTTATGTTCCATTGGAATTTGAATGCTGCAATGAAGTTTGCATACTTGTGTGGCATTATGGGTTTGCATATATTTTGAGAAATAGGTTATATAAGGAGTTAATTTGGTAAATTGAATAGGAGCATAGGTCGGTTTTGTTGTATAAAGAAAGAGAAAGTAAGCTACAGAGGCAATTATGATTTTTATGTGGAGTAGGGATGTGTGTTCACATGTATGCATGAGATTTTACTGTTAAACAAGTGTTAAATGTGTTTATAATTTTACTTGAGAAAAAATATCTGAGGGAATTTGAATTTTTTTAATCTTTTTTTGCTTGTTGCTTTTACTTACTCTGTTCACTTTTGTAGGTTCGGACTTACTCAGAATGGGTGATAGATGGGGAGTATGATTGGCCTCCAAAGTGTTGCCAGTGCCAAGCTGTGCTAGAAGAGGAGTCTGGTTCAGAAACCACTCGATTGGGTTGCTTACGTATGTAATTTTGCAGATATAATACTTGATTCAACATGCAAGTTTTTGTTGGGAATCCATTTTGAAATGATACTTTTTAACATAAAACTATTTTTTCTTGTTTTAGATGTTATCCACACAAGTTGCTTGGTTTCACATATCAAAAGCTTTCCTCCTCACACTGCACCTGCTGGATACGTGTGTCCTTTATGTTCCACTACGGTGAGATTTTTATTACTTGTTTTCATCTTAGAGCATTTCTTTTTCCATTTGCTTGGTGTCATGTTTCTGATGGCAAGTATATCAGGCGATATGTAAACACTTTCAGATTTATTTATTTTTTACATTTTGAAAGGGTAGAATACTCAAAACGATTTGTTGTCAATCTCCTTGGTTAAACTATTAAGTTGCTTAATTTTTTATTTTTTTTTTAAGTTCATATCTTCAGTGCATACCAAGAGACCACAACTGTAAATTAAAATTTAAGTAGGGAAGAAGTGTCAAGAAAACTAAAAGCAGATGGTCTTGCATGTGTAGGTAATTATGTGCGAAGTGAGGGTAGAAGAAATATTTGTTTTTGCACACCTGAAAATAAAATAAGGATATTAGGAGTTCTGCCACAGGGAACCTATTGTATGAGAGGTTAGAGAAGCCCTTTAAAATATTCTCCTGATCCTTTATGTGTTCAAGGCTCAAGTGAGATTGAGGCAAAAGTTTTCCTGCAAAGTGATTTGGGTATACTTTGTCTCGAAATTGGGGAAAGAATAAATTGCTTCGCAACTGATATATATGCCTTGAAATTTTGATTGAAGTGAGCATTTCTATCTATGGATATTTGTGTGCAATTACAATTGAACCATGCAATTCTGTGGTGGTGCCTTGAAATTCTGATTGAATTGAGCATTTCTGTCTATGGTTATTTGTGTGCTATTACATGCGAACCATGCAAATCTGTGATGTCACCTGTCATTTTTTGCTTGATGCTTTTGCACTCTAGTACACCTTTAATTTGTTGCTTATCTTATTCTTCTGGCAGTCTAAGTTGTACACTATGGTTCATTTTCTCATGGTTGTTGCAGATATGGCCTCCTAAAAATGTTAAAGATTCAGGATCTCGCCTTCATTCACTACTGAAGGAAGCAATTATGCTGGTGAGGGTCCTAAGTGGTACTAAATTGAATGCAGCTTTCACCACTATGAGTTAGTGCATATTGTTCTCTTTGATGATTAGATAGGTCACATGATGAAGCCTTATGGCCATTATTTTTGGGGTTCAGTGCATGCATCTTTTTTGGATTTAGTGTCTGGGGAGGGATCTCTTGTTGCTATATTTGTTGATTCTGAAATGTAGAAGGATATTAAAAAAGATTCTGTAGTCACTAAGCTTGCTTTACTAGTGTTCAGTTGGATTAGATTGTAAATGACTTTTGTTCAATACTTTTGCAGACTGGCCTGGAAAAGAATTTGTTTGGAAATCATCCAGTTTCTTTGGCAGTGGCAGAGTCCCGTGGTCCTCCACCTGCATTCGCCTCTGATCCAATAGTTAATGTAAATGCAAGCTCATCACCCTCAAAAGATGGAATAAACATAACTGAAGGATACACGGCTCCATCTACGGTGTCAGAAATTATGGAGATAGATGGCCCTAGTCCAGCTGGAAATTTTATCAAAAGCTCTAGTCCTGTGGTAAGGGTTTTGTAATTAATCGTTGAATATAAAAATAAGATAGTTATGTCATTATCTTATGCTTTCAAGCTTGGTTCATCCTTGCTTGTTAGTTGTTTAATTCATTTCTTTTGATACTGAAATGTAACCCAGCCTGGTGCCACAACACGAAAGAGTTCATCCCAGGTTGAGCGACAGAACTCTGAAATTTCATATTTTGCAGATGATGAAGATGGGAATCATAAGAAGTACAGTCGAAGAGGTGAGTAGAAGCTTCTTATTTATGTGATGAACCGGTTGGAACTATCTTCATATTAAATCCTGATGTTTACCTACTTTCTTTCGGTGGAAAATGGTAGCATGTAACAATGCCAGGCTGCTGGAATGAGGATGTAGTGCCTTATATTGCTTTTGTTCAATGCCTACTCTGCTTCCAATTCTTCCAATCCCTCTTCCCTATTTTCATAAATTCTAGGTTTAAAATTTAAACTGATTGGGGTGAGCCATTGTAGGTCCCCTCCGTCATAAGTTTCTCCGAGCACTGCTTCCTTTCTGGTCAAGTGCATTACCAACTTTACCAGTAACTGCTCCTCCACGTAAAGATGCATCAAATGCAGATGATGCCACGGACGGTCGTTTGCGGCATTCAAGACCATCGAGGACAGATCCCCGAAAAATCCTTCTCTTGATAGCAATCATGTACTGTCCAATGGCCACATTACAAATCTCCTTTTTGTTTGACCCTTGGGATGAATTATTGTTTTGTTTACCTGATTTCTATTATCGATGCACAGGGCATGCATGGCGACAATGGGTATTCTGTATTACAGACTCTCACAGCGGGCTTTGGGCGAAAGGCTGCCTGATGATGAGGAGCAGTAGCAATAATATTCCACAGTTATGATCCGATTCATGTGACTTATGCAGAGACGTGCATGATGGTGCTGCTGCATTCTTTTGCTTGGCATAGTTGCATTGAACTGTGGCTGGTTTGTCAGTGAAACGCACAAGTGAACTCGGGGGTAATTTTTTGTTTTTGTTAAAAGCAGTTTACAGTTGAATTTTATATTATAGCGTTCCCCTCTTTCTCTTCTCTTGTTTTCTCATTATCTGTCTTTGGAGTGGAAACCGGTGAATCCGGTGCAAGGCTAAATGTTATGTTCCAAGTGGATTTTGTTTTTGTAATTAGCTCTCTATTCAGCTTCAGGTACTGAACTTGCAGATATTGAAAATTTTCATAATGTTTTAAAAGTTTTACAATCTTTTGTCACGCAATTTCCTATTTGCATAGATAAAGGTAGGGATGGCAATTCTAGTTGGCCCGGGCAAAATGTAACATGCATTTGATTTGTTTATTAATCATGTTGATTTGTCAATTAATCATGTCACTGATTGCAAAAACTAACCGAAAATGTGTATTAATTATATTCATATATAGTTACCAATTTAATAGATTTTAAATTTCATTGGGTTTTAACATATTTTATTTTTTGCACCATCAGACCTGGACGATTAAGTGCCGCCCCTTGATAAAATACTACTGTTTAGTTAAATATTTATAACATATATTACATCCATGCCATGCGTATGAAATGTTATGCGTTAAAAATGTATCAAACGTAGGTTGAATTAAATTATTGAATTGAATCATTTAAGCAAAACGTTTCTCTTTTTACCACTAATAATGATGATTCACTTCAATAATATTTATATAGTTGCAATTAGATTTATATAAATTAATTTAAATTTTGGTTGCAATAACGAACTAATATCCCAATTTTTTTTTTTTTTGGGGGGGAAATTATTAGCAGTACAGCCTAAGTTTATTCTGTTGTAAAATGTACTGCAAAGTCGGAATCTGTATAATTTTGCACCCAACATATACAACTTGTATCAACTATCCACCAAAAAGAATGGCTGTGGAAAATCGAACAAATTTAAATTTTTTAGTATTTTTGATAATAAGGTAATTTTTGGGTGAATATTTGGTAATTTTTTTTTCCTCACCTTTTATTGTTTATATTACGAGTTGCATGGGTCAATGGCACAGATGGGCCGTTTCAATTACTATAATTATCCTCATTTTAAATGCTTAATAATAAGTTAATGGATTTATTTTCACTTTGTTTATTCTGAATTAGAAAATGGTTGACTTGTTTAATTTCTCCATCACTTTCAAAAGAAGGTGTCAATGTATATTACTATATAGGGAAAAAGAAATTGTACTTTTATTTATTTATTTAAAATCCTCCCCTGAAAGCAAAGAGATTGCTACATTGAGTAGTATTTATATTGTATGTAAATCAAACTACAAGTTTGAAATTTTAAAAAAAATAATAGTGTTAATATAGATTATTAGAATTTTCTTTTTTGAGTAGGACCTTAGGTCAGCCTGGCCACAATGTTATATAAAGCTGATTTAAAGAAAGGGCCAGCCAAGCCCATGGCCCCCATAACCATTCCTAATGCAACTAATTGTGTCTTTTTATAATTCTTAATATGAAGTCATCTTTATTAAATAATCAATTTGATTTTTTTATTTTTTTAAAAAAGTAGGGGGTGGGAAAATTAGTTAATTAATCAATAATTCAATTACGGACATTTGAATCCCAATTCCTAAACGAATTGATTTTAATAAGAATTGGATATTTATTCTCTTTTTCTTTAAACTTAACATCACTCACATAAAACAATGCTTAAAGAATATAAAAATGAAAATAAAAATAATAAACTCCCATTAGATGCAGTCATCCCTCCCTGATGAGCAACATATTATATATATAATATAATATATGTATGGTGTCGTGAGTAGGGCATCGGGCCTCGGGCCAACTGTCTATTGTAGACTGATTCTAAGCTTTGCTAAAATTGTCTTCCTTCTTATTGAGTATAATTTATTGAAGTGAACACACATTTTTGTAAAATTGTAATCTATAATTGAAGGTTATTTGATAAAAAATGTATATATAATTAAATCTTAACCACTCTGAATAAATACACTATCATAGGTCAGTTTAATATATTGGAACCAAATATGAGTTGCAGGTAGGCTAAAAGGAAAAAATATTTGAATATTCAAGATAATGAGCAATACATTCGAAAATCAACCAAATTAAGCATTAGCCGCAGAATTACTCTCTTTGAACAATTATTAATAGGAGCACATGAGTCTTTTATTTTTGGTTATAGTTAATGAATACTAAAATCATACATATCTTTTGTGATAATTAATTGAAAGTGGCTCGTTGACGTAGAATTAAAAATGTACAAGAAAACAATAATAATAGTAACATATTCAAGTCCTATTAAGTCTAAAAGAGCTTGAGAAATTTTCCATAACAAGGAAAAAAATGAAGAAAATAATACATGATGATTATTAGATAGTGACTATTGATGCAGAAATTTGGTCGTGTTGTAGGGTTGACCATGTTGTCTCATCAACGCTCAGGTTAGCTCTGACTGAGGCACTACGCTGCTTGTTCCTTCCCCAATTGAGTGGATTATGCGACCTCAACCAACGTCGCTCATTCTCTTTTGCCTTGCACTCACATAAATAGATCAGGGGCGCCTGTGATTTTTTCGGTAAAAATCCTCCGATATTTAAGTCAGTACGTAGGATTTCAGAAAAAACGTTGGATTATAGATCTATGTAATTGTTAAATGAAAGGAAGGTTTTTTAAAGGTTTTATGAAAGTAAGTTTTGAATCCAAAATGGTAGAGTTTCCTCTTTTTTTTTTTTTTTTTGTTCTCCCATTTTTCTATCGTTTTTTGGGGTTTTATAGATAGCCACCCTTTGTGTCTAGAACGCCCCCCCACATCCTCCATACTCGGGCCATCATGGATCAAATGGACTGCGAAAACCGTGCATTGGTTATTGCGCCTCCCTTGTACGATTTGGACATCGCAAAACTGCTGCCTTGATGTGTCATTGTGCCCGATTTTTAAGTAACATTTCTCTGGTCGACCTATAGCTTACACCGAAGAGGGCTCTGGTGCCATTGTATCTGCTCATCATAATGGAGCAGAGGAGATTCTACCTCAACCAGATGAAGCATGTGCTCTTTTAATCACCCAAACAGTGACTTTAATTTATGTTTATTTTAAAAAATCTAGTGTTGTATGCAGCATAGCTTAGGCTTATCATCCAGAGAGAATAAAACTGAATCTAGAAAATTGTTTCTCAATTTATAATTTGTTTTTATATATATACATATATGTATGTATATTATCAAGCTATATATTTGAGGATTATGCGGCGACACGGAAGTTAATTTTGCATTTGAATTCTTCTTCTCTAACTATTCAAAAGATTTTAAGGGCATTTAGTGCTTTGATCAAAATATTAATTAATATTTTTCCTATTAAGTGATCACCGAGTATTTATATGCTAGACTGTTTTGCGCGTTTGGCTGTTCTTTTTATATTAACTGAAATTATTTTCGTGAAAAAGAAATACAACTCATTTGATTTGATGGGTCGTAAAATTGGATTGAAGCCAAAAATAATTGAAAAAAAAAAAGAATACATAGAACTAGCTATATATTAATGTGCTCTCAGCTATAGCATTATAGTTTTTGTTGTTTTCGTGGTCATTTGCTAGAGGTCCCCGTCGAGATTTGAACTTATCAACATATGTGATCCAGTGAGCACTTGATCAATATACAAATGTATACTGTTGCCTTCACTTATATATCTAAAAAAAAAAAATTATATAATAATAATAATTAAATAAAAAAAACTTTAAAAAGGAAACAATATAATGGGAATGGGGTGTGAGTTTAATAAATCCTTGGTAAACAACATATAAGTAAGACTTGAAATAATTTTTATTCTGTTATTGAGATCCTATTAAGTGGTGGATTTAGAAAAATAATTTACCGGGGGCTAGATTACATAATAGTAAAATTTTAAAACTAAAACTTTGAATGCATAAAATATTTGTTAATGCATTTATAATTGTTCTTGATATATTTTCTAGAATAGAAAAATGTTTGTGGTAATGACGTATAATTATTTTTAATTATAGCGTAGGCTTTTATAATTTTAAAAGTTAAAGTTTAAATTTTGTAAGTTTATAAAATTTATAGGGTCAATTTTAATAGATTTAATGGGGGCTAATTAGAAATCTTAAAAAAAATTTCTTATTTTTAGAAATTATTTTTTTAGCTAGTGGGGGCTACAGTTCCCACTGGTCACATACTGCATCTGTCCCTGATCTTATTTGATATTAAGATACTGTAATTATAAAATAGAAGTTAACATTGTATAATAAATATGAATTTTATGCAATAATTTTGATAAAACCAATAAAAATATTATAATTTTTTTATTATACAAGTGGTAAATTAAATTAGCTTAGCTTACAAATTAAATCAATTACTATTTATCAAACAATTTAAATACTCTAGGCTTTAAGGTACCATTGTCTATTTTCAAAACTAAACGGGGTTTAAGTTGTGCATGCCCTCGTTTAACTTTCTCCAAATATTAATTATTAGCCACTTCAATCAGATTTTCCTTCCAAATTTTCATTTTTGACATATACTTTCATCGAGTAATTACACAAAGCTAGAGCATGTCTTTAATATCTTAGAAAAGAAAAAAAAGTATAATTGTTGGGAAAATCCTTGAGATTAATACGATCTTCTAGACTTTAAAGTTTCAATAATGATTAACGACCAACACCATGGTTCTTTCTCAATCTATCGAAAACCCTAACTCCAAGATTCAGCCCATAATTCATACATATAAAATAAAAGGAGATATTACAAATTTATCAGAACTTTTTATGATAAAAATAATTTCTAACAGGGACTCGTGTCATTATCCCTTATTATTGAGTCTAAGACTCTAAGTTGCATCTCCAGTTCATCAACTAAAATTGTGTCATGTCAACGCATGCAGCGAATATATATATATATATATATATATATACATACATACATGGAGTTTATTGCCTATTGGTTATTGAGAGCTATATATATATATAAAAGGAGAGGTCTTTCTCTCTTGGTGGGTGTGAGAACTGAGAACTTTTACTTTCGATTAATTAAGAGTAGTTTATTGTTTTCACGAGGAAGGCATGTATTCTAACTATGGAACTAGTAAAAGTTCCAATTCAAAGAGTCAAACAAATTCGTTTTAAGACTGCAATAAAATAAAATAAAACCAAGAACTGAAGTTCGATAGACTTATTAAAAGCTTAAGCCAATTATCGTAAAGAGACATGCTGAAGGAAGTTCTTAATTAATTTAAGCACTGTCAACTTTTTTATTATGTTTATCTTTGATAAATAATTTTCTATGTTAATGAAGTAGCTAGTTTAACTAGTTTTCTTGTTATTCCATGTAGGTTTCCCATATGTTATAATATTTATTTGTGCCCTTGACCTATATAGCTGTTTTGTTCGTCCACTCATGGATAATAAGATGTTGTTGACTAACAATTTATTTATAAAGTTGAGATATAAAATTTGTACCTCAAATGAAATATTATTAATTAATCAATGTTTTGTATTATTCTAACAATAATATTTAAAACTTATCATGTGAAAAATGAACTATAATTTTAACGATAAAAGTTAGTAAACAAATTAAAATACAAGGGTACTTCGACAATGAACTGGAAAATTGAAGAAACAATTGAAAGAATTTTTACTCGCGTAAAGAAAACTGAACTTGAGATGTTGACTCTCTTACTATATTTAAAAAACTACTTGATCCAAAAACTTAACCTAATTAACAAAAATCCAACATTAATATTTAAAACAAATCTTTAACATCATTATTCATATTAAAATCGCACTTACTCTCCGTCAGTTGTCAATCTTCACATATTATAAACAGTCTCATGCGATCAAATTAAGACATCAAATCCCACCAATTAAACCTCTCATGCAAGCACCACCACATTCCATCCACCTAGCCACAAGATTCACATGTGCCCGAATACAAGAACTTTCAATAAATTTTTAATGCATAGAATTCTTCTTATTTTATTTTTCTCTTTGGAAGTTAGAATCACTACTCATTATTGTTTAGTTCTTATCTTTCAGAGATTGATTTGATTCCCAGGGATAGTGCGAGCTCATTAATTGTATAGTGCATCAAATCCTCTAAATTCGTGATTAAACAACAAAGCACACATAACTCTTAGCAAATAAAATTGGGTTAATCCCCATGATAATTATGAACCATATCCAAACCATGTGGCTCTATATTACTCTAAAATCGTGCTTTATGATGCATAATCAGCAACTCGATCACATTAGCCTCTAATTTATAGGGTTACCCGTTATACAATGTGAGCGTTAACACATATTATGAGCCTAATATATATGTTATGTTATAAGTTTAATGATTCATGTTATAAATTCATAGAAATATGAAAAGTTATAACTCTAAAATAAACATCAAATCTTATAAATTTAGGATTTTGGAATTAAGTGTAATGCTTCATATTACATGTTTAACGTATCAGGTTATATGTCTAATGTACCAAAATGATGAATATAAATGATGAATATCGCATCTACATCATAGCCATTCCCCAAATTAAACATATTATAACAAAAGAATTTCATATCTTAAACAAATGAGGTTGATATATTAAATTAACGACGATACAATTTGTAATAATGTCCTCTCTTGCCATTCTTTAATGGCCAGGGGTTGTGAACCAAGCTGCCAGCTCTATCCATAACAGATTTTTTTTTTTTGCCTTTTCTTCAAATAAAAATTTATGGGTCGCGCTGGCGGCCGGCGTGAATCGAGAAATGTAATTAATCTCATGTGTGAAGAATAAAATCAGATTTTATGATGAGTTTCCAATATTGCTGCAGAGCCAAGATCTTATTCCATTATGCCAAAACCCTAGCTACCTTGTTAATTTTATCAACTTATAAAGCTTTTGTATGTACCAGCCAACAAGAGATCGTGCAAGTGGCCGGCTTCCTGTTAATTTTCCGAAAAATATATACATGAAAGTGTGTGTGTTTGAATATTTATAAAATGTTTAATTTGGAAGCTTCGTTTAGCAAAAATAATTTGTTTAATTAATAATATTACGCGTAGTTGGAGCGTGAAGGTCGCCGGAATCTTTGGTGGGTTTTTGGGGATGTGGCCATTGGAGGATAGATGGTTCTTAAATCTTTCATTTTTGGAGAATTATTTCATTTAATTGTATTGATTTTGTGTGAGAGACTTTAAGTTTAGGGTAAATTACAGGATAACCTTCTTGGGTTTTGTAATTAGCATTTTTTTTTTCAGTTTTAATTACATGTTACACACAGCTCGCGATGAGGCTTTATCACTAAATTAAGAATTAATTACTTGGGTATAAGCAATGGGTGGTAATAAGAGTGATATAGACTTTCTTTACTTTCATGGTTTTGACTTCCTAACATTAATTATAGTAATATATTATGTTTGAAAAGTCAGTGAAAAGAGTAATGGAAACCAAGCAAAATTTTGATTCACACTGCTTTGCGAGGTTTCATTTGAGAAAGAAAGCCAAGAAAAATTAATGAGGTCAAATGAATTCACACTGCTTAGCGAGGTTTCATTTGGAAAAGAAAGCCAAGAAAAATTAATGAGTTCAGATGAATTCAGTTTTTTTAACAATCTTATTATACTGCAATCGGTGTTTTGTTTTCACTTTTCATACTCATTCTCCCTGAATTAATCATCCCAACTTTAGTGCGAATTGGAGTAAACCCAATCTAAAAACTATATAATTACAAGAGATTTTATCATTTAAACTAATCGAGATGCACTAAAATCAATAATCATTACATTAATTATATATGATTTAATTCTTATTTTAACTAAAAATCTAATATTAAAATTTGAATAAATCAAGGTTTTAGATGAAGTGTGAGTTATATATATATATATATATATATATATATATAAGATTAACAAGATTTGGGTAAACCGATGTCTTGAATGGAGTTAAAAATTTACGTTCAAATCGTTATCGTATTAAGTAAGAAGTCGATTTGTATACATCAAATTAATTAAAAGGTGATTCATATTTTATTTTATTGGTGAAAGTAATTTGATATTGTTGTATTTTGTTAAATTAAAGTTAAAATCTTATGAAAAATAATTGGACCTAGCTAGTTATTAGAGATGAGTTTGTATCTTATTTATAACATTGAAAATTATTCCAACATGTGTGGGAGATAATAGGATGTTGAATGTGGTTTTATATTTGTTAATAAGAAGTATAATAAGAAAATATAGAGTATAGATATGAATTTAGAGATAGATATGGTAGATAGGTAGATATAGTTAATAGATAGATTGATAGATTGATATGGAATATATGTAAAGTGGTAGATATTATTATTATTTTTGTTTATGTTAACTAAATTTAGTAAATGATTGGAGTTGTCTTAATGAATTTACAATGATCTGGGGATTTGAATCGAAAGGGAAGCAATCTGTGATCTCTCTTCCTCCTCTTTTGCAAACAACCTTAAAAAATTGGATTATGTTCGTTTTGAGCATCTTCAATAATTCCTATCTAATTATTTTATAACAAGCACCCAACCATTATCATGTTTAAAAAAAACCATTAACCATCAAGTGGCTTTTAAATCTCAATAAATCAACTATAACCAAATTCATCTTGTTTTTTCTTTTATAAATTAATATTATTAGGTCTGTGTTAAATGTTTTACCAGTTTAAGTGTTTAACATTCACTTACTACACTTGAGGTTAAAGCATATTCTTTAAGCAAATTTGATGAAAAAATGATCATATATATATATATAGGAAATAAAAATGAGTCTCTCAAATTTATAATTTTCACACAATTTATTGCTTCATTGGACTTCTAACTATTGCCATTAATGCCACTCATTTGCTCATACATACATCTATGATTCTCTAACCATTTTACATAAATCCAAAATTTAATTGTATGCCACTTTCGGACGTCTATAGAGTGATCAAAGTTTTATCTTTTCGTCACCCGTTTATAAAATAAGTATCTTAACATATATCCTTAAGACACATTTAACATAGAATTAATGTATTATAATTAACCAGAATATGCACCCTAATAGAAGTTCAAAGTATGTATTGGAGGTTTTACAATTGGAACACAGTCCAATGAATCTATCTTATTTGATCATTAAACAAAATATATGAATCAAAATGTTCAAATTTTGATCAGATTCAGTTTCTAGCTAAAAAGTTGGAAGAACACTTGTTAGGTGTCAATAAGAAGAGGAGACAAATATCCAGAAAACAGATGGTACTGTCTGATTCTATATGAGTTTTGAGAATTTCTCATACTCATCTCCACGATCTGGCCGTCCTCTAATTAACATCGATCACTTTCATTTTCCATGCTGTTTTTACATAATTAATCATTTTATTTCGTGTTCATCATATTAGTTAATTAAAATAAAACCCCCCACGTTCTCTTGATTGCCAGGTGTCATTCTCCATTTTCCAGTACCAAATAATTGACTCCATTTGATTTTGATCCTAACTAATCTCAGGTTAAGACAGATTTTCAGTTGTGAACTGAAACTTAAATTAAAATAAAACTAAAGCCATTCTTTTGTGTTTGTCACTTGGTAATGTTTAAGGCCACGTAAAATGATGCATGTCATTTAATTTTATTTTAGTGCATGATTGTGTGAGCTTGGTCTATTTCTGATGAGTTGTACTTGGCCCCATTACGGAATTTGAAAACCTTTTGCATACGAATAATTGATTAATATCATATGAGATATTGTTACACAATATTAAGTCAATGCTTTTTGCGACATTCTTCTAAGCTGTTGGGTATAAATATGTCCCTTAATCTTGTTTCCCATTCAAGCATTAATTGAATTACAATTGAGCTTCTTATTAGCTTCCTTGAACGTTTAAAAAAGAAAAAAAAATACAAACTAGAAATTAATGGAGGGAGCAATTGCAAAGGGAGAGTGGAGCTCTTTAAGTGGAATGTGCACCACCGATCAAGAAGCTGATTTCATGGCTCAATTGCTTGGAAACTGCCCAGTCTCCGCCGAGCTTGAGGGCAGCTCAAGCTTTGGAAATTCATCATCTCCAACATTTTGGCCTAGCCATGGTGCTAATGATTATGGTTCATACTATTCTTTAGATATATGTGCTTATAGTGGAGGGGGTGGTTGTAGCATTTTTTCCCCCTATTCATCAAGCCAAGAAAGCTTTTATTTGAGAGACTCACATCAAATTTTGGGCACTAACAACATTAATGATAACAATATCAATAGCTCCATTTCCATGGATTTTTGCATGGGGGATGCAAATTGTAACACTAGCTCATACCTTATTGATAATCAAGGTGAGGATGAGTGTTTGAATAATCAAGAGAATAATAACATTAGTGATGGAAACAAGCCCGAACTTGGCTTTCCTATTAAGGCTTTGGAAACGAAAAATGAATCTGAGATGCAAGCTACAGAACTGGCGGTTGAAGAGAAACTCAACAACCCATCAGAAAGTTCTAAGAAAAGATCAAGAAATGCAACTGACGTAAGTCCCTTATTCAAGATCCTTTTTTATTTTATTTTTGCTTGGCTAATTTATATGGCTTGCTCTGATTTTGTTTCAACAATATGCAGGTTCAAAAGAACAACAAGAGGAATATGAAGTCAAAGAAGAATCAAAAGCGTGCTGTCTCAGCAATCAGCAATACTGAGGAGGATAATGATACCAATAACAATGAAAATGAAAACATTAAGAGTATTGTTGGGGCTAATAGGCTGCAGCTATCAAGCAGCTGCTGCTCGGAAGATGAGTCGAATGCATCTCAAGATCAAATTGGAGGAGAGGATTCATCAAAAGGGAAGGTAGCTCTCAATCTCAGTGGCAAAACTAGAGCCAGCAGGGGCTCAGCAACTGATCCTCAAAGCCTCTATGCAAGGGTAATTATCTATGACGAAAAAATAATCCGAATTCGCATTTTTGTAGCTTATTGAATAGAATGCTGATGAACTTATGTTTCCTGATTCATATATATGTTGCAGAAAAGAAGAGAGAGGATCAACGAGAGGCTGAGGATTTTACAGAACCTGGTACCAAATGGAACAAAAGTTGATATTAGCACAATGCTTGAAGAAGCAGTCCAATATGTGAAGTTCCTACAGCTCCAAATTAAGGTAATTAAAGAGAGCATCAATTACCAATCCTTTCAACAATTTTTTATTTTTTTGAAATTTAAAGAAAATGTATTAATTAGTGATCTAATTCTGTTGATTTTGTTATTTTGCAGCTCCTGAGCTCTGATGATTTATGGATGTATGCTCCCATTGCTTATAATGGAATGAACATTGGACTTGATCATTTGAAGCTTGCTGCTGCATCAAAATTATCTTAGAAGATCATTAAGAAAACGGCATTGGGTTTAATTATTTTGTACAAGTAATTTATGAAACTCCTCTTTTCAAAAAAATTTAAGAAGAGCATTTTATGAAAAATATCCTGTTACATGTTCATTTCTCGTCTTACGTGTTCATTCGATACATACATAGCATCTAAAATTTTTTTTAGTTCCCAAAAATTTGAAAGGGACAATTCGGATAAGTATTTAACTAATTAGCCTTGCTTTGGCTTTGATAAAAACCTGAAACTATACTTTTGGAAACTAATATAATAACAAAAGAAAAATGATATATCCCCACGTAAACCCAACGTCAACCCCGAAAATGGCCAGTTTACACTCTCACTTTTGTGTCGTTTTGGTGCTTGACTCAACAAACACAAAACGCAATAAACTGGTGCCGTTTCACCAATGTTCAGCCATATATCATTGCTCTAAAACCAAGTCTTAAATCACCAATGATAGAGCCATAAACAGTTTTTATCAATGTAATATTTGTCTGAGATCAAGAAATTGCTCCTGGAGTGAAACTGATAAATTCTTAGTATAAAACAAGTATCTGAAATCCTTTGGATTAAGATGAAAAGTCCTGCTCATCAATGAATAATGAAAAGAAAGACCGCGACCAAAAAAAAAAAGAAGGACGATAGAAATGGCAGCTTGTAAGTTTTTGTATATTTTTGTATATTTTTGTTTACTTCTTTCGAATTCGTTATTCTTCTTGTAAGTTTTAGGCTATCGATTGGATCATTAAGATTCTATTATCATAATAACAGAAGTCGTTGAGCGTATCTCAAAGGAATTGAGATCCTCTCCTGATCTTTTATAAATTTTGTGACACTTGTGTTTTAGTATTAATGAATTAATAAGATTTAACTACTTTTTCTTTTTCATTTATTAATCACTAATTCTTCAAATAAATATAAGATCAAGAGAGGATCCCGATCCATCTCGAAAACCCACGAAAATATGAAAACCAAAATCATTTGGAAAAGGATTCTCATTTGATGAGTAATAAATAAGAACCTTTTAACTAGAAGTGAACATCTATCAAGCAAGCACTAGGAAGTCGGAACTTCTGTGCGTTTAACTGTAAGCACAATGGCTACGCAGTCTCAGCAATTACTTGGAAGTTTCTGTTGTTTGGCAGCTGTGTTTGTACCCGCAAGCTTCAATTTCGAATAAACGCTATTCATATGAAATCCAATACAACTGAAATAAGGAATACGGCATTTTTTTTTTCCTGAAATAATACTAATAATAACACAGATAGCAGATTGAATGGTCATTAACATGCCCTTAAAATCCATGAAAAAAATATGAATAATAATTAATTAGCTAATTATAACATTCCAGCTCAAATAACTCTGGGATAAAAATGTGAAATATCTTCAAATTAAAAACTAAGTACAGTCGAGACAAAATGTTCAGCCGGTCCAAACAGGAATAAATGAATATATAGGTTATATAAATTACGGGTGATATGAGAAGGGATGGGAACGAAAAACTCTTATAACGTTACAGCCTAATCCCTCTAATTGCTCCCAAATGCAATAATTCCTATTTCAACTCTTCAGCATGTTACAATCCTAATAAACAACAGGACAATTTCTAATCAAAGCTTTTATTGTCCAACGTATATATTACAGGGACGTAAGATCCATGCTTGAAATCTTATACTGGAAAAAAGAAGGGCTCCAGTCTGTATCAATCGAAATTGTTACAAAGATTGATGATTTTCCTTGATCATGCACGTTCATCGTTGACGTGATTTGGAACTTCAGATTGACTGTCCAGAGGCATATATTGTGCCATAATGGCTCTGATCTCAGAATCCATGTAAGACTGCAAAAGCGACACAGCAGAAAAAAGGAAAATCAGTAACCTGATTAGAGTAATGAAGCAGACATCATAATTTTCTTTACAAGAACCATATGATAATCAACATAGCTGATATAATTTTCATTAGAGGAACCACATGATATACAACATAGTTGGCTTCCGATTTTGGGCAGTTGGGTATTCCTAACCACAGCTTAAAACCAAAACACATACGTCCCGAAGTCCAAGATAGGGATAAAATATAATAGCAGAGCCAAGATTTCGATGGCTTTGAAAACTGAGGTGGGCAAAATAGAAAAACGTTGCTCTAGGGAAAAGAAAAACAAGCAAGTAGTGATTCTTACCCTTAATCTATATTTATAAACAAGATATGCACCGCCACCAGCCATGGCCAAGCCGATCAAGATGACCCAAACAGCAGCCCATGCAGATCTAACTTCTGTAGCAGTCTTACCTGCCATTTAACAAGTAGTTGAGCTAAACACAAGAACCAGAGAAGGCATTTTCAAAAGCATACATAATTTGAATAACAGAGCACAGGTTTCTGAACTCACTTATGCAGGTATCATGGTCCCTGATATACAAAAGATCTCCACTACATGTGCATTCATAGCTTCCCCAGGTGTCTTTGCAGCTACACTCTGAGCACTGACAGGCTTTCCTCTCTTTGCATTCATCAATATCTGTATTCACACACACGCGTGTGCGCGAACGAATGAGTTTAAATATCAATTCAGCAGTAGTTATTTTTTCAACACGCCTAACTGAAATGAAAAACTATTCACATTAAATCAATTCCCAATAAATATTTAAAGATGATGATAAATCTAAGATCCTAAAAGCAGAAATTTCTGTTTTGCCTCAAAGTTGACTATGTATGCTTGTACATAGTCATTTTGAAAATATGGCCCAGAATTTCCAAATGTTAAGGCTCCTAACATTTCGGGACTACATGTTAGTTTCAATGTCATAATGACAGAGAATCACCCCCTCCGACTCGCATGCAAATAGCTAGACCTAAGAATCTTTCATGGTAGAACTTCATGTTGCTACTTAATCAAATAAATTGTAAAGGGCCACTGAAGTTCCATTGTCTGTATATTGTCAAAATTGTCATAAAATATGATAATAATGTGAGTATTTCTCACCTACACAGCTTTTGACACCATCGCCTTTAAACCCTGGAGGGCATTGGCATTTTCCATTCTCAGAATCCTGTTCAAAGCACACAGAGGATTAACCCAACTTCTTGTGGAGAGTGTGCATATGTGCATGGGAGGTTTAGGAGAACAAAATAATTTGCAAGAGAGATCACTAACCAAACAGGCAGAGTAGGTGCGCCCATCCTTGGATTCTTGCCAACAACCTCCGTTATTGATCCTGCATTTCCCAGGTCCACTCACTGAAAGAAAAAGGGAAATTTTTAAGCATAATACACAACCATAAAGTGTCCAAAATTACAATTCCAGAAACTCAATTGAAGACAATGCACCAGAGCTACTTTTCAGTGTGCAAATACAAATGACCATAGGCATTAATTCTCAAGAAAAATAGCTAAACGCTACAAACTTGTCAATGGTTCACAACCACCAGCCAGAATAAAGCAACTTAAATGCTAAAACTTATCATTCTTACTGTTATGCAAGATAACCTATTTGCTTCAGGATTTTCATTATTTTAACTGAAAAAACCCTTGCTTCATCCTAGCCCTGTCCCGATCAATGTCAGGGATCAGGATTAGATTCAACAAGTTCCAGCCCTGTCCCTATCACACACTGCCCAAGAGAATCCCCTTATGGCTCCAGTACTTGTCCTAAATGATTGTCCACAGTAAATGATTGTGGAACAATTCATGGAGTTTAAAACCCTTTTTCCCCCCTCTTCTCTCTCTCCCGAACAAGGAATGAACATCTTCCCAAGTCCATTTTCAATAGGGATGACAAAATAAGCTTTCTTTCTAAGATTCATTTATTTATTTCGTAATAGCTATCAACTAAAATTCTAAACACGGCAAAATGTAAATAAACAGAAAAAATTACATAACGGGCATATGTCATTTAACACCAATTCCCTAAATTTACCAAGCCAAAAATCATAATTTCAGAAAATGTAAGTAAAAGAATCATTCTCAGGCTACACATTCATCTGATTAACATCTATCTTGTCAATAGATTATGTATGAATGTAGCTGCAACTCAATAAATCTCACCTTCACAATGGCTATAGCCATCTCCTTTGAACTGCACGCCATCAACTAGGGGGCATTCACATACCCTCCCACGGAATGTATCCTGTAAAGAACATAAACAACTTGAGCCCCCAGCCAAATGGAAAGAATAAATCTAAGTAGAATGAAACATAACTAGAACCTCATAAACCAATCTATTTTAGTTCATACCTTGCAGGCTGTGACATTGGCTGTTTTATCTTGCCAGCAACCCCCGTTATTATCCAAGCACTCATTTGTCTCTACATCTGCCACACGAGATACCCATTGAAGAACTCATTGAAATAAATATGTTTCCAAGAGTCAAACCCTACCCAAAGAAGTTCCAACTCCCACCAAAGAAGAGTCCTCAACATGATCTAACCTTTTCAGTCTAAGATTCAAGATATCAAACCTGAGTTTAGCAGCTTTTTATACTTCTACTGGTTTACCAAACACCTCTCCTCAACCCAACTAGTTAATATTTCTGTTAATTAGTACCAAACTAAAAGGAAAAACTTACCACCACTCAAACAAACAGCAGGCTCAGTTGTTTCCTCAAAACCAGAACAGATGGCCTTCAAGACAGCACCTTTCTCCAACTTTCCTGCAAGCACGTATTTTAGGAAGGAAAAGACATCCAAATCTTTATCTACGAAACATAAAATCACTTACAGACCTCGATATTGACGATTGTTGACAACAAGGGTTGGCAATATAGTAACATCTCCCCTTGATCCTTTCCCAACCTATGAAAAGTGTCAAATGGATATTCATTTGAACTACGATCACCAATTTCAATTGAAAAGTATATAAAAGAAATTGCGGTGTGACAACAATAATGAAAGTATGTCATAAGCTATCAAAATGTGATAAAATTTATTAAACTTAAGTGCACCACGAGAGACAATTACTTGGGCATCTTGCTCTTCTTTGAGAACAGGATTGTCAGCATCCGCATTGGGGTCTCCCATGCACTTCTCAATCTTTTTAGCATCAAGCCCTGTACAGACATCATATGAACATCTAATGATCATTCATCATAAATGACAAGCATCCTCTCAATGGCCACTGAACTAAGAATCATAGGACAAAATGGAAACTTATTTACCAAGCGATTTAATGACAGCATCAGCACATTCCTTGTTGTATTTTTTATCTTTCATGGGACATCTGATCTGAAAATCTGTTACATAGTCCCACCAAACCCAAGGCTTTTTGGATTCATTTGCAACTTTAAACACACACAGCTGCCTTAAGTTTTCGAGTACAACATCTTTTCCTTCATAGCCTGAGCTAAAGTCTTGCTCAGGATCAGGAGCGCAGTATCTTCCATGGTTGATGCACTGAGACTTGCACTGCCTGCTTAAGGTGAACGTCATAGGACAGTACCAAGTTATATAATGGGGGGTGAACTGAGTGTAGCCACCTTTCTCAAGTATCTGTGCTGGACCCCTAAATTCTTTCACAAATGCCATCAACATGTCACATTTAACCCCACATTCGTCATTGCTGTTGGTCCATAACTCATACTCCACGCGATCATCAGGGTGTGGAACAGCTTCTCTCCAATCAAGATTCACATTGACCATTTCCCCACCACTGAGGGCTTTCTTTAATGTTTCACCAAAACTTTTATCAATAAGTGCAGATGGTATAGTTATATTTTCAATGTATTTTGCTGACGAAATATCCTCTTCAGGTGTGTCCATTGTTATTAATGCTTCTTCAATGTCATCTGCAACAAGCACTGCAGAAGCACCAGCCTTTTGGGCATTCCAGACCTTCAAGGCAAAGAAGCAATCTGGAAAGCAACACATAAATTAGTGATCTAGTAAAGGAACTATGCCCCGAGATAATAGAAAAACTTAATACCGCAAGTCAGTTTTAATGCAAGCAATCCTTCATTTCCCTTTTTTTTTCTTTTAATTGCACACCATAAATGAAATTGATTACAAGACAAACAAGCAGCTAATTTCACAGTATTGAACAGACAGTTTCGAGACTAACAAGACAAACAAGCGGTTGGGTACAAATTAATACAAAAAATAACCAATTTGACCTCAAAGCATCACAAGATATGTAATGAAATAGTACCACAGTGGTACTTTCCCCTTTAAGATCTAAATCAATATACCAAAAACAAACTAACTAAATCTCAAACCTCACACAACAATCAAATGCGTCAAAAATTACTTGAAAAATAACAATGCTATCACCAAAGTAAACCTCGAATCTCCCAAATAACCAAAATTAATTATACGAATACCTCACCAAATGCCTAAACCAGCTAAAATAACAAATCAATTTTATTCAAATAATCAACAAAGTACCTCCCAGAACAACCGACACCAAAAAATCATCAAACTACACTAAAATATCCAAAGGGTACCTTCTCAATCAACCAAAAAGCAAGCTAAACAATCAGTTTAATCCAAATGATGAAAAGGATGCCTCTCAAATCGAACTAACAATCAAATTAAACAAAAAAAAGAAAAATTCAAGTGGGTCGCACCTCCACGATCGACCAAAACGAAATTGGGCAAAGCTCCAGGCTTGGCCTTAAACGAAATCCCGAAGTCACCGAATTCCCTGCAGCCCTTTCGATTCTCCTTAGGATACGTCACAGCCCCCGCCATGCTTCCCCCATATTGCGGAATCCCAAAGTTGCCAATCGCACTGTCGTGAGACCCTTTAATCTTCTCCGGTGACGTCACCATCAAGCTGTTTTTCTCGACGACAAATCTCGACACCGAAGTATAAACATTTAAGGACAAAATCAGAAACCCCAGAAAGAGCTTCAAAGTTATTGAGCCGTGTGACTCCATTTTTGTCAAAAAAACAATGACAAAGATTTGGTGGGGATTTTTGGATCAAATGATTAGAACATGTAAGTGGGTAAGTTTCAGTTTCAGCTTCAGTTAGGGAAAATGAGGGAAGTAGAACCTAAATCTAATCAAGTGGGGTTTTTGTTAGAACAAAATAAAAAGTCCGATGAAGCTGTTTGCTTTTCTAATTTCCTCAGTTAATTTTAACGATCAAGGGGCGTGAAACGTGCGTGGCGTGAGACGAATCAACGTACATAATCCCCTGTCAGAAGTGAGATAACTTAATCTAATGGTCAATCCGTCACTGTATGATATTTTATTACAGCATTTATTACTGAATTATTAACTCAGGTGTCATTAAATGATTTAGAGTTTTAACATCTTGGTCCCTACATTTGTATATTTTCTCGCATAAGGATCTTATGAAATGAAATGACCAAATTTCCCCAACTCCACTTGATTTTAATCAACAATCTTGTAAAGGCGACAGTGCGGCTAGACATTTCATGTCATACTACGATTTATTAATATTCATTAATCATATAAAAATATCAAAAAATTAATTCAACACAACTGCTAATTGTAGCGTAATTATGCCACCTATTTAACATACAGAAAATTCTCAATAAACTAATAGTTTTATGATCATAAAAAATATATTAATTTAATGAATATTAATACGTTAATAAATTAATAATAATTATTTTATAGATAAGTTCATAGCTTATTAATTTATAAAGATAATATCACATACATAATACGAATTTTTATAAAATATAGAGGTGGTATAATTAGATAATGTAGCGATTCCATGAAGCTATATGGTACGATTTGGATTTGATCTTAATTGAGCGGATTAGTAATTTGATAATCTTTTGGTTGGATTGCATAGGTAGATCATGATTACATAGTAACTTATTAAAGAAGACTTTTGGAAACAATATGTTAAGTCGATCTATCTCTTATTTCTCTTAACATAACACATTGAATACAACAATAACTCTCATTTGAAAGGTGTAAGGAAAGTAATAATGATCAATGAAATATGTAAGGTACTACGTAGTACAATAAAGAAGATCTTAGACATATCATATGTATTTAATTTTAAATTAGTCAATTATCAATTTATATATTGACTAGGTCATATAGAATAACAATATTTTTTAAAGAACTTATTATCAATAAATTAATTGAATTATTAATTTACCACGTTAACCATAGTCGTGGCTGACAAAAACTAATATTTAATTGAGATTACCAATTTATCGAGTATAAATTTTAAGAGGTTCTACTGTACTTTTAATATTTTTTCTAAATTATTTATAATACTACACTACTCAATTGTATTTAATTGAGATAAAAATATAATTAAATACTTTTAAATTATATCAACTATAGCATCGTAATATTGGGTAACAAACTAAGCTAACATGAATAATTAAATATAACAAATCAAATAATTGATTATGTTCATAAATTGATAAGTGTATCGGAATCTTCATATTATGGATCTCCATGACATTAACCCTTAAATAAGTGATAAATCTTGGAAGAGTAAAGCATTATTGGAGTGCCAAAATTATCCATTAAATATTACAAGTTTTTGTATATTTTCCTTTTTGCTTTTTGAATGCATTAAATAATAATAAATATTATGCTAAGGACAGTTGGGCACAGTGGCAACGTAGGTAGTAGTAGAACGTAGAATTGTAGAAATGTACACTTTCTGGAAAATATCTACCAAACTACTGGTCTACATTCCTATTTCAACGTCTTCATTGCCACATTTTTCCCAGTTAGGTAATTAGGTTGAGAATCAAACTTAAACAAAGTGACTGTAATTCTATTTTGATATAATTTAAAAATGGATAACTTTTAAATCTCTGCTACAGGCGTCTCTTTACCTACGTACCAACATTTCTATTGATCTTCAAACTAGAGCAACTGCACCCATATGCTAAAAAGCCATGGCAGTTCTCTCAACATGCTTTATCAAGATGCCATATATCTTGTTCTTCACTCTCCAATAAGCTTCCAATTCTGAATCTTTCAATACAAAACTGTCTTTTTCACCTTCCCTACTGACAATCACACCTAACAAGTCACTCACTTTCTTAATCTGGATCATCTTTTCAGCTACGAGGCTATCAGACTGCTTGAAAATTAATTCACAATCAAACTCATCTAAGTAACTCTCAACATAAGCTAAAAACAATGCCCTACATTCATCATTCAAGGAGTTTGCCAGTTCCGAAGCTGTGTACAAAGCGGTTCCCTTCACCCAACCATCAGCCTGATTTTCATTTTCACCTGCCAATCCTACCTGGAATCCAACATTGCTACTCTGCATTCTAATAATGTATGTACCCTTTGTTCTACTGCCACTAGGCCCACTACTATAACTTGGTCTACTTGATTTTTTGCTGGCACTTGTTGCGTCTAAAGAAGATCTCTTGGTCTTGTTCTCGGGGGAAGGTGGGGTGAGATCGGATGCTAGAGCTGCTTTGATCCAAGAAGTAGCATTCCTTTTTCTATCCAATCCGAGTTTAAGCAATTCTTTGAGGGAACTAATGTCATTTGACTGAGTATCATTCGATCTTAGTGAACTCATTTTTGTTAATGAATGAAGAATTAGTTTTGTCTGTGCCAAATCCTTTTGAAGATTGAAAAATTTACCGACTGATTGGTGCTTATGAAGGTCCGAGTATATGCTGAAAATGCCAAAAAATGTGTTGGTCAGATTGGTGAAACTATGCATAAATCTTAAATTGACTGATCAAATCAAACAGCGCAGAGGCCTACAACATGCATACCTTAGGCACTTGAGCAACCTCTCAGTGGCTGAAGCCTCCTGTAAACAGTCAATAGCAGCAAGAACAGCCACATCTCTCTGCCTCAACACTTCCTGCCAAGCATTTGATACGTGTTTATGCAAATACAAAAAAAAAGAATTAATGAAGCAACGTATTCTAGTAATACCCGGCCAAGCTTCACTAAGTTTGAGGGGAGGGAGTCCCAGGATATGTCAGCTTCTGCCCATCTTTTGTCAGAGGACTCTACATCACTCTTCTTCCATACTGAGGCCCTCTGGTTGGGACCCTTTACTGATTTTCTGGGAATGCCAATGTCTTTTCTTCTTGGTTTAGAGCTGGAGTGCTCATCAGAGCTATCATATCTAGGGGGAAACACTGGGGCTACCTGTAATTACAGTAAATTCTTAAGCTATAAAATAATAACAATTCCATTTAAATTCTACTTGTGAATTAAAAGTTCCTGTCAGATGCTCGATTACTATTTACTGCATAGAAGGTCAACAATCTTATGCCATCGCTTCAAATCTTGGTGCTAATTTGAATTCATAATTGAATAATATTGCAAAGAAAGAACGACAAAATTTGCCACAACTACAAACATTGAAGCACTTACACAAACACTGGCACTAACACTACGGCTAATGGGTTTGATCTCATGCTTTATAATAACTGAGTCTGAAACTTCTGCAATTCTTGGACCATTCCAGCTTCTTCTCCTAGTTGCAGATCCCGATGACAAGTTAGTTTCAGAATCCATAATCCAATCTTGATCAACATCACACATTCCATTTCTCCGAGAAGTCTTCCTCTCAGGATCAACTTTTCTGGTGCAACTCAAGGCCTTCCTTGCCATCCCTACATGCTCTTCCATGCGAGCTTTTGAAACATTTGAAGTGCGGAAGCCTACCGTATGCTTCTTCTTATCATCATCACACTCTTCTAGGATCATCTTCAATTCAGAAACCCCACAAAATCTTTCCAAATTCTCTATGGAAAAAAGATCCTTAGGGTCCCCTGTACAAGGGTGCCTTCCAGGAACAGGCTTCATGCCTTTAAGCATTGGAACGGGATATGCCGCCTCTAATTTCTCAACATAAATGAATTGTCCTAGCTGTAATCTGTTGCATAAAACCATGTCGCCTTGTTCTTCAGGCAATGACACATATGCCGCACGTGAAGAATCAGAAACTTTCAAGAAAAATCCTTGATTAGGCCAAAGGTTATCACCCTCTGCCAAAACAGGAATTATGCTTCTAACTTGTAATAAAACAGGCTTTCTACAATCATCAGATTCATTTTCCTTGCCTTCCATTTCCTTAAGAAGCTTCAAGAGAACACCAGAACTCAATTCTCCCATACTCTTTCAAAAGAAAAGAAACTTAGCCCATCATTTTCTTGTTTAATAGTAAAAAAAAAAAAAAACAAAGAGAATTGAGTGTTTCAGATCAAGAAAGCGCAAGAAATAGTTTTTGCAGAAAGGAAAATGGGTTGTTTATGGGCTATGAATTAATTACAGTTAGAATTGTTCGCATACAATATATTTTTTTTTCGTAAGGATACGTGGTTCTTGATTCTTGATCATCTCCGGTTTGTTCTCTTGAATTACAGCAATATTGATTACAAGAAACCAATGAGCTTCACGAAAACTGCGATGCTGGACATCAAATAGGCAGTTGAAAACCGTTACTACAGATCCTATGGTGTTGTCTGTTGAATTGATGGTGGTGATGCATGAATAGACCTATTGTTGAAAATTGAGGTACTTTTGTCTCGTTCCATAATTATTTCTAAAATGTTTATTGTCTAAAAATATAAGTTTTTACTTTATTAAACAGGTCTCTAGTTTAGAATGGATATTTTCTATTTCATAAAAAATTAAGAAAATATGAAACTGTAACTTCTATTACATAATACTACGCCTCAAATATATGGGTGGCTAATATTAGTATTGTTTGTAATGGTGGAGCTGAAACTACACGAATGCTAACTCTCTTTCACTTGTACCTTTAGCAGCCTAACAGTGAGACGGTGCCTCACTTGGCGCTTATTAGGAGATACAACAATAAGAATATGCTGCCCTATGACCAGCTTCCTTTTCCATCAGTATCCATAAAGATATAAGCCCTTTGCACACATCAAACCTTACTGTCACAGTCTTGATTTTGCCCCTCTTCACATCCACTCTTTCGAACCCAACCAGCTGCACATTTGGGGCACCCGCTACTGATGCACTTGGTGGCTTCGAAAACATTAGCACAACATGAGAACCGCCCCTTGGCCTGCTGTTCTTGACACTAATGACAATATCAAATTGCAAATCTTTGCATTTTACTATGGTGACATCAATTGCTTGATCATTAGAAGAGTAAATGTTGTTTGCATTTTGTTTGATGAGTACTGTGGAAGGAGCCGAGATAATGATCTTGGAAAACGATGAGTACTTTAGTCCGTGGCCAAAATGGTTAGATGATTTTGCCTAAGTAAGACCTGTAGGTTCTTCCAGGGAGATCAGCTGTGGCATTGGCTCTCATATTGTTGCGGATATCATGTAAATGGAAACCTTCCAATTGACAGTTAAAAGTTATTTAAGCAATTAACCTCAACTTCTTGTACAAAAGCTTAAGCTGATCATAGGTTAAAAAATTACCTGGATTATAGTCTCCAAAGATGATTTGAGCTATAGCATCTCCACCAGCTTGTCCTGGATATCCTACCCACAATATCCCTTCAATTTTGCTATTGGTCTTTGCAAAAAGAGACGTCAATATTGCCAGCATAGTTGCTTATTGGTCTTTGCACAAGTTTTGCTGGCATAGTTGCTTATCATCACATTCGTGGCATTAGCATTCGATCCTATAACAGCTAAGTTCTTAGTGTTATTTGAAGATAAAGGAAGAGCTCCCTTGTTATCTAGCGAAACTATTCCTTGCTTCGCTGCATCAAGAGCCAAGGACTTATGATCATCTGTATGTAATTCAACTTTTCTTCCATCCAATGTTGCCTCATAAACAACACTAGGCTTAGTATATAGAGAATATACTCATCTATAGCATTTATTTGGATGCAATAATATATGGCATTGTAATAGACATGAATAGAGTCGCAATCTGACATTATGTATCTGCCAAATGCAACAATAAAAGCACAATTAGGTACAAGTGGTATGCATATGAGCTTGAATTTGATTCATATGTAAGTATATACCAATCAAGACCCCATTGGCTTTTGATAACTCCTTTGAGCAGATCTGGATCAGCACATGTTGGAATTCCAATTACTCTGTTGTACGAGCATATCACACTACTGACATGTGCCTCCTTTACACAGCTCTTAAATGGTGGCTGATACATATCTTCTAAGTCTTGCTTTGTTACCTGCAATAACCCAAAACTTAGTTATGATAACATAAAGTATCAGACATATGACATGATGCGTCACACTAATTATATTTACAAATTATGATAAATGTAACAAATAATAATACCTTTGCACCAAACGAAATCGATCAACACCTTTCTAATTGTCAGCATCATAAGCAATATAATGCTTGCAACAACTAGAGTACCTTAAGCCTATATTGCTAGTTGAATTTTTGCAATCATCCATTTCTTGTAAACCTCTGGCATAATTCATAACATATTTTGATACCACCAATGGATCCTCTCCCGGCGTTTCTTGGCCACAGCCCCATCTCAGGTTAAGGAACACATTAATATTAGGACTCAAGTAAACACACCATTATTTTTGTAGTATTTATGTTCTAGGAGGATTACCTCATGACCTTGGTTTCTCAAGAGAAAGATTCATTTGTGTGGTTGATGTTTAATAAATACAAAAATAAAAAAGTAGTTAAATCATTAATTATATACTAAGACACAAGATCTTTAAAAAAATTAAGCAGAGCTTAGATAAAAGAGTATATTAATTTGTGATTTAAATTGTTGTAACTCACACGTGCATGAGAAGGGAAGTAATTAGCGAATAATGGGAGAGGCACAAGTTCTTGGGTACATAATAACACATCATTTTTTTTTTTTTAATAACATAGCGGAGCATAAAGTCATTTTTTTCTTTTTTTGCTCAATCAGGAGAGAATCTTGATCCTTAGTGATGCCACCCATTTTAATGTTAGTTATTTTAGCAAATAAGTGTGCAAAGATTGCCAATTTTTCTATACTGAAATTGAAAATATATTTCTATAACATTAAAAAATCCTCTTAACACTAGAAAATTTTAAAAGAAAAAAGGGGTAAATTATCTTAAGATAAAATATATTTTTTTATAAGAATTTTTTTTAAAATAAGTTGAAAAGATTTTCTATGGAACTAAAATAAGTGGCACAAATTTAAAATAATATATTGTGCTTTTCTTATTTATTACTGATTACATATTTTTATACTTAAGAGGTTTTTTAAATTGTAATTTAAAACATGTACAATTTAAGTCAATAATTGACATTTAAAAATTCATCATCTAAATAATATTTTAAATTGTGTGTAAGGTGACAACAATATTTTAAAGGAAAAGAAAAATAGCAGAACATTATTTTGAATTTTAACAATAAAAAAATAAAAATAAATTAAAAATAAAGAGTGTATGTATTTTTTTTTTAAAAAGATATTTTCGGAATAAAATAAAATGACTGGGAAATGGGGTTTTATGAGGGGGTGCTAGTGGTCAAAAGTTCAAAACTCTCAAACAAATCAACAGATATAGCCGGGGCGGGTTGGTGCAATCATGGCCATATGCTCACTCACTCCAAAATGTTGTTTTGGGCAAAAGCAGTACGATGGCGTTGACTTTCGTAAACTCAGCAGGATTCGGGTTTCCTAATCCTAATAAACCTAAAGCTATATGTACACCTAGGAAAATAAGAAAAACATTCTTCTATATTTTATAATTCAACCAGCCGAGGAGAAATTGAGTGGACCGGAGAGGAAACAAAACCCTAAAAGAATTGAGTATAAGAACGAGAATTCGTCCTTTAAGATTGCTCCTGAACCTGACTGGGCATCCCTTCTGTTGATGCCAAAATTTGATCGAGTCGGTTAATGGTCTGATATTAGATCTCTACATAACCATTAAATTTATTTGGTGGGAAGCGACTTACTAAACGCTAAGAACACCTCGAGATCATTATCAAATTGTAAGAGACGCTGAAAGTTTTTTCGACGATAACCTTCCGATTCTCAAGTCAGTTTATGAGTTTACAAAGATAAAAATAAATAATTTTTATTTTAAAATAAAAATTGAGATCAAAAGCTCAAAAATAAAACCAAGTACCAATATGAAGAATTTCATATTGAAATTTTCTTTTTTAGCTTGATTGAATCATTCAGCTTATAAAAAAAAAAAAAACATAACAGAGAAGGAGGTAGCAATGTTGGCGTAGGCAACGCCCCACTTCCGTTTTAGATTCTCCATTTTTCCACTCCCCAGCCCATTCCTTCTTTTGCTCGCTATCCTTTATAATTTTTTATGCTTCTTCCCAAAATGGCCATTGAATACACACGTAAATGTGCAGGCTCTGGTGAGAATAGTTTGGTCATTGCATTTTGCAAGTAAGAGGATGGTGGACAAAAATGAGGAGTGCACGTAACTCTTCAGCAAATCCCATCAACAATTCCATTTTCTTAATTAATTAATCTCCTTTGTTATCCCAAACACCTTCTTCCTGATTCGTGTCGAGGTGTTAGATTGGATCTCCGTGATGAGGAAGAGCAAGAGCGGCTATGGGCGGCAGCTAGAGGCTATAATGCTCGCAGAATATTACGCGTAGGGGGAAGAACGGAGTAAGAAGAGAAAGAGAAAGAGGAAGGACCAAACAGATATTGAAAGCGACGCTACAAATAGTAAAAAACAGGTCTACCAAGTGAAAGATGCAGATAATATTGGAGTACTCGTGGAATGCGAAAAGTGCAGCCTCATCGGCGAATCCAAAATTTCAAAGTCAATGCCGAAGCCATCATCTGGTGATCATTAAAACACCACCATCACGAGCGCTTCCTTAAAACAAACAGTAAAAATTACCCACAATTTCTACTGCACTAAATGTAAAACTGAGAAGACAGTACTTGAATATGAGGAAGAATACGAGGAGGACGAGGAGGAGAAGGAAGAAGGTTAGATTGATGAGGAAGCAGCGGAAGATGGATGCCGCACTCGATCAACTTCTACGGAACATATACATGAGGAGAAGATGCAAATTCTGGAGCTATTGGCGAAGCTGTGGCCTAGCTCATAAGATTTCCCTGATCAATTATTAACTTTTTTCTTTTTTATTTAATTTACATTTATTTATTAGAATACTCTAATACTCTGATTAATGGCGATTTTATTGGCTGTATTATGGTGTTTTTTTATTCTCATATGATTTCTTTTGCTGGACATTCTAAGACAGTGCGCGTAAATTAATTGGATGTGTGTATGCATTGCTTCAGCATAGTATGTACCTTGTTAATATATGACCGGCTTCTACTTCTGCTGATGTGATTATTTTTAAGAGGTTGATTATTGGTCCTGGCCGGGATCTTAATTTGTTGCTCATATGGCACCAGTTAGCGTGCCGTGCTGATTCCTTCGTCATCTCTGACTTGCTTGAATTGCACTGTCTGTGCTCTTAACGGGAAAGAACTCGTGACAAAATGAGAACCTTTTTAAGAACCCGGAAGATGTAGAAATCAAATGTCCTAAAAATATATGTAGGTATGGCTGTGTACTCCTGAGAAGTATTCGTATTTATATATACCTGTTGATATTACGCCATTTCAGTGACATAAAAGTTGAATAGTTTGTCTCAATTATTTTCTTGCGGCACACTATATATAAGATGAGTTAAGTGTCTTTGTAATTTGAATGAAAAACCCCTAGGAACTTGTTCATATTGTTATTTTAAAATACACAATAAACTATGTATTATGAAAATAATTATTTCTCTTTTTAACCTTAGTTATAGTGCTTGTAAATGAATTTGAGAATCAGAACATCCCTTTTTCTGATGAGCAGGGCCAGGGGGACAAGGGCAAGGAAGAGGCTCCTTCGAGTGGGGAGTAGGAAAAAGAGGCAGGGGGCCAAGCTTTAGGCGCAAGTCAGGAGGCGGCACCTACTCCTTCAGAAGTCATTGGTCTCTCTTTGCCTGAGATTGTAGATCCCCTTCCGTTGAAGTTATTGAGCCTTCTACTCAGGACCCATAAACTTTAATCTTTATGTAAATCATAAACTTTTTGCTTGGTTACAAACGTTGGAACTTTATAAACTTTTGATGCTTTCTAATTGTTTCCTTGTTAGTCTTTTCCTTATGGATTGCCTTAGAAATTTTCCCTGAGCTTCTGTCAACTCGTGGTATAACCATAAATTAGGTTTTGGGATTTTGTTTGTCCATCCTCAGACGACTGAGCGGGTTTGGGCAAATTTTTGCCTTAAAGTAATTTGTAAATTTTGCCTGCTCGTCTTTAAGCGACTGAGCAGGATTAAACACCTTTTTGTCTTAATGAAATTTATTGATTTTGCATGCCTGTCCTTAAGCGACTGATCAGGAATATGCACCTCTTTACTTTAACAAAATTTGTAGATTTTGCTTGCTTGTCCTCAAGTGACTGAGCAGGATTAGGCACCTTTTTGCCTTAATGAAATTTATCGATTTTGCCTACTTGTCCTTAAGCCACTAAATAGGAATAGGCACCTTTTTGCCTTAACAAAATTTATTGATTTTGCTTACTCGTCCTCAAACGACTGAGCAGGAATAAATACATCTTTACCTTAACGAAATTTGTTGATTTTGTCTGCTCGTCCTCAAGCAACTGAGCAGAAATAGGCACATCTTTGCCTTAACGAAATTTGTTGATTTTGATTTCTCGTCCTCAAGTGACTGAGCAGAAATAGACACATCTTTGCCTTAACAAAATTTGTTAATTTTGCCTGCTCGTCCTCAAGCGATTGAGTAGGTTTAGGCAACTGTTTTACCTTAAAATCGTTTTAACAAGATATCTGTGAATAGAATTCATCTCTATTGAACATTTGGCTGGTTACAATGAATAGAATACATGCACATGCAACAACTCCTTACTATATCTAGCGGGGATAACTTAACGAGAAAAATTTCACAAAGTACTTTGCTTATTTGAAATATTTCTTCAAGTGTTCGGCGTTTCATGATCTTTTCACCTCTCATCCATCTGGGTAGACCAACCTATAGGCTCCCGCGCCAGTTGCTCGTATTACCTTGTATGGGCCTTCCTAATTCGGTCCAAGAACGCCCTGGTTAGGATCTCGCGTGTTCTGATTCACTTTTCTAAGCACCCAATCCCTAGCTCGGAATTGCCTTATGCACACATTTTGGTTGTAGTAGTGCATGATCCTCTGCTGACACTAAGCTACCTTCTGTAAGATTTTTTTCTCTTTTCTTCTTCAACAGATCTTGGTTTATACACATCTACTCGTCATTCTACTCCTCATTGAAATATTCTGTTCGATGTGTTCCCACTCCGATATCTGCTGGGACTACGACCTCATGACCAAAGGCTAAGGCGAATGAGGTTTCTCCAGTTGCGGTTTTGTGTGTTGTCCGGTAGTAGATGTGGCCAATGGGCCGGACGGCATGAGACACGGCACGAGCACGACACGTGTCCGTACAACATGGCACGATACGAGTATGTTTTGGTAGAGCACGCGGCATGGCACGGCATGCAAGTGGGCCGTGCCGAGCTTAGATTTTAGGCACGTGGGCCTTAAAAGCACGGCACAATTAAAGATGAGTCAAAGCATGACACACAAAAAAAGTACACAATAAGCATGTTTCATTTTTTAATGAAAGTAAACTTAAAATTTTATAATTTTATAAATAACTTGAAATTGAATATTTTAATATATTTTATTAACTCAAGTTTTTTTAATTTATTAATTCTTAGTTTCAAAAAAATTATGATTAATTTATATTTATAATTTATTAAATAAATAATTGATATCATGATTTTAATAAATAAAATTATAAATATCATGATTTTATAAATATGTATTAATATTATTATAAACTATGATATATAACTCTATATAATTTCAAGTTAACAATTAAGTTAACCCTTTAAAAAAAATATTATTATTATCGTTGTTAAGTACTAAAAAAGAATTTTAATAATATAGGGTCAAACTTAGCAACTAATATTATATTCTGTTATTATTATTTAAAAATGGACATTAGTTTTGAATTTTTTATTCTATTAAATTTAAAAAAAGGCACATGGATCCAAAAAAATTACACGAGCTTAAAAAAAAAGACAATAATTTGGTATGCGCTCTTAAAAAAAAGAAAAAAACCTTAGTGGGCTATTTTTCCTAGGCACGGCACGACACGGCCCACGGCATGGCACGTGTGCCTGGCTGGCACGAAACGACACAACATGAAACGTATAATGGGCACAGCATGTGTCGGTCCAAACCCGTTGGCCATCTCTATCCGATAGGCCCATAATACCCTATATCCCTTCCTCTCTCCCAACCTGATTTTCAGGAGCTTCTTTATGACTTTGTTGGCTGCCTCTACCTGTCTTTTTGCATGGGGATGTGCCGGTGAGCAAAACTTCAATTCAACACCTAAATTTTGGCAAAACTCCCTGAAATTATGGTTGTCAAATTGTCTTTCATTATCTGTTATGATATCGTGAGAGATTCCATATCTACAAATGATGTTCTTCCAAACAAAACTGGTCGTCTTCTTCTCCGTGATTTGGCTTAAAGCTTCCACTTCTACTCACTTTGTGAAGTAGTCTATAGTTATGATTGCATGCGTAACAGCTCCTCATTCTTTGGGTAAGGGACCAATTAAGTCAATCCTCCATTGTGCAAAAGGCCAAGGAAACGACACAACAGTCAACTTTTCTGGAGGCTGAGTAGGGACATCTGAGAAACTTTGGCAGACTTTGCAATTTCTGGTCATCTCCTTCGAATCTTGGTGCATGGTCAGCCAAAAATATCCTTGTCGTAGCACCTTGAACGCCAAAGTCCTTGCTCCTGAATGGTTGCCACATATTCCCTCATGTACTTCTCGCAGCACATAATTTACTTCCTTGTCATCTAAGCATCTCAGGAAGGGTAAGGTGAACCCCCGTCGGTAAAGTACCCCATTGAGCAACGTATATCTAGCTACTCGGCATTTCAACCTCTTTGTTTGCTTTCTGTCCACTAGTAAGGTGCCATCACGGATATATGAGAGAATCATATTCATCCAGGATCTTTCAGTGTCCATCCCCATTGCTTCTGCTTCTACCCTATTGCTTCACGAAGTTCTCACTTCCAGTGGGACTGACTTAAGCAACTTTGGATCTGCAGTTGCAGCCATATTGGCTAGTATATATATGCTCGATAGTTTTCTGTCATGGTTATCTGTTTTACTTCAACCTCTTGGAATAGTCCAATTATCTGCTTTGCCTTATTCAAATCAAGCTCCATCTTTTCGCCTCTTGCCTGAAAATTCTCATTAAACTGATTACAAACGACCTGGGAATTTACTTGGATCTCGACCTTTTCTGCTCGTAATGCATGCGCCAGCCTAATCCCAGTAATGAAGGCTTCGTACTCCGCCTGGTTATTCGTGAGTTGAAAATCAAATTTCACTGCGTAGGAGATCTCGGGACCCTCTGGACTCTGCATCACTAACCCTGCTCCAAATCTTTGCTCACTGTATGACCAATTAACCATTATCAACCACACTTCTTCTAACCTATTTTTTTTTTCGACTTGTCGTTCCTCATGAACCCCTTCATCAAAGTTCTGTGCACTCTGCCACAAAATCAGCCAAAGCTTGTGCTTTCATAGCTAATCGAAGTCGATAGGTTATGTTAAACTCGCTCAATTCCATTGACCATTTAATTAAGCGACCAAATGCATTCGGTTTCAAAAGTATTTGTCGAAGAGGCTGGTCCGTCATTACTATTACTGGGTGCGCTTAGAAGTATGGTCTGAGCTTACGCGCTGCTGTTACCAAGGCCAACATCCATTTCTCCATCGCGAGATATCTAGTCTCCGCGTCCACCAAGGCTTTACTTGTGTAGTAAACAAGATGTTGCTTTCCTTCATCCTCTTTGACCAACACTGAACTAGTAGCCCACTTGGAGACAACCAAATACAAGTATAACTCATCGCCCTCCCTTGGAGTTGATACTAATAGGGCACGGGCGAGATATTCCTTTAGCTGCCTTTATTCTATTTGTGAGTAGGTTTGGTTACTAGGGTATGGGGTATAAGAGGCTTCATCTTTCAATCTTTTTATATAGCTCTTTCATAGAAACCTTCAATGTGGTGTACTGCTTGTACGCTAGGCTCTAGTCAATCAGGTAGACTGCTCGATTATCATGAAAATCGCCATGGGTTGGCATTAGGGGTGGCTGGTTTAGTCAGCCAACCATGGGATTAACTACATTTAATGTCCTCAGAGTGTTGTGATAAAGATGGGCAACCATCTGCCAGAATTCTCACTGCTCTGGGAATGGGGAGCTCTGATGTTGAGCTCGACCGTGCTGGAATTGTTGCGGTCTTTGAGCCATCTGGTAGGGACGAGACTGAACCGATGCTCCCCCACCTACTGATGATTCTCCGGTTCGCTTCCCTGACCCACTCCTACCTAGTACTTTATTCTTCTTTCACTTCAGCTCTTCTAACTATTCACTCTTTATTCTCATCGCTTTCTCCTCATCGATTTCTATATCTCTCTTCGTCTGCTCATACCCCGTTGAATAATTTTGAATAACGGGGTTCCTCAGGTTGTACCACAATCGACTTATTCTCATATATTTTTAAAATCCTTTCAATGCCATAAGATGATTGAAGAACCCTAAGTCAAGTATGACCCGATGATATCTCTTCACAAAATCTCGAAGAGATTCGTATTACTCTTATTTCATCCCAATTAACTTCATCATATCGTCCTCTGGGGCTACCGTTCCAAAGAATTGTTCGGTCAACTCTTGGCACATTTGCTCATAGCCCCTTATGCTTTCACGCGGTAACTTGCGGTACCATTCTCAGGTTTGTCCCTCTAACATCAATGGGAATACCCTACACCTTTATGATGGTGTTAACCCTTGTACACCCGTCATATCATTGAAACGTTCAATATGCATCAGCGGGTCATTTCTCCTAGAATATTTGAGGTCTATAAAATGAAAATCGCTCGGTATTACCGTTTCCATGATCTCCACCGAGAAAGGAGATTCGTCGTCCAACATTATCCTCCAGTTAGGGGTATTCTCCTACCCTGCATTTTATATATTATCTGTGTCAGCCACCACACTTTTCCCTCTAATTCCAAAGCCCGACTAGGATCGCGCGCAGCAACCTAGTCGCACTCCTGTTCAATAGTATGCAGCCATTGTCTAAGATCGTTCTCATGAGCGTTTGCTCCTCGGCTATTGCTTCCCAGGACTCTCCCGCTACGGGATTGGTCTTTCTCTTCATTTCTATGCTCTCCTAGAATTCGAACCGCATCTCTATATACATGTACCCCTTTGAACCGTCCCCCCGGTAAATGAATTTCCTCGTTCCTATGTCTTTGATGACTGAGTTCCGCAGTTGTTTCACCTCATGTTATGGCAGTGTCATAGTGTCTTCTTCACTCATTCCTCATCTCGTGCAGTATTGCGGTAAAAGTTTCTATATGCTTTTTCATTATCTCCGTTCGCTCTTGCATTACTTTCTCTCTGGCCTCGTTTACTATTTCCTAGAGGGTGATTGCCTCATTGGTTTCATTATCGCCCCTTAGGGCGCCACTCATTGCAACATTAATAACTGCTATTTCAATATTCCACTAATGGTTATTCTCTTGATAATAACTTTTTATTCGAATCCCCACAGATGTCGCCAAAATGTTGATACTGAAATCTAGTCAACTTTTGCCTGACTAGATTGGCTCACCAGCAATTGTACTGACTATGATGAAAACACTGCACTCTACAAGCTTCTGTAATTACACAAACTCTTGAAACTCATATCACCTTTCTTCCTCATTCCTGACTTGCACTCACAAAAATAAATTAGAGGCACCGGTGGTTTTCTTTCTCTTTCCTAACCTGAACTCACAGAAATAAATTAGAGGCGCCGATGGTTTTTCCAGCGAAAGCCCTCCGATACTTAAGTCAGTATGAAGGGTTTTCGAGAAAATTATATAATTTAAGGTTGTGCAAACTAATAATAATTTAATCAAAGAAAAGTGTCCTAGAGGCCTTTATGAAGTTAAATATTGATGCCAATATGACAAAATTTCCCCTTCTCTGTTTTTTTTTTTTTTTGTGTCTTCTCTTCTCTTATCGATTTTTCCAGATTTTATAGGTGATCACTTCATGTCCGTAGAACATTTCTTATGCCCCGTCATACTCGAGCGATCAAGGGTCATCATGGGTCTCAACAATCAACGTGGAAAAACGTGGGGTGTTGTGTTCTACCCAATATTTTAGGGTGTGGCAAATTCATATAAAAGAAAATTGGAAATGAATTCAAACGCACCTAAGAATGTGTAATGAAATAATTAAGGGACAAGCTACTGATAAGAAATGTTATAGAACATATAGTTATGGAGAATACACTTTTTGTTGAGAAACTGAAAAATAGAATGACTTCAGTCTAGCATCAGAACATAAATTCTGGTCTTTATTCTAAAGGGAGGCATAACACAAGTGAGTTGTCTTAAGAAAGTTGGACCTAGATCCTCCGAACCTGCCATTTGCATTTCTGAATCTTTTAAGGTTGGAAAATTTTTCCATACAATCAAAATATTCTAGCTCCATGCAATTTGTCTTCAGGTAAAAAAGAAATATAAATCATTCAGTTGAACAAAAGAATTTTGCCAATAATTTCCCTATGGAGCTAGATTTTCCATACAATCCAATTTTCCTTTAGATCAGTTAATGTGATATATTCCATATGTCCAAAATTCGAAGGAGGAAGTTCTCCTAAATTTGTCATCTTTGAAGTCAAAATTCATTATACAACATTTATTAACGATAAGTCATCCAGTCCATGACCCCATATGCCAATATTCCTTGCTCTTTTAGGAAATATAAGTAAATTGAGGAGATTAGACACTATGATTCTATGCCCAAAGTGTATACTTCAACACGATCTAAATTCTTCCATTGAAAAATTCTTAAATATATGGTATGCATCTCCTGAACAAATGTGTGAACTCTTGTCAGAGTATCCCTGTGCAGCTAACATTCTTGCCAAGCATAAAGAACTAATAGGAGCCTACCACATGGGAATGAACCATACATTATCCCTACACAATTTAAGGGACCAACAGGAGCCTGCCATGTGGAAAAGGTTCATAGGTCCCCTAGGTATCCTCAAATAAAAAAAGGCCAAAGGTCTTTTAGAGATGCACTCCAAATATTTGAATAAAATAAGAATATACTGAAATGCCCCTACATAAGACGGGCCATAGCGAACTAAGTTTTGCCATGTATTCTAAGGGGCTTAAGGGTTCCTTCAGCAGCACTATTATATAAACCAAGCTTGAACTACTAAAAGAGATTTTTTACTTTGGAGCATACCCTTTATCTTATTCTCCTTCTTCTTTCTCTCTAAGAAATAGAGGTTTTTGACCTATCACATTTTATCAAAAACATTTTATCTCTTCTACTCTTAGAGCTCTCAGGACTATACATCATACACCATAGGGGGTTCCCACCTCTATTATCAGCTTTCCATAAAATATTGTCTTCTTCATTCTTTATCTCGATCATCATCTTTCTAAGAGGCAATCGCTACTTATGAGCTTCTCCATGGCCAACACAATGTAGCCAGCCCCCTTTACCCATACACAAAGACACTGGTAAGAAGTATCTCTATAGACCAATATAGATCTCCCTTTTAGGAACCTGAGAAGAAGCATTAGGAAAGTCATTTCATATAAAGAACCTTTTATAATATCATATTTTACATAATGGATGAATTATTGAGACGCTCCTTATAGACGAAGGTCATAAGCTTAACCATTTAAATATTGTGCCTTTTATATTTACACTTGCGTATATTTTGTGCTCCTTCAAGAGCATCCTTAGAGCTGCCGGAGCTCTTCAAGTGGTCCTAATTACTCCCTAGAGCTCCTTGAGGAACTTGTAAGCTTACCATGGCTTCCTGATGTCCTTAGGCCCCACAAGGTCCCTTCAAGTTCTTTTAAACACATAGCTTCCTAACCGATCTGAGCACTATGTCACCATCTCCTAATCAAGTAAATGTTTAATGCTCTCTAACCCACACCACTGTTAGCATACATATTTTCATAATATTAATTTTGATGATAACAAATAAGGTTAAAAATGTTGGAGTTATTAAAATTGTTTTAAGTTCTTAAAGCCATATAATGTTTTTGGGCATGTTTAAGGATCGTGATAAAAATGAATAACCGTTAATCTTGATACGACAAACCAATTTTATAAAGGTAATACTTAATTTTGATTATGGAAGATAAATGTGAATCATTTATTAGAAAACGACTAATTGATAATTCCAAAGAGCAATTTAATTGAAAATGATGAATCGTTTAGCACAAATAGGTAGCCGATTATTTCTTGCAAGTTTCTGGAATTAAACGACAAATTGATAATGTTAAAATGTAAGCCAACTCTGAGTAGATTAGTTACTTAAATTTAATGGTAAATTGACTATTCAAAATTCAATGTAACAATAATTTGCACAAGGTCAAAATAATGACCTAACAACAATTAATAGCTATTCAATTATGCACAGAAAGTTAACAACGACTAATTTTCTTCTCCAACTATAAAAAGACTCAATCAAATTCAAATTACAGTGATTCTACAATTATCATTGAGCTTGTCATTGCGTACTCAATCTCTTTTGTACTTAAAACTTGATTAGTCTTTCATCTAATCACATTTTGGGCTTTCGCTTGTAAACACATACATTGTGTGAAGAAAATTTTGTGTAATTTTCAAATTGAGTGTTTGAGAGTGTGGAAAACACTTGGATTAAGAGGTTTGGGATAACCTTTAGTTGTTAAGGTTGATTGACACTCGTGAAGTTAATTCTAAAGATTTTGAAGCCTTAAGGTATAAGGTTTGATTAGTGGAATCGTTAAGCCCAGTGAGCTTGGATGCGTGGACGTAGGTGAAGTTTGCCGAACCATATAAAACTCTCGTGTTCGATTCTCTTTTTCTTCTCTCTTTACATTTAAATTGTTGATATTTATTTTTTTTTATTTGCTTAATATAGATATTTGTATTGAATTTTGTTTTAGTTACTCTATAATTTTTAGAAACCCAATTCGCCCACTTTTAGGTTGCTTAGCTAATATTTCAACCACTAGGATGAGCAAAAAGGGTGGAAACAATTAGTAATAAATTGTTGTAGCTTGTTGACTAATAAGTCATAATTCAGCTTATCATAAATATATTTTGTGCATGTGGAAACTTGTATTATGATAATAATTGGACAATGATTATTGTTGAGTTGCTGAAGTCTTTTGAAGAATATATTTTTAAAAATTTTAAAATAAGATGATGAAACTAGAACACAAGTTGTTAAGAATTGGTCAGTTGGATTTGACTTCTGACATCATAAGAAATTATGATGCTTATTCTTCATGGTTGTTTACAAGATCTACTTTTACATCATGATCAAATGTTGTACATTCTCTTTAATTTAGACTTCTTAAAAATCTCAATCCTCAGTTTATTTACATATCTATTAAAAAATTGTGTCGCACAATAAAGTTATGACATAAATTACCTAAATAATTAAACTTTTAGAAACAAAACAAAAAAAATTTATAAATAGAACAACAATTCAAAATACAGAAAAACACATAATAAATTAAAAAATTAAGAATATTAGCATCAAATTTTGATCAATGAATAATAATGCACGAGGGCGCTCTTATATGAATTTACAATCCGATAGTTTATATAAAAAGAGTATAAAATCTTGCAAGAGTAGGTAACAAGGAAACTTCTTGATTAAGTTCCTTGAATTAAGACTTGACAGAAACTGTCAATTGGGCCCCTTATGTTTATGGGGGCCGAAAATATGGATTCATGATGGACATGGTAAATCCAACCGAGATACACGCAATTGCCATTAAATGAGAAACATAGATAGATTCTCTCTAGCTGGATTATTTATTGGATTCGGCTATTTGAGCAACTCCAACGTAGATCCAGCAAATATAGTTGCGCGATCAAAATTTAGAGGAGCTGTCATTCTTTAATTGAGTTGCTATCATCGCACTGTTATATTTGTTGGCTCTATGTTAGAGTTGGTCCAACGTAGCCAAGCCATGGCCTTTTTTGAATTAGGGTCCAAGTGATTTTAGTAATTCTTTAATTGGGTCAACATTAATTTTCTTATTTAGGATTAGGTCATACTTTTATTCCTTTAAGTCAATTGAGGATTTCTTCTTTAATAAGTTTTCGTATTTGTTTCGGCTTTCCTCATATATTCATAATTAAGGCTTTAATATTTTTTCTGATTTCTTCTTCTTTGGTTATTGGGGCCCAGGAGAAAAGAAGAGAAGAGAATGAAGGTCAGGGAAAGACCCTCTATTCCTGATGAGATTGTGGATGAAATTATTATAAAATTGCCCGCTAAATCTCTAATGCGGTTCCGGTGTGTCTCCAAGATTTGGCTCCACAAAATCGACAGTCTTGCTTTTGCTATTAAGCGCAGTGCTCCTGCTTCTGCTTCTGCCTCTGCAGATGAAGATAATCAAATTCTGCAAATAACCTTTGCAAGTAAGCCTCCTTTCCCCTTTCACTTGCTAACACTAGAAGATGGCAATGTCATTAACAGAAGCGCGCATCCAATTTTAGAGCTTCCAAACAATATTCATGAAAGCAATTTCATTAGTCACTCTGCTTATGGTTTATTTTGCTTTCACACTCGTGGGGGAGTTGGGAAAGCCTATCTATGCAATCCACTTAGAAAGGAGGTTTTAGAGCTACCGCAAGCAACAGCTGGTGGCAGTTGGTTAGATTTTTATGGAATGGGATTTGATGGTACGACCAGTACATATAAGGTTGTTCGAGTTTTTGGAAAGAGAAGCGAAATTTACACTTTGGGCACGAGTTCATGGCGTGAAATCTCCTCTGTTCCCCCTGAGGATCTAGACAACATGAGTAATGGAGTATCTGCTTATGGAGACATGCACTGGGCGGATGATGATCACTTCAGTTTTGGACAAAGAAAAGGCGTTGATAACTGTGTGATAATATCTTTTGACTTCAAAAAGGAGGAGTTCAAGCGGACCCCTACTCCAGACTTTGGTTCTTTGTCATATGAACACGAAAGGTTCGTGATGATTAATTTGAAGGGATGCTTGGCTATTGTGATTCTGACTGCCGAAGACATTGAGATATGGATGATGAAAGATTATGATCGGAAAGAGTGGGTTAAAGAGTACAAAATAACGCATAACTGTGAGCTCATTATGAAGGAATTCTGCTTGTATGTAGGAGCTTGGGGTCCCGGGGTTGTTCTTGATGCTTATTGTAGCCAGAAATTGCCTGTAGTTGTTTTTGACCTTAAAACTAGAGAGGTGTTAAATCTGCAGGTTCCACAGAGAGTGGATTATAACAGAAGAAACTACAGTTACGCTGCGAACATTCTTTCCCTCAGACACTTTGGCAACATAATTGGAGCAGAGGAGGATCGTAGGTGCCAATTCCTCAAGACAGCTGATTTGGTTTATCTTAGGCCGTAGATTAGTAGGAGTACTCATTGATTGTGTTGGTTCTGCAGCTTCTTCTCTTTTTCTTTTGGAAAAAGACGCAAGAGCTGAGAACAAGTTTGTAGTCAGTGTAATCATAAATTTCACTTCCCATCTGTAAGGGTTTTATTCAAATGGTTTTTACCTACAAGAATTACAGTGTATTGTTCTTGATCCCAAATTAGCCAAATAAATAAATTTTCACCCCTGTACTTTGTCAGGGAACATGGCGTTCTTTTTCACTAATATAAAACACTTAATATTGTATTCAAATACGCACTTTCTTTGATGAATTACCGTCATATATAAGGGAATGCAGATGATTACCACCTTTAATCAGCAAGAGTACTGGAAGAATACAATATTTGGTTGTTGAGCTGCTGAAGCAATATGCCAGATCTTGGAGGCACGATGGAAAATCAAAAGTGTTTTGACAGGCAGTCTCAGGAAGATTTGTTAGTAGACGATCTCAGCAGGATCATATGCACTTCAACCTCCTGCAAACCGCTTGTGATTATTTATTTTTCCAATACGGAATCTTCCAAGACGCTGTATTCACTATCATCTTATGAACCCAGCATTCATTCTTCCTATTAAATTTGCCCTTCCGATTTTTATTTGTGACTCTTGAACAGAGGGGATATCTTTCATCTACTTAATACATTGATTATTATGATCAGAAGAAATACCAAGAATGTGAGAAAAACTCTCTTTAAATTATATATCAAAATCTCTATGATATAATTAGGGAAATTTTGATAGATAATTTCAAAAGAAACTATAAAAGAGGGTTTTTTATTATTGAAAGACTATCAAACACTATCTATAATTAAATAAATCCACTAGACTAAAAAAACTCGTACGTCGATAATAATAGAAAGGACTTAGATAATTGATAAAAATTAAAATACTTGCTGAAAATAATTAAAATAATATAATTATTGTATACCATAATAGAATTATGAGATCACATATATGTCTCCTAGGTCTGATACAAATACCTTCGGAATTGCCCACAAATATATATGATACTCGAATAGTTTTTACAGATCAAAGAATAATAGAAGTCACAAAATGTCAAAGTCCGTGCATTCCTTGAGAGATTGTCTACAAAATCTTTCTGAGACTCCCCGTTGTTCGCTCTAGCGGTTCCGCAATGTCTCCAAGTTCTGGGTTGACCCAATTGACAGCGTTTCTTTTGCTATCAAGCATGTTACTTGTTCAGCTGAAGAACAACCGCAAATCCTGGTTTCTCCCTGTCCTATATTAGGTGCTTATACTCCCTTGCGTTCACTTATATACGATGATGATAACGGTGTCGAGGAGAGTGACAAGTATCCGAATCCAATCTTAAAGCTCTGGTCTAGCTGTGGGAAGAAGTCTATTCTCTCTCTCAGGTTGCTTACGGTTTCTTATTAATTGAAGATATTTGCCATGGATTGAAAATCTTTTGATGCTACCGAACATCGGAATTCAAGAAAGAGGAATTCATGGTGACTTCTCGCCCGAGCATTGGATTTGAAAACAATGAAAAGGGTTAAGTTGGTTAATCTGAGGGGATCCCTGGCTATTATCAAATTTTCATCCAATGATGTTTCTGCTGAAAAGATTATGACAAGAATGAGTGGGCAAGAGAATAACAAAGCATGAATCATCGGAGAATATTGAAATTCGTTTTTCTATAGGTGTTTGTGCACCTTTCTTATTTCAGGATTATCATAATGATATACTTCTAATTTTTGACCTGAAAAGGATTCACGCATTTTCACACATTATCCTCCACGGAGGAGGGAGAGCTGTTGTTTAAATTACTGGCTCGCAAGGATCTTCATTCATACAGGAAACATTCTTTTATAAATAACATTCTTTTACCATATGAATAGAATTACAATACAAATTCTTCAATAAATAACTTTAGAAGTTAATAACATCAAGAATCTCAATAATTTTAGTTTGTAATAATAGTTTAATATTTATTACTCCAATAAATAAATATCTCAAATAACAACTAATAAAAAAATAAAATAAAAATGAAGATTAGTAGAATTATAGAGGATGATGCCAAGAGTTTACTCGTTAAATTTAAAAGAAAACGGAGTTAGAATCAAGCTCATATTAAAACCCTTACCAGCAAACCAAGTTCAGGCCTCTGTCTCTCTCTCTCTCTCTCTCTCTCCCTCGTTCTTTTTTTTATTTAGTTCAGTCTTTTTTTTTTTTTTTTTTTCTGTCTTCCGTTCTTTTTCGGATTTTGTGACTGGGGCCGCCGCATGCTTTTGTTCTTTATATATATTTTCTATTGGCCAATTTTACTAAACCCCACAATATTTTTTTAATTAAACACCTAAACTAATGAAACTGGGCTTGGGCCACCTAAATGAGGTGGACCCAACAGGTTCTCCATCGTTTTGTGTTTATCTTAAAGCTCATTTGAGATTATCTTTAAAAATTATTTTTAAAAATTAATTTTATTCTTTAATATAATTTTATAAATATCTTTAAAATTATTATCTAAACCTAAAATTATCCTTATTTAAAGAAAACAAAATCAAAAATTCCTTAATATAAATTTATTAATATCAATTTGGTGGTCGAATTATTATTAAATTTATTTCATTATATTAGAAGTTTAATTATCAATTGTTTATAAATTTTATTTTTTAGTAAAAATTATTATAATACTCAATGGAAAGTATTATATGTACATGTTTTATATATATAAGTAAATTTTACTCTACATTATATATATTTTAGTCATTTGTTTTCTTTCAGTAGTTTAACAATAAAATTTACTAAACGTTCGTAACTGTTTTCAAAACTCACAGTATTTATGAAAATAAAATTTACCAAATATTTAATTGATTCTTTTCACAATTGATTATTTCTATAGCATAATTAACAAATATTATTTTAAAAATTACAACATTCTCAAACTGACCCTTAATAAAATACTTTTCTTTAATCCGCAAGCAATTGATATTATCATCTCAATCATAGATTCTACAGTATATTAGAGATTTCACATCACAATCTAACATGAAATCACCAATTAATAATATTAAGACATGTGACAATAGAAGTTTAAAAAATCTTGAAATAAGCATTACATATTTCCCTCTTTTCATTATTCCTCCAAGATTTTCAAAAGTAAAAGATAAAACATTAAAATTTTCTCTCTCACTTAATTAATTCAATCTTGTTTTTTCTCTCTCTTTCAAGTCTCCATCTATCATCTTTTTTGAAGAGAGATCAACACTTTGACTAATTTATGTGTTATATGTAAATAATTTTAACAATATAGATCCAGAATCAATAGTTCATAATTACAGGAAGAGTTTTAATGGTTTCCTCTGAAGCTAACAGAAGAGTTAGCTCAAATAATGGCTGTTGGTGGTGGGTGAATTTAACTTTTTTTGTTTTGTTTGGTGAATCTTTAGTTCATTTAATACCCATTTTAGTTTGCCTAAGGAATGAAATTAAGGTTAAGTAATATAACTTTTTGGCCATTGTCCTTGCTGTTGATTTGGCTTCAAAACGGGGCTGCTGGAACTCTAAATGGTATTTTCCGCTTGCCATTCGGTTCTAACCTAAGGTTTAATGAAAGAATGAAGCTATGATCATACCCGAATAGACTCCTTTGACGTCTCCAAGCCGACCATAGTAAAATAGAATAGAATAGATAGGCGAAGCAGCCAATTTGGAATGGGAGGCGTAGGATTTGTGTTTCCAAATCGAAGCTTCATACTACAAGATTATGAAATTTCAACAGTGAAAAGTGAAATAGTAGTTGGAACGTTTGACGTTGAAATCTGGGTAAAGTTTGAAAGTTTTAATAAAAATGGCAAGACTCGTGTTTCAAAAATCATCTTATCTTCACCGTCAACAGAAATCTTCTGCTTCGTAGTGACAAAAGTTAACTAAAATCATCTTCATCAACTAAAAAGAAAAAAAAATCTTCTTCTTCAATCTTCACCATGTTCCACAAATGGCAGCCACTATAACAAAGATAATAGACGACGATTCAGGAGAGTGAAAAAGAGAATAAGATTGAGTTAATTAAGGATGAGAGATAAAATTTTAATGTTTTGTCTCTTAACTTTTCAAAAATTGAGAATTTGGGAGGGATAATGAAAAGAGGGTAATATGTAATTTTTGTTTCGAAATTTTTTAAATTTCTATTATCACTTGTCTAGATATTATTAGCCAATGATTCTACATCAAATTGTGACAGGATCCTTTGATGTACTATAGAATTTCTCTGTGACAATTAACCACAATAGTCTTTGGACATAATGACATGAGACATCAAGTAATTCCTGACTAATAATTATGTGTGGAGATGTTCTTCCCGGACTTTGGGTACAGTGGAGAAATGGCTGCAATTAAGATATCAAAAATTAATATTGTGAATACATAATAAGTATAAATTTTAATTTATAATTATGATAAAAATAATAAAAATATTATAGATTTTTCATTATATAAGCGGTAGATCAAGGTTCTGCACCTATTAAGTACTAATTTTACATATAATTTTGTTTTGTATTTTCGTTGTTTCTTATCCGCCTCCTACTGTGTTAACTACAAATTCTTGGATAATATAAATATATATATACACACACGCACACACCCACATACCCACATGATAGTACTATGTTATTGTCAAATGTTATAAATTTTTGCAATGATATAATTAAGTATGGCCTTATTTAAAAATGCTCATTATTTTTTGTTTGAATTAAAGCTCGTTAATTCTTATTCAGTGAAAAAATAATATTTTCTATTTGACTAATCAAGGATTACACATCCATGCAAACAACTAAAATATGTCACGTCACGCCATTGTCTAGGTCGAATTCAAAAAATGGTATTCGCATGTTTTTTACCAATTCTTTCGTTAAAACACCAAGTAGTATACCGACCCTTTTAACAGAACATGTAGTTGGATTTTTATGTTTCACTACAACTTTTTTTTTTTTATGTATTGATTAAACAAAAAAATATTAGTTTGAAATATTTAATGTTTTCCTCTTAAATTTGAAGTCAATTTTCCAATTTGAAATAAAGATAATTATTTGTTATGGAAAAAGACAAAAGCATGCATAGATTAAAAAATTTGAGAAATTAAATAATAATTTGAGTGACTCCACATGCCGTCCATGGTTTCAACCACCAAACTTTGAATGCAATAGTTTTATTAGTCCTTTAACATAACAACGATTGCGTCACCGGAAGCAGAACCTATTAATCAACTAAATGAGCAACCAATCCCTTCCAAAATCGTCCGTTAAATATCTTGATTTTTACATTTGTAAGTACAAAGTATAAAAGATAATCAATTAAATTTTATTTGTACTTTAATTAGTTTATAACAAACTAAAGATTCTTATAGCATTTGATCCTTATGTTATATTATAATATACCATTTTATTTTACTATTTATTTTAACTTCTAACTTGTTATTTGTATATTGTAAATTGTAAATTATTTTAATTTCCTCCGACATTTTAATTTTATTATTTCGTAAGACTTTTCTCTGAAAAATATAAAATTACAATACTCAAAAGGAATAACAAGAACATATTATAAATGAGAAAAAAAATAGGGTCGCCTAACTTAAGTTGAATGTAAGTGACCGTCAGCTTATGAAATTTCATCTAGCCCCCTATACTCTATATTATTTATATTTTATTTATGAATATTATAAATTTTTTGAAATATAAAATTTCGTTTAACCCCTTTTACTCAATTTTATTTTATTAAAACCATAGAGTATGAATTCGCCTCATAATTTTAAATTCTCAAAATAACCTCCATTTAATTAAAAATATAATTATTGTTAAATAAATTATAATTATAATTATAATTTTATTATAATCATAAATATTTTTTTAATAGATTATTGTTATTATTAATAATGATAATAAAAAATATTATAATTAATTAATCTATTAACAATAATTAATAATATTTTTTATTAAATTGTTAGTAATAATAATAATAATTAATGATAATTAACATATTTATGATTATAATAAAATTGAATAAACACTGAATCTATATTTATGTAGGAGACTCTTTTATATTTCTATACTTTTTAATTTCAAGTACTTTCAGGATTTTTTATTACTTTGATAAATAATGGTTTCATAGGCATCTCATTATTAAACAGTCATTTTTTTTACTTTTTGTTTATTTATTTATTTTTCTTTTGTCCTTAAAAGTAATATTTTTACTGAATATTTTGGTAATAAAAATTTATTGTGAAATCGTGGGTGTAGTAAGTGTTTTAATGTGTTAAGATAGCTCCACCCTTATAGTTGATAAAATTTTTTAGGATGTTGACAAAATGTTTTAGGACGTTGACTCCCAGCAACCTCATAATGTATTTTAAAATTTGCTCTTATGTTTCCGATCTTATCTTGTTGGAAATGATTAAGAATTTTTTTTTTTTTTGTGTTTTTAATCCTGCAACATAAATTGGCATTATTTTACAAACACGTGTTAAAATTGACTAAGAATTATGGTTTTATTTGGTTTTAAGATATTGTATCTTTTAAACAACATATACTATTAAAAAAAAATTATATTTATGAAATAAAAATTAATAATGTGTAATAAATATAATTTTAAATAATAATTTTAATAAAAATAATAACAATATTATAAGTCGTGAATCAAAATAAATTAACTCTCAAAACATAGAATATTAATATTTTAATACTGTACCTTTTTAATTACATCTGTCCAACCTCAACTTATATATGTATTTGTAATCTAGAGCCGCCGAGGCAATCAAAATATGCCACAACACGCCATCACCAAGTCAAATTTGCTTTCCATTTCAATCGCCAACTGTAAATGAACCTGTCCAATACCATCCAAGTGACAATAGAATTAGGTAAGTTTAATTATTAAATTTTACCCCTCTTGTTAAAAAACTAAATAACGTGATAATTGTGCAGTGCACAAGTCAGATGGTCAAACCAAAAATCATCATCTTTTTTCCCACGTACACCGCGTTTCAGGCACTAGAAATAGCCATGACTTTCAATTGCTATCTAATTTGCCAACTGTAAGCACGAAAGTCAAAAGGATATATTATGTTTGACAAAAGCAAAATTGTATTTATCCCAATATATTTATCGAACCATTTCATGGTTATAAATACATGAACTTGTTCATAATACTTGTGTCAAAGGCAAACCAAAAACTTCATAGACTTTGAAGCTAAATCTAATCAAAGAAGAAAAAAAGAGGTTATAATGGAAGGGCTAATTCCCTTTCTTGTCCATGCGATGAAGAAGCAAAAGCCACAACACAGCTACCGGAGCATCTCTGTGGGTTCGAGTCGTAGCTACCATTTGTTAATCGGAGGAGACTCGTTTGAGGGCTCTTCCCACCGGCGAGCAAGGTCAGATTTTCAGCAGCCTGCTGTGGAACTTCCAGGGCAACGATCCGGAGTTGAATTTATTAGTGGCGCTATCAAAGGTTCTGTAAATGCTCCTTCTCAGGCTATTGGTACTGGCTTAAGGTTTGATTCTTGTCCTCAGCAGATGAACATGGAAGCTAATAACTTCTTGAATTTGAGAAAGAAAATTGCTTGAGATTATTATTTATTCATGTAATTTATATTTACGGTGGTCAGGCTTATTGAAACCAATTGTAATGATGGCCACATAACCTTTCTGTAGTTGCAATTGTATAGCGTGTTTGGATTGTTATGAATAATGAACTGTGAAATTTGAGATTCATTGATCATTTGGGCACAGCCGAAAAGCACAACCACAAAAACACAAAAAAGAACATAAATAACTAATAACAATAATTATAAAACAAAAATTGGAGATAATGAAGGTGGGTCTTCGGAGGAGTTTGACTATCTAATACAAAGATCTTCAATATCGGTCACTGGCGGGGTACTCTTAGCAGACATCTTATCAGGTAGATTCACCACCAGCTGACCACACGCGCCGCTTATATCCTGACCCATTTGCTTACGAACCGTTGTCCGGATATTATAGGAGCCCCTGATAATTTTCTGAAAACTTGATACTTTATTGTCGCCCGAAGTTCTGAATTGACTGGCACTACCAATTGGATTAAAAGGTATCAAATTCACAACCTGCTTCACAAGGCACTCGGTCAGAAGAAGATTTAAGAAAAAGAAGTATTGAGTGATACAGCTGTAATGTACTGATGATCATAATATGATCATAAAAAACATATGCTAGACATTCCACAATACGGCTAAGTAATCAAAAGGAGAGAGAGAGAGGGTCAATGTCATTGTGCAGTTCCGATCAAGCAGAAATGTAACATAAAAATGTCTTTCGTATACTCCCAGCTGTTAAGTTCAAGTTCTCACCACTTGAAATGTCTCTAGCAATTTGCCAAGTTGGTGAGCATGCTGCTCTTCATCATTCACCCCATCAAGCATGATATACTCGATAAAGATCTTTTGCTGACTGAAAAATTGAAATGCCAAATGAGTTCTAACTGAGACTCAAATGATTCCAGGAAAACAAAAGAACAATCTGAACTTAATTAGTGGGAAAATTAATGGTAAATATATTCCTACCTGTTCTTTTGGTATTCTTTAAGTGCATTCATGAGCTTTTCCAAGGGAAAAGCTCGAGCCGCGGGCATTATCTGACAACGGACATCTTGAACAGGTGCATGTAGGGATACCGCCAAGTTCAAACCAGGTAGATCACTATGAAACTTGTTGATAGCATGAACAATACCAACCTAGAGAAGATAAAATGCGATTGGGGTGCTAGTCAGCCAAGTATCGTCTACATTCATAAGCCACTAAAACATAATGTTAGTTTGTGCACTTACCGTTGACACTGTTATTCTCTTTGGTGAAACCTGAAATGGCAGTCCTGTCATGATGCGAACAGCTTCTACTAATGCAGCATAATTATTCAATGGTTCTCCCATTCCCTGTTAACAAGACAGAAAATGAAAAGCGTGCATTAATTCCATCCACATTAGAGCACCAATTTTGGACAAAGTTGCACCCTCGCTTTTGTATAATATGATATCAGAAAATTGTATCATTTAACAAAAATAAAGGAAAAAAAAAACATAAAAAAGAATAAAGAGGGGGGAAAAAGCATTAAATCTTTGAAAGCCCATTTGTACTGCAGTCGACTGGAAGCACAACAACCCATCTTAACACAGAGCTAAACTCCAATAAGGGATGATAGAGAATGCAGTTCTGTTACTATTATTTATGAAGGCATTGCTGATTGCCCACTATGAATTGCCCTAGCACAATCATATGCATATTAATAGAAACTGGACGGACCCATATAAAAGAAGCTATAAACAAAAATCTGTTTTTTCTATTTACATGTATGCTTCAAAAACTCAAATAGAAACTGCTTATAATTAAGTAATTCAGGAGGAAATAGCAAAAGCTAGATACTTGAGTGAATGCGAGCATCAAGCCATGATGCAATATTTTGAAAATGTCTCTACAGTAATGAAAGTTCAGCCTACCTTCACCCCCTACACAGTCAAAATTGGAACTTTAACCTACCCCAAACCAACCCCAGGCTGCTCCTTCACTATTTGAGCCAAAGCCCCAAGGTGAGATTTGAGAATTGTAACCAAAACCACCGCGTCAGCCTCAAAATGATACGCAATAACTCATTTTACACATTCAAGGACATTTATCTCATGATTGATACAGTAAAGATACAACTCAGCAAATGGAAAACACAATTACCATGAAAACAACATTGCGTATGTTTGACAAACGGGAGGCATGAACCAGTTGCTCTACAATTTCTCCCGATGACAGATTGCTTTTAAATCCCATAGTTCCCGTAGCACAAAAATTGCAACCCATTTTACAACCAACCTGATAAACTTCAAACTAGTTAACAGGGGTACACCTAAAACAAGCTCCATTGGTTTTAGTTTTCAGTCCAAGAAAAATGCTTCATGTTACCTGGGATGATATGCACAAGGTCGACCTTGGTCCACCAGGACGCGGCTTCCCATTATACTTCCCCAAGCTACTATCATACCTCATTATCACAGCCTCCACAAAACCCCCATTCTGGCAATCCATCACAACACAAACTGAGATACATTACTAACATCATACATAACATTGTAATAAGCAATATAGAAGACACCAATTAAAACTGCTTTTTGCATATTTTATATAATATTAGCTAAACTTGAGTGCAATTTGCTGGTGAAGCACTTTCTAAATAAGTGCTTTTTCAGAAGAGTGCTTACACTCAGTTTCTGGAATAGCACTTCCAAATCATCCTCATAGAATCATAACTTGCTTGAGGTACCTACCTGCAACTTGACGAGGAGCTTGGTGGTGACGTCATCACTGGAGTCGACGACGGAATGAAGAGTGGAGGTGAGAGGCTTGAATTTAGAGCGAAGGAGGGAGTAAGCCCGGGAGGGCAAAGATGGAAATTCGTCCCATTCACAGTTAGGGTTTTCAATCACGTACCTATACTCATCATCATCAATCATTCACAAAGCAAAAATCACATCAGATTCCCTGAGCTCCAAAATTACTAGTAAAAGAAATTTTTTTTAAAAAAGTGCAAAAATATTGAATAAACAAGCAAATACGTACTTCCAGATTAAAGGAATGAAGTGCTGTTTGATTCCGGCCTTTTCGAATTCGGCTCTGATGATTCCACCGTCGAAGACAGATCGATAATCATATGTCATTTCTTCTGTTAATTAATTCCTGCGTTTGATTAAGATTTCTTAAGTGTAAAGATTAAGACCGAGCGATTTGTCTCAGCTTCTTCAAGCAGCGGTTTTTCCCTTCTTCACGTCAGAAGCCAGAAAGTTTTTTTCCGGCGGAATACGCGGAACGATGTCGTTTGTCGGTTGTAATATATGCTAATCAAATTCAGCAAGAAACCACGTCGTTTAGAGGAAAATTAATTTAATTGAACGAATATGCAAGGAGATTAAATAATTCATTGTTGCTTGGTAAATTAACAGCATCACTAAAACAAATTTAAAATAACAAATTATTATTTATTTAAAAAATTATATTAATAAAATAAATTTTAAATAATTCTTTAAATAAATTTTTTTTACAATAAATATTTTATTATTTTTTATAATTTTTTATTTAATATTATATTCTTTTTATCTCATTATTCTTAGAAAGAGAGAAGTGTTATAATTATTATTATCATTTGGATTAAAAAAATTTTGATTAACATAACATCACATTTTGAGGAGATTAGAGTAAACAAAATCCAATTCAAAAAGGTTGTCAACATGAGTAGCACCCATTAAAAAAAATAAAAAATAAAAAAGAAGGGAAACCGTGCACCGAAATGATATTCAAGCACAATATATTGGGTTGGGTGCTAATTTCATAAACAAGTGCAGTAATGCAAACTGAAGTCTACTCTTGAGAGCAATTTTTCTTTATGAAGACAGGAGTGCTTCTAACTTGGCAATCCGATCCTCTTCATCCTTCGGGGTTGGACTCCGGTTAGCCTCCTGAAACAGATCATGCTTCCACTTGTCACCTTGAGTGCCACCCAAGTGAAACTCTTGCCTTCGGTCATATCTATCTCTACCCCTATAATCACCAAAACCACCGCCACCTCCACAACCATACCTTTGTCTTGATGGGTAGCCAACCCTCTGTGATTCTTCCCTGTTTGCCAATCTCTCTCTTGTAGGTGGTCTATCATATATCTCTGAATGGTGGGAATTGCGGCTTCTATCCTCCCTTCTTTCACTTCCTAATGGAGGTCGCTCAGCAGCGCTGAGGTTGACTTGCTCTAGTGCTGTTTTATCAGCATTTTCAGAGTCCAATGGGATCTTCTCTTCTCTAAATGCACGTCTTTTTCGGGCAGGTGCTTGTAGATCAGCTTCCAACTTGTGGAATCCATCATGGCTCCAAACACTCTTATCATCACCCTTAGCTTGCGCTTTTTCATCTCTTTGCTGTGTATCATAAGATTCTTTCTTGTCTGATGCTCCTTCATATTTCTGATTCCTCGAATCCCTCCGCCAATCACGCTCTTAAAAGGAAAGATATTGTAAGTGATATGTGGTTGAGACAAGAAGCAATGTTCAAGCTTCCACTAAAGAATTAATAAAAGAATTTCAGAATATAAAGTATTCCTTGTATCTCAATGACCCCTCTAAAAAATTAATAAAAGAATATCAGAATATGAACTATTCCTTGTATCTCAATGTCTCATCTGACACACCACAAGCACATTTATGGGCGTTTTTAGTAATCAGAATGATCTAGAACCAGAAAAAAAAATGAGAATACGAATAACTTGTTTACTTTGCTATAGGAATCAAAATTAAAATGAGTTATATTGCCATAAATGTGTTAACTTTATCTTAGAATCGGAATAAATTGTTGCAAGTTTTGCTAAAATGACCTTAATTGATTATTGTCATCATTTAATATAATCATTGTGACTATTATTATTAACAATAATTATTTTAATAATAGTAATTATTATTATTGTTGTTGTTGTTGCTGTTGTTACTGTTATTATTATTTTTAAATGGGGTAAAAAGGAAATTTCAATTTTCACCCAGGGTACAACTATAAATTCACTCCTCATTCCCATTCTCCATTCTCATTCTCACCTCCCCATGGAAATGGGATTCTCATTCCTCCTTTCTAAATTTGTAGGGCCATCACCAATTGCATTCCCATTCCTTGGTTTTTGCAGCAAACACTACTAATAATTCCCATTTCCCATTCTCATTTCTTAATTCCACAACAAACACACCATTAGTTATAGAGTAAGAAAGAAAGGGAGCAATTTGGGACCATAAACGGGCCAAAAAAACAAACAAAATGTAGTTCGAAACTCACCACCAGCAGCTCGGCGACTGAAGCTTCTACCAACTTGCCCGGCATTACTACGCTCATCATGCTGTAATAAGACACGCACAGGCAAGCCTAAGATTGTTATTTACAAGGAACTACTTGTATAGTTCTAGGCACGGAGCCGAACAAGAATCCTGCTACATCAGCCCAGAAAAAAGGTTTGCATACACTGAATAGCAACCAAGTAATTAAATTCAAAAAAAATACAGCACGTTTAATTGACCAAATGATCAATCCAGAGTACAGAAGAATTTTTAAGTCAACCTGGATACAAGGCTCAATAAACTTTTGGACACGCTACAGGTAACCATCTACATAAGAGCAGGGAATAATTGCGTTCCACGTACTTAATCTAGTATGCTTCAATGGTCCCAATCTAGAAGATAAATACATGTCTTAATACCATAGACTTTCAATGGAGCTACTCATTTTCTGTTAAGCAACCAGAAAACCACAATTTTTTCACTGCTTACTTCCTCCACTCTGTCAATGTGCTGCCCTAATATGAGTTAATAGTCACATACTTTAATTGTTTAAACCATGCTTTTCCATAATCTTTCCATTCTAGTTTATTTCTCATGAAAGCTTCCAATTGTGGTGCAATTTCTTAAGAGTCTTATGACTTTGTTCACGCCAACCCCATTACTTTCAAATATGGAGATAGTAAAATGTACAAATTTCATCCAACCAGCTAGAATACATAGCCAGCAAGACTCTAGACTGACACACTAAACTTACATGTGAAACACGTACTGCCACTACCTAAAGGGTGGAAACCAGCATAGCCAGGAACTATTTGAACTCATCTTTCTCTAAGAGAAACCAGTAATATCTTGTAAAGAAAACATTTACAGATTTTTAAAATATGCAGCAAGTCCATCACATACTCACCATAGAGGCAAACATCATGCAATCAATAAAGAGAAGCACACATAAAACATGAATACAATGAATATTCATACTGAACAAAAACCTGAAAAAAAGATCGAGACCGAGGAGCTTCAGTTGGATCAGAAGAACCTTTTGCTTGCTCGTGAAATCCATTAGGTTTCTTGTCAGAATCTTTAGCTAGAGACCCACTCTCACCCTTAGAATAAGGCACTGACGGAGCCTCAAGTGGTACTGCATCTTGCAGCCAACGGCGATGGGTATGATCATTATCCAAATTATTGCTACTGGGTACTCTCTCTACTACTGGTTTTCCATCCCTCCGAGACCTCTTAGGACTAATGCCACTAATGATGATAATAATAATTGAAGGAAAAAAAAAAAAAAAACTCATCAGGATTTAAAAGCCTCAAGTCACTAACACAAGTTACCCAACTCTGCCAACAACTCCATTCAAAGTTAAAATGAAAATCCAACCCAAGCATAAAACTAAATAAAATAATATACTTTCATGCAAAATATATTGATTTGTTATTCAAATAGCCTGCCCTACTTGCCTTAAAATAATAATCTTCTAATGGTTCTTACAGTTGAGGAAAAAAATTCAAACTTTCAAACACCATTGAATTCCCATTTCACCTACCCAATTTCAGCAAATAACCAAAAACCCTTAAACGATAAGTCATTATCCATACGTCAACTCCATTTATTTACTTTTTCCAATTAAGGCTCGCCTCTAAACATGAAACCCATTTGCAGTTCATCATTATATCACCATTAACATACAATATAAGAGAACATAAATACAAAGGATAAGTAAAACGGACACCTGGGTTCACGGTCGAATCGAGAACGGTGTCGTCTGGAGTCAGAATCACGACTCTCCCGTCGAGACATTGGCTCAGTTTAGACTATAACTGGGGAATTGAATTAGGGTTCTGTCAGTAGTATCCTGATACCGTGATAGTGAATTAAAAGGGGAGAAGCAAAAATGCGAACTCTATAAGTCTTTCCAATAACCCGATCTCGTACAATCACCTACTTGTTTTTGTATTTTATTGTTTGAAAGATGCGCTCTGGGCCATACGATGCGGATTCTAATCTTGAAAGTTAAGTGTTTTTTTTTTTTTTTTTTATAGTTGGTCAAACCATTTCCATACGATACGTTTGGAAGATCGGATTGATTAGATTGTCTTTTAGAATTAGATTGAATTAGATTGTCTTTTAGAATTAGATTGAATTAAATTTAATGAGATTAGATTTGATTATATGGATCTCATTATCTTACATGTATGTAAGATAGTAATTGACTGATATATATATATATATATATATATATATATATGTATGTATATATATGTGTGCACGCGTGCGCATGTGTGCGTGCGTGTGCGTTGTATGGACAAAACTATAGTGTAAATGTAGTACCATACCACAATTACACCCAACCATTGGATCTAACCACAGTTGTCACCATAGTTAAATCAAATTGTTGAAAATAATTGTAGTATGATATCACAATTGCACCATAATTGGATTCGTATATAATGCTATCTTTTGTTTCATATAATATTGGATAGAGCTGTATTAAATTTAATTTAATGAAATAAAAATAAATATTTAGTTAGTTTAATTATTTTTAAATTATATTACTTATGGTTGAATTTAATAATTAGTAAACAATGTTGTTATAAATAAATAAATGAATATTTTTATGTTTAATATTAAATAATAGTTTATATAAATTATTGAATTAAAGTCTTGATATTTAGTCCTAAATTAAATGCAAGCTTAAATAAATTATTGATATTAAAATGAGTAATGATACAGCTACAAACTCTTGTACAAATTTATTTTGTACAAACTTATGTGGCATGATAAGATTGGTTGAATTAAATATCACTTGGCCCACATGATTTGTATTCATTATTTTATATTTTCATTCAACCAATCTTATCATGCCACGTAAGTTTGTACAAGAGTTTGTGGTTGTATCATTACTCTATTAAAATTGGCCAAAAATAAGATATGAGAATTAGACTTAGGTGGCGTTTGCTTTTTAACTTAATGACTTAAAGTGATTTTAACTTAATTAATTAAGTTAATTAGAGATGTTTGTTTTTATAACTTAAAGAGACTTTTTAGATAATTTTGACTTAATAAAATAAGTTAATTTTTTTGACTTTTTACTTAATAGAGAAATTTGAATTAAGTCAATTACTTACTAATGTCAAAAATACTCATGTTTTATAATTTATTTTTCATGTCTATCTCAAAACTCACTCATAGACATTTACCCCACATAAAAATATCTTTGTTTTTTCTTTTTTATATTATATACGATAAAATTTGAAATTTATGGTATTTTATGTATTAAATTTTCAAAATAATTATGTATTCACTTGAATATAGTTTTACTTATAAATGTTAAAATATTGTGGTATTTAATATATTATTTATTTGACATTCAAATTTAATAAGGATACAAATGTAAAAGTACATATTTTCAGTTTTTTCAGTTGAAAAAAAACAACTTAATACTTATTTTCCGAGATTCTAACGAAAAAATAAATATATTATTCAGATTCAGACATTCAAATTTATTCAGAATTCAGACTAATTCATGTCTATTCAGATTTCAGACAAAAAAACCAAACGTCACCTTACTTAGACACATGAAAAATGGGACTAATAGAATAAAAAAAATTTATCCTGACAATTAGTCTAGTCCTACTTTTGGCCCAGCAACCAAACATGCCCTTAGTTTATTAAAATGGATTTACATTGTCTCATGAATTGATCCGAACTATATTCTGAATTTTGATCTAATTATTCAATTAATAAGAAAATAAATCTCAACCATTCAATTTGATAACCGTGTAAGCAAATATTAAGAAGATCAATACAACTCAAATTATAAGAAGACTCCAATCCAAATCATAATTTTTCTTTAACATTTATTAACCTTTTTTTTTGTGTTATTAAATATTCATGATTGAATAGATGAGTAGCATATAATACCCACCTTATATATTAATTGAAAGTTTCATTGAGTTATAACGAGATTTTTACTGTATAATATCTAAATACTCCTATTGACATAATTTTGAAGCTAGCTAAATTCTTAAAACCAAAACAATAATCCTCCACCTCTTGTCAAAATCCTCTCATTAGTGATTAGTCAGATGTTTGTTTTGAGAATCTAATTGCTAACGCAATATACATCCGGTGGTGCACTTGTGTGGTTTATACATTGGTTTAACCGATATAATTAATGACTAAAATATACATTATGTTAAGACTGTAATAATTATTATTTATATTTTTTTAAAAATATAATAACAATTCAATTTGATAGTTGGAAGGATTTGATTAAAATAATATTAATTTATTCTTATTTGATAAGTCTTTGGAGGGGATTATATTTTTGTATATATTTATTTGCCACAACAGTAAGCAAATTGAAATTTGAAAAATAAAATTTAAAGACTCTTTTGGAGATGCTCTAAGCTCCTCCTAAGAACATCACCAAAAAGCTCAACAAATAAGATTTTATTACTTATTTGAAGAGTCACATTAATATTTAAAGTTCCAAAAAACACTTCAATTAAAATTTTTCAAATAAGAATTGATTCTCTCTCTTCAAATTTGGAGAGTTAATTTCTCTCTCTTCAATTTGTATTTTATTACTTTTTATTAAAAAAAGAGAGAGAAATACTTTAATTGCTATTGACTTTTTCTTTAAAAAAATAATTATTTGATTAAAATAATATTAATTTATTCCTATTTGAAGAGTTTTTTGGAGTCTTAGACTAAATGTTTTACAGAGAAATGATATAAATACTTTTATATAGACTCTACACTTACTTTTAGCATACTTCGATATGCTCGAAATCTAGTGTCCCAAAGAGATCTCTATAAACACTAAAGTCTCTGATTTTCATTCTTTTTTTTTTTCCTTGGTGGTATATGATATTTACACTTGGAATAGTATTTATGATAGGCCTTTGATAAGCCACGACATGCACAACATATTCCTACTAGAAATTCAAGGCAAACGCAGGAAGTTCATGGGAAGATGGATGTGTTGTCATCTTAATCCAAGTAGTTGACGAACGTTCACATGTTTGCATAAGAATAAGTTGTGTAATTTAGTTATTTATTTGTGATATGTTAAACTAGTAAGTAGTGTTTCCCTTATTTGTACCAATCGTGATCTTGAGTTTGGGGGGAGGTGGTTTAACTTTATATATTTATATTCCATCAAAATTCAATGAACTTTGACTGTGACCTATCAATAGTATCAAAGCTTTGTTGCAATGGCATCCAACAAAGAAAAGATCGAGACTTAAGAGGTTAGACTTGGTGGAGTTCAAGATCAAATGAGTATAATGGAAATAGGCTTTGGTGAGAAATTGCGTCATATTGAAGAGACCATCAACAAGCTACCTGAAGTGTTGCTTACCACTAAAGCAAGGTCCAGAACAAAAAATGACCGCAGCGACCAATTCAGTAGTAATGAGGAAGACCATCGCAAATGCATGGAAGGTGGTCGACATGTGTTCATATCCAAGACAACTAATTTTGAGTTCCCAAGGCATTCGGGTGATGACCCAACAGAATGGTTTAATTGAGTCAATCAATTATTCGAATATCAAGGCACGCACAAAAAGTACCCTTGACTTAATTCCACCTAGAAAGAGAGGCTAATCAATGGTGGCAATGACTACACCTAGCTTACAAAGAAGAGGGGAAAATAGTAACATGCGATGCTTTTAAGGAAGAGCTTTGGGCACTTTTCGGTCCTTCCGAATGTGAAGATTTTGATGAAGCATTATAAAAAATTAAGTAGGTGGGTTAGGGATTATCATAAAGAGTTTGAGAAACTAGTAAACAAGGTACAAGGCTGAACACAAAAAGCACTACTAGTAGGAACTTTCATGGGAGGACTTAGAACTGACATAGCCGATGGAATCCGAATATTCAAACCAAAATCACTCAAGAAAGCATTGTGCATTGAACCTTGAGAACAAGGTTCTAATGGAGGAGGGCTATTGATAAGCCACGACACGCAATATATTCCTGTCAGAAATTCAAGGCAAATGTAGGAAGTTCATGGGAATATGGATGTGCTGTCATCTTAATCCAAGTAGTTGGATTAACGTTCACATGTTTGCATAAGAATAAGTCGTGAAATTTAGTTAGTTCATTGTGATATGTTAAAGTAGTAAGTAGTGTTTCCGTATCATTCTTGATCTAGAACTTTAGGAGAAGTGGTTCAATTTTATTTATTATATTCCATCAAAATTCAATGAAGCCAACAAGTAATTTCATCCAATTCAATGGCTTAATTCTCATCATAAGAGAATACTTTTTTATTTAGCAATTGTAGTTAGCTTTGTCTGGGACCTATCAACCTTTGCCTTGCTAAGCAAGCATACCCCCAGATGCTGCAAATCTGGAATTCCAAGCACTTCTCTAGGAACTCCAAAGTGTACGTGATTTCGGTCCTTCATTTTTTTTTTTTTACCTCTTCTTGGTGGATGTTATTCTTTTCAATAGTTTTGAGTGCTTGGCTCTTGCTGCATTCACTGGATTGAAAAAGACCTCTGAGATCGAGTTTGCCATGCATCATTTCTGGGCGGTATGACTCACGCCTTTTTTTCCCCTATTATGCTTTACTTTCTATTTCATGTTCCAACAAGCAAAGCCTACTAGGAAATGATGAATAAAGGGGAAAATATATGTAAAATGTGGTATATATCAGTTGAAGGCTGAAACAAAAAATGCATCTTCATTTGGAAAAATAGCAGTAAAGAGAAAGTAGCTTCAAAGATAACACAACTGTACTTTCAACTTTGGTTTGCTATCATGGATTTTGGGTAAACCTGAGTTTCTACAAGCACCAATAACCGAATCATGTATGAATCAGATGCCAACTTGAAGCAAATGCCATTTTGAAGATGAAGGTCCTTTTACTTGTTTAAGCTTTCAGTGATGTACCTGTAATGTGAAATAGAGTATGGATTGCAGGCAATTAGCTGATGAAAAATTATGTTTTCTAATAGTTTTATTACTTTTAAAAAAATGCCTTACCAATAATGTTTGGGCTAGGTCAGCAAACTCAATTCTGTTGTACTGCAAGAGTCAGCAACTTCTCTTGAGAAGATGTTCAAACAACAAGATCATTGTGAAATCAGTTGTGTGGTATGAACCTACTGCACCATTTTAGTAGAAGTTCTTCAACATTAGCATCCATCCGGGTCCCTATTCCACCCCATATTAACATGTGAGCCAAGTCTCCCATTGTTGAGCCAGTCACTTCATGCACAACCTTGAACCCAATTCTTTTGTAAAACCTGACAAGCTGAGTGAAGAAAATTCAGATCCATAATTACATACACATTTAACCATCTAATTGAATATTACATCTAGAAGATTAAAAGTTAAGCGTGGATGTTGAAATAAGTATTTGTTATCTACAGTTTCTAGATTCTTGAAACTTGAAAGATAGCTCATTGTAAATATCAACATGGTATTTGTGTCTTGGGGTAACTTTAGAATCCAAATCAATAAGTATTATTGTGCTTAAAATCTAGTAAAGGCGGTTAAGTTAAGATGTGTATACTCCAAATGACATGGAGAAAGGAGAAGACATGGTAAAAATAACTTACATAGACATGGTAAAAATAACTTACATGATCATGGACTTCTTTATATGGGCTGATGAACTGAGTTGACTTGTGCACGCCACTTGCACCACACATTTTATATAAATCATTTTTTTACCACAGAACATAACTACCTTACCTAGCTTCTTAACACAATAACTATGAAATTTGATACTATGACAAAACACAACTATTGTAACAGTTCAGCCTGATAACCAAGTAAAAATTGTCTATTTTATGTTACATATCACAACTATTAATAGTCTAAGTTCTACAACTAGGTAAATATTATTGTTCAATTGCATACACATTCTTTTTAATGACCTTCATACTAAGCAGATATTATTCATTTTGCCACTCTTGGAAGCTTGGCACACGATTCTTTCACTCAAAATATTTGCTAAGTTTACAAGACCTAGTACGGACAAACTTTTAGGCTCGCCTTTCCCAGATGCAAGATGTCAATATCTATCCCTAGGATCTTGCATCCTAGTGTGAGTCAATAAATTCACACGCTGCGTTTAAGACAACTTCGATACCAACTGCAACAATACTGACCTAACAACCAAATCGATATTGTCCAATAGGATTTCACATCTTTCACGACCATGAATTTTGAGCTTCAAGCTTGCATTCTACTACCGCACAAACAAGTTCAACACTCATACAGTAACATGACACAACTCTAAAAGTAATATAATTTCATCAAATAACATTAAAAATAGACTAAATAATGGGGAAAGCAAGAACCTTGGTATGGTAAAGATCAGAGTCATTGATGGCCAGCAACTCAGCAGTTGTACACCCACAATCATATCCATATCTAACAGCAACAGCTCCAATGAACAAGCCGATTCCAAATATTGATCTTTCCATGCCCAAAGTCTCTCTCTTCAATCTAATAGAGTCTAAGTGAAGAACTCTTCCTTTTAACCAAACCCTTATCAGCCCCTCAGCCCTCCCTAGCTCATTATATGTTTCCAAGCTTTTTGCTGTGATTCTAAAAAAGGGTCCAAGAGTTTGAAGCTGGAGGTCAAGATTTTGTGCTTTTGATGATGCCAATATATCAGACATGGTTGGTATTGCAGCAGCTTCTTTAACTTCGGTCTTAAGCTCATTTGGGGTGGCGGTTTTCCGCAGAGAATTCAAATGGGATTTTGGTTTAATTAGTGAAATTTGGGAAAGCTGAACCGTTAAAGATGGAGAGATTAGCGTTTTTGCAGGAATTCTTGGATTTGGATGTGAGCATTTCAATTTTGGGACAGCGCACAATACTTCCATTTGTGCTTCATTTGCTACAGCATTAGTTAAATTCAGCCGTCTTATCCTTAACTAGATAGATTCGCAACATTTAAATGAATGACACGTCGCCAAATACCTCCTGTCCTTGAAATGCACCCGTGCATGGTGCGCAGCCAAACTCTTTAGACACAGCAAGTTGCTAAATTATATCAATTTTAGAGGTGCAACATGAGAAAACTTCAAATTCAATGCTATTTGAGACGCATAATAATAACATAAACCATAAACGTTTTATTTACGAAACAGACTTTACTACTGAGGTTTAAATAAGAATACAAGTTACATTTTTGTTTAGACACATGGGGCTGAGACTAATGAAATAAATACAATCAACCAATTCTTACAACTTTGAATTCTTCTATGGTGTGCGGAAACTGTATACAAATATATTCACAGGGATAGCCGGCCAGGAGTAGAATATATACAGTGCCATAGAGCTAGAAGTTTCGGTTTCTCTTAGCAAAGAACATGTCAATGGGAATATGTGTGCCTTCTTTTTCAAACAACTTCTGTTTCTTACGTTTTCTGTGGCTTGCACTATGATCCCTTTGGGTCCGGACACACCTTTCCCTATGCGTAAGAATTCTTAAGTCACTGCCTGATTCCTCCTTTTGAAGCCTCTCAGCAAGATGAAAATCAGAGTGCTCTTGCCTTTCCTCAATAAAAGATGGTGGCATCTCAGTTCCACATAGTGAACACTTGTAGTCATCCAGCCAGATAAATTGATCTTTCTGATTGGATGAAGTACCGACCTTATTGTCTGGGGTAATATCCTTATCCACTTCCTCAACGCCGTCGCAGCAGCTACCTTCTTCCTGCCGCAGGACCAAAGAATTTCCTTCCAACAATTGAGACACTTCATTTTCATGAATTTTCTCCACTTCGCTTATTTTGTTGCTAAAACTACAATTCTCATCATTTAGATCTGGTAAGCTGTTGTCACAAACTGGATCTCCAAATTCATAATTATTTGTTTCACTGACATCGAGTGAAACACTAGTCTCTTTATCGTCTATCAAATAGTCATCGTTGATATCTGAACCCAAGGAATTTTGATCACCCACGATTTTCTTAGAAGCATGTCCTGAGGTCATGAAGTTGGTGAGAGTTTTTTGTGTAGGATCAGATGGGGCGCGAACCTTGTCTTCATTGAACTGAGTCACTCGTAGGCCTGAGTAAAAACATAAATGCTATAAAGTTCAGAACTCTATAAGGTGCAACATTAGCAATTCACATCTATCTATGAGTATGTGGGGATCACAAATCAAATAAATACAAGTCCACTGTGTTAGACATAAGATAAACCAAAAGATGAAATCCTACCAATGAGTCTTAAAGAAACAGGAAGTTCAGCCTTAAGCAGCACTGAAGCATGTTTTAAGATGTCCTCACTTGAGGAAATATACTTTTGTAAAGTTACTGCTCTGGTTCGGACCTGAAGATTGCAGGGGTCATTAAGATCAGGAACATGAATAAAGAACTAATGATGACATCAACAACAGGCAAGAAAAATTTAGAATAAGAAATAACAATGGCAAACATACAAAATAGTGTTGAAAGGAAGCTTGATAATAGTTGATATGTAAGGATCCTCATCAAGAAATAAGAATTGCACATGAGCACAAACCCTAACCAGAATCATTACCTATAATTTTCTTCTTCTTTTTTTTTTTTTCTTTTTTCTTTTCTTGAGTAAGAAGCAATAAGGATCAAGAAGTACCTCAAAAGATGCTGTTTTCAGTTTAAGAGTTAAGGTTCGCCCATGAAGACCCTCCTTTTGCATGTCAGCAGACAGCATCTCTGCAATTCCAGCTGCAATATGATCTTTATAAGGCACACTTTCGTGGAAACATTCAGTAACTCAGACAGATAATGATTGGAACATCATATTAAAAATGCTAAATGTTTTGCAGTTATCATTTAACTTAGATAAAAAATAATGATGGAGCATTAATCAGACTGAAAAGAAAACCAACAGCTCCAATTAATCAGACTGAAAAAAAAAAATCCAACTAAGAGTTCCAAAATTTGATAATGCCAGAAACAAAAGCAACAGCTCCATGTCAAAGCATAAATTATATGTTCATTGAAATAGGAAAAAGGTAAAAGTTTCTGGAGTCACTTACCCAATTTCCGGTAAAGCAATGCTTTGTCTTCTGTCGCAGAAAAGGTTCTCTCGCTGCTGATACTTTTGCGGAACCTGGCTTGAGGGGTATTTGTACTCCCAAGCCCCAGACCCACAGAGAGAAAAAAATCTGTAATAATTAACCATAAGTTCAGAAAACCAATGAAGATGATTCTACCAACGCTCCCAATTTCGAGTAAACTTCTCTACGTGTGTGGACGAAGTTATTTAAAGATACATTCAAGTTGGGGACACTAAACAAGTCACATTATTAATACTGAACACTTCATGGTTACTTTTAGTGGGAACTTCAGAAAGGCCTTGTTACACCACATATCATTTTATTCATGACTTAATTTCTTGTTCTGTGTGGATCTTTGGCATAATATCCAACCATGGCACTTCTCACTACCTACCCAATAAAAAGAAATATCTTTTGACAATACCAAAGTGGAACAAGCCGAGACAGCTGACCAGTCTGCTAACCTGCCGTTGAATGGGAAAACACCGCACAGAGTAAACTGCCCTTTTGCAGCATCTCCTCACAAGTATTAATTCCAAAAACATCTCTTAAAATATGTTCTGTAACCTTCCCAATGCCCCCAATCTGTATGCAGTTTGCAAGAATGTATATTAGACAGAAAACGAATCATATGGATCACATATCACATCAAACATGATATTTTGGGAACAAAGAATAATTTTAATAAAGATGGTGCAAAGTCGGCTTTTAGAAGTAAGTAAATAGCTTAAATACCTTTCGTATAGGAAGGGAGGATATAAATGTCATCACAGCCATACGGTCATTTGGTAAAACAAACTGTCCATTTGGCTTGTTTATGTCTGAGCAAACCTGAGGAAGCAAAATTTATCTTTAATCAGCAGTAGGACTTTCATCCGTTATTCCTTTTCTCCACCAAAATTGAACATAGGCATTTACACAAAGAGATCACTGCAATCATTTCTTTCAGATTTCCCTTATAAGAAAAAATTACTTCTTTTGGGAAATTCTGAAATTTTTGAGGATGGAATAAACTGGATATATTTCATTCAATATCATCACAGTAAAATTTATTGTGCTGTAAGAGGCAGAAGGGAATCTACTCAAAATAGAAAATTGCAATAATATTTAGAGAACGGACTAAGAGACCTTAGCAAGTAAACGGTTTGGCGCCACTCCAGCACTACATGTCAAACCAGCCTCTTCATAGACGCTGGTTCTGAGTTCTTCAGCAATCTTCAGAATGTCAAAAGAACAGGGAAATCACAAAGGCCCATCAGTTAAAATACGTAAATAGAACTTCTCTATAAAAATGGAAAGAAAATTGAGGAACAGAGAAATGCAATAGGCTTAGAAAATCAACTAAACAATAATTCCAACTTACTTCTATACCACTGATTCCCCTTTCTCTGCAGACCTCTGTTATATCAAGGTATGCTTCATCTAAACTAGCCGCCATGAAGTTAGGATCATATTTGCGGAAAGCTAATAGAGAAACAAAACTGAATTAATAGATATGAAAGCAATAACTTGATGCAGCATCCCGAAATTTTTCCTTCAACACATAAATCTAACCTTTTCTAGTTAAATCACTGTAATAAGTATACTTGGTAAAATCTGTCGGAACAAAAATTAATTCTGGACATAATTTACGTGCAATGAAACCGGGCATTGCAGCACGAACACCAAACCTCCGTGCCTACAGATTGATCATGTTCCAAACAACATTAAGTAATATATAAGAGATGTTGACTTAAGCATCACATGGGACTCGCAGATTTGGTATAATATCATTCATGATCCCCTTGAAACTTACAGAAAGCAATTCAAACCTCGTAATTGGCAGTGCAGATCATTGACATAGTGCCAACAGCCATTGGCTTGCCCTTTAACGAAGGATTGCTCAAAGTTTCTACAGCTGCATAGAAAGCATCCATATCTACATGTAGCCAACTTCTTGACAGGTCACGTGTGGCTTCTAGTTCTAAAATTCTTTTATCAGCAACCTGCAAAAAGAATAAACCGGTAATTTTCACCAGATCCTCAGCACTAATTTCTCATCAACTATAATCTCAACCACAGGACTTTCTAATTTTCAATCCAAAAGATTGTTTGCACTGGTTTCATACAACCATTTGCAACATGTTCCTCCCACTCATCTAGCAACCTACTAGTCCCTGATTAACAACATGAACACAATAAGATATTACCATCTGGACTTTTGGGAGTGCTTCTGTGAACTCTACAATTGGGCTTCATACAAGAAGTACTAATCTAGAAGTACTTAGAGCAGTCCCAAAACCACTCCCATACACACCCTTAAATATGAAGCTGAGGTGATTCAAGCTTTTAATCTTCAACTGCTACAAAATTAAATTACTAGCTATCAACGATAAGCAGATTGGTAGAGGTTAACCATTAGCTGTCAAGTATCAATCTTTTGAATTTAAGCAGAAGCACAACAATTACATACATACAACTACATAATTTCAAAGTTAGAAGCAACAAACTACTTTATAAAACTTAACGTAACCAATTAAACAAACAATTATGAACATATTATGTTCACAATAACCTTCTGATAATGAGATATAATCGGTGATGTAAGCTTCGCACATCGAGCACGCATGTGCTCAATTTTCTGCCGTATAAACGCCTCCTTGCGTTCCTCGTTTTCAAAATACTTGGATCCTTTGCTCATCTCATACACTACTTTCTGCACTTTCTCCTTATCAACTCCATCCATACCTTCAAAACGAGGCGTTTTATTAGCAACTAACTATCTAACTTAAAAAAAAAAGAAAAAAAATCAAATGCATACATGATAGGCTCTACAGAATTAATTAAAATTTAATTTAAAACTAAAATTTGAGACGTTTTGAATAGTATAAGATACAACGACGTTTCAGAGAGTACCTGCTTTAGCGTTGGTGTAAACGGTGTGATAAGACTGCCATGGCCTTGGGTTTTCGCTCGATGATGCGCACTCGCCATCGCTTCGCTCCATCTCCGAGTCTCACAGTGACCGTTCCTCGACTCCCAAATGCTTCCTTAACACGGAGCCGGGGGAAGGGGCTCAGAAGAAATTAGCTACTGGTCAGAGAACGCGAGGTAAAATATCATGAATCCCCCTTATATTTAATTGGACTATATTTAACTCGTCACAAATTGAAATTTTGCGTAAGCATCCTCTTGTGGGCTTGCACTTGAGGTGTCTAGAACTGCTTTATTAAAGTTTCAAACGAAGAGCGTACTTCTAGGATTAAACAAAACAATTTTGTTTTTTAAAGTAAAATTCTGAGTTATACAAAATTGATTAGTAGTAAATCATTTGCATCTAAGTCCATATAATTTGATATTTTATACAAGTAAAATTCACAATTTGTAAAGACATATAGATTAAAAGTTCAAAATGTCAAATTGTGAGTGACTAATCTCTAATCTCACGAAATATACTATGAATTCAAATCAATTTATTGACTAAACTATTTATTTTATTTGGTGGCACCATAATTCTTAGGTGGCATTTTTTTTTTTCCGTAGAATCTCAGTTTTTGTTTAACAAGTTTGCTAATATGACGTTTACCTAACTAACCTAGCTTTTGGTCTTAAACAATCCAATTGAAAATAAGTAGCCAGCTTCTTTGGCTCTTCCTCATATTACATGTTAATTGACACGTTCCTATTTGGTTAATTAGTCTCTTAAAAACTTGAATTTATACTATACCCAAACTAACAAGCTGCATTAATTGAATGGCTATCAAAGCAAACAAATAACGAAGCAATAAAATGCATTTTCCAATCAAAGTTTGTTGGTGTGAGTGGTTCGGAACTCTCACTCTTTAAGAGAAGTCAAAAGTTCAAGTCCCGCTCTCGTATAGAGTCATCACTTTGGCCAGTACTTTACCCTTTACGGGCCGACCCAGTGCGAGCGGGAATTAGTTTTAGTTGTGATACAGACTTAAATGTGCCTCTCACAGTTAGGGCCCACTCAGGACCACCTCGTGGTTAAAAAAAAAAAATATATTTTTCATTTGTGAAAATCAATCATGCATGGGAGTGAGCAGCATAATAAAATCTGGTTGTTAAAATTTTAGTTGCTCTCCATACAAGTAAACTTGCCAAGTTTTAAAATTTTAGTTGCTCTCCATATATCAAAGCCGTATTTACCTTTAAGAGACTTAGGGCCAACTGCCAAGTTTGGTAACAGGAGAAATTCTTTAATTTTATTTCATAGCAGCTTAGCGTTTATCTTTATCCTAACATAATGTTTATCTCTATCACACATATATTTTAAACTTGCCAGCTGCATGCCTGGTACTCTAGTATGCATTCTCCTTCCTCTGTTATAAGCTTAATGGAAACATGATTTGTTCTTTTGATTTCTTTGTGTGGTTTCTAAAATGTAATTATTTCTCTCTTTTTTTTAATATTTTGTAGCTAGTTATTACTATGTAACTGAAATCTCAAATGTTAAAAAATGTGAATGTTCCCATTTAAAAACTTTTATATTTGTATTGTTTGTGATTGAGCAAAAACTAATTAAATGAGTTTCAGGGGGTTCAACTATGAAGATCTTGCTGTTGCCATTCATCATAGTACCTCTTTTTACAGGTTTAATTGTGTCTTCATTTCATCAAATTCCATTCTCATTGTCACAAATCAAATGATTCTGATATATTACAGGGTTTGAAGCTTATGCATTAACAACTTATGATTACACTGCCACCATTGAGGTAACTCTTTCTTTCAAACAACTTTTAATATGAATGCAGAATGTACTTTATAAAAAAAAATTCAGAGTTTTTTTTTTTTTTTGGGGAGCATTCAACTTGACTGCTTTGCAAATCCCTGCAAGCCGCAGTACGGTGGAGGGATCATCATAAACCCAGAATTTAATCATGGACAGAAAGGATGGACTGCATTTGGGAATAAAAGATGGAACAAAGGTGGCCACAATTTCATTGTGGCTCGTTGTAGGAATCAACCACATGATAGTGTCTCACAGAAGCTTTATTTGCATAAGGACAAGCTTTACACGTAATCAGTGGTATCATCGTGTCTCTATTTCTTTTGAGTTGATTAATTATATACTGATCAGTAAGTTAAATCCTGTTGTGAAGTAAACTCGGGAATCTTAGATAAACTTCCCTTTAGGACATGTAAGAAGACTAGAGGTTACACCGAGATCAAAGCATTGAGAAGGTGAACTGTGATAATATTAATTATCTAAGTAAGACTCCCATTTGGTTGTGTCTCAAACAAGAACATCCTCGACAACAGAAAGTATCAACAATGGTTCACTTCAAGATTTGCATACACAACATTCGAAAACGAAATGAAATGGTACGGCACTGAACAGTCCCCAGGCACAGAGAACTATACTCGGTGCCCGACGCCATGCTTCGGTTTATGAAACAACACAAAATTGCAGTCCGCGGACACAACATCCTTTGGTATGTTGCCAAGTACCACCCAATTGGGTCAAATCACGCTCACAAAGGGAGCTTAAACTGGCTGCTGAAAGAAGAATACGATCCGTTGTGTCAAGATACAAACGCAAGCTTATCGGATGGGATGTTATTAATGAAAATTTGCGTAACAATTGCTTTCAAAGCAAGTTAGGGGAAGATGCATCTGCCCTTTTTCTCAAGTATGCTTATCTATGGGATCCAAGCACTTTGATGTTCATGAATGAGTACAATACTATTGAGAATAGTGAAGATCAGGCGTCAATACCGGCTAAGTATCTGCACTAGCTGAGAGAGATACTGGCAAAGAAGTAATATTGGCTATTGGCCTTGAGTCTCATTTTGGTGTCCCAAATCTTCATTACATCAGAGCTTCGCTTGACACTCTTGCTGCAGCAGGCTTGCCCATTTGGCTTACGGAAGTTGATGTTAAAAAGGCCTACAAACAGGTAATCCTAGAACTTATACCAAAATATTCATCCGACATTAAATCTCGTATTATTGGATTATAAATGATACAACAGGTTAATCATTTAAAACATTGTGATAACGGTGGGTTGTAATATATAACATTGTTTGGCACAACGTGCTTACACTACTGAGTTTTCTATTGCTAATATGATACAACTTGGCCAATTGTTGTGAATGAGATCGAGCACAATGAGACAGCAAAGGAAGAGACCCAGCCTGCAGAAATGGAAGAAGTCCAACCCGTGAATGAGACACAAGCTAGAGAGCAGCTCAAGACAGGTCCAGCTTGCGTGAGAAAGAAATCAGGATGGCTCAAAGACTTTGTCATTTGAGGAATGTTTGAGAATGCTTGAGAGATTATAATAACGAATATTGTTATGTTTTCAATTATTGTTTTGTTGTTATCAATTTTATTTTATTTAGTTAGTAAAGGTTGCGTGGCTGTTTTTGGAAGGGAGAATATATTGTACTGTCAAGGGATCCGTGAGGATATAAAAAAGAATATATCATTTTGTCTTTTTTTCAGCTTCGTCTTCTTTCTCTTCTCTGCGATTCCCCTGTCCCCTTTCTCTTTCTGCAAATTCTTTTCCCCACATATTGGAGCCTGCACTCGCTCAAAGAGTGTCGTATCAACTGGTACTTTCATTGCATTTCATTTCTTTACACATAAACAAAAACAAAAAAAAAACCACAAAACAAAAAAACAAAAAAACATGACTATAACAGAGGCCACGACTGATTCAGCGATTCTCTCTACCATGAAGACGCTCATTGAAAATCAAACGCTTGCTGTTCATCAGACCTTACAAGCAATATATGTCCACGGTTGATTCTCGATTTGAGGAGTTACGTTCCCAAATCAATGGTTCCATCGGAGCTTCAGTGGGTTCTTCCCGTCCAACGGTGCCGGAATCGACATCTTCGCATGTACTGTCAGGTGTTACTGATATCTCTCCTCTGTTGCGTTCTATGAAAATGGATGTCCCTAAATTTGATGGTACTGATCCAAATGGTTGGGATTTTCGCATCAACGAGTTCTTTGATTTTCATGGCACCCCTGACCATTTACGCCTCCGTATTGTATCTTTTCACATGGAGGGGAAAGCAGCAGCATGGTATCAATGGATGAAGGCCAACAACTTGCTAAGCACTTGGCAGAATTTTTTACTCAATCTTAAGCAAAGATTTGGTACATCTATGTATGAAGATCATCAGCGTAACCTCTCCAAACTTACCCAAACATCGACTGTTGCTGATTTTCAGTCTGCCTTTGAGGATTTGATGAACAAGGTCACGGGCATCTCCGAGCCATTGTTGGTTAGTTTCTTTATCACGGCTTAAAACCCGATATCAGACGAGAACTATTATTTGCAAGACCCACAACTCTCATGGAGGCTTTTGCTTTAGCCAAAGCTTATGAGGCACGATCGGAAGAAATCAAGACCTCCAGCCGATCTTGGACAAAATGGACACCTTCATCTACTCACACTCACCAATCCACTATTACTGCTTCACCTAATCCTGCACATAAAACACCAACAACCAGTCCTCTTCCTAGTTTGTCAGCCACTAAACAACCACCTCAACCCCCATTATTGCCTACCCCTACCCTGCCCATTCGTAGATTAACTCCAGCAGAGTTAAGAGAGAAAAGAGAAAAAGGGCTATGTTACAATTGCGACAAAAAATATCATGCCACACATCGCTGTCGTAGCAAGTTTCTGTTACTAATGGGTACCGATGATGAAGATGATGAGCTGAGTGATGACACTTTTATTCACGCACAACCAGAAGAAGTAGTCACAGCTGACATATCCAGTTTGAATGCCTTGACTGGACAATCTAATCCGCGATCTTTAAGGGTGATGGGCATCGTTGCCAACTATCAGTTTCAGGTGTTAATCGACAGTGGCAGTACTCATAATTTTCTTAAGCCGCCGTTGGCTGAACGACTTGGCCTTTCCGTTCAAGCTATAACTCATTTTCGAGTTTACATTGGCAATAGTGATTTTCTCACTTGTCGATTTCTCTGCCCTAAGGTGCCTATCAATATGCAGGGGCATGAATTTCTTTTGGACTTCTTCATTTTGCCAATCGAAGGCCCAGATGCTGTCCTTGGGATTCAATGGTTACAAAGCTTGGGCATAATTTCTATAGATTACTCTGAGATGATGATGGAGTTTCAGTGGGAGGGACAATCTGTCATTTTACGTGGAGACCTAATTCCAAACCCCAATCTGATCTCTTTTAATCAGTTTCAGGCCTTGTTATCCAATTCCAAAATCGACAGCTTATTTGAACTTCATTCTCTACCAACTGAACCAACAGCAACTCACACATCTACCCACACATTACCGGATAATGACTTAGCATTTCCAGAGTCGTTACCTGAACCTATTACTACTCTCTTAAAAAAATTTAAAGCATTATTTGCTTCACCCACTAGTCTTCCCCCTCGACGGTTATTTGATCACAAATACATCTTATTCCCAATTCCAAACCAATCAACGTTCGCCCGTATCGGTATCTTTATTTTCAGAAAACCGAAATGGAGAAATTGGTGAGAGAAATGTTAACCCAAGGCATCATAAAACCCAGCCAAAGCCCGTTTTCTTCACCGGTAATGCTAGTAAAGAAAAAAGATGGCTCGTATAGATTCTGTGTGGATTACCGCGCTGTGAATGCGGTGACAGTAAAGGACAAATTTCCCATCCCCACCATTGATGAATTGTTTGACAAACTGGGCGGCGCTCGGATTTTCAGCAAACTTGATCTACGAGCCGGATACCACCAGATAAGAGTTCACAAGAGGGATACTTATAAAACAGTGTTTCGCACGCATAAAGGACACTACGAGTTTCTTGTTATGCTGTTCGGTTTGACCAATGCGCCATCCACTTTTCAAGCAACAATGAACCAGCTATTTGCTTCTTTTTTATGCAAATTTGTTATTGTCTTTTTTGATGATATATTGGTATATAGTGCATCATTGGCTGATCATGTGTATCATTTGGAGCAGGTCATGAGTTGTTTATACACATCTCGATTTTATGTCAAACTCTTCAAATGTCTATTTTGTCAGGAATCCATTGATTATTTGAGCCATATAGTGTCGGCTCGTGGAGTACATGCGGACCCTCAAAAGATTATAGCCATGGTGGATTGGCCTTTACCGAAATCAGTGAAGCAACTGAGGGGGTTCTTGGGGCTGACCGGGTACTACCGACGTTTTATTCAAGGCTATGCAACCATCGCAGCTCCTCTCACTGAGTTGCTTTGTAAGGAGGCTTTTCATTAGAATCTTGCGGCTACTCAAGCTTTTCAAGCATTAAAGAAGGCCCTTGTGGAAGCCCCTGTACTTCACTTGCCGAATTTTACCTTGGAGTTCGTCATTGAGACCGATGCTTCTAATGTTGGGATTGGTGCTGTGCTAATGCAAGCCGGGCATCGTCTATCTTATTTTAGCAAAAAGTTGAGTCCTCGAATGCGTGCATCCTCGACATATTTGAAGGAATTATATGCTATTGTTGCTGCAGTTCAAAAATGGCGTCAATACCTCATTGGCCGATTTTTCGTTATACGCACTGACCATAAAAGCATAAAGGAATTGTTTCAACAAGTTATTCACACACCAGAGCAGCAATTTTACATTCGCAAGTTGATGGGCTATCAATTCAGAATTGATTATACAGCTGGTAACTCCAATAAAGTTGTTGATGCTTTATCGCGAATTCATGAGGAAAATGTGATGGAAGAACCCAAACCAACAGCTCTTTGTTTGTTGTTGGTAAGTCAACCTTCTAGTGAAATATTGGCAGCTCTGCACATGGAAAATGACTCTCTTCTTGATATGAAGCAACTTCAACAGAGGTATGCAGTCGGTTCACTCACTTCTGATTTCTCAGTTCAAGGAGGGTTACTGCTATTTCGACACCGGTATTATCTCAGCCCCCACTCATCATTAAAAACCATGCTACTCAAAGAATTTCATGAGACACTTATGGCAGGACATGCTGGTATTAAAAAGACATTGATACACATTTCATCTACTTTCTTTTGGCCTAAGATGAGGAAAGATGTTGAGCAACATGTAGCCGCTTGCCTTGTTTGTCAGCAAATTAAATATTCAACTCAAGCGCCGGCGGGTCTGTTACAACCTTTGCATGTTCCTTCATTAGTTTGGGATGAGTTAACCATGGATTTCATTACAGGGCTACCACTTTCGAGAGGATTTGAAGTAATTCTAGTTGTTGTAGACCGTTTATCAAAGTCAGCTCACTTTGGAGCCTTACCTTCTTAATTTACTGCTGTCAAAACAGCAAGTTTATTTGCTGACATGGTTGTAAAGTTACATGGATTTCCTAGCTTTATAATTTCATATCGTGATCCTATCTTCATGAGCAACTTTTGGCAGAAATTGTTTGAATTAAGTGGGACACAGTTATGCCACAGCACGACCTATCACCCTCAAACGGATGGTCAATCAAAGTAGTTAACAGGGGGCTTGAGCAATATTTACGAGCCTTTACACAAGACAAGCCACAGACATGGTTTTCCTTTTTAAGCTGGGCTGAATTTTGCTACAATACAAGTTATCACAACAGCTTGCGTATGACTCCCTTTCAAGCCCTTTATGGCCGACTCCCTCCTACAATTCCAAGTTACTCAAAGGGCTCTACTTCAATCCAAGCTTTAGAAGACATGTTAATTGAGAGGGATTCCATGCTTTGCTCATTGAAAGAGAACTTACGACAAGCTCAGCATCGAATGGCTCAAAAGGCTAATTTACATCGCCGAGAAACTCAATTGCAGGTAGGAGATAAAGTGCTGGTGCACCTTCAGCCATATCGCCAGACATCAGTTGCGAAGCGCTCATCCCACAAGCTGGCAAGGCGCTATTATGGACCGTTCACAGTGGTAGAGCGTATTGGACCCATTGCTTACAAGTTAGAGTTACTCACAAATTGTAGCATTCACCCGGTGTTCCATATTTCCTTACTAAAACCTTATGTGGGAAACTCCCCCACTGATGTTTATTCACTGCCTCCAGGAAGTGTGGATAACAAGCCCCTGTCATCGCCAATTGCAGTATGTGCTGAGCGAAAGATACTTCGACAAGGCAAAGAAATTCCACAAATTTTGGTGCAATGGTCTGATAGCTCACAAGAAAATTTGACTTGGGAGGACTTTGAGGAATTTCGTAAACTCTACCCTGCTCTACACCTTGAGGACAAGGTAGGCTTTCAAGGAATGGGGAATGATACAACTTGGCCAATTGTTGTGAATGAGATCGAGCACAATGAGACAGCAAAGGAAGAGACCCAGCCTGCAGAAATGGAAGAAGTCCAACCCGTGAATGAGACACAAGCTAGAGAGCAGCTCAAGACAGGTCCAGCTCGCGTGAGAAAGAAACCAGGATGGCTCAAAGACTTTGTCATTTGAGGAATGTTTGAGAATGCTTGAGAGATTATAATAACGAATATTGTTATGTTTTCAATTATTGTTTTGTTGTTATCAATTTTATTTTATTTAGTTAGTAAAGGTTGCGTGGCTGTTTTTAGAAGGGAGAATATATTGTACTGTCAAGGGACCCGTGAGGATATCAAAAAGAATATATCATTTTGTCTTTTTTTCAGCTTCGTCTTCTTTCTCTTCTCTGCGATTCCCCTTTCCCCTTTCTCTTTCTGCAAATTCTTTTCCCCACAGATTGGAGCCTGTACTCGCTCAAAGAGTGTCGTATCATAACACCTTAAATATTATAATATTTTACATATTTATATATCATAAGTTCCGAGTTAGAATAAAAACTTACGAAGGTCAGCAAAGAAAAACTTGAATGCTTAGATGTTTCTTAATCAAGGCAGGGGCGTTGCACTAAGCGACGTGATACTATAGCCATTCTCTTGTAAAAAATCATTCGTGGTTTAAGATTTTAAAAGCTCCGGAGGCTGAGAATAGGATAGAATCCTATTGAGGGCTAAATTTGGAGAACTTTTCTATATGCTTTTGTCTAAATTACAAGGTTGGTATTGAATTTAGAAATTCTTCAGAAACCTCTGATCTAATATGACCAAAAGTTTATCCAGTTGTACTGAATTTTTTTCCCCCCCTAATGAACGAAAACTCCAAACAGGCAGAGTACTTGGAACAGATATGTATTAAAGAAGGGGCATGGTCACCCTAATGTTAATGGGATGGTAATTTGGTCAGCATGGAGGCGTAATAATGGATGCTACGCAACGTGTTTAACTGACGATAATTTCAAAAACTTGCCGTCTTGTGGTGTTGTCAAAAGCTTTTGCATGAATGGAGCTTAAGGAAATTGGTGGGAACTACAGATGCTAATGGATTCTTTGAGGCCTCCTTTTCCCATGACAACTATAAAGTCAAGATAAATCACCCAGCTGCTATAATGGATTCTTCCTTGTCTCACAGCTTTGAAGTGACACCAAATGATTTATCTGGACAAACTGCATGTTAATTTCTTCAAGTTTCTATATGAATTAATAGCTGGGGTTGGAACCCAGTTTCGTGAATTCAATCAATTTCATCTATTTAGGGATTTAGTACCCTGAAACGTTAAAAGTTGGATTATTTACCTCCAAATTTGTATGCATCATTTTAAACTTAATTTGGGGTCTAGAAGTTTACGATTGTGATATTTTGCCCCATTCTTTATTTGCTAGTGATCTTTGATTTCTAACTTTTAATTAGTGTTAGATGTGCAATTCTCATGATTTTCCTAAATATAAGTCCCACTAATTTCAATTAAATTACATTAAGACTGTTGCTGCAAGTAACTAGTACCCTAGTATTTACACCTCAAAAACTAAGATGACACCCAAAATTATTTTCAAATATCATCATCAAATGAATGAATATATGTCACCTCTTGGATTCATATATGTGTTATCTAGAATCACAGTACAATACGATGTTCAAAAGGCTTTTAATTCTTCTAAAATAGCAATAAGCCCTTGTTAATTTGACTATGTAGGTGTTGATTTCCATCAGCAAACCACACGATGCCAACTGTTTAAGGAAGCAAAATGAGCAGAATTAGGAAGGAATCACCAAGAAGACAGGTAGTTCACTTAAATCATATATCTAGCTAGATAGTTCAAAACATCCCAAACTAGATGAGTAGTTAGGATCATATCAAAGGACGAGAACCCCCCCTTTTGTCCCTCCCATATAACCACCTGTAAATAATGTCAAATCCATTTAGAAATTTTCAAATCTTTTCATATTTTTTTCATACTTTTCTCTCAAAATATTTTCTTGAACCAATACGTCAAAGTGTCCTTGAAAGATACATAAATGACAAGTATTTTTCTTCACAGATTGGGTTAGATCACATGTAAAAATAGTAAAATCATTTGATGAAGGATCCACCCCCTTCAAGTGACATTTTACAAATTTGTGTACATCAACATTACTATCAACAAATATAAATTAAATGTCTTTAAGATAATTTGTATTCATTAACAGGAACCTCAAATACTTTTGTAACTTGTTTTAAGGTGCAATGTACAAATGCATTGGAATTTTATATGAATTCATACAGTTATAGTACATTCAAGAAACCTCTCAAGTATGGTTTGAAAATTTGTATCCATTAGAAATGAGGCCTTTATCTTTACTCATGGGAAAATATATTTGCTTCTACTTCTGAGAAGAGATATCTATCATTATACATATTTTGTGGAAGAAATGATTAAAGATTAGATCCCCTCCCAAGATTTTTGTTTCTCATATATAAATAACAATCGGGAAATATTTATATCCCCTTAAGTTGCTTCACTTAGGTGCTTTCCACAAGCGTAGAAGCAGTAAATTGAAAACTTCTCTTGGAAGATAATATTGTGTGCACGTTACCCGCGAAAATTCTTGCAAATACACAGAAGTCAAAGACAAATTAGAGCTGAGCTCGCCTATTTTGTTTTGTGCCCTTAATTCATATGGACTCTTTTGTACCAACAATATTTGTTACGTAAAATTTTCAAATGTGACTAAATCAACAATTAATTTGCCATTAAGCTTTATCAATTGTTAGCTAAGAAGTTCTTTTTAATTTCCAAAAGAAATTAGAAGAGAATTTTTGTACTCCACTTATTAAAATAAATGGGATATAACGTATTCACGTTGTAGCTGTGACATTCTCCCAATTTGGACTTTATATATAATATGGGTATTCAATTTTGACTTATGATGCAATTTATAACTTTAATATAAAAATACTAAAAATGTTGGACCACTAATTAATTTCTTCTTGAATATTATTAACGTGATGATATATATTAGTGTTGCAACACCATTATATATATACAAAAAATCGAAAGTCCATAATATGAAATTGTTCATTTCCAATAATAAAATTTTATTCTTAATCTTAATAGCACTTTCCATTTTAATAATTCTGCACATACAAAGTTGGAAAACAAAGTATTTCTTCCCAAATTATGTGACAGCGGTCAATCATTATGGTGTATCAGTAAAAGTTGATTTTTTTTCATCATTAATACGTTAATTATCGTTTATCATTAAATTACACACAGCAAGTGTCACATAAATTGAAATATAAATTTTTATATCTAAGGATAGTCCCATTAGAATTTAATTTATCAATTGATGTAAGAAAAAAAAATAAAAATCCGTAATACAAATTTGAAACTTGTAACCATGAAGGGGGAGTGTTATATGATAGATCCAGCTATGTTGTAGTATGACTGAGAGAAAACAATATAACATGCTAAAATATTCAGGTAAAGAAAGAAAAAAATTTGCAAGATCTTAACGTAAGAAATTGTTGCCAAATTTGAAGAATATAGAGATTAATTATTCTCATATGTAGGCACCTTCATTTTTTTAATGCTAACACGATCTTAATATAGTTATTTTTTTAATACATTATAAAGCCGAACGATTTAATAGTATTAAAATATGATATTATTAAACAACACGGTTTAAAACTTGTCCGCATGAAAAGAAAAAAAAATGAAGGCACAAGCACTAGAAAATGAATGATACAGAGATATCAGACAATTATAATTTCTACTCATTAATTCATTAAAAGCAAAAGGAAGTAGTATCCTAATAGCGAAACTATATATAGAATACAACATTTATAAGCTAACAATGATACCATATATAATATATCTTAATAAATGATTTTTATTATTACTAGTTTCGTATAAAATTATTAATGGCATGAAAATCTGCTATTATTAATATTTAAGATACTATTTTTCAATTTTTTTTCCTTTATACACGTATCATTTCCTATTATATATACTGTTGTTATTCAATCTTCCCTTCCCTGCACCCACAGTTTCTTGATCAATTTTGTTTTTCCTCTCTCTCTTTCTCTCTCTGTCTCTCTCTCTCTCTTTATTTTGTTCTTGTTGATTCTTGCTCTGGGCCCATTCGTGCATTATTGTTTTAATGTACTGAATATTGTACAATGACATTCAGAGAGAAAAATAATCCACTTCTGCTTCAGCTTCTGCTTTGTACTCTCCTTTGTGCAGGTTCGTTTCTGATAAATTTTAACTTTTCCTTTGTCTTCTTCATAACTGGATTGAAATACTCAATCCGATTATATATATCTTCTTTTTCTATTAAAAAAAAAATGTGAGACCTGTGGCTGTGATATAACACGTCACATTATCTAGTATGATTAGATTTTATACTACAGTTTATCTTCTGAGTATTAGGATTCTTATTTATAATCGTAAATAAGTCCAAGGTTGATGAATTATTACTATTACATATCCTTGATTCAATTGCTAACATTTTTTTAGCGATATTGCCTTTTCCTACTGCAGTTTTTTCTGCAATTGCTAGCTCTGACTTTTACCAAATACTGATCTTTTTTACATTCAGCAGAAAAATAAAGGCATGAATACGTTATGTTTCCAAGAGCAGTTCTATTTTATAGTGTTTTTAGTTTCAATTGAGTGGTTGATATTTTTGGTCCTTATAATAGGTGGCATTAAGATTTAATATATTTAAACAGCGTAAAATAGCCATATTAATTAAATGCTAATGAGTTATGGAAAGTAGCTATTCTCTAATTATTCACCAAGTCAATTATGGCTATTTTCGAATTAAAAGCATTTAAAAAAAAAACATTTATCATATCTTTTTCTTTCAATTACGTGCATATATATCTGGTTTGGGTTGTCTTGAACCATATAAGAATAAAAAGCTGTAAGTAGTCTTGTCATTTTGATTGTCAGTTGTCACCCAAGTATAAACGACTTGACGCTCCTTGTTAATAAATGTGAATGACAGGTCGTTCGTTAATATTTATTATTTATATAAGATATGTTCCTTTTTTTATTAAAAAAAAAAAAAAAGATTCTGATTGGTTTAATTTCAACTCTGCCGTTGCTTTCCAGGATTTGAGGCTGCTGCTTTATCCTATGATTACACAGCCAGCATTGAGGCAAGCTTTTTCTCCATCAAATCATCTTTATTCTTCATTGTCAAACATTAATTTTTTAAATACATATCAAATTCCTAATAATCATCATCATTCTATAAAATGCGAAATTTACACGGTTGTTAGCACTTGCTAAATTCACAAGAAGGGCTCCGGCCATGCCAAAGTTCGGAAAATATAAGGGTTTCAATTGATATGCATCCAAGAGTATAATCATGAATCAGAAAATATCTTTTGCTTACATTTTTTTATTTTCATCTCTTCACCAATTCAGTGTTTGGAAAAGCCGCACAAACCTCAATACGGTGGAGGAATCATAAAAAACCCAGAGCTAAGTCATGGCTCGAAAGGATGGTCTGCATTTGGAAATGCAAAAATAGAACAAAGAGAATCAGGAGGCAACAAGTTCTTGGTGGCTCATGGCAGAAGCCAGCCATACGACAGCATCTCACAGAAAGTTTACTTGGAAAAGAACAAATTCTACACTCTCTCTGGTAATTTCACTCTATTTGCGACATTTATTGATTAAATTAAAGTAAAGCAATTAATTTTGTAATCTTTCTATTATGATAAGTTAATTTGCTTTTGTGTTACTGCAGCGTGGATTCAAGTGAGTGACGGGGCCGCTCCAGTAACTGCCGCTTTCAAAACAATTACTGGGTTTAAGCATGCCGGTGCGGTTGTTGCCGAGTCGAAATGCTGGTCCATGCTTAAGGGTGGTCTGTCACCAGATGCATCAGGCTTTGCTGAGCTCTATTTCGAGGTATGAGCAATATCCTAATTAATGATTAGTGCATCACTGTACATATCCTAATTACGTATATAACCTAATTACGTATATAAGAGTATTATCAAAAGATTATTCAAATAAAATTTTACTTTTTATTTAAAGAATCACATAAGTGAAAAAAAAAAAGAAAAATTAAAAGACTTTTCAAATGAAATTGTCATTCTTTTTCGTTATTGAAGTGAGAAAAGTGTTATAATCGCTATTATTTTGGTAGGAAAATTTTTATTAAAATAATATAAATTTATTTTTATTTAAAGGGTCTTTCAGGAGGGGCTTATTTTTCATATTTCTATTTACCATATAAGTAAGTAAACAAGTATTTGAAGAAAAAAATTAAAAAATTCTTTCGGTGATTCTCTAAAGACTAACATTATAAAGGTCATTATTGATAACATGTGAACTTCATATATATTTCAAGGAACTTATTGTGATTATTAAGAAAAGGAATTAGTGTCTAGGAGTTGGAAAATTAGGATATTATCTTAATTTTACCCCTTTTAGACCTAAATTTCTGGTCTCTAATATGCATGTGTAATTTCTTCTATTTTTTGGATTACAGCTTATGTCCAATTAAATGAGATAATTAAATGGGAGAGATATAGAGATAATGCTTTTGACAAAAAAAAATGCTTTTCTTGTAGCGTTTATTATGTAAAGAAAGCAGTTAAGTTTGGTTTATTTCAATAACCGTACGTCTATACCAATCTTTTCAGAGCAAGAACACCTCAGTTGACATTTGGGTGGATAGTATTTCTTTACAACCATTCACTCAAGAGGAGTGGAGGTCACAGCAACATCAAAGCATTGAGAAGGTACCCTTGAACAAATTACTCTTCTATGACAAAGTGAATATCCATGCAACAATCAGTTTATAATCATACAAATCACTAATCCTAGCAGAATCATAAAACAAATGTGAGAATCCAAGCAGTTGATAAACAAGGCAAGCCTCTTCAGAACGCGAATATCTCCATTGAACAGAAGCAACTACAATTCCCATTTGGTTGTGCAATAAACAAAAACATCCTCACCAACACGGCCTACCAAAATTGGTTCACATCAAGGTTTAAAGTCACTACCTTTGAAGATGAAATGAAATGGTACAGCACTGAAGCTTCCCCTGGCCGAGAAGACTACTCAACCTCTGATGCCATGCTTCAATTTGCCAAGAACCACAACATAGCAGTCCGAGGCCACAATATCTTTTGGGACGATCCGCGCTATCAACCCGGATGGGTCAATTCACTCTCTCCGAGTGATCTTTCTAAGGCTGCTGATAAGAGAATCAATTCCATTACGTCAAGATACAAGGGCCAGGTTATTGCTTGGGATGTTGTTAATGAGAATCTGCACTTTTCTTTCTTCGAAAGCAAGCTAGGGCAAAATGCTTCGGGTGTTTTCTTCAACAGAGTTCATAGTTTAGATGGAGCTACCACATTGTTTATGAATGATTACAATACTATTGAAGACAGTAGAGATGGGAAGGCAACACCAGCTGTGTACTTACAAAAGCTGAGGCAAATCAGCGAATTTCCCGGTAACCAAAATCTGCGGATTGGCATTGGACTAGAGTCTCACTTCAGTACTCCAAATATCCCCTACATGAGAGCTTCTATAGACACACTTGGTGCCACAGGGTTACCCATTTGGCTTACAGAAGTTGATGTTCAAAGCAGCCCTAATCAGGTAATTTATCTTGATTTGGATATTATACGGTTTTCATAAATGGTCTGGATGAAATTCAATTTGAAGTCTTGACGCAGCGCGGAATTAATACTAGCCATGAGTTCTAGACGTTTGTGTAAAATCCAGATAAAATATAAATCTCACAAGAAACTAACATCAAATTTTCTGGACAAAAAATAGATCTTAACTAGAGGCAAGCTAAATAAGACGAATAGAATGTCTATTTTATTCAATTCTTATATATATATGAACTAAATAATGTTAGTAATATCAAAACGTTCGTAATCGAGTTGCTTATTTTATATGTGGTTATGTGAGCAGGCGCAGTACTTGGAACAGATTTTAAGAGAGGCACGTGCTCACCCAAAGGTTCAAGGAATTGTAGTTTGGGCAGCATGGAAACCAAGTGGGTGTTACAGGATGTGTTTAACTGACAACAATTTCAAGAATTTGGCGACGGGGGATGTTGTAGACAAGCTCTTGCATGAATGGGGCTCTAAGAGGTTGGAAGGGAAGACAGATGCTGATGGTTTTTTCGACGCCACGCTTTTCCATGGAGACTACGAAGTGAAGATCAATCGACAGGCCACTAATACCATCTTCTCCATGGCTCAAAGCTTTAAGGTGCTTCCTACAAATGCATCTCAAACAATATCAATGCTTATCAAAGTCTCTGCATAGTGCCTTGGGCCTAAAATCTTTTAATTTAGGTTTGTTTATTAATTTTAAATAAAATTATAAGGGGTAGATAATCTTTTTATAAGAAAGTATCAAAGTAAGCAGAAGAGATTACCAAAATCAATTTCAATTATTGCAATTAATGTCTCTCCGCTCTCCAGCTTTCCCTTTGCCATAAATAATCTTTTAAATAATGAAACAACATGTCATACTCTATTTTCAAATTGAACGATATGTCATCCATATGAATGAGATATCATATATACAGATTCTAACTCCAAAATAAAAATATGAAATTTCACTTATATTCTGAATATTTAAACTTCATGTCATCTATGTGATAGATTTATAAATGACATGTAATACATAAAACTTAAATAAAAGTTTTTATTTATTAATTTATTATTATTGATAAAATAATTTTAAAAATCTAATAATTAACAAATGTGTATTAATTGCTTTCTTAATTAATTCAATTACTTAAGTCCAATAATATGCTACATAAAAAACAAGACAATACTAATTATAATCTAGTTCAATCCCATCATATCCAATTTAATCTAATCCAATTATGTCTAATCTAGTCTGGCATACCAAATTTGCCCTAAGGCACTTTTAAGAGATGCAAAACATATTTTACTTCATAATCAAACAATGGTATAATGTTGTCACATCAATTCGTATTATTGATTTAATGATTTATCATGCATGACGAGTGAGCGTTCTCATTTTTCTTAATGCAGACACATTATTAAACTTTACAACTTAATAGAGAGTTAATTTTCAATTCAAGCCATGACATCAAACTCAGGCCACTACCTCATATTAGTGGACCAAGTGTGAAACCCATTGCGTAATTTTATGACAATGATTTCATTTTTTAATTCATGCATGTATCGTAACCCAACTCATGGCGTAGGCTGCTTTTTTTTTTTTAAAGAAATTACTAGCTCCTGCAATTATAGGACTCGAATTCTTTAATAAGGAAGAGGGTGTCAACCAAATTAACTAATAATGATTTATTTAATTAATGAGGAGAAAAGTAGCTTATTATATTATTATAATTGTAAATTATTGATCAACTGAATAAGAGACTGAGAAACCAATTCAATTTTGACACACCATTGGGATTTAGCATTTGGTCCACTTTCAGGTTGGTAGCTAGTGGCCTGAGATGAGATTTCATTAATTTGACGATGACAACAATGCATGCATGCCCACTGGCTTCGCAATTGAATTGGTCTTCCATAAAATGGATGTTTATATATATATATATATATATATATATATATATTATTCTCCATCAATTATTAGACCTTTCATTTGATGGGATTTGCGAGCTGTAACTCACTACCGAACTGCTTTGCAACGAACAGATTTTGCAAGATATTTGCACTCACACAAAGGGAAATAAAATAGTAATTATTTTAATAATCTATCATTCAGAAGACAAAAATAAATAAACAAGCATGCAAATAGTTCCACCTGCTTCGCAATATTAGGAATTTAGTTATAACTCATTAACTCCCCCACAAAACTATCCAAGCCGTCTCAAACGGCGCTTTAATTTCTTTTTTCTTCTAGTTATCATAATAACCGGGCAAAACCCCAGGCCAGGTCCGGATATTGCAATGACCGGACCCTGTCCGGATGCAACGGGTCTAAGTCCAAGAGGAGTTTTAATTCGGGTACTCAAATTTTATATTTTTTAATATTATATGTGTATATATTTTTTATTTTTTGGTAATTTTATAAGTTTTAAATTTATTTCAATAAAATTTAACATGAAAATATAAACTTTAAGTGTTTAAAACTTTATATATGTATAATAAATGAGTCAAATAAATATAAATATTTAAAATAATATATATTTTTTAATATAAATATTTAAAATAATATATATTTTATATATTTTTTTAATAAAATTCGAGTTCCAAGTTTATCAAGTGATACCTAATACCGACCCTGTTTCATATTCGGGCCGAATACAATGCCCGAGTACGGTCCGCGGATATTTTTACCACCTCTAGGCAGAACTGTGTGTAGGTTGGGTTGGCCGCTCGCCTCCCATGCATTTCCGTTGCCCTCCTCATTTCTACAAGATTTATGTCTATTATGGTTCTCACTGTTAGCCCTCTCACTTTTACTAACAGTACGTTATAGAGATGGCGAACACAACACGGCACGGCCCCCTAAAGGAAGGCCACGAGAGCTTATGAGCTGGCATGGCACGGTCCATCAGGTGAACAGACTACGCTTGACGTGCTGAGCCTGCTCAAGAGAAAACACGACAAGTTTTTTTATTTTTTTTTTGGAGAAAGTACGCTAAAGAATGTTTTTTTCTAAATAATTTTTTTTTTGGCTCACGTGCTTTTAGTCAAATGGAATAAAATCAAAAGTTTAATACTCAAATCAATATTCAATAATAATGAACTAATAATAGTAAGAAAATATAATATTAACTACTAAGTTTGAGCCTACTGTGTTAGAATTCTTTCTCAATAATAATAATAATGATAATAATAATAATAATAATAATAATAATAATTTTCTTAAAGATTAACATTTAATTATTAATTTGGACGTACATATAGTCATAAAATATAGTCCATAATAGCATTATTGATTACGATTTTCAAATTAAAATATAATATAACATTTAACAAATTAACTTTTGATTTATATTAAAATATATTTCATTAACAAATGAACATATTTTGTTTGACTAATTTTTAATTTTCATAAATGAAATATTAAAGTAGCAAAAGTTTTAGATTTATCATTTATAAAACTGGGACATTTATAATTTTATTCACTAAAAACATGATATCATTTATTTAATAAATTATAAACATAAAATAATTAGAGTATAATTTTAAAGTGAGAGTTAAATGAATTTAAAAAAACCTACACTAGCCTACAAATAAAGCGTACTTATTGTAAAATTTTTCACACACTATGTTTTATCTCATCTATAATCGTGCTATATTTTTAATGCTCATATGCCTCAAATTCGAGAAATTCTACAATACATCTGAGGTATCATGTCAATCATATAACAAGCAAATAGTGTCATGACTTGTGTGCATTTATTTTGGAAAATCATCTTGCAAGTGATGGTTGTATTAAATTCAACTACACATGTCATGCATGCATCAATTAGTTGTAATACATCTGAGGTATTGTAGAATTTCTCTCCAAATTCTCAACCTAACTCAACCCACATACATGTCGTGGTATGCTACACACCCTACCAAAATGTGTTTGTGTCATGCCACGTGCCACCCAATATGTTAGCTATCTCTAGCACGTTATATAGTATTTAAATTTATAATTTCTGCATTATGGCTCCCGTCGAATATAATAATCATATAAATTGGTCGATTTCAAAATAATACAAGCACGGTAAGAATTTATTATATGAATGTACATATGTTCTGGTACCATAAAATACAAAAGAAAAAATAAGTACAAATTAACATCCATAAGGACAATTCAATTGGTTGGTCTCTTATTGTGAAAGTAAGAGCTCGAAAGTAAAACAACGAGACTTGAGCTACCAAATTTGATTAATCAGATTAGGGCTAGATTACATATATAAATTTATATAAATATACATTTTACAGCAAGGGTAAACAATAAACTATGCTAAAATTAGAGTTGGTGCTTAAATAAATCTTCAATAGACAAAAAAAAAAAAAACAAAAAAACACAACTTTGATTTCTCAAACAAATTTTTTCTTAAAACGAAATTCCTGGAACGAATATTTAATGAACTGACAAATAGAATGTTGACTGCATAAGTTTTGATTTGGAGATGTAAAAGGAAGTGGATCCTGCTAACGAAACAATATGTGAACTTTAATAGTGCATATTTTGTGCTCAATAAGCTCCCGTCTGGCATTATGTGGTGTTGATCTCTAATTGGCAAGACAGAGAATTGAACATTCATCAAAAACAGGTAGCATTAATTTATTCCCATATCTTTATAACCCCACTATTCAGTCTACTTTCCTATAAATACTCACCATTTCCAGCTATCTCAATATCCATCATGAGGTATCAGCCCTGCATGTTCTTATTTTCTCCCATACGAAAAAAGAATTACTAAACAATCAACTCTACCCACCCAAGTAAGCATTTATTCTTCACTCTATCTTTACCTTATGCATAACTTTTTTAAAAAAAAATGATTTCTGCCCTGCAAAAATTCTCGTTAATCATCAATGGATTCAAATGATTAATATTGCTATTTGTTATGCATGAATCTAAGGCTTTTTTTTTTTTTCTCTTTTTTGGACATCGCATATGGAGAAATAAAATTTTATTCATAATCTCTTGGTGTTTTTAGCTAGCAGTCTCTATTAATTTAATTATTTACCTAGTTCAAAACACTCTCTCTTCCTATTTATTCACCTATATTCTCTGCTAAATGCGCCGGCACAAGAATGATGCTATGGACTTGTCATGATTGTAGGTAACAGCAGCAACACAAAATTACCTGGTAAGATGCCCCCAACTTTTACATTGAAACCCTCGAATATCTTGTTACATACCCATCCATTACTGTTTATCCGCCAAGTCCTCGTAATCGAGGTATTAGAAAATCTGGGATAGTCAACAGAGAGTAAGGAAAGTCATACCAGTTATCTAGTAGCCATTACTTCTCTGAAGTGACAAGTACATATTCAATCATGGGACGTAACAGCTTCAAAATTAAGCTGATTTGTTGTTTCTTGTGTATCATGCATGTTGTCTTAGACGTTATGTTTCTGATACAGTTGTGTTTCAGTTCATTTTTAAAAGACTCAGGTCATATGACACGCGTGATATGCAGATAAAGACGTCTATTCTTTTACCTTCCATAACGCATGTGATACTCGGCCGATAGACTTACCATATATATATATATATATATACAAAATGTGTTTAGAGATCAAATCCCCACCAAACCAATTTTGGAAGATAAGGTCACGGAAAATTTCATTATATCTTTGTGTGAGGTGAGTTTAGGAAAGTGTGTGATAACCTTTACTTATTTGTTTATCTATATATATAGTTTGTCTCAACAATGGTTAGTGGGTTTTGCAAATCAGTGTCAATATATGTTTCTTGAGCCTTTTTTTTTTTTTTTTAACTCTGTGCAAATATTTTGAAGTGCGTGGACGTATGGCCTGAGTGTGTGCAACGATCACAATCTCTACCGCATCTAAATTTGCTTGATCGTTGAGCTTGTTATCTATCCAATTAAAATTGAGCTTGTAGGTTTAATTTTTTTGCTTTAAAACATCATATTATATATAGTCCCGACAGAAAAGCTACATCGATATAAGTATCGAAATATCTTCATTTAACATAACCCTTAATGCATATGTTGAGTGTTGACATAGTCCCATTCTAAAATGAAACTCATAACGTTGTTTATATTTCTAAGTATTGTAACTCAAACAAATTCCAATATGGGCAATTTCTGAATCCAGAGACACCCGATAGCAACAAATCAATCTACATATTGCCAATTTCTCTTTTAATTTTAATTTTATTTATTTATCTTAGCCAACTGAGCACTTGCACACTTCCGTATTGTTCCAAAAATGCTTCACGGGAACGAAAAAAGAAAAAAATATTCAAATCTGTGATTAATTCTGAAACTGTTCCTGCATTCATTGTCTGAAAGTTCACATGTCTATGTCAACACTCACATTCTTTTTCACTGTTTTTAATTATATTGTTTTATTGCCTTGTTTTGAGAGCTAAAAGCTTGTTACTCACGTACATGCATATTTCATGTTATATTTATTATATATTAATCTTTTTATTAGTTCATATATGGACTCAAATTTCCCAGTTGCTGTACCGTCTAATTTCAGGCAAAGCTTTTGACATTGACTTGAAAAGATGACGACCATTGCTGATCAAATTTGCATCTTAATACTCTTTTGCATTTTGTTGTATTCAGGTGCGCAAAAATTAAGTACTCGCTAACATGACACTTGTATTAGTATGTTCCAGAAAAATTATTGACTTTGAAACTTCTAATCAACATTCGTGCTGTTTCTTGTATTCATTTAATTACATGTTTATGATCTGTTGCAGGAAACGGGATTTGCGCTTCGTTGTATGACTATTCTGCAACAACAAAGGCAAGAAGAAATTACATATCCAATATGCTCTGCTTAATTTCTCTCTGTCCATTTCCATGGCGCACTTGTTATATTATATATTATGTACATAAGAGTTATAATGTGGAAAAGAACTTCTATCAACCAGTGCTTGGCTGAGCCCCGGAGAGCTCATTACGGAGGAGGACTAATAGTTAATCCAGAATTCAATCGTGGCACTGAAGGATGGACCGCGTTTGGACAAGCAGCAATCAGAGAAGCAACATCAGAAGAGGGTAACAAGTATATTGTAGCACACAGCAGAACAAATCCACTCTCTCAGAAGGTTCAACTAGAAAAAGGAAAGCTCTATAGTTTTTCTGGTGAGTGGTAACTCGTTCTCATTTGGATATATCCAAATTAACTCTGCTTGTATTTCTTTATAATATTTCATTGATTGAATTTTCAGCTTGGATTCAAGTCAGCCGCGGAAGTGACACTGTTGCTGCTGTATTTAGAACATCTAATGGGAAACTGATACGTGCCGGCAAAGTTTTGGCTAAGCATGGCTGCTGGTCTTTGCTTAAAGGTGGCCTTGCTGCCAACTTCACAAGCCTTGTGGAGATTCTTTTTGAGGTTAATTAAGGCTTGTTCAAAAGTGTTCCTTTCTTTTTTTTGATATGATTTTCTCATCAAACCTTACAGATTTATTTTCTTAAATGCAGAGCAAGAATGCAGAAGTAGAAATATGGGCTGACAGTGTTTCACTGCAGCCATTTACCAAGGAGCAATGGAGATCTCACCAAGACAAAAGCATTAACAAGGTGATATATGACATGCACGCACATCATATATTTTGTGTAAATGATGGTCTAGCCCTTAGATGAATGAAATAGAAGCAGGTTGAATTTTCCATTTAATATTAACCATAGTACGTCATCTTATTCAGGAGCGCAAGCGCAAGGTGAGGTTTCAGTTAACTTCTGCAAATAAAACTGCATTAGAAGGTGCCGTGGTTTCTGTCACGCAAATCAAGTCAGACTTCCCGTTTGGATGCGGTATGAATAATTATATCCTAACAAGCACAGAATACCAGAACTGGTTTGCTTCAAGATTCAAGTACACCACTTTCACAAACCAAATGAAATGGTATGGCACAGAGAAAATACAAGGGGAAGAAAATTATACAATTGCGGATGCCATGTTACAATTTTGCCAAAAAAATGGCATTTCTGTAAGAGGCCACAACATTTTCTGGGACAATCCCAAGCAGCAGCCCAGCTGGGTTAAAAAACTTTCTCCAGAAGAGTTGCGAGAAGCTGCTGCGAAGAGAATCAATTCAGTGATTTCAAGATATGTGGGAAAGCTAATTGCTTGGGATGTAGTGAATGAGAATTTGCACTTCAGATTCTTTGAGGATAATCTCGGTGAAAATGCTTCTGCTGAGTTTTATAGGATAGCTCACCAGCTTGACCCAAACACGATCATGTTCTTGAATGAGTATAACACAATTGAACTTGCTGCGGATAAGGAATCAAATGCCGTCAACTACAAGAAGAAAATTGATGAGATTCTATCATATCCGGGAAATGCAGGCATGTCACTAGGAATTGGACTGCAAGGCCATTTTAGTTCTGATCAGCCAGACATTGCTTACATGAGATCTGTTTTGGATATTCTAGGATCAACAGGATTGCCCATATGGCTTACAGAAGTTGATGTGGACATTGGCCCTAATCAGGTAAAGTAACAGCTCGTTTGCGTTTGATGTGTTACAGCCTTTAATTTATAGTTGCTGTGAAATGAAATCAATACCTAGCTGACGCTTTTTTTTTTTTTTTTTTTGGCCCTCCTTGGCAGTCACAATACTTGGAGGAGATACTAAGGGAGGCTTATGCTCATCCTGCAGTTAAAGGGATTATTTCTTTTTCGGGACCAGCAATTGCTGGTTTCAAAGTAATGCCGCTAGTTGATAAAGAGTTCAAAAATACTCCAGCCGGAGATGTTGTGGACAAATTGCTCGCTGAATGGAAATCCAGAGCTCTCGAAGCTACAACGGATATGAAAGGATTCTTTGAGTTTTCATTGTTTCACGGTGATTACAACTTAACCGTTAAACACCCGGTGACCCATGCTTTAACCTCTATCAGTTTTAAGGTCACGAAACATCGACCGCAAAGGACAATGAATGTTCAAATTGTTGACTAATTTAATGTTCAAATTGTTGACTAAGTTATCATGATCTCTGAGCACATATATAAATCTTCTTATGGCGGAATCTAAAGCAATAAACTAGCTGTTTACCATTCTGCCCTTTAAATTAAATAATTTGGTGTATTGGATAAAGAAACTTTGTGCCTTGCATAGCAAGCATGTGGAGCTGCCTGCTAACGTGCAACGAAAGCTAACAATATTGCTCCATAAGGCTCATGTAAAAATGGTACAAGGGAATATACAGGAGATTTTTCTTACCGTTACATTGGAAAAACTAGTGAGTTTAAACATTTAATCCTCGACGTCTTATTGAAGCAACACACGAAACAGCCGCCATGATAATGGTCGTAGCAATGTAACTTACGTCGTCGAAAACCGTAGCATACCGGATTTCCTGCAGATCCCAGAGCGTAGAAACGCAGAGTCGCAGCCCATTGAAAATCTCCAGAAAAATAGCCATTTTCAATTCTGTTGCCGAAGAAAATGCAGTACCCACCAAAATTTAAGGGATCCAAAAAAAAATGAGACGAGGAAAGTAGGAAGCGCAAAGCGCATGAAGTTTCTGAGAGTTGAAAATGTAGCAGAAAATTAGAAGGTGTGGTTATACTTTCTGCAAACTCGGTGTACTTATTTATGCTTTGCATTACTTGTGAAACAAGAAGTGTTACACTGAAAGCTTGCTCGCTAGTTAGAAGCAGCTTGCTTGGGGTTTTGCTGTACATGTAATATTTTTTTTTTGTGATACCTTCGAGGATGTTTCCTTTCATGTCGTTGATGAATGAAGATCCAGAGAGGGTCCCACCATCGAAGCTTCAGGTTGTATGTACTTTTTCTGTACACTCGAGGGATCTTATTTTTTTTTTTTCTTTTCACCCCCTAATCATCTACGCATTTTGTGTAGTCTCCGTGACATAACTAAGTGAAAAATATGATTTAAGACTTGATCAAATTAACACATCCGGCAAATAATTTATGCCTACGATAAAGATTTAATTGAAAAAAAATTATTGTAGTGATACAAAAAAATTAGAATTCAAACTCCACTCACGTAACTACATAACATATTAAACTTCATTTATAAGTGTAATATTTCTATTTTCTATAAGTCTCTTTATTTTGAATTATGGGTGGCTCTTAAGTCTACTCTCCGCAAATGAAGATTCCTTTTGATTTTAGATATTTGGCCGAGTGGTTGAATTGCTGCCCTCATAAGCGTTCAAGCTCCACAAAAAGAATTATAGGGGTTAAAATATTTATAAGTCATTATTCCTTGCGAAATGCGAATGGAACATAAACATCTCTCGTTTGTGAGAGTTATTTGTCTGGACATGTACTTAATAAAATTTAATGTAATAATGTAAGTCTCAGTTATGTATATCTAATTGTAAGTGTAATGTTTACTATAATAACAGTTGTAACATATGTGCAATACAATAATTTAATATGTAATCAGTATTTAAAAAAAATGCAAGTTATTGTTGTACTAGGTATTCACACTCTATTAAAATTACAAAACTATAAGTCTATAATTATACAAGAATCCAAGGCTTTGGAAGGCATTGGTGGTGGGCTAGTACCTTCAATATGGTACCAATTTGGATTCCCTAATAGAGCACGCAATGATCCCCACTCATTACTTCAAAAAAATGATGCCCACTCATAAATGTGAATAGGATTAAACATATTTCTCCAAAATACAGTGAAAATAGAGGTATCTCTCTAATGATGGGCGAGAGTCTGACCAAAATTATATCTATAAAGAAAAAGGGTATAAAGAAATCAATCATCGTTGGTACATTTAATTATTACTTCCAACTTTCCACCTCATCCTTGTAAACCAATATTATATGATTTCTTCCATTAATATTATAATATAAAAACAGTGGCCCATATCACCTCCCATGTCAAAATAATATTAGTAAAAGAAAATATATAAATGAAGTCAATACCAAACCAATCACTAGCGCACACGTCGGTCAAGCAAGCCCACTAATCGACAACCTGGAGATTGCAACCCACGAACTGATAAGCTGGGCTACCTGAAAACGACAACGTTTAAACCTGGCTTTACTTTTCGCGCGTGTTTTAGCCTCTCAAAGTAACGACCCGTACTGTTTAAAAACCTAAACACCACTGGTTCCCTATTCGTAACGCGCCAAGCAAAGCGCGTGGATGCGTAGAAAAGAAAACATTCTTAATTTTTTTGTTAAAATTTGCTACCGTAATTTTCTTTTTAATATAAAAAATCTTATCATTTAATTTCTGGATTTGAACAGCGAGGGAATTGTAGGAGAAAAGAGAAGAAGCAAGAAAAGTTTTTTCGGCTTTTCCCAGCTTTTTTACTTCAAAGTCGAAACCCTAGCTTCTTATTTTGTCGAATAAAAGATGGGATTATGGGAAGCTTTTCTCAACTGGCTTCGAAGGTGAGCTCTCTGTTTGGATGCTGAGAAAATGAATGATTTTTTTTTTCTTTTTCAAAAGCTAAGGTGGAATGTTATAGTTGATTTAATTTTGAGATTTCGAATCGTTAGATTGTAAAAATTTAACCTTATAAAATATTATTAGATTTATTACCCTTAATATGACTGTTTGGTTTTGTTGAATTTCAAATTGAAGATTGAGAAAATGAAGTTATTTTGTATGCTTTTTAGATCATTTATATGTGACGTGTCTTTTAGAATGTGTTTATTTTTTGTGTTCTAGTTCTGTTTTAAGGATGATAGAATTCTGGCAGCGATCAGCTAGTTAAATGCAATTGTTTTGGCCTGTGTAAATGAAACTGTGCACCGCTTTTGTAAATTAAAATGCCAATTTTAATGCCAACTTTGCAAATCTAGCATCTATAGAATGATGTCTTTGAGTAACATCTTCTGTGTAAACACCTACCTTATTGTTTCTTGGTGGCAGCTTCTATCTTTTGTATGGATTTTGAAGAGTCTATGGAGAACATTAAATAATTTATTAAATTTACTGTTGTTTGCTTTGGTCTTGCATAATATTCTGTTGATATTCTCATGCCTTCCAGACAACTAGCTATTTTAATCATATTGTATCTCTCTGTTTCACTTGCTCACTTGATTTAAAATTCTTGCATTGATTCTCACAGTTGTGGATATTTTTGCTACTCTGAGTCGGCTGGCTTATGCTTTTTCATTGCTATTTATTCTACTTTTGGTATTGTAGTCTCTTCTTTAAACAAGAAATGGAGCTATCTTTGATAGGGCTTCAGAATGCAGGCAAGACATCCCTTGTGAATGTTATCGCAGTGAGTAAATATTCTTTTGAAGTGTTTAATCTGCTTTCTTATGTGTTTTTCTCCTGTCTCTTTTGGTTATTATGCTGATGGCTCAATTTTTTGTTTCTGGTTGATACCCGAAGACTGGTGGATATAGTGAAGATATGATCCCAACAGTGAGTTGACTTCTGCGGACTGTCTTCTGCCTCGTATTTTACCAGAGAATTCACCTGCCAACAACTTATTTGTACTTTTTGATAAGTTGCAATTGTAGTCTGTCTATTACTGTGGAGAATTTCATGTACACATCTCTGTTGTCTACAGGTAGGATTTAATATGAGGAAAGTGACTAAGGGGAGTGTCACAATAAAGCTGTGGGATCTTGGAGGCCAACCACGGTTTCGCAGTATGTGGGAGAGATACTGTCGTGCAGTTTCAGCTATTGTGTATGTCTTAAAACTTAAGCACTCATTGATCATCCTGTCTTTAAGATACAAGTTTTTCCATCAGGTCGAGTTCTTACACAATTTATAGGGTGGCCATACTATGTATACTAAGGATTCCCTGCACTCTTTTAATCAATGTCATTTGCATGCTCGAAGATTTTTATTTCTGTTCCAATATATATGTGTCTAGTAGTCTTTTGGGGTATGTTTCTTTAAGCAATTTCCTTTGATATCCATTGTTAACTTACAAAAGATTTTGTTCCACCATAATTTGAACACCTAGTGGGAATGAGATAGAGAGAAAGTATGAAGGATGAATAATGAGATAGAGAGAAAGTATGAAGGATGAATAATGAGATAGAGAGAAAGTATGAAGGATGAATAATGTCATTTTTTGCTTCTTGCTAGCTCAAGCAACAGTTGACTCACCACGAACCTGCGTGCTAGACCCCTTTTTTTAAGCCTTTAATAAAAATAGAAACAGAGTACGGGAAGGTCTCTTTCCATTATTCTTTTACTTTGAATTTGTTTCCTAAGATTAATCATTTCCTGTTCCTTCTTGTTTTTCTTCTCATCTCCATTTGCTAATTATTTTATTCCTCTTGTGGTAAATTTCTACACAACATTGCATTCTTACATGTGATCATCTTTAGATGCCTTCTCATCAATCTTTTGATAGAATCTAGAATTTCAATTTGGTGCTTTCAATTTGTACCTATCACCAGGGAAATTTCAGTTTGTATAGATTCTGGACACTAGTTTGGTGCCTCGTTCCTTATAATTTACTTCCTCCTATTTTGGTTTGGAATCGAGTGAGTAATTGCTGTTTGAGTGATTGCTATCAATACCTTTTTCAAGTATTAAGAGGGTAGTGCTCTGTTTGAGTGATTGTTTTACCACTTCTGTCTGTGGTTTTGGTCTTACCACTTGGTTCTTTTGAATGTTGATTTTGCATTTTGCAGTTACGTTGTTGATGCTGCTGATTATGATAACTTGCCTGTGTCAAGAAGTGAACTCCATGACTTGTTAAGTAAACCCTCGCTGAATGGTATCCCATTGCTGGTACTGGGAAACAAGATTGATAAACCAGAAGCCTTGTCTAAAGAGGATCTGATGGAACAAATGTAAGTGGAGAGCCTGTAAATCAGAAACTGTCTTCAGTGTTGCTTGTAAAAATTATTTTTTCTTCATAACTAATACATGGACCAAGATCACAGATGGTACTTCATAATAAATATCCTGTTTGCATAAAACTGCTTCACTTCAAATGTAAGTGGAGAACACTTAATTTTGTGCCTAACATGGATTAGCCTCAAAATCAACAGAAGACATGCAGTCAGGCAAATCATGGACTGGTGAAAAGAACATAAGTCTATCTACATGTTTTTGATTCAGTTTTTTGACTGCTTTTTGCATCTTCTTGATGAATTTTGTGTGGTGTTGAGAATTTTGCCGTTTGTGCAGGGGGCTGAAGTCCATTACCGATAGAGAAGTTTGTTGCTACATGATTTCATGCAAAAACTCTACCAACATTGACACGGTTATTGATTGGCTTGTAAAGCATTCAAAATCAAAGAGTTGAGTTTCTTCCTCTAGTTTTGAACTACATGGGAGCCTGTTTTCAACAACTGATTCAGGATGATTTGAGTGAGCTGTACTGTTAGTCTGCTCGGGTCAGTTGATGTGTGACCATAGTTTTTTATTTCGACTTGGCTTTTTATCGTAAATTATAATTTGTTTAGTTTTACATCAGGAATCTGGGAACACCCATGTATTAATTGCTGAGATACCAAGTGATCATACTTTCATGTATAGATCTATATTGGTGTGCCTTGTGTTGTAAACATGTACTGTATTTGCTGTGCTTTTTTAATAAAATAGTGGTTTGAAAGCTTATCGTTTGGTCATTCAAAAAAGAAAAAAAAAAAGTTCCTTTTTTTTTGCGAATTTGCTCCCCTTTTCTGTGTTCTATAAACTCATTTGGATGTCTCTACCAAAACTTGGAGAGAGAAATTTTAAAATACATCAGAGTATCATCTCACACAACAAACAAACGATCTTATGATAACATGATACGAGTGTATTTATTTTAAAAAATTATTATGTAAATAGTAGTTATATTAAATTTAATTACACATATTATACATATCTTGACTTGTCGTATTACTTTCAATGTATCATTGGAAATGATCCTGTAGCTTTACATTTAGATTTCAAGGCGCATTTAATCCTTTCCCTTAGAAAGAAAAAGAAAGAAATTGAAATCATGTGCAATTGTATTACTTTTAAAGCCCCGCCCTTCCCCAAAAAAAAAAAAAAATTTACGGTGATTGATTAAGTAATTGTTATGTAAATTAGTTAATGGAATAATTTTATGCTTAACAAGTCCATTAGCAATGTTTTTTTTTTCTCTTATATTACATATTAAATTTACCAGAATTTATCTGAACTTTCTAAATAGTTACTAGAAAAATAATTATATATATATATATATATATATATGCGCGCGCGCCCACACAAATATACACATACATATATACAGAGTGTTCTCATCCATTAAAAAAATGAATGAAGCAAAAGAGAATATTCTAAAGTAGAATCGAATAGGAATGTATGTCTAAATGTTTGCGCATAAAAACTTAGGGGCCTCGTGAAGTGCGACGCTTGCAAAAAATCGCCACATAAAAAGTAGAACTAGAAGTCACCTTTATCGGTCTTCTTACTTTCGATTGTTCTAGACTCAAGTCTTCGTAAGCCACGAGACGAGAGACTACTCTCTCGGTCCGTTTGGCTTTCGAGAAACAGAAGGAAAATTAATGAAGAAAAAAGAATCCAAAGCTTCAGTGTTTTTAGCTCATTATTTTCTTTTTCTTTTCTTTTCCTATATTTTCCCGCCTGCCAAACAGAGTCTCAACTCAGGTCAGTAGCTGCTTTTACAGCATCCAGAAAAAGTTTCCTTTTTTTTGAACTTTCGTTAGTATTACTCTCTCAAGTGTTTGATTCGAATTAGTTCATATTTGCTACTTTTTTTTTTCTTTTTTATATAAAAAGTTTCATTGTTGTTTACTTCTAACTGTTATATTTAATAGGTTATTTTTGCTGCTTATTATGTATTTATGTTATATTGTTTCTCAACAAGTTATTCTTTAAGTTTGCCCCAAAAAATAAAAATAAATAAATAAAAAATAAAAATCAAAGTTGTTATTTTGAAAAAGCATGTGATTGGTGCTTTGCCTGGAGCCATTACAGGTGGTTTAACAGAAACTGATTTTACTTGAAAGTGATTTGTCGAAAGCACTTTTCAACGCACGCTAAGGTTTTACTACGATGAATAATATATATATATATCACAAAATATGGTTTCAAGCACTTGTAGCTTGCACGTAGACACACACTCACTTAGAGAAATTTTTTTTTGGGCCCCCTGACAAACTTTCAATTTATAGAAAAATAAGTACTGTCTGGTTGACAGATACACGTAAATTCCATAGTTCAAATGGTTGGGACCTCTTGACCCCAAAGTGAGTATCCTACCACCAGACCATGTCCTGATATGGATGCTTACCATGTTTATTGGCTGGTAATACATTTTATTCTACTGTTTTTCTTGATTTTCAGTGAGCCTACTTCAAATAAAAGGTTTCCTGCATAGGATGGTTCTCACCTTCGAATTTATCTTATTTGGTATAACTTGCTTGCTGCAGTCTGTACCTGTGGCAGAGTTGCTGTTATCTAACTGATGTGATGATATCCCAAAATTAGGAGACGGATCAATAAAAAAACAAATTAGTTGATTTATAAACTCCTGCTTGTCTTTCCTAATCCCAAAATTAGGAGTTGTTCTGGTGTTAGAATATTTGGACTGCTGCATGTAAAGTTATTGTCAATCAGCATACTGGATTCACTTAAATTTTATAGCATTGACTTTGGGATAGGCTGCACATCAGTACCTACAATTATCTAACAAACAAAAAGTTATACGTAGTTAAATATTTTAAACTGTAATGTCAAGAGCCAAAACTCATAGCCATTCCAAGAATCGAACTCAGTACCTCTCCCATCCAAATCGAGAATCATAACACTAGACCAAATGCGCCACTTATTAGTAGTTATCTTACTTGATTTTTAAAGTTATCTCAAGGGGATCAACATTTTCTAGTTTTCGGGCTTCTGATGTAATTGTCGTTGTCATATCCCTTTTATTGTTTGGTTTCATTGAAGTTCTATATCGTAATTGCTTAGTTGAGTTTAGGCCAAATAACACAGTTATATAATTTGAACCCTAAAAGATAAGGGGCATTTCAAGTATCAAACTTGGGATCTCTTTCACCTGAAGTGAGAATCATGTCATAGACCAGACGCTTGATTGCTGATACTTGTCATACTTAGGTTTTTATGTATACCATGTTTATAGTTCTCTCATTTGAACTTGTGTTAGAGGATTAACATTTTCTGGTCTCTGATCTCTGATCTCTGCTGTAAATGTGAATAATAGGTTTAAATGAAAAAGTCATGATAAAATAATACTACACTTCCGAAGTTGTATCCCAACCTTGTCTATCTCATG